>OY728135.1:1822869611-1825369611 GCA_963277665.1 Viscum album | reverse complement strand
TAGATCTTCGTGTCTCGGTGAAACGTGGCTTAGAAGGCCACGACCCTCAGAAAATGTGTCTTAGAAGGCCACGGCCCTCAGAAAATGTGGCTTAGAAGACCACGACCCTTAGAAAAGCATATGTTCAGTTGGTGTTGCAATCGTCAGTCCTGCCAGTGAAACCGGGTCGAGTCACCTCCGGAACACTAGCCCACTAGTATAGTCCACCCTCCTAGCTACCTGGGCTTCCCACTTTGTGCTCAAGTAAGTTTCAAGTTCATTTCACACATCAAACTTACGCATAAAATCCCAACAGGGCACTTACACACGCAAAATCACCATTTTCACACCCAAACCCTATTTTAAAACCATACGCACACCAAAAATATTTTTAAAACATAATATTCATAAGTTATATACTCAATTAAACCATCTTCACAATTTAAAGTCACTTATCAAACTACCACTTACACACATTAATACCCTTTTGAAATAAGATTCACACTGAAACATTTTTCAAACATGTTTCCCACTTGTGACATAATTTAATAAACCATAAAAAAATTATAAAGCAATAGTAAAATAATGTCACATGGATTTACATGCACTAAAGTAACAATTTAAACATTCAAAAGCATTCCAACATCACACGCACTCGAATACAATTTTAAAATGTGATCTTCTCCACACAAATAGTTTTATGAAAACCCTTGCACCATATGTAAAATACATTTTCACAAACCACATAATTTAATAAGCCAAAAGTAAAATATTATAAAACAATTTAAAATAATCACTTGTCATTACCCACTAAAATCAAGAAAAAACTTCTTTTACGACCAAATGAACCTGACACCAAGTCAAAAATACAGTTCGCACCACTTGTACAAATTAATAAGCTAACGGCACAAGTTAAAAATCACTAACAAGGTTCTTAGCAGAAAGCACACAACAATTTACTAAACAATATCAATGCAATTCATACTTGAAAAAAGAAAATCAACTTCACACTACCTGAATTAATTAAACAATATGATAAACAAATTAATCTTGCAAATTAATTCATCAAATAATAATTAGACACGGAACCACCTACCGATATGTAGTAACTTTGCAAAACAACCCACAGAATTCCATTGCACGCCACCCTCACTGCAAGAAAATGGAAAAAGACCTTAAAACAAAAATTCAAACAAAATAGAGATTAAAAAAACAACCCTCAACGAACTTCATACATGTTGAAAGGAACAAAACACTAAGGGGAAAAATAAGATAACTTAATTGGAGGGGGGGTTTTGTGCATGTGAAATGAGGGAGAGATGCCGGTGGGGGAGCCTAAGCGACGTCAGTCAGTGAGGGAGGAGTCGCATCTACATCCAATAAGGGGATCGTCGGCGGACCCGCTGGTGAGTTGTGATGGAAGGCTGAGGGGAACTGGGGGCGCGGCGCAAGGGCAAGGGGGACCAACCAGCTGGGTATAAGGGCTAGCCGAGGGGGGTGTGGGTGACGCCAGCAGGTTGGTCAGGAGGCGCAGCTAAGGAGAAGGGTAGGGGAGTAGGGCGGTTTTTCAAGAAGAGTGGTGAGCGGCACGATGGGATTCCAGGTGGTAAGGGAGCGGCACAAATTGGGGTAGCATGAGGCGGTGTGAATTGGGTAGCAGGGGGTGGCATGAATTGGGTAGCAGGAGGCGGTATGAATGGGGGAAACTGACCAGAAGGAACTGGAGAGTGGTGCGCGTTGAGGTGGTTACGCTGGCTAGGAAGGGAATATGCCAAGAAGGGGGTGAAATGGCTGGTGGTGGGTCGGAAGCTGGACAATGGAGCCAGAGCCGCCGAACAGTAGTGCGCTGGAAGGATTCCAGGAAAGGAGGAAGGTAATGGCGGTTGGGGCTCTTGGGTTGGGTGGAGAGGATGGGGGTGCGGAGCGATGGGCTGGTAGTCATATGGGAGTGCAAGGGTGCGCTGGTTAGGAGGGGATTGAGGTGGCAGCGCGACATGAATGGAGGGAGAGTCCAACGGCGCGATGGGGGTTCCCAGGGGAGGAGGCGCAACGGGAATGGGGGGAAAGAAAGAGTGGGGTAGTGCAAACCCTAGAAAAAAAAAAGAAAAAAAAATAAATGGAAATTACTAATACAAATAATAATAACAACAATAATAATAATAAAACAATTATAATAATAATATATTAATAAAATTAATCGAACTAATAATAAGAATAATATTTTCAAATAATAATGACATTATTATCATTATTAGGACAATTTTATTTTATTTAATTTTTTTCTATTTTTTGTTCACTTGTTAATTAATTTATTAATTATAATTTATAGAAATAATAATAATAACCAAATTAATGGTATTAATAATTTTATAATAATAAAAAGAAATGTTAATAGCATAACATAATATTAAGAATAATAACTTTTATCACAATATTAGTAACAAATTAGTAAATTTTATATTTTTAACACTATTAAGAATAATAATATTCTCAAACAACATTATTATTATTAACATTAAAATAACTCCTTAAATTTTTATTACACTTATTATTTTCATTTTATTTCTATTTCATTATTCATTATTATTTCATTAGTTGACCATCGGATAGGGCGTGCGGTGAACCGGGTGAGGTTACGGGGCGACCCAGGCAAAGTCGCACAGCTTCGAGCGTGCCCCGCCCGTGCGTCAGACACCGCCATGCCTAAAATATTCATTTATCAGCAGAAAGTAAAAATTTTAATCGGTCTCAGCCCGCACTTCAACAAATATTTGCAAAAGTGAATATAAATAATAAAAATAATAAATAAAAATTATTTTAGAAATTCGGGTGTGACAATTCTCCCCACCATAGCGCTTTCCGTCCCCGGAAATCCACAACTAAGATTGAAATCTGAAGTAGCAATCGATACCCCCTTGGGGTTCAAAAAGGATCCCTACGAAAACCAAGTGAAAAGAGGCAAACACACCATGCTCAGAGGAAGTGACTCAAAATACAACTTCAAGAAACTCGTAAAATGACATCATAGTATGTGTCGCCCACCCGAAAGAGCTAGAGCACCTCCAGTTGACAGATCAAGGAACTCCCACACCCACAGAAACCAACTTCACAAGACAAAAACCCTCAAGAACCATTGAACAAACACCACACTATTTGAATAGAGAGAACAAACAGGATCAAACCATATCAAAAGAACACCCTTTTCACCCACCACCAGTCTGTCTCTAAGAACAGAACCAAAAGGCTGACATGGGGAAGCTCGATGTGGCTCCCCACCATTAGAAACTTACCAACTCCTAAGAAGAGACTGGAAAACCGACACGGGGAGGCCCGGGCGGACTCCCCACCATTATAAAGAAGGGCCAAAACCGACTCATTCCAGAAACATTTGAGCGAGAGCCACTGTGGGTCTCCCCGCCATTAGAACTGATAGAAGATACAAAACTTTGAAAAAATCCCGATAGTTACCAAACACCCCACCACAAGGGGTGGGGAGGGAGGGGGCCGACCACCGGGCGTCAAAATCACGACCTAAGACCAACCAACATCTCCACATCCCTGGATGAGTGCTATTCAAATCTGAGACCGATTTACCTAACATACCCCATAAGGACCACTAAAAGTGATTACACCATGTGGGATTCAACCCTGGGACTTTAAGGTAATGAGACGATTACACCTCCTCATAGCCACAGGAAAACCCACATATCTAGAAAGGTCATTCAGGACAGAACAGCTACAAGAAACAATTTAACCTGCTTTCACCTCCAACACCAATGACAAAAATAAGGTCAGGGTCCCATACACTCTTAGGGTTTCTGACTACGTGCCAACTTCACTAAGGCCTATGGTTGGAGATCTGATGTTTGAAGCATCTCCTGCCTCGCAGTTGGGTATTGAAGACTCCCAAATAGAGTTTCCCCTTTTTTGGGTGTCACATGCAACCATACCGCAACTGAGACAACACCAACAAACACAACAAACCACGACATCCAACTACTCCATCATGGAACATTCACCAAAACATGGGTTAAGATGATTCCCATGCATCACTTATTCACCTTAACCAAGAAACTTAAGAAGGGAAGACGCACGACAAACACTCCCCTTTGAACAGAAAAATTAGAACTCCCCAAGATGACATGCTCCTATGAAAACAGGGATTCCCAAAGGATCCTACAAAATCTACCTTTGCTCTTCGAAGAGAACTCACACCGCAAGACGTCGCCAAACATGACCCTCATGGCCGATGAAAGTACTAAAATCCTTTCAAGACATCAGTCATCACTGATAATTCTGAACCTTCCTCACCCATCCCCACTAGAATTTCTTTCACCGTTTCCAGGGGAACCTTCAAACACAACAATGTCAAACTTATTACCCGACAACTCACACAACTCAAAGAGACCAAAACTCCCTTCAACTCCCCTCGCATCTATCATCCCACTGCGAGAGGACCCATTTAGTTGTAAAAAGGGAGAGGTGGGTTCAATTCTAGAATTCAAGAAGAGAGTCCTCTGATCAACTGGAGGGTCGGCCAATGGCGAATTTCCCGTGGTCATACTTTAATCACATGTTAACGCTTTATGGGGGGCGTAAACTAGTCAAGAAATAAATCTATGGACCCAACCAAACTGGTCCAATGGTCAAGACATACCATAAGAAAACACTAAACATGCAGAGGGAACCACAATAAGGGTAATCCAAAGCACTTTTCAAAAGAAACTACAAACCACATGCTTTCACACCAACTGTGCAACAAGAATTCAAACTCAAGACACAAATCACCCAAAAATGATTCTCAGCTCGAAACGCCTCACATCCAACATTTCTAAAATACAAGGACACATCACACAACCCCTGATTATTAAAATACCAAATCATTTTTACTTACCAACCAGATTCCCACGAATCTAAAACAAAGAGACAAGGGACGATGCAAGAGAAGACTAGTACCGGCAGATGATTGAGACATATGGTTGGAGGTCATACGCCAATCACACCACCGCCACAGAGAGTATTCTAGGATAGGATCCCTGAATCCACATGGCTTTCCAGACCCTGTGAGCTCACTGGGACCACTGACCCTACTCCCTTTTCATTTCCCCTAGAAAAAATTAACAGCACTGACCAAAGGTTTAGAAAAACCTCAACTTGCTTTGGTAACTCAAGTTCTGCCATGAGGTGTGATGGCCAGGCACCTTGCTCATAGCCATGAAGTCGAGTCTCGACAACCTTAAGTCCAACCTATCATGACTCTATCTCAAAAGAACATGACCCAAGAGGACAAACCTCCCTCTGATACCATTTTGTCATGAACCAGGCCGGGTTTCCATCTGGCCCGGCGCCCGACCTGGTCCGCGACATGGCCCGAAGGGCATTCTCGATCCCCATGGGCTAGAACAAGTTCTCGGGTATCAAGAGTAACTTGTGGGAATGATTTACCCAAAATAAGATACATAAAACAATCAACAAGATATATAAACTGAAATTGAAGAACTATCAACCAAACAAGCCCTTAAACTAAAAAAACTTAAAGGTCTACAACTCGATCCAATAACTAAAAAGAAATGACAACAGTAGAAACTAAAACTCTGACTCAAACCTCCTGGAAAAAGAGAGGCCACAACAACACCACTCTGCATGAGAAGGCTAACTACAACCTGAACCACCATTTTTGAGTTCAAAGCTTCGACCTAGAATATAAAAGAAATAGAAACAACATACTCCTAAAGATGTATGTAGGGTGTGAGCCAAAATCCTAGTAGGATGTCACCCAATAAAAGGTTCCATGTATAAACATTAAATGAAAAAATACATTTGCAATTTTAATTAAAGCAAGGAATTAAATGCTTAAATAGTTTTAGAGAAAATGAGATTAAGGAAAACAGTTTCAAATGGAACAACATAAATTAAAACACACGCACCCTTTATAAAATAACCAATGTGTCACACTAAGGGGAAAAACAAGAGAAATTAACCGGAGGGAGGTTTTGTGCACGCGAAAGGGGGGCGAGATGTCGGTAGGGGAGCCTGAGCGACGTCAGCTAGTGAGGGAGGAGTCGCGTCTACAACCAATAAGGGGATCATCAGCGGACCCGCTGGTGAGCTGCGGTGGAAGGCTAAGGGGAACTGGGGGCGCAATGCGAGGGAAAGGGGGACCGGCCAGCTAGGTATAAGGTTTGGCCAAGGGGGGTGTGGGTGACGCCAGCAGGCCGACCGGGAGGCACGGTGAAGGAGAAGGGTGGGGGAGTAGGGTGTCTGTCCAAAAAGAGTGGTGAGCAGCGTGACGGGATTCTAGGGGGTAAGGGAGTGGTGCGAATTGGATTAGGAGGAGGCAGCACGAATTGGGTAGTAGGAGGCGGCACGAATTGGGTATCAGGAGGCGGCACGAATGGGGGAAACTAACCGGAAGGAACTGGAGGGTGGTGCGCACTGAGGTGTTTACACCGGCCAGGAAGGGTGTGTGCCGGGAAGGGGGTGCGATGGCTGGTGGTGGGTCGGAAGCTGGATAGTGGACCTGGAGCCACCGAACAGCAGCGCGCTGGAAGGATTCCGGGAAAGGAGGAAGGTCGCGGAGGCTGGGGCTCTTGGGTTGGGTGGAGAGGATGGAGGCATGGCGCGATGGGCTGGTGGCCGGATGGGAGCGCAGGGGTACGCTGGGTAGGAGGGGATTGAGGCGACGACGCGACATGAATGGAGGGGGAGTCCAGCGGCGCGATGGGGGTTCCCAGGGGAGGAGGCACAATGGGAATGGGGGGAAAGAAAGAGTGGGGTAGTGCAAACCCTAGGAAAAAAAGAAATAAAAATAAATATAAATTACTAATACTAAAAATAATAACAATAACAATAATAATAATAATAATAAAACAATAATAATAATAAAATCTTAATAAAATTAATCGAACTAATAATAAGAATAATATTTTCAAATAATAATGACGTTATTATCATTATTAAGACAATTTTATTATAGTTAATTTTTTTCTATTTTGTGTTCGCTTGTTAATTAATTTATTAATTATAATTTATGGAAATAATAATAATAACCACATTAATGGTATTAATAATTTTATAATAATAAAAATAAATGTTAATAACATAACATAATATTAATAATAATAACTATTATCATAATATTAGTAACAACTTAGTAAATTTTATATTTTTAACACTATTAAGAATAATAATATTCTCAAACAACATTATTATTATTAACATTAAAATAACTCCTTAAATTTTTATCACACTTCTTATTTTCATTTTATTTCTATTTCATTATTCATTATTATTTCATTAGTTGACCATCGGACAAGGAGTGCGGTGAACCGGGTGAGGTCACGGGGTGACCTAGGCAAAGTCGCGCAGCTTCGAGCGTGCCCCGCCCGTGTGTTGGACACCGCCACGCCTAAAATATTCATTTATCAGCAGAAAGTAAAAAATTTAATTGGGCTCAGCCAGAACTTCGACAAAGATTTGAAAAAGTGAATATAAATAATAAAAATAAAAAAATAAAAAATTATTTTAGAAATCTGGGTGTGACAAAGCAAGTGGTCTCCTGCGTTTCAAGCGTGGGTTGGAAGCATTGTTGGTAATACCATCAGATTGTCCTTCCGGGACATCAATTCTTACCAGTGCATTCACAGCAGGTATATATGATTTTGTAACCCGTTTTGAATCATTGAATTCATCAAGAAATTGATTTGCAAAATTTTAAAAATTAATGATCTTTTGAACTTCAAGTTCACTCGTATTTGTATGAGGATCAAGATGTAATAATGAAGTTGCTTTCCATGATATTTCATTTGAAGTTGATTGATTTCCCCTTTGAGTGTTGGAAATAATTTTTCATCAAAATGACAATCAGAAAATCTTGTTGTAAATACATATCCTGTCATAATCTCAAGATATTTAATGATCATTCAAAACCAACATATATCCTCAATCTCCTTTGGGATCCCATTTTTGTTCATTACGGGGGTGCTACAGGCACATATACAGCACAACCAAATATCCTTAAGTGTGAAATATTTGGTTCATGGCCACAAGCTAATTGCAAAGGAGAATAATCATGATAGCTTTATGGCCTTATTTGAAGCAGTGTTGTTGCATGAAAAATTGCATATCCCCATACTGAAATGGGCAGTTTAGTTTTCATAAGTAATGGTCTAGCGATAAGTTGAAATCGTTTTATAAATGATTTAGCTAGACCATTTTGTGTATGAACATGAGATACAAGATTTTCATCACTTATTCCCAATGACATGCAATAATTATTAAAAACATGTGATGAATATTCACCAACATTATCAACCCTAATATGCTTGATTGAATAATCAGGGAATTGCACCCTTAACCTTATTGTTGGTCGAAGCAGAGTACTCAAGAGGGGGGTGAATTGAGTATCTATTAAAATTTTTGTTTAAAATATATTCTTAAAAAGGTTCCCCAATAAATTTAAATGCAGCCCAGTTAATCAAATTTATAAGGTTGTGGAAGTTTGAATGTTTAAATAAATTCTTAGAAGATTTATTAATTCTCAATAATCTTAATATCAGTTATTAACATTACTTTTGAAGCTATTCTAATAAGGAAAAACAATTATAACTTCTTTCCAAGATTAACTATCAAAGTAGATTTAGTTATTTCTGAATTAAAGAGTAAAACAGAGAAAACTAAAATAAACAGAACAACATATATAAAACAAGTGGTTCAGTCTCAAGCTGAGACCTAATCCACTCCACATGGTGATCACCTGCCACTAAGCAGTTTATATAAATAAACTTGATCCATACCCTGGATCGGGGTTAACAGTAGTACACAAGACTGTCCAGGTCACACAACCTCTTCCACAGTTCTTTGTGGGTATGAACTAACAGGTCACACAAAGACCTCTTCCACACTTATCTGCGGGACTACACATATGTAAAAAGATGTAAGAGAAAGGATATATTGTATCCTTCAGTTTAATGTAGCAGACATTGTGTTTTTTTATACAGATTAACACACACTACTCGAAAGATAAAAATGATACGCAACATAGAGGAAATGATGAGATAAAGTTAGAAGTTCTCTAAATGTTAGTCTATGCATCTATGGACATCTGGGATGAAGTAGATGTAGAAATCGATTCCTCTAATGGAAAATAGAGTATTGTAGGTCGGATAGATTGGGCTTGTGTTCTTTGTGGAGTAGATAGTCCAGAAATGTTCTCGACTCTAGGATTCGAGTTTGCTTCGTGTGTTCTTCAGTAGTGTTGGGTTGCATGAATGATTGTATTACTTCATTATCATGCATACACTTTCTCTTCTATTAGAACAATTGCTCCACAGTCACCACGGTCACGTGCTTTTTCTTCTAACCATGTTGTTCTTTTTATTCTTAGAATGAATGTGTTGGAGCCGATATGATTCATGTATTTTGCACCTCGTATCTCGTACTGTCAGGTGACATGCCTACAAAGAAACATTAATTATGTCAGTGCATTTAAAAACTTCAAATATGAATGTTAGAAATTAAATTGAAAAATGACAAAACAGATTAAGAAACAATGTCACGGTCTATCTGTAAATGGTGTCTCCATGAAACGGTGTCCCCTTCTTTTTCTTTGAGCGGTGGGACAACTATGATGGTATAGTTATATAGAGATCAGGAACCGATAGCACAAATGCGGTGTTAGGATCACGGTGTCTGGATGGTCACGGTGTATGGATGGTCAAGGTGTCTGGATGGTCACGGTGTCTGGATGGTCACGGTGTCTGGATGGTCACGGTGTCTGGATGGTCACGGTGTCTGGATGGTCCCGGTGTCTGGATGGTCACGGTGTCTGGATGGTCACGGTTTCTGGATGGTCACGTTATCTGGATGGTCAGGGTGTCTGGATGGTCAGGGTGTCTGGATGGTCCCAGTGTCTGGATGGTTCTGGTGTCTGGATGGTCACGGTGTCTGGATGGTCACGTTGTCTGGATGGTCAGGGTGTCTCGATGATCACGGTGTCTGGATGGTCACGGTGTCTGGATGGTCACGGTGTCTGGATGGTTCTGGTGTCTGGATGGTCACGGTGTCTGGATGGTCACGGTGTTTGGATGGTCACGTTGTATGGATGGTCAGAGTGTCTGGATGGTCACAGTGTCTGGATGGTCACGGTGTCTGGATGGTTACAGTGTCTCAAACTTAGCCAAATATCTGTATACAGACTTAAACAATGATATTCATAGAATGAATTAAAATTAATCATTCATAAGAGAAATCCATTATAAACAAAATAGTTTACAATAATTATTTAAGGCATAAAAAAACTAATCATCTGTACACATGATTTTAGATAGATTAAACAGGATTAACAAGATTAACAGAATGTATAGGATTTGTGATCATTAAATCATGATTAACACATGAGGAGTCCAACACTTATTATTTGGGAAACTAATTTGGCAAGCACCTAGTTGTGAGTGGACAATAAACACACATGGGACCATCGAGTTGACGCATCAATCATGATCATGAAATATCTGAATGGTCCATATGGTGGATGAATTGGTCTACATATATCACCATGAATTTGGTCCATGAACATCAGGTATTCGGTCCCGATCTTTGATGGTGATGGTCTTATGATTAATTTTCCTTGAGAACAAGTAGCACATGAAAAATCATGAGGTGTAAGAACCCTTTTATCAACCAATGGATGACCATGAGTACATTTAATTATTTTCCTCATCATTATTGATCCAGGATGACCCAAACGGTCATGCCAAACAATAAATGTATCATGGTTGGTAAACTTCGGGTTTACCATGTTTGATTTAATTGTACAAATATTGATAAAGTACAATCCAGACGGAAGTCTCAAAAGCTTCTCTTGAATCAATTTTGTGTTAATTTTTAATGATTTTTATATAGAGGTATTCAACACCTCCTTCATCCATTGTCTCGATATGATACCCATTATTACGAATGTCTTTAAAACATAGAAAATTATGTCGAGACTTTGGAGAAAACAAAGCATTATTTATCGTAATTTGCGTACCAGCGGGTAGGCATATTCTTGCTCTTCCAGAGCCTTCGATTAATTGTGCACTACCAGTTAACTTACACACATGAGCACTACCCATTTTAATGGTGATAAAATATTTCTCATGTTTGAGAATTGTGTGCGTCGTTGCACTGTCGACGAGGAAAATATATTCATCATGGAAATTATTCCCAACAGAACGATTTATATCATCCATTTCTAGTAAAGAAAATAAACATGCATATAAGAAATAAAATAAAAGAAACCAAAATAAAACATGCATTATTTAAAAATATTACAAAACCAAAAACCATAGTTCATTTCAACCACAATCATACATAAACCAAAAATCAAACTTTGATTCCATAATGAGCATTCATACTTGATCAATATGCTCATCACCTTCATGGTGTGCAAAATAGTCGGAAATATCAAAGTTTTTAATATCATCATCATATTTCAAAGCCTGGTCAGCAAAATTCTCTTCAGCATTCTTTTCCTTTCCTTTGATAGATTGTTGATAAAGATCAACAAAATGCTTTGGTGTACGACATGTACACAACCAATGCCCCTTCATGCCACATCGTAAGCAGTTACTTTCATCGCTCTTCACTTTCTTCATTTGTGGTTGTTCGTTATTGGACCACTTATGGTGGTGCCCTTTCCTCTTCTCATTTGGTGTAAGACCACCTCGAGCAAATGACTTTCCTCAGCCTCAATTGTGTCGATTCTTCCCACGACCTTGATTAAAAAGCACTCACATTCTCTTCGGGGAATGGAGCCGCACCAATAGGTCAAGATTTGTGATTTCTCATCAGGAGTTCATTATTTTGTTCAGCAACAAGAAGGTACGAAAATAATTCAGAGTATTTTGTAAAACCTTTCTCGCGATATTGTTGTTGCATAACGACATTTGAGGCATGGAAAGTAGAATATGTTTTTTCCAACATATCGGTATCAGTGATGGTATCTCCGCATAATTTGAGTTGCGATGTTATTTTAAACATTACGGAGTTGTATTCACTTACCGATTTATAATCTTGGAATCACAAATGACTCCACTCAAACCTTACTCTTGATAGTATTACAAGTCGAAGGTGATCATACCGCTCTTTGAGATTCTGTCACAGCACCAAAGAATCCTTCACCGTGAGGTACTCATTCTTCAGATCCTCATGGAGGTGATGACGGAGGAATATTAGGGCTCGGACACAGTCTTGAGCAGAAGTGTAATTGCCAACTTTAATTGTTTCGTCAAGGCCGTTTGCATCAAGGTTCATCTCCACATCCAGAATTCACGACAAGTAATTATTCCTAGAAATGTCAAGAGGGAGAAATCCATGCTTTACAATATTCGCCATGGAAAATTTATCTTACCGGTATGACCAACCTTTTTACTTTGCAGAGCAGTCGTGGTGATAACGTGTTGTGAAATTTGTTGATTGAAGGCGAAACGAAGCGAAAGCGTATAACGATGTCGAATGCTTGGGATGACGATGGCGAAGTAAAACTTCTCAATCACAATAGAACAGGAAATAAAGAGCATAAGTATATGACCACACAAAATCACACACCCATTTCTATTATCTTGCCACCATATTTATAGATTACAAAAGGGTTGATCCAATAGACAAAATTAATTTCAATGAATCAAATCCAACGGTGGGAATACAAAAGGTTTGGTCATATGAAGAGACTTCTCATAGATGAATAGACATCATTCATTATGATTTATGGCATCTATACAATTGATGATAATTCATAACATTCTAAACCTAATTAGAAGAATTCCAAAATTTATTTTCTTTCTTCTTTTTCTTTTTGAACTGAGATTTAGTGATTTTGTATAAAGGAACAATGATCTATAAATACCTACATAAGGGGGAGGCGGAGTGGGAGCGGGGAGGGAGAGATGGCTTCGCGTTGCCTTCTCTGCTTGATAACGATCACAGTCTTCCTAGGTGCGGTCTCCGGGGACACGAACTCTGTAAGTTCAAACTCCTCCACCATTCCACATTTCCCGTCGTTTCAATTCATAAGAGGCATCGTCATCGTCTCTGCCATCATTATTTGAATATTTCTTTCATCAATCCTCGGATCCGCACGGGGAGACCATCGCCCGTGAAAATCCGTTTCGATCTCCCGGATTAGGGCTACAGAAGATCGATCGGCCGGAGTTGACTACATTTCAAATTGCATCTTCTGGACATCTATACATAATCTCCTTCCCGATTTCAGATCTGGCCTTGATAATTTCCGTTTCATCAGAACTCTCATCGACTTCTGGATTTCATCCTCGCAGGAGGACGTCTGCGTCTACACTCTGTATGTGAAGACAGGTTCCGTCCTGAAAGCCGGCACCGACGCCAAGATCAGCTTGACGCTGGGCGATGCCGAGGGCCTCTCGGTGTGGACCGCGGACCTCGAGGCCTGGGGGCTGATGGACCCTTCCCATGACTACTTTGAGAGGGCCGGGCTGGACGCGTTCAGCGGTCGCGGGCCGTGCATCGGCATGCCCCTCTGCCGCCTCAACCTCACATCCGACGGCGCCGGGAAGCACCACGGCTGGTTCTGCGACTACGTCGAGGTGACCTCCACCGGGCCCCACCGCCCCTGCTCCCAGTCCCTATTCTACGTCGGCCGGTGGCTCGCCACCGATTCTCCGCCGTACGAACTGACCGCGATCATCGATGGATGCGACCGCGTCGAGGCCGGGGCGGAGCGCGGCGGATCTCGGCGTTACGTCGTGGGGGATCCCCTGCGAGCCGCTTCACAGTAGCGAATATGGGGACGCGGGTGCGTGGAGTAAGGTAATAATGGTGTGGTTCTGTATCTTATTTCCCAACGTTGACATCAAAGTCTAACTATGTTAGATTGAATTTCACCTTTATATATATTATGCACGGGACATCGGAAATTGGTATACGGGAATTGGTGTGTATGTATGTGTATGTATATATATATATATGTTAATAATTATTAGAGATTGTTGGATTTTTTTTCATTATACTTTCATTAATGAGCATCGAAGACCATTAGACAATAATTTTTCGTTATATTTATTAAATTTTGAAATTACTTTTTTAATTTTTTTGATATCAATTGGTTTTATAACCGATGTGGATGATTAAATTTTTTACTAACCTTACATCCCACTTATTTTTTATATTGTTGCACACCCCTCCTCGAATATGGTGACTTTCACCCTTCCCATTCCTCCAATGATTTTCCCAATCCTCACTCTTTTGATTGGTCACATCGCTCTATACCTCTCATTTGACAACTTCACACTCCATGCCCCCTCCCCACCAACAATCTCCACCTACTTCATCTGTAGTATGACTTTTTTTATTTAAGCGTATTTAAAATACATTGATACAAACACACACATTCTACACACTCGTATTGTAACACTCCAAGATTTTATACTATTGTGTCTTTTTAATTTTTTTTTTAACATCATAGGTTTCACACTAACACCAAGCTTATACGGACAATGATATATAATTAAATATCATTATTTTAAAATGACTATTATAACCTAACCGTTAAATTGGAGGGAATGAATAATATTAACCAAATTATGAAATTTATATATTATATATTTAATCAATTTTTTTGACATCCATCTAAATGATTTTATAGGCATAAGATAATATTGAATTCAATTTTATGCATTAAAAAACTATTTTTCTAAAGTTAGTTTTCCGCTTTTTAATGACACATTTGTTTTAAAACTAAATTTTGACACTTATAAATTTTATTGAACAAAATAAACTTCATTTTTAAAAACAGGATGTCAAAATTAGCTTAGAATGAAATTTTAATATTTTTTTTGAAAATATTTATTTTCCAGTGAATAATGAAAAATACCGATTTTTATTAAACTGTCAATTTTGTTATATTAAAAGCGTAACATCCCAAGATTTCATAGTACGTTATCTTTTCAAAGTAATTCAATAACTTGCGCTTCACGCAACATTGAGTTCGAGCACACCACGACTTACCAAACTAGCCGTTCAAAAAGCGGTTATGAATAGTATTAACTAAATTTTGAATTTTATATACTCCATATATTTTTAGAATCCATATTATGTGTTTATTAGGCATAATATAAGAACGAATTTATTTTTTTCAGATAAAAGAAATATTTTTCAAAAAATGTAATTTTTCCGTCTTTTAATGGCGAACCCCTTTTAAAACCAATATTTGACACTTATATATTCAATTTAATGAAATTAAATTTTCTTTAGTAGCGAGACATAAAAATTTAGTATGGATAAATTTTTGGTACTTTTATGATAATTTTCATATTTTGATGAATAGTGAAAACTACTAAATTTTAATTGAAAATAACTTTTTAATCGAAATAATTTATAGTGTTAAATTATGAATTTGAATGGTTTTGAAGTATAATTAGATTATATTTTTATCATTTTATACAATGTAGGTTATTATAAGTAATTTCACATTTAAATTTGACATAAACACATGTCAATCTTTTGATAGTTTTTACTTTTTTAAAAACCCGCTTTTTGGTTTTGGCAACGAGAATTAATTTTAAATTAATTAATGCAACTTCTATGTTTTGAATTTAGTAAAATAGAATTCATTTTTGAATTGGGAATATCAAAATTAGATTAGGGTGAATTTTTGGTATTTTTCGGAAAACTTTCAATTTTTGATAAATAGTGAAAAACACTGCGTTATTGTTTAAAACCAACTTTTTATTTAAATAATTATTTATTTTATTTAAATTTATTTTAAGTCAAAATAGATATATAATACCTATATAAGTTCAATGTAATTCATTTGAGTCATTTTATAATAAAATTAGATGTATAAAATTTTATTGAACTTTTTAACGTCTTTTACCCACCTTCTAGGCACATTTGCAAATTTGCATGAAACGTAATTTTAATACTTCTCTGAATTGAATTTCAAAAATCCGAGAGACACGGTTGACATCAGTAAGTAAAATGTGATTCAATAAGATGAAAATATTTTTTTGGTGAATAGTAACTTTTGACTTATTTAGCACGGTTAAAAGTAAATATGGTAATTAAAGGTAAAAATGATATTATAATTACTACAACACATGTCACAATTCTATTGGATAAGTGTATTTCGATCAAAAACAACCTTAGGAATAAAATATGATCCTTTTGGTTCACTTGGATTAGATTAGGACATTTATTAATATTTTATTTAAAGAAGAGTTAAAAGTGTTAAATTCAATGTTTAATAACTAAACCATTTTTAATATAGGGCTATACATAAGATAAATTCAACTGTAAATATTCATTAGAAAGATAAAAAGATTTCCTACATAATGATATTTTATTTAAAAATTTTATAGATTAAATAATTAAATTTATTTATGACACAATGATGATGCAGTAATTACTTTATCAATGAAAGATTAAAATAATTGATATTTAAAATATAAAAATAAATGTAAATTGAGGCTTTTGATGTCATCCACTAATTTTCTAGGTTAATATCACATGTTAAGGTTGATTGAATAAATTTTGTTTGAAGTGATAAAGTTGTTATGACTTTAACAAAAACAAAATACCAAATAGTGTCAAAATTGACATAAATGAGTTTTTAAAACAAATACTATATTATTAATTGATATAATATTTCTAAAAATCTAAGATTTGACCAAAGGACTTTGATAGGGTTAGATATATCAATAATGAACCACTTGGAGTTCTCTTGGCTTTTTATAGTAAGTTTATTAACCATTTATTATAATAATACAAGAGGACATGGTAAAAGTTAAACTATTTAACTAAGAGTTAAATCTAAAATATAGGGTTAATATAGTGACCTAAACTTATCTAAAACCTCTTGGTTGAGAGGATTTAGACACATCCCCACCTTAGCTTCGAAATAAATCAATTTGGAGCCATTAGAAACCAAAAATGAATTTATAATAAAATAATATTTCAAACTTTTCCTAAAATGACCCTCACCTCTCTTATAAAAGGGTACTTCCCCTTCTCTCAAAATCACACCTCCAAAGCCATTTGGATTAGCCAACCCCTACCCAAATCTCCTCCCAACTTCCATCACTTCAACCTAGAGGTCTTCCCTTGAACAGAAAGCCAACCTAAGAAGCCTTTTTGTTCAAATCAAAAGGAAACACCCAAAGAAGAGGTAATTATTTTATCACATCTTTCAAAGTTCTTTTCTTCTTCCACTTTCTATTTCTTTGTTATTTCCATACCAAAATAATAAATTCAGTACCTTCTAAATACTGTGATATTATTATAAATATGGTACAACCATACTCATTATTCTATCCATCCTATGAATGATAATGTCATCATGCATGCGTACGTTCGGCTTACCGTCTCCACGTCGTGGTGTAATTTTTTATTCAACACTATGTTATTTGGATGGATATAATGATGAGTAATATGTATATAAATAATGAATGTAACATGCTAATTTCTATTTAAAATTAATATATCATCCAATTCCACACCTTTTAATCATTAAAAAAATGATATCGTCGCACGTGTGTACGTACGACTTACCGTCTCCACGACGCGATGAGATTCATCTCCAGGTTCACCATTCAATGATGATTATAAAAATATATATTATAAATAAGTATGTAATATATGAAATAATAATGCTAATGGATATATATACATATATATATATATATATATATATGTATGTATGTATGTATGTATGTACTTACCTATATCTTATTCACTTACTTCGGTTCAATATGATATGAAAACGAAAACAACGTTTATGCGTACGTACAACCTACCATCTCCATAAACGGTGTTTTCCATTTCATATATCTATCTGTTATACATATTTGTATTCTAACTATATATTATATATAAATCATGTTTTATATTTTGCAAGTATTTAAATCATGATCTAAATGATACAATCAAGAATAACAAGTTAAAACACATACAATAAAGAAAGCGATTATTCATCATCATAAATCATTATATATTTATTCAAGGGTGAGAGTACAAAAACAGGGTGGTTGAAGCAGCAGAGGACCCCAAGTCAGGGGGGTCTGAAATAGTGAAGACCTAGGGCGTCCCCTCGAATAAGGCTAACCCCCTCCGGCTTAAGGGAGATTGCATTGGGAAGACAAGTGACCGAGGATCCTGGGGCTGCGAGAGAGGTGAGGAAGTCTGCAACTTTGTTCCCCTCTCTCCAGGTATGGGTGACTCAAGGCTGATTGTTGAGGAGCTGTTTGCATTGCCTGATAATGTATAAAACTGACTAAGGAGTGGAACCTCTTCCCAGTAGGGAATCATGAATAATCCTTGAGTTTGTTTCCACCTCGGATATAGCAATATTCTTCTGTTTGCATAGATTTAGCCCTGTGAGAACTGCATTCGCCTTCGCCTGAAGAGCACTGCCATCACCATAGTGCGCCATGAAAGCAAGAAAAACACTCCCTCTTGGATTGCGAACCACTCCACCACCTCACATGGCTCCTGCGATGCATGATCCATCAGTGTTTAGTTTAAAACCATTTGTTGCTGGGACCCATTTAACCCAACGTCCTCGCACTCTGTCCATGGGAGGATTGGCCGAAGGGGATCAGGTCTGTAAGATACGAAAGAAGGGAGCTTCACGTCAATTTTCAACAAGAGTGAACATATCAATCAATAATCTCCTGGTTCTCATAATGACAGACCATCCTGTGGAGGAAGACCCCTCAAATCTGGCCTTGTTCCGAGCCTTCCAGAGAATAATGTATGATATAACAAATATGAATATGGAAATAATTATTAAATGGGTAGTATAAAGTAATAAATGAATAATGTATGATATAAGAAATATGAATATGGTTTCGGTATAATTTAATAACATACTATGATCATTATAGAGGAGGTTAAACATACCCTCGACCAAAGGAAAGTGTAAGGTAAGGGTTAATTCCTCAATCTCATTATTATCTGAGATTGTTTATGTGTAAGTATTTTCTGGGATATATTTATTATCCATGTCCATGTTTCATAAAAGACATTTCAAAATGATTCTTTTAAGGTACTATTTAACTAAAACATCATTTCAAATGTTTTAAATATTTAGTCTTCTAAATCTTTCTCATTAATGTCCATGTTTTCAAAATGGTTTTAAGGATTTATTTATATGGACATGAATGTTTTAAAATGTTAATTCCTTTAAAAAGTTTCAAAGTGGTATGAGACACTTTGATTCAAAAATATATTTTAAACATATTCCTTTATAAATTGCGAGACTTTTAAATGATTTCATGAAAAAAAGATATTTATCTCAAAGGGTTTTACTGATTATTTTCAACTATGTCAGCATCCTTTTTGAATATTATTCTTGATTAAGGTTGATTTATTATAATAAAATCTTCCATATTGTATTGAATGAGTTATGATATGTTTTACTGTGGATGTGATATTTTTATAAAAAGATATTTCTCTCAAAGGGTTTTACTGCTAAAGTATTGACATTTCGTATGCTAGTTTTGATATGAATGTTTATGTTATGTTTCAACATTTTTCATATGAGGAATGTAATAGACTTAGTAAGTGACAGGTGGGGCCTGCTATAGCCCCTCAATGCATCGGTATGTCTCATGAGACAAACTAGTGTCTTGGAACAAGGTCTTGACAAAAATTTTATTTGTTGTCTTGGCACGGGACCTTGACTATGTGGTAATGATGTCCGACATTAGACATTTCCTCATTATGAAATTAATTATTACATGTGATTATTCGACTAGTAGAATATCCATGTGCATGTTTATATGGTAATGTTTGATTTAATTTTTCCATATTATGTTCATGTTTATGTTTAAAAGGCTGTTTTTTTTATTATACATCTTTCCTTAAAAGTTTATAGCTTCTGCTAAATTATTTACCTTTACTGAGCATATGAGCTCACCCCTTTCTTATGTTTTGTTTTCCCAGGATTTCAAGAAGTGTATTATGTTTGATATGCAGGGTTAATCTAGGGTAATAAAGTCTTTCTCAATAGATTATTTATGTTATGTTTTATGTTTGAATTTGTAATGTAACTTTCATGTATGTAATCTATTTTCCGAGACTACTAAACTGATCGGTCCTTCGGGACTTGATTCCTTGTAATCAAGCCAATGTATTAAAATAATGCACTGACTCCGGGCTTTTGGGGTCGGGGCATTACAAAAATTCTATTTATAATTTGAATTAGATATCACCTATGAAATTATAAATAAAATTTAGGTATCTCATGAATGAAAATATAATATATTTATATCACGAAATAAGTAAATAAATGTTTTAAAAATGATAAATTAAGTATTTGTATTTTTGTGAGACATAAATGTTTAATTAAAATTTTATAATTGATTTAATGATTTAAAAAAAATTCTTTTCACAAAATAGATTTATAAATTAATATTTTTTTGTCTTATGAATATACGATAATTTTATGAGACCTTAATTAATTTTCAAAGTGTTGTAAAATTAGTTACAATTTTAAAATCTGTATTTTTCGAGTAAATGATGATTTTATTTAAAAATTAAAGTTATCATAATTAGAAAATTATTTTCATAAAATGGAGTTCATTTATAAATTCTACACGTCAAAAAATGGTTACGGTGAATTTTTAAGATTTTTCTAAAATAATTGATTTTTTGTGAATAGTGAAATACATTAATTTATGGTATTTAACAAATATATGATTTATTAAGTTATAGATGATGTATGACTGATGTAATCCCATAATATCAAACTCTCTTTCATTATTTTAATATATTTATTGATAATTCTCAAACTATTCATAGTCTTGAGATAAAATAATAAACTAATGAATATAACAAAGAGAAAACACCCCTCTCCTCCACTATAAATACCACCCTCATCACATCTTCTCCTCACACCTCTTAAGGCTTTAAGTTTGTTCAATTTATATCAAATCATCTCCCAAACCTCTCCCCCAAGTTCAGGAGCCTTTGGTATCAATAAAAGACCAATCCCTTTTCCCTAAAGAGGTTTTCAAAAAATAGAAGTTCAAGAGTTAAAACCCTTTTCCATTTTCTTTTAATTTCTTTTCAAGTTCTATTCTTTTCTTATCTTCTCCTAACCTCCCTATCCCAAAGTGATATTATAACTCCATTATCTTTTATATATTGTAATGTTATTTTGTTAAGAGAATAATCCTTCATCAATTCTCATCTCTTATTCCTTTTATTCTAAAAATGAAAACATCACCCGTGAGGTACCGATTTACCGCCTTCGTGGATGACGTGTTTTCATTTTTCAATTCCACCTTAAAGGCTATTCATAAAAGCTTTTTTATGGTTAAAACAGATTATAATATATGTATTTCATATTATTTAATGTTTTGGAAATAGTATATATACATAATATTAATTAATGAAACAAAACTAGTTTGCGATGATGTAAAAAACGCCAAAATAATCTAAACAATTATCTATAACATCTTATCTAATGATTAATCATAATACCAAATAACCAAATAAATTATATAATAATTCTGTCTTCTGGAATTTCATTAATAACATATAATTTCAATTTTGGAAAACTATTCTCATTTTACAGGATTTTCCATACATGTATATAAGTAAACCGATCATGAAAACTAAGAAAACGAACACTCCCAAACGATAAAATTGTTTCTTATAACTCAGAAAAAGTTTATAAATGAAATTAATAAAATTATAATTAATTAAATACATGTATAAATGGTTCTGAATTAATTAATTAATGGATTTAATCTGATTATCCTGGATGTTAAGTACAAGTACATAACGCTTTCAGACATAAGGTAAGAGTTTTCTTGTCTCACTTTTATTTTTGTGAAATATGCCTTAATCACCACTATTTCTTGTGTGTGGTGTATGTATAATTCCTATTGATGTATCATATCATGAATCTATTCATCTTCATGATATTTAATTTCTTATTTTATGAACATTAATTTTATAGGGCATATGATTCGACTATTTACAAAGTGGTAAGAGATTCTTCTCAAACCTCCATTTTTCATTCGGGTTACGATTTCTCTCTCATTACACCAATGTAATTCTTCATTAATTTTATATAATTCTTATACATTCTATATATATGTTCCAAACTAATGTATCCAGATCAGTTCATCTTTCTTTTATGGGTAAATACATGTTTTATAAGGTTCTCTTTTCAATTCCTCCCAATAAGAAAACCCGATTTAAGAGAACTTTCCAATTACATACCCTTTTTCAAGTACACTTCATAACCTATTTTAAGCCACCAATATCTTTCTAAAATCACTATTTTTATCATAAAAAACCATCTTAGTTCATTTCTAGTTTTATGCAAACAATTAATCCTTTGTCCATTTTAAAGCCTCTTTAATATTTTCCCTTAAACCATACTAAAGAGGCTTATTTCTAAAGTTTCTTAAAAAATATTTTTACATGTTTCCACTTTAATTGGACATAATTTATGACTCAAACATAATTTCATTTTACTTCCCTTTTCTTTTTTGGGATATACATGTTTACAATATGATTTTATAAAAAATACAAATTATTTTACAAAAGAACTCTTCTTTCTAAAGTAAAATGGTATTTATCTCAAGAATTTGTCAATGATTTTATTAGAGTATTTTCATCTATGATTATGATTCAAATATTTCAAAGTGGTATGGGTCACTTTGATTTAAAAATATATTTTTAAAAAAATTATTTAACATATGAGGAATTCATTGGACTTTGTAAGTGACAGAAAGAGCTCATAATAGCCCCTCAATGCATCAATAGGTCTCATGAGCTGAAATCAGTTGGCGAAAAACACTTCATGTTTGTTTCCAAACTGTTTTAAATTGTTAAGAGGATAGATCTTGACACAAATTTGATGGGTTTATACCCACAAAATTAATTTTTCCTAAGGATATATCTTGATAGTAATTATCTTGAGGATAGATCTTGATAGTGAAGATATACAACATTATGCATTCCGTTATTGTTATTATTATTCCATGTGATTATTTAATTAGTTAGAATATTAATGGTTAAGTTTCCTAGCTCATGTGATTATTTAAATGAAATTTTTATTAGTTATTTACCTTTCCACATTGTTTACTCCATATTTACTCACAGAATCTGTTGTACGCTTACCCTTACCGAGCATTTGAGCTCACCCTTTTCATATGTTTTATTTTTCCCCAGGATCTCAAGAAGTATGTTATGACTGATATGCAGGGTTACAAAAAGGTGAATTATGACAGACTCAATGAAATTATTTATGTAATTTTTGTTTCAAAACTTAATGTGGATTATAAGTATGTATTTACTTTACCAAGACAACTAAACTATTTGTTCCCTTAGGATGTAATTCCTTGTATCTTAAACAAATGTATTATTGTAAGGCACCGAATCCAAGATATTGGGGTTGGGATATTTATAGTTGGTATTAGAGAAAGTTTAGTAGAAACTTTGGAAATTAGATTTAGAAAAAAATATATTAGAGAACATAAACCTAAAATAGATTTTGAGGATAAGCATAGAAGAATATCCAAGAATTTTGGTAATGTTAGATTATGTGGGTCATCCTAGAAATATATCCCTGTATGGATACTACAAGTGTATGTGGTTATAGAACAAATGTACCTAGGGTTAACAACTTTGACAATGTGCATCTAACCTGACTCGGTGTAACCCGGTACATGACAATGATTCTTATTGCGCACCTAGTTTGACACTCACGAGGGATATGCTTAGGATAATTCACATTTTATTTTCAAACCATTATGATGGATTTAAAAATAAACATGTCTCCAAATAAACCATATTTATGATTATGGATTTGTTATGCATAAATTTACAATTTATATTAAGTGTTGTGCCAGTTCAAAATTATGTATTATGATTCATAACCTAATATAGTGTATGCCATTGTTTAGAAATAATGCCTAGTTGAAGGAATGGAAACCGTATCAACACACACAATCCATATAGGGATTTTACTCCTATGAAATATAATGATGTTGGAGATGGAACTGAAACTGGTGCTAAACAACTTATAACTATACTAGGATAGTTAACTCAGGTTATGAATAATAACCTTACCCATATGGATCATCCTGATCCACAATGTGGAAGAACAATGTTAGATCGCTTCATGAGACAACAACCTCCAACATTAAATGGGAAAAAATCCATTTTAGTTGAATAATGAATAAGTTTCTTAGAGAATACATTTCTTACTTTGGTTAGAAATGAAAGGGAGATGATTTTCATGGTGGTTTATTGCCTCTCAGAAGATGTGAATCAATGGTGGTCATTGATTCAAGTCATGAAGGAGGAGGAAGAAATAGAAAACATGGAATGGAAGGAATTCAAGGAAATTTTCATGGAAAAATATTTCCCTTGTGAACAATGATCAGATATAGAGAGACAATTTCTGAGTCCAAGGCAAAAGGAGGATGAGAATGTTGCTAAGTATAAAGCCAACTTTATAAGGTTAGCAAGACATGCTGCAAACTACATACGTAACCCAAGGAGTAAGATAGATTATTTCTTTAATGGGTTAAATACATTACTCTGAAGGGCACTAGTCTCCCAAAATTTCTCATCATATGAAGATATAATCACATGTGCTATCAAGAAAGAAACATAATTTTCTAAGACTTATGAATTTAAAGGAAAGAAATAGAAGAATAGGACATTAGAGTAAATTATCGATAAAGGGAAGAAGAGAAATAAGGATTTTCTTGCATGCGATAATTGTGGAAAGAATCACCCTGGGATGTTCTTGAAAGGATTGGGTGTTTGTTATAAGTGTGGATAAAAGGGTCGCCAGTGAAAAGAATGAAAAGGGAAGAAAGAAAAGACTGATATTTAGTGTTTCGTGAAATGGTGCACTACGCAAATAAATGTACTAAGCGTCAAAGAAATATACCTTAAAAGAAGAAAAGGGATAAAGTTCAATATTATGCTGTTAGTACACTTTAAGGGGAATAATTAAAGTATTTGTGTTCTTAACTTCAAAATTTATGTTGTAAAAGTATTTTTTTAATGATACACTAGTTATAAGAATCATGAGATATATAAGGATTGTACTGTAGTACTTCTTATTTAAGAATTTGGAAGCATGCAAGGAGATCAAGGTATTCATATATTTTGGTATGTGATATTAAGAGTTACATTATACTATTTAGGGGATCTAATTTTGGAAATTTAGAGATATTTTTACTAAATGTTTAGACTTTGAATTTGGATAGAAGTATTTTTAATGAGTCTTAAGGTTGACTACTTATGAAATGGATTAAGGATATTATTTATTAATATCAAGTATGATTTATCATATTCAATAACATGTGCTATCCTTTTTGGTTTTAGTAAATATTTAAAGGTAGAAGGAATGACTTAAGGACCATATGATTCATTAAAAGTGCTTCAGGTGTGAAAAAATCATCTTGAACATTCTTTTCTAGGTGTAAGGGATGAAGAAAAGATAGATCAAAGCAAAACCAAAGGATGGGATTATAAAATGGAAAAGGATCAAGTAAGTTTATTTTATCAAGTGCTCTTATGGATAGTAAAAGATTCCCTCAACTCTAGGAAAAGGATTTTAGAACAAAAATGTTATCTGTTTACTCTTCTTTCTGAGAAATCAATGGTCTTTTAACTGATCACAAATTTATGGTCTTGTGATGGTTAACTTTCTAATGACCATGTTCTCTATCACTATCCATCATAATTTTATATTTGGATTTATTCTCCATGTCCATGTTATCTCTTTTCACTAATGACATCCTAAATGAAATCTAGTTTTGAGGTGACCTTCTCATTTACTTTTCCCTCTTTTTAAGAGTAAGTTTTATTAATCCTTTTTAGGATTTTGGATTTCCACAAAGTTATTCTAAAATGAAAACTCCATAATTACTAATCATAAGTTTAAATTGTGATGAAGTAATTTATTGAAGAAGAGGAAAATGTAACACCCCAAGATTTTATAGTATTTCTCTTTTTAAATTTAATTTCTTCAACAACATAGGTTTTACACAACATCAATCTTATTTGAACAATGATATATAATTAAATATCATTATTTTAAAATGACCATTATAACCTAGTTGTTAAATTGGAGGGAATAAATAGTATTAACCAAATTATAAAATTTATATAATATATATTTAATATTTTTTTTGAAATTCATATAAATGATTTTATAGGCATATTATAAGATTGAATCCAATTTTACGCATTAAAAGCTATATTTTTCTAAAGCCACTTTTACCGCCTTTTAATGGCGTACTTATTTTAAAACTAAATTTTGATACTTTTATAAATTCCATTGAAAAAATAAACTTCATTTTTAAAATAATAATGTCAAAATTATCTTAGGGTGAATTTTTAGTATTTTTTTGAAAATATTTATTTTCTAGTGAATATTGAAAAATACTGATTTTTATTAAACTGTCAATTTTTTTATATTAAAATTATATTTATAATTTTAATTAGATCCTACCTATGAAACTATAAATAAAATTTAGGCATATTATAAATTAAAATATAATATATTTATATCATGAAATAAGTAAATAAATGGTTTAAAAATGATAAATTAAGTATTGGTATTTTTATGAGACGTAAATGTTTATTTATAATTTTATAATTAATTTAATGTTTTAAAAGAAAAATTATTTTCAAAAAATGGATTCATAAATTAATATTTTTTTACTATGAATATACGATAATTTTATGTGACCTTAATTAATTTTTCAAAGTGTTGTAAAATCAATTATAATTTTAAAATCTATATTTTTTGAGTACATGATGATTTTATTTAAAAATTAAATTTCTCATAATTAGAAAATTATTTTCATAAAATGTAGTTCATTTATGAATTCTATACATTGAAAAATTGTTAGGTCAATTTTTTGTGATTTTTCTAAAATGGTTGAATTTTTGGTGAATAGTGAAATACGATAATTTATGGTATTTAACAAATACATGATTTATTGAGTCATAGATAATGTATGGATGATGTAAGACCAAAATATTGAAATCTCCTACATTATTTTAATATATTTAGTGATAATTATCAAACTATTCATAAAATAATAAACTAATGAATATAATAATAAGAAAACACCCCTCTCCACTATAAATACCACCCCTCACCACCTCTTCACCTCACACACATTAATCCTAAAAGCTTATATATTTTATATCAAATCCTCTCCTAAACCTCTCCCCCATGTCCATAATCCTTTTTACTCAATAAAAGACCAATCCCTTTTCCCTAAAGATGTTCTCAAGGAGAAGAAGTTCAAGAGGTAAAACCCTCTTCCATTTTATTTTAATTTCTTTTCAAGTTCTATTATTTTCTTATCTTCTCCTCACATCACTATCCCAAAGTGAAATTATAACTATAATATATTTTATATACTATAATTTTATTATGTTAAGGTAATAATACATCATCAATTCTCTTCCCCTCTTCCTTTTATCCTAGAAATGAAAATATCGTCTGTGAGGTGCCAATTTACCGCCTTCGTAGACAACATGTTTTCATTTTTCAATTTCACCTTAAAAGATGTTCATAAAACTATTTTTATTATTATAAAATATTATAATATATGTATTAAATCTTATTTAATGTTTTGGAAATAGTATATATACATGATAATAATTAATGAAACAAAACTAGTTTGTGATGATCGAAAAACAGCCAAAATAATCTAAATGATTATCACTAACATCTTATATAATGATTCATCTTCACACCAAATAACCAAATAAATTATATAACCATTTAATATTTTCTAAGTTCATTAATAACATATAATTTTAATTCATGAAAACTATTCTTATTTTACATGATTTTCCATACATGTATACAAGTAAATTGATCATGAAAACCAAGGAAAAAAACACTCCTGAACGATACAATTATATCTTATAACTCATAAAAAGAACATAAATTAACTTAATAAAATTATATTAAATAAAATAAATGTATAAAAGGTCCTAAATTAATTAATTAATTAATTTAATCTGATTATCCAGGATGTTAAGCACTGGTGCAGAATGCTTTCAGACATAAGATAAGGGTTTTATCATCTCACTTTAATTTTTATGAGATATGCCTTAATCACCACTATTTCTTGTGTGTGGTTTATGTATACTTACCATTGATTTATCATATCATTAATCTATTTATATTCATGATATTAAATGTCATATTTGATGATCATTAATTTTATGGGGCATATGATTCGACTGTTTGCAAAGTGGTAAGGGATTCTTCCCAAACCTCTATTTTTAATTTGGGTTACGCTTTATCTCTCATTACACCAATGTAATTATTCATTATTTTTATAAAAATATTATAAATTTTATATATATGTTCCAAAATCTTTTATCTACATCAGTTCATCTTTCTTTGATGGATAAATACATGTTTTATAAGGTTCTCTTTTCAATACATCCAGATAAGCAAGCCTAATTTAAGAGAACTTTCCAATTTCATACCCATTTTCAAGTACAATTCATAATATATTTTAATCCACTTATATTTTTCTAAAATAAATCTTTTTATCATGAAAAAATATCATAGTTCATTTCTGTTTTTATGAAAATAATTAAGCCTTTGTCCGTTTTAAATACTCTTTAATATTTTCTCTTAAACTATACTAAAGATGCTCATTTCTAAAGTTTCATAAAAAATATTTTTACATGTTTTCACTTTAGTTGGAAATCATTTATGCCTAAAACATAATTTCATTGTTCTTCCATTTTATTTTTTGGTATATACATGTTTATAATCTGATTTTATGAAAAATACAAATGATTTTCCAAAATAATACTTCTTTCTAAAGTAAAAGAGTATTTCTCTCAAAAAATTTCGATGATTTTATTAGAGTATTGTGATCTATGATTATGATTCAAATATTTAAAATTGGTATGATACACTTTGATTTATATATATATTTTTTAAATAAATTATTCAATATATGAGGAATGCGTTGGACTTAGTAAGTGACGGGCATGGCCTGCTATAGCCCCTTGATCCCTCAGTAGGTCTCATGAGACGGAATTAGTTGGCGAAAAAAACTTCGCATTTGTTTCTAAGTAGTTTTAAATTTTCAGGAGGATAGATCTTGACATAAATCAGATGGGTTTCTACCCATAGACTTAAATTTTCTTGAGGATAGATCTTGATAGTAACTATATTTAGGATAGATCTTGATAGTGAAAACATCCAACATTATTCATTACGTAATTATTATTATTATTACATGTGATTATTTTATTAGTTAGAATATTCATGGATAAGTTTCCTAGCTCATGTGATTATTTAAATTTTATGTGTATCAGTAATTTAACTTTTCATATTGTTTACTCTATATTTACTCATAGATTCCACTGCACTCTTACCCTTACTGAGAATTTGAGCTCACCCCTTTCATATGTTTCATTTTTTCCTAGGATCCAGAGAAGTGTGTTATGAATGATATGAAGGGTTACACAAAAGGGGAATAATGGAATACTTAATAAAATTCTTTGTGTATTTTATTTTTCAAAATTCAGTGTAGATTACAAGTATGTATCTAGTTTACCTAGACTACTAAACTATTCGGTCCTTTGGGATGTAATTACTTATATCTTATTTAAATTTATGAAATTAATGAATTGGATCTAGACTACTAGGGTTGAGGGCCTAACCCGCACACACATGGAAACGCCAACTTTCACTTCTGCTAGAACCTTAGGCTAAAGGCTTGAATAAAATAAGAATGATTGAGATTTAATTTGAGGGGTTTTCTCAGTACGAATATTATATTCAAATACAACTTCTTGAAATAGGATTGAACCCATTTATATACTCATCCAAGGACGCTTCTTGGAACTCAAACATTCATCCATCATTATTTAAATGTTAAAATTCATTGTAACTCATGGTTCAATTATCATATCAATTAATCTACATTTAAACAATCAATATATATGTTCAAAATCTTTACATGATGATCAAAAACTAATATGATATCTTAGGTGGAAGAAAACCAACAATATCAAGCATTATCTCATAATGTGCTCATTTCCATGCACTAAATCACGATGTAGTGACATTCACTACATCATGGCTTACACCAGCTTAAACCACTGTGTTTTTTATACCACCATGACATGATTTAGTATTTAGTGAATATTTATAACAATATATCTTTCATTGAAGCCTCATTGACATAGAATATTTTCACATCATGTCACATATTATATATCAACTTGTAAAACCATATCCAAAACTCATTTTATATATCATTGTTTCTAACACTTTCACCGAGGCATGCCACCACCACGAGTTGATGTATGCTGGCATCACAATTTTTCCCTGAATTCTTGATTTCCAAAGGTGGGTGAAATTCACCACTTTCACAATGATGTATGCTCCTTGATCAAAACAAGATGATAGGATGTCGATTCCTCCTTCCATGGATCCATCCTTAGATTTTTTTCTTAGTCTGGGTTTCCCTCATAGATTTAAGTCATGTTCATGGAACTCATTCATAGTGTCATCTCTTTATATACACTGGTTAATTAAACTGCTTTTTTCTAGAAATTTCAGTGAATCTTGACTGGGCAGTAACCTTTGATCAAGAGAGTAGTCATGTTGGGAATTTTTGGCATGTCTGGATTCTAGGAACATTGGTCACCTATATTCTTCCTCGTAGGAGGGAATATCATAGAGGAATATTTAGGCATGGAGCCCAAGGAATACCATGTCAATCATGTGGTATCTAGTGAATTAAGCACATATCTTCCAAAGATTTCACCTCAGGAATCCCATGTCTAGCATGAGGTAGCTGGAAACATATGTGTATATCTTCCAAGGATTTCACCTCATGCATCCCATGTTTATCATGAGGTATCATCATGATACATCTCACAAGTTTAACATATTTCAGAGGCAAGATGAGGTTGATCAGGGCGCCCTGTGGAGGCAGATCAGGAGTGTGTATCCCTAAGAGGGAACACCTGAATTTGGTCCAGAACACCATTTGAGGTAGATCGAGGGTTTAATGTCATATAGAGATGCAGGACCAGGACACCCCATAGAGGAAAATCGGGGAGGTACATCCCTAAAAGGGATCACCTAAAAGGTTCACCGATGGATAGATTAGAACTCCCCAAGGAGATGAATCCAAGTGGTGTGACCCATAAAGGGAAGATGTCACATCGTGAAGGTGTATGGATTATAATTCCCTATGGATGAAAATCCAGTAGGTGTGTCCCATAAAAGGAATATGTCACACTATTAAGGTTTATTAGAACACCTTTGATAGTGGATCAAGGGGTACATCCCTAGGAATTAGCACCTTGGTTTACTGGTGGTTGGGATTGAACCTCAAGGAGGAGACCTATAGAACCTATTTATAAGACAGATTAAAACCCATGTAGTTCGATGCTTTAGTTTAAGGTCATGTGACAAGATGAGTGCATGCAGTATAACGTCATTCGGTAAGGATTCTCATGTTGCAAATTATGTGCCAATAATGTATGGTGTGGGGATTATGCATGGAAGATACCCTTCTCCATAGGATCTCTCTTGGATGGATGATGTGGGGATTATACATTGAGCTGCCCGATAAGATTGGGGGAGATGTGGTCTCCCAAGTGAGTGGAATGATCTTACCAGGAATATGACCTAAAGGAGATCAGGATGAATGTGGATGTTGGGTTTGGACCTTAGGAAGGCTTCCTATGTATCCTAATTAGTTGGGAATGAAAGACCACATAGTTCATTATGGTTGGGGCCTAAATCTAAAGAGGAGGACCATGGAAGTGGAGCATGTGGTTGGGGATTATTCATGGAAGCTTCCCATTTGAGGGGACATGGTTGGGGTTTACACCTGTGAGGAGGACCATGTTGAATGGAGGTTAGTTTTCATGGTCTCTACTAACCTCTAAGTCCATGTGAGTCATGATCAGTGTGGTAAAGAAGAGGAAGTAGTATAATTTATGCTTGTATCACTAAAGGTACACCAATGTGAGATGATGTTGGGATTACACATGGAATCTACCCAAGGAGGATGTCAATCCATGTGGGAAAGATCTAATTATAAGTTAGGAAAACCTCATTTATTGGGATTCATATATGGAGAATCTTATGATTGTGGAACAAGGTATGTGGTTCTCATGCATTGAGCATAGAATCCCCCCTTTAGCTGGAAATCATCCCATGGGGGAGAGAAAGTGGCATCCCATGATGACCATACATGGGGAATCTCATGTGCATTACATGGGGTAAGACTATAGTCTTACATCATGTCCATATGATGTTAGTTCTTGGTAGTTTTATGTCATGCGGCATGGACGTGGGGGACTCAATCCTTACCCCTTAAGCTTACATAACTGTCGCACATGAACTTTTGGAAGGGGCATGGCTTCGAAAATGCCAGGATATGATGATGTGAAGGAGTGGTTGATCATGAGTTCCATGTTAGCATGCCTATGATGAGAAGAAATAGGCGTTAGCATACCTATGATGAGAAGAAAAAGGTAATTGGGAATCTCAGGAAGCACTTGAAGTAGACTGGGCCATAGGAATGGGTGGTACATGTCACATAAGGACTTGAGGTGTATCTGAACTGATCCTAGATGGATGTGGGTGCTTTAGGAACTAAACCTTTTCAAAGTGGTGTTAGTAGAATAGAGAAAAGACAGGGAGGCCTAGGATAGGGGCTTCATGAATCATACGGCCTCACAAAGAGGTGATTTGTGAAGATCAGGTACTTCGTAGAGGTCAGGGGATTTGTGAAGGACGAGGCTTCATGAAACAGGGTGTCCCTACCTTAGGATGAAGTTTTTTCTCATGAAAGGAGTGCTTCACAAAGTCTTAATTCTTCGTTAAGCCTCAAGTACCCATGAGGGACTTCTTCCTTTGTGAAGGGGAACGACCTTCATGAAAAGTATCCAAACTGAAGGTGGAGGATTTAAAGAACACAAAAGGGGTTTTCTAAAATCCTAGGTACATTGGATGATCTATTTTTGGTCTAGTTCATGATGCTCAGGTTCTTCATGAGTTGAGAGCAATTTGGAAGCTAAAAGGTCGGGGTAACTGTCTTCAAAAGGTTAGAATTAGGTGAATATTTATAGGAAAGGGGTTTCACAAAGATGGGAAGTAGTTCATGAAGAAATTATGGTATTTATGAATGGGAGTGTCCTCTTTGAATTCATGAAGGTACTCTGTATGAATTCGTACGGTCGTGAAGTGCCATTAGGCTCAAGGAGGGACTCCGTCCGGCTTCGCGCATTCTTAAAGGGGAGTCTTTATCTGGGTTTTCAGTGTGCTCTATCTATTCATGAAGAAGTAAGGATTCGTGAATCATATCCTTTAGGGGGTTTTGGTATATTTTGGATTGGATTTTATTTGAACCGTCTATGTCTTCTTTGACTATTCCCATGCCATGTAATTCGGTTCCAAAAATTCCCCCTCAGAAGGGGACCCGATGGGGAAATGTGTATTGTCAGATTTTGAGGGATAAGTGCCTAATATTGAAAATCTTATCCCTTTCATGAATATCATTTGGGATGCTCACTCTTGATGTTTTTCCATGATGATTGAGGGTGTGAAGGCCATCATGAAGTCCAGGTGGGCTATGTGCCTATAAATACTCCAAGGGTCCCCTAAAAAATCATTGTACCTTCATACAAATAAAAGATCTTTCTATATTTTCATAAAGCTATTCATCTTTGTGAACATGCTACAAAAATGCTATTAGAGAACCAAACTTTTAGAATTGCTCTGAAAATGCTACTCAGTGAACTGGACACCATAAACCACATCTTCACAAAATGAGCACTGTGACCCAGAGCTCCAAGAACCATCTCCATGAACAATATTTGTGAACAAGCACTGAGAAAAATATTCATGAACCAAACTCATAAATACTTAAGTCTAGAATCCAATAGTCACTCATGAAGTATCTCAAGGAGTCATTGTAGATGCTTCTTGGAGGGAAGAGATAGAAGACAACATTATGATTGGGGAATACGTTATAAGCACCTTGGACCAAGAGTCGTTACTCAAAATGTTATCAGTGGCTCAATAGGAATATCCTTTGTGCAAGAGGCTTCCACTTTATGGAATCAGATAGAGATACAATGTCTTCATTCCGAAGTCAATAAGGGACGAGCCATATTATTAGTTCAGGGGCTTAGCAGGATAGTACCAGTGGCACAAGGTTGCTACAGGTAACATTCGGAAGGATCATTCACCCATCATAGAGAACCTCATCTATAACCATATCAATAACTTTAATGGGGAGAAGCTGGAGGAAAAGGAATCCCCGTCATAGTACCAAAACATTATCAAGGTAGGTTTGGGGGATCCAAAGAAGGGATGTAATGATGGATGGTATCTGTTCTAGGGTGGAAACTTCACAGATGAGTGGACTTGGGTCTAATGGGCATGCATGTCAGGACAATAATTTGGGATAGAGATGAAATTTTTATTACTTTATGAAGCAGCATGGGATTGATAGTTCCATGTTTACTGGTCATATGGGATCATTCTTGAACTATTGAGAAGATGGTTATTGAGGACCAATACATTTCCCTTGAATCACATGGAGGTTAACTATCATAATCATATCTCTAGAATCCCAATCTTGGTGGGGGTGTATGATGAGTTTCTCCCCACAGAAAATGTATGGGAAGACCAGGAGAATCTGCTAGCTCTGGTGAAGGTGCTTCTATATCTGGTGTAGGGAACCAGTGTGGAGAATTTGGGGATGAGGTAAGTTCCCATAAAGAATTGTTTCATATACTTATTAAATGATCCAGAGATAAAACTAGATGAAGGATAGGATCTGACATAGAAGTTTCTGATTAGACCTCAAACATGTCTCGGGGGATACCAATGCGGCAAGGAGGGTTCCTAATGGAGAATTATGGAAGCGAGCCAGTGACAACTTCGGGGATACAATGTTAAGACCAAGGATCTACCCATAGTCAGATTGGAAGGATTCATCATGGTGCTCATTTTTAGTTGGATACTCACAGGGATGGACACACACATGGGGGTGAAACTAAGAACTTTTTTAATGGTGGCGATGCTGGCGATGGGGAAGCATGTAAACCTTGGAATCCCAGTGCTGGTGAAGTTATAAAATTTAATTCAAAATTTTAGTGAAGGGAAGACACCACTACATGTGTGTGGGCCTTTTCACTTCCTGTATAGATGGGTGACGACACACATGGGAGGATATGGGTACCCGAACCCCATTTCCCCTCCCACGATGAAATTCCAGCTAAAAATTATGAATATTTCAAGAAGTCTCCCATTCAGGTTGGGTTCGGTGGAAGTGTTAGATAAGGTCAGGTTGGTGGATCACTTCATGTTTCACCTGTTCTTCTTACCAACTGGGGTGATAACTGGTGACGAAGCATGGAATGAGGAACAAAGATTGCACCTCCTAGAATTTTGAGGTGGGGTACTAGTAGCAAGAGTCGATTATGATCTTGTTTTCAAGATGTAAAATCCACACCAATTCACATGGAAATTCATGTGTTTGTAGATATTTACCCTGAAGGTGTACTCAAAGGTGAATCATAAGTGTCACCCTTCGATGATGGGGTAGATTTGGAACATGTTCATGTGTGAATATGGGAATATGCAGAATGAGTTGCCACCATCAACTGTTGTGTACAAGATTACTCATGAATATGCACTGAGTTGGTCAAATGCATACCTTGGGGTTATGTTGAGACAACGGGACATCTAAGCCAATAAAGGAGTGGGACCTCCACCATGGGGCTAGGGTCGAACAGTGGCTAGAGTGTGTTGTGGAGACAGAGCTTGCCCTGGGGGTTGGAAAATAATAATGAGTCCAACAATTTATGGGAATGAACAGGTAGGAACTGTAGGGGAAGGAATAACACTAGGCCCGAGGCTCCTGGGTAAGAGACAGTATGAAGTAGGTGGGTCCTCTGAGGCAAACCTAAGGGTGCATGTTTAAGGGTTAGAGAAATGAGTTCATCGCCTGAATGTTCCCAGTGATACTATGTATCCTAACTACTAGGAGGCCTGGTGACTTCACAAGTAGATCACCACTCCTCATGGGGTGTGGTAGTATCTTGTCACTAATGGGATATTTCTCATAGGGTTGGGCCATGAATAGGTTGGTTTCCACACTCCTCACACCGAAGTGATGTGGTATGTGACAGAGCTAGAAGATGTAGTCTACTCACGGGGCACTGTCCATCCCTTGACTGATCGGGTGAAGATGTTGTTAGGCATGTATTAGCGTCTATCCTCCCTTGAGGATCATGAGGTTGTGATCAAAGGTGAAGAATATGAAGATTATTGGGGGAGTGATGCCTACCGGATCTCATATGTAGACTAGTGTCTTGATTTTTACCAGGAAATCTCAGTGATCTTTGCATGATTTTGAACACCGCTCAATATTCAAGCTCATTGCATGATCCTTTATTTTCTTATATAGAAATCGGTGATAATTGAAGAAGGGGAAGTTTGTGAAAGACCTAAAGCAGTAGGTGAGGGAACCTAAACCCATTAATGGGTGAGTATGGGGACCCTTCATAATACTGTGGTTGCGGGTGATCAACCCTTGGCACTTGATACTCAAGTAGTGACAATGGAGGATGAGACAATGGCGATAGAGGCTACCCTCCTGACAGAGATGGCCAAGGAGGTTGCGGAGGTCGGGACAACCATAGGGGCACTATCAAAGGGGACTTCTGAGACTGCACCCTCAATGGAGGGGGTCAAGGCAAGGCCCACAACAAAACTGACTAAAAGAGTTGTGGTAGATGATCCAAGCAAAGAGGTACCACCAAAGACAGTCACTGGAGATGAAGTTACCATGGAAGGGGTCGAGATAAGTCCCCAAACAGTACATATGAAAGACTTGTGATGACTGATCCCATGGTAGTGGAATTACTAGAAAATACTGTTGGTTCCAAAACTGTGATGGGGAAGTAACAATGGAATCAGTGGATAAGGAATTTAGGGAGGCTGCATTGGGCATGCCTGCCCCAGAATTTCCACTAGTGGAGGTTGAGGGTGCTGAAGTTGAGGTCATTCCACCAGAAAGAGTATCAAAAGGAGTTGGGATGATAGTTTCCACTATTTTTAATGAATCAATGTGTAGTAGAAGCTTCTATTGCAGGTAGAGAGGCGGATGAGGAATTATTCCCTGAGATGGTCATCCAGCCGCTCACATTAGATGATATGAAACTGGAGGACCTAGACGAAAACATATTGGAGATCTTTCCTCCTCATGAGCCAGTGACACCTGAAGATTTTGAGGATTATGGCCTAGAATTTGCTGACGATAACCGGGCTATCTTCTGTAAGGCATGGAGGAATGTACGGAACTTTATCACCCGCATCCAGATAGATGAACTTCCATAATGGGTAGGACCTATCTTCCATTGGTTAGTCAGCCTAGGTACGAGTAGGGTGGATTCCAACACTTTCCATGCATTGGATTGATACTTTCTCATCTATTGGGAACATGGGGAAGGGAGGTAGATTGACCTGGCCTAGATGAAACATAAGGTTGAGGGATCCTAGGCACTTTAGAAATATGAGGAAGAGATCAACTTTCTAGAGGGGATGAAACAAGATCCCGCAATGGTCATTTCTACTCATGATGATATCACTAGCAGTCTGAGGGCCCAACTAGTAGCATCTGAGGCCAAGGATGTTGAGATCAAAAAGGAGGAATCTAAATGCCAAGCGGAGTAGGACCAATAATGGATAAGATCTGAAAATGTTCACTCCAAGGTTGATGATAATAAAGAATACCTATCAGTGAGACAACAGGCCTTTGAGATCACTTAGTGGAGGCTGGCCAAGCTTGAGTGCATGATCACTGAGGCATAGCTGTATAGGCATATTTTGTCAAAGGAGAGGCTCTGATATGTGGATAAACCTCTAAAACTCTATCGTTTAATTTTCATTATCAAACAAATTCCTTAATATATTGTCTTAACTTGATCATATTTTTGATAAAACCAATCAACCAATCCCTAAACTCATGTGGTCCCTGACCGATGTGAGAAACAAGGGACGATCATTTGACTGCTTTCCATATGAGAGTTCTAGACAGTCATCGAGCACTTGGGGTCTATTGTTGCTGACTGACCACTAAGAATGTATGGGATAAGAGGGGTTGTAGATGGAGAACAAGGATCTTATAATAGTCAACTTACTTTTCCAACATTCTCTAGTGCATGAATGGGGAAATGCTAGGGGTGTTGGATTCGACCCAAACAAAGGGTAATGAAAAGTGTAAATCACAATACGCAAAATTTGGAACACAAGGAGAGTGGCATGGAGATATAAGATAAATATTTTCTGTATTCAAAACACAACATCCGTATCGTTATCTTGGAATGGGGGAAAACAAGCGAGTGTCAATCGCTGACCATATTCAAAACATGGAACCTGTCTCAGAATGTTGTCCATTTCTTTTGAGATATTAGCCTAGGATGGTAGGTGATCCAAAATGGAATGAGACCAAGTCATTAGGGGGACCCTTAAAATGTGAAAGAGGATGAAGATCCCAATAAGGGGAACGTGAAGCATGAGAATAGAGTGATATCATGTTCGAATAGATTCCAACACTCTTGGAACTATCACACAATGGATTAGAAAACATTGGTGTAAGTGTATTGGTCTTAACAAAGATCAAACCCATATTCTAGGGGAGTGTTATCTCAGATGCTGAGCGAGGGATGATGGAACATGGGTGATGTGGTAAATGACCAGAACCAAAGGAATGTGTCTCAGGAAAGGGCCTAAGATACCCTACAATTTTTCATTATTAAAAAATAATGATAGATACACAATTTTATATCATACGGTGAGGATGTTGGACACACAGTTTAACATCATATAGTAAGGATACAGAAATTTACAATTTAACACCATGTGATCAGGATTGACCTCTTAGTTTAACATCATGTGACCAGGATGTTGCACACAATTTAAGGTCTTAATGTATGGACTATGGGTTTAATATCCCAAATAGACATAAATAGTATAACAGCGTGAAAAATCGGATGTGAACGAGGGATAATGAGACCCAAGTTCCATGCAACATATCCATAGGAAGACAACATGCATATAGTTTAAAGTTATGATTATTGGACCTAATCTCCCTGTTTAAGGTCATGGAGTTTGAACCAAGGGATCCTTTTGTAGCTCTACCACATCAATACATACCCCACCAGAACTCCTAAGCCCACATGAGTCAAGATAAGTTTGGGAAAAATGAATGGTAAAGGTATTTTCTTAACATGTGGAAGTGCACATTAGGGGTGACACCAAGGTTATTAGAATTACACTAAGATATAGATAAGTGGAAAGTGGGTAATCCGAGTCTTTTGAGATTTGGATCAGGGGTGGATAATAGGTAGGGATTGACTATTGACTAATTTTGAAACACAGGGACCACAACCATACTAATCAAGAATGTGTTGAGAAAATGAAAGATTGACTATTGACCATATTCCAAACACATGATCTGCTGCTTTTATCTAGAGATCCACTAGGGCATTGGCCCAGGATGGGAGGTGATCCAAAATTGAATGATTCCATCATTATTAGGGGGTCCATATAGATTTTAAGAATGATGTAAATCCAAACCATGAATTACTCAAAGTGTGGAATAGAGCGTATCGAAAAGTGGGATTCAAACCTAGGTTTTTCAAATAGTTTAAGGTCGTATTTCATGGGCCGTATCTACTAGTTTTAGGTCTTAGAGATCCGACCATGAGTTATTATTTTAAGGTAATAGATTTTAGACCATAGGGAATACCCCAAAAGGGAGATATATAGCATGGAAAAGAGAAAAACCCAATGTGAATGAGGGAAAAAGAGACCCAATTCCATACCAAACTCTCCCAAGAAGGCTTGTTATGATGATCAGATTGAAAATATTAGTTTAAGGTCAAATATTTTAGACCATAGAGAGGGGGAAGTGCCTCAAGTGGATATGTGTAACACAGTGTTATGACAAACCCGACATGAATGATAGAATAGGAGGCCCAACACCACACTACATATCTCATGGATGACTTAAATAAAATTTAGAGTCATGATGCTTGGACTATAGGTTCTCAGTTTAAGGTCATGGAATTCAAACCAATGGTGGAGAAAAGGGGCTAAAGGATTTGATGAATTTTTAGCTTGGCCCAAAGAAAAAGTGTCTGGCCATCGCTACATATCCCATAAAGATGGGAATAAAGCCACACATAGTTCTAGAAGGCATAACATGGAGAGATACCATCACTAGTGGGGGGAATGTTCTATGATGAGGGAACTAAGGAATCCCACGATTATCTTGAGGCATCCTAAATTTGTTCAGGCTAATATCATAGTTTAATTTCATTCATTAAGGATGTTAACCCTTAGTTTAAGGTCATAGAGTTTGGAACATAATGAGAGAATTTATCAGGTGGGTTTGTATTATGTATCCTCTTGATAGACCTGATCTAAATGAGGAACTATAAGGATTTCCACCACATGACACACCCTAGAGTAAACCCACATATAGTTTAAAGTTCTGATGCTTAGACTTGGTGTAAACAGTTTAAGGTCATGTTTCCTGGGACATCATCTCTTAGTTTAGGGTCATAGAGTTTAGACCAAGGGGTGATCACTCAAGAAGGGGATATTCGTAATGTAGTGGCATGAAAAATATTACATGAAGAGGACCAAAAGGTCCCATGCATGATATACCCATTCATAAAGAGGCTTTCATATAGTTTAAAGTCATGATTCTTGGACTTAGAGTGAACAGTTTAAGGTCATGTTGCTTGGTCAATATGGTTCTTAGTTTAAGGTCGTAGAGTTCAGACCGTAGAGTTATTAGTTTAAGTTCATAGAGTTCATATTGTAGAGTTATTCATTTTAGGTTATAGATTTTGGACCATGGACTCCTCAAATGAATATATGTAGTGTGATGGATTGATAGACTTGATGTGAATGAGGGACAAGGATACCCAAGCACCACACAACATATTTTTGAGGAGACTTTTGAGATTGGATTTATAGAAACATACATAGAATGGATAGAATAAATACCTGATGTTAATGAGGACCAAGTATCCCTAGTGTGTCATAAATGGGGCCTGAGGGTGAAAGAGGTTTGATGAATTTATGACTAGGCCTAGAGATGAGAAGTATATGTGTCCCCACATATCTTTAAAGGGAAGGAATCAAGCCATACATAGTTATTTATGGAAATATACCTACATAGGTTTGACCTGTACATAGGGTGAGGTAATTTTTTTGGGGTGGCTGGACCAGGATGTAAAATCCAGGCGTTGGTATGTATCCTAATTGGATGAGAATCAAGTTGTACGTAGTTCAAAAATATGGCATGGTAGATGATAGATTCCCTCTTAGGTGAGAAAATTATTGGGTTGTATAGTTTATCATTGTGCGGCCAAGACAATGGAACTATGTAGTTTATCATTATGCGACTAGGATGATGGTTGTTATGCATTTTAACATCATGAAACTAAGAAACTTTTTTTTTTGAAATTTAATGTCATGAAACTAGGATTTTGTTGTGTGAATTTTAAGGTCATGTAGAAATAACTATCAATTCTACACAATTTAACATTGTGTAGCTAAACATTGATGCTTATGTAGTTTAAATTTGTACAACTCAGACTATGGTTCTTTATATGAAGTAATGCTTAAGAAACTTGGCATTGGTTGGAGGAGTGATGTGATCTCCATCTATAATGATCAAAGAGTATAAACTATTGAGATAGACATTATGAATTATTTAAGGTCCTTCCCACTTAGGATCTAGCTTTGGTGGCTTCCTTCTGGGTATCATCGACATCCTGAGAGCTAGTACTATGTCACCTTGGAGGAAAGTGAGAAGGAAAACCTTATTGTTGAATGATCTCGCTATGTTGTTCTAGTGTTTCTCTAGATTATGAAAGGATTGAATATAGTTCTCTTTGAGGTCTTATAACTTATCTAGATAGACTTCCTCCATTTTTTATGGTGTCTTCTGATCATAGAAAGCTGTTCGAAGCAATGAAAACTGAATCTCGATGGGCAAGAGTGCTTGTGTTCCATACACAAGTGAATATGGAGTCACCTGGGTGAAATTTTGTGTCGTCATTCGATAAGACCAGAGGGAAATGTAGAGCTCATATAGCCAAATTATCTTGTTTTGGCCCACCATATTTTATAAAATGTTGGAAGGGGTTTTGTTAAATGCCTCGATCTTTCCATTTTCCTGTGTGTAATAGTGGGAACTATGGTTGGACCAATGCTGTACTTGGTGAAAAACTTCTTCAGCCCAACATCCCAGAAGTTGGTTCCATTGTCCATGATAATGGCATGAGGAACTATAAATCAATCAATGATATTGGAGCTCATAAATTAAACCACTGATCATTCCTTGACTTTATTAATAGTAATAACCTTTTCCCACTTGGAAATGAAATCCATTGCGGTCAGAATGAACCTACATTGGTGAGATGTTGCTGGTGGATATGGTCCCACAACACTGAGTCCCCATACTACAAAGGGATAAGAATAATTGGTGGTGTGGAGTGGATCATATGGACAATGCATGAAATTGGTATGAATCTGACACACATGACACCTCTTGGAAAATTGGATGTAGTCATGGACCATGGTGGGAAGAATTATCCTAACCTTCAAATCTGGTGGGACAACTTCAATATTGCCTAATGAGTACCACAAGGACTAACATGAAATTCCTGTATAACTAAGGGAATATCCTCTCTTTAAATTCAACAAAGTAGAATTCCATCAAAACCACTTCTATAGATATTATTATCAAGGTTGGGACCACTATGGAGAGTGAAATGTGTTTCATGATGATGAATCCTCTCACATTAGGCTTTTTCTAGCAGGAGGATACCATGTTGGAGATACTCAATGAAAGGGGTTGTCCAATAAAAGGTCTCTTATACTATGTGGTATCTAGAAGTCCTTATGTGGAAGCACTAAAAATCAGTTGGTTTACCTAATGGATATCATCATCATCTGGAATAATAGGAGAAATGACTCTTCAATGAGCCACATGAATGAAAAGTTCATCCTAGTAAGGCTCTGTAATAGAGAAAACTAAAATATATAAGGTGTCGACTCGACCATTCTTTGACCAAGGAACATGAGTCACCTCCAACGAGAAAGGAACTAGGCCAAGAACTAGAGAGTGTGCTCCAAAAAGGGCACGAGCTTTGGTTTTTTGATGATGCAGTCACCATTGATCTTTTTTATAACTAACTCAGAGTCTCCCTTCATGTGTAAGTAGGGAACATTAATATTGAGAGCCAAATAGAGACCAGTAATGAGTGCCTAATACTCTTCCATGTTGTTGGTGCATCCTTATGACAGTAGGAACGAGCAGGGAAGAATAGCCTATGTAGGAATAATGAAGATGATCCCCATGCCTACTCTGTTAATCTTGAGATTATTGATTCTTATACCAGTTGGTCTCTAATAGGAACCCTCAAATTAAATATTCCAATATATTATAGCCCAGTCCACTAAAAGTATGGCCTCATCTAGGAAATCTATATCCAAAGGCTGCTCTTTGAGGGCTGGATGGGTGGCTAGAAAGTCTTCTAGCACTTGAACATTGACAACCTTTTGTGGAATGAACCTGATGTTGAACTACTAAAGGATCACTTCCCAACATTCTAGTCATCCCATCATCATCAGATGATTTGGGATATATTTTAGCAGATCCACACAAGACACCAGTTGTATCTCATGATGCTAAAGATAATGCTGCAACTTATGTATTATGAATACCAGTGCAAGGCATCTATTATCGATTGGGGAGTATCTGGACTCTATTTCAAGGATCATGCGATTGAGATAGTATAAACTATTCTCTATACCTTCTTTTTTTTTTCTGAGAGAGAAGGGAATCGAGGTATCATTCCAAGGAGTCCATGTAAAGGACCAAAGGATTCCCAGATATGGGTGGCATCAAAATTAGAGGCTATAGTAGATACAATTTTATTTCCTCAAATTCATCCTAGTACTCTTCATCCCACTAGTAGATGGTACCATTTTTTATGATCCTGGAAAAGGGATTTCACTTTCTAGAAAGATTCTCAATGAATATGCACATGTAGGTTTAGTGACCTTGAAGGCCTCAGAGCTTCTGGAGATTTCTCAGAGGAGGCATCTAGTTGATGGCCTTGATCTCCTCCGGGTATATCTCAATGCCCCTATATTTGATAAAGAAACTGAGAAAATTCCTAGAGGTAACCCTAAATGCACACTTCCATGGGTTCATCTTGAAATATTGGGAGTAGAGGAAGATGAAAACCTACTCAAGATATCTGATATGGTTCAGATGCTTTTGGGATTTGACTACTTAGTCATCCAATTAGTATTCCACCAACATCCCATGGATTGTTTTGAAGATGTGATGCATGACTTGGTGATAAGTGGATCCTATATTATTCAGACCGAAAGGCATCACCTAATAGAAAAAGGACCCTTGTGGTGCTCTGAAGGTGGTATAATCCTCATCTTCAAGGGTCCATCCATATTTTTTTATCTGGATTATCTATCCATAAAGGATAGATCCTGAAACCCAAATGTAGAATCGATCAATAGATCTACCACTGGAAGGGGAAAATAATCTTTCAGATAGTGGTAGTTGAGATCCTGGAAGTCGATATAGAATCTGATCAGCCCATTCTTCTTCTTGACTTGAATGATGTTGGATAGGAATCTAGGGTACCGAACTTACCTAGTGAAGTTGTCTTTGATAAGCTTATCAACATTTTCCTTGACCATAACACCATGAGAAGGGTGCATTTTCCTAGGAGGATTCTTGAACCCACAATGAATCACCTAGAGGCCTATACAGTGGATGGTGACCTGAGGGTCTAGTAACAAAATCTCATCATAACTCTAGGTAAACACATCATGTTGTTTCTTCAAGAAATCTATATATTGATGTTGTTCCTCTAGAGGCATGGTTTCACTAATCAATGTTGTCCTAGGATCATTCTCATTACCAAGGTTCACCTGAAACAACTCGTCAAAAGCAGTGGAGATGCACTCTTTGAATGCGGGAGAAGCGTCTTCCAAATACTATTCATTATTTGAGGAAGGGGAATTAGTTAGAGGAGACGGTCCATCTGGGATGAATTATTCTGGGGAAACACTGTTACTAGCTTGGGTGGATGTGGAATCCTCATTGGGGGACTGAAGCTCTATTAAAACTATATAAATAGTGTCTCTTATGCCGATTCCATCAGGTCTTCGATCATGGGGTCTATTATTGATATCAAAGCAATGGAGGTGAGTCGAATTTTTTTGATTTAACCTGGTTCTATGAAACAAAATAGAATGAAATATAATGTTATCCATAGGGAATATATCTTATTATGTCATAGGGGTATAGGTTTTTGGTATCACCAGAGCCTAGCCTATGTAGGAATACGAGGTCATATTCTGGCGCTCCATGTACTTAGAGACACGATGCCCCTTCCTCCCTGAATTGAAAAGGCAATTTAATAAGTCTTTCATCATGGATTCTAACCAGTAAATCAGGAGGAAAAAAGCATCATCCAAATAAATCCATGTCCTGGCTGTGACAGTGGTATGCTCAACCTCATTGGTATGAACCTGCTTATACTTTCTCTTATAATAGCCTATATTCAAATAATGGGCTTCATAGGAGTAAAAGGAAGACACATCACCTTGAAGCATGCCTACTCATCCATTGAGGGAGTACTTGAGGACTTGGTGATATTAGGAGGGGAATAAGGCATGTAGATGGATCTAGGGCCCACCCATTAATGCATTCTAGGTGGTATCCTATGAGACATCCATGAATTCAACATTTTCTACCAAGCCACTGAACTGGGTATTCAATCAGATTATGCCACATAGTATCTACTCGATATCATCATAACCCTGAATATTTAGGTCATAGGAACTCAAATATATTTCATTGAGTCCCAACTTGTGGAGCATCTAGGTCGGGATGAAATTGATCTCAGAATCTATGTCCACCTGGAAGCAGAAAACTTCCATGACATTGAACTGGCCTATGATATACTGTAGGTATATGTGCCCCTACATGAGGGAGCCTTAATATTCTCTAGAGAATGGATGATGGATTATAATTATGCTTTCTCAACCTCTTAATCATAAAAGGTCTCAGTGGATACTATATCTATTTCAAACTGAAGGGATATCTTCAAAGCCTCTGTGAGAGCCTTATGCGTCTATTTTGAAAGGTGAAGGTTCTACAGTACCAAGAGACTTGCATGTATACTAGATAGGTGATTCAACATGTCATAATTTTGTGCTAGATGCACGTTTCTAACTATAGGGGGTTTTTCTTTGGAAGGAGGCATCAAAGGAACTTCTGGATGAACCATAGGATTTTGGTTGGTGCTAGTAATGTCTGGTTTCTCATCAGATAACTTGCACAGAACCACTATGGGATGACTATCAGTTGTATGATGCCTAGATTTAGATGGATGTGGCCGATCATGATATAGATGCGGCTATTTTGCCAAGTCATTTAGCAAAGTCAATTGTGGCGACATGTCTGAAGGATCAGGCTAGGAAGACTGTTCCTATTGAGCTATATACAACACTTTCTATCTAGTTTCAGTAGAATGAATGTCCTAGATTGAAGCACTGACTTGAGCATTCTGACGGTACACATTTCCTCTACTTCCTCTTTGATGACATCGACCAAAGTCACTTGGGGAGCTTTCCTAATACTCCTTATCATTAGTGACCATGATGGGATCCACCAACTCGACAATATTCATGGAGGCATACTCCTAGTTGTCATTATATGAGTCTTCTAATTTTGTAAGAACCTTGGATGTGATTATCAACCTAGTAGGCATGAAATCACTGATATTTCAAGAAGGATTTGGAATCAGTGAAGGATTTTTCATTCTCTTTCACCATCGGTGCCTACTCTTCTGAGAAGTAGAGGGCTGTGAAGTGGATGAAGAAGCATTATCTGAAGGAGGCATGGAAACTTAAGGATATTTAGGTTGGCGTAAGAGGTAAAGAATGACACCATGGGCACAAGTGACTACTCTATGATCCAACTATTCATCATACTTCTATTTACCATAGTTAAAAACCTTCTTCCATTCACCTTCACTATCATTGTAAGACTCAGTGGAGATGTGTGCCACCTATGTTGGGACATTTTTCAACTTGATCAGAGTGTGGTACACTTGGTCCTAAATCCAATCCTTGAACATATGACACTATTTTATGGTGTTACCAAGGATCCTATGGGAAGGGAAATGGTTGGTGAAATTAGTACCCTCGACTTCATGGGTATTCTTCCACTCTAGTAGCTTTAGAATCCCCTATTCCAAGAAACTTCATAAATAACTAGGAACCTATGAATCCTTAAAGGAATAAGTCTAGTTTCTCCTATTTAGGAAGGGAAATCAGGTATTCTAGCCCTCATAAGGGGTTGAATCCTGATGAAGGGTTGAAGCCACATTCTCTCGTCAAGGTGTCTATGCCTGGAGAGGCAGTGCCTACCAATTGAATACTGGGTGAGGATATTCTTGATGAGGCTGCTACTGTACTCAGTGAGGTTTTGATGGTGGAGGGATTAATAACTCTAGTGAATTTGGGGTCTCACACGCACTACGACGAAAGTCTCTACCTTGGTGGTTCTTCTTGTATGGGCTGGGAGAGGCAGTGGACATGCCTTCATTGCTTGTTTCAAGGATTTCTCTAGGAATAGATCCTTTTTAGAGAAATCCTAAAACACACACAAGAAGTTATGAGTGATGAGGGTGGGGACTAGATTAGTCTTGATGTTCCCCACACACATTTTTAGTAGCTTCTCTTGAGTTAGATACATATGGAGTGAATACATGTGACCCTTACACCAGGTGACAAAGATTAAAACACGTACATCAGAAAATTTCTTGCACTTAAAGTGGTTGAAAATTCTTTTCTTACATGTGGTGGATCTAAACTTGTAGAAAAAATTCCTATGAAGGTATTCCAAACCAATGATGGACCCTATGGGTAACTAGTTGTACCAGAAGAATGCGAGTCCTTCTAATATCTATACAAAACATTAGATCTTGGTGGCCTCCTACTGCTCTGGGGTTCCCAACATGGGCCTACACCTCAAGATTAAGATGCTAAAATGGGTCTCTCATCCCATTGAAAGGGGAAAATTTAGGCTTCCTAAAATCCAGGGGTGCTCGCATGTCATCCACCCATTCTAGATACAACTTTCCGTCAGGTGAGATCACCACCTGTCACATGTCCAGGTCTTCAAGCCAAGTGGTGAGAGTGACTATCAAATCATCTTGGTTGGGGTTCTTATATTGATGAGGATCCTTGAACACAAGTGCGTTTATAGTCTCATCAAAATAGTGGGTAGTCTCAGTGGCTTAGGAAGAAGCTTCATATGGGTCCTAAGGAGTTTTATCACACTACTTGGATAGATTTGGTGACTCATATCATGGTTTCTTTCCATAAACTCTAGCCTATAACCTATCTGAAGGACCCTGGGACACCCAGAGAGGGGAGTGGTGAATCAGGGTGTCAACTTTTTCTTTTAAAGTTATGGATCTTGTTCCCACGTTGGTAGGAACTTGTTAAAATTGTATGATGGAAATGAATAGAAATCAAGCATTCACATGCAGAGAGACAACACATCACTTTTTACTTGTTTCACCACTAAGGGATACGTCCAAGGAGCATACACCGATAGGTTGTCGGTTATACCAAATTACACTAAACTTAACTAGTTGTGTATTACAAAGGTTCGGGCACAGTCACTCTATCCCAGGCTCACTGCCTTTACAAAAGGTTCAAGGAAAGCTCACAGCATCCCTCGGGTCACTCCCATTGACTCCCCCTGGCTCACTGCCCTTGGTGAAGTCACAATCAGTTTATAGACGTGAAGGTATCTTCATCATTGCAAGAGAATGCATCCTTTGTTGTGTGTAGATGCTCTTTTGAAGTCCAACTTTCACTCGTAGACTAATCTCAGTTTGCACCGAAGATATCGGGCAATCTTGCAGCTTTCGTGCAGCTCCAAAAAGACCAGCGTACTCCAACCTCTCCTGGTGCACTTCTCTAAGACCAGTGCACAAGTTTCAAGAATTGCGCGCAAGTCACTTGCGCGGTAAAAAATCGGTACGTAGGTGACACCAACCCACTTGTGCGACACTGCCTCTTTTAACTCCAAACTTGCGCGACGCTGCGCCTTTAACTCCCAAACTGCCTTGGTCGCGCATCCAACAACCAGCACACAACCTCTACTTGCGCGACCCAATTAACACTTGCACGACTCAACCAATTGCACGACGAGAGCTCAAAAAATATCTAAGTCTTGAAATTCGTTACAAATAAGGAGGGGTGGTCCTCTATTTATAGGCAAAACTGGACCCCTTGCGCGGTGGTGCGCAAGTATCCTCAGGGCACGCAGGTCATGGCACGCAGCTCCAATCAACCTAGCCTCTGTCGCGTAACTCACTTGCATGACCAAACCAATACTTGCTTGAACCTATTTCCTTTGCCATATTTTGAAGTTCTGATCATGAAGAACAATAGGCACGCAAGTTTCCAGACCTCCTAGGCACTGGCACACAAGTCCCTTCTCGGCACGCAGGTCACTCGCGTGACCCAACCAATACTTGTGCAGCCCTTATCCCTTTTCCATTTTTCCATGTTCTAATCTTGAAAAAATCTAGGTGAGAAAGTTCCCTCTCCTTCAAGTACACGGCACACAAGTCTCTTTTCCAAAATCACTTTTCTCCATTTTTGGTTTTCAGGCCCAAAAATTTGGCAAACACTGGGAAACGGCGCCACCTTCAATACTGTTGTCTGCTTGAACTGTATGATCATGTTACTGGTACACATTCTGAACTTTTACTGAGGATTGTTAACAAACACAAACCATACTCAAATATATGCATAGAATACCATGGTTCCAACACTATCAGGATGTGTGGGATTTCCAGGCTCGATTGGGAGAAACTAATCGAGGAGGAATTATGGCTTTATATGCTATCCCATTGGAGGAGGAACAACATACTATCAAGGAGTGGCATAATATGGGCACCGATCACCAAGGATGTCATCGACGAGCCCCTTATGATCTGTGAACTTTTGGAGCAAGGTGGAAATCACGAGATCTACCTCTGCCTTTAGCATGATATCAGATAGATCAAAGGGATTGAGATTTCCATTTCTCTTATTTTCATTCTGACCGGTGGAAAATGATGCAGAGGGATCCCCAAGGTTGAGCATATACCTTTATAGGAGGGTAAAAACACCTTTTTGAGGATCCGTTTGATACTACACTACCCCAGGGGGTGGGTTTTATTTTCCGAACCCTGTTTTGGTGCCCCCATACTTGAAAAACTCAGGATCAACCATGTTAACCATAATGATACCCAGAGAAAAATCTTTAATATAAATGGGTAGGTCCAGTTATTATAGGATATGGATGAAGTGGAGAGCAGCATATTGTCCCCAACCCCAGATTTGGACGTGTGGAGGTGCCTTTTCCATGATTCTATGGAGCACTGTGAAGCTCTTAATGCAACTCTATTAGAGGTTACAATGGTATCCATGTCACAACCCATCCTAGAGGGGACTATGCCGTGACTACCCCAAGCCCACCTCTGATAGGATCGGGGCTAGAAACTAGCACCGAGTAGGCATATACCAAAAATGGGATTCTTTTTCCTAGGTACCAGTACACATGCACACATCTCCAAGCCCAAAATGTTGAAATGTAAAAACACTAAGTATACAATGCATGCATACACTATGATACCAACCACAAAGTACGATATTAGAAAATTGGAAAATAAATAGGGATATAATACAAGCCCACTGAAAGAAAGAGTCTATAAAAGTGAACACACAAGTTCCTGAAACTCATATGTAGAAAACCCTACCGGAAGGGTAGGTGTAGGATAGTTGTCTGAACTTATAGAAACACACCGTGCCTATCTGATCAATCTAAGAACCAACTGGCCCTGGTCTATCCAGGACACCATCAAAGAATCGATTGTCTACACAAGACATGAAACATGCGGGTAAATCCCATGTAGAGGTGAGTAAAACAATACTTAGTAGGACATCCTGAAACTACAAAGGAAATACTTCAAGTTAATAATATAGTCAGCTCAAAATAGGTATATATCCACAACACATATACCAAGGATATTCAGGTATACTCATAAACATCCACAAGGTAAAGAGGTAATCCACAACCAATCATCAGCCATAATATTATGCTTGAGGCATGATCATTTTAATAGAACTCACTCTTCGAGTCATGATGTCATCGGAGACTCTTGCAAAGAGGTACCGCTAATTTGGGACCCACCCAAAGAGAAAATACACTGGTCAAAGATTATAATATACAGAGAGGGTATCCTTCTCATATAATAAAAACAACCTAATCTGTATTAACCTGCAACATAGGGGATCCTTATCATATAATACCAACAACTCTACTTATGTGGCTCGTAATGTAGGAGATCCTTCTTAGAGAACACCAACAACCCTATCGATATGAACCACTAGATGGAGGACTAATTCCCTGCACTCTTAGTTCACATCAATTCCCACAAAACTCCATCATGGGTTATATAGGACTGATTTAGTCCAAAGTAGGGATACCATAACTCTATCCGAGACTTAAACTACAGAGGGGACTACTATATAGTGATGTGAACGTAATACTGTACTGAACCCTTAAGGAAAGAACCAAGGAAAACTCTCCACTTATACTTGTCTAAGCTAAAAACTCACCAAGATATCTCAAAGGACTTCCTCATCACAAGGGTCCCTAATCCACATATGGCTCATCAAACGAAACTTCAGTTTGAAAGTTACGACCATTTTAGTGAAAAAGCATAACCTAGGTCTGACCTAACACGACCTGACCTGTAATGCCCTAACCCCAGTTACCCAGAGTTGGTGCATTATTACATAACATTGGAATGATACAAGGAATCATTTTCCAAAAGGCTGATCAGTTTAGTAGCCTTGGAAGTACTAGATACATTCATAAGTTTTACATTACATAATGAAATAAAAACACCCACAACATTTTGTCCCCATTGACCACACTTATATCCTTATCCTATCCCTGCAGATCAACCATAAAATATTTATTCACATCCTGATAAAAATAAAACATAGAAAGGGGTGATCTCAGATGCTCAGTAAGGATAACAATATAGAGAAAACTTTCATAAATAAGCATAAAGATTTAAGGCAAAGTATAAGACTAAAACGAAAGCCTTTTAAACTTAAACTTGAACATAACATGGAAAAGATAAAATAAAATAATGCCATTTACTTGTTCACATGGATATTCTACTAGTTGAATAATCACATGCAATATAAATATCCACTTTCATAATGATGGAATGTATAATTCCAGACTTTATAAAACCACATAGTCAAGGCCTTGTGCCAATACTACAAATAATATTTTGCCAAGACCTTGTACCAAGACACTAGTTTGTCTCATGATACCTACCGAAGCATTTATTGGCTATAGAGGGCGTCACCCGTCACTTACTAAGTCTAATGCATTCCTCATATGAAAAGTTTTAAACAAAACATAGACATTCATATTAAAACTAGCATACGAAATGACAATAATTTATCTATAATCCATGAATGGTGTAAAAATAACACATCCACAGTCAAACATATCAAAAAAACTTCAATAAAATATGGAATATTTGTATCATAATAAATCAACTTCAAACAAGTTTAAAATCCATCAAAGGATGTTGACATAGATGAAATGAAAACTATTTGAAATAATTACCTCTTTCTATTTTAAAATCATTTAAAAGTCACATAATTATAAAAGAAAACATTTATTTTGAAAATATTATTATAATATTTTATGGGAATCTTAGATGATGATATAATGGTGGAAAATAGCCACACCCGCCGTATAAGTTAAAAAAATACATTCTTTCCTTAATTTTGTCGAAAAGGTCATAAAGTACCTTGTTTGGAAAACGACGAAAATATTCCTTTCAAACCATTTTATAAAAATTCAAACAAGGGTATAAATGAATTTAACCCATAGTATAGTAAATAGTAATTTTTTTTTGAAATACATTTTTAAGAAACATGGATGTGGATGACAAAGAGGTCTTAGTAGATAATTACATAAAAAGAACCTCGAATAATAAAGAGATTGTGAAATTAACCCTTACATTGTACTTTTCCATAGTCGATGGTATGTTAAACTCCTGTATAATAGTTAAAAAATTGTTATTAAATTATAAAAGAATAATATACATAAATATGATATCATATACGATCTTATAATATTTATTTGTTAATAATATTTTAGTAGTATCATCATTTCAGGTGTTAACTGGTCCGTTTTCCTTTTTATGCTCAGTTACGTAAGCCATGTTTATTATGGATAAGATGTATTTTATTAATATACAGAATTATATAAATTTCTTAAACATTATTTTTAATCATAAAATGAAAATTATTCTTGAATTATTATGATGGGGAATAAATCTCATCACGTTCGTGGAGACGGTAATCCGTACGTACGCACGAATGAAAATATCATTATATTGATGGTGAAATCATATGTAATTGGATGGTATATAATATATAAATAATAATTAACATGTTATATTTATTATTTACATTATTTATACTCATTATTATACCCATCCAAATAATGAAGTGTTTGAATAACAAACTACACCACAACGTGGAGACGGTAAGCTGTACGTACGCACGTATGGTGACTTTGTCATTAATATGGTGGATAGAATAATGAATATGGTTGTACCATTTTTATAATAATATAAAAGTATATATAAGATAATGGAGTTATTATTTTATAATATAAACTGTAACGACCCAATATTTTTGAGTAGTATATTAACTTACTCTTAATGATTTAATAAGACGTTAATGGTTAATGCAGAAATAGGAGTCGATGGCTTCATCCAGTAGACTCGACCCTTATGAAGCCCACTTATTAGAGCTTGGGAAGGAGGTATCATCTGTGGGCTTCGCTTTGGACCAAGCCCAAGCCGAACTCCAGCATGTCAAGCTTGAACGGAAACGCCTACGGGAGAAGTTCAAGTTAGTAGAGATTACTACTAGGGCAATGTTATCTGAGCCTCCCTCAGATTCTCTCACCATAGCACACCTTACACTTAGGTCTTATGCCGGTGTTATAAGGGGCTATGTGACGAGACCCTAGCTTCCTTGTGTAATCCTTTTGGGTGAATAAATTGAGATCTCTCCTTTAGTGATGTTTGTGGAATTTCTTTTGTCCGGATAATTTTAGGATATATTTTATTGATGAATTTTTGAAAAAGGGATATTTTAAAACATTTATGTAAACCCTAAATAATTAATGATGTGTAATGATTTTCAAAAAATGGTCTTCTACAAAAGTGTTCAGTAAGGAATTTGGAGTCTAATAAGATCAACTTAATTTTTGATGAATAATAAATTATGAATAGTGATTTTACGCTTAGGATTAGTAATGTGACCAAATGGATTAGTAATTTCACTCAAAGAAAGTTTTAATATAATTTAGACACTTAGATTAAGTAATGTGATTCAATAAAATGGGTAAATAACGGTTTCATAAATTATTAGTCAGGTAATAGTTTTTTCAGGTGAATAGTGTTTTTTAATTAAAAATTTAATTAAAAATAATTAGAAAATTATTTTTATAAAAAGGACTTTATTTTTGAACTCAGAGCATCGATATTATGTTAAGGTAATTTTTGGGGATTTTTCTGAAAGAAATGAATTTTCGATGAATAGTGTTTTTATTTAAAAATTAAATTAAAAATATTTAGAAAAATATTTTTATAAAATGGAGTTCATAAATGTACTTAGAGCATTGATAATTGGTTAAGGTGAAATTTTGGTATTTTTCTGAGAAAGTTGAATTTTCAGTGAATAGTAAAAATACAGTTTTATGGTTTCGGTATGTTTAATGACATCATAACTGTGTCATGATGATGTCATGAGATATTTCAAGGGTTTTCCGGCCAAGGGTGATGAATTATTGTTTTGGGGGCCCCATGTGGCCTAACATTATGAAAAATATCATGAGAGAGCACATGGGTTTGAGAAAAGCACTTGTGAGGTGTCCCTTGGCCATTAATGCCTTGTCCCCTCACTTTCCCTATAAATACCCACCCTTTCCTCCTTTAGTTTTCACTCCCAACTCTCCCCCAACGAAGTTCTGGTCTCCTTACCTCCCAAGGAGTCCTCCCAAGGTGCCCCCAAGCCCTCAAGGTCCAAAACTTTGAGTTTCAAGTGTCACGTTTTAAGGTAAGGGATCCGACCTCTCTCTTTCTTTTCATGTAATCCTTTTTATGTCATTCCTTTTATGCTCCATGTTCTTATGTAAGAGGATGTTATTTTATATTCCTCTTACTGCCCTTTTCATGTTTATATGATGAGATATCCCCTCTTACTCTCATCATTTCGTTTTATGAATGTTTAAGTGACGCCGTTAGGCTGCCGAATATTTTAAGGGATTCTTTCACCCTTCTCATTTTTCAAGTTCGATTTTCATGTCAAGTCTTTCAAGTTCATTTTTATTATTTTGGGGTATGATCTCTATATTTATCATACTGATCTCTTATGATCATATTATGAGGGACCCTATTTGATCTTGTCAAATCATTTTTTTATTGAAGTTAAGTGACGCCGTTAGGCTGCCGAATTTTCATAAGAGAAATCTTGTTTTGTCTCACTTCCATGTTTTTTCATTTCTTATGGTATATCTTTCAAATTTCAATACCATGTTCTTAAATCCCTTATATTCTGTCCTCCTACTGTTTTATGGATCATTTATGAGTGGGTGACTCATGTCCCCTCTCTTTTCAATGTTTTCTAAAACCTTGTAACATAGCCGTTATGCCGCAGAATTTTCGTCTCAAAATGCCTCTCTTTTCTCAAAATTATTTTATGTTATAAAGAGAATACTCAAAGCTCTTATTTCTACAAGGGTATTCACATATATATCAAAATGTTCTATTTTAAATTCTGGGATTTACATACATGAGACCCGCTTTCCCTTTCCGTGGGTTTAAAGTGACGTAAACATCATGTCTTTAAAGCAGTTTTTAAAACGTTATGATTATGAAATGAAACCCATTTATTTTATGCTATATGGGTTATTTATGAAATGTTTGATGATGATATATGTGGCTCACATGATAATAAAAGAAAAATTTAAGGGTGTGCCCTGATAGCGCTCCAATGCATTGGGTAATGATGTAACCACTAGAGATTACAATTTTCACGATACCTTGGTGAATAACCTTGGTAATTTTCAAATGACACCTTGGGGATGGACCTTGGTGATATGTTCATGATTGTCTATGTTAAATGATGTATCCACATTTTCAAGTTATGAAAAATGTTATTTTTATTATGAAATGACTCATGATTTCTTTCTCATGCCTTAAAGTTCTTTTCATGTCCTTATTGAAGTATATCAAGTTCACATGTAAAATGTTCCTCTTGTTTCCCTTACTGGGCCTTCTGCTCACCCTTTCTTGTGATGTATGTCCCCAGGTTATGAGATGCGGTAATGAACCTAGGATGAACTTAAGGAGAATACTTTCAAGTGTTTAATAAGAATGATTTATGTTGTTTTCATGTTTTATGTTCCTGGTTTCCAAGACACTAGACCTTAAAGATCCTCAGTTATGTGTAATGTAATGAAAGTTTATGTTATAAAAAGGCGGGATTCTATAGTTGGTATCAAAGGATGGTTTAGTTATTTGTGGAAATTAGGATGTAAAAACTTTAGGAAGAACCCTATAGAAAAGTTTAAATATAGGAAAACTTCCTGGTATTTTGGTAAGTATTGAGTAAGTGGTTTATCAAACAAATACATCCCTGTCTGGATACGAGCAGGTAGAGGCAGCTCTGGCACAGATGTACATAGGGGTAAAACCCAAAAACACCGCTTTGAGCTAGACTCGAACGGGAACTGGTGCACGATAATGGGCCTTGCTGCACTCTTGGTTACGACACTCCCGGGGGATATGTTTGGTTAATCACAAGCTTTTTATGAATCATTATGAAGGAATTATAGAAAAGTGTAATTGTCTAAGCATGATGTCTTAGTTAAAAGATTAATAAATGAAATAAGTTTCTCACTAAGGTTTTATTCTTTTAGAAAATGGCAGGCAATAGGAGGAACCGTGCCGATGGTGATCGCAATGCACCATGTGCTGACGGACCTCCGATGGAATCCGGAATGGAAACATTCATGCGAATGATGTGTAAAGACCCGCAAATTTCAAGGAAATTTTTTTCTTAATTTTCTTTGGAATTTTACAAGAGCGCAGCTTCAGACGGCACCTGATTCCGAGGCCCGGTGTGCCCGGAATCAATTTCTGAAGTTTGGCTCGGGTACGTTCAGTGAACGGACGAGCGGGTTTTTCTATCTTTAGAACCAGTGCCCGGAATCGAATTCTGAGGGCACCGATGAAATCGCAGCGCCGGTATTTGCTTAGAAACGCCTCTTCCGGAGTTGCGTTTGCTCAGACGTGGTTTTTAAATTTCGGGGCTTTAAGTCAGAAATAAAATAAATTTGTGCGACAACTTTATTTTATTTCACTTAAGCTGCTTGGAAGCCACTTGAAGCCACTTAAAGGCGGCTTGATCTGAGTTGAACTGGATAGGATGCTATCCAGAAATATCCTACCCCCTTGGTAGGATATTTGTGAGGCAGGGCCCGCACGTGCCCCTCCGTTTCTTTCGCTAAGTAACGCACCCGCGAAAACCCGTCAAGGTAACTGAAAAGTCAACCGACGCGTTTTCTTTAATTCTTAACAGACCATTTAATTGGGCGGTTTATTTCGTGAATTAAATGGACTGTTTCTTTCGTGAATTAAATGGGTCGTTTCTTTCGAATTGATGGATCGTTTCTTAACCGGTTTCGTGTGTTGGCATGTTTATAAAATAAGACCAACCTAAAAATCCTTGGAAAGGATTTGAGAGAATCTTCGTTCCTTCATCTCCCCGCGAAGAACGCGAAGAACGCGAAGAACGCGAAGAACGCGAAGAACGCCGGCGACCAGAATTCGACGACGCACGCCGTGATCTGCGACGTCGACGAGCCCTACCCGCGACGTTCTTCGGCGATGCCTCTTCTTCCGTGGCCGATCTTCGTTCGGCAACTAAGGTGAGAAACAAATCGTTTGAATTCTCCTTTTTTTAATTTCAATAACAACGGATTTAATTAATTAAATCCGTTTGTTCTTGATCCGGAGATTGGCGACGCGACGCCGGATACCGCGACGACGCGACGATCTCCTTCTTCCGCGACAAGCGATTCCGCGACGACCTCTCGTCCGACGACGACGACAAGGTAGGGGTTGATTTGAAATATTTTCCTTTCCCGTGATTTTATTTCTTTTAAAATAAGGAACCGATCACGGAACAATTTTAAATTTATTTAAAATTGTTGATTTGGTCGTTTCTTGTTTCTCCCGTTGTTTATGACTAACGCGGAGGGTGCGGGTCTAACGAACAAGACCCGGCAACCCTCCGCCGATCTTCCTTTTGTGCGGATTTGGCGGGCGACGGCAAAAGCACGACGCAAGGGCCATTTGTTGATTCCGCAGTGAAGGACGCGTCCCGGGAGGAACAATGGCGCAGACGGGAGGCAAAACGGGCCACCGGAGCAACTCCGGCGGCCCGCGGAAGGTGGCGGCGGTGCGGGTCGCCGGCGCGGCGGCGCCGGCGACCGGAGGCGGCGGCGCCCGGCGCGCCGCCGGAGGAGTCCGCCGCGGCCGAGCCGCGGCGGCGGCGAACCGCCGGACCGCGTCCGCGGTCCGGCCACCCAGCACGCGGCCCGCGCGGGCCGCGTTTCTCCAAAGCCGCGGGTTTGACCCGCGGCGGCTCACTCGGCCGCGCGGCCGGGCCGCGCCCAGGCCGGACCGGACCCGGCCTAGCCGGGTCGGGCCGGGTCGGGCCGACCCGGTTCGGGCCGACCCAGGGGGGGTTCGGGCCGGGTCGCCCCGGGCCCAGAACCCCCGTTTCGGGCCCTCTTCGGTCTTTCGCCCATATCTTGGGCCTGGGACCTCCGATTGACGAACCGTCAGCGGATACGCGATCCTTGGATCGAGACGGTCGTTTCGGTATATTATACTCAAGGTTTCGGAAGACTTTGGGTTTGGCCGGGTTGGTTCGTACACGAAACCAACCGGGCCCTCGGAGCGGAAACGCTCATAACTTGAGCTACGGACGTCCGATCGACGTACCGTCAGCTGTGGTAGTTTCCTCTAAGTGAGACGGAACTTTTGGCATACTCCGCCCGAGGATCGGATACAGGCGGAGTACGGTCGGGTTGGTTTTACTCTAAAAAAACAACAGGGCCCCTGGGACGAAAATGCCAATAACTCTCAGACCGGGCGTCCGATTGACGCGCCGTCTGTTGCGTTGAGATCCTGTTGTCGATACGGAACTTTTGGATACATCAACTTCGGACTACGTGTCAGTTGATGTATCAGCCTCTCGGCTCGTGGAGCGGACCCTCCTAAACGAGCTCGCTATGTGCGGGAACCCTAGCGCTGGCTGTGACTTCGACGACAGAGCAGAGATCCTCCGTGGACTGCGACGACGGCAGAGCAGAGATCCTCCGTGGACTGCGACGACGGCAGAGCAGAGATCCTCCGTGGACTGCGACGACGGCAGAGCAGAGATCCTTCGTGGACTGCGGCGACGACTGTGCAGAGATCCTCAGTGGACTGCGTCGACTACTGCACTCAGCGATCCCACATGGATCAGTGCTACAGGTTCTGTGTGAGCCCGATCCTACGTGGGTCCTTACTACCGGTTCTGTGTGAGCCACTGCCTACAGGTTCTGTGTGAGCCCGATCCCGTGTGGGTCTTCTGCGGGGGTTAGTACCTATCGATCCTTCGTGGGTCCGACGACTTAGACGGATCAGTGATCGTCTTTGACGTCATCTGAAAAAGTATACCTGGTTGAGCTGAATCTTATGTTACTCTCCTTTGTGGATTGTGTTGAACTATCCTTTGTGGATTTACTGTTTACTCTCCTTATGGATTTGAGTCTTGCTTTCCTTTGTGGATTGAGTTGTTCTTGAGCTCGTGAGCATAGCTAGAATTGGGGACTTAGGTATATGCATGGGCATATACCTAAGTCGAGTCAGATGTTACTTCGTGATTGCATCTTTATTTTGTGCTATATCCTTTGTGGATTTCGGGAGACCTACGGAGGTCTCGGGGTCCTTACTGAGTAGCTTATACTCACCCCTGCACGGGCTATGCCCGCACCTTGTTGTGTTGGTTGCAGACGACGGACAGCGCTGATCACGGTTGGGGCGTGGAGCAGGACGGTACCTGGAGGTGGACCACTGGGCGGGACGTGCTCGGAGCGGACGTGGGACCCGAGGAGGATGGAGGCTATCTGTACCCACCCTTCAGGTGGGATTGCCAGTGGACGACATGGGGCCGCCGTCTTTTCTTCAGTTGCTGTTCTTACTTTTTCAGTTGTACTTTACAGTTGGGCTTGTATTTCCGGCCCCCTTTACTTTTCTGCACTTTACTTTCCGCTTGCTGACTCTGTGTGGTTGTTACTTATAAAGGCAATGCCTTCCCTGTTTATTGGGATTTTACGCCTTGGTGCTAGTCGCCAGCCCCTGGCCTATGGAAGGCGGGCTTGGGGTAGTCACGGCACGGGCCCCGAGGTCGGGTCGTGACAAATTGGTATCAGAGGAGGTCGGTTCTACCGCAGACTCTGATCGTCTTTTCTTTCTATATGAAGCAATAGTGTTTAGTGTATTGAGTGTGGTTATCAGTTCAGGGAGCCCAGTGTTGGTGCGGCGACCGACGTATCCATACACCAGGACCCTGACTCCTGATTTCCGACTTAATGCACGAAAACATTGATTGCGTGTGTGTTTCAAGTTTTCTTTGTGATTACTTATGTCAGCTCACCGGGTATACTGATCTGCTTTATGAAAGTCTCATGTTTTCCTTGTGATTACTTGTGCCAGCTCACCAGGTATACTGTTCTGACTGTGGTGCTCTTGTTCTCCTTTTCAGGATGGCCCCGCGACGACAGCCAGCTAGGGTTCCGAGTGTAGGGCGCGACGGCAGCCCACCGAGCGACGAGGCCTCGGTGCAGGGCCCTTTGCCAGTAGTGGCACCGGCGGTAGCTTTACCCGCCGAGCCACCGATGCTGCCAGTACCAGACGCTGACGATGCACGTCGCCTCAGGGCACTGCATGAGTTTCAGAGCCAACGACCGCCCAGGTTTCGCGGTGAGGCGGACCCCCAGGCCGCCGAGGACTGGCTAGAGGCGGTGGTACGGATCTTTAGGCTAGTGAGGACACCAGCGGATCTCATGGTGATTCTCGCAGCGAGCCTCCTGCAGGCAGCGGCAGGACGATGGTGGAGCCTGATGCTCCAGGTTCACGATGAGACATCCTTGCTCTGGGCGGACTTCGAGAGCCTCTTCCGCTCTGAGTTCGTCCCGGCCACCCTCCGAGCGGTGCGCATCCAGGAGCTTCTCCAGCTGCGCCAGGGCAGCATGACGGTCGCTCAGTACGCGGCGAGGTTCACTGACCTATCCCGCTACTCGACCGACATGGTACGGGACCCCTTCTTCCGGGCCCGGACCTTCGAGCAGGGCTTGCGACAGGAGATTCGGGCGTCGCTGATCTCCCTCAGCATTCCGACCCAGGCGGGAGTGCTGGAGCGAGCCCTCCTGATCGAGAGCTTCCTGGCAGAGCCTTCTTCAGCAGCGAGACCTAGCGCAGGGCGGAAGGTAGCTGAGTCTTCGGCAGCAGGTAGCCGACGGATGACTCTCGGGTCCAGGCAGACCAGACCCCCACGCAGACGGCCTCAGGACACCGGCTCAGCAGTACGGGGCACACAGCGGAGTGCCAGCCTTCCGAGAGGCAGGCTGTGCTACTCCTGCGGCGGGCAGGGTCACATGGCTCGTGACTGCCCGACCCGCCGATCAGAGGAGCAGCAGATGGTGGAGGGGCCACCCAGGCAGAGGCAGAGGGTCGACCGTGGCGGTCCGCAGGGAGGAGGCGGACGAGGCAGAGGAGCTGGCCGAGCAGCGGGTGGTGGGTGACGCTTCCAGGCTCTACCCCCACCACCACCAGGAGGGCCACCTCGACCACATGGAGCTGGCGGGCAGGGACAGGCCCAGCTCCAGGCAGTGGAGGCCTACGACCCCGACTTGCCAGAGATGATTCGAGGTACGATCTGTGTCTATTCCACCCTTGCTGCAGTACTTATAGACACAGGAGCGAGTCACTCTTTCATAGCCTCTGCCCTTGTTCGGAGCTCGGAGATTCCGACTGAGCCGTTGGCTCGATCCTTACGGCTAGAGACTCCTACGAGAGCAGACTCGACGATTACGCACTGGTGCCGGCAGTGTGAGCTTACTCTAGGAGGCGAGAGCTTCGGCTGGGATCTCCTTGTAGCGGCGTCGAGGCCTTACGACGTCATCTTGGGCATGGATTGGCTATCCACGGTTCATGCCCAGATCGACTGTTTTAGGCGCAAGGTGCGATGTGTTCGCACCGACGGGAGCAGGTTTACCTTCACCGGCGAGAAGGGAACCTTTGCAGCACAGGATGGACTTCCGCGGAGGAGAGTGCAGCCTATCTCTCATCAGTTGGCTAGCCTCATCCTAGGAGCAGTGGACGTGCGGAGTCCGGCTTTTCCTGCAGTGGTGGATCAGTACGTGGACGTCTTTCCCGACGACGTTCCAGGGCTACCTCCTCATAGAGAGGTAGACTTTTACATCGACTTGTACCCCGGGACAGCCCCGATATCTACTCCAGCATATCGGATGGCCCCCGCCGAGCTTCGGGAGCTGCGGGTACAGTTGGAGGACTTGCAGAGAAAGGGGTTTATCCGACCCAGTGTTTCACCCTGGGCTTCCCCGATTTTGTTCGCCAAGAAGGCGGACGGGAGCTTGCGACTATGTGTCGACTATCGTCGCCTGAACCAGGTGACAGTGAGGAACAAGTATCCACTGCCACGGATTGATGACCTCTTCGATCAGCTCAAGGGAGCCCGGTGGTTCTCGAAGATAGACCTCCGGTCAGGCTATCATCAGCTCAGAGTTCGAGACGAGGACGTGCAGAAGACGGCCTTCAGGTGTCGGTATGGCCATTATGAGTTCTTGGTTATGCCGTTCGGCGTAACCAATGCTCCAACAGTGTTCATGAGCATCATGAACAGGATCTTCCAGCCATACCTCGACCGATTTGTCGTGGTCTTCATTGACGACATTTTGGTATACTCGACGACTGAGGAGGAGCATGCCTACCACCTGCGAGTTGTGCTAGACACTCTCCGAGAGCACCAGCTTTATGGCAAGCTCTCAAAATGCCAGTTCTGGTTACGTGAGGTCCACTTCTTGGGGCACGTCATCTCTGAGGCGGGAGTTGCAGTGGATCCCGCGAAGATCGAGGCAGTGCTAGCTTGGGAGCCACCCAGGAGCGTGACGGAGGTGCGGAGCTTATTGGGCCTAGCCGGATACTATCGGAGATTTGTGCCAGACTTCTCCAGAGTTGCGGCACCACTCTCAGCCTTGAAAAAGAAGGGGAAACCCTTCGTGTGGTCAGATAAATGTCAGCAGAGCTTCCAGGAGCTGAGGTAAAGATTGACCAGCGCACCTATCTTGAGGTTGCCTGAGGAGGGAGTTGGATACGTAGTTTACTGCGATGCATCAGGGACTGGACTCGGGTGCGTCCTGATGCAGGAGCGGGCCGTGATCGCCTACGGATCACTTCAGTTGAGGCCGCATGAGCAGAACTACGCCACTCATGACCTGGAGTTAGCAGCAGTGGTCTTCGCTCTGAAGACTTGGCGGCACTATCTGATGGGCGAGCGCTTCATAGTCTTTTCTGACCACCAGAGTCTCAGGTATATCTTCTCTCAGAAGGACCTGAACCTGAGACAACGGAGATGGCTTGAGTTCCTCCAGGACTATGACTTTGAGATAGTCTATACTCCTGGGAAGGGGAACGTGGTAGCCGATGCCCTCAGTAGGAGGACGGGCATTCAGCTACTTGAGGAGGCGACAGAGCAGCTAGCCTCCTTACAGATATCCTTTGTGGATAGAGACGGAGCAGCCTTTCTTCAGTCTCTCACAGTCTCTCCTACACTTCTACAGCGGGTCAGAGAGGCTCAGCGTGAGGACGCTGACTGTGAGACCCGGCGTGCACTGATATCCTCAGGTCGGGCGCCTGATGTCTTCTCCCTTGGAGCAGAGCACGACATCCTTTTCAGAGGACGTACCTTCGTACCAGTCGCTTTACGAGAGGAGGTGCTGAGAGAGTTTCACACTTCTCCCTTGGCGGTGCATCCCGGAGTGGCGAAGATGTACCAGGATCTCAGACGACAGCACTAGTGGTCGGGCATGAAGAAAGCTGTGGCAGAGTTCGTTTCACGATGCCTCACCTGCCAGCAGGTGAAGGCAGAGCATCAGGTACCAGCAGGCTTGGTACAGCCCTTGGAGGTCCCGGAGTGGAAGTGGGATGCCATATCTATGGACTTCATGACTGGACTTCCACGCACTTCCAGAGGTCACGACTCCATTTGGGTGATTGTCGACCGACTCACCAAGTCGGCACACTTCTTACCCATCAGAGAGCAGGGCTCAGTGGAGAGCTTGGGACGTCTTTACGTTCAGGAGATCGTACGGCTTCACGGTGTGCCATCGTCTATCATCTCCGATCGATATGCTCGTTTCACTTCCCGGCTTTGGAAGGGGTTGCAGGAGGCGTTCGGGACGCGGCTCCATCTGAGCACAGCCTTCCACCCTCAGACGGATGGTCAGACTGAGAGGACCATACAGACACTCGAGGACATGCTCCGTGCATGTGTTCTCGACTTTGGTCGTAGCTGGGAGGACCACCTACCCTTGGTGGAGTTTGCGTACAACAACAGCTACCACTCCACCATCGGGATGGCACCATACGAGGCGTTGTACGGCAGACCCTGCAGATCACCGTTGTGCTGGACAGACCCTGGGGAGTCAGCACTCGTGGGACCAGAGATGGTCCGAGCCACGACAGAGAAGGTCCAAATCATCCAGGAGAGGATGAGGACAGCTCAGAGCCGGCAGAAGTCATATGCTGACAAGAGGCGGAGGCCACTGGAGTTCGAGGATGGCGACCACGTCTTTTTGCGTGTCTCACCTCGACATGGTTTACGGAGATTTGGCCGAGGCGGCAAGTTGTCTCCACGCTTCATTGGGCCTTTCCAGGTCCTCAGCAGGATAGGAGAGGTGGCTTATCGCCTGGCTCTACCACCTCAGTTGCACCGGGTGCACGACGTCTTCCACGTGTCTCAGCTGAGGAGATACGTGCACGACCCGACGCACATCATCGACTTTGGGGAGCTGGACGTGGACGATGGGGCGACTTTTGCGGAGGTCCCAGTGGAGATCGAGGATCGACAGGAGCGGGTCCTACGTGGGTGGTCGATTCCTCTTGTGCGCGTCAGATGGCAGCACGGGAACCTCCAGGAGAGCACTTGGGAGCGGGAGGCTCAGATGCGTGCTCAGTACCCCCATTTGTTCCCCTAGTTTTTGATGTATCTTTACGGGGACGTAAAGCCCTGAGGTGGGAGTAATGTAAAGACCCGCAAATTTCAAGGAAATTTTTTTCTTAATTTTCTTTGGAATTTTACAAGAGCGCAGCTTCAGACGACACCTGATTCCGAGGCCCGGTGTGCCCGGAATCAATTTCTGAAGTTTGGCTCGGGTACGTTCAGTGAACGGACGAGCGGGTTTTTCTATCTTTTGAACCGGTGCCCGGAATCGAATTCTGAGGGCACCGATGAAATCGCAGCGCCGGTATTTGCTTAGAAACGCCTCTTCCTGAGTTGCGTTTGCTCAGACGTGGTTTTTAAATTTCGGGGCTTTAAGTCAGAAATAAAATAAATTTGTGCGACAACTTTATTTTATTTCACTTAAGCTGCTTGGAAGCCACTTGAAGCCACTTAAAGGCGGCTTGATCTGAGTTGAACTGGATAGGATGCTATCCAGAAATATCCTACCCCCTTGGTAGGATATTTGTGAGGCAGGGCCCGCACGAGCCCCTCCGTTTCTTTCGCTAAGTAACGCACCCGCGAAAACCCGTCAAGGTAACTGAAAAGTCAACCGACGCGTTTTCTTTAATTCTTAACAGACCATTTAATTGGGCGGTTTATTTCGTGAATTAAATGGACTATTTCTTTCGTGAATTAAATGGGTCGTTTCTTTCGAATTGATGGATCGTTTCTTAACCGGTTTCGTGTGTTGGCATGTTTATAAAATAAGACCAACCTAAAAATCCTTGGAAAGGATTTGAGAGAATCTTCGTTCCTTCATCTCCCCGCGAAGAACGCGAAGAACGCGAAGAACGCGAAGAACGCGAAGAACGCGAAGAACGCGAAGAACGCCGGCGACCGGAATTCGACGACGCACGCCGTGATCTGCGATGTCGACGAGCCCTACCCGCGACGTTCTTCGGCGACGCCTCTTCTTCCGCGGCCGATCTTCGTTCGGCAACTAAGGTGAGAAACAAATCATTTGAATTCTCCTTTTTTTAATTTCAATAACAACGGATTTAATTAATTAAATCCGTTTGTTCTTGATCCGGAGATTGGCGACGCGACGCCGGATACCGCGACGACGCGACGATCTCCTTCTTCCGCGACAAGAGATTCCGCGACGACCTCTCGTCCGACGACGACGACAAGGTAAGGGTTGATTTGAAATATTTTCCTTTCCCGTGATTTTATTTCTTTTAAAATAAGGAACCGATCACGGAACAATTTTAAATTTATTTAAAATTGTTGATTTGGTCGTTTCTTGTTTCTCCCGTTGTTTATGACTAACGCGGAGGGTGCGGGTCTAACGAACAAGACCCGGCAACCCTCCACCGATCTTCCTTTTGTGCGGATTTGGCGGGCGACGGCAAAAGCACGACGCAAGGGCCATTTGTTGATTCCGCAGTGAAGGACGCGTCCCGGGAGGAACAATGGCGCAGACGGGAGGCAAAACGGGCCACCGGAGCAACTCCGGCGGCCCGCGGAAGGTGGCGGCAGCGCCCGACGCGCCACCGGAGGAGTCCGCCGCGGCCGAGCCGCGGCGGCGGCGAACCGCCGGACCGCGTCCGCGGTCCGGCCACCCAGCACGCGGCCCGCGCGGGCCGCGTTTCTCCAAAGCCGCGGGTTTGACCCGCGGCGGCTCACTCGGCCGCTCGGCCAAGGCCGAGCCGGGTCGGTCCGGGTCGGGCCGACCCGGTTCGGGCCGACCCGGTACGGCCGACCCAGGGGGGGTTCGGGCCGGGTCGCCCCGGGCCCAGAACCCCCGTTTCGGGCCCTCTTCGGTCTTTCGCCCATATCTTGGGCCTGGGACCTCCGATTGACGAACCGTCAGCGGCTACGCGATCCTTGGATCGAGAAGGTCGTTTCGGTATATTATACTCAAGGTTTCGGAAGACTTTGGGTTTGGCCGGGTTGGTTCGTACACGAAACCAACCGGGCCCTCGGAGCGGAAACGCTCATAACTTGAGCTACGGACGTCCGATCGACGTACCGTCAGCTGTGGTAGTTTCCTCTAAGTGAGACAGAACTTTTGGCATACTCCGCCCGAGGATCGGATACAGGCGGAGTACGGTCGGGTTGGTTTTACTCTAAAAAAACAACAGGGCCCCTGGGACGAAAATGCCAATAACTCTCAGACCGGGCGTCCGATTGACGCGCCGTCTGTTGCGTTGAGATCCTGTTGTCGATACGGAACTTTTGGATACATCAACTTCGGACTACGTGTCAGTTGATGTATCAGCCTCTCGGCTCGTGGAGCGGACCCTCCTAAACGAGCTCGCTATGTGCGGGAACCCTAGCGCTGGCTGTGACTTCGACGACAGAGCAGAGATCCTCCGTGGACTGCGACGACGGCAGAGCAGAGATCCTCCGTGGACTGCGACGACGGCAGAGCAGAGATCCTCCGTGGACTGCGACGACGGCAGAGCAGAGATCCTTCGTGGACTGCGGCGACGACTGTGCAGAGATCCTCAGTGGACTGCGTCGACTACTGCACTCAGCGATCCCACGTGGATCAGTGCTACAGGTTCTGTGTGAGCCCGATCCTATGTGGGTCCTTACTACCGGTTCTGTGTGAGCCACTGCCTACAGGTTCTGTGTGAGCCCGATCCTGTGTGGGTCTTCTGCGGGGGTTAGTACCTATCGATCCTTCGTGGGTCCGACGACTTAGACGGATCAGTGATCGTCTTTGACGTCATCTGAAAAAGTATACCTAGTTGAGCTGAATCTTATGTTACTCTCCTTTGTGGATTGTGTTGAACTATCCTTTATGGATTTACTGTTTACTCTCCTTATGGATTTGAGTCTTGCTTTCCTTTGTGGATTGAGTTGTTCTTGAGCTCGTGAGCAGAGCTAGAATTGGGGACTTAGGTATATGCATGGGCATATACCTAAGTCGAGTCAGATGTTACTTCGTGATTGCATCTTTCTTTTGTGCTATATCCTTTGTGGATTTCGGGAGACCTACGGAGGTCTCGGGGTCCTTACTGAGTAGCTTATACTCACCCCTGCACGGGCTATGCCCGCACCTTGTTGTGTTGGTTGCAGACGACGGACAGCGCTGATCACGGTTGGGGCGTGGAGCAGGACGGTACCTGGAGGTGGACCACTGGGCGGGACGTGCTCGGAGCGGACGTGGGACCCGAGGAGCCTGGAGGCTATCTGTACCCACCCTTCAGGTGGGATTGCCAGTGGACGACACGAGGCCGCCGTCTTTTCTTCAGTTTCTGTTCTTACTTTTTCAGTTGTACTTTACAGTTGGGCTTGTATTTCCGGCCCCCTTTACTTTTCTGCACTTTACTTTCCGCTTGCTGACTCTGTGTGGTTGTTACTTATAAAGGCAATGCCTTCCCTGTTTACTGGGATTTTACGCCTTGGTGCTAGTCGCCAGCCCCTGGCCTATGGAAGGCGGGCTTGGGGTAGTCACGGCACGGGCCCCGAGGTCGGGTCGTGACATGATGAACCAACTGACTCAAGTTATGAGTAATAACTTGAATCAAGCTGAGAGGCCAATCTCACCACGAAGGGAACAACTTTTTGTTGAGTCCTTCATGCACCAACGACCACCAAAATTCAGTGGATCTACTGACCCTTTGGTTTCAGAACAATGGATAAGCTCTATTGAAAATATCTTTTCTGTACTTCATTGTTCGGAACAAGAAAAAGTCACCCTTGCTGTTTACCGCCTAGAGGGAGAAGCTGATCAGTGGTGGTCACTGATCAAAAACACGAAGCCACGAGGAGAGATGGAAGCTATGGAGTGGGAAGAGTTCCAGGTAATATTCTTTAATAAGTATTTCCCTCGTTCGATGAGAACGAGAATGGAGAAAGAATTTCTCGAGCTGAAGCAAAAGGAGAATGAATCAGTTGGAACCTATGAGATGAACTTCACAAGGCTTTCCCGTTATACCTCAAGCTTCGTCATGGACCCTAATGGGAAGGTTGATAGATTCTTTGGTGGACTACGACCTCATCTGCGGAAGAATCTAGCCAACAGGGACTACGATAGCTATGAAGAAATAGTTCGAAGTACTATGAAAGTTGAACTAGAGTTTGGGGAGACACAGTGGTCTCACAAATCTAATGAGAAGAAGAGAACTCTAGAACCAATCCTGGGAAGAAGTTTTGATCAGGAAAGAGGTGGAAAGCATATGCAACATGCCATATGCAATAAATGTGGGAAGAAGCATTCGGGGAACTGCTTGATCGGAAGTGGTAAGTGCTATATGTGTGGAAAAGAAGGCCATATTTCTCGGAATTGTCGTAGTGATGTGAAGCCTCAACTTCCCAACACTAACGACAGAGGAAAGATGGTTCTGGCCCTACCCGAAGTCACATGCTTCAAGTGTGGACAGCTTGGGCACTTTGCTAATCAATGTCCAAATCCGAGGGCGGTGGAGGGGAATCACCATCAACCTTAGCAGAGGCCAAGGGAGCAAGGTCATGCTTTCGCTATCACAACAACTGAAGTTGAAGTTCTAAATGATGTGGTAGCAGGTTCTCTTGTTGTCCTCTCAAAACTAGCAAGTAATTTATTTGATTCTGGTTCTACGCATTCCTTTATTTCTTCCAATTTTGCAAAGAATATAGAATCAATCCCCAAATTGCTTGAGGTAGAGTTGTCAGTCAAGACTCCAAGTGGGATTATCCATGCATCAAAAGTGTTTAGAGACTCTAGTGTTTAATTTAGTGAGCACAATCTTATCGCAAATCTAGTATTCATTCCCATGTTGGAATTTGACGTTATACTAGGGATGGACTGGCTCTCAAAGTATAATGCTAAGATCAAATGCAGAAGTAAGGAAATCTCAGTAGTATTGAATAAACGACCTACAGTTATCTTCTAAGGAGAGATATCCCGAACTGATCCCTATCTAGAATCACCTCCCATAGCTTTCTTTATGGAGTTAATCAGTGATGATGAAGAAGGGAAAGGGAGCATACAAATTGAAGATGTTCCGATTGTTTAGGAATACATGGATGTATTTCCTGAGGAGTTACCTGGACCTCCCCCAGAAAGAGAGGTAGAGTTCTCCATTGAACTCATACCTGGGTCTCAACCGATATCAAAGACTCCGTATAGAATGGAAAATGTGGAGATAGAAGAGTTAAAGAAACAACTCCAAGACTTGTTGGAGAAGGGGTTTATCCGACCGAGTGTGTCTCCTTGGGGAGCACCAGTTCTCTTTGTGAAGAAGAAGGATGGATCAATGCGGCTATGCATTGATTATAGAGAACTGAACGAGACCACAATGAAAAACAGATATCCTCGTCCAAGAATTGATGATTTATTTGACCAACTTCGCGGGGCTCAATTCTTATCTAAGATTGACCTTCGATCTGGTTATCATCAACTGAGGGTGAAGAAGGAAGATATTCCAAAGACTGCCTTCCGATCAAGATATGGGCATTATGAGTTTACTGTTATGCCTTTCGGCTTGACTAATGCTCCTGCTATTTTCATGGATTTGATGAATAGAGTCTTTAAGGACTACCTTGATAACTTTGTGGTAGTTTTTATTGATGATATTTTGATATATTCAAAAAGTCGTGAGGAGCATGAAGATCATCTAAGGGTTATTTTGAAAACACTATGGAAGGAGAGGCTCTTTGGGAAGTTCAGCAAGTGTGAGTTTTGGTTACAACAAGTGGCTTTCTTGGGGCACATCGTAACCAATGAAGGAATCTCGGTTGACCCTACAAAGACAATGGTTGTGGAGGAGTGGCCTCAACCCACAACAGTAACTGAGATTCGTAGTTTCCTTGGTTTAGCGTGATATTATAGGAGGTTTGTGAAAAACTTTTCACGGATTTCTAATCCACTAACCAAGTTGACTCGAAAAGGGGTTAAGTTCATCTGGACAAAGGAATGTGAGGAAACTTTCCAAGAGCTGAAGAAGAGATTGGTTACTGCACCTGTGTTAACACTACCCTCTATCGGAGAAGGATTCTTTATTTTTAGCGATGCATCTCTGAAAGGGCTTGGGTGCGTCCTCATGCAAAATGACAAGGTAATTGCTTATGCATCTCGACAGTTGAAGATTCATGAGCAGAATTATCCTACGCATGATCTACAGCTGGAGACAGTTGTTTTTGCTCTAAAGATATGGAGGAACTATCTTTATGGGGAGAAATGTGATATATACACTGACCACCAAAGTCTAAAGTATATTTTCACACAGAAAGAATTGAACATGAGACAAAGGAGATGGTTGGAGCTTATTAAAGACTATGATTGTTCAATTAATTATCACCCTGGAAGAGCAAACAAAGTCGCGGATGCGTTAAGCAGGAAAGATCCTGTTGTTCTGGCAACAATGAGGATCCTAGGGGATCCCTTGATTAAAGATCTAGTAAAATTGGACATGGGAATTATAAGGAAAGGGACATCATCAACCCTATGCCAAATTATTTCTCAACCTTCATTACTAGAGAAGATCAAGAAGGCTCAAAAAGAAGATCCTTTGCTACAGGAGAAGTTGGAGGCTGTAAAATATGGGAAGTTCCCTGATTTCAATATTGATCAAGAAGGTGTATTGAAATTTCGTACAAGACTATGTGTTCCATCTATTCCGGAGATAAAGAAAGAACTGATGGATGAAGCTCATAGCTCTACTTTCTCTATACATCCGGGAAGCACTAATATGTATAGAGACCTTCGTGATCATTATTGGTGGGATAACATGAAGAGAGAGATTGCTGATTTCACTACAAGGTGCCTGGTGTGTCAGAAAGTAAAGGCAGAACGACAACTTCCTAAGGGGGTATTACAACCGCTACCCATACCAGTATGGAAGTGGGATAATATCACTATGGACTTTTTAACTGGTCTCCCGAAAACATCCAAAGGAAACAATTCGATATGGGTTATTGTGGACCGTCTCACCAAGACAGCCCATTTTATCTCTATTCGGGAAGATTTATCTCTGGATCAGCTTGCCAAGATATACGTGAAGGAAGTGGTAAGGCTGCATGGGGTACCACTATCCATCGTATCTGATCGTGACCCAAGATTCACATCAAAATTCTGGAGAAGTCTTCAACATGCTCTAAATACTAAATTGAATTTTAGTATGACCTATCATCCTCAAACTGATGGCCAATCTAAAAGGACTATTCAGACACTCGAAGACATGCTGAGATTATGCTCAATGGAATTTAAAGGTGGATGGGATCAACACCTCCCATTAGTTGAGTTCTCCTATAACAACAGCTACCATTAGAGTATTCAGATGGCACCCTATGAAGCTCTGTATGGAAAGCGATGTAGAACTTCTACTTGTTGGGATGAAACTGGTGAGAGAAAGCTTTTTGGGCCTGATCTTGTGCAAGAAATGACAGAACAGGTTCATGCCATCCAACAATACATAAAGGCTGCTCAGAGTCGGCAGAAGAGCTATGCTGACAATCGTCGAAGGGACTTGGAGTTTGGTGTTGGTGACAAAGTATTCCTTCGAATTTCTCCATGGAAGGGAGTCATGCGGTTTGGGAAGAAAGGGAAGCTCAGCCTTAGGTACATTGGCCCCTATGAAATCCTTGATCTCAAAGGAGCAGTGGCCTATCGTCTATCACTTCCACTGAACCTAGCTCAAGTTCATGATGTCTTCCATGTATCTCTCTTGAGGAAGTACATACCCGACCCTTCGCATGTACTGAACTTAGAGGTGGTACAACTGGAAAATGACCTCTCTTATGAGGAGCAGCCAGTAGAGATCTTGGACCGTAGAGACAAGGTCCTACGAAACAAGACTACCCACCTTGTGAAAGTGTTGTGGAGGAATCATAAATATGAAGAAGCGACTTGGGAGCCTGAGGAAACAATGAAGTAAAAGTACCCTCACCTTTTCGACTAGGCCTCAAGTATAAATTTCGGGGATGAAATTTCTTAAGGGGGGAAGAATGTAACGACCAAAACTTTTTGAGTAGTATATTAACTTACTCTTAATGATTTAATAAGACGTTAATAGTTAATGTAGAAAGAGGAGTCGATGGCTTCATCCAGTAGACTCGACCCTTATAAAGCCCACTTATCAGAGCTTGGGAAGGAGGTAGCATCTGTGGGCTTTGCTTTGGACCAAGCCCAAGCTGAACTCCAGCATGTCAAGCTTGAACGGAAACGCCTACGGGAGAAGTTCAAGTTAGTAGAGATTACTACTAGGGCAATGTTATCTGAGCCTCCCTCAGATTCTCTCACCATAGCACACCTTACACTTAGGTCTTATGCTGGTGTTATAAGGGGCTATGTGACGAGACCCTAGCTTCCTTGTGTAATCCTTTTGGGCGAATAAATTGAGATCTCTCCTTTAGTGATGTTTGTGGAATTTCTTTTGTCCGGATAATTTTAGGATATATTTTATTGATGAATTTTTGAAAAAGGGATATTTTAAAACATTTATGTAAACCCTAAATAATTAATGATGTGTAATGATTTTCAAAAAATGGTCTTCTACACAAGTGTTCAGTAAGGAATTTGGAGTCTAATAAGATCAACTTAATTTTTGATGAATAGTAAATTATGAATAGTGATTTTATGCTTAGGATTAGTAATGTGACTAAATGGATTAGTAATTTCACTCAAAGAAAGTTTTAATATAATTTAGACACCTAGATTAAGTAATGTGATTCAATAAAATGGGTAAATAACGGTTTCATAAATTATTAGTCAGGTAATAGTTTTTTCAGGTGAATAGTGTTTTTTAATTAAAAATTTAATTAAAAATAATTAGAAAATTATTTTTATAAAAAGGACTTTATTTTTGAACTCAGAGCATCGATATTATGTTAAGGTAATTTTTGGGGATTTTTCTGAAAAAAATGAATTTTTGATGAATAGTGTTTTTATTTAAAAATTAAATTAAAAATATTTAGAAAATTATTTTTATAAAATGGAGTTCATAAATTTACTTAGAGCATCGATAATTGGTTAAGGTGAAATTTTGGTATTTTTCTGAGAAAGTTGAATTTTCAGTGAATAGTAAAAATACAGTTTTAGGGTTTCGGTATGTTTAATGACATCATAACTGTGTCATGATGATGTCATGAGATATTTCAAGGGTTGGCCGGCCAAGGGTGATGAATTATGGTTTTGGGGGCCCCATGTGGCCTAACTTTATGAAAAATATCATGAGAGAGCACATGGGTTTGAGAAAAGCACTTGTGAGGTGTCCCTTGGCCATTAATGCCTTGTCCCCTCACTTTCCCTATAAATACCCACCCTTTACTCCTTTAGTTTTCACTCCCAACTCTCCCCCAACGAAGTTCTGGTCTCCTTACCTCCCAAGGAGTCCTCCCAAGGTTCCCCCAAGCCCTCAAGGTCCAAAACTTTGAGTTTCAAGTGTCATGTTTTAAGGTAAGGGATCCGACCTCTCTCTTTCTTTTCATGTAATCCTTTTTATGTCATTCCTTTTATGCTCCATGTTCTTATGTGAGAGGATGTTATTTTATATTCCTCTTAATACCCTTTTCATGTTTATATGATGAGAGATCCCCTCTTACTCTCATCATTTCGTTTTATGAATGTTTAAGTGACGCCGTTAGGCTGCCAAATTTTTTAAGGGATTCTTTCACCTTCTCATTTTTCAAGTTCGATTTTCATGTCAAGTCTTTCAAGTTCCTTTTTATTATGTTGGGGTATGATCTCTATATTTATCATACTGATCTCTTATGATCATATGATGAGGGACCCTATTTGATCTTGTCAAATCAATTTTTTATTGAAGTTAAGTGACGCCGTTAGGCTGCCGAATTTTCATAAGAGAAATCTTGTTTTGTCTCACTTCCATGTTTTTCATTTCATATGGTATATCTTTCAAATTTCATTACCATGTTCTTAAATCCCTTATATTCTGTCCCCCTACTGTTTTATGGATCATTTATGAGTGGGTGACTCATGTCCCCTCTCTTTTCAATGTTTTCTAAAACCTTGTAACATAGCCGTTATGCTGCAGAATTTTCGTCTCAAAATGCCTCTCTCTTTTCTCAAAATTATTTTATGTTATAAAGAGAATACTCAAAGATCTTATTTCTACAATGGTATTCACATATATATCAAAATTTTCTATTTTAAATTCTGGGATTTACATACATGGGACCCGCTTTCCCTTTCCGTGGGTTTAAAGTGACGTAAAGATCATGTCTTTAAAGCAGTTTTTAAAACGTTATGATTATGAAATGAAACCCATTTATTTTATGCTATATGGGTTATTTATGAAATGTTTGATGATGATATATGTGGCTCACATGATAATAAAGGAAAATTTAAGGGTGCGCCCTGATAGCGCTCCAATGCATTGGGTAATGATGTAACCACTAGAGATTACAATTTTCACGATACCTTGGTGAATAACCTTGGTTATTTTCAAATGACACCTTGGGGATGGACCTTGGTGATATGTTCATGATTGTCTATGTTAAATGATGTAGCCACATTTTTAAGTTATGAAAAATGTTATTTTTATTATGAAATGACTCATGATTTCTTTCTCATGCCTTAAAGTTATTTTCATGTCCTTATTGAAGTATATCAAGTTCACATGTAAAATGTTCCTCTTGTTTCCCTTACTGGGCCTTCTTCTCACCCTTTCTTGTGATGTATGTCCCCAGGTTATGAGATGCGGTAATGAACCTAGAATGAACTTAAGGAGAAGACTTTCAAGTGTTTAAGAAGAATGCTCTATGTTGTTTTCATGTTTTATGTTCCTGGTTTTCAAGACACTAGACCTTAAAGATCCTCAGTTATGTGTAATGTAATGAAAGTTTATATTATTTAAAGGCGGGATGCTATATAAACAAAAAAGAAAGAGGAAGTGGAAGAATAAAATAACTTGAAAGAGGTGATTAAATATTTACCTCTTCTTTGAGTTCTTCCTTTTGATTTGATCAAAAGGGATCCTTAGGTTGGATTTATAAAAAAAGGAAGGCCTATATGATTAAGGGACGAAATTTGGTAGGATATTTGGGCAGGAGTTGGCTGAGAAAAATGGCTTTTTAGGTGTGAAATTAAGAGAAGGAGAAGTACCCTTTTATAAGAGAGGTGAGGGTTACTTTAGGAAAAGCTTGAAATATTATTTTATAATAAAATCATTTTCGGTTTCTAATGGCTCCAAAATAATTTATTTCGAGGATAAGGTGGGTATGAGTCGAAAAAATCTCAACCAATAGGTTTTGGAGAGGTTTAGGTTACCATATTAACCTTATCTTTTAGATTTAACTCTTAGTTAAATAGTTTGACATTTACCATGTCTCTTTGTATTTTTATATTATATGGTTAATAAAATTACTATAAAAAGCCAAGATAACCCAATGTAGTTAATTATTAATATATATAACCTTATCTAAGTCCTTTGGCCAAAACTTGTATTTTTAGGAATATTATATCAATTAATAATATAGTATTTGTTTTAAAAACTCAATTATGTCAATTTTGACACTATTTAGTATTTGATTTTTTTGAAAGCCATTAAAACTTTATCACTTCGAATAAAATTTATTTAACCAATCCTAACATGTCATATTAACCTATAAAATTAGTTTAATTTATCATAAGTCTCAATTTACATTTATTTGGATATTTATAATATCAATTATTTTAATATTTCATTATTAAGGTAATTACTGCATCATCATTGGGTCGTAAATAAATTAAATTATTTAATGTCTAAAAATTATAAATAAAATACCATTATGTAGGAAATAATTTTAGATTTATAATTAATATTTATAGTCGAATTTATATTGTGTGTTACCCTATATTAAAAATGGTTTATTTATTAAACATTGAATTTAACTCTTTTAACTTTTCTTTAAATAAAATAATAATAAATGTCCTAATATAATCCAAGTAGACTAAATTAGGTAATATTTTATTCATAAGGTTGTTTTTGGTCTAATTATACTTATCCAATAGAATTAGGACATGTGTTAGGGTAATTATAATATCATTTTTACCCTTAATTACCCAATTTACTTTTAATCGTGGTAAATAAAAGTCAAAAGTTACTATTCAACAAAAATTATTTTTATCTTATTGAACAAAATTTTACTTATTGATATTAACTCTGTATATTATATTTTTTAAATTCAACTCACAGAAGCGGTAAAATTAAGTTTTATGCAAATTTGCAAATGCTCCTAGGATGTGGGTAAAAGACGGTAAAAAGTTCAATAAAATTTTTATACATCTAAACTTATTATAAAATGACTCCAATGAATTAAATTGAACTTATATAGATATTATGTATCTATTTTGACCTAAAATAAATTTAAATAAAATAAATAATTATTTAAATAAAAATTCGGTTTTAACCAATAACGTAGTGTTTTTCACTATTCATCAAAAATTGAATGTTTTCAGAAAAATACCAAAAATTCACCCTAAGATAATTTAGATATTCCGAAATAAAAAATGAAGTCCATTTTGAAAAATAAAATTTATAAATTTTCAAAAAGTGGGTATTACTATTCATAACGGTTAGTTTGATTGGTCGTTGTGTGTTAGAATCTCGAAGTTGCGTGCAATGCAAGCTATTGAATTATTCAAAGGGAAACATACCATAGAAGGTTGGGGTGTTACATTCTTCCCTCCTTTAAATAATTTCTTCCTTGAAATTTCTAGAATACTACCAAACAAAAAGATTTGGGTGGTTCTTCATCATAAGTTTCTATGGTTCCCACATTGCCCCTTCCATCTTATGGTTTCTCCATAGAACTTTTACCAGAAGAGTCATCCGGTTTCTTAACACTTGTTCTCTGGTATCAATAATCTTGACAAGATCTTCAAAATAAGACAGATCATGTTCCAATTCAATTTCCTCATAGGTGAGTACATGCGTTGGGTCAGGCATGTATTTTCTCAACAGTGATACGTGGAACACATCATGAACTTTGGAGAGACTTAGCGGCATTGCCAAACGGTAAGCTACAATACCAATTAATTCTAGAATTTTGAAAGGTATGATGTACCTGAGACTTAATTTACCCTTCTTATCGAATCGTATAACTCCCTTCCATGGAGATACCTTCAAGAAAACATGATCACCTACCTGAAATTCCAAATCCTTCCTTTGGTTATTGGCATAGCTTTTCTGCCTACTTTGAGTTGCTTTGACGTGGGTTTGGATAAACTTAACATTTTCCATTGTTTCCCCAAAAATTTCTGAGGCTACGAGTTTTCTTTCACCAACATCATCCCAACAAGTTAGTGTGCGACATCTCTTTCCATATAATGCTTCATTTGGTGCCATCTAAATACTTGAATGGAAGCTATTGTTATAGTAAAATTCTACCAGAGGTAAATCTTGATCTCACATATCTTGAAAGTCAAGTGAGAAAGATCTCAACATGTCTTCTAAGGTTTGAATAGTCCATTTTTATTGTCCATCGGTTTGAGGGTGGTAGGCAGCGCTCAAATGAAGTTTAGTATCCAAGGACTTCTGAATACTTTTCCAAAATTTTGATGTAAAACAAGGATCGTGATCAGAAATAATCGATAGGGGTACACCATGGAGTCTTACAAATTCATTAATATACACTCTTGCTAGACGTTCAAGTGGTAAATCTTCTCTTATAGCAAGAAAATGTGCTGACTTGGTAAGATGATCAACAATGACCCATATTTCATCATTCCTTCTAGGAGTCTTTGGTATCCCCATGAAAAATTCCATCGTAATATTATACCATTTCCACTCAGGTATGGGAAGAGGTTTCATGACTTCTCCAGGTTGTTTCCTTCCAGCTTTCACTTGTTGAAAAACCATACATCTTGACACAAAATCAGCAATCTCTCTCTTCATGTTTTCCCACAAAAAATGTTCCTTCAAATCTCTATACATCTTGGTGCTCCCATGGTATATAGAGAAATTGGAGCTATGAGAATCATCCAAAAATTCTCCTTTTAGATCAAGTATATCGGGAACACAAAGTCTCTTCCCAAATTTCAAAATTTCATCTTTATATACGAAGTCACTCAATCTTCCATCATTTACAGCTTTAATATTCTTTTGAAACTCCTCATCATTAGTCTGAGAACTTTTTATCATTTCTAGTAAATATGGTTTGGAAACCATTTGAAAAAGTATTGATGTTTCACCTTCCATAGTTATTCCCATATCCATATTTACTTGATCAATGAAAATAGGATCCCTTTCAACTCTCATCTTGTTCAAAACTCCATGATCCTTTCTTCTTAAAGCATCTGCTACCTTATTTTCCTTCCCCGGGTGGTAGTGTATTGTGCAATCATAATCCTTGATTAGTTCAATCCATATCCTTTGCATCATGTTGAGTTATTTTTTTGAGAAAATATACTTCAAACTCTTGTGATTAGTATAAATCTCACATTTTTCTCCATAGAGACAATGTCTCCATATCTTCAAATCATAGATTACATATATTAACTGAGTATCATGAGTGTGATAGTTTTGCTCATGGATTTTTAGCTGTCATGATTCATAGGCAATAACTCTTTCATTCTGCATAAGGAAACAACCAAGTAATTTCTTTGAAGCATCACTATAAATAACAAACCCATTATTCCCTGATGGTAGAGTCAAGATAAGATCATTGAATAATCTTCTATTCAGTTCTTCAAAACATTCTTCACACTCTTTTGTCCAAACAAATTTAACCCCTTTACGTGTGAGCTTGGTTAATGGGTTAGCCAACCAGGAAAAATTCTGGAAAAAATGTCAATAATAATCTGTTTTACCAATAAAAATGCATACCTCAGTTATACTCATTGGTGCTGGCAATTCTTGGATTGCCTTGGTCTTTGAAGGATTAATAGAGATTCCATCCTTAGAGAGAATATGGAAAAGAAAAAAAATCTCTTGAAGCCAAAATTCACACTTGCTAAACATCCTATATAATTCATTTCTTCTAAGAGTCTTTAGAATAATGCACAAGTGATTCTCATGATCTTCATATATTTTGGAGTATACCAAGATATCATCAATAAATACCACTACAAATTCATCAAGATATTCCTTGAAAAATATATTCATTATATCCATGAAGATAGAGAGTGCATTAGTCAATTCAAAAGGAATTACTGTAAACTCGTAATGCCCGTACCTGGTTCAAAATGCTGTTTTTGGAATGTCTTCCTTCTTCACACACAACTGATGATATCTAGATCGAAGGTCAATCTTTAAAAAATATTGAGCTCCATGAAGTTGGTCAAATAAATCATCAATGTGAGGTAGGGAATACTTGTTCTTTATTGTTATAACATTGATCTCCCTGTATTCAATGCACAATCTCAAAGCTCTGTCTTTATTCTTAACAAAAAGGACAGGGGCTCCCCATGGAGAAACACTAGGGAGAATAAATCCCTTATTACTCAATTCCACTATTTGTTTCTTTAGTTCCACTAATTCCCCAATGTAAATTCTATAAGGGGTCTTCGATATGGGATTGAACTAGGAATTAAGTCAATGGAAAACTCAATTTCTCATTCTAGAGGATGTCTAGGTAAATCCTATGGAAATCATCGCATTGTTTCATATCTTCTCAGTTTACTAAGAAAATTAGATATTTTCAATTTGACTTAATAAGGGAGTTTTCAGTCAAAAATCCTCAGGGAAGTATCATTGCAAAAAAAAAATTGTGGATCAGTTCCCATTAGGGAATATAAATGTTCTTTATCTGCTGATCTCATCATCATACCCATGATTGAATTTGATATAATCCTCGGAATATATTGTCTTTCAGACCATGATGCGAAAATTTATTGTAGGAAGAAGGAGGTTACAATTTTCAATGATGATAAGAAGTACCTTATCTTTAGATTAGAAACATCACCACCCGATTCTTATCTAGATCCACCCCCAGAAGATCTACTAAATTCAATTATTGGGGAAGAAGAGAATGAAATAATTATGGGTAAGGAAAAGAATGTTTGAATAGAGGACATACCTATTGTGAAAGAATATATTGATGTGTTCCAGAATCAAATAAAGCATTGGCTAAAATTGAGGAAACCATTAAATTACTTACCACCATATCTTTCAGAGCTTAAACCTTAGCAGTAGTGATCACATAAGCTTGGCCTTGCTCCGTTGGACTTTTCTGAGGTAAGTTCCCTTGGAACATAGGACATCAATTTGCATAATGTACCTTTTCTCTACAATTGTAGCATTCAACATTGACAATTTTTTTCCTTGCAATCACGAGCTTGGTGGCCTTTTTCACCACACTTGTAACAGAATCCCATTCCCTTCAAGAAAGTATCGGGGTGTTTCTTCCCACATTTACCACAGGATGGATATTTAACTTTTCCCTTCTTCCCCTTATTTCCATTTCCAGAGTGATCATCAGATCTCTTCTTTTCTTGCTTTTCTTTGAAGTCATAAGACTGAGAGAATTCATTTTCAGTCTTGATAGCACATGAGACAATATCTTCGTATGATGATAAGTATTGTGAGACTATGATCGATGGAGAAATGGTTTTAACCCATCAAATAATCGATCAATATTACTCCTTGGGTTATGTATATAATCTGCTGCATGCCTTGCTAACCTTGTAAAGTTAGCCTCATACTTTGCGACATTATCATCCTCCTTTTCCCTCAGACTCAGAAATTGTCTTTCCATATCCACTTTATGGTCACGAGGAAAGTATTTTTATAAGAAAATCTCTTTAAAATCCCTCTATTATATGTTCTATACTTCTTCATCTTCCTTTTTGTTTTGGATTAATAACCACCATTGATCTGCATCTCCCGTGAGGCGATAAACTACCATGAAAACTTTTTCCTTTTCGCTACTCCCCAAAGCATGAAATATTTTCTCTAAGGAATTTATCCATTTCTCAGCTATTAATGGATTTTTACTCCCATTGAATGTTGGTGGTTGTTTCCTCATGAAGCGCTCTAACATTGATCCTCCGCGTTGTGGATCAGGGTTCTCCATATGGGTAAGGTTATTTTTCATAACCTGAGTGAGTTGTCTCAGTATGGTGATAAGATGATCAACACCAGTTGCATCACCAGCTCCACTATAATTATCTTGAGTATAAGGGAAATCACTACATGGACCATGTTCATTGATATGGTTTCTATTCCTTCCACTATGTGCCATTTTTATACAATGGAATACACTATATTAGTTTATGAATCACAATACATAATTCCAAACCTGTAAAACACTTAACATAAATTGAAAAATTTATGGATATAATCCATAATCATAAAAAAAATGTTTTATTTTAGGAGGTATATAATCATAAATCCTTCATAATGGTTTGTAAATAAAATGTGAATTATCCTAAGCATATTCCCCGGGAGTGTCGTAACCAAGAGTGCAGCAAGGCCCGTAGTCGTGTACCAGGATACCCCGGGTCAAACCTGAAACTCCTTGTCGGAGTTTTCACTCCTAGGTACATCTGTTCCAGAACACCCTCTACCTGCTCATATCCAGACAGGTATGTATTGATTGGAAATTACACAAAATCTCTACATTACCAAAATTCTAGGAAGTTCTTTTATACCAATCCTCAAATTCTATCTTAGGGTAATGTGCTCTAATCAGAGTTTATCTAAATCTAGTTTCCAAGGTTTGTACTAAACTTCCTCTGATACCAACTGTAACACCCCGACCCCAGTTACCCAGCGTCGGTGCATTATTACATAACATTGGCATGATACAAGGAATCATGTCCCGAAAGACCGATCATTTTAGTAGCCTTGGAAGTACTAGATACATTCATAAGTTTTATATTACATAATGAAATAAAAACACCAACAACATTTTTCCCCATTGACCACACTTATATCCGTAGCCTATCCCTGCAGTTCAACCATAAAATATTTATTCACATCCTGTAAAAAATAAAACATAGAAAGGGGTGAGATCAGATGCTTAGTAAATATAAAAATATAGAGGAAACTTTCATAATATGCATAAACATTTAAGGCAATGTATAAGACTAAAACAAAAGACTTTTAAACTTAAACTTCATCATAATATGGAAAATATAAAATAAAATAATTCCATTTACTTATTCACATGGATATTCTACTAGTCGAATAATCACATGAAATATCAATAGCCACTTTCATAATGATGGAATGCATAATGCCAGACTTCATAACCACACAGTCAAGGCCTTGTACCAAGACTACAAATAAGATTTTTTCAAGGCCTTATGCCAAGACACTAGTTTGTCTTATGAGACCCACTGATGCATCGAGAAGCTATATCAGGCTCCACCCATCACTTACTAAGTCCAATGCATTCCTCATATGAAAAGGTTTAAACATAACATAAACATTCGTATTAAAACTAGCATAAGAAATGTCAATACTTTATCCTTAATCCATGAATGGTGTAAAAATAACACATCCACAGTCAAACATATCACAAAACCTTAAATACAATATGAGAGATTTATATCATAATAAATTAACTTTAAACAAGTTTAAAATCCATAAAAGGATTTTGACATAGATGAAATGAAAACTATTTTAAATAAATACCTCTATCTATTTTGAAATCATTTAAAAGTCACATAATTATAAAAGAAAACATTTATTTTGAAAATATTCTTATAATATTGCATGGGAAGCTTCGACGATGATATAATGGTGAAAAATATCCACACCTGCTGTATAAGTTAAAAAAAGACATTCTTTCCTTAATTTTGTCAAAAAGGTCATAAAGTAGCTTGTTTGGAAAATGATGAAAAGATTCATTTCAAACCATTTTATAAAAAGTCAAAAGGGTATAAATTACTTTAACCCATAGTCTAGTAAATATTAAAAATGTTTTGAAATACATTTTTAAGAAACATGGATATGGATGATAAAGAGGTCCCAGTAGATAATTACGTAAAAAAAACCTCGAATAATAAAGAGATTGTGAAATTAACCCTTACCTTGTAATTTTCTTTAGTCGATGGTATGTTAACCTCCTGTATAATATTTAAAACATTTTTACTAAATTATAAAAGAATAATATACATAAATATTATATCATATATGATCTTATAATATTTCTTTGTTAATAATATTTTAGTAGTATCATCGTTTCGGGTGTTAACTGATCCGTTTTCCTTTCTATAATTGGTTATGTAAGCCATGTTTATTATGGATAGGATGTATTTTATTCATATCCAGAATTATATTAAGTTCTTAAACATTATTTTTAATCATTAAATGAAAATTATTCTTGAATGGTTATGATGGGGAATTAATCTCATCGCGTTCGTGGACACAGTAATCTGTACGTACGCACGAGCGACAATATCATTATATTGATGGTGAAATCATATGTAATTGGATGGTATATCATATATAAAGAATCATTAACATGTTATATTTATTATTTACATTAGTTATACTCATTATTATACCCATAAAAATAATGAAGTGTTTGAATAACAAACTACACCATGACGTGGAGACGGTAAGCCGTATGTATGCACGTATGGTGACTTTGTCATTCATATGGTGGATAGAATAATAAATATGGTTGTAATATTTTAATAATAAAATCAAAGTATATATAAGATACTGTATTTATTATTTTATAATGTAAACAATAAATAAATAGGAAGTGGAAGAAGAAAAGAACTTGAAAGAGGTGATGAAATATTTACCTCTTCTTTGGGTTCTTCCTTTTGATTTGATCAAAAGGGATCCTTAGGTTGACTTTATGACCAAAATAAGGCCTATAGGATGAAGGTAGGAAATTTTGGAGGAAATTTTGGTAGGTTTTGGCCGAGAAAAATGGATTTGGAGGTGTGAAATTAAGATAAGGTGAAGTACCCTTTTATAAGAGAGGTGAGGGTCACTTAAGGAAAAGTTTGAAATATTATTTTATAATAAAATCATCTTCGGTTTCTAATTGCTCCAAAATGATTTATTTCGAGGATAAGGTGGGTATGGGTCTATAACTTCTCAACAAATAGGTTTTGGATAGGTTTAGGTCACCATATTAACCTTATCTCTTAGATTTAACTCTTAGTTAAATAGTTTGAAATTTACCATGTCTCTTTGTATTTTTATATTATATGGTTAATAAACTTACTATAACAAGCCAAGATAACCCCATGTGGTTTAGTATTAATATATACAACCTTATATAAGTCCTTTGGCCGAACCTTTTATTTTTAGGAATATTAGATCAATTAATAATATAGTATTTGTTTTAAAAACTCAATTATGTCTATTTTGACACTATTTAGTATTTGATTTTTTTGAAAGCCATTAAAACATTATCACTTAGAATAAAATTTATTTAACCAACCCTAACATGTAATATTAACCTATAAAATTAGTGTAATTTATCATAAGTCTCAATTTAAATTTATTTAGATATTTATAATATCAATTATTTTAATATTTCATTATTAAGGTAATTACTGTATCATCATTGTGTCATAAATAAATTAAATTATTTAATGTCTAAAAATTATAAATAAAATACCATCATGTATTAAATCTTTTTATATTTCTAATGAATATTTATAGTCGAATTTATATTTTCTTTATCCCTACATTAAAAATGGTTTAGTTATTAAACTTTGAATTTAACTCTTTTAACTCTTCCTTAAATAAAATAATAATAAATGTCATAATCTTATCTAAGTGGACCAAAGGGGGTCATATTTTATTCCTAAGGTTGTTTTTGGTCGAATTATACTTATATAATAGAATTAGGACATGTGTTAGGGTAATTATAATATCATTTTTACCCTTAATTACCCAATTTACTTTTAACCATGGTAAATAAAAGTCTAAAGTTACTATTCACCAAAAATTATTTTCATCTTATTGAAACAAATTTTACTTAATGATATTAACTGTGTCTCTCATATTTTTAAAATTCAACTCACAGAAGCAGTAAAATTAAGTTTTATGCAAATTTGCAAATGCTCCTAGGAGGTGGGTAAAAGACGGTAAAAAGTTCAATAAAAATTATATATATATAAACTTATTATAAAATGAATCTAATGAATTAAATTGAACTTATATAGGTGTTATGTATCTATTTTGACCTAAAATAAATATAAATAAAATAAATAATTATTTAAATAAACAGTCGGTTTTAACCAATAACGCAGTATTTTTCACTATTCATCAAAAATTGAAAGTTTTCAGAAAAATACTATAAATTCACCCTAAGATAATTTCGATATTACGAATTCAAAAATGAAGTCCATTTTGAAAAATAAAATTTATATAATTTCAAAAATTGGGTATTACTATTCATAATGACTAGTTTGATTGGTCACGATGTGTTAGAATCTCGAAGTTGCATGCAATGAAATCTATTGCATTATTCAAAGGGAAACGTACCGTGGAAGCTTGGGGTGTTACATGAACCAACCCAGCCCGAACCAATGGTCTCAACCTGTAGGGTCGCGGTCCACTGGAGTGGCCCTGTTTGTCCATCCTAACAACACTGCATGTGGGATATCCCTCTTCTCCCACACGTGGTTGACCCGACCGCATGCTCTTGGTCAATGCAGTGCTGCCATAATCAACATGGATGAATACTATGTCCTTGGCCTCTCCCATGGCCTTCACAACCATGGGCTCCATTCAGACCTAGTTGCATATGCAACCCCTTGTTGTCGCATTCCCGGTTGCTGCCCATGGCCTCCGCTGCCGTGGGCTCCAACGCGGTCCCGCCTAGACTACGACCTCATGCTCTGTCATCACCCATCCCGCCGGTGTCCTTTCCACCTCATGCTCCACCTAGCCCGGCCCCCTGTCGGGCCATGTGTCACCTCCGCTGCTAGCCACCCTGCCAGTGACCCATCCGTCTCGCGCTCTTCCTGAACCCAGCCAAAGCCACTACTCTGGTCATCACCATGTACCGCCATAAACTACTACCTTGAGGGATTCTCACCATGCCTTAACTGTCACACCTCCACGATGTTGTTGTGGTGTTAGATCCCCAGTCTCAGATCATTTCACCACAAATCGAAGGCGCAACGATCCTCTGTTTATATTTTGCAAAGAATGAGGAATGCAGAAGGATTGGGGGAAAGATATGAATGCATAGGAACTCCCAAAGAATGGATCTTGGCCTTGTTTGTGTCAGCCTCGATCTGTACATGTTAGGATGAATAATTAAGAGGAAATAAAACAAATCTCTAACATAATCATCCTCAATAATCAACCCTCATAAATTATCCATCCTACAAGAATGATTAAACCACAGATCAACCTATTTGTGGGTTGGTCCCTATTCTTTATTGAATTTAAGAATGGGGAAATAACTACAAACAAACAAAAACCTACCTGAAATTTGGATCGTTTGTTGACAAAGTGTGAAGTTGTGTCATTGTTGTTCATCTATCCATCGAATATGAGGTTCATCATTCTTGATTTTCCAATCCATCAATGCTCATTGGAGGGAGATCATTCTCCTTACCTTATAAGATTTCTAGGGTTATGTTGTAACCTTGGATTCCTAACAATTGGCAACATTAAAAATAAAACTAACACTGCGTTAAAATAAAATATTTTTATTAAATATTTTAATGAAATTTGCATTCAAAAGTTAACTTTCATGGTTGACCTATGCTGGTCGATATTAGGCATCACCTAAGGTAAATTCACTATTCCAAATGAAACAGTGCCCTCAGATTTCTGATCAAGACACTCATTTAGAAGTTATTCTAGTTTTAAAGAAAAGTCGACTATGCACTTTATTAAAAACTTAACTAATTTAAAAAAATTGTTCTGGGAAAACCAGGCCCCAAAATCACATGTCATATCAGTTCCTGATCTCATAATTTTTCCAATTAATTTATAAAAATAAAACCAAATAAAATTTGATTCATTACATTCTCCCCACCTTAGGGATTTATATCCCTAAAATCCAAAACAAGTGTTACTCAACAAAAAGATGAGGTTATTGAGCAAGAATCTGAGACTCCCACTTCTAAGTGCTCTCATGAAGATTCTCATGTTCCCACCACATGTGAACCTAAGGAATCGACTACCCATGACGGATCCTCTCCTGTCAATCCTCAATCTACACTAGGTACTCTGCAAAAGTTACCCCATCATCAATGTTCATCTCACCCCAGTTGATGATGTGTGATGGATCATGTATATACCTAATCATATGTGATACATGGAAGATTTAATACACCCAGTTCAATTGTGGGGGTATAACTAGGTGGTATGTCACCTCACTAACTCTATGCAGAATCTGAAAATGCCCGGTGTATCTCGGAGATAGCTTTCCACCCCGACCAAATATCTAAAATCCCTATCAAGGTGAGGACCGAAGAAACACATGGTATCCCTCCTCAAACTCCATAGGCCTATGTCTCCTATCATCACATGAATTATTCCAGCTTTGTGTGGTCTTCATCCGCTCTTGGATGATCTACACCTTCTCTGTAGTAGCTCACACCAACTCTAGGCCCATGAGTGCTGACTCCCCTGGGTCCATCTAGCAAAGTTGTGATCTTCATGGTCACTCGTACATGACCTTATATGGTTCCATACCAATGGTGGAGTGGTAGATTTTGTTGTATGTAAACTAAACCAGTGGTAGGTGATCCTCCCAACTATGATCGAAGTCCAAGATGTAGGCCCGCAACATATCATCTAAAACCTGAATGGTCCTCTCCATCTGGCCATCCGTCTGGTGTTGAAATGATGTACTCAATCCTTGCTGAGTCCCAAATTCCTCCTACAATCCCTTCCAAAACTGGGATGTAAAATCAGAATCACAATAGGAAATGATTGTTTATGGTACTCTGTGAAGACGAACTATCTCCTACACATAGAGGAATCCCAAGATCTCTATTGAACTCTGTTCCTAGATCAGCAGGAAGTGGTATGACTTGGTGATTCATTCAATGATCACCCATATGGTATCATGTCCCCTGGACATGCGTGGTAAACCCATCACAAAGTCCATCAATATCACATCCCACTTCCACTTTGGCACCTCAAGCAGTTGGGTCAATCCCACTGGAACTTGGTGCTCAACCTTCACTTACTGGAAAGTGAGGCATCGAGAAAAAAACTCTTCCACATAATTATTTATCCCTAGCCACCAAAAATGATGTTAGAGGTTTTGGTACATCTTTTCTACACTTTTATGTACTACCAAAGGGTATGTGTGAAACTTCATCATAACCTCATCACACAACGTCCCCGGTACTACTGTGTGCCCTCTAAAAATAACAATGTAATCCCCACTTATCGAATATCTATTAGGCGAATTATCTAGGGAAAACTGAGCACATCAGGTATCATAGTCAATATCCCCAAGCTATGCCTCCCTAAATTACTATAAGAGTGGAGGGTTGAAAACCATTGTATGGAGGTAAGCTGCTCCATCTCCATCCATAAAGGATATCTGCAACATGTCTAACTACTCTGACACCTCACTTAGAAACTATAAGCTGGATATCCTGCTAAGAGTGTCTACCACCACATTCCCCTTCCCAGAAGTTTAGAAAATCTCGAAGTCGTAATCCTAGAGGAAATCTAACCATCAACTCTATCTCAAGTTCATGTCCTTCTTAGAGAATATATACTTGAGACTCTTGTGGTCAGAGTAGATGATAAACCACTTTCCCATCAGGTAGTGTCACCACATCTTTAATGTGAAGACTACCGCCGCTAGCTCAAGATCATGGGTCACATAGTTCTTCTCATGCTTTCTTAACTGGAATTAACCATAAGCAATCACTACTTTCCCCTTCATTTTTACACAACCAAGACCGGTCGTTGATGCATCATAGAACACTACATACCCAACACCCTCCTCTGGTAATCTGAAGATGGGATCACTCTTTAACCTCTGCTTCAGCTCCTGAAAACACTTATGACACTTCTCTTTCCACATGAAAGGATAACCCTTCCATGTAAAAGACATAAAGGTTGATTCTACTCTAGAAAAGTTGGGTACAAAAATATGATAGTACCCAACCAAACCCTGGAAACTCTGCACCTCGATAATACTCTTGGGTGGCTCCCAAGAAAGAACCACCACAATCTTCACCAGATCCACTACAACTCCAGCCTCTAAAATGATGTGTCCCAGAAAGTTAACCACTTGAATCCATAACTAACACTTTGAGAGATTCCCATAATGCTGGTGTTATTGGAGTGTGTCAAGGACCATCCTCAAGTGTATCATGTGCTCCTCCTAGGACACCGGGTACACTAGGATATCATCAACTAAGAACACCATGAACCGGTCCAAGTAAGGATGGAAGATCCTATTTATGAGTCCCATGAAAATTGATGGGGCATTAGTCATGTGAAAAAACATCATCAAATATTCTTAGTGTTCGTTCTGACATCTTAAGGATGTCTTTGGTACATCCTCATGCGGTACATGAAGTTAGTGATAGCTTGATCTGAGGTCAATATTCAAGAACCACCTCACTCCCTTCAGCTGATTGAAGAGGTCATCAATACTCAATAGTGGGTATTTTTTCATCACTGTCACCTTATTTAGGCACTGGAAGTCCACAAATAGCCTCAAGTTCCCATATTCCTTCTTGGAAAACAAAACTGGGGCCGCCCAGGGTGAAACACTGGGTCTCACAAAGCTCTTTCTTTGCAGGTCCTCTGACTTTACCCTCATCTCACAAAGATCTACAGAAGCCATCTGATATGCGGGTGTAGATATCAATGAAATCCCAGAGTGTAGATCAATATAGAAGTCTACCAACCTATGGGAAGGTAATATGAGGACATCCTCAGAAAATAAGTCCTCATACTCTGCCACCACTATAGGAAACTGAGGACTCCTATCATTCATTTCACTGAGGATGAAGCTATCCAACTGATGAGTAATAGGATGCACCCTGCTATGAGTGATTCCATAATGCACTGTATTCATTTCCTTTTCACCAACAAAGGAAAACCTGGTCCCGTTACTATGGACACACTGCACACTATGCCTAAAAAAGTCAATATGATCATGAACTGTAGATAACCAGTCCATACCGAGAATGACATCGTCAGGGCTCGACGCTGTTACAAGAGATCCCAACTAAAAATCTCACCTCTGAGAGTAAGGTCATGCCATCAACACCAGTGTGTAATCATATAATACTCTCTCATAAGAGTCTCTAAGTGTAAGGGTTGAGTCAACAGTTCAACCGGAATATCTGAGCTTCGAACAAGGTATGTAGCAAGAAAATAATGACTGACACTTGTGTCTATAAAAACTAAAGATAGAGTAAAAAATAAATAGATTGTACCTCTAATAATTCCTAGAGCACCGGGGTCATAAGACTCCATTTCCTGCAGCTGTCCTCATCCCTATCCACCAGCTCTCTGATCCTGTTGTGAACCACCAGGGGGTGGTGGTGGTAACACATCAAATATTCAACCACCTCCTACTACTCTACCCACTCTTCTACATCCTCATCCATGTGAGCCACCATGTCCATGTCTATGCCTCTACCTCGGTGGTCCCTTGATCATCCCTTGATCAGTTGTATGTCTGGTTGGGCAATATCGTGCTAGATTCCCTTGACCATCACATGTGTAAAACCATCTATCTCTAGGATAACTCAAGCCACCCTGGGAGCCCTACACTACTGAACTGATATACTGGGGTTGTCTCCTAAAGTTCTTAGCCTGATTGTATCCCTGATACCGACATTGGATACCTACTACCGAAGACTCATCTACTTGGTGGCTACTGGTAGCTCCCACAGTTGGTGTCTGCTTCTCTAGAAAGATCTCCACCAGTAGATCTTTCTTTAGTAACCCAGCATATATAGGAATGCTAAGGGATATCATGGATTCCCTAATATCCTAGATTAACCCATTCTCAATGGACTGATCCCTGAATAATATACCCCACACCATATCCATGGATTAGCGAGAAAGATAAGTAAACTTCACAGAGTACTCCACCATGGTCTGAAGAACCTGCTGCAGATTCAAGAGATTCTAGATGCGCACTAATCACAATGTATCTGGAAAGAACTCCTTTATGAAGAGACACTCAAAGTCTAACCAAGAGAAAGTCACCTCATCATGTTTTTGGGTCACTAAGATCCACCATCTCCCTTCTGATCCCTAAATAAGACTCACAGCTAGGACCTCCATCTAGTTGTAAGGAAACCTCACAAGGAATAATACACATGTAACTACCACCAACCAATCCTAAAATACTTGGGGGTCTATCTCAACCTGAAACCTGGGATTTCGCTACCTATGAAACTCATGCAACACACTCAGCCTACGTGCATCCTCAATTGGTAATGCTAGAAGGAACTATTGCTCAATGGGTGGTGGTGTCATTGGTAAACCACCCAAAGGTGCTATCTATGGTATAGGTCCCTATACCAATGCCTCATCTCTAGATAGATCATCCTCATGTTCATGAAATAGAATCATGTATGGTTGTCTGCATGAAGGCATCCTGAAATTAAACAAGATGTACCATGGTCCATAGAGTATACCTGGTGAGTTGACTCAAGAAGGACATGAGGACACACCCAAATCCTATATGATGCATGTACCATTATTTTACCTGTAACTAGTGTTTTTATGTATTGAGTTTGAAATAATGTGTCCATAGTCTTGGTGTATGGGTATTTCGGACACCGCACCAACACTAGATTCCTTAGACTGAAAGCCGAACTCAAAATACTTGACACTGTTGCCCCAAACCAACCTCACAGACTCCCAATCCTGAATTAGAACCAATCCCTTTGATACCACTATATCATGAACCATCTTAGTGGTTCCCATGTCGTGACTACCCCAAGACCGCCTCCGATAGGCCAGGGGATGGTGACTAGCACCGAGTAGGCATATCCCACATATGGGAGACATTTTCCTAAGTATTTGTACACACATACACATCTCTAATCCCAAAATTCTGAAATGAAAAAACACTAAGTAGAAAATGAATTCATACACTAAGATACCAACCATAGAGTATGATAGTAAGAAAATGGAAAGTAAACGGGGCTACAATACAATCCCACAAAAAGAATGAGTTTATAAAAGTGAATGCACAAGTTCCTAAAACTCATCTGTAGAAAACTATACATGAAGGGTAGGTGTAGGATAGCTGTATGAACCTATAGAATCACACCACATCTGTCTCATATCTCTAAGAACCACTTGGTCCCGATCAACCTAGGACTCCGTCAAAGAATCGATCGTCTGCAAAAGACACGACATGTGCGGGTAAATCCTGTGCAGGGGTGAGTGAAACAATAATCATCAGGAAACCCCAAAACCATAAAGGAAAAACCACAAAAGAAATACTACAAGTGAATAGTATAGTCATATCAACACATGTATATGTATGTAACACATATACCAAGGATATACAGGTATACTCATAACTAGCCACAAGGTAAATAGGCAAGTCACAAACAATCATCAGCCATTGGATTCTACTTGAGGCACACTCATTCTGGGAGAACTCACTCCTTGAGTCATGATGTCATCATAGACTCTTGCAAAGAGGTCCCGCTAATTTTGGGCCCTGCCCAAAGAGAAAATACACTAGTCAAAGATCATAATATATAGAGAATGGATCCTTATCATATAATACCAACAACCCGATATGTATTAACCCACAACATAAGGTATATTTCTCAAAGAATACCAAAAACCCTACTGATGCGGATCGTAACATAGGGGATCCTTCTCAGAGAACACCAACAACCCTATCAACATGACCCACTAGATGGAGGACTAACAAACTACGCTCAGAGGTCACATCAATTCCCATAAAACTCCATCAAGGGTGATAGAGGACTACTCCATTCCCAAGGAGGGATACCATAACTCTATTCGGGACATGGCCTCTAGAGGGGACTACTATCCAGTGATGTGAACATAATACCACATTAAATCTTCAAGGAAAGAACCAAAGGAAACTCTCCACCTATACTGTTCTAAGATAAAAACCCAACAAGATATCTCAAAAGGACTGCCTTACCGTAAGGGTCTCTATGATGTAGATGGATCATCAAACAGACCATCCTTTGAAAGTTATGGCCATTTTAGTGAAAAAGTCTGACCCGGGTCTGACTCAGCCTGGTCCGGCTGAACTGACTGATCCAGCCTACTGGGTCACTAGGATTGGCCTTCTGAGTTCCTGGGCCTAGCTTACTAGTCCACTGGGATGCGGTCTGCTGTAACCAGCCCTCTGAACCGCTGGAGTGGCCCAGTCCATCCAGCCCGACCCGCTGCGTGTGATCCGAACCCCTCCTCCTACACACGGTTGACCCAACCGCATACTCTAGGTCAGTGTGCTTCTACCATGGTCAACAAGGATGGCCAATATATCCCTGGCCTCCGCCATTCATGCACAACGCGAACCCATCTGCGTATGCAGCCCTTCACCGCTACGTCCTCAGTCGCCGCCCACCGCCTCTGCCACCGCGGCCTTCCACACAGTCCTATCTAGACCGTAGCCTTGTGCTTCACCACTGAACTCCCCATTGGTGGTCCATCCACCTCACACTCTGCCTAGACCGGCCCCCACTAGGCTGCATGTCACATCCACTACCGACCACCCTTCTATCATCCCATCCGCCTCGCACTTCGCCTGAACCCATCCAAAGCCACTGCTTCGGGCACCACCTTCCTCCTCCGTAAACTACTACCTTGGGTGATTCACACCGTGCATTCTCCATCGCACCTCCACAATGTTGTTTCGGTGTCAGATCCCCGGTCTTGAATATTTTCACCACTATTTGAAGGCGTAATGATGATCATTTCATATTTCATGAAGAACGAGGAACAAAAAAGGATTAGGGTAAAGAGATAAATACACAAGAATGCCCAAAGAATAGATATTACCCTTTTTCATGTCAGCCTTGGCCCATTCATGTTATAATAAAGACCATAGAGGAAATAAAACAAATCTCTAACAAAATCACCCCTGATAATCAACCCCCATAAATTATCCATCCTCTAAGAATGATCAAACCATAGATCAACCTATTTGTGGGTTGGTCCACGTTCATCATAAAATTTAAGAATGGGGAATGAACCACAAAGAAACAACACCCTACCTGGAATTTGGGTCGGTTGTTGATGAAGGGGGAAGTTGCATCATCGTCATTCATCGATCTGTCAAATCCAAGGTCTGTCGATCTTGATTCACCAATTCATCAATATTTGTTGGAGGGAGCTCCTTATTCTTTCCTTAGAGTATTTTCAAGGTTATATTGTAACCTGGATTTCTAAAAATAGGCAGCATTAAAAATAAAACAAACACTACATCAAAATAAAATATTTTTATTAAATATTTTAATGACGTTTACATACAAAAGATAACTTTCATGGTTAACCCATGACAATCAATGTTAGGCCCCAAATAATGTAAATTCATTGTTCTGAATTCTACTATGCCCTCATATTTCTGATCTGAGCACTTTTTTAGAATTTATTCCAGTTTTAAAGAAAAACAGATTGTGCGCTTTATTAAAAAATTAACTCATTTAAATGATTTTTTCTAAGAAAAATGGGCCTTAGAATCACATTCCATCTCATCAAATGGTCTTGAAATTTCTCTAAATAATTTATAGAAATAAAACTGGATAAAAATGAGTCATTATAGTCCAGGAAATGTAGGGTACTGATCTACTGGGAGTGTTGCCAACTCAACCATGTAGTACTATTGATCAATTTCGTAGAAGCGCTCTCAGCTCCATGGGTAGAACAAATTATGGTAAAAAAGGAAAAAAATGTCACCCAAATATTCTGGTAGAATAACACAACTTTTTTTCTTAGTGAGGGATTTAGGGATATCCAAGTTAGAAGTTTCATTCGACCAAAATACCACTAATAGATGATTAGTTTCCAGAGTCTCCCATAGGCTATCTTGATCAGAAGTAGGTCTCTACTCTTGGATGGCTCAAGATTTGGTTGGTGATTGATAGGTGATTGGTGGTGGAACTAATTTGTATCATTTTGGAAGTTGGACAGCTGGTGGAGAATCCACTATGCGAGTTTCCTATCCACTACACACAGGGTCGTCTTTTGAGGGTGGTACCAACTGCATCATTATAACTCTATAGGAATGGGTGTTCACCTTTTCCTCATGTTCAATGTATGAAATGATCATTGGTGACTTAATTGGATACTCTTCATCTATCCCATTCTATAATAGCTCTTCATGATCTTGGGTAGAGGTAGAGAGGGAAACTGGTGATGATAGAGATGACTGCACCATGAGCCACTAGAACGGAGCCAAATCTTCCTCAACCTGCATGTACCTATAGAGAGATTTGGAAATTATTTGAATCTCACCTTCCAAGATGATATAATTCACCTTTCAAGATCCCACCCAAGACTCTGGTTCTAGTGAATAGAGTGAAGGTTCCATCATTGAATTGAATTTAACCTTAGATTCTGAGAAGCAAATGGGATTTTTAATGACTTGGAGCTTCCCATAATTTTTCCTTCCATAGTAGTGGTTTGTCCTTGTACCCCATAATAACTCTTCAGGGTAGGTAAATTATTTATCATGGGGAGGACCTTTGTGTTGGAATGTGGTGATATAATAGGGAGGGCATCTGTGCTGATTTTCAATGAAGTGGGGAGGAACTTTTGTTTGATAGATGATGGAGTGGAGAGGAACTCCACTTGATCTATTAATAGCATGAGGAGGACCTTAATTCTGATTGTTTGTGACATGGAGAGGGTCTATATACTCATTTTCAAAGTGGGGAGGACCTATTCTTGAACTGATAATGACATGAGGAGGAACTTTGTGCTGGTTGTGGTAGCAGGGAGGACCTCCACTCGGGTTGGTGATTGCATGAGGAGGACCTCCGCACTGAAACTCACCATTACAGTTTGGATCGTAATGACTGCTGTTGGTGCCAAATATTGAGAGATTAAACCCATACTACTTGTGGGGAGGTTGAGGCCTCTATCCCAACTAGGAATAGATGGATCCCTACTCATCTATCATAGGAATTTGGTGGAATGCTTTAGTGGTGGCAGGGGCCACTAGAGCCAAGGAAGATGATTCCCCCTGTCAGGGATTCTCTTGGGCCTGTGCTCAATGTTGACATTAGGTTGTTCATACTAAGGACATTGGAGTAGGGGTATAGTCCATATATTCCTCAGACTGAAAGACCAGTCATTATGGGTGATGATAGGGACTGTTGGGATCCCTTCTTGGTGGGTCCCTGGTAGTAGTCATGGCTACGGTGACTCGGGCATCTCCCACCTCCTCAGAATAGGAGATCGAGTCATAAGATCACTCTAGGGAGAGTTTCCTGAAGTTTTTCACTATTGGAGTGGGGAGAACCGGCTCCCTGCATAGCCCTTGGGGATGGCAGTGTCGATAAGGTGCCAAAACCTCTAAATCCTGGAGGACCCTATCCCTTATGGGAATGACCCCCTCCTGCTCATACCTATGTATAAGGGAATCCATCATCCTTCTATGGATAATTTTATGGGGAGATATGGGGTGTGGGAGACCAGTATCTATAGTCGTGGCTGAATTTATGGTGGAGGTAGAGTCACTCAAAATCACCATGTTGACATTTCTTCTACCCCTACCTTTGAGGGTATTGGGTGGATGGTTTATAGTAGCTTGCATCCTACAAATCAGGAGGATTCATCTATCAGTATGGATACAAAGAAAGTGATACCCAATTACCCAACATCACCCAATCTTATATGGTTGGATAGAGAGATCCACACTGACAATGGCACATAAAAAAATTCCCAACATTTAATTACCCCAATTTCTAGTGAGTTACATGAAAGACCCACTATTTTATTGGTGGGTCCTAGCACCAGATAACTGGATCCAGTGAAATGATAATTTTATGATCTCTTGATCTTTACTAGTACCCATGTTGAGGAGAAGAGTTTCACATTAGGTTCACTATTTCTATTGATTTTCCAACTTCAATAGTGTCTTAGCACAATCCTTGGTCTTATGACCAACATAGATAATCCCCGTGGCTAAAGGGAAAAAAAATTCATGTTGGTTTCACCATTTCTATTTTTGACGCTTTCATCAGGGCATGCCTCCACCATGTGTTTACATATGCTAGTATCATAATTTTTTCCCCCACTTTCCCGCTTTCCAAAGGCAGATGAAATTCATCACTTTCATTAGAAATTCCTACTCCTTGATCGAAATGGGATGATGGGATGTCAGTTCCTCTTTCCTTGGATTCCTCCTTGGAATTTGTCTCCTAGTCTAGGTATCCCTCATAGAGTTAATTCATGTTCAGGGAATTCATTATTGATACCATCTCTTTATGGAAACCATTTAATTATACTACTTCTATCTGTACATTCTATTGGTTCTTGATAGGGCATAAAACTTCGATCATAAGAGTAGTCATGTTGGGAATCACTAACATGTCTGGACTCTAGGAACATTGTTCACCTATATTATTCCTCATAGGAGGGAATATCATGGATAAATATTTAAGCATGAAGCCTAAGAAACCCCATGTATATCATAAGGTATCTGGAACCATATGTGCATATCTTCCAAGGCTTTCACCTCAGACATACCATGTCTAGAATGAGGTAGATGACACCATAGGAGCATATCTTCTAAGATATTCACCCCAGGAATATCATGTTTAGAATGAGATAGATTCATGATACAGGTCATGAGTTTAATGTCTTGTAGAGATTGGATGAGTTTGATCAGGATTCCCCATAGAGGCAGATCGGTAAGGTGCATCCCTAGGATGGAACACCTGAGTTTGGGATGGAACACCATTTGAGGTAGATCTAGGGTTTAACATCCTATAGAGATGGGTGATAAAGATTACCCATGAAGGAAAATTAGGGAGGTACATCCCTATAAGGGAGAACCTAAAAGGTTTATCGATGTATGAATCATAACACCCCATGGAGGAAGATCTAGGAGGTGTTCCTCAGAAAGGGAATATGTCACATCATGAAGGCGGATGGATTAGAATGCCCTGTAGAGGTGGATCTGGGAGGTGTATCCCATAAATGGAATATTCCACACCATTAAAGTTTATTAGAAAAACTTAGGAAGTGGATCAAGGGGGTAAATCCCTATAAGGGGGCACCTTGGTTTACTGGTGTTTGGGATTCAACCTCATATAGGCATCCTACACACCCAATTTAGAAGATAAGGATCAAAACCCACATTGTTTGATGCTTCAGTTTAAGGTCAAGTGACATGACCAGTCTATGAAGTTTAATGTCACGTGGTAAGGATGCTCACGTTTCAAATGATGTGACAATGAAGGAAGATGTGGGGATTATGCATGGAATCTTCCCTTTTCAAGAGGATCATTCTTGGTTGGATGGTGTGAGGCTTATGCATTGAGCTGCCTGATGGGCTTGGGGGAGATGTGGTCTCCTAGGTGAGTGGTATGATCTTACCAGGGATGTGGATTAGAGGTGATCAAAATAGATTTTGATTTTGGGTTTGGACCTCAAGGAGGCTTCCTATATATCCCAGTTAGTTTGGAATCAAAGGACATGGAGTTCAGTATGGTTAGGGCTTACACCTAATGAGGAGGCCCATGGAGGTGGAGCATGCTGTTGGGGCTTATGCATAGAAGCTTCCCATTTGAGGATAAATGGTTGGGGATTACACATGCAAGGAGGCCCATAGTGAATGTAGGTTGGTTTTAGTGGTCTCTACTAACCTCTAATCCCACATGAGCCATGATCAGTGTGAGAAACAAGAGGAAGAAGTAGACCTAACACTTGTGTTATGAAAGGTTCTCCAATGAGAGATGATGTGGGGCTTACACATGGAAGATCCCAAGGAGGATGTCATTCCATCTTGGGAGGATCTCATTCCATGTTAGTAGGACCTCATTCTATATGATTCATACATGGACCATCCTATGCTTGTGGCATAAGGTGTGTAGGGATCACACATTGAGTGTAGAAGCCCCCCCTCTAGCTGGACATCATCCCATGGGGGAGAGAAAGTGGAATCCCATGATGATCATACGTGGAGAATGTCGTGTGCATTTCATGGGGTAAGACTACAGTTTTACATTATGTGCTGAGGATGTTGGTGATAGAAAAATTTACATCATGTAGTGCGGATGTGTGGGACTCACTCCCTACCCCTTGGTCTTATATAACCATCACACATGCACCTTTAGTAGGGAAATGGATTCAACAATGTTAGGATACAACAATGTAGAGAATTGATCGATATTTAGGCCCATGTTAGCATGACTATGATGAGAAGAAACATGCATTAGTGTACCTATACTAAGAAGAAATAGGTAGGTGAGAATCTAGGGACACACTTGAAGTATATTAGGCCATAGGAATGGGTGGAATAGGTCACATAGGGACATGAAGTATAGTTGAACTGATCCTAGATAGATGTGGGGGATTTGGGCACTCAACCTTTGCAAAGAGGTGTCAGTAGAAGGGAGGAAGCATAGAGAGACTCAGAAGAGGAGCTTCAAAGAGCATAGGGCCTCGAATATAGGTGCTTTAAGAAGATCTAGTTATTTTTAGAGGTTAGGGGATTTTTGAAGGAGGCTTTATGAAACATGGTGGCCCTGCCACAGGATGAAAACCTAGCTCAATAAATGAGTGTTCCTAAAGTTTTAATGCTTCTCAAAGCCTCAAGTACCCCTGAGGGCCTTATTCCTTCACGAATAGAATATTAATTCGTGAAATGAATCCCCACCAGAGGTGGAGTCTTTTAAGAACACAAAAAATGTTTTTTCACAATGCCCATGTACCTTGGATGATCTATTTTTGGTCTGGTTCATGATGATCAGGTGATTCATGAGTTGGGAGTAATTTAGAAGCTGAAATGTTGGGGTAACCTTCTTACAAAGGTTGGAATGAGGTGGGTATTTATAAGAAAAGGGTTTTTTGAATATGTTATGCGGTTCACAAAACAATTATGGGATTCATGAGTAGGCATGGCCCCATCAGACTTGTGAAGGGACTCTGTCTAGCTTCATGCAATCGCAAAGCACCATTAGACTCATGGATGGACTCCATCTGAATTTGTGCATTCATGAAAGAGATTACTTGGCCAAGAAATCCATGATCTATGGCTCTTTATGAAGAAGTAGGGATTCATGAAGTAGACCCTTTAGGTGGTTTTGGGATGCTTGGGATTATATTTTCTCCGGACTAGCTGTTTCTTCTTTGATAATTCCCATGGCACATAATTCAGTGCCAAAAATCTTTCAAAACACATTTTTTAAAAGTTATCATCTATTTTAAACACATATTACATCAAATGTAATAACTTGAGAAAAATCATCCCAACATTCTTTTGGATATCCTCCAAAATATTTTTGGGGTAGCACAATTTTTTTTTCAAACACATTGTAACCAAAATTAACCCTCATTCACACAACCACAAAGTGTTATCCCACATACATTTACAATGTTGAAAAAAAATATGAATTCTCTAATCATGTCCATCAACTGTGTCATATATAATCATATAATTACTTTTTCCAAGACATCAAGTGACTATGAGACACAAAGTATATGAATCTTGTATAAATGACTCATACATTCTTGATTCAATGATTATATACTAACCAGATGGATGAACACATCATATTTTATTCACACAGATGGAAGATCACATTTCATACCCCTCATCTAATTAAACAAACACATCACATGTCATGATTACTTCCATACACTTCCTCATTATATCTTAATCATGGGACCAAATGACATATAAGTGATACGAGATGATATATTTTATCTTGGTTAAATCTCAATTGAAGACATGATAAAAAACATACCTAAAGATACCCTAATTAACTAATCCTCAAGGATGATAAAATAAATATATCAAAGAATGAATCTTAAACCCATGGCATACCAACACTAATAGAAAAAGAAAAAAACAAGAGTCGAGGTTTTAACATTGTTTATATAATATCTAATGTTAAAAAATGGTCATAACATCAATTATTCTTATAATTAATGTTAAAACCCTTGTTATGATGGGTTTTAACATTGATTATTATAATCGATGTTAAATATCTCTTTTTAATTTCAATTATTATTTAACTGAAGTTAAAACCCCAAAATTATAATATCAGTGAAAATAAAACCAATGTTAAATGAGTGATTTATCATCAGTTGTCTAATAATCGATATTAAAAACCTTTTAAAAAAAATAAAATAGAGGCATTTTTTATTCTCCTCATTTTTTGCTGCTTGGTTTTATGAAACTCTAAACCGTTTACCTCTTAAGTGCCCTCTCTATTCTTCCTTCATCATCATTCCACTACTGCATTTTTTAACCCTTTGTTATATTCTGCTTTCCTCAACCAATTTTCACCACCCTTTGGTGATTCTCCCTCCCTCGATTGTGTTTCACCACCCTCTTTTTTATTTATATTATAATCACTTTGTAATATGACCACACTGATGGGGGGGTGAATTAGTATGGGGTGAATTTTTCAATAAAATCTTACTTTTATCCATTAATCACCTCCACTTATTCAGTTAGTGTATCTCTATCTCTATATACTTTGGTTGGTATGAAGATATATAACAAGAAATAAAAATAGGAGAACACTATAGTTTTTAATGACATTCGCCTAATTTCGGCTGACTACATCTCCAGTGCATCATGGTTATTATCCCATGTGTTCAACTTGATTATTATTATCAAAAAAATCTTAGATAAGGGTATTACCTTGAACCAATTATCCTAAAACTGCCTAGGTATAGAGAAAGTAAGGGATCATTGCCCCTTGTTAAAAGAGAATTTATTTGTACCTCCTTAAAGAAAGATCACCAATGTTGGATCATGTGCCTCTTGAACTATTTGAATTATCTTCTTCCCACACTTTCAGTAGTCTGATAGATGGATCCATGTTCTTCAAAAATCTATAGCAGGATATTGAAAAATGTCTCTCTCACTCACTCAAAACTTCATCTTTGAATATGTTTAGCAGTAGAACATCTAAACTCTTCCTTCTTTAAAATTTTATAAAAAGTGATTATTGTAGGATGAACTTCTCAAAAACATTGTCCTAGATGTGATCATTAGTAGGTTCAGTCATATTCTTTAGCCCTCTTCTTCTTTTTTAGTGCATCAGAATAACATTAAGACACTTCTTCTTTTATTTAACACACAATATCTACAACCTATTATTGTATCAGTTATTCTATTTATTTCTTTCCTTATTTTTACTTAAAAAATATATTCATTGTTCACTTAGTTGATAATCTCATCACTATATTTGACTTGTACATATATTTATATACATATAGAATAGTTTCAATAACATCAGATACTTCTCATTGTTTGATTTCACTCAAATCTTGACCATAAATTCAAAAAATATTTAAGTAAAAGTATCATCCAAAATATTCCTAAAATTCAACTTAAGATTTGGTTATTTCATGGTCATGATATTTGAATTATCATGGTATTTCTATAAATTCAAATTCCTTATGAAATCCATGCCTTTTAGTTCGCTTGATATTTCGACATTGGAACGGTGATGTGACATCTCATTATGTGTCTTGGAACTCATCTCAGCATTAGATTATTCTATTTATGATTTTCCCCCTTTGATTTCAGCTTTAATTATAATATCTTTTTTTATCATGATGTTTTATTCATGGATAAAATTTCACAAAACATCATTTTATTTATTTATTCTTTTATTTTTTCATAATATAAATTCAAAAATCTCAACTTTTCACTCAGTATGATCTTGAAAAATTCACCAAGTGTTGAAGACTTACATTCAACACAAAGACTTATGTTTAGTGAAAAAGATTATGCTCAAAATTCTTATGCTCAGACTCAAAGACTTTTAATTTTTCCCTTTTAAATTGTCTAACACACTTTTAAAGTCATATGATAAACTTAAATCTTATAGTGGAGATTATTGACTTATGATAATCCTCATGATGATGAAGTTATACGATAAAATACTTACGTTCAATCAAAGGTTTACGATGAAGATTTATGATTTGAGGGTAAAAACATATAATCAGTCCTTTTTCATTTTTCTACCTCATCCTAAATCATTATGGTCCCTTATATATATACACTAAAGTTTTACATTCATTCTCATAGTCTTATGATCAGGGTCTTTTCCATTTTTCCAGTTTTAGATCCATGTTGTAGACTTTCTTTAGATGACTTTTGGGCTTCTTCAAAGAAACTATATCCCTTATCAATCAATTCCAAACATCATCCAAGTAATCTTTATATATTCCTTTAAGCACAAAATACCATAAAAGGATTCTTCATAGATTAAACCTATTCATCTTCCATTCAGGATATATTTCATCATTAAAAACAATAACTCTTTAGGATTTACATAATATATGCCCAAAAATCTATTTCCAAATTGTTATAGGTAGGTATTTATTAGATCCAAAACATATCAGGAATCCATGAAGATTTGCACATCAATTTTCAAACTTACAGGCTTGTACCTAGAATTTTTCCAGTTAGATATTCAATGATAATAATAACTCCTTCCTTTTCCATCAAGTGATTGAAACCTTAACAATGAAATGACAACACTACCAACACTATCATTTATACTAGAACCAAATATAGATATGAAACACCAAGTCGAAACACTCTCAACTCAAAAATACTTCTTTTAATAATTTTTTTTATAGTAACTCTTAGTTTCTTCACTATGTGTATCATTCCTTTATTATATATATAATAGAAACAATTCCAAAACTTCTTCCTTTGTCATATAAATATGACAATAACCAACTTCCATAGCCATCCTTACTATCTCCTTTTACATACAACTAGTGATGGTAGTGATACTTCCAAGTTACTTCTAAACATGCTTGGGTTTAATACTTTCCTTCTAAGATGTTCTCATCCATCACATATTTACATCATGCATATTTCTTCCTTCATTGGAAAAAAATAAAACTCAAATAAAAAGTGGGTTCATTATTCTTACCATTCTCATTTTTTCAATACCAATGCTAGAAAATGAAATTTCAATATGTGAAATCATTTCATCTATCCCTTTTCCTCATCATTACCTACTTCCATTTTCTTCCACCCCCCTTATTAACAATAATTACAAAGCATATGAGAGAGGGTGGTATCACTTATGCCTTAAGAAAATTTCCATAAATCATTTCACTCTAAGTCTACTTGAGGCATTCTTTTTATAGAAAATAAGAGGGTTTGATTTAGACATCAAGGATTTCCATAATCAACATATAATTATATTAACCATTATCTTTGTCAATTATAGTCCTCAAAGGATGTTCACTTGTATCTAAGCTGATACTACTTGTTGATATCAGTTTTTACAAATATTATAAGAAAGTTTTCAACAAGATTTTTCCACTCTCATTTACACAGATTAAAACATTCAGGTGTAATAAAAAAATATTTACTTTAATCATCCCTAGAACATTTCAATTTTCATAAACTTCTTTTTGATTGTTTAAAAATGATTCTCCCACCTTAATTTTAGGATAAATTATTGACTACCAAGGATGATATAATGATCATTCATACCACTTTTAATAACCAAACTTTAATCACATTCCATAAATACCATATTTATATGAATTGAATAAACCTGGCAGTTTCTAAAGAAACTCCTCCTTAGGGGATACCCTTCATATTCGCATCATCAAGAGTGATATCATCACCAAGTAATATTTATGATTAAAGTTGTTGAGATAACATGATGATGTTATCATTCATAGTTTATTATTAGGTAAAATTCACTTCTTAAAATATTCTTATAATGAACCAACCCAGGTTGACCTGACACATTGACCAAGCTGGGTCATCACACGACCCGAAGTGCGTTCCCAATCTCCATGGGTTGAAAACATGCTCATGGGTATTAAAAAACATAAAAATGATAATTATTTCACCCTAAAATCACAACAAAATATGTATCATGTATAATGAGATAAATATAAAAACCATAGTATATTATGGAAGAATAATTATATAACCATGAGACATAACAAAGAAAACCCAGAAGGACAATATTAAAAATAAACCAAAACCAAGTCTCTATACGACCATATTTCACCACCATCCCAATCCACCACAAAGCGATATCGAGCAAGAGAAGCCATCAAGCTATGTGGCACCCATCCCTTACCTGAATCCTTTAAAAAAAAGTTTGAATACATCCAAAGGAATATGAAGGGTGTGGGGTAAATGACTAGTAAGATACCACCATGAATATATACAATTTTTTTCACCATGAAACCATTTATTCTAGATTTAAAACAAAACAAGTTTCATAATGAAATTTCATTTGAATATTTTCTTCATAAAAAAACCATTGGTTTATCTTAAAAAATTTCATATTCAAATAATCCAAGAATATGAAAAAAATGCACAAAATATGAATAAAGGGAAATAATCAAAACCATCTATAACAACTCATAAGGTAAATATGTGAGCGATCAAAGCATGAAACGTCAACATCATGAATAAAACGAAGAAAAATGAGTTCTATCTTTTGAGAATGCATAACTTGGACATGAAAGGAACACTAAAAAATATAATGTGAATCCTAATGATACTGATTCTTACCACAGTCTATCGGTATCACAACCATAACCCCTAGTGGTTCCACATTCCCTAAGTTTTTTTTATGACCATAAATTGGTGCACCCAAGGTTCCCATGTGATATGTTTTCTCAAAATGTTCTAGAAAATCATTACCATAATTTAATAAAACACTTATATAAGAAAACAATTACCACTAATATGCTTTAAAAACCATTTTAGATTCATAAACATCTTTATGGAATTTCATTAAACACATGAAGTGTGTAAAAATATTTTTAAAGGAAAAACCCTTTAAAACCACTTTCCATGCCACTAAATATATAATAACACAAAAAACATTCATATATATATATATATATCAAATCAAAACTTTTAATAAGATAAAATAAAGGTAAAAAATAAAAACAAGGTGTTTCATGAGAAATAACTATTGTATAGAAACACATACCTCAACAATGGAGGAAACTTAGCCACCTTCAAAAATAGTGATTGGAAACGAAGTGATCAGTTCCTATCAAGGATAGATCCATAAGAAAAATAATAAATTCCCCATAAAACCCTATATATCTAGCCATCACAACCATTAAGAGTTTTAATACTTAAAGGAGAAGATATATTAAAGAGATATCTAGAAAGAGAAAGAGAAATTAGGTGGAAATTGAAACATACCTCAAAGAGATCCACCAAAACCAATGGAGAATTTACAAGAGAGAGAAGGGAGGACATATTATAATTTTAAAGAAAGTTTGGGTAAATCTAATGAGATATTAGGGAGGGATTTCAGTTAAAAATGAACAATAGTATTAGGTTAATTTTCTATTTTTAGGAAATTCATATGGGTCACATGGTTGGGCCACATGATTTTAAAAACTATGCTCTAACCATGTTCTATCCATGTAGTCCTATAGTGACACTATAATTTTACACATAAAATTAAATTATTTTAAGCATAATTATATATCAGAGTACAATCTAAGGATCGTAAAGTCTAGTGTCTTGGAAGACTAAGTACACAATCAAACATTATAAAAACAACTTTTTATTTAAACCCCATAATGATATCCTATATTCCATTATGCTCATACATCTTCATGGGATAAACAAGGGATAAAATGAACAAAGGGATTATCTAAAAGCCAAGTAAGTGAATAACCATAATAACAAAGCATTATCACATGGGATAGAAGGCATGACATGATGAGATAAAAAGGCATGTAACATATGGAATCATAACCTATAAACAAGGTATCATTTAAACATGGAATCATAGAAATGTGGAAGAAAAATAAAACATGAATTTAGTATGAGTCAAGGATAACTGTCAAGACCGTTTCCCATAGTAGCACAAGCCAAGGCTAATTTCCAAGACCGTTGCACATAGTAGCACAATCCAAGGCTAACAGCCAAGACCGTCGCACATAACGTCTCATGAGACTCAACTTTACCCAATGATTTTTAGTGATATCTAGTTGAAACCATATTAAATTTCATTAATATGTTTTCTACATAAGTAATCATACATAATAAATCATACACAAACATAAGGGCTACCCATGAAATGAATTGGGTACCACAATCATGACATAAAGCATAACTAAAGGGCGTATCATGAAAGTGTCCATGAAGAAAAGAATTATAAAATAAATGGATGTTAATAGTGTAAAATAGGAATGTATCTTGGTAAGTGATGTCAAATATAAGTTAAAACATGTAATAAATGTATTTGAGAAATTTTAGCATTAAAACATTTTTGTGTGGTTTTAAGGAAAATACAATAGAGCCTTTAAAATAGAAAAGGGAACAATATGTTATACAAAAACCAGAAGAGAACCAAGAATTTTTTCATAATAAAAATAATTATTTTATAAATACAATTGTTTCTTAAAAAAAGGATAGAGTTCACTTGACAATGGGAAGAAATTTGGGAAGTTCCCTTAAAACGAGTTTCCTTATTGGGAAGTATCAAGGAGGGATTCACTTAAAAGCATGTATATACCTGAAAGAGAACGAGGGATGGATCTTGAAACATGATTTTGAATCATATAAATAGAATTTAAAAGTTGAAAATAAAAATAAAAGACAACTTCATTTGGGTAAAAAGAAAGATAGAGTGACCCGAAGAAATAAAGGTAGCTCAGGTAGAATTCCTTACAGATTATCGGCATGGTATCAGGTGTACTTAATAAGGCTTCATGAGAGAGAAATGGGTTTGTAATCACTTATAAATAATGAGGGAAGTATTTTAGAGGTTCTAAATCATACCCCACCATTAGTTATTACACATAAAATGTCATATCATAAAGGAAATTCTTGAATAAAAGTGAAATAAAGAGGATCCCTTACCTTAAGTCCGTTGGTGTTCTCCACTTGTTATTAATGAACTGAATAAACAAATTAGGTTTGTTAATTAATAATTAATGAAATTATTCTATTTGTATAATATTTATTATAATATTTTTATGTTCATTTATAACTATTTTGATTGGTTATGAGGTTCAATTTCATTGTTTGGGTCTGTTTGTTTTCTTGGTTTTTTGATGGATTTACTTATTTTCAGGAATGAATAAACATGTAATATGAAAGTGGTTATCTATAATTAAAGTTATATGAAATTATTGAACATACATGATATTAAATGGTTGTAAATTTAATTTGGTTGCTTTTATTTAAGTTGAATCATTATATAAAACATTAATGACAAACACTTGAATTAATTTTAGCGATTTTTCTCCCAATTAACTTGTTTTGTATTATTATTTTAAATCATGAGTGAATAAGGATTAAAGAACAATAAATAAGATAAAATACACATATAATAGTCTGGTTCCACCATAAGAATAATTTTATGACCATAATTTAAGATATTAATAGAAATTGATAACTCGTCATCCTTAATTGTGCCAAATTAACACATCTCAAACAGTATTTTCATTTCTTTTAAATAAAAGGTGGGGAAAGGAGAGATGATAATAACTTATTCCATTATAATAAAAAATAACAGTAAATTTAAGGTATTGTAGTTGTCATAAAATTTGGATGAGGATGGGTAATTATTGAAAATAAAACAAATGAACTTGAAAAGAAAAAGAAAGAAAAGAAAAGAGGAATTTACCTCTTGAATCAAAATTCCTTGAGATCCTTCTTAAGGGGAGAGGATTTGGTATTTTGAAGAGACTAGTGGATGTTGGAAATGGGGGAGGATCTTTAGGAGAGATTTTGGCAGAATATAGTCAAGTCAAAAGGCTTGAGAGGAGTGAAGTGAAGAGGTAAGGAGGGGTGGTATTTATAGTGGAGGGGAGGATACTTTTCATAATATTATAATCATTAGTTTATTATTTATTCACAATACAAGAAATAGTGAGTATTAAATGACCTATAATAGTAATAAATGCATGTGAATTCTATATTTGGGTGATTACATCACTTATGATGTCAGTAATAGTTGATTTAAATTATAATGTATTTATACAGTAAATTAATGTATTTTACTATTCACCAAAAACTCAAGTATTTCAGAAAAATCCCAAAAAATCACCCAAACCATTTTTCAACATGTATAATCCAAAAATGGAATTAATTTTTCAAAAATAATTTTAAAAATATCATTAATTTAATATTTAATTAAAATCATAATTTATTCTAAAAAAATAGTTTTAAAACATTTATTTACTTATTCCAATTTATAGGTACATCATACTTTCACTTAAATCTTATTTATATACTATCATAGGTAAGATTAATATTCATTAGGGTATGTCACTATTCATAAAGTTAATATTACTATTCATAAGGGTATGTTACTATTCACCAAAAATTAAGTTGGTTATATTAGACTCCAAATAACTTACTGATCGCAACTGTATATGTCAGATTTTTGAAATTCAAAACACAGAAGTGACAAACTTATGTTTAAAGGTCACATAGTACTTAGTAGTTCATTGTGTTGTGATTTCATGTGATTATATGACGTATTTATAAGAAAATAATTTATATTGATAAAACATTGGGTCGTTACATTCTTCCCCCCTTATGAAATATCTCCCTCAAAATTTCATTTTACATTCTAAGCCATAAACAGGTGCGAGTACTTTTCCTTCATTGCCTCCTTCAGTTCCCATGTTGCCTTTTTGTACTTGTGGTTCCACCAAAATACTTTGATCAGGTGAGTAGTCTTGTTACATATAAATTTATGTCTTCTATCCAAGATCTTCACTGGCTACTCCTCTTAAGAAAGATCATCCTCCAACTGTACCACCTATAGGGAGAGTACATGTGAAGCATCTGGTATGTACTTCCTTAAGAGGGATACATGGAAGACATCATATACTTTGTACATGGTAGGTGGAAGTGTTAGTCGATAGTCCATAGCCCCGACATGATCAAGAATCTCTAAGGGGCCGATTTACCTAGGAATTAACTTCCCTTTCTTTCCAAACCTCATGACCTTCTTCTATGGAGATATGCGTAGAAATACCATGTCTCCAATTTTAAACTTAAGGTCTCATTGATGATTGTCTGCATAACTCTTCTGTCAACTTTAGGCTACCATGATATGCTGATGAATGGTTTTCACCTTCTCCATCATTTCTTTGACCATTTTAGGTCCTATCATCTTATGCTCATCAACTTTATCCCAACTCGATAGTATTCTGCACCTTTTCCCATATTGGTCTTAATATGGTGCCATTCAGATACTCAAGTGGAAACTGTTGTTGTAGGAGAATTCAAATAGTGGAAGATGTTGGTCCTATCCTCCTTTGAATTCCATAGAACATGCTCTCAACATATCTTCTAGTGTATGAATAGTTCACTCAGATTGGCTGTCAATTTGAGGATGATAGGCCATACTGAAGTTCAATTAAGTACTTAGGGCATGTTGGATACTTTTCCTGAACTTTGAGGTGAATATCAAATCAGGATTGGATACAATAGATATTGGTACTTCATGAAGCCTTACCACTTCTTTGAGGTAAATCCATGCAATTTTATCCAATGAGAAGTCCTCTCAAATTGTGATAAAGTGAGATGTTTTTGTAAGACGGTCCACAATGACCCATATAGCATTGTTTCCTCTGTATTTCCTTGTAAGTCTAGTGACAAAGTCTATGGTAATTTTATCCCACTTCCATGTTGGAATAGGTATTGGTTGAATCATCCACTTAGACTTTTGCCTCTCAACCTTCACTTGATGACATACCAGGAACTTTGATGTATATTCAGCAATCTCCCTTTTTATATTGTCCCACCAAAAGTTTTCTCAGAGATCTCAATACATCTTTGTGCCCCCTGGGTGAATAGAGAAGGTTGATCTATGTGCATCATTAAAAATCTACTTATTTATCTCTAGATCGGATGGTACACATAATCATGACCCAAATTTTACAACTCCTTCCTCATTAATCATGAACTCTGAGGATTTAACATTTCTGATAGCTCCCATCATTTTCATAATTTCCACATCTTTTCTTTGATCATCCTTTATTTTCTCAATGACATATGACTGAGAAATCATTTGAGAAAGGATTGATGATGTTCCTCCCTTAATGGTTCCCATGTCCATCTTCTACAAATATTAGAAGATCATATCCATTTCAATTATAATCATTGATAAAGATTTAGGGTCCTTTCTACTTAGAGCATCCGCCACCTTGTTTTCCTTAACAGGATAATAGTGGGTTGTGAAGTCATAATCCTTGATGAGATCTATCCGTATTCTTTGGCGCATATTAATCCTTTTCTCTATTAATATATATCTGAGACTCTTTTGATCGGTATATATCTCACAATTCTCCCCATAGAGACAATTCTACCATATTTTCAATGAAAATATCATAGCCGCCAACTCCAGATCATGCATGGGATAGTTTTTCTCATGTATTTTCAGCTGCCTTGAGGCATAGGCTATCACTTTATTATTTTGCATCAGCATAAAACCTAATCCCTTCATTGAATCATCACTATACATCACAATGAGTTCTCCACTTGTTGGGAGTGTGAGTACTGGTGTAGTGATTAGACTCTTTTTCAACTCCTTAAAACAGTCTTCACATTCTTAAGTCCAGAAAAACTTTACTCCTTTCCATGTCATCTTGGTCATTGGGTTTGAAAATCATGAAAATTTCTTCACAAATTGTTGGTAATACCCAAATTGACCCATAAAGATGCGGATCTCCATTACAGATGTTGTCCTGGGCCACTCTTCGATTTCCTTTTTCTTAGAAGGGTCCACATATATCCCTTTGCTGGTGATAACATGCCCCAAGAATGATACTTCCTCCATTGAGAACTTAAATTTACTGTACTTTTCATACAACTTCTCCCTTCGAAAAGTTTTTAACACAGTATTCGAATGCTACTCATGTTCCTCCTTTATCTTGGATTATATTATAATATCATCAATAAATACTACCACAAATTTGTTGAGGTAATCTCTAAATACTCTATTCATTAAATCCATGAAAATTTCTGGAGTATTAGTGAGTCCTAAGGGAATCACTATGAAATCATAGTTTCCATACCTCATTTTAAAGGAAGCCTTGGAAATATATTCCTTCCTCGCCTTTAATTAGTGATATCCCAACTGAAGGTCCACCTTAGAGAAATAACCGGCCCCATGAATTTGATCAAACAAGTCATCTATATGAGGAAGGGGATACTTTTTCTTTATCATCATTTTATTGAGTTCATGATAATCAATGAAGAGACGCATAGATCCATCCCTATTCTTGATGAAGAGGACCGGTGCACCCCATGGTGAAGCACTCAGGTGAATAAAACCCTTCTCTAGATTCTCCTGTAACTGCTTCTTCAACTCTTTCAGCTCTACAATGGCTATTCTATAAGGTGTCTTTGATATAGGAAGAGATCCAGAAATAAGTTCAATTGAGAACTCAACCTCTTATCCAGGAGGAAGACCAAGAAAATATTTAGGGAATACATCATTATAATACCTCACAATGGGAATGTCTTTAAGAATGATTCTCTCCTTTGTCTCAATCATTTGAGATAAAAAAGATTGATCATAAAGAATTAATATCTACACTTAAGGCACTGATTCTAATGGATATTCATCTTCCTCCTTACACTTGTAAAGAATCATAGGATGCTTTAGGATGTGAAGATTGATTTCCCTTTCCCGACAGTTGATATTGGCTTTGTATAAAGATAGCCAATCCATGCCCAATATAGCATCGAACTCCACTAAAAGAAGTATGAAGAGATTTGATGGGAGGATCAGTCCACAAACATTAATTGGGGAAAAGTTATAAACCATGGATGCAATAATTTACCTATTATCTGTTCTCAAAGATAACTTGTCCTCCAAATTTTTAGGTGGTGTTTGAATAGTTTTACTAAACTTACAAGATACGAAAGAATTCATAGAACTAGAATCAAATAGTACGTTCACTATTATTGAATGAATAACCAGCATACCTGTCACCACATCATTGTCCGGCTCCACCTCACCAGTAGTGATATCATAAGCTCTTCCTTGTTTCCTTGGAGATTGTTTTTGATTTACTTATACAACCCTTGGCTTAGAGAAATTGTTTGCATAATGACCATGATCCTTGAAGTTGTAACACTGCACCACTAGATGAATGTTAATCTAAACCTTCCTTTCTTCTATAACATTAGCGGGATTTTTCATATCCCTTTAGCAGTTCTTGGCTAGATGTCCCAAATTTCCACATTTTAAGCAATTCATGGTTCCCTTTAGATAGTTCCCAGGATTCTCCTTCCAAAAACTTCTACAAGTGGGATATTCGGGCTTCTTTCCATCATGGGATTTGTTTATTGAACCACGCATGTTGTTCTCCATTTTTATCTTCTTATCACTGGGTCCATAAGACCACTGAGAGTCTCCAATCTACATTTCATCCTTGAGGTAAAAATGAAAAATCTCCTCAAAACTGTAAAAGTCTCGGATCGCCAAAACCTTTCATAGACCCATCTTTAGCCCACTAAAGAAGTGATCCAACTTTCTTTCAGTGTTCATTACAAATCCAGATGTATACCTTACAAGACTTGTAAATTTTTCTTCATATGCCACGATGGACTAATTTTCCTTCTTCTTGAGACCGAGGAACCCTCTTTCCATCTTGAGACGAAGGGTTTGAGGAAAATATTTATTGAAAAACATCCTCTTGAATTCCTCCCAATCCATGTAATCAATTTTCTCTTGGGACTTTGTATTCTTGATCAGTCTCCACCAATGATCAGCTTCTCCATCAAAACGATAGACCGCCAGTACAACTTTCTCTTCTTCCAAGAACCGGAGGATGAAGAATATCTTTTCAATGGATTTAATACACTTCTCCATGAGGAGGGGATCAGAAAATCCACTAAACATGGGAGGAATTTTCCACATGAAGGATTATATGACAACTTTATATTTTCTTGGAGGAGGATGGAATTCCACATGATTCAAGTTATTATTCATAACTTGATCCAGTTGAGAAAGTACTATCATGAATTTTTAAGCACCCATTCTCGTCATATTAGGCATATCATTAGGTAAATATTCACATTTACAATCACATTGGTTGTTGGAAAATGTTCTTATATTTCCCTCCATTAACTAAGAAAAATAACGTATAATTAGAGGGCTTGAATACTTAGTTATTGAACGTAAAAAGGAAACTTTTGAACATAAAAGGATAAAATTGTAGAGGAGAAGTATATCCTGACTTGTGATTCCTTAGGTTTAAATATAGGTTATCCTTGATCTATTTATTAACTTATATTCTTATGGGATTTTTTATTCCCATAATAATGGTTTGTACTAATATCATGAATTTACCAAATCATATCCCCAGAGAGTGTCAAACCAAGAGTATAGCAAGACCCGTTGTCATGTACCAGGATACCTCGGGTCAAGCCCAAAACTCTTTATCAGAGTTTTCACTCCTAGGTACATCTGTACCAGATCCACCTCTACCTATTTGTATCTAGACAGGGATGGATTTTCTTAATAAACCACTTACTCTATACTTACCAAAATTTAGGGATGTTTTCTTATACTTCATCTCATCCTTAAGGTTTTCACTAAGGTGCTCTATTCCTAATCTCCAAAAATAACTAGACCATCCTATGATACCAACTATAGTAACCCTAGCCTTTTACACATAACATTACATGATTTTAATCATAATTATACATCAGAGTACAAGCCAAGGATCATAAACTCTAGTGTCTTGGAAGACTAGGTACATAATCAAACATTATAAAAACAACTTTTTATTTAAACCCCATAATGAGCTCCTATATTCCATTGTGATCATAAATCTGCATGGGATAACCTAGGGATAACATGAAAAAATGGATTAGCTAAAATCCTAGTAATGTAATAACCATAAGAACAAAGCATTAGCACATGGGATATAAGGCAATACATGATGAGATCAAAAGGAATGTAGCATATGGAATCATAACATGTAAACAAGGGATAATTTAAACATGGAATCATAGAAATGTTTTAGAAACATAAAAAATTAATTTAGTATGAGTCAAGGATAACCTCCAAGACTTTTTCTCCTAGTAGCACAAGCCAAGGCTAACCGCCAAGACCGTTGCACATTATTGCACAATCCAAGGCTAACCACCAAGACCATCACACATAATGTCTCATGAGACTTAAATTTACCCAATGCATTAGAGTGATATCTGGGAACACCCATATTACATTTCATGAATATGTTTTCCACATAAGTAATCATACATAATAAATCTTACACAAACATAAGGGCTACCCATGGAAAGAATTGGGTACCACAATCATGACATAAAGCATAACCAAAGGGCATATCAGGAAAGTGTCCAAGAAGAAATAAATTAGAAAATACATGAAAATTAATAAGGTAAAATAGGAATATATCTTGGTAAGTGATGTAAAATATAAGTGATAACATGTAAGAAATTTATTTGAGAAATTTTAGCATTAATACATTTTTGTGCGGTTTTAAGGAAAATACTATAGATATTTTAAAATAGAAAAGGGAAAATATTTTATATAAAACCAAAAGTGAACCAAGAATGTTTACATAATAAAAATAATGATTTTATAAATAAAATGGTTGCTTAAAATAGAGGATAAATTTCACTTGACATTGGGAAGAAATTTGTGAAGTTCCCTTAAAACGAGTTTCCTTATTAGGAAGTATTGGGGAGGGATTCACTTAAAAGAATGCATATCCCTAAAAGAGAATGAGGGATGGATCTTGAAACATGAGTTTGAATCATATAAACAGAATTTATAAGTTGAACATAAAAATAAAAGACAACTTTATTTGGGTAATAAGAAAGATAGTGCGACCCGGAGGAATAAAGGCAGTTTGGGTAGAATTCCTTACAGATTATCGGCATGGTATTAAGTGTACTTAAGAAGGATTCATGAGAGATAAAGGGGTTTATCATCACTTATAAATCAAAAGTGAATTATGGGGGAGGTTATATATAATACACCATCATTATTTATCACACATAAAATGGAATATCATAGAGGACATTCTTGAATAAAAGTGAAATAGAGAGGATCCCTTACCTTAAGTCTGTTGGTGTTATCCACTTGTTATTAATAACATGAATAAAAAAATTAGGTTTATTAATTAATAATTAAATAACCTATTATATATGTATAATATTTATTATAATATTTTTATGTTCTTTTATAACCATTTTTATTTGTTATGAGGTTCAATTTCATTGTCCGGGTCCATTTGTTTTCTTGGTTTTTATGATGGATTTACTTATTTTCATGAACAGATAAACATGTAATATGAAAGTGGTTGTCCAGAATTGAAGTTATATGACATTATTGAACATATAGGATATTAAATGGTTTCAAATTTAATTTTGTTACTTGTAGTGAAGTTGAATAATTATATAAAACATTAATGACAAACACTTGAATTAATTTTAGCAATTTTTCTCACAATTAACTTGTTTTGTATTATTATTTTACATCATGAGTTCATAAGGATTAAAGAAAATAAAATAAAATAAAATAAAAATATAATAGTATATATCCACCATAAAAATGGTTTCATGATTATAATTGAATATAGTGATATAAATTGATAACCCATCGTCCTTGATTGTGCTAAATTTATAAATCTCAAACAGTGTTTTCATTTCTTTCAAATAAAAGGTGGGGAAAGGAGAGATGATAATAACTTATTACATTATCATAAAAACATTAAAATAAATTTAAGGTACTGTATTTGTCATAAAATTTTTATGAATATGGGTAAGGATAGAAAATAAAACAAATGAACTTGAAAAGAAAAAGAAAGAAAAGAAGAAGAATTTACCTCTTGAATCAAAATTTCTTGAGAGCCTTCTTAAGGGGAGAGGATTTGGTATTTTGAAGAGACTAGGGGATTTTGGACGTGGGTTAGGATATTTATGAGAGATTTTGGTATAATATAGGCAAGGAAAAAGTCTTGAGAGGAGTGAAGTGAAGAGGTAAGGAGGGGTGGTATTTATAGTGGAGGGGAGGAGAGTTTTCATAATATTATAATCATTAGTTTATTATTTCTTCACAAGACAAGAAATAGTGAGTATTACCTGACCTAGAATAGTAATAAATGAATGTGAGTTTGAGATTTGGGTGCTTACATCACTTATTATGTTAGGAATATTGGATTTAAATTATAATGTATTCATACCGTAAATTAATGTATTTTACTATTCACCAAAAATTCAAGTATTTCAGAAAAATCCCAAAAATTCACCAAAACCATTTTTCAATGTTTAGAATCCAAAAATGAAATTCATTTTTCAAAAATAATTTTCTAAATATTATTAATTTAATATTTATTTAAAATCACAATTTATTCTAAAAAAACAGTTTTAAAACATTTATTTACTTATTCCAAAATATAGACACATCATAATTTCACTTAAATATTATTTATATAATATCATAGGTAAGGTTAGTATTCATTAGGGAATGTCACTATTCATAAGGGTAACATTACTATTCTTAAGGGTATGTTACTATTCACCAAAAATTAAGTTGGTCATATTAAACTCCAAATAACTTACAGATCATAACCGTGTATGTGAGATTTTCGAAATTCAAAACATAGAAGTGAAAAAATTATGTTTAAAGGTTATATAGTACTTCTTAGTTAATTGTGTTGTGATTTCATGTGATTATATGACATATTTATAATAAAGTAATTTCCATTGATAAAGCCTTGGGTTTTTACAAGTCCTTAAAATCATTTTAAAACCAAAATACTGGGTTACCTAGGATTAATCACTTGATTAGATAAAACATGCACTAGCTGTAAAACCTCCACTAGACCCAAAATGAACCATTCACATAGTTTACATGATAATATCACACTGTTAGACAAACCATTCTCAAACTGTGTAAAATTCTAGTGGAATAAATAATGTTATATCACATGGTTAACACACAGTTACTAATAACTATGCAAAAACTTTGTGCCTTAACCATTTCTCCCAAAATTCCAAAATATTGACTCCTGACTCCTAAAAAACTCTAGATCCACAAGATAGAAAATAATCCCAAAATAAAACATACTTATGACCTAGATAGTGTTATAATTATCCCCACTATGACACTTTCTATCCCTAAAAATTACACAAGATTATGGACTTGAAAAGAGATAAGGTCACCACTGCATCATCAATGCTTCATTATCTCACATCCAATGTCTATACCATCTTCACTTCCACACTACATGGAATAAGGGAATCATTTTACCATGCAATAAATTATTCTGACAACCCATAATCCAAACTAGTTGCTAGAAAACTAAGGTTTCAGGATCAAGATCAACATATTCTCATTTTATCATATGAGAAGGGTCTAGTTTATATCTCATTAGTTGGGAAACACGAAACATGGTGTGAATAGATTTAACATGAGTGGGTAAGTCCAACTTGTATTCCACCATTCCAAGACATCCGATGATCTCAAAAGGAACAATAAACATCAGTGCTATCTTACCCTATTTTCCAAAATAAAGATGTCCTAAACAAGGAAGTGCCATGAGAAAAACATGATCACCTACTGAAAACTCCAATGGGTGATGACGAAAGTCTAAATAGGATTTATAGTGACTATGAGTTGTCGCTAACCTATTTCAAATCAACTACACCTTCTCTATCATCTCTTTAACAATACTCGATCCAACCACAAACTTCTCTCCAAACTCCACCCAACATAAAGGATATTTACATTGTCACCCATACAGCACTTCAAAAAGATTAATTTTAGATTGATATCTACTATTATATGAAAACTAAACCAAGGTAAAATGATTTTCCTATAAACCAACGATGTCAAGAATGCATTCCTTAAGAATATCCTCAAGAATTTGAATGGCCCAATCAGTATTTCCATCTGTTAGAGGTAGATACATTGTGCTTAACTTCAAATGGTTACCCATTTACTCTTGTAAACCTGTCCAAACCTGGGATGTAAATCACAAATCTTTATCATAAATAATATAATAATGCACTCTATGGATATTCATGATCTTCTAGACATACAAGGGACCACACTCTTCCACTTTCATCATTTCCTTAATAGGAAGGAAATGATATAATTTTTTTATTCAATAAATGATCACCAAAATTGAATTTTTACAACTAGGATTCCATGGTAAACTGACTATAAATCTCATGGATATCTCATCCCACTTCTATACCAGAATAGTTAAAGGTTTCAACAAACTAGCTGGTATCTAGTCCTCCACCTTAATCTTTTTGTAGGTAAGGCATCATGGCATGATGTCCAAAATTGACCACTTCATCCCTATCCACCAATACAGACATATCAAATCATGATACATATTCATAGTCCCAAGGTGTATGGAACAACAAGTACAATGTAAACTATCCATAAACTCCTACCTCAGAGTTATCAAAATGAACAATCTACCTAAAACACAATACACCATCAGGATAACAATATAGTCACCATAGTTCTCCTCACCATAAAGGATTTCACTAAAATGTTGACAATTTTTGTTTATTTCTTATCCAAACTGAAACTAATAATTAAAATAAGAATCATATTTCACACAAGCTAAGAACACCTTCCCATCAACTTCCTTTATATCTAATCACATCTCAGTGAACAGACTCATCGATAACCATTCTTCCACTAATTTCATAAAGGCTTGAGTCAGTAACTTCCTACTCAATACATCAATGACCACATTACCTTTTCTAGGTGTTTATGGAATATAAAAAAAATTATGAAGATAATCAATCCAACTTCTTTATCTTAGGTTCAAATACCTTTGGGTAAAAATATACTTTAGGCTCTTATGATCCAGATATATAGTAAACTGCTCTCCAAAGAGATAGTGGCACCAAATATTTAGAGCACAAATCATTGTATCCAACTTAAGTGTAATGTCTCAGATTTTTCGTGTTTTATTTTTAAATATTATATGGAATTATTATGAGACCAGGCACAAAGATGAAACAAAATTTCAAGGCTCGATGATCCTAGAATGGTGGTTTGAACTTTTTTTAAAGTTAAGTGAGTCGACATATGTGCGCAGTTGTGGCAGCTTCCAAGCGGATGCCCGGATTAAAAATATGAGGGAACTATTGATTCCGGGACAAAAAATTTACCTAAGAACAAGTCTAACCTTGACCAGCGTGGGTCGAGGGAAAAAGTTAATTTTCAAATGTTTTTAGTAAAATAAATTAAATTAAATTAGCCAAGTTTATTTTATTTTATTTGGAAACATCCGCTACAGCGCAGTGACGAGGCAACTATTTCCTTAATTAATGTCATGCCATAATCACTATGAAACAGCAACACTGACTCATTAATACCACAACATTATGGAATTATGAAATGAGTTTCCTATTTTTAATTGGTTAATAGAATGTTTCTCATTGGAAAAGGTGGAGAGAATCTCTGGAGAATCCGTGGAGCTTTGGAGAGAACTCTTGGAGATGAACGATGACTGGTCAAAGCTGTGAATCGCTGCTCCAATGAAGTTGAAGGATCCCAACAACGACGGAAGCACGACCCCTTCATTAGCGACCGATCCCTTATTGAGGTAGGGGTTGTTATTTTGATCCTTCTTTCCCCATTTTTGAATTTAAACAACGAACGCGGATCAACCACGAACATGTTGATTCGTGGATTCGTATGTTCTTGCAGGAGGGTTTTATTGGGTTGATTTCGGGGAATTAATCCATGTTGAATTTTTGTTGATTTCTACTTCATTTGATCCTACTAAAGGGAGCGGATCAATGCTGTGAAGAATGACGATGAATGTGTGTTCCTAGATTTGTTTATTGGATTTCTTTCCCCTTCCTTTCCTCAAGTGTTCCTCGCATTCTTCATGGGGCAATGAACAATGGATCATTGCACATTCGTTTTGCGACTCAACAATCCCAAATTGAAGATCCGACGTCACTATGACCTAACAGAGGTGCGACGACGATAACAGACGACAAATAAGACCAGATCAGGAAAGACCGTTCTTTGAGCGTTCTTCATACGGGTGGATCGTTACGTGTTTTCGAGACTAATCAGAGGCCTGAAAAAAACTGAATCTGCTTCATGGTATCAGGGTGACCAAAACCTATGAGTTTCGTGGTGATGGGATGGCCGGATCAACGAACATGGCAACATGGGAGGCACACCGGCGAGAAGCGTTGATTTTGGAAAATTCCGGAATACACGGCGTGTACTTTCGAAGAACACGTCGTGTAGTATCGGCGGTGTCAGATAGGGTTTCATGGGTCATATAGGTATCACACAACATGTGACCCCGGTTACACTACATGTTAGACCTTCCCCAAAGCTCTACGTGTATTCTGGGAAATACACGGATATAGGATGGACTACACGACTTCAGAACACAACGTGTAGACCCTATGTGGCATGGCAGAGGCAACTACATAGGACTTGGAATGTATCCAGGGGATACATAGACACGAGATAGAGTATACAACCGTGTACTCTACCACACGGCCAGGCGAGGCCAGTAACACAAGTCACCCTTTGTACCGATTACACGGGTCGACACACATGGGTTGAGGCCGTGTACGTGCACATGTCCAGCGTACATGGAGACAACCCCAATCACTCGGACACGACGTGTAATCCTTACCACATGCCGTGTACTTACTTTTTTCTACATGACTATTTTAGACACCAAAAAAAGTCCACAACTCCTAGAGGAAGTTTCGAAATGGCAAAGTGAAGTCATATTCGGAATCAGAGGTCCGGTCCAGAGACCCGGGAAGAGGTGCGCGAAATAAAGGAGGAATTGCGCGCAATATTGGTGTGCGCACGAAGTATCCATGGGATTCGTGTAATTGAGCTTCTGGTACACGCAATTTTGCGCATCCCGGTTCCGCGCGATGAGGCTTTGCGCGCCGACGGTCCCGCCGCAGAAACATCCGCACGCCGCGTGGATTCCGCGCCGGCTGGGGCCTATAAATAGAAGGCGGCCCCCGACGTTTTGGGGGTTGAGGAATTCAGATCAGCTCTCGGGTGTGCAATTCGACTCCCCCTGTAACACCCCAAGCTTCCTCGGTATGTTTCCTTTCGAATAATGCAATGGCGTGCATTGTACGCAACTTCGAGATTTTAACACACCATAACCAATCAAACTAACCGTTATGAATAGTAATACCTAATTTCTGAAATTTTATAAATTCTATCTCTCAAAATGGACTTCATTTTTGGATTTAGAATATCTAAATTAGCCTAGGGTGAAATTTTGGTACTTTTCGGATAACTTTCATATTTTGATGAATAGTGAAAATTACTAAATTTTAATTAAAAACAACTTTTTTAATCAAAATAATTAATAGTGATAAATTATGAATTTGAGTGGTTTTAATGTATATTTAGAATATATTTTTACCATGTAATACAATGTGGGTCATTGAACATAATTTCACATTTAAACCAGACATAAACAAGAGAAATCTTTTGATAGTTATTATCTTTAAAAAACACGCTTTTTGTTTTAACAACGGGAATTAATTTTAAATTAATTTCTGCCACTTATGTGTTTTGAATTTGGAAAAATGGATTCCATATTTGGAATCATGATTTTCAAATTGTGTAAATAGGTAACTTTTATTTTTAAACATTTTGGATAATTACTTCGGTAAATATTTTATTTACCATGGTTAAAGGGTAAATCCGGTAAACAAGGGTTAAAAAATAGTATTATAATAATAGTAAATTACCCTAAAACGTGTCTTAACCCTATTGGTTGATACATGGTCGACCATGGGCATCTTTGGGTCTATTTTGGGACCCCATGGATCCACTTGTAAGTGATAATGACACTTTATTTTAATTAAGTTAAAATAAATACAAAAATGACACAAGAATATATCTTTTAACAAAACAATTATTACAGAGGGTTATATATGTTATATTTTAGATTATAAATATTAATTAGAAATATAAAAAGATTTCCTACATAATGATATTTTATTTATAATTTTTAGACATTAAATAATTTAATTTATTTATGACACAATGATGATGAATTAATTACTTTAATAGTAAAAAATTACAATAATTGATATTATAAATACGCAAATAAATATAATATGAAACTTTTAATGAATTAAAATAATTTTATAGGATAATATGACATATTATTATTGATTTAATTGACTTTTTTTTAAGTAATCAATCTGTTATGAGTTTCACAAAAATCAACTCTTGAATAGTGTCAAAATTGACATAAAAGAGTTCTTAAAACAAATATTATATTATTAATTGATATTAAATTCCTAAAAATCTAAGGTTCGGACAAGAGACTTATATCTTGATAGGTTCATCATTAATGGAGCACTTGGGGGTATCTTGGATGTATATAGTAAGTTTATTAACCATATAATATAAAAATACAAAGAGACATTGTAAAAGTGAAACTAATTAACTAAGAGTTAATACTTAAAGATAAGGTTAATATAATGACCCAAACCTGTATAAATTCTATTGGTTGAGTTTTTTTAGACCCATCCCCACCTTAAAATTTAAATAATAAACTTTGGAGCCAGTATAAACCGAATATTAATTTATTATAAATTAATATTTCTAGCTTTTCCAAAGGTGCCCCTCACCCCTCTTATAAAAGGGCACTCCTCCTTCTCATTTCTTCACACCTTCAAAGCCCTTTGGATCGGCCAACCCCTGCCAAAATACTATATCAACTTCCCTCACTACAACCTAGAGGCCTTAGTTTGATCAGAAAGCCAACCTAAGGAGCCCTTTTGATTAAATCAAAAGGAAGAACCCGAAGAAGAGGTAATGTTTTCACCACCCCTTTTCAAGTTCCTTTCTTCTTCCACTTCCTCTTTATTTGTTATTACCATTATAAAATAATAAATCCAGTATCATATATATACTGTGATGTTATTATAAATATGGTACAACCATATTAAGTATTCTATCCATCCTTTGAATAACATGTCACCATACGTGCGTACGTACGACTTACCGTCTCCACGTCGTGGTGTAATTGTTATTCAATATATTATTATTTGGATGGGTATAATAATGATGTGTAACTCATGTAAATAATAAATATAACATGATAATGATTCTTTATATTTGATATAACATCCAATTATATATTATTTTAATATCAAAAGAATGATATTGTCGCTCGTGCGTATATACGGACTACCGTCTCCACGAACGCGATGAGATTCATTCTCCATCATATCCATTCAAGTATAATTATAATTTGATGATTTAAAAATAGTATCTAAGGACTTGATATCATTCTGGATATGAATAATATACATCCCATTAATAATTAATATGTCTCACATAACAAAGAATATAAAGTAAAATGAACCTGTTAACACCCGAAATGACGATAATTCTAAGATATTATTAACAAATAAATGTTAAAAGATCATATATGATATCATATTAAAGTAAATGATTATTGTATAATTAAATAACAATTATTTCAACATTATACAGGAGGTAAACCTACGGTCGACCAAGGAAAAAGTACAAAGTAAGGGATTTTCTTATCTCACTTTCAATTCCGTGAGATTTCCATTGTTCGCCACTAAATTATTGAAAGTGGTATATTGTGTGCTTCCATTTGATATATATTATAATTATTCTCTTTATATTCATGTTATTCTGTAAATAATTTGGTGGTTATTAACTTTTGGCCATACGACTCAATTGATTAATGTGGTAAGGGGTTTCTTATCTCACTTTTAATTCCGTGAGAATTCTATTGATCACCACTTAATTATTGCATGTGGTGTATGTGTACTACCCATGATCGTATTCATTATGTAATATACTTTAATTTATGGGTATTTACATCATCATGGTATGATAATTCTTTCATGGGAGTATGTTTCATAAGTTACCTAATCGATAAGGGAATTTGAAATTTCAATTTCCACTCATTTGGCTTTACGCATATTTCATTGATTATATTACTCCAAGATTATGTGTGGAATCACTATTCATTTTATTATGTCATAATTTCCACTCCCTTTTCTGTGGATATAATTTTGATACACATAATCACTCTATTGATAAATTCTCAAGTGATCGGTATGAACTTGATAAGAGTAATTTTAACTCAATCTCCATTTGTTGAGTTAAATATCCAATTCATTGGTGTTGTATTTACAAGAATATGTGTGAATGTCATCTGATTTATTTACACTAAATATCCAATCATATTTAGTGTATTTATATTTTTCACACATAATTATGTTGTTGATTTATCCTTAACCTAAGGATACGGCCTTTTGAGAGATTTCATCTCAATTTAAATTCCATTGAGACTTCTTTGTTGTTATACACCAAATCACTTTTATGTGGTGTATATAATGTACTTTGACATAGTATATCATGAATCCCTTTATTCTCATGATATTACAAAGTTTTGATTACCTCAATTATTTGTATTCAAGTGTCTCTCTTTTGGTTAGAAACTCTAACTAAAATACCATTTTTAAATGTTTTAAAGACTTATTCTTCTAAATCTTTCTCATTAATGTCCATGTTTTAAAAAATGGTTTTAAGGATTTATTTATATGGACATTAAAGTTTTAAAATTAAAACTCCTTTTAAAAGTTTCAAAGTGGTATGAGACACTTTGATTCAAAAATCTATTTTTAAATGGCTTCTTGATAAATAGTGTGACTTTTAAATGTTTTCAAGAAAAGGGGGATATTTCTCTCAAATAGTTTTGATGATTATTTTCATCTATGTCAACATCCTTCATTATTCTTGATTGAGGTTAATGTGATACAATACAATCTTCCATATTGTATCGAATGAGTTATGTTTGACTGTGGATGTGCTAATTTATACCATTCATGGTTTGTGGTAAAAGTATTGACATTTCGTATGCTAGTTTTAATACGAATGTTTATGTTATGTTTAAACCTGTTCATATGAGGAATGAATTGGACTTAATAAGTGAAGGGTGGAGCCCGCTATAGCTCCTCAATGCATCGGTAGGTCTCATGAGACAAACTAGTGTCTTGGCACAAGGCCTTGGCAAAATCTTATTTGTAGTCTTGGCACGAGGCCTTGACTATGTGGTTATGATAGTATGGCATTATGCATTCCATCATTATGAAAGTGGTTATTGATAATGCATGAGATTGTTCGACTAGTAGAATATCCAGGTGAGTAAGTAAATGGCATTATTTTATTTTATCTTTGCCATTTTATGCTGAAGTTCAAGTTTAAAAGGCTTTTGTTTTAGTTATAAACTGCCTTAAGTGTTTATGATTATTTATGAAAGCTTCTGCTATAATGTTATCCTTACTGAGCATCTGAGCTCACCCCTTTAAATGTTTTTTTTTCGCAGGATTATGAAGAAGTAATTTATGAATGACCTGCAGGGATAGTATGAGGGGATATGAAGACAAGATGTTTTTTTGTATGATGTAATGTAAAAATTTATTATCTAGTTATTCCAAGGCTACTAAACTAATCGGTCTTTCGAGACTTGATATTTCTCGTGATCATGCCAATGTTATGTAATAATGTACCGACTCTAGGTAACTAGGGTCGGGGCGTTACAGTTGGTATCAGAGGAATTTTAGTACAAATCTTGGAAGCTAGATTTAGATAAACTCTGATTAGAGCACGTAGACCTAAGATGAACTTTGAGGATTAGTATAAAAGAACTTCCTAGAATTTTGGTATTGTAGAGATTTTGTGAATTTTCTGAGCAATACATAACTGTCTGGATACGAGCAGGTAGAGGCGGCTCTGGCACAGATGTACCTAGGGGTAAAACCCGAAAACACCGCTTTGAGCTAGTCTCGAACGGGAACTGGTGCATGACAACGGGCCTTGCTGCACTATTGGTTACGACACTCCCGGGGGATATACTTCGGATAATTTACATTTTCTTTACAAACCGATTTAAGTAATATATATATAAGATGATATTAAATGACCTTGGTTAATCCTAATATGTTTCAAATTGAGAATATGGTGACATTTTAATCTCTAAATGATTTTATGACTACTGTTACTCACACAATGCTTTCTGGTTTTAGTCAATGGATGGATTCCAAGGAAGTCATAGTGACTTTGAGAATGATGTACAAGGTGGGAACGGTGGTGGCAATGAGCAACAAAATGGAATGTTGATAGGCGTAAAAGATATTGTCTTTATGCCAAATCAGTTTTCCAAAAATATGATCAACAACATATATATTAACCAACTCCCAGACTCAACAAGGAAGAGAAAGGTGATAAATGATAAGAGCTCCAGCAATGGAGACCATGGAGAAAAGAACCCTCAATTTTCATCATGCAGGAAATGTGGAAAGAGACACCAAGGAAAGTGTCTCAATGGGACAACGAAATGTATTACGTGCGGGAAGGAAGGACATAAAGTGAAGAATTTCCGAAGAAAAATGAAGAGTACTATGGAAGAAGATAAAAATGGTCCCAAGAGTCCATTTACAGTCATTTGCCGTAAATGTAGGGGATCTGGCCATTACCCGAGTGAATGTCCTATTCTATAGGATATTTTCTTGTTCAAAGAAGAAGCTATGTGGAAATAAATGGTTGGAGAAAAATTTAAAAAGTATTAGCACTCCTTGTTGATGGGTTTACTTTGGAATAATTTTCTCTTGTATTTGTAACCCCGCAGTTTTCCATGTGAGAATGATATTTGAGGAAGAATTGTCTCTTATCTTGTGGATATAGGTATAAATAACCATTTGGTTTTATATGATCATTGGGGTTTGAGAAAATTATAAGTTATTATAATTTGGGATGAAAATGCAAGGTATGATATAACATTTGTGGTTAAATTATGTTATTTTGAGGAATTTATCTCATTTTGGTAATATTATAAAATATAGTTATTGAAAAAGGACAACACGTAGACCGTGTGACAACCCGTCGCGTCGGACAAAGCTGTTGTAATTGAACCCACAACCAAAGTGCGATTGGTATTTATCGCCTACCACTGGACTACGTGAAGTCCCTGGTTAGTGTGACTATTTTTTTTGTTAAATGATTTTATTGATCAATAATAAGATGATTTGGGTTCTTATGTCTTATCAAATGAATACCCTTGGTATAGGAAAATGATTTGGTGATTAAGTGATAAATGTTATTTTGGAAGATGTTCGCTTTGTTGGGAACACTATATACCCAAGGAAAATAGAATACAATGGGTTTTCATTTGTAGAGTAATGGTGGATTTTTATCTACATTTTTATTGTGGATTTATAGTGATTTGGGTTATTTATGGAAATGATTAACCTATAACAGAGAATATGTGATGATGTTAATTACTTTTAAGTATGTGACTTTAAGAGTATTTGATGTCATTTGGAGATACAATTTAACATGGGAGACTACATAATCAAATTCTTCTATGTTTTGGGTTTCAATATTAGTTTGGATTATATTGAAGGATTTTAAGGACAATTGATTATTGAATGGTATTTATATAACTTTGGGGTATTGTTGGTTTAATTTTAGAAATTAAGATTAGTGCATATTTATCTCAAGGAATATCCTTTTGGGGGATCATTATATCATTCACTAACCATTTTGGTTTTGATTAATCTTCAAAGACAATGTAAATATATAGTTTATCCTGCATGGATCATGTGATTCTATAGAAGTTTATTCTAGCTCTTCCAGTGTGACCAAGTCTTCTTGAATACTCATCGTTTAAAAAAAATTGAGTTAGTGGTGGAAATTTATTAAAGAATGAAACTATACTTAAAATGTAAGTATATCTCTTAATGTTCTTAGTCAATATCATAAATGAATTCCTCGTCCTTATGTAATGTAACTTAAAAAAAAATTGTTGTCCGTTTACTTTCCTACTAGGAGACTAATGGTCATTTGTCCCAACACAAGTTTGTGGTTTTCTTATTGTTAACTTTATCCTGATCATGATTTCTATCCCTCCCCATCATAACTTGACACTTAGTTTATCATCCATATCTATGTTTTCCTACATGGAATCCTAGTATGGGTTATCTTGGATGACCCTTATACCTCTCTTTCTTTCTTTTAAAGTGATAGTTTTATTGACTCTTTTTCTGATGTGGGACTTTCCATTATATTCCCAAGAAAAATTTTAAAAATTGCGAGGACGCAATTTATTGAAGTAGGGGAGAATGTAACACCCCAAGCTTCCCCGGTATGTTTCCTTTCGAATAATGCAATGGCGTGCATTGTACGCAACTTCGAGATTTTAACACACCATAACTAATCAAACTAACCGTTATAAATAGTAATACCTAATTTTTGAAATTTTATAAATTCTATCTCTCAAAATGGACTTCATTTTTGGATTTAGAATATCGAAATTATCCTAGGGTGAAATTTTGGTACTTTTCGGATAACTTTCATATTTTGATGAATATTGAAAATTACTAAATTTTAATTAAAAAAAACTTTTTTAATCAAAATAATTAATAGTGATAAATTATGAATTTGTGTGGTTTTAAAGTATATTTAGAATATATTTTTACCATGTAATAAAATGTGGGTCATTTAACATAATTTTACATTTAAACCAGACATAAACAAGTGACAATCTTTTGATAGTTATTATCTTTAAAAAACACGCATTTTGTTTTAAAAACGGGAATTAATTTTATATTAATTTCTGCCAATTATGTGTTTTGAATTTGGAAAAATGGATTCCATATTTGGAATCAGGATGTTCAAATTGTGTAAATAGGTAACTTTTATTTTTAAACATTTTGGATAATTACTTCGGTAAATATTTTATTTACCATGGTTAAAGGGTAAATCCGGTAAACAAGAGTTAAAAAATAATATTATAATAATACTAAATTACCCTAAAACGTGTCTTAACCCAATTGATTGATACATGGTCGACCATGGGCATCTTTGGGTCGATTTTGGGACCCCATGGATCCACTTGTAAGTGATAATGACACTTTATTTTAATTAAGTTAAAATAAATACAAAAATGACACAAGCATATATCTTTTAACAAAACAATTATTACAGAGGGTTATATATGTTATATTTTAGATTATAAATATTCATTAGAAATATAAAAAGATTTCCTACATAATGATATTTTATTTATAATTTTTAGACATTAAATAATTTAATTTATTTATGACACAATGATGATGAATTAATTACTTTAATAGTGAAAAATTACAATAATTGATATTATAAATATCCAAATAAATATAATATGAAACTTTTAATGAATTAAAATAATTTTCTAGGATAATATGACATATTAGGATTGATTTAATTTAATTTTTTCGAAGTAATCAATCTGTTATGAGTTTCACAAAAATCAACTCTTGAATAGTGTCAAAATTGACATAAAAGAGTTCTTAAAACAAATATTATATTATTAATTGATATTAAATTCCTATAAATCTAAGGTTCGGCCAAGAGACTTATATCTTGATAGGTTCATCATTAATTGAGCACTTGGGGGTCTATTGGATGTATATAGTAAGTTTATTAACCATATAATATAAAAATACAAACAGACATTGTAAAAGTGAAACTAATTAACTAAGAGTTAATACTTAAAGATAACGTTAATATAATGACCCAAAATAGTCTAAATTCTATTGGTTGAGTTTTTTTAGACCCATACCCACATTAACATTTAAATAATAAACTTTTGAGCTATTATAAACCGAATATGAATTTATTATAAATTAATATTTTTAGCTTTTCCAAAGGTTCCCCACACCCCTCTTATAAAAGGGCACTACTCCTTCTCATTTCTTCACACCTTCAAAGCCCTTTGGATCGGCCAACCCCTGCCCAAATACTATCTCAACTTCCCTCACTACAACCTAGAGGCATTAGTTTTATCATAAAGCCAACCTAAGTAGCCCTTTTGATTAAATCAAAAGGAAGAACCCGAAGAAGAGGTAATGTTTTCACCACCCCTTTTCAAGTTCCTTTCTTCTTCCACTTCCTATTTCTTTTTTATTACCATTATAAAATAATAAATCCAGTATCATATATATACTGTGATGTTATTATAAATATGGTACAACCATATTCAGTATTCTATCCATCCTTTGAATAACATGTCACCATACGTGCGTACGTACGGCTTACCGTCTCCACGTTGTGGTGTAATTGTTATTAAATATATTATTATTTGGATGGGTATAATAATGATGTGTAACTCATTTAAATAATAAATATAACATGATAATGATTCTGTATATATGATATAACATCCAATTATATATTATTTTAATATCAAAAGAATGATATTGTCACTCGTGCGTATATACGGACTACCGTCTCCACGAACGCGATGAGATTCATTCTCCATCATATCCATTCAAGTATAATTATAATTCGATGATTTAAAAATAGTATCTAAGGACTTGATATCATTCTGGATATGAATAATATACATCCCATTAATAACGAATATGGCTCACATAACAAAGAATATAAAGTAAAATGAACATGTTAACACCCGAAATGACGATAATTCTAAGATATTATTAACAAATCAATGTTAAAAGATCATATATGATATCATATTAAAGTAAATGATTCTTGTATAATTAAATAACAATTATTTCACCATTATACAGGAGGTAAACCTATGGTCGACCAAGGAAAAAGTACAAAGTAAGGGATTTTCTTATCTCACTTTCAATTCCGTGAGATTTCCATTGTTCGCCACTAAATTATTGAAAGTGGTATATTGTGTGCTTCCATTTAATATATATTATAATTATTCTCTTTATATTCATGTTATTCTGTAAATAATTTGGTGGTTATTAACTTTTGGCCATACGACTCAATTGATTAATGTGGTAAGGGGTTTCTTATCTCACTTTTAATTCCGTGAGAATTCCATTGATCACCACTTAATTATTGCATGTGGTGTATGTGTACTGCCCATGATCGTATTAATTGTGTAATATACTTTAATTTATGGGTATTTACATCATCATGGTATGATACTTCTTTCATGTGAGTATGTTTCATAAGTTACCTAATCGATAAGGGAATTTGAAATTTCAATTTCCACTCATTTGGCTTTACGCATATTTCATTGATTATATTACTCCAAGATTATGTGTGGAATCACTATTCATTTGATTATGTCATAATTTCCACTCCCTTTTCTGTGGATATACTTTTGATACACATAATCACTCTATTGATAAATTCTCAAGTGATCGGTATGAACTTGATAAGAGTAATTTTAACTCAATCTCCATTTGTTGAGTTAAATATCCAATTCATTGGTGTTGTATTTACAAGAATATGTGTGAATGTCATCTGCTTGATTTACACTAAATATCCAATCATATTTAGTGTATTTATATTTTTCACACATAATTATGTCGTTGATTTATCCTTAACCTAAGGATACGGCCTTTATGAGAGATTTCATCTCAATTTAAATTCCATTGAGACTTCTTTGTTGTTATACACCAAATCACTTTTATGTGGTGTATATAATGTACTTTGACATAGTATATCATGAATCCCTTTATTCTCATGATATTACAAAGTTTTGATTACCTCAATTATTTGTATTCAAGTGTCGCTCTTTTGGTTAGAAACTCTAACTAAAATACCATTTTTAAATGTTTTAAAGACTTATTCTTCTAAATCTTTCTCATTAATGTCCATGTTTTAAAAAATGGTTTTAAGGATTTATTTATATGGACATTAAAGTTTTAAAATTAAAACTCCTTTTAAAAGTTTCAAAGTGGTATGAGACACTTTGATTCAAAAATCTATTTTTAAATGGCTTCTTGACAAATAGTGTGACTTTTAAATGTTTTCAAGAAAAGGGGGATATTTCTCTCAAATAGTTTTGATGATTATTTTCATCTATGTCAAAATCCGTAATTATTCTTGATTGAGGTTAATGTGATACAATACAATATTCCATATTTTATCGAATGAGTTATGTTTGACTGTGGATGTGCTAATTTATACCATTCATGGTTTTTGGTAAAAGTATTGACATTTCGTATGCTAGTTTTAATACGAATGTTTATGTTATGTTTAAACCTGTTCATATGAGGAATGCATTGGACTTAATAAGTGACTGGTGGAGCCCGCTATAGCTCCTCGATGCATCGGTAGGTCTCATGAGACAAACTAGTGTCTTGGCACAAGGCCTTGGCAAAATCTTATTTGTAGTCTTGGCACGAGGCCTTGGCTATGTGGTTATGATAGTCTGGCATTATGCATTCCATCATTATGAAAGTGGTTATTGATAATGCATGATATTGTTTGACTAGTAGAATATCCATGTGAGTAAGTAAATGACATTATTTTATTTTATCTTTTCCATTTTATGCTGAAGTTCAAGTTTAAAAGGCTTTTGTTTTAGTTATAAACTGCCTTAAGTGTTTATGCTTATTTATGAAAGCTTATGCTATAATGTTATCCTTACTGAGCATCTGAGCACACCCCTTTCAATGTTTTATTTTTCCCAGGATTATGAAGAAGTAATTTATGAATGACCTGCAGGGATAGTATGAGGGGATATGAAGACAAGATGTTTTTTTGTATGATGTAATGTAAAAATTTATTATCTAGTTATTCCAAGGCTACTAAACTAATCGGTCTTTCGAGACTTGATCTTTCTCGTGATCATGCCAATGTTATGTAATAATGCACCGACTCTAGGTAACTAGGGTTGGGGCGTTACACCCCCCATGCGCAATATGACTTCCAGGCAATTCCCCTTTTCGCGCAACTTTGCCCCGGGGTTCGCCTTTGCGCGCAACTCCACCGGCTTCGGTGAATTTCCCTCCTCCTCCCGTTGCTTTCCTTGCGCACGATCGTTGTCCCTTGAATGCAATCCTCTTCTACGCACGCAATAACTTGCGTGCAATCCCCTATCCACGCAATACTTTGGTCCTATTGCGCGCCATCCCGGTGTTTTGCGTGCAAGCCTTCCTTTTGCATGCAACACCCAGGACCCCTTTACCTTGATGCCCCTTGGCTGCCTTTCCATGCCGGCATGTGATGTCTTCCATGCCGGGCATGCACGCCATGCGTTGTTTTCCCGTACGGCCTTCCAGCCTCGTATGAAGTAACCTCAAGGTCCCTTGGGCGGTGTTTCCCATTGCGTTGCTTTGCCTTATGCTTCTCCGCATAGGCATGGTAACGGCTATTGATTCTTCACATATCCACGCTAACGTGGACCCCCCATTGGTTCTCCCTGCGTCCCCCCTTCACCACGACCTTGCCGATGCCTTCCCTCCCACAAGGGGTAGAGGGAATTGGGCATGTAATCCCTAGGGGTGTGGAGTGAACCCGCCTCATCCAAGCTGTAGGACGTTAAACTGCTAAGCACCTCATCCTTAACACATGATGTTAAACTGTGGTTCGACCCCGTGCTTCGCACGCAGGGTCCCCCCAGCTCAGACATTTTTTACGCCTCTCGTCTCCACGAGGATGGACTTTTCCTCGCATGGAATGAGATCCTCCTTGTCGGAGTGGCGTTTGTCCATGGGGGAAGGGCTGCCTCAGAGCGTAAGCCCCTAGCCTCTCTTACAGAAGATTGCACCCGTGCATCTCCGTACTCCCCCCCTGCCAAGGCCAGTGGAGTCCCTTTCCCACTGTGCTTTGTCTCACCACGGGCCTCCACCCTGGAGTAAGCCCCAGCACCCAGGGCCGTTAACCACGCGTAATCCCCTGTTTCCTCTTCGGGCCGCTAACCACGCGTAAGCCCCTGTTTCCTCTTTGGGCCGCTCAACGCGTAAGCCCCATTCCGCTTCTCACGGACGCACCCTTCGCGACGTGATCATCTGGTCCTTGCTGCCTCTTGTTTCTCACACCGAGCATGACTCACGTGGTCTTAGAGCATGCATCGACCATGACATCCTCCTATGGGCCGCCTTAGAGCGTAAGCCCCATGCCAGGGAACTACGTGGACTTTGATCCGTGCTAATTCATGGTATGTAGGAAGCCTCCACGAGGTTCAAGCCCACCACCCGGTTGTTCCGACCTCTCCACATCAGTTCCCTAACCACCATGGGCTGCCTCAGAGCGTAAGCCCCATACCCACCTTAGGCCGCCTCAGAGCATAAGCCCCATACCCACCATGGTCCACCTCAGAGCGTAAGCCCCATACCCACCTTGGGCCGCCTCAGAGCGTAAGCCCCATACCCACCATGGGCCGCCTCAGAGCGTAAACCCCATACCCACCATGGGTCGCCTCAGAGCGTAAGCCCCATACCCACTCTGGGCCGCCTCAGAGCGTAAGCCCAAAATTCCTCATCCTGCATGACGTTAAACTGTATGCCCTTGTCCCGCATGACATTAAACTGTATATCGTCCCGCATGACGTTAAACTGTATTCCCCCTCTTGGGCCGTCTCAGAGTACAAGCCCCATGCCTCAATCTGTCATCCATCCTGATCCTTACCTGAGCCGCCACATCCCGGTGTGATCATGCCACTCCACCCCACTCCATAGTATCTGGGAAGCCGCCCACGTGCTGGCCCCAACATCGGTGTTCCCCCTAGGGGGTCCTTCAATCTGATCCACTCTCAGTGTTTCGATTAGTTCGATCTGTCTCCGCAAGATGTTAAACTCGTGGCATACCCCGTGTTAAACATGGGAAGATGAGGAAAACCTTAGATGGTACACCATTCCCCGTGTTTGATATGGGATTCCTTGGGCTTCCGTGCCCTCAAGAAGCCCCGTGATAAGGGTCAGAAGACAGACATGCTGATCCCCAGTGTCAAGACATGCCAATGAAACTCCAACATGACCTTTCTCCTCACCGAAGGTTGCTGCCCCGACAAGACCCCTTGGAGCGTCTTGACGGAAGCAGCGTAATTAACTGGCGTCCATGTAGATATGGCACCGGGAATAAGCTTCACGAACCCGTCTTAAATCTACGAGGGAGACCTGGATTAGGTGACGAGCTCCGAGGAGGAATCCACGGAAGGAAGAACCAACATCCCATCATCCTGGTTTCGATCAAGGAGCAGACGTCCCTGAATAAGGAACGGATGCTGCCCGCCTTTGGAAAGCGGGAATGCGGGGTTGTGAGCCGCGCATCCTCCCATGCATGACGGACACGCGCGCGCGCCCTGGCGTAAAAGCGTCAGAAATAGAAAATGGTGAACCCGACGTGAAGCTCTTCTCCTCAATATGGGGATAGGTAGCGTTCTGGATGTCAGAAGATCAGCATGTCACCAGGTCCGGGTACCTATCACTGGGACGTGAAACCCGCCAGGGGTCGAGGCAGTTAGTATGTTGTGCACTCCGTTCCGTGATGTCGTCAGTGTGGATCCCTCTCGCCGACCACGGAAGACGGAACAACGCTGGGCTATTGGTTGTCGATTTCTTTTCCTGTTAGAACTAATGGGTTCATCTCCCTGCTTCCAGGAATCAGATCACTGCATCCAGAGCTCGATCGCCACCTGCCCACCGGCGCAGGGGCATGGGCAGTACCCACGCGGCTACCCCGCGTGGTCATGTCTTTTCCACAGTCGCTCCGGCTCCGATTACCGCGACTATAAGGTGCTCACGCCCCCTCTCCCCGTCAGAAATCATCCAGCGAAGGGTGATCCATGACTTAGTTCGTAGGTACGATGAGGAAGGGATCATCCCCACCAGGGGCCTGGCCTGTTTGGATCTAGAGGTGGTTGAGCCCCACTATCATCGCCGCCCCCGAGGGCCGCGCAGGGAGCCGCCGCTCCCCACTCCGACGTTCAACTGCTTCGGGTGCCTATCCCCGGAGCGCCTTGACACATCTGTCCCCTACGCCAATGAGGTGGGGGATGTCCTGGTCCGCCCGATGAGAGACCCGTCCTAGGGTTTAATGGAAAGAACCCCCGCCAGGCTGCGTTGATGTCATCGCCCGGCTCCCCGGGCTGAGGACCAGGCAATCTTTATGCCCACACCACCGGCTCCAACCCATCTGACCCGACGCCAGCATCAGGCGCAAGTGAAAGAGAATGCCCGCCCTGGGGCACCAACCTCAGCAGCCACTATGGCCCGAGCCACTATTGATGCCTGCTACCATATCCCCACACACGTTGAGCAGGGGCAGTCACATGCCCGACTGGGGTCGAGGCCCCGACCGCCATACAGGCAGGTTGGGTCGACTCTCCCGGTCGCGGGCACAGACAATGGCCACCGCAGACCAATCCGTGGTAGTGCCACCCATCATGAAGGCTCATTCTGTGCCACCGATCTGGAAAGCTGAGGGCTTCTTCGCGATAGCTACGCTCTGGGTATGACTCCTTCCAGCGCCCACTGCAATGGGTATGAGGTCACTCCCCCTACCGCTGTCCGCGAATATGGAGCCGTTGCATATCCAGTCGCTCACTCATATGGAGGTCCTCCCCATGTCCCTTTTGACATCTGTCCCGGTGCTTCCCGCACCACGGCCTTTAGTCCCCTCTACCCCAGCACTATTGCGGCCAAGGGACTCCTTTATGGAAATCGTCCTTACCCTGAGGATCCACCCAGGGGAAGGAAGGCGGGGCTTCGTCGCCGTAGGAGGAATGCCAGGGGAGTCCGGATGGAGATTAGACCGGTCCGTTTCTCAGACTCTAAGGCGGAGTATGACTCGACGGTGGAACCTTCCCCCCAACCTTCTAAGTCGAGGGCGAGAATGGGGACTCGGTGCATCAGTCTCATACTCCCCGAATGCGAGATCCGTATGATTCCCTCCTCCCTCTGAAGGTACATATAGGAGGACGAGGACTTGGCGTACCCCCAGGGGTCAAACCCGCAGTTATTGCTGGCCTCCCCAGAAGCTCCTTCCACCTCAGTCAGGGAGTGTGGGGAACTTTTCTGGGGACCGATGGAAGAGTCTCAAGACTACACACCCTCGACGAGCACCAAAACTGTGACAGGAGGCCCATTCGATGGCCCATCCTATCACGATGTGGCGGCTAGGGCACTGAAGCCCTTGGAGGAAGACTCAGGGATCGACAGCCAATCGGCATGTTCGCCGCATTCCCCGCTGGCCAGCTCACTAGCCCGGCGACCTGCCTCGGCGCCGTTGCCAGCTCCCTGGATATTTCTGGTTGACGAGTAGGGGCATCAAGGTCTGGACCCCGAACCGGAGTCATGGAGCTTCTGGACCGTCCTCACGGCAGGCCACTTCCCCGAGAAGTTTTGGCCGGTCGTAGGTTCGAATTTTGATATGCCAGAGGCGCTCACCCCGGGAGAGTTTGAATGTTTCCTCCAGACTCTTCAGTTGACTCACTCCCGTCTTCTCCATCAGCTAGCGCCTTATCCCAGGAGTCAAGCACATCTCGAGGATATTGGTGAGCAGTGCCGTCGGGTCGACTTGGCAGCGTTCCCTACGGTTCGGCACCCCGAGTCACCGGGCCACCGCAGAGCCCTCTAGCAACAATGCGTTCAGAGTTTTCAAGTACTCCACAAGGTTATCGAGGAAGAAACCCCCCATGTGCACATCCGCGAATGGGGGCATTACGCTACCCTTATTTTTTGTGCAATCCGCCGACAGCCCGATTCACCGGGTGGCCCTGAGGGAATGTCGCCAAAGGTAGTGGCGGTCAACATGGATGACCTTTCAGATGAGGGAAACAGTGTGGAGCTCCTCGATGGGGACTCACCCCTTGGGGACAAGCCGCAACTGGACCCGTCTGGGAGGATAACTTGCCACCAGAGGAGCCTCTTAGGTCTCCCCACGCCCACTGAGGCACTGACACTGAGCCGAAACATCGGCAAGGGTAAAGAGCATGTCGGGGATGTCAAGCCCGCCGACCCATCTGCCTCAGTGAAGAAGGCAGAAGAATACTCTAAGAAGGCCACGTTATGCAAGCATCTTGCTGAGCAAAAGAGGCTAGTTGATGAGATCTTGGTCGAACGCATTGCAGAGTGGCGGCCTGACTATGGTAATCCCAGGTCACTACAATAGGGGCAGGAGCACCTACCCCTTGCCGAGATTCCCTCGGGCAACCGCAACCATGTCGTGTTCGCCGACAGGGGAGAGGCCGGAGCCCATGGCAAGAGGGCGCGATACGTCTCGCCGAACCCTCCCGAGCGGCGGGATCACCTGGGGGACCATGCTCGGTTTCCTCCCGCTGCCCCGAGAGTCACTCCGCCAGCCGCCCCGCGAGCTGCTGAGCTTGACTACCAGATTGGAGAGCCCGGAAATGCGTTGTGGTTAGAGATCCCCATCAGGATAGGAATCCGTGTCCAGACGATCTGATGGAAGTAATCATCGCCCTCTTGGAGGCCCTGGAAACTCGGAAGGTGGCAAATCCACCGGACGGCAAGCCATACCCATCATGGGTGGATGATATGCTGGCCCCGCTGGGATTTGGGAACCCCACTTTCACCCCCTTTAATGGGACAGGAGACCCACCGCAACACCTGTCCCACTTCAACTCAAGGTGCGGGCCTATGTTGGGGACTCCGGCGTAGCAGGAAGCTGCCAAGCTTCGTTGCTTCATCCAGACGCTGGAAGGACCAGCCTTCGTCTGGTATAGCCAGCTCCCAGTTGGATCTGTGGCTAGCTGGGAGGACCTTCGCTGGCAATTCCTCTACCAGTTCAGTTCCACAACCCAGAAGACGAACATTGCAGACCTCTTCAGGTGAAAAAAGAGGCCCGATGAGTGGGTCGCAGACTTCGTCGCCCGGTGGAAGGGGGCTCACATACTCCCTTGACATGCCACTAACTCAGGAGAAATTACTGACGATGTGTGTAGGGAACATCAAGGTAGAGCTGGTTCCTTCTCTGATCACTCAGAATTACCCTGGGGGTTCCAAGATTTCTCGGACAAGGCTCAACGCCTCAAAGAAGCCCTACAACAGGCCAGTCAGGCACGCCCGCTGCCTCCTGTAATCCCTACAAGGAGAGCCGCCAGGGCCGAGCCCGCTACTGTAGCCCAGATAGAGGCTCCCAGACAGCTGGATTTGCTACCAGTAAGGCCAGATCAGCAGCCCCATAGGGGTCCACCCCCACGGGCACAGCCTCCGGCCCAGCAGCGACCGCCTCAAAATCGGCAGGCGCCTCCGTGTAATGCGCCGCCGCCACCCAGGCGAGATAATCAGGCTCCACCTCCTCAGCATGCTCCTACGGCCCCTGGCCATGGTCAGCCTCCAAGATCCCCCTTCCCTGACAGAAGGAATCAGACTTACTCGTTTGATTAGGCCCAGGTCCCCGACTATTTCCATAGCGCCTTGGAGCAGAGAATCGTGCGGCTGCCTGAGTGCCAGAAGCCAGAAGAGGTGCGTCTCACTGATCACCCTAACTACTTCCCTTATCACTGGATCCTGGGGCACACCATCCAGCAATGCTATGTGTTCAAGGATTGGCTCCAAGACCAGATTGACAACAACATAGTCAGGTTGGGCCCAACCCCGACACAGGTGGCAGGGGTCTTCGCGAGATTAGATGGCAGCAACAGTAATGAGGATGAGTGGCAGCAGGTTTCCGACCGTGGGTCCTGGAAGTATAATGACTGGATGGCCCGCAGGACGGTTGCCCGTTCCCATGGCATCATCCGTACTCACCTAAGTCATCCAGAGCCCTCAGAATCTGCAAGTGCCACTTTGGCATCGTCGTCCCAGCCTACCTCATCCCAGAAGAGCAGGCGGTGACGCAAGAAGAAAGAACGCGCCCTGCCAGTGTCTTCATCTTCTCGCACGCTTGGAGATTTTATGCCCCCATAGATGGGGTTCCCTCTGAGACTCCGTCCGGTAGCGGATGACTCCTCGAGTGAAAGCCCGGGGTATGCTTCGGTTAACACCATATAGTTGGTAAATCCCTTTTTGGCTCCCGACGATGAGGAACGCCAGGTGGACTTCCCCAATGTCCCCAGCCATCGCCAGCGTCGGCGGAGCCGTGGATATGTGAATCACCGGGGCAAGACATTATTCACCTCCATCCAGGCCGTGCACGCTACTGAGACCAGGAAGAAGGCCCGATACAGAGATCAGCGCACGCGGTCCCCTCAACCAGTGTCGACAGGTCCGCCTCCACCACCGTTTGTGTTGCTGGATCAGGAAGGACCACCTCGTCTGTGTCGTAGCCAGCCCTTCCCTACCGTCGGACGGCTACAGCCTTCCGATCCTAATGTGTCAGCCACCTCCCGGGCTTCGACTAGTGAACAGAGAGACGTGCCTAGTACCAGTCAGTCACCGGTCCCACCGGCGGGGCCTGTCATGCCTCCAATCGCAGAGCGGCCTCCTGTAAGTAGAAGCTTGAATTTGGCTCGAAAGTATGATGTTCTGAAGCACCTAGCCAGCATTCCGGTAAGGCTTTCTATCCTTGAGGCCCTTCGCCTGTCGTCGGAAATGCGCGAGGCGCTCGCCGAGTCTCTGAGAAGCCCCCTCCAGTTTGAGACGGAGGTGGCGGCCGCAGAAGCCTTCCACACCGAGGCGATTGAGGACGCCGAATGTCAGGCGATCATCTCGTTTTCTGGTGAAGATGAAGACCCTCCCATATAGGGGCACATATTCCCACTGTACGTCACCAGCCAGTTCAATGGCGTGGAAGTTTTCCATTGTCTTGTTGATACGGGTTCCGGGATTAACCTCATCCCAACTCGGACGCTGCGGAAACTGAGGTTGTCTGAGGATAATTTAACTCCCTCTGACCTCAGGATCCAGGGGTATGATAGGACTGAGCAAACTCCACTTGGAAAGATTTGTCTGAATACCCAGTTCGGCGGCCTGATTGCCAATACCGAATTCATGGTTGTCTCTCAGGACACTACCTACAACGCATTGATGGGAAGGACATGGCTCCACCTTCACACAGAAGTCCCCTCCTCGTATCACTAGTGCCTCAAATACTCCCTTAAGGGTCGATTGGGCGTGCTCCGAGGAGATGCGTCTCCTTTTGCCTCTTGTGAAGCCCGTTATCTGGACGCTGGCTACTACAAGAGAAAGGACAAGAAAATCCTGGCAGGTGAGGTCGAGCCCGCCACTGTCGCGAGTGGTCCCTGGGTAGGATTGGACGATGCATATGTCCTCCCAATCCATCAGTTGGAGGCCAGGAACCCCAACATGGGACAATGCTTTGTTGTTTTGGGTACTATAGGAAGACATATTTCCAGGTCCAAGAAACAGTGGTAAATCACCTCGTACTCTTACACCAGCCAGGCTCAGGTGATCCCCGAGCCTTCTACCCCTGTACGATATCGGGATGTTGGGATCATGGAAACAACAGTACGTCATACGTGTCTGTTTCGCCGGGTCGGAATCGCTCGGCTCAAGCCAACGCGCCAACACTACTTTGATGTCATAAAGCATGGCCCCTTGGGCCGGAGGCCAGATGGGATTGTATCAACTGCCTTTGTCGCCATGGTCTTCGCAGTGCATGTGTCCCCTGACGTGGAAACCTCTGCCGCCCAAGCTGGCACCAGCTTCCCATCAGGGTCTGGCAGCCCTGAAACGGCTCCCCCCGTGGATGACCCTTCCACAAGAGGAGATGAGGACATGGAAGATGCTCCTCCTTCCTTCAAGGAGGGTGTCCCCACCACGGTCGACGAGTTAGTGCAGGTGAACCTCGATAGCGAGGTGGACCCGAGACCCACACTGGTCAGCGCCGCTATGACCCCCGAGGAATGGAAAAAGTATGTGGACTTCCTCAGACGGCACCATGATGTGTTCACCTAGATTTATGACGAGATGCCGGGACTAGATCCCCAGGTAGCCGTCCACCGCCTTGGCCTTCCAGAAAACCATCGCGGGTTCAAGCAGTCTCCCAGAAAGATGGACCCCTCTCACAGTGCCATGGTTGAAGCCGAAGTTGATAAGCTCATCAAGTCCAACTTCGTCAAAGAGGTCCAGTACCCCAGGTGGCTAGCCAATATTATGCCGGTTAGGAAGAATAGCGGGCCGATCATGGTCTATATCGACTTCCGCGATCTCAATCGCCGCTGTCCGAAGGATGACTTTCCCCTTCCCATGACAGAGCTGTTGATCGATGCCACGGCCGGGTTCCAAGCCCTTTCCTTCATGGATGGGTACTCCGGGTACAACCAGATCTAGATGTCCCCCGAGGATGAAGAGTTCACTGCCTTCAGGGCCCCATAGGGTACTTTTTGCTACCAGGTTATGCCCTTCGGCCTGAAGAATGCAGGTGCCACCTATCAACGGGCCATGCACCGCATATTCAAGATGATTCTCAAGACGCTGGTGGAGTGTTACATGGATGATCTGGTGGTTAAATCTTGTCAGTGCCCGGACCATCTCAAATACCTTGATAAAGTGTTCGGATTCCTCCATTCTCGCCACTTAAAGATGAAACCGTTGAAGTGTGCCTTCGGGGTCACCTCCATAAATTTTCTTGGCTTCATTGTTAGGTATCGAGACATCGAGATCGACCCAGACAAGATCAAGGCCATCAGTCAGATGCCTCCCCCGAGTAATATTTGGGAGCTGAGAGGACTTCAAGGCCACTTAGCCTATATACACTGTTTCATCACGAATCTGGCCGGCAAGTGTAGTCCCTTTTCCCGGCTCATGAAGAAGGGTGCCGCCTATGAATGGGACGAAGTGTGTCAGATCACTTTTGAGGAAATCAAGCAGTATTTTCTTCACCCTCCGGTCTTGATGCCACCAATTTCCGGAAAGACACTGGTCCTTTACGTGACCGCCCTGGATCGATCCCTCAGCGCACTTCTCGCCCAGAAGAACAACGAGGGAATAGAGAATAGCCTCTACCACCTCAGCCTCATGCTCCTCGACGCGGAAATTAAATATTCCCCCATTGAGAAGAGCTTCCTGGCACTCGTATTTTCCATGAAAAAATTGCGGCACTACTTGTAGCACCACGAGGTACAGCTGGTCTCTTGGGTAGACCCGTTGAAATACATCCTGAACCAACCTATGTTGACCGGCCGATTGGCGCGCTGGGTGGTGATCCTCTAGCAGTTCAACATCAGGTTCGTACCTCAGAAGGCCATCAAAGGGCAGGCGTTGGTATACTTCTTAGCTGCCCACCCCACCTCCACAGACCAGCCACTGGATCTGGGCTTTCCTGATGAGGCAATCCTCTCAGTCGATCATGCCATCCCATTTTGGCAGATAAACTTTGACGGTGCCTCCCTGAGCCACACCGATAGAAGGATCAATGATCCTAGGCTCAATAGAGTGGGCCTGGTTATCGTCTTCATCACCCCAGAGCAAGCCGTTCTGCCGTATTCATTTCTGTTGTCAGAAGGCTGCACCAACAATGAGGCAGAGTATCATGCCCTCATTATTGGCCTCGAGTTGGCTCTCGAGATTTACGTACCCCATCTATATGTAAAGGGGGACTCTAAGCTAGTCATCAAGCAGGTAAATGGTGGCTATGCTGTCAAGAAGCCAGAACTCGTGCCATTGCGGGAGTTCACTCTCAGTCTAATGGCTAAGTTCCCCTTCCGGCCAGAGGTCTTTCACATTTCCCGGTCGTAGAACAGTCGAGCAGATGATTTGGCTAGCCTGGCCGCATCACTTGCGGAGCCTGAACAGGATGACCTAATCGTCCACGTGGCGCACCGTAGAGTCATTGCTCCTGTTATCCCAGAGGGAGATCATGGCCCGCGAGTGAACCATCTCACCGCTGGTGCCCCCATGTCAGGGTCCCCGGGGGCTTCAGGTGTGGTAATCGGGACAGTTCCTGACTGGAGGACTCCCTTGGTTGAGTATCTCCAGCACGACAATCTTCCGCTGGACCGAGCCGAGCGAGAACGAATCCAATGCCGTGCGCCGCAGTTCACCCTTCAGAGTGGTCCCAGCCTTGAGAAGATCCTTTACAGGCACGAATTTGATGGTGTTCTCCTCCGTTGTCCTCTAGGAGTAAAGATCCCACATGTCATGCAAGAAGTGCACGCTGGTTCCTATTTTTCCCACCAGGCCAAGTCGAAGTTGTCCCACCAGATTCGGAGGCTGGGATACTTCTGGCCCTCCATGATCCATGACTGCATTGAGTATGCTAAGAGGTGCCATGCATGCCAAGTTCATGCTAACTTTTTGCATTGGCCTCCAGAGCCTCTCCATACTACCAAGTATTCTTAGCCCTTTGCAGTCTGGGGGTTGGATGTCGTGGGGCCTTACCCGACGGCGATGGCCTGCCAGTGCCGGTTCGTCTTAACCGCTACGGATTTCTTCTCAAAGTGGGTGGAGGCAATCCCACTCAGGGAAGTCAAGACCTGTTCTATCGCTGAATTCGTGAGCTCCAATATCATCTATCATTTTGGAGTACCTCGCGCTATCCTCACGGATAATGGAACCAACTTCCGAGTAGCTGAGCTGAAGAAATTGTACGCCAAGTACAACATTCGCTCTAACCACACCTCCCGCTATCATGCGCAGGCGAATGGATAGATCGAGGAGTTTAAAAAAACCCTCTCTAACATTATGCAAAAGATGGATGGTCAGAACAAGAAAAGTTGGCCGGACAAGCTCCCCAATGCCCTCTGGGCTTATAGGACGATTACTCGTAACTCCACCCAGGTGACTCCGTATTTCCTGGTGTACGGAGCTGAGGCCGTCCTGCCCATCGAGATCCAGTTTCCCTCATTACGCATGATGGTCTAAGACCAGCAAGCGCCGGCTAGAGTTGCTGAAATCTGTCTAGCCGAATTGGAAGCACTGGACGAAAGTAGGCTTCACGCCTTACATAACTTGGAAAGGCATCAGAGCAGGATGGATCGAGCTTTCAATAAGAAGGTTCGCCTCTGCTCCTTCCTGCAAGGTGACCTAGTACTGGCTCTCAAATCGCCAATGATCCCCGGCAGGAAACCACCCAAGTTGGAGACTAAATGGGAGGAGCCTTTTATTGTCCATAAGGTCTATCCCAATGGTGCATATTCCCTGGAGACTATGGATGGTGAGCGCGTAACTCCTCCCACCAACGCCAGGTTCCTCAAGCAGTACTTTTCCTAAGCCTTTTCCAGGTCCAGAATGACCTTAAACTGTATGGTCCAGCATGAACTTAAACTGTATGGTCCAACATGACATTAAATTGTATGGTCCAGCATGACCTTAAACTGTATGGTCCAGCATGACCTTAAACTGTATGGTCCAGCACGACCCTAAACTGCACCCTGGTCCGAGTTCTAAGACCTAAAACTAAGATCCGTATTTCATCCAGCATGAAATTAAACTGCCTTTCAATAACTATGTACAGATTGATTCTCATCCTAATGAGATATGTAGGAATTCCCAGACATTTCATCTCGGGTCCATCCCCAAAAGCCCCAAAAGCACCCAGGAGCGCCCAGGAGCACAAAAAAACACCCAGGAGTGCCTAGGAGCTCCCAGAAGCGCCCAGACCTTCCGCATTTGGGACCTTGACCACATGATCACGTGGCGTGGTATGGTATTATGTCCTCATTCACATCGGGTTTGCAATAGCTGCACCATGTGCGCCTTGTTCTCAGGAGTAGCCCTCCTATGTCGTGTTCCCCATGATGTTGAAAGGCATCGTCTAGGACTACGTGTGGCTTGATTCCCATCCTAATGAGATATGTAGGACCACCTGAACACTTAGATTTCAGGTCCAGCCCCGTCTCTTAGGAGATCCCATGATCCCCCGGTTTCCTCAGTCTCTTGGCCTGCCTTTCCTTCGGGAATCTGCCATATTTTGGACGCTCTAAAACTGAGCCCTTTGACCCTTTCCAGTGGTCTGATAATGTGTTCAGAGTACTCTAGTCTAGGACCTGGAGTGTCAGATTTGACTTGGACAAGTTCTCATCCACTTGTCAAGATTCGTGTTCCCCTTCATTCAGGCCCCACCATCCTTCACACCCGGAGGGACCCCCAAGAACGGCCTGGATACAACGCCTAAGGGCTCTCCTACCATCACGGGCCAATGCCCCCGAGGGTTTTGGGCGGCAAATTGATACAAATCCCGTGTTGCGAATATGGTCAGCGGTTGATGCTCATTTGTTTTCCCCTACTTCTAGGCTAACGTGACAGGATGCTGTGTTGCGAACATGGTCAGCAGTAATCCTCGGTCGTCACGCCGGTTTCCTTGGGCCTTGAATGTTGGTTGCATGGTTCACACTATGTTCCGCCCCCACCGTGTCAAGGTGGAATCTCGAAACTCCTTGTACTAACCCTCAGTACACCCCCGCACATCAGACAGACCGAGCTGCATAACGGTGTCTCTCGGGGCTCCCGCGATCTGAGCGCTAGAGTATGTGCTTGGGTTCCTTCTCTATAGGTTGCGTGCATCTTGACCCTCATCCCCATGGGGAACGAGGAGTCGCCCAGACATTGTGTTTTGGGCCCAGCATAGCTGGGAGCTAGCATCTCCTGCCCCTCCCTGATTGTTGAACCCTCGTAGGCCCCTTTGGCCCGAGGCTCCTCTCTCAGAACCGCGCACAATGATGGTATGGGATTACTCCCTCACCCTCATTCGGTATGCTATATTGCATCGCGCATGTTGCCAGTCCAAATCATACAACCTTAAACTGTGTTGTTGGTCCAAACCATATGACCTTAAACTGTGCTGTCGGTCCAAACCATACGACCTTAAATTGTGTTGTTGGTTCAAACCATATGACCTTAAACTGTGTTTTCGGTCCAAACCTTACGACCTTAAACTGTGTTGTTGGTCCAAACCATATGACCTTAAACTGTGATTTCGATCCAAACCTTATAATCTTAAACTGTGTTGCCGGTCCAAACCTTATGAACTTAAACTGTGCTGTCGGTCCAAACCTTACGAACTTAAACTGTGTTGCCGGTCCAAAACTTATGACCTTAAACTACGCTGACGGTCCAAACCTTATGACCTTAAACTGTGCTGACAGTCCAAACCTTATGACCTTAAACTGTGCTGACGGTCCAAACCTTATGACCTTAAACTGTGCTGATGGTCCAAACCATATGACCTTAAACTGTGTTGTTGGTCCAAACCATAGGACCTTAAACTATGCTGTTGGTCCAAACCATACGACCTTAAACTGTGCTGTTGTTCCAAACCATACGACCGTAAACTGTGATGATATCGTCCTAGCCGCACGACGAAAAATGGCACCGCATTGTGACGACCTCCCCATGGGGGACATCACGCCAGGTATTGGTCGATTACCATGCCTCTTGTCAACGCCCGCTATGGCTTGATTATTGTGGAGACGCCAGGAACTTCTACCCTAGGTCAGTCGCCCCACAAAAGAAAAACCATTTACCTTCAAGAATAAACAAGATATATCAAATACCGCTTCTTTTAGTGCGAGGGATAGACCCGCACGACTCCTTCGTCCAGCATGACGTTAAACTGCCTTTCAAGAACTACGTATGGCTTGATTATCATCCTTATGAGATATGTAAGAGCGCCTGGGAACTTCCCTATAGGCCCAGCCTAACCTTTTCTGGTCTGATTTCTAAGACCTAAAACTAAGATCCTTCGCTTGGCTTTCCGCGACTCGGTCTCTCTTGTGGGATTGTACGGTGTGGTGTAGGATTATGTTCTCATTCATGTTGGGTTACTCGCCATGCCGTTCCTGTCCCCAGATGAGATGTGTCCCCCGTCCCACATGATGTTAAACTGCCTTTCAAGAACTACGTGTGGTTTGATTCTCTTCCTAATGAGATACGTAGGAACGCTCGGACATTTCGTCTTGGGTCCAGCCCCAGGGATTACCAAACCCCGTCCCTCCTTATTGTCGCCCCCTCGGCCTGAATTCGTGGGAAGTGGTGTAATCGTGACATCCACCCCGAACAAGTTCGGGATGCCCCATAGTAGTAATGGGAAGTGGCAGTTCTCTCGCCAGAGAGGTCCTACCTGAACATTGGGATGACCCATGACCAGGTTGGTACGTCCGCCTGATGCGCCTCCGCCACGGTGGCGCAATTTCTAGAGTGTTGGACTCTGTTCGAACAGACCATCACTCCACCTTCCACGATTTGCGTTCCCCCTTTATTCGGATCCTCATTCTATTTCATGTTTGACGGGACCCCCTAACAGTACGGATGATAGACCTACGGTCCGCCTACTGTCCTGGGCCAACGTTCCGGAGGACTGGTCATGTTTGACGGGACCCCCTAACAGTATGGGTGATAGACTTTGGTCCGCCTGCTGCTACAATATGGATGATAGACCTTTGGTCCTCCTATTGTAGAAACATGGATGATAGACCTATAATCCGCTTGCTGTCCTGGGCCAACATTCCGGGAAACTGACCGGCGATATTTGAGTTAGGCCCCATGTTGCGAACATGGTCAGCGGTCAGCCCTCATTTATTGTCCCCACTCTAGGACAACACGATATGGATGCTATGTTTCCGTCATGGTTAACAGTTATCCTCCATCATCGCGCCCCACAGTGTTCCGAATTCGGGTAGCGTGATTCACCTTTTCTTTCCATCTCCCTATGTTCGGATGGATTTCAATGCCCCCAGCATTGACCAACTCGTGTGTCAGAGCACGTTGGGAAGGTGATATATCAATCAGTCTGAGGTCTTCTCCTCATAAATCCAGGCCCAATTTCAGATGCCTGAGGCTTGGTCAATGCCCCATAGTTGGACGAGATGCTGACCCGAGTATCCTTTGCTTCTCGCGTTGGGTGCGACCCACAAGAGCTTAGTGATGGGTTGTTAGTCATTTTGGAATTATGGTTGAGCATATTAAACCAAGATAAATGTATTTGGCCATGTATTGGATTGATATGGTGAGTGGTACAAGAAATAGGTTCATGAGATGGCCAAAACAAATCCCTTACGGATCGGCGTGCTGAATCGACCTTTCCAGTGCTGCTACCCTTTGGCTAGTAGCCTCCAGGACCGCTTCCCACTCCTCGAAGACTCTCTCATCATCGGCCGACGCAGAGCGCAGCTCACCAATCCTAGATTGTGCCTGCGCCTGCTCGGTTCGAATTCCGGTCATCTGGTGACTCGCCTCCATCAGTTGTTCCTGCGCATCAGCTAGCTGGGCCGTCAGTTACTCCACAAGCTCATAGCATGTTGCGATGAAGGCCTCCTTATCTGCCGCCTGCCCTTCGAGGTGCCGAACCTCTTGCTACACCCTCAGCAACGCTCGGGCACTCGCCGATCTTTCCCGACACTGGGAAACGTCGGCGCACCGACTGCTCTCACGTATCTTCTCGGCCATGTAATCACAGACTGTCAGATGAAGGCGCTGAGCGTCAGCCCCTCTGGCGCACAGGAAGCGTAGCCAGGTTTGGAGTGATCCCATCCGCCTCAGCCAATATGACTGGGGATGTCTTAGAAAGTGTCGGATACACTTCCACCCTTTGCGCCGTGTCATCCGGCTCTCCTTGGCTGCCTCTGAGTCCGAGTCATCTACCTCCTCAGGGTCAGCGGGTCGGTATGTAGGGAAGGCAGCCAGCAGATCGGCAACAGGATCTGCGCCAGGGATGTCTTCGTGAGGAATAGGATCCTCGACATCCGGGCGACCGTCCTCTCTCGCCCTAGTAGTGACGGTGCCCCCGACAGCTTCCGACTCCGCCTCAGGAACAGCACCGCCGACGTCCACTACCCCCTGCTCACCAGTTTCCAGGGTTGAATCAGTGCGGGGAGCATGTTCTGAATGAGGTGGTATGTCTGCCACTGGTCCGCTCACGGATGGCCCGGGCTCTGCAGCCTGACGAGCCTCCAATGTTGATATCACTACACAAGGAATACACTGATTAGTGGGGATCTTTTGATAACAAGTGCCATTAGTGAAGCACGAGACTTACAGGAGTCCAGTGCGTCGGTCTCCAGCGTTCCGGCCGCTACAGGAGCCGCCATGATGGGAGACCCCTCTGCGCTTGTTAGTTCAATGATGGGTGTCAGATCCCCATCATGTCCCATCGATTCCTCTCCTCCCTACTCTGGTGGGGATTCCCGTCCAACACTCAGCTTCTCCTGAGTAAGGCAGAGAGACAGTTTAGAAATTGGAAAGAAGAATTGATAAAGAAGGAAAGTGAATGAAGAGACAAACCTCGAGTATCTCAGTTATGTTGAGATCAGAGCCAAAAATCTCACCACTCTCTCGGAGAATTACCTGGTAGGTCGCCTCTTGAGACCCCTCATCTTCGGGTTCTCCTTCTTCTTTGTCTTCTCCTTCGCCTTCATCTTCTCCGGTCTCCTCCCCCTCCGACTCCTCGTCGCTGCCGCCTTCTCCCGGTGGCATCACTTCCGGATCATGCTTCTGGCTGAGCATCACTTTCACTAGGAAAGTTGGATCTGTACGCCGAACCCTTTGGCATGCGTATCTATCCATGGATATCAGGTAAACATGCCTCTGATGGAAATTTACCCGGTCGATAACTCAAACGAGCCCGACCTCTGGCAGCTGGATCCCATTTTGCACGATCTTCTGCCAGACGACTTCGACACTCAGTGATTGCCGTAGGGTCATCCAGGCCAACCACAGTGCTGGGAAAATTGCATCTTGGGAAGGTTTGAGCAGGTTTCTTATATGCTTCCCAGGCAGTTCCCCGGCCGCCTCATGTGACCCCCCTACGGGCAACGAGCTCACGGCGGTGTTGCGTGATGTTCCTGCTGCTGAAGTCCCGGCCTGCGCAGGCCTCGCTGCCTGACGCACCCCTGGTTCCCCTCTTCTGGAAGCCCCTTGCCTTCTCCCCCGTTGCCCGGTTTCCGCACGAGTAACCTCGAGTTGCCGAACTCTCTTGCGTAAAATCCCCTCAGGGTACACGATGGTCCAGTGTTCAGCATACTCGGTTTCCAAGCCAGCATCAACCCCGGTGGGAGGAAGAGTAATGAATTCTCCAGAGCTGAAAGTGGTAAACATCAACCACATCTAGCACAGAACGTAGGGATTCTTATCTTTCTAGACAGCTGTGAATACCTTATTAGGCATTATTTGAAGGCACCCGAACTGCCTGGCGAATCGGGATGGAAGGTAGGGCTCACAGATCACCTTCCTGTCGATCCGAGCCATGAGTACCCCGCCTCGAATGCTCTAGAAATATTCCTACTATTTCAGAGAGCCTCGCCCATTGTCCACCATCTGGCCGACCAGGGTGGGGAACGGTCTGAAGTGGAAGTTGTTTTGGTTGCCGATGCGGATCCTCACGCTCTCCTCATTGAGCGTCATCAGTGCCACCCCTGCGATGTTCAGCAAGGATGGTCGCAAGACATTGCCCGGAGGACGGATGGAATTTGGGAAAGTATACTCGCCGAGGTGAGCCGCCACCCAGACGTGGAAGATTTGGAAGGGGCCACATACTCTCCGAGGCGACCCCCCTTGTGAGATGCACCCCAGGATGGCATACAGCTTAGCCAGTACGGGGACACCCAGGTTGAACCGTTTATTGGCGGCCATGGTGCCCGCCATCACCAGTGTTGCTGGACGGATTCCCATCCTCACGTCTCGCACCGGTAGGAGCCACCCTCTCAGGAAGGCGGCAAGGAACCCGGCATACCGGACATTCGGGTCTTGGGCCTCGATGATGCGATAGCCCCATGATTGGTATTTACCCACCTCCAGGTTCCTCCAGTATGACCCATACCTACTCCTCTAAGCCACGGTTGGGCATCGTTTACCCCATCCCGGCATCTTGACAGCCAGATCCTTCTCAAGGAACAGGCTGAACCAGCCCTTGTAGGTGATTTCCTTCAGGAAGTCCTTGACCCCCATCCTCTCTTTGGCCAGCTCCAGTAGATGCCACGTCAGCATAGGCATCCGTGACCTGTCTTCCCAGGTGTTCTTTGGTGGAACGAACTCGTCGTATTGGTATCCCTCCAGTGGGATACCCCCGATGTAGTGAACATCCCAGAGGCTGATGCCGACTTCCCCATGATGAAGATGGAATTATGAAACACATTTCCTCTTTTTAATTGGTTAATAGAATGTTTCTCATTGGAAAAGGTGAAGAGAATCTCTGGAAAATCCATGGAGCTTTGGAGAGAACTCTCAGCAATGAACGACGATGGATCAAATCTGTGAATCGCTGCACCAACGAAGTTGAAGGATCCCAATGATGACAGAAGCATGACCCCTTCATTAGTGACTGATCCCTTCTTGAGGCAGGGGTTGTTATTTTGATTCTTCTTTCCTATCTTTTGAATTTAAACGATGAACGCAGATCAACCACGAACATGGTGATTCGTGGATTCATACATTCTTGTAGGAGGTTTTTATTGGGTTGATTTAGAGGAATTAATCCATGTTGATTTTTTGTTGATTTCTGCTCCGTTTGATCCTACTAACTAGAGCAGATCAATGCCGTGATTAATGATGATGGAGTTTCGTTGCTCGATTTTCTTATTGGATTTATTCCCCCTTTCTTTTCCTCGGGCGTTCTTCACGTTCTTCACGGGGCAAGGAACAAAAGATCATTGCACATTCATTTTGTGACGCAACGATCCCAAATTGAATATCCGACGTCACGACGACCTAGAGGAGGTGCGATGACAATAGCGGATATCAAATCAGACAGGATCGGGAAAGATCATTCTTAAAGCGTTCTTCACACGGGTGGATTGTTACATATTTTCGGGACCGATCGAAGGCCTGAAAAACAACGGAATTAGCTTCGTGGTATTGGGAAGACCAAAACCCATGAGTTTCATGGTGATCGGATGACCGAATTGACGAATGGGGCAGCACGGGAGGCACGCCGGTGAGAAGCATCGATTTTGGAAAATTCCGGAATACACGGCGTGTACTTTCGAATAACACACCGTGTAGTACCTGTGGTGGCGGCTAGGGTTTCAGGGGTCAGATAGGTATCACACTGCGTGTGACCCTGGTCACACGACGTGTTGGACCTTCCCTGAATCTTGGTGTGTATTCTGGGAAATACACGAACACGAGATGGACTACACAGCTTTGAAACATGGTGTGTAGACCCTACACGACATGAAAGAGGCAACTACGCAGGAATCGACATGTATCCCAGGGATACACAGACACGGGATGGAGTACACGACCGTGTAATCTACCACACGGCCAGGCGAGGCTAGTAACACAAGTCACCCCGTGTACTGATTACACGGGTTGGCACACATGGGTTGAGGCCGTGTACGGGCACATGGCCAGCATACATGGAGCCAACCCCAATCAATCAGACATGGCATGTACTCCTTACCACACACCGTGTACTGAATTTTTTCTACATGACCATCCTTACGACATGGGCCATTGTACACGGGCAGTACTCAGGGTCAAAAGACACAACGTGTGACTTTTCTACATGCCATGTACTTTTTTGGAAAATGGATTGGTCCTCTTGTCCACCGTATCTTGGACATGTTTTGTTTGGGTTAGTGCCCCTTCTTCTCATTCCCCTAAAGGTTAAGAATTATTTCCTTCTACAGGAGTATGATCCCTTCAGCAGGACTTTCTATGATAGAGTCGGCATCCCTCTGAGAGGCCCAGAGCGAGATCCTCTATCCATTCTTGACCCTAGGTAGAGTCAGGAATTGACATGAACAACTCTACCAGGCATTGATCCTCTACCTAGCTGGTGAATCCGAATGAGTCGCGATATCCTCCATGGCCCTAGCAGTGATCCTCAGTTGTGTATTTTGATCTTTCCCACTCCAGAGTGTGTTCTTCTGTAATGAGTGTATCTATCTATCGTGATCTTCCACAATCAAGAGTGTGTTCTCCCGTAATGAGTGTATCTATCTCTTGTGGGTTTTCCCGAAGAACAATGCTTTTAGGATGGATGTCATCAGAGCTATCAGAATCATTGAGTGAGTTCTCTTGGAATGAGTGCTTCGTAGAATCTTTGAACTGAATCCCAAGCGGGGGGTGTGCGGTTGTGTGACTTGTCTCTAGACTACGGGTCTGGGTTTTGAGTATATCTAGATTGTGTTATCCTATTATATGTTCAGTAGACATATACTACATAGATCTGAATGTGCCTTTCCTTTTTGTATTGTTTTGTATTTTTCGGGGTCCTCTACTGAGTATTGTTATACTCACCCCTGCACGGGCCTTGCCCGCACATGTCATGTCTTGTATAGACTAGTAGCCTTTTGATAGAGTCATGGGCGGACTGGGGTCGGACCGAGCTTTCTGAGTTCCCTACAGGCCGAGGCATTCCTATGGCTACAAGCAGCAGTCCCAGTACCTCTTTGTGTTTACAGGTTGGACTTTGCAGTTTTCAAACTCTTGTTTTGGTGGGCTTGTATTCTGGCCTAGTTTACTTTCAACGCTTTACTTTCTGTCGTACTCTGTTGGTTTGGATTAGTTGTATGCATTCCTTTTTGTTCCTTAGTGTTTTTTACATTTCATAATTTGTGGGATTGGAGATGTGTGCGTGTGTACAGGTTCTTAGGAAATGCCTCCCATGTTAGTAATATGCCTACTCGGTGCTAGTCACCAGCCCATGGCCTATTGGAGGCGGGCTTGGGGAGTCGCGGCGCGGGACCCATTAGGATGGGTCATGAAATTAAGACCATTAATAGAATAATTATTCTCATTAGGGCATAGTTGGTTAGTTCTATAGGCCACTATATATTTCCCTTTCATTAGAACACATCATAATCCTGTACATGAGGCACAAAAAAAATGGCACAACCCAAAACCAGTTCTGGAAGAATCAAAACTAGAGCCAAAGTCAACCTCACCTTCAGTTCCTAAAATGATCTCTAATAGTTATCATTCCATTAAAAATTAACACCCTTATGGTTCAAATCTATCATTAGATATGAAATCTCATAAAAATCTCAAACAAAACACCTATAATAACCAACCAAACCTAAGATTCTCTGAATCTCAAACACATTCTTGAGTTTCTCCCAATACATCACCGCCTGAATATTTTTATGATCCACTGAGATTCATATCTTATATATAATGTGTCCCTAAAACTTCACTTCTTGGATCCAAAAATTATGTTTATAAATTTTTACATGCGGACGATTTTATTTCAAAGTTCTGAGAATAATATCCAAATGATCCCTATATTCTTTAATCTCCATAAAGTACACCAAAATATTATCCTAAAAAAATTGTGAAAGAGTCTACGAAATAATTAAAGATCTGATTCATATAATCCATAAACACCATAGGAACGTTAGTAAGACCAAATGGAATAACTAAATACTAATAGTGTCCATACCTTCTCTTGAATTCTATTTTAGGATCATCATTATCTCAAACTTTTAACTAAGGCACCTTGATCGTATATCAATATTAAAAACCCATAGGGATCCCCTAACTTGATCAAATAGATCATCAATCCTATGAAAATGATACTTGTTCTTAATAGTCACATGATGATGATTTTAATAATCAAAACAAATACAAAGTCTTACATATTAATTCTTTTTTAAGATAACTAATGAAGACCAAGGTGACATGATCAGATGAAAAAATAATTTGGCATCAAGATCTTCAAAATTAACATTAAATTCCTTTAACTATGTGTTTTTCATATGATTAGATTTCAAGGAGATAGTACTTGTCCCCTAAAGTTTTTAAATAATAAAATCGACCTCTATATAGGGTGGTAATATTGAAAAATCACCAAGAAATACTTCAGGTTACTTATTCACAATGGTAGGAAAAATACCACATATTTATTTGTTAATTATGTTAAGAAACATCTTTGAAAATTAACATAATATTATTCCAACTTCAGGAAAAATTGTCTCTTCTCTCCCAAATCTAGGATACCACTTACCCTGAATGAAGTGAGTAACCCCATTGGGAGATACTATCTAAACTTGATGGGGATAAAAATATATTTGGAACTTAGAATGGACTATCCATTATATTCCAATGATTTGGTTGAATATATAAAGATCAAGAACTATGAAATACTATACAACCTCATGGTTGGTGATCACAACCTGGAACATGAAACATTTAAAACCATACTATTTCCTCCTTCCTAAAGGAGTGGAATGATCTATCATAAATAAAATAATATTTTAGCATAAGACTAACATATTTATCAACTTAGATGATATAAAATAATGATATGTACTAATATAAAATTAATATAGAACTATAGATGATGAAATAAACACCGCACCACTCATAATATATGGACCCAATTTAGATTTCTCTAGTGAATACTTAACTACATAAAGAATTAAGAACTCAACCCATCCATGAGCCTTCTTTTCTTCTTAGGTATCCCCCTTCGCATGAGAATGAGATCCACTCCCATTTTCCACATTTGACTAAGCCTATGATCCTTTGATAAGGGTGGATCCATCTCTATTTCCATAGTATATTGTCCTACAAAAATGCATAAGGTTACAAGATTGTCTACAATGATGGAAAATCCTAGGTGATTTTGTATAATCAGGCTTAGTATGACCTATTCTTCCACACCTATAGAAAACCACTTGGTGTTATCCTAAAGAAGACCCTATAACTGATCATGATGTAAACGGAGCACCCTTAATACTCTTCCTTTTTTTTCCAGATGACACACCCTGGCTACCCCCTTCCATCATATAAACTACAGTAATACCCATCTTCAAAACCAAGTCTACCTCATCCATATCTAATTTTATCAAATACCTCAATAAAGGTTGGAAATTACACAAGAATAAGCAGCGATTAGATCTCAAGATTCATACCCATCTCAAACCATATATCTTTAAGTTATACATTGGTGACAAGTTTTGTAAATAAATTAACCAAATTAGTGAAATGAGTAGCATACTCCATCACTGAATGGTATCCTTAATATAATGTCCCAAACTTTTGAGTGAGACTTCACCATATGCAATATCTCAAGATAGAATTAACAATTAAATTAATTATTTAAAGTGGTCCAAGTGAGTTATTCATGTAATTTAGCTTGTATGATGGAATCTAACCATTTAATTCCAGGTCCTTTAAGCATATAAGTGGAAAATACCACCTTAGTTTCCTTTCGAGTCTTCAAAAAGTGTAAAATACTATCTACTAACTCTATCCATTCCTTGGGTTCATATGTTCCTTTTTCAATATGGAATATTGGGGGATTTTATTTTGTAAATTCCAAAACATGATCTACCATCCTTTCCCGGTTTCCACCACCAACTTAACCTAAGTATTGAATATTGTAGGTTACCATTTCCATTAAAGCAGGGCGAATATGATGGTTTTCTGATGTGACTTTACTTATGGTTCATTACCTATGATTTTAAGTCATCATTTTATGAGTAATTATCTACCAAACACATGATATAACACCGTATTATCTTAGGTATACATCTATAAACCAAAATATAAACATCAAGAATCCATATTAAATCCCTTAAACAACAAGAGTTTAAGACAACAATAGATTCAAAAATAGAGAAGTTAAGACATCAAAATACAAAAGAAAAACATGATAAGTTTCATCTAAATAGGCCCAAAATAAAACTAAATTCTTGATAAATAATCCCTAACAACCCATGGAAACTTGAGGTTAGATATGGATGTGAGACAACCATGCACCCTTCAACACTTACCACATGAGTTCTGATGGTCTTAACTTTAGTCTACCATCCACCATTCGAAAAAAATTTCCTTTGATACCATTTTTTAATGAACCAACCTGATTTGATCTAAAAATCCACCCATTTTGGCTTATCTAAGGTCCAAAGTACACTCCATATTTCCATGGGCTAGAAAAAAGCACTTGGGAATCAACACCCATAGCAATGGGAATGCTTTCACCTTGAATTCATAACACAACATGCATAATGTATAACTAGATAAAGACATATAATTAGAGTACGTTGTTAAAGAATAGGTATATAACCATGAGACATAAGAAGGCTAATCCCACAAATAAACCAAAAGAAAGTCTCCATGTGACCATCCGTCACCACCATCCCAAACCACCATGAAGTGACATTGACTAATAGATGTTGTCAAGATACATGAAACCATTGCAATTACCTAGATATAGAAAAACCAAGTCTACATATGACTAAATTAATATAAAGGGTGTGAGGAAAATTCTTATTAAGATACCACCATGATTTTATACAATGTTTGTCACTATGAAATTGCTAGTTCTAGATTTAAAGCACAAAAAGTTGCATAACAAAATTTCATTTGAAAACATTATTCATCAAATATACTTTGGTTTCCTTTAAAACACGTCATTTTCAAATAAACCAGTAATATGAACAAATTCATAAAAGATAAATAGAGGATAATAATTAAATCTATCCATGAAAACTTATAAGATAAACATGTGAGTAATAAAAGAATGAAACATTTCCATCATGAATAAAACTAAAAAAGGGCTCTAGCCTATGAAAATACATAACTAGAGAACACAAGGAAAACTATTTGGAACAATGTGAATCCTAAAAATATTGATTCCTGCTATAGTCTATCAGCATCACAACCATAAACCCTTATGGTGACACACTAACTAAGGTTTTCTTTTGTCCATAACCCAAAACACCTAAGGTTTCCATGTGCTATGTTTTCTCAAAATGATCTAGTAAACCATTCCAAAAATTTAATAAAACATTTCTATAAGAAAATAACTACAACTCCCATTAATGAAAAAACATTTTACATTCAAAACCATTTTTTAGGTATTTCATTGAAAAAATGGTGTGTGAAAACTTTTTTTCAAAGAAAACAAATTCAAAACCATTTTTCATGCCACCAAAGATGTAATTACAAAAAAATACCCTTATAGATATCAAATAAACCTTTTTAATAATACAAACCAAAGGAAAACAAGAGAACAACAATACATACCATGAGAAATGACCATTTTATAGAGAAAACTACCACACAAATGGAGAAAAATCAGTCACCTTTGAAAATAGTGATTAGAAACAAAGAGACCAGGTCCTCTAAAGCCCAAATCCATAAGAAAAATCATTAATTCCACATGAAAACTATATATATGGATATAACATACCTTAATAGTTTTAACACTTGAAGGAGAATAGAGACCGAGGAGAGATCTAGAAGGAGAAGGATAAATCTGGTGGAAATCATAAAATACCTCGAAGAGATCCCCCAAAACCAAAGGTGAATTAATAAGTGAAAAAAGGGAGAAACCCCTAGAACATCAAGGAAAGTTTGAATCAAGATAATTATATATTAGGGAAATATTTGTGTTTAAAATGAGAAAGTTTATTGAGGACATTTTTTAATTTTGAGAAATTCATATGAGTCTCATAGTTAGGTTGTATGGGCTAACAAACCATGCACTAACTGTGCAGTCTCTACCATACCTTCAAAACTAAATAATACATTTACCTTGGAATAAATGCATGATTAGACAAACTGTGTACTAACTATGCAACCACCTCTAGATCCAAACCCAACCATTCACATGGTTTACCTAGAAATCTCACATGGTTAGAAAATCCATGCTAAAACCATGCAAAAATACACTAGAAATAATAGATTAATATCGTATAGTAACCACACGGTTAATACTAATTGTGTGCAGATCATCCTCCTGGATTGTTTCTCCAAAAAATCCAAAACCTCGACCCCTAACATCACAAGAGATACAAAATAATCCCAATATAAAACATACATTTGACCCAGAGGATGTCACGATTTTTTAGGATATCATATACTTCATTTCCACCAAGATGATCACTTTTATCATTTGGAGTGTTCATTTTTGATATCCTCTTAACCTTCATCATGATTGGAATTTTCACTAAATTTTATTTATATTACAATTCTACAAATTATACCAAGATGGTTTCTTATCATATTTGGAATAGTTATTCTATCTTACTTTATTTTATTAGTTCTCAATTTAAGAACCATCATCACCTTCAATTATTTGTATGGTTATCACATAAATACAATATATATAATAATGGAATAGGGTGTAAATTTCATGTTCATAAATATGTGTAGTCAAGTTAATATTTTAAATAACTTTTCCCTATTTAATTTAGCTACAATTCTAGATGGACTCTTTATTCTTAAACAATAATTTTTAAAATCAAATTTTTGTCTGGGTATCATGGGTTCTTTGTTTTATCCTTATGCGTGATTTTATTTTTATCACGACTCATCAAGGAAAATTCATCACTTAGTGTAGCTTTAATGCTCATTATGATTTGTTATTTTTTTGAAATAAATGTTATACAATCATTTTATTTTTTCGCAGCTAGCTTTCACTTTACAGAAAAATCCTAAGGAGATCTTGAGTTATTCCCTTTTGATAACCTCTCATGAAATTTTATTTCTTATTTATGTGTAGTATTATTTTTCCCTTTGGATCTGTACTTTTAATGGGATTCAAATTCCATTGAATTTTCTAAATCTAATGGCCAGATTTCCAGGTATACTTCACGAATATACTCAACCTTTTTAGTTCTTCCACATGGATTTTTATATGTTATATTCACCATCCAAGTTCATTAATTTCTCCCTTGGACCATTCCTCTATTATCTTACATCTTATTCTTTTAAACTCAAACATTCAATGTCATTACCCCCTCTCTCCAAAGGTACCCCTCCCAGGCCAACAATGAAGGAAGAGAGATAATGACCCCCCAATCCATGCCTCTAGTAGGCCCCGTGTTGGTGACTAGTACCAAGGGTATAAAATCTTATAAATGTGAGTAATTTACCTATTTAATAATAAGAGCATAGTATATGATATAAATGATCAACCAAATCCCTGAAAATTATAAAAAAGAAACCAAAACCATCACAAAATTCATGCATAAATAGAACAGATTTAAATAAAAGTCTTCAAAATAAATACCCAAAATAAAAGTTAAGGCAACGACATAGTAGAATCTCAAAATATCAGGTTAAAAATTTTCAGCATGGTACATTAAGTCCTCCTAGAAACCTAAAATAAGTTTATATAAATGTAACGTAAGCATAAAAGTATACTCAATAGGGTAACCAAAGGCTCTTGTGCACATGTGAAAAGAGAATACTAATGCACCGGTGAGAAAAAAAACCAACAACACCTATATAGGTAAACTAACTAATCTCATCCTCACCATGAAATGATCACAAAATAATGAATCTAGGTATAATAACATAAGAAGAATCAAATTGAAAGGGTACCCAACACCACTTCACACTGGTTTTCAACTCTCACAATTTGACATCGTATTCCCTAGTGCTCCCATCTCTTCTAAACATAACATCATGCTAAGTAACCCATGTGCATCTGGCTGTCACATCACATATCACCACAAATACACATGTTACATCACATCACATATCATCCAAAACCATAACTAGAGTAGTAGGGTATCATGAACATGAAAGACATCAACCTTAATCCCTTCTCCCACTATGCACGACCCCCACCATAAACCATCACATCACCTCATCAAACATCATTATAGTGCACTTTTGACTTCTGACCATCACAAACCATGCATGTAATCATCACCTAGATGAGAGAGTGGGGAATTGTGGGTAGCCATCCATCCATCCTCACCAAAAAGATGTTGAAAAAAACCCCCTCCCAAATATATATGGGTGTTATGACATGGTTCTCAACATGGGTGAGGTGCATATAGAAAATACCAAGGAACATACATGGTATATATATAGCTACACCCAAGCCCAACCTATGGGTTCACAATGAATTACTAACCAACTCACAACATCACCACCCAACCCCACAACACCTCCAATTTCACTTCCACCATTAAATGCACAACACCACACAATAGGCCACAAGCTACAATTCACATTTCATCTTCTTTCTCAACATAATAAATTTTCTAGATTTCATATTACCAACCAATTCCATCATCCAGTCCATTTATTTCATTATCCAGAACAATTAATTTCATATTAAACATCAATCATATTTAAATGCACATCCCATTTTAGTTCATTCATTAGAAATTTCCATCCCATTAACTAACCTAGTCCAAGACATTTGACCTAAATGGCCCAAAGGCCTTATTTTTATTGATTTTTTGATAACCCCCCTTTCAAGAGATGAGGGGAACCATTATAAGGCCCATAGGCTTAGAGATTACATGAACCATAGGTCTTAGAAAAATATATAGACTATAACTACATGGAACTACTCCTCCCCAGCTTCTTCATCGTGATTTAAGCTCTCCACCATCGCATGGATTGTTCAGCTAGGATTCCCATTCATGTATAGGATGGTCCCAATAGTAATTCCATACCCTCTCTTTCTAAAAAATCCACTTAGATTCTACTCTAATGAATGCACCTGCACTGAATCCTCATCTGGAGTCTGCTCCTTGTAGAGTCTGTCTAGTCATTAAGTGCAATTTTAGGTGGCCCAAAGGCCTTGAGGTGGCCAAAAGTCCATGAGGTGACCCAAAGGCCTTCAGGTGGCCTAAAATCCTTACTGTACTGACATCCTTAGGTGGCCTAAAGTCCTTAAAGGACCTAAAGTACAAAATGGTGGCCCAAAAGGCCAAACGAATGAATAGTTCTGGTTGCTGTAGTACCGAACAATTCCTACTATAGTGCCTACTATAGTACTACTAAAATACCCCGAAAAATATGTATCCACAAAGTTTTGAACTCGGGTCTCTTTGATGCACTTTCTGAGTCCTCACCAACTGGTATGAGGCTCTTGTGATAGCCCAAGCCATTTTAATGTCAACATTATCATTTAATTCTAATATTACTCATATGACTAGCACAACACAGCACCACACAAACAAGCAACCCATCATTATCATCAATCCAACCATCCCCATATCACAATCATTCCATAACCACATCTACTTACTCTCCACTACAACCACATGAAAACCATTTCCCATATCATCAATCACATAAAATAACCACAACTCATCACATAACCACCCCATATCATAAATGCACATAACAGACCCACATAACATACACACCACTAAACATTATCCTCACACACCATAACCACACATTTCATATCCACACAAAAACCAATTACCATATTTCATATTTAATAAGGGTGCTTCATCAATTCCACTTCTTTATTTTGGGTAAATCTAAAACATGATAAAATATCCATGTGAAACCAATTATTTATCTAAATATAAGTTATTAACCATTTATTCAAGGTGGTATTACAATAATCACTCTTCAAGGGATCCACAACACATATCAATTTAACATAAAAATGGGCTCCAAACTACCTTGATTTTTAGTGGTACAACAAGCATGCATAATCTCAATATCAATAAAATAAAAAGGCTGTAAAAACATGTGAATCATTATCCTCCCACTTAAATTATAATTAAATATTTAATTATCTTTATTAATATGGTTTAAAACCATATTACCAAAGATAAACAAGAGTATATACCCTCCTACATGATTAAACTAGATGAGAAATGATGGTACCCTACCTCAAATAAAGATTTTGATCCACTGTGCATGGTCAGAACAAGATGATGGTCACAACCAAGTACCAAAAGGAAGAATAACACCTTAATATACTAGAACACAACAACCACATCATTATCCCATCAAAACAAAACCCAAAACCTGATATTTCTCTTAATAGAAACCTCCCAGACAAGAAAATAGAGTAAAAACTAGAAAAAGGGAAGAGTGAAACTCACCCAAACCACCACATATTGATCCTCCAAGTTTAAGGTCAAAATTCACTAAAATGGGGATAAAAGAACCTCTTGGGATGCACTTGGGACACCCAAGAAATGAGATAAATATTGGAAGAATGGTTAGATTTGAGGGAATATGGGAATTTATACTCAGCTTGAAAAACATAAGACTACAACATAGACACCCAGACCATGTCGCAACCCATTTAAAAACTGAAGAGACTATGGTGAAACACCCCTCACCATGCTACAACCTTGCTGGTCAAACTGGCTCTATGATTTGTTCCTATATCCATACTGAAGATCTAGAAAACTAGGGAGGAGACCACGCCACAACCAATCCACTACACTATAGTCCCTCAACAACTAAAGATGAGGTTACACCACTGACCCTCTCCATGAAACAAAAATGTTAATTTTAACATAAACACTAAAATTTCCACTATGGGACACTACTCTAAACCACAACCACCACCTTCTAATAAGGTTTACACTTTATCCAAGGTTTTATGGAACAAATACCCCCCAAAAAATGGTTGTAGCCTCAAAAATACTCTAGAGCTCCCCATACACCATATATGTCCATAATATGCTACAGTGGAAACCTTTTCACTACATCCCTAGGTTCTACACCATAGGTATCCTTCTTAACCAGACTGTTCAACTAGCTCCTCCCTCTCAACTTCTTAGGACTCCCCTAGATATATCTAACATATATTATAAAAAAGTTACATGCTGAAAGGTATGGGGTTTACAAGAGTACATGACAGTAGGTCTCTTTGACTCCAAAAACATCATGATAAGGTTCACCTCTGAGGAAGATTTGATACTATCTTGGTTTCCTGCACCTTGAACCTGTAATGGATATCGATTTATTCTATTCAAATGGATATATGACTTCCATATGAAATGAAACTCACCTTCAATGGTGGTATGGGTAAGATTATTGAAACCTCTAATTCCACTTCAAAATCCATCGATTATTTGTATGCTTGGAAATCTCATTAGTTGATATCTCTGTTCAAATCATAGGAATAGGGATATTTTCCATCTGATTTCTCCCAAAATATGTGTTGAAGTTGATATGTCAAATACACCTGTTGAGTTCTTTTGGATCGTTGTAAGTGAAGAGTTCTGTTATAATAAGTCTATTATTTTTGAATCTAGGTGCGACTTCTGTCCCCTGTGAAAGAAAATGGGACATAGAGTGGTGATTTGAAGGTGTGGGAAACTGATGCGGAAGGAGTCTGGCCTAATTTCTAAGCATATGTGTATGGTCCTAGGTTAGTTTTATATTTTTCATGGTATCCCCTTAGTGGTGGATTTAGTGGACCAATTTTAGGTTGTGAGTTGGTTGATCCTGATCGACCTCACAATCAGAATGTTGAGACTCTGAATTTATGGGAGGTAGTCAAGGGGGTATCAAATCAAGCTAAAGACGCACCTCTAAACCCAAAAATTTCTGACATTTTTGGTAGGTTGAAACACTATATGAGAGTGGGGATTTATACAGGTACTGTGATGATTTAGGGTGATTTAGAGGCTTCAGGTGATGGCATTTCATGAGTTACTAATTCTAATTCAATTTTGGTGAATTCATACACTTTGACACTTAAGGGTTTTCAAGGTGAAGATGCCCGATATGGTAACAATCATAACTATGATGTGGAATTTTAGATGGAGGATGAGGGAGTACCCAGGAATCATAAATTTTATTCATATGCTAAGGTAGTATGGCCATGGAAAGGTACCATTAATGGAGGTTAGTCAGAGTTCCATAAGGAACCAATCAGGTCAACTCTTAGAAGGGAGGTGGTTGATATTGAGTAGGGTAACCATTTTTAAGGATTTTCTAACGATGATCTGGTGTAGGATCTTGAAATCGATTTGGTCATGTTCTCCATGGATGAGCATAAGATCCTTGGGAATGAGTCTAGTGATGATAATTCCATCAAATTCACTGGATATTCAAATGAAGATGGTTAGGAAAACATGCCTCCAAGTCCAAGGAGAAGAAAGATCCCTAAGGAAATTCACAAAGAGAGAAATGACTACTCATATTTTACACTACCTATGGAGACTAGATCCTCAAAGAAGTTGAAAGATAATCTAGTGAATAGAGAACCCCTCAAGGATGTTTTCCAGTAGGTGGAGTCTAGTGCAGTGCTTGAGAAATATTTGGAATTGCTTATGCACTCATGTGAAGAGATGGAAAAATATTTTTTGATGACTAAATATACTGATGAAGATGAAAACAGGATGATGATTAGGTTATTGAATGTATCTCCTAATGATGAGTAGTGTTATTGGATAAAAAAGAAAGATATAATAATGATAAGTGGGTTTAATTATGGGAAGATCAATGTAGAGGAGTATATCCAATCTTGGGTTAAGATGGCATTCTAGTTCAGAGATCTTTTAATGGATGAACCAGATATATAGGTAAACATTATCTCCTATGAATTATTTATAGACATTAAATCCGGTAGACTTAAGTTATAATTTAATGGATTCATTATTTCATTTTGTGGTTGAACTTTTGGTTTCTCACTTTTTCTTCAAAAGTGTTTGATAATAAAAAAGTTAATTTTTAGCTAGTCAAAGTATAGTGCATCCTGATTAGGAATTAAGTCTTCCCCTATTTTTATGATTGAATCTTTAAAACACACATCACATCAACAAGGAAGAATCATATATCATAAAACATATAGATTCAAACATCACATCTTCATGAAAAATAAAATAAGGTGAAACAAGAAAAGATTAAAATAACTAAGGGTACTAGGAACACATATTCTTATCTTTCTACTAAGTACTATCCTCTTAGCCACCATTCCCCAAAAATATATGAACCAAAGGAATGGTTCATCCATGTAGCACCTTATCTCAATGATCCTGTATATCCACTAGCAGTTCCACAAACATCAAATCATCTTTGATATCCAACTCTCCCTAGTAAATGACATGGGAGTAATCATAATGATACAGATAGAGATGAGATATGTGGAAGATGTTGTGAATCCTCTATAGTCATGTTGGGAGTTCCAACCAATAATAAACATCACCAACACACCCCAACACCTCAAAAGGCCCAACAAACTAGGGTGAGATATTACTCCCCTGCAAAACCTTTGCTTCCCACATTGAGGGGAAACCATTAAAACTCATGGTCTCTAACCTCAAACTCTAAAGGCCACCTCTTGAGATCAGTATATAGATTCTTCCAATCATTTGTTGCTTTAATCCTATAAAAAACAAACCAAACCTTATTTTTCATGAAATGAACCACATAGGGACTGAGAATTGACAACTCTCCAACCTCATTCCAGTACAATGGGGAATGATATAACTCTCATACAAATCTTCAAATGGGGAAATGATAATGGTTGAATGATATATTTTATTATAAGAAAACTAAACCAAAGGAAATTTTTTATCCCAAGATCCACCAAAGTACATTATACACTCCCACAACATATCCTACAATGTCTGGATAGTCCAATCTGTCTACCCATCCGTTTGAGGGTGGAAAGAAGAGTTGAGGTGAAACTGAGTGCCAAAGTCATGCTATAATACCCTCTAGAATCATAAGGTGAAATTTGAATCCTGATCTAAGACAATAGACCTCAAAAAATATATAACCACACCACCTCATCCACATACATCCTTGATAAAACATCTATGGTGCCTGACTCCTTGGTCACTAGAAAGTGAGATGATTTCATGAACCAATCCATGATCAACTAGAGAACATCAAAACCTCCCTAATATCAGGGTAACCCTATGATGAAATCCATAAATATTTCATACCATTTCCACTAGAGATCATAAAAGTGATGAAAAAACTACTAGGAACATGATACATAGCCTTTACCTGATGAAAAACCAAACACCGAGCCACAAATTCTACCACCACCCATTTCATATTAGACCAATAAAACTATCTCCTAAAGAAACAGTGAATCTTGTAAACTCCCATGTGTACCATGAAAGTTGAGATTTAAAACTCACAAATGACTCCCTCACACATCACTACTAGAATAAAAGTCCTCCCTCAAAACCACATATGGTTCTAACCATCCTCCAACCATCCTTCTAGAGCATCACCATGGACAATATGATCACACATCACCTCTGCCTATGAGTATCCCCACTGATACTCCTCCACTTACTGTAGTGGATAATACTTAACTTTTATTTAAAATAGAAAACATCCACCATCAACCACCCTCACATCAAGGTATAGGGCTCCCAACTCCTCCATCACCCTCTAGGAATCTCAAGAATCCTAACAAACATCTTTCCACAACATCCTAATCAAAGTGTTGGCCATGAAATTACCATTTACTAAGGTGTAATATATCTCAAAGTAATAGTTCTAAAGAAACTCTATCCACCTCTCCTATTGCATAATCAAATCACATTAAGAAAATATACACCTAAAAATATTGTGATCCATGAAGAATTAAAAGTGCTCCCTAATGAGGTAATGTTGCCATAACTTTAGTGAAAAAAATTATTTCTAGATCGAGATCATGGGTGGAATTGTTATTCTCATGGAGAAGCAACTATCAAGACCCATAACAGATCACTACCCTCCACTACATCAAGAAAAATCCTAATCCCAGATGGGAAGCATCACAAAACACCTCAAGCGTTACCCATTCCTATGGAAAATAGATCACTAGAGAACTGATCATTTTTCACTTCAAGTAATCAACCCTTACCTAATACTGATCAATTAAAATAAAAACCTGAACCTTCCTATTAAAAGATGAAAACAAGTCCACAATTCAAGATAAGTCATATACAAACCTCTAGTAGTATCCCACATGACAATAAAGCTACAAACCTCTACCACATTCTTGGGTGCTACCTAAGAAAAAATTACCTTCACCTTTGATGGGTCCATGTGTAACGTCTCAGTTCTAGAAGCCACCCAGAGGCACCCCGTACCCGGTTGGTCCCATGGCCTCAAGTGCATTTCCCCAAATGCCAGAGGCTGCCAACTAGTAGCGAGGGACTTGGGTGTGATAGTAAGGAAACTATTCCCTCATTGGCAGAGTACATAGCGTAAGAGAAACAAATAGAAAATAATAGAAACCGTAACCATCCATACAAGAGTAAACGATAAACAATGGAAGACTAATAGTAAACAACTGGAGCACACACATATGTATATAAAATGATGCATGCTACATATGTCTAGGAATGAAACCAAACAAGTCACAATGCTGAATACAATACTAAACCAAAGTGAAAAAGAAAACAGGTGAAATCCTCTGCATCGCAAGCCATAGATTGGTCCCATGATCTCTAGCTTCACAACAAGTCAAGTACCTAAAGTAGAAGGGAGATTTCCCTTATCTATACCTACAACAATATAATCTGCTTGGGCCCAAAAGCATGGCCCAAACAGGTTGTGAGACAAGGTCCCAGTAGGAAACCACCCAAAGATCTGTGCCTAATAGTCAGTGAATACATGGAAAGTAAAAGTACATAAAGCAGTAAACAGGAAAGAACATGGAAGTTACAATCCACAGTGTCTAGCATAGAAAGTACACAAGTAACAACCAATCAACAAGTAGAACAACAGGTAACCCCATGGGTAGTTCTCACAGCCTAACCCTTATGGTTTAACCTACAAGTATTAGCAACCCTCTGGGAGGAACACACAGTCTCACCCCTCTAGTTCAGCTAAAGAAAGAATAGACCCTCTAGGAAGCAATCACCGTCAATCCCCCCTATAGTCTTGTATCATACTAAAGGCCCTCTGGGGAAGCACTCAACGTATCATTCCCCCTGTGGCCTGTGTTGAGGAACTACAGACTCTCTGAGGAAGCACTCATCATCAATTCCCCCTGTGGTCTCGCATCGTAAATTAAAGATACTCTGGAGAAGCCCTTACGTCCATTCTCCCTATGGTCCACTACACTAGGTTCTCACAACCCTATGTAAAATAAAAATGCATAATGCGTGTATCACCCCAAGTAAACCTCAGGAACTACTTGGCTATCATTCTAAGGCACAACAGCATAACAGTACAACAGCTCCCTTATTCTACAACTAGGCATGGCAACTGGCGAAATGCCTAACAGACAAAAAATTCATGGAAAAACATCCGGAGCACAGTAAAAATTACCCTATTCATAATCATTGACCTCTACTCAAGCAATCAAGCAAATTAGTAAAACAACAAGGACAAAAATAGGAAAGACACAATACCCCATTCAAGGGAATTGGTGGAATTGCACAAAATATTGAAATAATTCCTACAGAAAGGCACAAAACACCTACATCGATCCTAGGAGATCGATATACTTGAACCACGATGATTTATTCTCATTAGAACGTCGAAGATCTAAGAAAACGTCCAAAACTCTCAACCCATGATATCTTGAGAAAGAGGGAAAATCATGGAACAAGGGTAAAGCAGAAGAGAGAGATTACCGAGGCGATCCCAACGCAATCAACGGCGGCTGAAATGGAGGTCAGATGGAAGCTCGGGGGCTTAGAGAAGAATTGCGGCCATACAGATTCTCTTGGCTGAATGAGACCTAGAAGAAGGTCGTTCTGGCGATTAGGCGCGACCCCTGTGCGTTTAATGAAAAAAAAGAAAGTACACGGCATGTACTTCTGGGGTACACGGCGTGTACTTGGCCTTTCTGTACTCCGCATTAAGCGGCCTCCACATCGCCCCTACACACCATGTGTGTGGCCCGTACATGGCCAACACACGGCCTAGTGCTGCATCAAAGTACACGACGTGTACTCATAAAGTACACGGTGTGTATTTTGAAAATTTCCAAATTTACCCCTTTTTCTCAAAAACGATCAGAAAAGAAAAGACATACCTGAAACGAAGATCCGGGTTCTTAAAAACTTCCCACCTTAATGAAATTCATCCTCAAATTTCCCTAGTGAGGCGTAGAAGAAGAAACCCCGAACAGCTCCGGCCACTGCGATCGTACATCGACCTCCCTCTCCCAGGTCTCATCCTGCAATCACCCATGCTGCCATAGCACCCATACCAGAGGAACAGACCGGTCACAGAGAACCTTCGTACTGAAATCGAAAATCCAGATAGGATGCTCCTCAAACGACACATCCACTTCAAGATCAACCTCCTCGGGTTGAAAGACATGAGACAGGTTTGAAAAGTAACGTCAGAGCTGAGAGATGTGGAAGACGTCGTGCATGGCCCAGTACCTCTGAGGTAACTACAACCGATAGAAAATCGGCCCAACTCTCTCCAATACCTAAAACGGCCCAACGTACCACAGTGAAAGCTTACCCTATCTCTGAATCCTCTTGTGTCCCAACCTCGGTGCAATACTCAGGAAAACATGATCTCTGACCTCGAACTCCAGAGGTCATTTTCGCTGATCAGCATAAGATTTTTGTCGAGACTGTGCTATATCCATCCTCTTCTGAATCAATTCTATCTGCTCTGAGGTCTCCTGAACAAGATGAGGTCCCAGCAAAGCTGCCTCTCTTGCCTCCAGCCAACATAAAGGTGATCGGCATGACCTACTGTACAAAGCCTCATAAGGTGCCATCTGAATAGTCGCATGAAAACTATTGTTTTAGTTGAACTCCACAAGAGGTATATGCTTCTCCCAAGAACCTCCAAAGTCTAGAATGTAATCTTGGAGAATATCCTCAAGCACCTGGATCGTATGCTCGGATTGGCCATCTGTATGGGGATGGTATGCTGTACTCCAAAGTACCTGTGTACCAAAAGCCCTATGAAGCCCCTGCCAGAACCGAGAAGTAAAGCACACATCCCTATCTAAAATAATGGAGTGTGGAACTCAATGCAGACATACAATAACATGGATGTATAGTCATCCCAGATCATCAACATTGAAGGTCTCCTTGATCGGTAAGAAGTGAGCAACCTTCATAATCCTGTCGACGACAACCCAAACAACATCGTTCCCTCGAGGATACCTCGACAATCCGGTCATGAAGTCCATCACGACATTGTTCTACTTCCACTCCAGAATGGGTAACTGCTGTAAAAGGCCTTCTGGTTGCTGATGCTCCGCCTTCACCTGCTGAAAATTAGAACACCTCAAGATGAAACTAGCAACATCTCTCTTCATACCTGGCCACCAATACTGGAGATGAAGATCCCGATAGATCTTGGTGACGCCAGGATGAACTTCCCAAAATGAGGAATGAAAATCCCACATCATATCCTCACGTATGTCTGCTGGCACCCATACGCGTCCCTAGAAATGTAATATTTAATCCTCTCCCACTATCCATCCAGGAAGAGTGTCCTATCCTAACACACTCTCTCGCAGGACTAAGCCTTATGATTCTGATAGATACCTCATCTGTACCTGATCAAGAAGTGTAGAGGTAACAACTATAGAAGATAGGAAAGTCTGCCCCTGTTTGTCGTGCACCTCCAAATGCATCTCAGAGAATAGATCCATAAGCTGCCACTCACTGCTGGCCTCCTGAACTGCCTGAATTTGAGTTCTACTGCTCAACGCATCTGCCACTGCGTTGCCCTTTCCCAACGTATAGGCAAGCTCAAAATCAAAAGACCGAAGATACTCTACCTACATATGCTGTCTCAGATTCAGATCACGATAAGTGAAGATGTACTTGAGACTCTTGTGGTCGGTGAAAACCACAAAGTACTCTACCAGAAGGTAATGTCTCCAACAACGCAAGGCATGAACAACAGCTGTCAACTCCAGATCGTGTGTCGGGTAGTTCCTCTCATGTGGCCTCAACTGCCAAGACCCGTACGCAACGACTCCATCTCCCTACATAAGCACAGCGCCCAACCCGATACCTAAAGCATCACAATAAATAGTATAGCTCTTTCCTAGCTCTGGAAAGACTAGTATCAGTGCTGACATCAAACTTCCCTTCATCTCTTGAAAGGCTGACTCACAAGAATCTGGCCATAGGAACTTTCCCCCCTTCTTGGTCAGACCTGTCAATAGTGCTGTTAGGCGTGAAAAGTACTAAATGAAGCGTCTGTAGTATCCAGCCAGCCCTAGGAAACTTCGTACCTCAAAAAAGTTCTTCGGCTGCTCCCAGGAAACTACAGCTCTCACTTTCTCTGGGTCCACAGATACTCCTGCCTCTGAGATGACGTGACCCAAGAAGTGAATCTAATCCATCCAAAAGTGGCACTTCGATAGTTTAGCATAAAGTTTATTCTCTCTCAGTGTACTTAGAACAATATCAATATGGGTATCATGGTCATGTCGAGTGTGAGAGTACACCAAGATATCATCTATGAAGACCACGGTGAAGGAATACAAGTAAGGATGGAACACTCGGTTCATCAGTGCCATGAAATCTGCTAGCGCATTCGTGAGACCGAATGGCATAACCGTATACTCGTAGAGACCATACCTTCTCCTGTAGGCTGTCAGAGGTATATCTAATGGTATAACGCACAACTGATGATAACCGGACCTCAAATCGATCTTCGAGAACACGCAGGATCCTCGAAGCTGATCGAAAATATCATCAATCCTTGGTAAGGGATATCGGTTCTTGATCGTCAACTGGTTCATCTTTCGATAATCCACAAACAGCATAAGGGTATCGTCTGCCTTCTTCGTAAACAGGATAGGTGAACCCCAAGGAGAAGTACTGGGACAGATAAAACCCTTTGCCTGCAACTCCTCCAAATGCTTCTTGAGCTCCTGCAACTCAGGTGTAGTCATCCTATTGGGAGGAATGGACACCGGTGTCACTCCTGGAATGAGATCAATAGATAATTCTACCTCACGCTCCAGAGGTAAACCTGAGAAATCCTCTGGAAAGAAATCTCTGAAACGATTCACCACTGGAGGAAAGTCCAACTGTGAAGTCCCCTGATCATCCAGATAAAGACTAGCGATATGGGCCATAACCCTTCCTATCCCATGATGCTCGAGTCCTACTCGACTCGCCCGAACATCCCATTCGCCTCTATGAAGAAAAGATTCACCCTCTGGTGAAATGAAACTCACCCTGCGGCGATAACAGTCGACGACTTCCTGAAAGGGAATCAACCAGTCCATCCCTAGAATGACATCATAGCCTATAATCTCTAGGAAATAGAGGTCCCATAAGAAACGATACCCTACAACCTCGAGAGGGCACTCTATGCACTGACGTAAACTAGATGTCCTCATCCCCAAAGGTGTATCGAGTGTCAACAAGTTGGCAGAAGAAAAGATACAGATCCCAAGGCTCTCCACAACAATAATAGAGATAAAACTATGCGTAACACCAATATCAAAAAGAGTTGAAGAAAAAACTGAGGCTACTAAGATCGTACCTCGAACTGTAGAAGGTCCGGGATCCTGCTCCTGATAGGTCTGCTCCACCGCAAAAGTCTAGCCTGCCCCACGACCCTGTGAACCTGCCTGACCACTTTGAGCTGATCCGCCCTACTGACACTGAAAGACTGGTGACTGACCGCCACGGCTCGACCTCCACCTCAGCCCAAACGGCCGAAAGAACTCCAGTTCCCCGACTGGTGAGAAACTGGTGGTGCTTCTCCTGAATGAGGAGTCATGGAAGAACCCCCGTCACCAGCTACTGGGGAGAAAACCTGGTAGAAACGCTGAAGGTGACCCATCTTACCGCAAGATCGGCACTCCACTGGGTCTCTTTGGCACTGCGGCCTCGTGTGCTCTGCCCTTCTACACTGGTATCATACTACCTGGATACCTGAAGATGTATCTCGCCTCCTCGGATCACCACGTGTAGACTCCCTATGGCGCTTCCTACTGTCAACTGGAGGATTACTATCTCTGGAAGCAGAACCGCCCTGGATTGCAGCTCCAGAGTCTCTCAGATTGCACTCCGCAATCAGTGCCTAGTTGACGATGGAAGTGATGGAAGTCAACTGGAAGATATTTTTTGGACCACATAGTGTATGAAGATTGTATTTGTTGTCAACAGTTTTCAATGCTGGTCAAAATGAAGAAAGAGATGAAGAAGGACTAAAAAGTTTGTGGAGATTGGCCGAAGTGAGGTTTCCTAGAGAATTGTTATGGAATCATAGCATTGCATTTCATACTTGAGAAATTCTCTTAGATAATCTATTCAAACGATTGTTGAGATGATCCTAAGTTCAAAGAACATGTGTCAATGGTGACACATTGTTTACAACAATGAAGAATGGAGAAGTATCATCCATCTGAGGATGATTGAAGAAGAATGAGGATTTGAAGAAGACCATGAAATTATTCATGATATAAATCCATGTAAGCGATTACTTGAAGAATAAAATCATATGATTTGCATGAAGTGTAGAATGATGACTGAAGAAGAAGAGAGAATGTGGAAGGGCTTGGCATTCTGAGGTAGCCATGCATTTCACATTATATCCAAAATCAGACGATGCTTTTCTGATTTGTATTTCACAAATATCATAAGTTAGGAGAACTTGTGATGAAAGAATTATAAAGAAAAGGGGGATAAATGATGATTTCAATCATATACAGTTTTGATTGGAAGGAATGATGCTGCGGGAAGATGGGATGTTTCAGTACTTCCCATTGCAACTCTGACGATGCTAAAGCTGATCTATCTAAGGATACATATCACGTTAGTGGAAATCATGATAAAAGATGAAGAATGGTTATGGGAAGAAGTGAAGAGAGAAATAACAAAGTAATGGACAATCTGGGGGTGGCACAAAATCACAGTTTAATGTGGCACTGTTTTCCAGTGTTTGCCAAATTTTAGGGCTTGAAAATCCGGAGATGAAGTTGTGTTTTTGGAAATGGATGGAGCGTGCAAGATTGAAGATGGTTTATATTTTCACGTTTAAGGAATTATTTAAGGTCAGATCATCGAATAATGGCAAAGGCATGGAGTGCGCGGAAATTTAGGCTAGTTTTGCGATCAAATAAAGCGGTGCGCGAAATAGTAGCGGGATGCGCGAAATATCAGCGGGATGCGCGAAATATCAGCGGGATGCGTGAAAAAGAAAGTTGTGCGCGTAATATCAACGGGCTGCGTGAAAAATGAAGGTTGCATGAAATATTGGCGTGGTGCGTGAAATAGAGGAATGAAGTTTTCGCACAAAAGGTGTTTCGAGATCAGAAGCTCGAAAATTGGAAAAGGCATGAAATGCACGAAAGATTGGAGCAGTGCGTGAAATATGATGTCGCGGTAAAGATTGGGTTTGCGAAAAATATGGAACGCGGTGTGGAATTTTGCGCACAATTGGTGCATTGTGATTAGAAAGTCAAAAAATGAAAAAGGTAAGAGGTGCGTGAAAAATCGGAGATGTTTGCGCTAGGTGCGCGGAACATTAGACTTGTGCATGGGAAAATTGGTTGTGCACAAAATGTTGGTTTGATGTTTTATGCACAAGAGTGTATTCATGCTTAGAATGATGAAAATGGGAAAGTCACGAGGTGCGTGAAAAATCCAGGAAGGTGCGCGTAATCTGAAGAAGTGAGAGACAGTTTTACGCGCAGGAAGGGGTTTTACGCACAAGGTCAAAAATGACTATAAACATGAGGTGAACCCCTCTCATTTGTAGAGACTTGACACATAGACAAATCCCGAGCTCTGACGCACAGAAAAATTGAAGTATAGAGTATTGCGTGAAAAGAATAAGTGTTGCGTGAAAGAGAAAGTGTTGCACAAAAAAGGGAAGTTCTGCGTGAAAAAGGAGGTTTGCGCGAAAAGGGTTTTTCATGCCAAAAGGTGTTTTTACGTGCAAGGCTTGAATTTTATGCGCAATCCACCTAGAAGGGTGCGTGAAAAATTTGAGGGTACCTTAGGCCTTTGACAGGTGCATAACACTCTCGAAGAGACTTTGCGATGAAGGAAGTATCGTGAAACATTCGGTATCATGAAGAGAAGTAGAACCGCACTCACACGACTGGTGTTTAACACTCTTGTTGTGCTTTGCAAAGTGAAGAAGAACTAAGTGTGAAACTAAATTCATATCTTCACGAAGGATGAATTTTGTATACCGATATACTCCTATGTTGGTATTGAGAATTAAAGAGAGATATTAAGACACTGCAGTACCATTTCATATTCTACCATGTCAAAGAAAAAGAAGAGAAGAGGAAGAATAACAGAGTATGCCAAATTGAATGATGACAATTGTTCAGGGCAGTTTAATTCAGATGATTCTATGTGAGATAATCCTAAGTGTTTGAATAATCACATTGGTGTATGTGATTCTAGCTGAAGAAAGAATAATTTTTAGTGCAGTTGGTTGTTGCACTAAGAAGAAGAAAGAATAAGTCTAGTGTAGTTAGTGTTGCACTAGAGAAGAAGAGAAAGAAAGAAGGAAGAATTGCTTGCCTACTGATTTGCAAGTAATTAAGTGAAGAGCACTAAATAAGACCACGAGTAGAACCTACCTTATTAAAAAGGAAGAAGACTGTCTCCATAGGCAGTATAAAGAACCAGCTAGAAGCTGCAAGTTGGACTAGGCCATCACCAGTCTAGGGAAGATGATTGTTTCCCACCCCCTCTAAAGTGTAAAGACTCACACTGGCTAGAGGATTTTTTTCCTAGCCACTCCACTATAATTGCATATCACATCATAGTGGAGAATCCATGCACTGGTCATATCGAGGCATGGCAAGGATGTAGCTACTCTTATTGAGTGGTGAACCTTTTAAAAATATCATGTGCATATTTTTACTGCTTTCTATTATTGCATGTGACAGGGAAAATAGAATAAGAGAATCAAGATCCTAACAGGTCAAGAGGTACAGGGATAAAAGTTGGAATTGGTTTAAAAAGTCCCCAACACTGATTCACCCCCTCTCTCAGTGTTAGGTATATCCCAAACTGGTCCTCTCAGATATTCACCTGTGAGTGGATCTCCCGCCTAAGATCATCCTAAAACTTCCTTGCTAAGAACATCCCATCTCCACCCCGGAGGGGTGTGAAAATCTGTAGCTCGGTGAAACGAGATGAATACTCCATAACATAAAGAGTACCCTGCTCTAGACTCATGAACTCCCGGGCTAGATCGGCCCTCAGGGTCTCTGGGTAGATGTAGTCGTAAAACACGCACTGAAACTCCTCCCAAGCCATAAACTACTGATGAAACGCCTGTGAGATCATGTCCCACCACCTCTTGGAGGTGTCTCGTAGTATATAGGTAGCGAGCTTGACCCACCTCTCTGGAGGCATTTCCAGATGCTCAAAGATAGTCATCATGGCTTCCAGCCATGACTCTACAACCTGTGGTCCTCCTTCCCCCAAGAAAGTAAGAGGACGCTGCTACTAGAAAACCCGCATCAAGTCTGCCATAGTCGTGGAAAGAGGTGGTGCTCACTGAAAGGTATGAATCATCCTTATAAAGCCTACCCTAAACTATGCATCAACTCCTTCAAATGGTACGACAGCTGGTGACAAGGCTGACACAACTAGAGGATCGAAAGGAAGTCCTTGATCAGCCATATCTGGCGTCTGATCACTATCCTGCAACTGACTTACAACTGGAGGATGTCTCGGAGGCATAGCTCTGAAAGATCAAAAGCATACCTTAGATCAGGATTATCAAGGAAAGAGAAAAAAGGAGTAAAAAATGGAAACAGGAGAAGGAAACACTCAAGTTTTACAAAACATGACTACACGACGTGTATAAACTCTACACAGCGTGTACTTAACTCTATTCCCCTGCCCGAGTCTCCTTGCACGGATAACCCATACGGTCTTCGTAAACTGAGACTACACGGAATGTTTTCTATGGACACGGTGTGTAGTAGACAAGGTTTCAACGACTTGTGTTGTTAGTTACACGGATGAGTCTACACGGCGTGTTCCGAACAAACACGATGTGTACTTGAAAATTTTTCCCGACTCATGTTGGTGGAGACATGACTGGGTACACAACTGACCCTTACATGGCGTGTTCATACAAAACACGGCGTTTATTACACGAGCTTCCCCGACCCGTGTTGTTAGTGACACGGTCGGGTACCTAGAACAAGACTACACGACATGTTCATACAAAACACGGTGTGTATTACACGAGCTTCCCCGACCCATGTTGTTAGTGACAGGACCGGGTACATGACTCACTACTACACGGCGTGTTCATACAAAACACGATGTGTATTACACGAGCTTCCCCGACCTGTGTTGTTAGTGAAACGACCGGGTACACGGCTCACTACTACACGGCGTGTACCTACCGTACACGGTGTGTTCTTGGAGATTCTTCACAACCCGTGTTTCTGCTCACATAGTCAGTGACACGGTTTAAAAACTACATGAAATGTATATATAAAGTACACGCCATTTATTCTGGGTTTTTCCAGGTAGTAGCTCTGAAACTGCACAGAAGCCCAGAAAACACAAAAAAACAAGCATGAAGGTGCCAAATTCCGATCCATGAGGGCCCATACTCTCCATGAATCAAAGCTTGGCATCTCCTATGTATCATATATAAGGGAAACAAGTCAATGATCCACAAAGTTCCGATTCATGAGGGCCCATAACACCTCAAGAACCAAAATTTGGCGTTCATTTAAGCAAGGTACAATACAAAAAACCTCTCTATCAAACTACAGGGATTCTATCAAAGCATCTATCACAACAGCATGAATAATCTACACAACGTCTATCCCAACAACATGCAATTGATAATGCACCCTAGATGTCATGGCAAGAATGCATGGAGTGTGATTTCTAACAAGTGCCTATATGATTCATGAGATGGAATAACCTCATCTCATCGGGTTGCAACAGAAATAGAACAACAATATCAATAACAATAACAATAAAAAGTATGTGAATCACTCTAGGTGAAATCAGATCAACTGTAACATAGCAAAACCAGAAAACTATAAAAAACGAGGTAGATTGGCTTTTCCCTGTACATGGGTTAGCTACTCCCGAGCACAACTTAATACCAAGTACCAAATCCATCATATCCCTGACTAAAGGCTCCAAACAGTAAATCAAGAGAAAAGAAACCCTTTGATACCACTTTGTAATGTCCCGGTTCTGGAAGACACCCAGAGGTGCCCCGTACCCAGTTGGTCACATGGCCTCAAGCGCATTTCCCCAAACACCAGAGGATTCCAACTAGCAGCGAGGGCCTTAGGTGTGATAGTGAGAAAACTATGCCCTAATTGGTAGAGTACACAGTGGAAGAGAAAAAAATAGACAATATTAGAAACTGTAACCATCCATACAAGAGTAAACGATAAACAACATAAGACTAACAGTAAACAACTAGATCACACACACATGTATATAAAATGATGCATGATACATATGTCTAGGAAAGCAGGAAAACAAGTCAAAATTCTGAATACAATACTAAACCAAAGTGAAAAAGAAAACAGGTGAACTCCTCAGCATCACAAGCCATAGCTTGGTCCCATGCTCTCCGGCTCCACAGCAAGTCAAGTACCTGAAGTAGAAGGGCGCTTTCCCTTATCTATACCTGCATCAATATAATCTGCTTGGGCCCAAAAGCATGGCCCAAACAGGGTGTGAGACAAGGTCCCAGTAGGCAACCACCCAATGATCTGTGCCTAACAGTCAGTGAATACATGGCAAGTAAAAGTACAGAAAGCAGTAAACAGTAAAGCACATGGCAGTTACAATCCACAGTGTCTAGCATAGAAAGTACACAAGTAACAACCAATCAACAATTAGAACAACAGGTAACCCCCTGGGTAGTTATCACAGCCTAACCCTTATGGTTCAACCTATAAGTATTAACAACCCTCTAGGAGGCATACACAGTATCACCCCTCTGGTTTAGCTAAATAAAGAATAGACTCTCTAGGGAAGCACTCACCGTCAATCCCCCCTATAGTCTCGTATCGTACTAAAGGCGCTCTGGGGAAGCACTCAATGTCTAATTCCCCCTGTGGCCCGTGTCGAGGAACTACAGACTCTCTGAGGAAGCACTCATCGTCAATTCCCCCTGTGGTTTCACATCTTAAATTAAAGACACTCTGGAGAAGCCCTTATGTCCATTCTCCCAATGGTCCACTACACTAGGTTCTCACATCCCTTTGTAAAATAAACATGCATAGAGTGCGTATCTCCCCAAGTAAATCTCAATAACTACTTGGATATCATTCTAAGGCACAACAGAATAACAGTACAATAGATCCACTATCCTACAACTAGGCATGACAAATGGAAAAACTCCTAACAGGGAAAACATGCATGTCAAAACATCCAGAACACAGTAAAAATTACCCTATTCACAAGAATTGACCTCTACTCAAGCAATCAAGCAAAGAAGGAAAACAACAAGGGAAAAAATAGGAAACACACAATACCCCGTTCAAGGGAATTGGTGGAATTGCACAAAATATTCAAAGACTTCCTACAGAAAGGCACAAACCACCTACTTCGATCCTAGGAGATCGATATACTTGAACCACGATGACTGATTCTCCTTAGAACGTCGAAGATCTGATAAAATGTCCAAAACACTCAACCCACGATATCTTGAGAAAGAGGGAAAATCATGGAACAAGGCTAAAGCAGAAGAGAGAGATTACTGAGGCGATCCCAACGCAATCGACGTCGGCTGAAACGGAGGTTGGACAGAAGCTCAGGGGATCAGAGAAGAATCGCGGCTGTACGGATGCTCTCGGCCGAACGAGACCTAGAAGAAGGTCGTTCTGGCGATTAGGCGTGACCCCAGTGTGTTTAATGAAAAAAAAAGAAAGTACACGGCGTGTAATTCTGGGGTACACGGCGTGTACTTGGCCTTTCCATACTCTACTTTAAGTGGCCTCCATATCGCCCCTACACACCGTGTGTGTGGCTCGGACATGGACAACACACGGCCTGGCGCTGCATCAAAGTACACGGTGTGTACTCATAAAGTACACGGCGTGTATTTTGAAAATTTCCAAAGTTTTCCATTTTTCTCAAAAATGACCAGAAAAGAAAAGACATACTTGAAATGGGGCCACAAATCCTATCGTTACATTTGTTTTGCCACAGTAATTAACGGTGCCACTATTTCTACTAACACCGTTAGCTACCCTACTTCTCACTGTCATCCCCTCACCTCATACCACTCACCATCGCAATACCACACATCCACTACATACTAAGACTCTGACCAGATTTTCAATCAAAGACCCATTAAACTTCACCACCACTCCTATCCATCCACATCCAGAAGAATTGAATACCGAAACAAATCACAAATTCCAGCATTTCACCACATCTACGAATTATTACAACATATTAACATCAATTAAAATCAAGATAAGTGGACCACCGCAAGCAACCATCTCTCGCCATTATAGATCAGATCTAGAGATTGAAGGAGTCCGCCAATGTGTAAAGAGGCCAACCACCACGAAGCCGCCACACTCAAGCCACAAGCCATAAGAGGATTTCGCCATCAAGGAGCTACCATGGATCAAAGGATGAGCCACTACCAAACTAGAACTGCAAGCAAGGTCGCACCACTTCAGGGGGGAGGCGACGTCACCACGCCAGGCTATGGAGAGCAGTGCCGCTACTGGAGCTTCGGAGGAAGAAACCCTTCCCCACGTCGTTGTGCGCTGAAATTGGGTGGGGGAGAGTTTTTTTTAAAATAACTAAACTAAACTAAAAATAAAAACTCAATAATTAATAAAAATTATAATTATGATCATATAATAAATTAATAACCTTTAGAATCAATTATTAAGATTAAATAATCAAAATAGTAATATAAAAATTAATAACCTTTATAAATTAATCCTAATAATAATTTAATGTAATGAATAATTTAGCTATTTACACTAATAAAATATATAATTATAAAATAACCTTTTTAATAAAATAAATTATTTTTTTAAGTTAAAATAATTTTAACTTTAATTATAATAAATCATTTATAACTATAATTAATTATTATTTTAATAAATCATTAACAAACAACTATATAAATAATTAAACTTAATTAATTAATATCGAAATAAGAAAAATTAAAATAATAATTTTTATAAAAATTTAATTACTTTAATTATCTCAATAATAATTATGTTTTTTTATTTCTTTTTATTAATTGACATGTTTCATTTTTTTCTGGCTTACAATTATTTATAGATACAAGTAGATATTGGATTCACATTTATATTCACTTGACACAACTACCACAGAGTTAGTTACATGAGAAAGGTAAAAGTGACATGTGTTTCATGAAAAAACGCATGTGTACAGTGCAGGAATGAAGAACCGAACTATATTGGTAGAGATCATGGGTGATATGAAGTAGATGATAGATGATATTAAAACAAAGCAACAACAAGAATTATAAAAGGACTATCATTCATACATTCCATGATCATACCTTTGGAGAGTGAAGAAGATCCAAGAGACTTGGAGTATAGGAAGTCCTAGAGGCAAAAGAGCCTGAGAGTAGAGAAGCACTAGGGGAGTTATTTCTCCATCTTTGTTCTTAATTTCTAATACTCTATAATTGGATGTTTTTAATGTTTGTAATCAAAATGATCATAGTATAAAATTTTAGCTTGGGGATTTTAATCCTACTAGTTTTTCTATTAAATTTCTTCACATGCATATCTTATTTAGAAAGTTAGAGTCAATCAGTGAGACTGATTTTGACTATCTTTTTAATTATTTTCTTCTCAAATGATTTCTATTCAAAAATTAAATATTGATCAGTGAGATTTACTTTGAAGAAATTTATCAAATATTTTACTATCATTGAAGTTGGAATTTATGGTGAGTTAAATTCCAATTGTTTTCTTTTCAAATTCTTAAGCAGTTTGTTTAAGTTCTGGAGTGGTGAAATCCAAGAATTAATCCTCTGTCTATTGAATTTCTTGGTGAGGGAGATTCTTCATCTTTTCTTAAGATGTGATTCAATAATAAGATGTGGAGAATACATTATTTTTAACCAAGTAGTTTAGAATTCTTGAGTAATTTTCTTGAACCTTTTATCCTTAGCAGTTGCTGTTGTGTTTTAGTTTACTGATTTCCAATAGTTTTATCATCACTTACTGTAAGGCTTAGCATAATAGTAAAAACCTTGTTTTATCATTACAACTTTTTTTAAAAAATATATAAAAAAAGAATAAGTAAAAAATCAAAAAGTTGTTTCCCCCACTACTGACAATAGTGGGGTTTTTTGTTTGAAAACCCTTGGAACATCACCTTTCTTCCATGTGGTTTGACCATGCACCAATGTACTAGTATAGGTCAATAATTACAATTTTTAGGGTCGTGATGACCTCCTTAACCCATCAAAATTTGGCACCTTTGTCGGGGAAGGCATGCACTGAGTGATTTGAGGGTTAAAAAACATATAAAAGAAAACTAAAAAAACAAAAAAAGTCAAAATTATCTTCTCCTTGATCCTAGAACAAATTTCTTCTTTTTCTGCTTGAATTTGAGTGTGTTAAATCTGAACATTTAAAAAAATTATGATCTTGAGGGTTACTGTGTTTGTTGTGGCTATTATGGACATACTGCTTGGAAGTTTGTTTATAATCAGCCACAATAGACTGATTACATTCAAGAAAATGAACAATTTGAGTCTAATCCCAACATCCTAGATAAACTTGACTTAATTAAATCAAAAATGGATGCTAGGAAGGATATTTGGAACACTTGTTTAAACCAAACCCATGTAATTCATGTTTTAGATTCTCAAGAGCAAGATCTAAAACTAAATAAATTAGAAAATATGATCTTAGAATTACAAATATGGTTTAAGGAATGAAAAGAAGATGAATTAATTGAAGAAAAAGAAAATTTCTACAAAATATTTGAAAATGTAAATGAATAGGGGAGTGATTCTGACCTAGGGAAAAAACCTTATATTTTGAAGAATCTGAATCTGATGAACCAAACATGGAAATAACCAACTAATTAAATCAAGAAAACACCATTGAATATCCCATTAAGAACTCCAATGAAGTTGAGTTGAATTTTTTTGAAAATGAACTGAAATTGACTGAAAAATAATGCCATGTACTTTATATAGTTCCAATTGTTGATAAGATTCACTGTTTTAAGAGTTTTGAAAAAGAAATAACTTGAGTTGAAAATAATCTAGAAACTAAAAACTTGAGTGTCAAAAACTCTTCATCTAACTTTTCTAAAATCTTGAAAAATAAATCTTTACTAGAAATTGGGTGTACGTTGGAAGAGAACATTAAATTGGATAACATGGAATCTTAAATTTTTTAAACTTGAACTGAACACTTGTCTACTAGGTTTTGAAATTGAAAACCCCATAATTTCTGAAATGATGTTGGATGAAAAAGATGAGGGCATGATTTTTTAAGAAAGATTAAATGATAAACTTCCAATTCCCAATTCTCAAATTGATTAATTTTATGAAACTTTGTGAAAATAAATGAAATGTAGTGTTGAACAATTTGGGGACAATTTTATTAATTTGAAAACTCTAGAATCTTAATTTATTGAATTTGAAATGAACAATTTCCCCCCCTAAAATTAAAGTGGAACAGTCAACAGTCTTTAGTATAGATAGTGAGCTTTTTGAACCTAAAGTAGAAAGAGAGTTTGAACACACACTAGATTCAAGAATAATAAATTCTGTAGAAGTAGTAGATGTTGAGTTCTTATATTTGGATGAGGAACTGTTGGAAGAGATTTATAACTTAATGAAACCATAGGTTTTAAATGATCAAAAACTAACTCTTCCCTATTGTTCACTTCCATCCTCAACTGATTTGGGTGAAAAGAATCATTTAGAAACTAAGAGTATTTCAGAGGGGGAAACACACTTGAGTTCCTATGTTACTGATTCTGTTCAGCACACTATTGATCCCCTTCTTGAAATTTATTGGGAGAACTCAACTTTAGGACCCTTGTTTTTGATTTTGTTTGTGTTGAATTTGATTTTGAGAGAAATAACTACGAGGATTTTGTCACACCTTTAGGAGCACCTACTACAATTCTATTCCTTCATGTGAATTGAAATCTTTATAAATCTGAGCATAATCTGGAAGTTGACAACACAATGACCACAACTATTAAAGGGTGCTACTTAAGGGTTATTTTAGGCTATGAGAGTTTGGTTTTTGTTTTCTTAAGCTTAGGTTCCCAAAAAATCATTTATCTGTTAATTTTTTTTGGGAAAAACACATGTGGTGGTTCCTACTAAGGAAACTACACCCACCAAGTGACTTTGGTTAGTTTCTAGGTGAGTCCGGCTGGGGACTATAAATCTAGCACTACATAGGAGGCAACCCATGATTTTACTGCTTTTAATAATAAAAAAATTGTACTTAAATAAAGTCTAACTAAAGTCTTTAAATTCAGTGCTTCATGGGAGTCAACTCATTCTCTTTATTTGTTTTCACTTAACTGTTTTTGTTTTTAAATAAACTTATTTCTCTATCTGTTGTTATTCTACATGTGTTGGATTTGTCTTCTTGTTTTCATTATTATAGTATGATGATGATTGTGTCACAATGGAGTGGAATTCCCATAGTGGATCATTTCTAGATAAGATTTATCAGGGAAGTTCTTTCTTTTTACTTTTTCATTTATTTTCTGCTACTATTTACTTTAGAAATTTTTTGTTGTACATGTATGCTGATGAAACAAAATCCTACTTATGCTGTAGAAAAATTCTTCTGTATGTCATTATGCTTTAAAAAAAATCATTTTCTTTCTTTCTTAAAATTTAAATCCATTGATATTAAAACCACTTCAATGTATAACTCTAAGTGTGTGTGGGGGGGGGGGTACATGCAGGCTAGTTGTTTATGTTTTTTATTGAATCTTTTTGTATCTATAGGGTGTTTTAGCATGTATTTTTCTGCTCTATTAGAGATTTGTTTTGAATCAAATCTATCGAACTTGCTTTCACCCAATACACTACACACAAACAAGTTTACATGAAACTGTTTTAAATTAACTAAAAAATTTATTCACTACCTTTAATTGATAATTCATGTACTTTCATGTGAATCTGTTGTAATATTATTATGGAAAACACACTTTCTATGAACTTTAATGAGACCCTTAACATGTCATCAATCTATATAATTGAAAATCTATTTTGAACTTTAACTGTCTAATTATTTTCTTCTCCACATTTGAATTCAAATTTAGGTACAAAGTTGGGTTTTAAGTGTGGGGGAGGGGTTCAACCTTATTTTTGTTAAACTATACTTTATTGAAAGCCCATCAATTTCCACTACTTATTTTTTTTAAATAATGGTCAAAATTTTCAAAAATCTTTCATAATTTTTTGGTTCTTTAGGTTGTACGTTGTACTTCAATTGAGTATCGCCTAAGAACTATACCATTTTAGTAGCTGAGTTTCCTTGATTCTAAAACTTATGAGGATGGATGATTGTTGAGTGACTTTGATTAGTGATTTTATGATTTTTTTTGTTTAAGATCTATGATTGGGAGTGATATAGGATACCTGTTTGTGGAGTTATGATCATAACTTTAGGAACTGAAAGTTTGATCTTGATCTTAGGGGACTCATTTTCTTTTATTTATAAAAATAATAATCACCTTATTGAACCAGTTTAAATGTTTTCATATGGATCTTTTGAAACTTGAGTAAAATGGGCATTTGGGATGCCATGATGAATCTCTAAGACCCTAGATGCAGGGTGCATTTCTGTTAAATAAAATCCCTTTGTACACTTTTAATAAATGCATTTTCACAATGCTTAGCACATGTTACATGGCTTGGGAAAAATAAAATATTGTCTAGGGTTAAAAATGAGTTCATTAAGGTGAGAGGAATGATGAACACTAGATGAATAAGGGGATAAATGGTTTATATGGAAATCATTTAGGTTGTATCAATAAGGTGATTCAAATTTTTTTTTGGAACCTATGTAAAAGTAAAGGTATAAAATTCCTTTGGTAAGGTTTTTAATTCCACTGATTTTTAACATTTTATCACTCTTGAACTTAGAACTTGGATTTGAATGGAGTAAGTCATTAGGTAGGTTCATTTATGAGGCAAGACATTCTCAGAAATGGAAGATTATATGTTCTTTGAACTACTTAGTGAGTACCTTTTATTGGGCAAGATTCATTTGAACATTTTTTGTCAAAAGCCTATTTTTGAATTTCATTGTCCTCTATTTTTGAACTGCTTAATTTGTTACAGTTTGAGATGATTAATAAACACACTACTGTTTTTCAAAGATAATAAAACATGGGATTGTTTGAGGACAACCAATGTTTAAGTGTGAGAAAATTTGATGTGGTATTAATTTTACTTAATTTACCACATCTTTTTAATTAATTTTTATCCATTTTAGTTAATTAATTTTTCACTTTTTATTAAATAAGTTCACTTTTACAATTTTATAAATAAATAAATTAATAAATTAATAAGTTTTTATAATTAATCTTTGTATTTTTGTCCTTTTTATTAATTAAGTCTATGAAACTTAGTTTTTAGTTTCTTTATTTTTTCTATTTAATTTTTAATGATGTATTTTAGTAATTTTAGGTATTCTTCTTTTTAATTAATTATTCAATTGGCTTCATTTAATTAATTTAAACATTTTTCTAAATTAATCTTTCAACGTTGAATTATTTTTATAAACAATACATTTAATTAACTTTATCCTAACAATTAATTTAATTCTTTTAAATTTAAAGTTTTAATTAAATTTATTAATTTAAAATCAAATTATTAATTTTCTTTGTTTTTTATAAGTCATTGTTGATTAATCTAATTTATTAATTATAAAATTAGTTTTAAATTTTTATTTATTAGATTTCATGTTATCAATCAATTAATTAATTTGCTAACGAGTTTTTATTTGATTTCTTTATTTTTTACTTTGTTTTCTTTGATTTCTAATTTTAATTGTGTTGCAGAATTCCAGTGTGCTAAACTGTCCAGAAAACTGGTGGCACCGTTTCCTCTTGCCACAGTTTCCACACTCAAGCTGTGCAAAGAGGCTGACCGTCGTGAAGTTTCCACACTCAAGCTGCAAGCCATTGGAGGAGTTCCCCATCAAGGAGCTAACGTGGACCGAAGGATAATCCACTAACGAACTGGAACCACAAGTGAGGCTGCACCACTGTCGGAGGGAGGCATCGTCGCCGCTCTAGGCTTTGGAGAGCAGCACTGCTGCTGGAGCTTCCTCCGAAAGGAAGAAGAATCCCATCCCATCTTTGTTGTGTGCTGAAAGAAGAGTTTAATTTAAAAAAAATTAAAAAAACAACTAAACTAAAATAAAAATAAAAAACTCAATAATTAGTAATAATGATAATTATGATCATACAATAAATTAATAACTTTTAAAATAAATTATTAAGACTAAATAATCAAAATAATAATATAAAAATTAATAACTTCTATAAATTAATCCTAATAATAATTTAACGTAATTAATAATTTAGTTATTTCCTCTAATAAAATATATAATTATAAAATAACCTTTTTAATAAAATAAATATTTTTTTTACGTTAAATTTTTTAACTTTAATTATAATAAATAATTGACATTATCAAACAACTATATAAACCATTAAACTTAATTAATTAATATCTAAATAAGCAATTAAAATATTAATTTCTATAAACCTTCAATTACTTTAATGACCTCAATAATAATTATGTTTTTTATTTTTTTTATTAATTGACATGTTTCATTTTTATTTTTGGCTTGTACTTATTTGAAGATACAAGCAGATATTGGATTCACATCCAGATTCACTCAACACAACTGCTGCAGAGTTAGTTACAGGACAAAGGTAAAAGTGACGTGTGTTTCATGAAAAAATGCACGTGTGCAGTGTAGGAGTGAAGAACCGAACTATGTCGGTGGAGACCATGGGTGATATGAAATAGATGATAGATGATATTAAAATAGAGAAGTAGTGGGAATTAAAAAAGGTTCTCTTTCAGACATTCCACCATCATAACTTCGGAGAGCGAAGCAGATCCATGAGACTTGGAGAGTAAGAAGTCCTGGACGTGAAGGAGCCCAAGAGTAGAGTAGCACTAGGGGAGTTTTTTCTCCCTCTTTGTTCTTAATTTCTAATACCCTATAATCAAATGTTTTTAATGTTTGTAATAAAAATGATCATAGTATAAACTTTTAGCTCGGGGATTATAATCCTACTAGTTTTTCTATTAAACTTCTTCAAATGCATATATTTTTTACAAAGTGAGAATTAGTCGGCGAGACTGATTCCGACTCTTTTTAATTGTTTTCTTCTCAACTGATTTCAATTCAAAACTTCATGATTGATCGATGAGATTTAATTTGAAGGCATTTATAAAATCTTTTACTGTCATTGGCGTTGGAATTTTATGGCGAGTTAACTTCCAATTGTTTTCTTTTCAAATTATGAAGGAGTTTAATTAAGTTCTAGAGTGGCGAAATCCAAGACTTAATCCTATGCCTATTTAATTTCATGGAGAGGAAGATTCTTCAACTTTTCTTGAGATTCAATTCAATAATAAGCTGTGGAGAATAAATTATTTTTAACCAAGTAGTTTAGAATTCCTGAGTAATTTGCTTGATCATTTTATCCTTAGCTGTTGATGTTGTGTTTTAGTTTACTACTTTCCAATAGTTTTATCATCACTTAGTGTAAGGATTACCATAATATTCAAAACCCTGTTTTCTCATTACTGATTTTTTTTTAAAAAAATATAAAAAAATAATATATTAAAATTAAAAATATGTTTTCCCACTGCTGAAAATAGTGGGGTTTGTTGTTTGAAAACCCCTAGAACATCATCTGTCTTCACTGTGGTTCGACCCTACACTACTCTACCAGTGTAGGTCAATAAATATAATTTTGAGGCCTGTAACGACCTCTAGTACCCATCAAAATGACTGATTGAAAAAATAGGGATATATCTAGGTTGTTTACGAGATGTGGGTAATCGTATTGACAATCGAAGATCCAATCAGCATCCTTGGAGGAAACCAAGGTGTGCAGGATCAATCAAAGAAAAATTGTGGTGATAGATGATGATTTATGACCACTAGATGGTTGGAAATGACCCATGATGACTAGATCCACTGATTTTGGATGATGTGGAGGTGATATCTATGAAAAAACAACCATATTGGAAGCAAGGAACATAGATATGGATTTCTATAAAAATCACAAAAACATGCTGTGTAGTTCGAAGGGCACATGGCGTGTTAGGCCCTTGCTGTAACAACTAGGGTTTTGGGAATTTATAAGGATGGAATGCCAAGTAGACCCCCTACACGCTGTGTACCGCTTCCCCAGGTGGACGAGCCACGTAGAAGAGCACATGGGAAGGACCTCATGAGGAGATACATGACCAAAAACACAACGGTGTACCAAAGTACATAGACACGACCACAATGCATGGGCATGGCTAGAGGCATGGGTGAAACCCCGTGTAAAGCGACACGCCATGTACTAAAGTACACAAATAGGATGGAATACATATACATGACCAAGCACCCGAGTGGGACCCCGAGTGTAATGGGAACATCATGTAGTTCCCCCACATGACATGTATACCTACATATTTGGTGAGCCATGTACCCCTAGAGACACGACCAGGTGATGGTGTGGGACCACACGTCGTGTGGGTCCCCTCACACGCCATGTACCCATTGGTTCCTTTTTAGGAAACTTCAATCTTCCATATCTCTTTCATTTGAACTTAGATTCTAGGATGTGAGTATCCTATCTTGAGTATTTTTTCACATAGAACATGATGGTTCCATTTATTGTGGATTTTGGAATAAAATGTGAAATGTTATAGGAATGACACTTATTTTGGTGATTCCCATTGATGGAAGTGATCCAAAAGAGGATCCCCAAAGACACTATAGTGGAACCCCCCATTAGTATGGATGTAGGTCCTCCACTTACCAAGTGAAACCCCTATCGAATAGGGCACGATTCCTTGATGACTAGAGTGGAACCCCCTGTCGCACTGGGGTGTGAGTCCTTGAACTATAGAGTGGAACCCCACATCAGCTTGGGTGTGGGTCCTCTATAGACACCTACCAAGTGGAACCCCCTATCAGACATGATACAAGTCCTCATGACACCCTAGTTGAACCCCACCGTCACACCAAAGTGTGGGTCCTCAACCTATAGAGTGGAAACCCCCATCATCTTGGGTGTGGGTCCTATACCTACTGAGTGGAACCCCCTATCAGATAGGTTGTGGGTACTCATGACACTAGTGGAACCCCCATGACACATTAGGGCATAGGTCATCTATTGATACTTATAGAGTGGAACCCCCTGACTTACATGGGCATGAGTCCTCTACTTGGAGTTTGTACCCCCTCAGATGTGTAACATAGTGGCGAGGCATGGGCCTTCACACGACAACTTATGGGAAGACACATGAGATTATGGGCAGACACGTGAGATGCTGGGCATCATTGATGGTCTTTTGGGACTATTAGAGATTGTTTTTCTTAGGTTGAGCTATGATATGGATATCCCTTACTCTCTTGTTTTGGATTCTTTTGACTGAGTATATATATATATATATCTGTATCCATACATTTGGATATGGTTACTCTCCTACCATGGGCTGTGAAGATGTACGAGGTATGCCACATGATTTCCGTGTTTATCTTCTCGTGGTTGGATGAGCTACTCTTCTAATATATGTGGAAAAGACTTGACATGTAATATATCTACACACCATGTTGAGCACCTTGTGTTTGGATGAGGTTACACCTTTTCTTACTTGGGTTGAGCTGTATCCTATTTACTACCTGCTATATTTCTATTTCTATTGTATCTATCACTACCCCTATTCAAATTTCAGGGCATCCTATTGGGTATGTATATAATTATCCCTTCATGGGATTTTCACACACGTGTCATGTCATATGAATATGACTAACAGGTTGACAGTGACTTCATAGGAGCATAGGGATACCTGGTACTTTGGACCATGTATGGTGGCTGCAGGTTGGATATCAAAATTTGGTCTCTCTAAGAATTTTACTTTCTATTTTTTTTAGGTTGGGACACCTTTCTGTTTGGGAGTGTATTTTTCCCATTTACTTTTCAGTTTTCACTACCGTACTCTTGTACTGTCTATAGGTTTTACAGGCATGGTTGTTCCATTAGTATTTTAAATCTTTTACTTTTGTTCCTCTGCACTTATCCATCGAGATGGATGTGTGTGTGAATATAGGTACTTAGGAAAATGCCTCACTGTGTTAGTTATTCCTTTGGTGCTGGTCGCTATCCCCTAGCCTATGCGGGCTTGGGGTAGTTGCGACTTGAGCCCTGATTAGGTCCAGGTCACAACAGATTGGTATCAAAGGTGGTTCGATCCTTGGGGTGGTGTTTGGAGTAGTTCCCTTATGAGTATTTGGTTGGGATTAGGGAAACATTGTTATAGTGTATCGAGTGTGTCTCTAAGGCAAGGGAACCTAGTGTTGGTACAGGTAGCTGATGTATCCATTCACTAGGACCTTGACTACCTGCTTGTCTACTCGGCATACTGAGACATTGGTGGCAGGGGTCAATCGTAAATGCATCATATATGATTGAGTCTTTGAATAACCTTCTTGATTCATCTACCCATTATATATATATATATATATATATATATGATCATTTAACTATGGTATATCTTGATTAAATTTCAAGATGCTTTTGTTATGAAAGCCAACCAGGTTACTAGTTCCTAATCGTGATGACAATCCAAATGAGTGATGGGGCCTCAGTTCAGGGTCCATCCTATGGTATTCTACCTCTAACTGGGAAGGTATAAGAACCCCCACCTATTGAGTATTAGATCATCCCAATAGGGTAGGTTGAGGATGCACGCAGTCTTAGAGCACACTGTGAGTTCCAGGGCCAGAGGCCACTGGGGCTCCATGGTGAGATAAATCCTTAGGCATTATATGATTGGATAGAGTCAGTGGTCCATGTATCCAGTCTTATTAGGACACTGATGGATTAGGTGGTTGTGATGAAAACTATATTTTTCCATTGAGCATCTAAGTAATGGTGGAGTCTTGTTACCCAAATTCATGACGAGTCAACACTCTCATGGCCTGACTTCCAATATATGTTCCATGAAGAGTACTACCCATCATTCTTGTGATTAGTTAGAATTTAGAAGCTTCTGGAGCCATATCAGGGAGGGATGAAAGTGTCTGAGTATGTTTTAAGGTTCAAAGAACATACACGGTACTCCCTTGAAAAGATTCAAGATGACTACTTCTGAGCATGGAAGTTTGAGCAGGGACTTCACAAAGTGATCCAATCTAACATAGTGACTTTGTGCATCCCCACCTATACCAGGGTGTTGGAGCAGGAACTGGTGAAAGAGAGATTCCTATAAGAGGTACACTAAAAAGCTAGATCTAGAAATGAATGTCACAGGGCTGAGTCATCTGCAATAGCTATCAGACACCAGGCGATAGGATCTCGACAGAGGAGACCTCCTAGTGATTAGACTCAGAAAAATTGTTAGGGGTAGTGCATAGGACCAAGGAATCATAGAGAGGGGTGGTTATATGCTTATGATGGAAGATGTCACATTGTTCAAGAATCCCCAACTAGACATATCGAGGAGTGCAGGAAGATATCAGACAAACTTCCACGATAGATACAACACCATGATCAGGGATCTCCTAGGAGAGGGAAGGGTGGTCCTCAAGGAGGCAGAGCCAGCCGAGGTGAAGAAAGAGCTATGGGTAGTGGATGTCACTATTATATCCTTCCATCACCACCACCAGGTAGCCCATGTTAGGATCAAGGAACTGGAGGTCGGGGCTACGGATAGTTGCAGTCTCTGGAGGCTTATGACCCCACAATGCTTGAGATGATTAGAGGTATGATCTGTGCATTGTATACCCTTTCTTCAATGTTAGTAGACATAAGTTCCAATAATTACTTTATCTCTATACTCTGTGTGATATATGGATCTCCAAGTTGAGGTTCTATCCCCGCAGCTTCATCTTCATGTTCCTACAGGGAACATTTCTTTTGTATCATTTATCTATTGGTAGTGTGAGCTATTTCTTGGTGAAGAAAGGTTCACATAGGGCCTTTTGGTCATCACAATGGAAACCTATGATGTCATATTTGGTATGTATTGGTTTCCTATGGTCTGATCCCAAATTGACTGTCACCATAGATGAGTTAGATGCCCTCGCGCTAATGGGATGAGATTCTCCTTTTATGGAGAGAGAGATATCTCATGTTAGGGTGAGCAGGTTTTGCAAGAAGAAGGTTGCATCCCATAACTCATCATTTGGAAAGTGTATCCCTTGGTGAAGTAGAATCTTTAGGAATATTAATTCCTTTATTTATGTATGATTTCATGGAATTTTCCCCCAAGGATGTTCTGGGATTAACTCCAAGGAGGGAGAGGGAATTTTGTATTGACTTGAATCACAGACCACTCTGATATCTTCTGTGTTATATCTTATACCCCCTACTGAGCTTTGAGAGATGTGGTTACATTTGGAGGACCTTTTAGAGAATGGATTTATCAGGCCTAGTGTGTCCCCCTAGGTTTCTCTAGTGTTTTTTGTGAAAAATAAATATGGGAGCTTATAGATTTTAATGGATTATTGTTGCATGAACTAAGAAAAGATAAATAACAAGTACCCCTTTCAAAGGATTGAGGACCTATTTGACTATTTGTGAGGCATTATATGGTTCTTGAAGATTGATATCAGGTCTAAATACCACCAATTGAGGGTTCAAGAGGCCGATATTCTAAAGTTGGAATTCTGATGTTTCTACAAACACTATGAGTTCCTGGTAATTACCTTTGGTGTGAATAAATCCCCCACCATGTTTATGGATTTCATGAACCATGTCTTACAACCATACATGGACCGGTTTGTGGTTATCTTCATTGATGACACACTCATAAACTCTGTATCATAGGAGGAATATGCAGAGCATGTAAAGACCCGTAAAATTCAAGGGAAATTTTTTCTAAATTTTCTTTAGAATTTTACAAAAGCGCGGTTTCTGACGGGACCTAATTCCGAGGCCCGGTGTGCCCGGAATCAATTTCCGAAGTTTGGCTCAGGTACGTTCAGTGAACGAACGAGCGGGTTTTTCTAACTTTTGAACCGGTGCCCGGAATCGAATTCCGAGGGCACCGATGGAACCGCAGCGCCGATAATTGCTTAGGAATTCCTGTTCTGGAGTTGTGTTTTCTCGAGTGTTGATAATAAAAATTGTGGAAGTTTATTTTATATTTACAATACAATTTTTATTATTTTTTTCTAAGTGTTAGCTCTTGATGGAAGTTGGGTAACCACCCAACCTCCCTTGGGAGGTTATGAGGGTGGTGGGGCCCACACGAACCCCACCTCTTCATATCCTCTAAAACCCCCCTCAACTCCCACTTAAATTATGTTAACTTAAGTTATAACCTATGACTTAAATGTAATGAGTTTAATGAGGTGAGTTGTGTGTGGTTTTGAATTTCAAACTCTTGAAATTCAAATGTGTTATTGTGTTAATAAAAAAAGAAAGAGTCTTATTTTATTTTTTTTAGAGTTTTGTCTCCTTGAGAGAGTTGGGAAAAGTTCTTCTTCTTCTTCATCTTCTTCAACCTCGACGAAGAACGTGAAGAACACCGTTCTTCAACGAAGAACTTCTCCGCCAAAGAACACGGTCCTTCCGCGACGCCGTATCCACGACGCGACGTTCTTCTTCCGCGTCGTCTCTTTCGCGATGGTTTTCCGCAACGAAATCGTCGTCAAAGACTTCAAATCCTCGCTTCGCGACATCGACGTTCTTTCCCCACGACGCCCGACCTTCGCGACGCTCGTCTTCCGCGGTTCGTTGACGAACGTCGTTCCTGAACCGAGGTAGGAGATTGTTGTTATTTTATTACATTATATCCGTTCTTGATTCAAGCATGTCGAACTTCGAGGTTAATCGACTAAATGTTATCGTTTAATGAGAGGGGGCCGGACCGCACAAACACGGCCTAACCCCCTCCTATGTTCATGTTTGTTTCCTTGCGGATGGAGCGGAATGGCGTGGTGCCGTCGCACCACGCGGGAATCACATAGAAAGTATTGCGTGACGCCGCCGCGCCGCGCTGTGGAAAGAAATTCAAGAACGCGACGCCGTCGCGCCGCGTCGAATAAAACCGAAGACGCTGCGGCCGGAGCGGGGCCGCGGCGGAGGGGCGCGGTGCCGTCGCACCGCACCGGACGACAAGGGCCGCGGCCGGTTCCGGGCCGCGACGGAGCAAGGTGACCGGCGGCCGGACCGGGCGGCTGGCGTCGGAGCTGGAAGGGGACCGGCCATTGCCGGTCCCGTTGAGCAGGAACCGGCCGGATAGGTCGGGCCGGCCGGAAGGGGAGGAACCGGGGGAATTAAATTCCCCCGGCTGGATTCAAGCGGCCCCAATTAAAGGGGCCACTGTTTTCCATAAAGGAGGGGCAAAGCCCCTCCCTTGGCTCGCGCGCGGCACAAAGGCCGTGCTGGTCGCTGCGTTGGCCGCGCAGGCTGGCCGCCGCGCTGGCCGCGCCGCCGCACTGGCAGCGCCGGGACTCCGGGCCGGGCCGGGTTGTCGGGCCAGGTCGCCGCTCGGGCCGGGTCGACCTGGTTCGGCCAACCCAGGGGGGTACTGGGTCGGGTCGGGCCGGGCCCAGACCCCCTATTTTTGGACTGAGTTGGTTCAAACGCCTATATCTTGGACTACGGACCTCCGATCGATGCACCGTTAGTTGCGTAGCAATCCTTGGAACGAGAAGGTCGTTTTGGTATATCGCACTCAAGGTTTCGAAATACTTTGGGTTCGGCCGGGTTGGTTCGGATACGAAACCAACCGGGCCCTCGGAGCGGAAACGCTTATATCTTGAGTTTCGGACGTCCGATTGACGTGCCGTCGACTTTGATGGATTCCTCTAAGTGAGACAGATCTTTTGTCTTACTCCGCTCGAAGTTTGGATGCCGTCGGAGTGCGGTCGGGTTGGTTCGCTCACGAAACCAACCGGGCCCCTGGAACGAAAAAGCCAATAACTCACAGATCGGGCGTCCGTTTGACGCACCGTCTGTCTCGTTGATTTCCTCTTGATGAGACAAATATTTTGGCATACTTCACCCGAGTTTTCGATGCAATTGGATAGTGGCCGGGTTGGATCGCACCCGAAATCCAACCGGGCCCCTGGAACGGAAAAGCAGATATCTTTCAGACTGGACGTCCGTTTGACAAACCGTCAGCGGCGTTGGTGATCACGTTGAGAAAAAGTCCCTATGAGTTTACCCTATGAGAGTTCGAGGTACATTTGAGTTACGGCCGGGTTGGTTCGCACACGAAACCAACCGGGCCCTTGGGACGAAAAGGCTAGTAACTTACAGACCGGGCGTCCGATTGACGCGCCGTCTGTTGCGTTGAGACCCCTATGACGAGGCGGTCCTTTGAGATACTTCTTCATGGGACTTTGAGATACTTGGAGTATCGACCTGTAGCTCGTGGAGTGGACCCTCCCAGAGACGAGCGTGCGGAGTACGGAGACCGTGTAACCGACTGAGACCTGACAACTGCTTGACCGACTCGACTTGGAGTGAGTCGACTAGCCCAGTGGACGAAGCACTACTTTCTGAGGTGCAGACCCATGGCGGACGGAGCACTACCTATGTGACAGTGCAGACCCGCGGTACTCGTCCGGAGAGTACCTCAGCAGGCTACTAGGGGGTGTGCACTACTGTGTTTGGGTGACATACCTCAGCGGGAAGCAATATTGTGTCTAGGTGGATGACCCGCGGTACTCGATAGGAGTAGTACCTCAGCAGTCTTAGGTTAGTGAGCAGTACCTCAGAGTCGTGACAGGACCACTGTACACTCTAGAGACGGAGCTCTTCAGCAGTTACGGTTTCGATAATGAAAATCCTGGTTTGAGCTGAGACTTTTGACCTTTGTGTATACCTTATGATTGAGATGGGTCACTTGATAAATTAGGTATATGTATGGGCATATACCTATGTAGTGGTTATCCGTTGATTTCATGATCCTTGTGTTTCCTCATCGTTGAGATGGATTACTTGATAACTTAGGCATATGTATGGGCATATACCTAAGTAGAGGTTATCTGTTGAGATCTTCTTTGTGGTTATCCTTGTTGGTTTTAGAGAGACCTTGAGGGTCTTGGGGTCCCTACTGAGTATCGTCATACTCACCCCTGCACGGGCTATGCCCGCACCTCGTTGTGTTGGTTGCAGACGACAGGCAGTGCTGACGGAGGCCGAGTGTTCGAGGACTAGACGGTACCTGGAGGTGGACTACACGATGAGACGACACACAGAGGAGGTTGACGGACGAGAGCGTGGAGGAGGATATCTGTACCTACCCTTCAGGTAGGATCCGTGGTGGACGACCAGGAGCTGTGCCATCTGTACCTACCCTTCAGGTAGGATCCGAGGAGGACGACCCAAGAGCCGCTTCTGTCCTTCCAGCTATTATCTTTTCTATTGTACTTGTTCAGTTGTAGTTGTACTTTCTTTTGGGTTTGTATTCTGGCCCATTTTCTTTTCACTACTTCTCTTGTACTTAGTGTTTACGTTTTCCGCTTGCTTACTCTGTAGTGCTTGTTTTCTTTTATAAAGGCAATGCCTTCCCAGTTATCGGGTTTTACGCCTTTGGTGCTAGTCGCCAGCCCCTGGCCTATGGAAGGCGGGCTTGGCGTAGTCACGAAATGGGCCCTGAGGACGGGTCGTGACAAATTGGTATCAGAGGAGTTCAATTATACCGTGAACTCTGATCTTTTCTATGTGAAGCAATAGTGTTTAGTGTATTATGTGTGGTTATCAGTCCAGGGAGTGCAGTGTTGGTGTGGCGGCCGACGTATCCGTACACCAGGACCCTGACAACTGATTTCCGACTTTGTGCACGAAAACACTGATTGCGTGTGTGTTTCCAGAAGTTTTATTTAAATATCAGCTCAAACCAGGTCATCTCACCAGGTATAATCATTTGACCATGTCACGTTGTTTCTTTCAGGATGCCTTTTTCTCGGACAACCAGCTAGAGCCCAGAGGGATGTGCGTACTGACAGCCTGTCGAGCGACGAGGCTTCGGTACAGGGCCCTCTTGCAGTTGAGGCACCAGCGGAGGCACCAGCGGTACTACCATACGTTGGGCCACCGATGACACCAGCCCCAGCAGTAGAGGGTGCACGTCACTTGAGCGCACTGCACGAGTTCCAGCGCCAGAGGCCACCCAGGTTCCAGGGAGGGACGGACCCGCAGGCGGCTGAGGATTGGATGGAGGCTGTGGTGAGAGTCTTCAGGATAGTGGGAACGCCGTCAGACTTCATGGTGATCTTTGCTGCCAGCCTCCTTCAGGCAGCAACAGGCAGGTGGTGGAGCCACTTGTTTCTGTTTTGAGATGGGATGGCCTTCGCATGGGAAGACTTCGAGACCTTCTTTAGGGTGGAGTTTGTGCCAGTAGCACTTCACCCCGAGTGTGTACATGAGTTTCTGCCTTTTCCGCGTGTTTTTCGATCAGTAGCCGAGTCATATGTGGGAAGTAGACAGATGATGCAGAGGTCCACGAGGACCAGACTAGCAGTTGGACGATCTCGGGTTTTAGGACCAGTGGTGCGGGGCACCCGAGGTGGGGTCAGAGCCAGGTGTACCAGAAACAGATAGTATTACTCATGCGGTGGGAAGGGTCACCTGGAACGTGACTATCCGACTCCTCGTACAGTTGATCCACAGGCGTTGGAGGAGCCACCAAGGCAGTAGAGCTCCGGGAACAGGTGGACAGGAGTGGAACTAGTGGATACGTCCCTTGTACTTCTAGTTCCATGTTGCTGTTGTATTCGTGTCTTTGTACTATGAGCTGCAATATTAAAAAGACACTTATCTTTGTTTGCTTTTCTGTCCTTTTGTTTGGTTGATACTGAGTGGTCCTGGTTAAAACTGTTGACTTGACCCTCACTTTCGAGATTTCTACTGGAGGAGACCCAGTGACCTCACACTGATGCCGACAGTGTGACTCGACCCTTGGAGGCGAGAGTGACAGTTGGATCTCTTAGTAGTTACGTCGAGGCCTTATGACGTCATCCATGGCATGAATGCGCCATTCATGTCAGGATTGACTGTATTAGGCAATGGGCATGGTTCATCCATGGGATGAGACCGAGTTTCTCTTTTCGGCAAAAGAGAAATTTTAGCAGCTCTTTCAGATCATAGGCAAAGCAGGTGCAGATCATCTAGGAGCGGATGAAGACTGCACAATGCGGTAAGAAGCAGGAAACCGGCTCCAGTCTTAGAGACTCGAGCGTGTTAAATGTTAATGAATAGGAAGCTTAAAGTAGAGATGAGTCTACGAAGCAGCAGACGTGGAGGCAGATCTAGGAGAGAAGCATGAGGTGGTGTACATCCTAACATGGTACAACCACCCGCCTTAGTTATTCCTGCCAGGCTCAGGGAGCTGGAGGGCGGAGGAAGAGTGTGGTTGCATGCGGTCAAGGAGTGTGACCCAATGGCTCTAGAAATGATTCAAGGGACAGTCTGTGTCCACTACTAGCTACTGTAGTAACAGACGTCGATATGAATCATTCCTTGCTTTCACAAATCTTGTTCCAGACCTAGAGTTTCCGGTAAGCTGTGGACTTGACCCTCACGTCTGGAGATACTTTGGGAGGAGACTCGATAATCACACTTACGCTGACGGTGTGGTCAGACCCTCGAGGCGAGAGTTCCAGTTGGAAATCTCTTGGTGGCAGCGTCGAGGCCTTACGACGTTAGTTTGAGTATGGAATGGGAAATAACTGTTCATACTGAAATTGACGGTTTTAGGCAAACGTCGGGTTGGGTTTTCCTTGGTCGGCGAAAAGGAAACCCTGGGCAGCACAAGTTAAACTCATACATGGGAGGGTGAGACCGATCACTCTTGAGTCGTCCAACCTTACCCTCGTGGCGGCAGTCGTTTCGAGTTCCAGTTCTAACAGGAATTGGAGACCTCTAGAGTTCGAGGATGACGATCACGTCCTTATACGGGTCTCACCTCGACAAAGTTTACGGAGTTGTGGCCAAGGCGACAAGTAAACTCTGAGGTTCAACGGACCTTTCTAGGTCCACAACTGGGTAGGCGAGGTGGTTTACCGCTTGACCCATCCACCTCAGTTGCACCAGGTGCACGACGACTTCCACGTATCTCAACTGAAGAGATACGTGCTCGGCCCTTCGCATATCATTGACCATGAGAAGCTGGATGATGGTGATGAGGTGTTTTCCACGGAGGTTCTAGTGGGGATCAAGGATCGACAGGAGCGGATCCTATGAGGATGATCTATTCCTTGGGTGCACTTTCTCTTGCAGTACGGAAACCTTCAGGTGAGCACATGGGAGCGGAAGGCTCAGATGCGTGCTCTGTACCGCTTTTGTAACCTTAGTTTGTGTTAAAGATTTACGAGGACGTAAAGCCCTGAGGTGGGAGTAATATAAAGACCCATAAAATTCAAGGGAAATTTTTTCTAAATTTTCTTTAGAATTTTACAAAAGCGCGGTTTCTGACGGCACCTGATTCCGAGGCCCGGTGTGCCCGGAATCAATTTCCGAAGTTTGGCTCGGGTACGTTCATTGAACGAACGAGCGGGTTTTTCTAACTTTTGAACCGGTGCCCGGAATCGAATTCTGAGGGCACCGATGGAACCGCAACGCTGGTAATTTCTTAGGAACTCTTGTTCCGGAGTTGCGTTTGCTCGAGTGTTGATAATAAAAATTGTGGAAGTTTATTTTATATTTACACTACAAATTTTATTATTTTTTTCTAAGTTTTATCTCTTGATGGAAGTTGGGTAACCACCCAACCTCCCTTGGGAGGTTATGAGTGTGGTGGGGCCCACACGAACCCCACCTCTTCATATCCTCTAAAACCACCCTCAACTCCCACTTAAATTATGTTAACTTAAGTTATAACCTATGACTTAAATGTAATGATTTTAATGAGGTGAGTTGTGTGTGCTTTTGAATTTCAAACTCATGAAATTCAAATGAGTTGTTGTGTTAATAAAATAAGAAAGAGTCTTATTTTATTTTTTTTAGAGTTTTGTCTCCTTGAGAGAGTTGGGAAAAGTTCTTCTTCTTCTTCATCTTCTTCAACCTCGACGAAGAACGCGAAGAACACCGTTCTTCAACGAAGAACTTCTCCGCCGAAGAACACGGTCCTTCCACGACGCCGTATCCGCGACGCGACGTTCTTCTTCCGCGTTGTCTCTTCCGCGACAGTTTTCCGCGACGAAATCGTCGTCAACGACTTCGAATCTTCGCTTCGCGACATCGAAGTTCTTTCCCCGCGACGCCCGACCTTCGCGACGCTCGTCTTCCACGGGTCGTTGACGAACGCCGTTCCTAAACCGAGGTAGGGGATTGTTGTTATTTTATTACGTTATATCCGTTCTTGATTCAAGCATGTCGAACTTCGAGGTTAATCGACTAAATGTTATCGTTTAACGAGAGGGGGCCGGACCGCACAAACACGGACTAACCCCATCCTATGTTCATGTTTGTTTCCTTGTAGATGGAGAGGAATGGCATGGTGTCGTCGCACCACACGGGAATCACAGGGAAAGTATTGCGCGACGCCGTCGTGCCGCACCGTGGAAAGAAATTCAAGAACGCGACACCATCGCGCCGCGTCGAAGAAAACCGAAGACGCTGCGGCCGGAGCGGGGCCGCGACGGAGGGGCGTAGTGCCGTCGCACCACATCGGACGACAAGGGTCGCGGCCGGTTCTGGGCCGCGGCGGAGCAAGGTGACCGGCGGCCGGACCGGGCCGCCGGCGTCGGAGCTGGAAGGGGACCAGCCATTGCCGGTCCCGTTGAGCAGGAACCGGCCGGCCAGGTCGGGCCGGCAGGAAGGGGAGGAACCGGGGGAATTAAATTCCCCCGGCTGGATTAAAGCGACCCCAATTAAAGGGCCCGCCGTTTTCCATAAAGGAGGGGTAAAGCCCCTCCCTTGGCTCGCGCGCGGCACAAAGGCCGCGCTGGCCGCTGCGCTGGCCGCGCAGGCTGGCCGCCGCGCTGGCCGCGCCGCCGCGCCGACCGTGCCGCCGGCCGGGCCGGGACTTCGAGCCGGGCCGGGTTGTCGGGACGGGTCGCCGCTCGGGCCGGGTCGACCAGGTTCGGCCAACCCAGGGGGGGTACTGGGTCGGGCCGGGCCGGGCCCAGACACCCTATTTTCGGACTGAGTTGGTTCAAACGCCTATATCTTGGGCTACGGACCTCCGATCGATGCACCGTCAGTTGCGTAGCGATGCTCGTAACGAGACGGTCGTTTCGGTATATCTCACTTAAGGTTTCAGAATACTTTGGGTTCGGATGGGTTTTTTCGGATACGAAACCAACAGGGCCCTCGGAGCGGAAACACTTATATCTTGAGTTCCGGATGTCCGATTGACGTGTCGTCGACTTTGATGGATTCCTCTAAGTGAGACGGATCATTTGGCTTACTCCTCTCGAGGTTTGGATGCCGTCGGAGTGCGGTCGGGTTGGTTCGCTTACGAAACCAACCGGGCCCCTGGAACGAAAAAGCCAATAACTCACAGACCGGGCGTCTGTTTAACGCACCATCTGTCTCGTTGATTTCCTCTTGATGAAACAGATCTTTTGGCATACTTCGCCTAAGTTTTGGATGCAGTTGGATAGTGTCTGGGTTGGATCGCACCCGAAATCCAACCGGGCCCCTGGAACGGAAAAGCTGATATCTTTCAGACTGGACGTCCGTTTGACGAACCGTCAGCGGTGTTGGTGATCACGTTGAAACAAAGTCCCTATGAGTTTACCCTATGAGAGTTCGGGGTACATTTGAGTTACGGCCGGGTTGGTTCGCACACAAAACCAACCGGGCCCCTGTGACGAAAAGGCTAGTAACTCACAGACCGGGCGTCTGATTGACGCGCCGTCTGTTGCATTGAGACCCCTATGACGAGGCGGTCCTTTGAGATACTTTTTCGTGGGACTTTGAGATATTTGGAGTATCGACCTATAGCTTGTGGAGCGGACCCTCCCAGAGACGAGCGTGCAGAGTAAGGAGACCGTGTAGCCGACTGAGACCTGACGACTGCTTGACCGACTCGACTTGGAGTGAGTCGACTAGCCCAGTGGACGAAGCACTACTTTATGAGGTGCAGACCCATGGCGGATGGAGCACTACCTGTGTGACAGTGCAGACCCGCGGTACTCGTCCGGAGAGTACCTCAGCAGGCTACTAGGGGGTGTGCACTACTGTGTTTGGGTGACATACCTTGGTGGGAAGCACTACTGTGTCTGGGTGGTTGACCTGCGGTACTTGACAGGGGGAGTACCTCAGCAGTCTTAGGTTAGTGATCAGTACCTCAGAGTCGTGATAGGACCACTGTACACTCTAGAGACGGAGCTCTTCAGCAGTTACAGTTTCGATAATGAAAATCCTAGTTTGAGCTGATACTTTTGACCTTTGTGTATACCTCATGATTGAGATGGGTCACTTGATAACTTAGGTATATGTATGGGCATATACCTGGGTAGTGGTTATCCGTTGATTTCATGATCCGTGTGTTTCCTCATGGTTGAGATGGATTACTTGATAACTTAGGCATATGTATGGGCATATACCTAAGTAGAGGTTATCTATTGAGATCTTCTTTGTGGTTATCCTTGTTGGTTTTAGAGATACCTTGAGGGTCTTGGGGTCCCTACTGAGTATCATCATACTCACCCCTGCACGGGCTATGCCCGCACCTCGTTGTGTTGGTTGCAGACGACAGGCAGTGCTGACGGAGGCCGAGTGTTCGAGGACTGGACGGTACCCGGAGGTGGACTACACGAAGAGACGACACACGGAGGAGGTTGACGAACGAGAGCGTGGAGGAGGCTATCTGTACCTATCCTTCAGGTAGGATCCGTGGTGGACGACCAGGAGCTGTGCCATCTGTACCTACCCTTTAGGTAGGATCCGAGGAGGACGACCCAGGAGCCGCTTCCGTCCTTCCAGATTTTATCTTTTCTGTTGTAATTGTTCAGTTGTAGTTGTACTTTCTTTTGGGTTTGTATTCTGGCCCATTTTCTTTTCACTACTTCTCTTGTACTTAGTGTTTACGTTTTCCGCTTGCTTCCTCTGTAGTGCTTGTTTTCTTTTATAAAGGCAATGCCTTCCCAGTTATCGGGTTTTACGCCTTTGGTGCTAGTCGCCAGCCCCTGGCCTATGGAAGGCGGGCTTGGGGTAGTCACGGCACGGGCCCTGAGGACAGGTCGTGAAAAATTGTTATTAGAGGAGTTCAGTTCTACCGCGAACTCTGATCTTTTCTATGTGAATCAATAGTGTTTAATGTATTGAGTGTGGTTATCAGTCCAGGGAGTCCAGTGTTGGTGTGGCGGCCGACATATCCATACACCAGGACCCTGACAACTAATTTCCTACTTTGTGCACGAAAACACTAATTGCGTGTGTGTTTCCAGAAGTTTTATTTAAATATCATCTCAAACCAGGTCATCTCACCAGGTATAATCGTTTGACCATGTCACGTTGTTTCTTTCAGGATTCCTTTTTCTTGGACGACCAGCTAGAGCCTAGAGGGATGTGCGTACTGACAGCCTGTCGAGCGACGAGACTTCGGTACAGGGCCCTCTTGCAGTTGAGGCACCAGCGGAGGCACCAGCGGTACTACCATACGTTGGGCCACCGATGCCACCAGCCCCAGCAGTAGAGGGTGCACGTCACTTGAGCACACTGCACGAGTTCCAGCTCCAGAGGCCACCGAGGTTCCAGGGAGGAACGGACCCGCAGGCGGCTGAGGATTGGCTGGAGGCTGTGGTGAGAGTCTTCAGGCTAGTGGGGACGCCGACAGACTTCATGGTGATCTTTGCTGCCAGCCTCCTTCAGGCAGCAGCAGGCAGGTGGTGGAGCCACTTGTTTCAGTTTTGCGACGGGATGGACTTTGAATGGGAAGACTTCGAGACCTTCTTCAGGGTGGAGTTTGTGCCAGTAGCTCTACACCCCGAGCGTGTACAGGAGCTTCTGCCTTTGCCGCGTGTTTTTTGATCAGTAGACGAGTCATCTGTGGGCAGTAGACAGATGATGCAGAGGTCCAGGAGTACTAGACTAGCAGTTGGACGATCTCGGGTTTTAGGACCAGTGGTGCGGGGCACCCGAGGTGGGGTCAGAGCCAGGCGTGCCAGAAACAGACAGTGTTACTCATGCGGCAGGAAGGGTCACCTGGCACGTGACTCTCCGACTCCTCGTACAGTTGATCCGCAGGCGTTGGAGGAGCCACCAAGGAAGTAGAGCTCCTGGAACAGGTGGACAGGAGTGGAACTAGTGGATACGTCCCTTGTACTTCTAGTTCCATGTTGCTGTTGTATTCGTGTCTTTGTACTATGAGCTGCAATATTAAAAAGAAACTTATCTTTGTTTGCTTTCCTGTCCTTTTGTTTGGTTGATACTGAGTGGTCCCGGTTAAAACTATTGACTTGACCCTCACTTTCGAGATTTCTACTGGAGGAGACCCAGTGACCTCACACTGATGCCGACAGTGTGACTCGACCCTTGGAGGCGAGAGTGACAGTTGGATCTCTTAGTAGTTACGTCGAGGCCTTACGACGTCATCCATGGCATGAATGCGTCATTCATGTCAGGATTGACTGTATTAGGCAATGGGCGTGGTTCATCTAGGGGATGAGACCGAGTTTCTCTTTTCGGAAAAAGAGAAATTTTAGCAGCTCTTTCAGATCATAGGCAAAGCAGGTGCAGATCATCCAAGAGCGGATGAAGACTGCACAATGCGTTAAGAAGCAGGAAACCGGCTCCAGTCTTAGAGACTCGAGCGTGTTAAATGTTAAAGAAGAGGAATCTTAAAGTAGAGACGAGTCTACGAAGCAGCAGACGTGGAGGCAGAGCTAGGAGAGCAGCATGAGGTGGTGTACATCCTAACATGGTACAACCACCCGCCTTAGTTATTCCCGCCAGGCTCAGGGAGCTGGAGGGCGGAGGAAGAGTGCGGCTGCATGCGGTCAAGGAGTGTGACCCAATGGCTCTAGAAATGATTCAAGGGATGTTCTATGTCCACTACTAGCTACTGTAGTAACGGACGTCGATATGAATCATTCCTTGCTTTCACAAATCTTATTCCAGACCTAGAGTTTCTGGTAAGCCGTGGACTTGACCCTCACATCTGGAGATACTTTGGGAGGAGACTCGATAATCACACTTACGCTGACGGTGTGGTCAGACCCTCGAGGCGAGAGTTCTGGTTGGAAATCTCTTGGTGGCAGCGTCGAGGCCTTATGACATTAGTTTGAGTATGGAATGAGAAATAACTGTTCATACTCAAATTGACAGTTTTAGGCAAATGTCGGGTTGGGTTTTCCTTGGTCGGAGAAAATGAAACCCTGGGCAGCACAATTTAAACTCATACACGGGAGGGTGCGACCAATCACTCTTGAGTCGGACAACCTTACCCTCGTGGTGGCAGTCGTTTCGAGTTCCAGTTCTAACTGGAATTGGAGACCTCTAGAGTTCGAGGATGACGATCACGTCCTTATACGGGTCTCACCTCGACGATGTTTACGGAGTTGTGGCCAAGGCGGAAAGTAAAATCTGAGGTTCAACAGACCTTTCTAGGTCCACAGCTGGGTAGGCGAGGTGGTTTACTGCTTGACCCATCCACCTCAGTTGCACCAGGTGCACGACGACTTCCACGTATCTCAACTGAAGAGATACGTGCTCGACCCTTCGCATATCATTGACCATGAGAAGCTGGACGATGGTGATGAGGTGGTTTCCACGGAGGTTCTAGTGGGGACCAAGGATCGAAAGGAGCGGATCCTACAAGGACGATCGATTCCTCGGGTGCACTTTCTCTTGCAATACGGAAACCTTCGGGTGAGCACATGGGAGCGGAAGGCTCAGATGCGTGCTCTGTACCGCTTTTGTAACCTTAGTTTGTGTTAAAGATTTACGAGGACGTAAAGCCCTGAGGTGGGAGTAATGTAAAGACCCGTAAAATTCAAGGAAATTTTTTTCTAAATTTTCTTTAGAATTTTACAAAAGTGCGGTTTCTGACGGTACCTGATTCCGAGGCCCGGTGTGCCCGGAATCAATTTCCGAAGTTTGGCTCGGGTACGTTCAGTGAACGAATGAGCATGTTTTTCTAACTTTTGAACCGGTGCCCGGAATCGAATTCCGAGGGCACCGATGGAACCGCAGTGCCGGTAATTGCTTAGGAACTCCTGTTCCGGAGTTTCGTTTTCTCGAGTGTTGATAATAAAAATTGTGGAAGTTTATTTTATATTTACACTACAATTTTTATTATTTTTTTCTAAGTGTTAGCTCTTGATGGAAGTTGGGTAACCACCCAACCTCCCTTTGGTGGTTATGAGGGTGGTGGGGCCCACACGAACCCCACCTCTTCATATCCTCTAAAACCCCCCTCAACTACCACTTAAATTATGTTAACTTTAGTTATAACCTATGACTTAAATGTAATGAGTTTAATGAGGTGAGTTGTATGTGGTTTTGAATTTCAAACTCTTGAAATTCAAATGTGTTGTTGTGTTAATAAAATAAGAAAGAGTCTTATTTTATTTTTGTTAGAGTTTTGTCTCCTTGAGAGAGTTGGGAAAAGTTCTTCTTCTTCTTCATCTTCTTCAACATCGACGAAGAACGCGAAGAACACCGTTCTTCAACGAAGAACTTCTCCACCGAAGAACACGGTCCTTCCGCGACACCGTATCCGCGACGCGACGTTCTTCTTCCGCGTCGTCTCTTCCGCGACGGTTTTCCGCGATGAAATCGCCGTCAACGACTTTGAATCCTCTCTTTGCGACATCGGCGTTCTTTCCCCGCGACGCCCGACCTTCGCGACGCTCATCTTCCGCGGGTCGTTGACGAACGCCGTTCCTAAACCGAGGTAGGGGATTGTGGTTATTTTATTACATTATATCCGTTCTTGATTCAAGCATGTCGAACTTCGAGGTTAATCGACTAAATGTTATCGTTTAACGAGAGGGGTCCGGACCACACAAACACGGCCTAACCCCCTCCTATGTTCATGTTTGTTTCCTTGCGGATGGAGCGGAATGGTGTGGTGCCATCGCACCACGCGAGAATCACACGACAAGTATTGCGCAATGTCGTCGCGCCGCGCCGTGGAAAGAAATTCAAGAACGCGACGCCGTCGCGCCGCGTCGAAGAAAACCGAAGACGCTGCAGCCGGAGCGGGGCCGCGGCGGAGGGGCGTGGTGCCGTCGCACCGCACCGGACGACAAGGGCCGCGGCCGGTTCCGGGCCGCGGCGGAGCAAGGTGACCGGCGGCCGGACCGGGCCGCCGGCGTCGGAGCTGGAAGGGGACCGGCCATTGCCGGTCCCGTTGAGCAGGAACCGGCCGGCCAGGTCGGGCCGACCGGAAGGGGAGGAACCGGGGGAATTAAATTCCCCCGGCTGGATTCAAGCAGCCCCAATTAAAGGGGCCGCCGTTTTCCATAAAGGAGGGGCAAAGCCCCTCCCTTGGCTCGCGTGCGGCACAAAGGCCGTGCTGGCCGCGCCGCCGGCCGGTCCGGGACTCCGGGCCGGGCCGGGTTGTCAGTCCGGGTCGCCACTCGGGCTGGGTCGACCTGGTTCGGCCAACCCAGGGGGGTACTGGGTCGGGCCGGGTCGGGCCCAGACCCCCTATTTTCGGACTGAGTTGGTTCAAATGCCTATATCTTTTGCTACGGACCTCCGATCGACGCACCGTCAGTTGCGTAGCGATCCTCAGAACGATACGGTCGTTTCGGTATATCGCACTCAGGGTTTCGAAATACTTTGGGTTCGGCCGGGTTGGTTCGGATACCAAACCAACCGGGCCCTCAGAGCAGAAACGCTTATATCTTGAGTTCCGGACGTCCGATTGACGTGCCGTCGACTTTGATGGATTCCTCTAAGTGAGATGGATCTTTTGGCTTACTCCGCTCGAGGTTTGGATGCCGTCGGAGTGCGGTCGGGTTGGTTCGCTCACGAAACCAATCGGGCCCCTGGAACGAAAAAGCCAATAACTCACAGACCGGGCGTCCGTTTGACGCACCATCTATCTCGTTGATTTCCTCTTGATGAGACTGATCTTTTGGCATAATTTACCTGAGTTTTGGATGCAGTTGGATAGTGGACGGGTTGGATCGCACCCGAAATCCAACCAGGCCCATGGAACGGAAAAGCTGATATCTTTCAGACTGGACGTCCGTTTGACGAACCGTCAGCGGCGTTGGTGATCACGTTGAGAAAAAGTCCCTATGAGTTTACCCTATGAGAGTTCAGGGTACATTTGAGTTACGACCGGGTTGGTTCGCACACGAAACCAACCGGGCCCCTAGGACGAAAAGGCTAGTAACTCACAGACCGGGTGTCCGATTGACGCGCCGTCTGTTGCGTTGAGACCCCTATGACGAGGTGGTCCTTTGAGATACTTCTTCGTGGGACTTTGAGATACTTGGAGTATCGACCTGTAGCTCGTGGAGAGGACCCTCCCAGAGACGAGTGTGCGGAGTACGGAGACCGTGTAGCCGACTGAGACCTGATGACTGCTTGACCGACTCGACTTGGAGTGAGTCGACTAGCCCAGTGGACGGAGCACTACTTTCTGAGGTGCAGACCCATGGAGTACGGAGCACGACCTGTGTGACAGTGCAGACCCGCGGTACTCGTTCGGAGAGTACCTCAGCAGGCTACTAGGGGGTGTGCACTACTGTGTTTGGGTGACATACCTCGGCGGGAAGCACTACTGTGTCTGGGTGGCTGACCCGCGGTACTCGACAGGAGGAGTACCTCAGCAGTCTTAGGTTAGTGATCAGTACCTCAGAGTCGTGACAGGACCACTGTACACTCTAGAGACGGAGCTCTTCAGTAGTTACGGTTTCGATAATGAAAATCCTAGTTTGAGCTGAGACTTTTGACCTTTGTGTATACCTCATGATTGAGATGGGTCACTTGATAACTTAGGTATATGTATGGGCATATAACTAGGTAGTGGTTATCCGTTTATTTCACGATCCTTGTGTTTCCTCATGGTTGAGATGGATTACTTGATAACTTAGGCATATGTATGGGCATATACCTAAGTAGAGGTTATCTGTTGAGATCTTCTTTGTGGTTATCCTTGTTGGTTTTAGAGAGACCTTGAGGGTCTCGAGGTCCCTACTGAGTATCGTCATACTCACCCCTGCACGGGCTATGCCCGCACCTCGTTGTGTTGGTTGCAGACGACAGGCAGTGCTGAGGGAGGCCGAGTGTTCGAGTACTGGATGGTACCCGGAGGTGGACTACACGACGAGACGACACACGGAGGAGGTTGACGGACGAGAGCGTGGAGGAGGATATCTATACCTACCCTTCAGGTAGGATCCGTGGTGGACGACCAGGAGCTGCGCCATCTGTACCTACCCTTCAGGTAGGATCCGAGGAGGACGACCCAGGAGCCGCTTCCGTCCTTCCAACTGTTATCTTTTCTGTTGTACTTGTTCAGTTGTAGTTGTACTTTCTTTTGGGTTTGTATTCGGGCCCATTTTCTTTTCACTACTTCTCTTGTACTTAGTGTTTACGTTTTCCGCTTTCTTACTCTGTAGTGCTTGTTTTCTTTTATAAAGGCAATGCCTTCCCAGTTATCGGGTTTTACGCCTTTGGTGCTAGTCGCTATCCCCTGGACTATGGAAGGCAGGCTTGGGGTAGTCACGGCACGGGCCCCGAGGATGGGTCGTGACATAGCAATTGAAGTTGGTTCTAGATTTTCTTTAGGAGAACCATCTTATGGTAAACTCTCAAAGTTCTAGTTCTATATTCACAACATTAATTTTTTGGGACATGTAATTTCTAAGTTTGGTTTATCTATGGACCTAGTGAAGATCGATGCAGTGCTTGATTGGGTTCCACACATGATCATGTTAGAGGTGCATAGTTTTCTTAACTTGATAGGGTATTATTAGAGGTTTGTTGTATAATTCTCTAGGATTGCATCCACTTTTACTACCTTGATGTAGAAAAGGAATCATTTTATATGGACTGGGTAGTTCTAGAGGTCCTTCAAGGAGTTGTGGCTGAGACTAACAAGTGATCTTGTGTTGAGGCTTCCGGAGGAGGGCATGGAGTACTTAGTATACTGTGATACCTTGAGAAATGGACTCGATTACATGTTGATGCAGTGAAAAACAGTTATCAAATATGGGTAGAGGCAGTTGAGACCCCATGAGAAGAACTATGTGACTCATGACCCATAACTAGAAGTAGTAGTCTTCACCCTGAGGATGTAAAGGTGCTACCTTCTGGGGGAGTGATTTGTGTTTTACTCAGACCATCAGAGTCTCAGGGATCTCTTCATATATAGAGAATTGAACCTGTGATAACAACATTTTTTTAGTTCCTAAAAAACTATAAATTCTAGATAATATATACTCTAGGGAATTGAAACATGGTATCTGATTCCCTTAGCATGAATTCTCAGGTTCTCTTGGTGTAAGAGGATTATAAGCAGTTGGATTACTTGAAGCTAACCCTGGTGAAGCAGGAGGGTGCATCTTTTTTGCAGTTAATGGTGTTGAATCTACTTCTCGAGTGTGTGAGAGAGTCCCATATGAGAGACATCGACTCTAACATCTTTTATGACTAGATATACATAAGGGACTTAATATATGGATATTCTGAAGGATTAAATCATGTCATCCTTTTCCAGGGATAGATGGTGGTCCCAGTCACGATGTAAGTGGAGGTGATGTGAGAGTTACACACTTCTACCCTATTTGTACATCCTGATGTGGGGAAGATGTAAAAATACTTTCAAGGGTAGTTTTTGTGGTATGACATGAGATTTTGTGTAGCTGAGTTTGTCTCTAGGTACCTCACCTATCAACAGGTGAAGGTTGAGCACCAGGTTCCTGTAGATTTTTTGCAACCCCTTGAGTTCCTTTAGTGGAAGTGGGATGACATATCCATGAAATTTGTGATAGGGCTTCCAAGAATAGTGAGGGGCCATGATTCTGACCAGGTGATAGTTGACCAAATCATGAATTCAGTACACTTCCATACTATCAGTGAGTAAAGTTAGGTGGAGAGTTTGGGGTTGTTTTATGTATGGGAGATCATATGGATTCATGGGGTTCCATCGATAATTGTCTATGATTATGATTCATAGTTTACATCATGATTATGAAAAGGACTCCAGAAAAAATTTGGGACCCAAAGGAGGACGAGTACATCCATTTACCCCTAGAAAGATGGGAAAACTAAGTACACTATCCAGGCGTTGGAGGATATGCTGATGGATTGTGTGTTATCCTTTGTCTTGAGCTGGTAGGATCACTTTCCCTTTGTAGAGTTTGTGTACAACAACAACTAACACTCTTCTATTGGCATGAAACATTTTGAGGCCTTGTATGAGAGACTCTGTAGGTTTCCCTTATGCTAGAAAGATATTGTAGAGACATCTATTGTGGGTCTAGAGTTGGTTCAGGCAATGACATAGAAGGTCCAGGTCATCTGTGAGCGAATGAGGATAGCCCAAAGTAAGCATAAATCTTACACAATTCACCGTCGTAGGCCCATGGAGTTTGATCAGGGAGATCAAGTTTTCCCAAGGCTCCCCATGATGAATATTTCAGAGGTTAGGATGGGTAGGAAATCTATCACTGAGGTTTATCAGTTCATTGAAGATCCTGAAGAGTGTTGGAGAGGTATCTTACCACCTAAACCTAACCCCACAACTAGAACAGGTGCATGATGTATTCCATGTGTTGTAGATAAGGAGATTCGTGCATGAAACTACGCATGTTATCGAATTGGGAGATCTATACATCAAGGATGGTGCTACCTTTATGGTGTACTCAATGGTGATTGAGGCTCAAAAGAAGAGGAAACTACATGGAAGAACCATCTCCTTGGTTTTCATGTTATGGTAGCATGGGAATGTTCAAGAGAGATCTTGGGTGCGGGAGATCCAGATGAAGGCTCAGTATCTCAAGTTGTTATTTTAGTTTTTTCTTTTCAGGATGAAAATATTGAAGGAGGGAATGATGCGGTGATATAATTTTTTCCTTATAAGACTTTTTAATAAATCTTTATATATTTTCCAAGCCAATCACTGAGATGACATGAAATTATGAGGTCCGGTATGTACGAAATTAATTTTATAAAAATAATAAATATATTTTATATTAAATGAACATATCTTCCTAAATAAAATGGGATAACTCTTAAAAATAAGATTGGATAAGAAATATGAGACTACGGCTGAGTCTAGAACACATTGTTTACCCTAGGTACGACATAAAATAGGTCGGCGTGGGAAATTGAGATATCTCACCCATCTGAGGTACATTCATTTGGTTAATTAATTAAATTAAATTAATTTATTGATTATTTTAACCTAACTAAATGTCTATAAACCCACCACTATGTGAATTCTATAGGTTTATCCATATAATCCCTAGTAGGATTCCATAGATTCTTCTTCCTCCTTCCATTGGCGGATCATATCGGATGGCGACAAAACTCTGGATCAGAGTAGATTAGAGAACATAAAAAATAATGACTTCCTTTGATCATTTTAGAGAACATTATTCAATGAATAATGACCCAATCCCCAAGTAAGAATCTTCAGTTTTTGGTTTATGCCCCTTTTGATTAAATTTATTGAGTAGATCAATCCCCACATTTGATCTCTGCCAATTATGGGCTTTGCATGCACCCATGTACCAGTTTAATTTATTAGTTATTGGTTTTATAACCCTAGATATCCCCATTATTTATTATTTTCTATGAAATCTTTGAAATGATTGATAAACCTTTGTTCTTGTGCCTTCCTCCCTCAATTGCTTAATATTATTCACTGGTTGGACCTCGCAGTCTTGGTTCGATGTTGTCGGGTGGTACCGTGCCCGATCGAACCCCCAGAATCATGAAAGATTCACATATGAGGGATGGATTGATGAATCAAGGATGGATTTGAGTTTTTTACTAGATTTGGGTGATTGTTCTGATAATTAGAGATCAAATCATCAACACTGGAGGAATGCAAGGAGTGCAGAATCGAGCGATGAACCACCATGGAGACGAATGATGATTTTTGGCCACTGGATGGATGAAAACGACCCACAATGACTATATTTACTGATTTTAGATAGTGTGGAGGTGATATCTGCAATGGAATGACCTTATTGGAAATGTATAACACATATATGGATTTCTTGAAAAATAATAACTACATGCCGCGTAGTTCAAAGAATAGCCAATGTGTTAGGGGCTGAATATAAAAAATAGGGTTTTGTGAATTTATAAGTATGGAATGTTGTGTATACTCCCTACACACCATGTACCGCTTCCTCAAGTAGATGAGCTATGTGGCAGAGGCATACAGGCAGGACCCCATGTGGAAATACACATCCAGAGACTTGATTGTGTACCAAATTACAGAAACATAACCACAACGCATAGGCACAAATAGTGAAATAGGAGACACCTTGTGTGAAGCAACATGTTCTGCACTAAATTAAAAAAACATGAGATGGAATATACAAACATGTCCAAGCACATGGGTGGGACCCCGAGTGGCATGGGAACACTGTGTAGTTCTACCATACACCATTTATACCTACACAATTGGTGAGATGTATACCCCAAGGACACAATGATGAGATGGAGATAGAACACATGCCATGTGGGTCCCCTCACATGTTGTGTACCCCTTGGTTCCTTTTTAGGAAACTTAAATCTTCCATATCTCCTTCATTTGAACTCATATTGTGGGCCACAAGTAGCATATCCTAAGTTTTCTTTCCACATAAAACCTGATGATCCCATCAATTGTGGCTTTTGGGATATGATGTGAAATGTTATGGGCATGATGATTTTTTAGGTGATACATGAAGATGGTAGTGGTTAGGAATAGGATCATTAGAGACACTAGAGTGGAACCCTAATCAGCTTGGGTGTAGGTCCTCTACTTGTTGAGTGAAACCCCTATCAGATAGGGAACATGTCCTTGAGGAATAGAGTGGAATGCCCCTTTCAGACCAGGGTGTAGAACCTCAAACTATATAGTTGAAACCCCTATTAGCTTGGGTGTGAGTCCTTTATAGATACCTACCATGTTAAACCCCCTATTTGATAGGATGTGGGTCCTCCTAACACCTGAGTGGAACCCCCTATCGCACCACGGTGTGGTTCCTCAACATATAGAGTGGAACTCCCCATCAGCTTGGAAATGGGTTCTCTATCTACCAAGTAGAACCCTTCTTTCAAATAGGGTGCAGTTCCTCATGACACTATAGTGGAACCCCCCTGATGCATCAAGGTTTGGGTTCTCTATGGATACTTTAAGTGTGAAACCCCCCTGATGCACTAGGGCATGAGTCATCTTCTTGAAGTTTGTTCCCTCTCAGCTATGTAGCATAGTGAAAGGCATGGTCCTTCAAACATTTAATTATGGGAATACATGTGAGATGTTGGAAATAATTGATGGGATTTTGAAACTATTAGAGACTCTTTTTGCTGGTATGATATGTGAGATGGAGATCCCTTACTCTCTCGTTTGATCTTCTTTTGACTGAGCGCACACGTGCACACACACACACACACACCTTTGGATTTGGTTACTCTCCTACCATGAGTTGTGAAAATGTGTGGGGTATACCACATGATTTCCATGTTTAGTTTCTCATGTTTGGATGAGATTACTCTCCTACTATAGGAGAAAATGAATCGACATGTATTCTATCTACAAACTGTGTTGATCCCCTTGTGTTTGGGTGAGGTTTCACTTTCTCTTTCTTGGGTTGAGCTACATCCTATTTACTACCTTCTATCTTCATATTTCTATTATATCTCTTAATTACTCCCCTTCACATTTCGAGGAGTCCCACTGGATATGTATATAATCACCCATGCATGGAATTTTCCCACATGTGTTGAGTATTTTGCAGATGACAGGCAGGTAGATGGTGACTTTATAGGATCTTAGGGACACCCAATACTTTGGACCATGTACGGTGGCTGCATCTTGGTGATCAGAAGATAGGATCTCTTAGTGTTTTACTTTCTAGTTTTTTCAAGCTGGGACACCTTTCTGGTTGGGTGTGTATTTTTTCCCTTTAATTTTTAGTTTTCACTACTGTAACCCTATACTGTCTAGAGATTTTACATGCATGGTTATTCCCCTAGTATTTTTCATCTTTTACTTTCATTAATCCATACTTCTGCATTGAGATGGATGTGTGTGTGTGTGTGTAAATGTACTTAGGAAAAGGACTCTCTAGTGTTAGTTATGCCTTCGGTGCTGGTCTCCAGCCTCTAGCCTATAAAGGCGGGCTTGGGGTAGTTGTGGCTCAATCACTGTTTAGGGTCGTGCATGATAGAAGCCCCATGAAAGGGCTTCAGAAAAACACCAGCATAATTGCACAACTCCCTCAAAATACTCCTAGATCACCTTGATTTTTCTCTATATCCCTTGCTGAGACTCCCCATTTGTTCATCCCAGGTCTCTATATAAACTAGATACAAAACATCCCCACTCACTATTTGACAACACATACTTCTTGGAATAAGTTCACCTATTACACTCCCTAGTTTCAATTGTAAAATTATGATCATGGTTGAACCTCCTAATGGATTCCACATGCAATTCCTAATAGTATAATTTCAAACTGGCCAGTGTATAGAACTTCTTCCTAGAAAAGAGACATAGAAATTTCAACCCACATATCCAATTTGATCAACATAGGCATTTGGAGCGATGTAGCCAAATGATAAACGTAAGTATTTATCCATTTACACGATTTGGTTAATGTAGTCTAATACCTTTATGTATCCAATTATCTATGTAGTCGATTTGATCACGTAAGCGTTTGGGATCCATATAGATATTTTCTAACGTAGTTGATCATCGATGTAGTTGTATCTCCCACCTATCTAAATCATCATGTAGCTTATTTTTTTGATGTATGTGATTCCCCATGGATATTTCTGACTCATGTAACTGATTTAACCCATTTGATTGGCCAACATATCCGCTTGGTTTATTCTATGAAATTCCAAAACCAGCCTGCTATCGAATTTGAATCAACAAGTATCACAGGCACTATAGGACCAAAAATGATATATTATTGAGTAGATTTAACTAGATAAAAATTAAAAAATGTCCCCTCCTAATTTACCCATTTAAAATTCATTTTCAAACCTTCAGAAATTGTGTATGGAAACCATTAGAGGAGTAGTATCAACCTTTAGTCAGAGATGTCGATGTATATTTTTTAATAGTAGATCAACTTTAGTTTCAGCACACTTGAGTGAATAAATCAATAATTCTTATTTCAAGACCCTCTTTAAATGGGGAATCCCACATCAATAAGGGAGAAATAGGATTCAATATCTTCCATATCATAAGGTACTTCATGGTCGACCATATTAGCAAGAATTTCCAAATCCACACAGATAGAGGGCGGCGGTGTTGAAAACCTTTAGTTACAAAATCAGATTAGGATATCTCAACTTTTAGCTATTCGCGGGCCAATTATGGCATACAAACAATCTAGAAAATTATCTATAAAGATAAAATATAGGTGTTCTGAACTTTTGGTGTTTCTTGTACAAGTGTCTTTGTATCTTATTATTTTTTGTGGAAGTTGACAATATAAAAAAATTCTTTAAAATTTCCAATAAAAAATTTAAACCTTTAACTAGGAAAACAAAATAAAAAACTTGAGTTTTAAACACTTGAGAATACAAAAAATACAATTAATATATAATATTCAATGAATAATAGAGTCCAACTGATTTTTTCAAGATTTGATGATTCTACATTATAATCTCAATTTATTAGTAGAAATATATCTAATTAATCAAAAGAGATGTGGAAAAGTGTGATAAAATAGTGCCACATCAAACTCACACATACTTAAAACATTTCACTCATGGGAAATTTAGTTATTTAGATGGGTTGTTAACAAAGAATACATGGTCAATGGATATCATATTACCTATGTTCAACACTATACAACTAAGTCAAAGAATATCATCAAATCATATATTTCAATAAATTGTCATTCCTCAAATGAGAATTCATCACACTGCCCCACACATCGATACAAACTCAAATAATAGTTCTAGGATCATATATGAGAGATACCCAAGTGGAATTTAATCTATAACAAGAGGAAAACAGTTTTCAATCACCCATAACTTCCTCAAGACGAAGATCCACTTCCCATTTTGTTGATAAAACTCAAAATATTTTTGTATAAATCAATTATCCCCTTGTTCATCTGGGTTTAATGTTACCCTCACTATCATGAGCTCATTTTCGACAAGGTAACTTTATTTTAATTTTTCTCATCCTTGAATTTGTGCATGCACTATGCAAAGCATTTATTTATTTTTGTATTTATTTAAATAAATTAACCCAGTAACCTTGTCTTAGAGACTCACTGTGGGATCCCAATTACCCATTTTACACCAAATTAAAAGGATTTATATTGACCTCAATTAAACTAGATCCCTAAGGTGTTCCATGTTACCCTTTCTAAGTAGCTAGGTACAAGATCAAACTCAATATTCCTCAAGTTGTAGTTCCAATTCCATAAGAGTCTAAATTATAGAACTTCATTCACCTAGTTTTCAAGAAATATTTCCATAAATATAATGGAAAACAACACTTAGTAAACACTCAATCCTCACAAATCCATACATAGTGAAATTCCTCAAACAAGATATGACATTATTCTTTAGGATGAACACTTTGAGTTCTTATTTTCCTAACCAAAATACACACAAAACACTTACAAAAGAAAATTTGACTAAATTTAAAAAAATATAGGCATTAGAATAAAAAATTGAGGGGCAGAGGGGGGGGGGGTGATGTGGCTGAATTGAAACACAACTAAGGCATAGAGAAATTACTCTCTCTAATACACTTTAAAGCAAACATTATCTCCAATGTTGGATCCTAAAGTGGGAGACAATAAATATAAAAAGTGATATGAAAATTCAGTAGTGAAAATAATAAAAAGAGGGTTGTATAAAAGTCCAAAAGTAGCATAATTTAAACACTTAAAATCAGTTTTCATAAACAAAATTGGTTTTCAAAGTTCATAATTTTTATTTTTCTAATTCAAAAAAAATCCCAATGTGACTCAAAAAAGAAACATGATAAATAATAAATCATTATTATCGATGAATAAAAACAAGTGGTACTCCTACACACATAGTTTCTAGTAGAAAAAATAAATCTCTAGGAATAATTAAAACTAACACACCCCTGAAATAAAGATTGATTATCAGATCCCAGTCAAAGTGTGATTCCTGCCTCCTCAAAATAGAATCCTCTATTTTGGAGGACAAATTATTCATAAATGAGAGAAATAAAATATCATAATTCAATCGTCAAAAATGAGTAACAAACAATGAAAAACATGGAACCATATTTTGAATCCCATGAAGCACTATGTTTAGTGTTCTTAGTTAGGCATAAAAAAAGATTCAATTTTGAAGGTGGAAGAGGGAAGCCAAACCCTTTAACTATCTCACAAAGTAATGCTTCATTCTTGACCATTAACCAAAAATGGGATGTTATCATGTCTAACTAATTCCACATCACAACTAACTAACACCTTTAAAATCATGAATGGGCATGACCACCAGGATATAAGATTACCAGGATATAAATTAATCCTAGAATTCTGGAGAAAGACATTATTATCCAATTTAAAGTGCTTATTTATAATTAGATAATCATGAAAATATTTTTTCCTTTCATTATTTAACCTGGCATTGTCATAGGATTCTCTCCTAATTTTATCAAGCTCACTTAATTCAAGAAGTCATCCTTCCAAAAATATTTAAAATCAAAATTCAAGGATTTAATTTCCTAAAAGTATTTATGTTTTAGCTCCATAGGAAATTAAAAATCCTTTCCTAATAGAGGTTAATATGGATACATACCTATTGGCGTTTTAAAGTCAATCCGATAAGGCCATAATGCCTCATCCAACTTTAATGACCAATCTTTCCTAGAGTTGTTGACAATATTCTCTAAGATTTGTTTCAATTCATTTTTAGAAACTTTATCTTGTGCACTAGATTATGGGTAATAGGGTATACCAATTTTTTGTGCACAACCATACTTTTAAATCAATTATTTGAACGTATAGTTCTTAAAGTGAGTCCCATTGTTAGTAATGAAAGCCTTGGTCACTCCAAACCTAGAAAAGATGTTCTTATTGAAAAAAATAATCACACTAATAACTTTGTTATTTGGGAGAGATATTTCCTTAACCCACTTTGATACATACTCAACTTTAACTAAAATGTATTAATTTTCATAGGATGAAGGAAAAGGGCACATGATGTCTATTAAGAAAACATCAAAGATTTCAACTTTTGAAATTCCCTTCTGGGGAAGCTCTTGCTTCTTGCCCAAGTTACCAAGTATTTGGAATTTATTACATCCCACAACTTGAATTTAGGAATATTTATATAATGTAGTCCAATATAATCTTGATTATAAAACGTTTTGATCAATACTCTTACTACCATGATGTCCTCCCCAAGAGGATGCATGATAACTCTCAAGAATAGGAAGTATATCTTCCTTAGGAACACATCTTATCATGATTTCATTATCACACCTCTTAAATAATAAAGAATTATCATAAAAAAATTGAGTTTAGAGATACAATTTTTTATTTAGTTCTGAGAGAAATCCTTAGTTATAATTCCAACATTGAGAAAGTTAAAAAGTATAACACCCCAAGCCCGTGCTTCCAGATTCGGTGCTAAAATATGTTGTGTAATTTTTTTATAAAAGGAACTGAATAATTACACATCACGTTACATAATAGAGGACCTTTAACAGTATAGGTTTTAGAGATTAGAAAAACTTTACATCTTAACCAAACTGTACAAAACCAAATAAAATAAAAGAAAAGACTTCACATGCGTTCACACCGTAAGTGAAACAAACAGCTTCAGAAAACTCTACTGAATATGTAGAAAGTAATTTAAAACATGGGGTGAGCATTAAATATGCCCAATAAAAAGTTTTAAAACCTTTTTTAAATCCTTTTAAAGATATTATTTTGAAAATAATTTTTAAAAATACATTTAAAAATATCTTTTTGAAGACATTATTTGAAATTAATTACGACTTAAAAATACTAAATCACTTAAGAAAATACTTACGTTCAAAAATTTCTTTAAACATATTCCAGTGTTTTTCAGAAAAACACACACAAACTTTTGAAAACAAAACACTATTCTGAGGCCAATTGAAACATTGAATTCTATCTTGGGCATACCTACTTAGCAAAGGATGAGTTCACTTCCCAGTAACCTTTCATATTTGCAACGTTCAAGTGCTAGATTTTTTTAAAACATTTTTATATTTCTTTACTTATATATATACTTTCACTAGAGTTTTTAATTTTTAAAAAATACCACTGCATTAAAATTCACATTCACACTTATATTTATATATATAAGTATTTATATGCATAAACATATGAACTTTCATTGCATATCACTTATGAGTTTGGTTACAACCAAAACACATGCAATAAGATTTTGCATGTACTATCCATGTATTCAAACTTTCTTTCATGCAATACCTTACCATTCATACAAATATTTTTTCTTCTTAAAATAATAATAATATATAATTATGTTCCACATATAAAATAAACTCATTAAATCCATGTAATTAATAATCTTATAAGTAATCCTTAACATTTAAATTGAAATCATGAATTTATTATGAATGCAAGGTATGTTGATGTTATGCATAATGCAAGGCCATGATAGTATGAAGATGAGATATCATTAATCTTAATATAACACGATGGCATGCTATGCACATTTTTTTGAAACATAGAGATAAAACGATGGTAAACATTCCATCCTTACACACACACACATATATAAACTATAAATTTAAATTTTAAATAAAAGATATTGACGTTTCAAAATAATCACACACACACACATACCCACCCACACACACACATATATAACATGGAATTATATTATTAAATTAGTGATTAACCAAATCTTCAATATGCAAAAAATATCCCATGTAATTAAATTCTTAAACTTAAAGATGCTATAAAAATATTGCGTATATGTATATATAAATATATACATATATAATTGAAACACATATATTCATAAAAAAATAAACCCCCTTACGCACATAATCAAAAGAAATACAAATATAAATATGAAATAAATAATCCTTGGTTTTGAAATTAATACAAATATATATATATATATATATAACTTTGAAATTTGAATGTAAAATTTACCCTTACAGAATTTATGAGAAAAGAAAATCAAGAACCAAGATGTGAAAATAAATTTTAATAACACCTTAACATAATCATAACCTGGTATATAAAATTAATCAGCTTCCCTTACAATAAAAACATGAACATAATAGATAATCTACCTTACTTGAGATTATAAAATTTTGAAGTGATTGTACTCAGTTAAATTGTAAACAAAAGAAAAATAACCCTTGAATTTTTTTGCAGAAGGTGAGAAAATATTGAATGTTCTTCTACATAGGACACATACACACCATACTGTATATTGGTTTTCCAAATTGTAGTTTACACAAATGCACAAGTCCTTTTATAACATAATTCTACTATTTTTATAGCGACACACATGGCTAGTAGGGAATTTTAGGTGTAGATGTAGAGGAAAAGATGAAATATATAAATTTTATATTCCATCATTAAATAAAACAGATTCATCTGATCAACACAAGATTGAAAGAATCAATATAAAATAACTGTAAAAAAGATAGGTGAATCAACAGCCGTGGATCGAAACAAAACATCTATTGTTTATAGTCCCAAAATCAAAATAGTATCCAAATGGATCAAAATCAGTTGAAATAGAGGTTAAAAAAAAGAAAAAGGGTTTAATTACTCTGAATAAAAATGGATAGACTGCTATAGGCCGGAACAAAAAAATAGGACAAACATTGAAATTAGATGAAAGAAAAATGTGTTAGGACCATAAATGATTGGCCCACCGGTGGAGTGATAATCACAAGATAAAAATAAAGTGAAAATGTGGAAATAAATGGGACACCAGATGTCACGTGAAAAAACCACCAAATGAAAGGGGTAAAAAACCACGGGAAGATAGAAGGATAAATATGGGGTAAAAGTGGGTACACACACCCTCACTATTACAGGGAGAAAACCTCGTAATATCTCTCTTGAATATGGTGGGGAAACCTCCTCACTAATACCACTCACAAATGGAATAACTGATGACGAGATTGCTGGTGAAGGTGATAATATTTGGAAGAGGGGAGGGACTCCTTTTATAGGCCTTCTCACCCCTTCCCCTTGCCTTCTCCCGCTGGAGGTTTGGTGGGGGTTTTGGCCACCCACTATCTACCCTGCCATTCCCCTTTGACAAATCAAGGGGGGGTGCCATCCAGGAAGAGTTTCTTCCGACACATCTCCCACTTGGAGATTTTATTGAGAACCAATCACATCTCCACACATCATTTATATCTGTCCAACCATGCTCCTCATGTATCTGCGAGGCCGCTCAAAGATCTACACCATCTGAACTTATTAGAGTTAATCACCTTCGTCATGAAATCTTCCATATTTTCTTTAGTATAAATCTTCTACATATCCACACTTCCTTCCTCCACCACATCTCAGACAAAGTGATATTGTACCCCAATGTGCTTCATCCTGGAATGAAAAGAAGGATTCCTTGCAATGTGCAAGGCGTTCTGACTGTCACAAAACAATGGAATCTGCTCCTGTCTGTGACCAAGCTCCTCCAACAACCTTCTCATCCAAACCGACTCTTTGCAAGCCTGTGTAGATGCCATGTACTCTGCCTCCGTCATGGATAAAGCTACAACTGACTGTAACTTTCAAATCCAGCTCACATATCCTCCTGCAAGAGTAAACACATAACCAGTAGTGGATTTCCTCCAGTCACAATCACTTGCAAAATCTGAATCAACATAGCCTTTGATAGTAAAATCTGATCCTCCATAACATAATGCAGCATCTGAGGTCTCCTTGATGTATCTTAGGATCCTCTTCACTATGCTCCAATGCTCTTGTCCTGGATTCGCCATGTACCGAGTAACTGCTCCCACTGCATGTGAAATGTCTAGTCTAGTACAAACCATAGAGAACATTAGACTACCCACTGCCGATGCATACAGTACTCGAGACATTTGCATCCTCTCTACTTTACTACTAGGACTCATTATGGAGGATAACTTGAAATTAATGGAAAGAGGGGTAGAGATTGGTTTACAGTCTTGCATGTTGAAGCGTTTCAAGAATCTCTTTAAGTAACTCTTCTTTGATAGCCAAATATTTCCATTATTTCTATCTCGGTAAATCAGCATCCCAAGAATCTTGTTTGCTGGTCCCAAGTCCTTCATATCAAACTCCCTAGCCAAATGTGCCTTCGTCTCCTGGATCTAATCATTGTTGGGGCCTGAAACCAACATGTCATCCACATACAATAGAAGAATGATGAAATCATTACGATCCGAACCCTTGAAATATGCACAAGGATATGAATGAAGTCTGTTGTATCCAAGTCTCATGATATAGGAATCAAATCTCTTGTACCAACACCTCGGTGCTTGTTTGAGACCGTACATAGTTTTTTTCAACCTGCAAACCAATTTCTCTTTGCCTTCTTCTGAAAACCTTTCCAGTTGGAGCATATAGATCTCTTCATCAAGATCACCATGGAGAAAAGCAGTTTTCATATCTAACTTCTCTAGATGTAAGATGTATGTGGCACACATCACCAGAACTATCCGAACAGTTGTCAGTCTAACAACAGGAGAAAATATTTTATTGAAATCAATACCTTCCTTCTAAGAAAATCTTTTGACCACCAATCTTGCACGATATCTTTCCACCTGGTCTTTTCCATCCCGCTTGATCTTAAAGACCCATTTGTTTCTGATATCCTTCCTTCTACGAGGTAATGGAACAAGATCCCAAGTCTTGTTCCTGTGTAGGGCTTCAAGTTCCTCCTACATCACCACCATCCATGAGGATACATCTGGACTATGGGTCACCTCCACAAAAGAAGATGGCTCTCCATCCTCTGTCAATAAGAAATACGCAATATTGCTCTTAGTGACATAGTTTGAGTGCCATATTGGTTCTCTTTTCTCCTGAGTTGATCGTCGTGGTCCAGACTCAACCAGTACTTGATCATTGTGCTCTGGTAATGCCTTAGAGGAAACTGGTTCTTCCTTGGATTTGTCCTCTACTTCGACTGTTGTAGTTTCTGTATTATCCTTCTCCATGTCTTGATCAGTTGTCATTTGCACCTTGTCTTCTGCAAAAATGACATCTCTGCTGATGATAAATTTGTGGGTAGTGGGATACCACAAATGATACCCCTTCACACCATTAGCGTACCCCAAGAAGATACATTTCTTGGTTCTCAAATCCAACTTCGATCTTTCCTGGTCATTAAACATTGCATATACAGGACTTACAAAATTATGTAAACAAGAATAGTTAGCGGGTTTACCAGTCCACAACTCCATCAGTGTCTTCATCTCAATCGCCATTGAAGGAGATCGGTTGATCACATAATAGGCGGTATTCACTACTTCTTCCCAAAAAGGTTTGGCAATACCTGCAGTCTTCAGCATCGCCCTTGTTCTATTCAACAGGGTTCTGTTCATTCACTCTGCCACTCCATTCTGCTGAGGAGTGTACACCACCATGAACTGTCTCTTGATCCCTTCTTGTTGAAAAAAGTATCAAACTCCTCACTTGTATATTCTCCACCATTGTCTGTCCTCAGACACTTGATCTTCTTTCCAGAGTCAAGATATTTCGGCGCTTTGAATATTTTGAAGACTTCAAAAACACCTGACTTCCTACTGATTGGCTACACCCAACATCTCATGGAATAATCATCAATGAATGATACAAAGTACCTTGATCCTCCCAGGGATATAACCGGTGCTTTCCAAACATTGGAATGGATCAACTCCAAGATCTCCTGACTTCTTGCTGTTGACGTCCCGAACATTAAACTGTGTTGCTTTCTCAAAACACAATGCTCACAAAATGGTAAGGATACCTTTGGTAGCCCAGGAAGCAACTTCTAATTTGCAAGACTCTTTAGGCATAGTTCTGACATATGGACAAGCTTCCGATTCCATAACGTCGTCAATGCTTCCATCGAGGTAGTTGATGCAACAACTATCTCCGCCTCTTTGTACGTTTCACCCATAAGCATGTACAGGTTCTTTGAGATCTTCTCCGCCTTCATTACCACAAGCGCGCCCTTCATGATTCTCATCACTCCATTCTCGGTGTGAGTCTTGCATCCGATGTCATCAAATTGTCCCAAAGACAATATGTTCTTCTTCAGGCCCTTCACATGACGTACTCCCTGGACGATTCATACTATGCCATCATGCATATTCAGTTTGATGATACCGACTCCAACGATCTTCAGAGTGTGATCGTTCCCCATGTACACAAGTCCTTCTGGGATGGTTTCATATTGGTCAAACCATTCCCGTCGAGACGTCATGTGCCATGTTGCTCCTGAGTCGATAATCTATGCATCGTTGAGATGCTGCCTGCTTTCAGTAGTCATCGCCGCTTCACTAAATAGTATATCTCTAGAAGTACTTGCCACATTTCTGTCCATGCCATGATCCTGGATCCCACTGGAACCACGCTCCATCATCACATCTACAGGTATTTCGTCAATTGTCAGTCGACAATTTTCCTTCTGTAGCACTGCCTGCATCTTCATTTTCCACAATGAAAAATTATTCCCGTTGAATTTTTCGATCTCAAATTTCACCGCCATCTGGACACGTCGTCAGTCTAGAACCTCCTAAGTTTCACAATGGTTTATTTAATAATATCAATAATTTTTTTTTCTGATGTGACAGATCAACCGGAGTTGCAATCACAGAGAATACTCAAATTTATGAGAATTATTAATACCCGAAAACGTGAACAGCACCGGGCCAGAACCTTGCCTCTGATACAACTTGTTAGGACCGTAAATGATTGTCCCACAGTGCATCAATAATCACGAGATACAAATAAAGTGAAAAATGTGGAAATAAAAGGATACCAGATGTAACGTGGTTTTTTTACCCCTTTCATTTTGGGGGGTTTTCCATGTTACATCTAGTGTCCTATTATTTCCGCATTTTGAACTTTATTTGTATCATGTGATTATTGCTGCACCGTGGGCCAATCATTTACGATCCTAACAAAACGAACTTAGAAAAGAAGGAAGATTTAGACAAAAAACAACCCTACCTTACCTAGATCTCCAAAGAATCGGACCATAACATAACTCGGGTCGAACCCTAACCGTAGATAGACAACGAAGCTTGGATCACCACAACTTCGGTTGGACTCCCCTGCCGGTTCTTGGTTCACCTTGGTTGAATCTCCCATCGCGTCACATCAGCTTTAGCTCGACGACATGACTTCCCTCTCTGGCACTCGATCTCGCTGGCACTCAGCTTCAGCATGAATCCCTCCTTCTTGATCTCCTTTATGCACATGATGCTCTTACGAAACCCCTACTCGATTTCCCTCAAAATCATCCCCCAACACTCAAAAGATTTATTATTATTTTATATTATTTAATTTTGTTAATAAGTTTAATTATATAAATATTATCATAAAATATGTATAAACATATTTTATAATTTTATATAAATATTATAACTTCAACATTAAAACAAAATGATTTTATAATCTAAACATGTTTTATAATTTGAAACTAATAATACTAATTTTTCATAATTCAGGATTTATAAAAGTAATGGTTTTATAAAAATAATTTATTCAGAAATCATAATTCAAAATTTTAATTTCACACACACACACATAAATATATTTTGAAAATAAAAATTTATAAAACCAAATTAATTATATTTATATACAAATATACTTAACATTATTTAGTATTTTTAATATTATAATATTTATACAAATTATTTTATTATTATAAAAAATGATGAAATACATATATTCATATATATATATATATAAACAAAATAATTCCATAAAACAATATTTGTTTCAATATTATTAAATTAAAAATAAATTTGTAAACTATAAATATTGAGTAAAATTAATTATAAGTATTATAATTAAATTAATTAAAACACTTGATTTCAAATATTATTTTCAAATAAAATAGTCTCAAAATATTATTAGTTGGTTTTATCCATTTAATAAAATAAAACTAAGTTGGAAATTCTGGGATGTTATAAAAAATTTGGAAAACCATGGAATACTTTCAATAGAAACAAAAAAATCTTTTCATCAGGGAAAATAGAGGTAATCTCCCTTGAATCATCATTTCATGTTGTGGGAAACCTAGATAGATGATCAGTTACCACATTTCCAGCCCCATGATTATCCTTGAGAACTAAGTCAAATTCCTATTATATTAGAACCCATCTCATCAGTCGAGGTTCAGTTTATTTCTTAGAGAATAAATACTGAAGGGATAAATGATCTATGAAAACAATGAATTTTGATCCATTTAGATACTTCCTAAACTTTTCTAAAGAAAAAACCACTGCTAAAAGTTCATTTTCTATTGTGGTGTAACTCCATTGAGCCTCATAGAGTAATCTTCTAGCATAATAGACAATATACAACTTCCTTTACTTTGGCCTAAAAATACTCCCACAACAATTTCACCAACATCACACATGACTTTAAAAGGGAGTTCTCAGTCTAGAGTAGTAATAATGGGTAGAGAAGTGAGATTTTACTTAACCATATTAAAGGATTCCAAACATTTCTCATCAAAAAATGGCATGTCCTTAACAAGAAGGGAACAAAATGTCTTAGTTATCTTAGAAAAATGCATGATGAATCTTCTATAAAACCAAGCATATCCTAAAAATATTCAAATACCCTCGACATTTTAATATGGAGGTAGCTTTTTAATGACTTCAACTTTATAATCATAAACCACCAATACATTCTTGGACACCTTATCCCCCAACACAATTCCTTCAGTTACCATGAACTGACATTTTCCTAATTTAAGACAAGGTTTGTCTGTTTATATCTTTGAAAATCATTTTTTAAATGTTTCCAATAGTTTTCAAAATTAGAACCCACTATGGAGAAATATTCTATGAACACTTCTGTAGAAGGATAAATCAAATTAGATAAAATTTCCAACATACACGATTGTTTTTTTATTTTCTTCACTCAAGTTCAGATATTGTAGGACCTAAAAGAAGTTTCTTGAAAGTTGTATTGAATGGAGATATTATAGGTGAATAGATATTACAGTTTCTAAACTAGTTATCCCATTAACCCACTCAATGAAGAAACCTAAAGACCCATCCTTATGTGTTCTATACTCTTCTCAGATGGAATTACAGATGAAATGTTAATAACAAACACAACACCTGAAATAGATCTCAGAATGTCAGACAGTTGAAGGTCAAAAATTACTCATTCAGTGAGAAAAAAAATGGAAGAATCCGACAACTCCTAACAATTGAGTGAAGTAAATACACCAACCAGATCAACCTCTTTCTCTAATTCAAGTTTAGCTAACCATCAGAACAAAAATATTTAATATAACAAAAAGTGTATGAAAAATAGAGGTATGAAATAAAACAACCAAAAACAAAAAATCCCCATGCAAAGGATTCTAAAAAACAACATTAGAATTTTTCATCTCCCTACCACTCCACCATGGTTTCCTTTATTTTTCTTTGTATCCACATCCATTACTCTTCGTCTATGCATCCCCTTCTCTATATAATCCAAATAAAAAATGTCCCCACTTACTTTTTGACAACACCAGCTTCCTAGTAGAAGTATAACTACTCCTCTCCCCTGTTTCAATCATAAAAGTTTGATCCAGGTTGAACCTCCCACTGGCTTCCACATGCAAGTACAAATGGTAGAAATTACAGCTAGTTAGCATATAAAACTTTCTCCTGGAAAAGATACATATTCGATTCCACTAGAATAACTAATTTTATTAACATAGGCACTTGGGATGATGTATCCAAATGATCAACATGTGCATTTATCAGTGTAGATGATTTAGTTTACATAGTAAAATCCATTTATGTAGACGATTATCAACATAGTCTATTTGATCATGTAAGAGTTTGGGCTCCACGTAGTTGTTTCCTAACGTAGCCAATCATCAACATAGGCATATCTTACACACATCCAAATCATCACATAGCCAAATATTTTGACAGATGTGATTCCCTATGGGGTCATCTAAATCACGTAACTAATTCGACCCATATGATTGGACAACATAGCTGATTGGTTTCTCCTCTACAATTCCCTACCTAGCCTACCAAAAAATTCAAATCATTGAGTATCAAAGGCACTGTAGGACTGATAATTATATATTCTTGAGTATATTTTCCTAGATCAAACCTGAAAAATGTTCCCTCCTCATTGTTCCATTTAACTGGAATTTTCTAACCTTTAGAAATGGAATCTAGAACCCATGGAAGGAGTAGTATAAACCTTCATCCATATGTGTGGATGCATAGTTTTTAGTAGTGGATTAGCTATAGTTTTAACAAACTTGTGTGCAAACTTGTGTAATGGTCAATTCACAACATTATTAAAATGAGGACTCTTGAATCAATAATGGAAACATAGGCTTTTATCTCTCCCATATTGATGGGTACTTCATGGTTGGCCACATCATCAATAATTTCCAAATCCAAACCAATAGATGGTGGTGGCATCATAAAACTTTGACTACAAACTCAGCTTAGGAGATCTTGGATTTTAGATATTCCTAGGATAATTCCAATGTACAAACAATCAAAAAAATTAGCTATGGACATGAAATTTATTTGTTATGAGATTTTAGAATTTCTTATATAGGTGTATTTGTATCTTTCCAACTTTTTCGACTGCTAAAAATACAAAAAATTTCTATAATTAAAAGTTATAATAAAAAATAGAAGACCATACCCAAGAAAAAAATGAACAAAATGAGTTAAACACTTGAGCACCCAAAAACAGACAATTAGGATATAATATTCAATGAATAACATAGTCCAACTAATTTGATCTTGATTTTATGATTATCAATTATAATCTCAATTCAATAGTAGAAACACATTTAATTAAGGAAAAGAGATGTGAAAAATTGTGATAAAATGGTTCTACATTACAATAATCGGGTCGAGGTCCCTATACTCAAGTAATATTCTAAGGTCAACCTTTACTTAATCCATCAACCCTTGGAAGAGTATAAACCTATTATCCCTACTACTAAAACAGTCTTGCTGGAAACTGATACTGAGAATGACGCTGAACCTAACTACCTCCAGCAAACTGAGCTTGAAGAAACACTGGGAACTTATTATGATGATGTAAATGAACCCTGTAGACAAAAAAAAATCTGAAATCCCATAGTAGGATCATAGAATCCAATGAACCTAGAAGGTCAGAAAGGAAGATGCAAAGGTCAATTCACCACTGGTCAAAACCACAAAGCCCCTAATGACTGATACCTACCACTGATAACACTGCTCCTTAAGGAACCCCGCTCATTCCAATCTCAGGGAAAAACTCATCCTGAGTGTATATTATAGTTCACCTCTTCCTTCTTCTAAACATCAAAATACATTGGAAATATAAAGGGAGTAACTTCATATTGTATAGAAGGATGAAGTGCCTCATTAAGATGCCACAATCAAGACTCCTCATTAGAAAAAATATAAAGGGAGAAACATAAAAGATCCTTGAACTTGATTCTCAGATTCCTCATAATCATACTCCCATACTAAAGAGATATTATCTCTTTACTCTTAACTAAATTCATGGTCAATGAGAGAAACTCTTCTCAGTAATCTTTCTAAAAATTGACCCAAAAATTATATGCCTACTTCTTCTCACCAAGATACAATTTCCATCACTGATGTAAAACCCCTCGCATCTGAATGACTATCAATGAGACCAAGTACTCCACCGGGTTCTGGATCAAACTGAAGGAGATCTTGATCTCATACAATTATATCTCTATCTATAGATAAGAAACAATGAAATCATAATTCCACAATATTTTCCACTAAAAGAAACATAAATCCCTCTTCCAATCATCATCCTTCTCCATTAGGTTAATCCTCCGACAATCGACCAGATCAGCCTGATGAACCTATACTTCCTGATCCACACATAGATGATGAAGAGGATCTATAACTGGAATAGAAACAAGGATTTTCTAGGAATGATAGTATAGAATTTTATTAATATTTATTTAATTCATTTTAACTTCCCAGATCTACCCAATTTCAAACAAGAACAAAAGTTATTCATGAAGCATGAACCTATCCTAAGTCTCTACCCTACAAGAGGCATCACCTCACTTGGCTATTAAGTAGGCTCATAGTCCTTCCATTAGAACATAGGGGGCCTAGAAATACTATTTCCTAGCTAGTCTTCCCAGGCCTATGTCACGAGCCAAGATCAACTTATATTATCACCCTACCAACCCATTAAATCTTCAATATGCCAAACTCCAAACCATATCCTATACCTCATCCATACCATCTAATACAACTATATCATGACCCCTATATTTAAAGGATTCCCTCCCAATTCATTAATAAAGGAAGAGTTATAATGACCACCAAATCCTACCTTCAGTAGGCCCCAGGTTGATAACTAGTACTAAGGGTATAAAATAACCTAAATGGGATGCATTATCCTTTATAATAATAGGATAGAGAGATAGGATACCAACGATAAATAAACTCCATAAAATATTATTAAAAAGAAACAAAAACCATCGCACAATGGATTCATATATAGAACAAATACATATAAAAGTCTCCAAAATAAACACCCATAAGAAAAACTAGGGCAGTGACACAACAACAGCTCTAAAGATCAAGCTAGAAATGCCCAGAATGGTCTATGAAGTCGTACTAGAAACCTTAATAAGTTTATATATATATATATATATATGGTGAGAATATAAGTATACTCAGTAGGGTAACCAAAGTCTCTCATGCACATGTGAAAAGAGTATACTAATATACCAGTGAGAAAAATAATAGAACCAAAAACACCTATACATGTCAACTAACTAAACCCATCTTCACCATGGCACAATCACCAGATAACACATCCATGTATAATAAAATAATAATAATCATATCGATAAAGGGTACCCCAAACCACTTTTCCACTGATTTTTCACTCTCACACCCCAACGTCATACATCCTGGTGCTCCCATATCTTTTGAACATTACATCATACCAAGAACCCTACGTATAACTGTCCATCACATCACACCTCTCTCGAAGACACCTGGGTCATCACATAATGTCTCATACATAGTCATAAATAGATTAGTATAGTATCATGACCATTAAGGACATAAACCTAATGAACTCCTCCCACCATGCATGACCCCACCATAAGACATCTCATCACCTCATCAAACATCACTACAATGCACTTTTGATTTCTGTCTATCACTGCATGTGCATGTAATTTTCACCAATAAGTGAGATATGGGAAGAACGAGTATCCATCCATATATCCTCACCACTGATATATTGAAAAAACACCCCTAAACATATATGGGTGTCAAAAAATGGTGCTCGATGCGGGTGGGGTGTGTATATAAAATCACAAGGAATATACATGGTATATATATATTTTCACACTAGCCCAAACTATCCATTCAAAACAAAGAACCAAAGAACTCACAATGTCACTACACTTCCTCAAAACACCACCACTACTAAATTAACAACACCACATAATAGTCCACAAGACACATTTCACATTTAATATTCATTCTCAACTTAATCCATGTTCCAAATTTCACATTACTAACCAATTACATTATCCTATCCATTTATTTAATTCTACATACCATTTAATTTTAGATTAAAGATCAACTATATTTTACCACACTTCCCAAATTTAATTGATTCATTATCCATTTCCATTCCATTAACCAATCTAGACCATTCCGTTTAAATTTCAACATTATAATTTAATTATAACACTACCCAGACAACTAGCATAACAAAACACCACACAAAACAATATCCCTTCATTATCATCAATCCAAATATCCCAACATTACCACCATTTTACAACTGTATCCACTTCCTCATCACCACAACCACATCACAACCATTTCCCATCTCAATCACCACATAACACAACCAAAACTCATCACATAATTTCCCCACATCACAACTATAAATCACGCCCCACATTATGAACACACCAGAACACATTATCCTCACACACCGTAACAACACATTTCATAGCCACACAAAAACCAATTATCATATTTCATATTTAACAAGTGGGATTTATCAATTCCAGTTCTTTATTTTAGGGAAATCTTACACAGGAAATGGTTTCTATGTGCAACCAATTATTTAGCCTAATATAAGTGATTAACCATTTATTCGAGGTGGTATCAAAAAAATAACACATTAAGGGATCCACAACACATTTAAAATCAGCGCAAACATAGGCTCTCAACAGCCATGATTTTCAATGGTACAACAAGCATGAATAATCAATAATATCAAAAGGCTGTAAAAACATGTGAATCATTATACTCCCTATTTAATTTCAATTAAACATTTCATTATAATTATTAGTATAGTGAAAAAAATCTTCCCAAAGATAAAAAAGAGTATAAACCCTCCCACATGATACAACTAGATGATAAATGAAGGAACCCTACCTCATACTTAGATTTTTGATCCACTATGCAAGGTTGGAATAAGAGCAGGGCCACCACCAAGAACTATAATGAATAAGAACACCATACCAACCTAGAAAAAAACAACCAAGTTATTATCCCATAAAAAACACCCAAAAAATGAAATTTCTCTTTACAGTAACCTCCTAGATAATAAAATAGAGAAAAAACTGGAAAAATAAAGAGGGGAACTCACCTAAACCACCACAGATCAATCCTATAAGGTCAATGTTGAAAGCCAATGAGTGGGGGCCGATAGAATCTATTGGTATTCACTTAAATCCATAAATATATGAGATAAATACTAGAAGAATGGTTGGGTTTGAGGGACTCTAGGAATTTATACCCAACATGAAAAACCTAAGCCCATGACGTAGCCACCTAGACCATGCTGCATCCTATTTTAAAATCAAAGAGACTACAACACAAGACCCCTAACATGCCATATCCATTATGGTCAAACCATATATATGATCCATGACTATGTCCAAATCAAATATTTGAAAAATTGGTAAGGATACCATGATGCAGCCAAAGCTTCTATGCTATAGACCCTCGACAACTAAAGAGGGGGCTATGCTGCAACCCCTATCCATGACGTAGTGGTGCATATTTTTATAGAACTACTAAAATATCCACCCCAAGACACTATGCCACGTATGAGGCCTACACATTTAAACCAACATCATCTAAGAAGGGATATGTTGTAGCCAAGGTTACATGGTAAAACTACCCCCAGAATGGTAGTAGCCTCAAAAATCCTCCTGAGCTCCCCCTAAGACATAGCTGGCCATCCAACGCCTCAACAAAAAAATTTATGCCACATTCAAAAGCTCCACTCCATATGGATCCTTATCAACTGGACTATCCAACTATCTCCTCCATCTCCAACTCCTCGAGACTCCCTCAGACACCTATATCACCATATTTTCACAAAGTAATGGGCTGGAAGGTCTAGGGAATTACATTCAAGGTTTGTTTGCAAGTGTCCACGATGTGTCCTCTTTTTTTACAAAAGAAACAACTTATCCCGTTTGGTGTAATATCATTCTTTGAATTATTGGTATTTACACCTAAGGATAACTCATTACCTATCATTATATATTTCTTGGTAATATTATTTTCATCATTTTATTATGATTCTTTCCCAATGTAGGCTTGTCTCCATTCTTTAGATTCTTTGGTATTCTCTTATAAATTGTTTTTATTGTATGATTTATTGATTTATAATTGAATTATTCTTCACTGTGACCAATTCCATTAAAAATTACACATATATTTATAAATATTCCAAATCTATTTTATTTTGAGAAATTTGTTTTCCCAATATATGGATGTTTTAGATTTAAAGACTTTCTCCCCTTGAAATGGGATTCCTTTTTCTTTCTATAATTGATATATTGTAAAAAAATCTAGTGCCATATGACTAAATTTATTACAAAATAAATAACTAAATAAATTTTATTTCAAATTCATGTTGTACAATATTTTTAGAATAGGCCAGATACTATTTTTTGACATTTAAAATAACTGTTTGGGATTATTTTGGGAAAACATCTCTCATAAAAAAATTTATATCCATACTTTATATGATGGTTGGATTGTCATCATTTTTATTCATCTATATTTATATGGATTTTGGTTTTATGTATGGAATGTTTGTACCAAAATAATTATCATAGTTAAAGTTTTTTGATGTTGATGGTACCTTTATTTTTGTGGTTGAATTCGACTAATTATTAGAGGGTCTCAGAATATTCTTTCCCCAAGATAGTGGTATTTTATCATAAGAATACTACATTGTGTTTTTTTCATAAAAAATCTTATTTCATCTTGTTGTGAAGATAAATATTGTGTTATTTCTAGATTCTTCAATTAAATTGCATGTTCTAAGAATTTCATATTAAATATTCCTTTCTCAACCTCAAATTATTTCTGTTTTTTTACATTCTTTCATGATATTTTATAATACTCCACATATGCATTGCTATTTTATTTAATAATATATTCAAGATCTTTAATATTTTTGGATTTAATATCTAGGTGATAATATTTGAAATTAGTTACTTCTTTTAATGATGGGATCTTCTCATCAATCCATTTTTGGAATCTTCCCTTTCTTGAATTGTAGAAAGCCACTCATTTTTGAAAACTGGTGTATCTTTCCTCAAATTCCACATTCATTTCACCTATGAATCCTAATTTTTTGAAGACCTTAACACATATATGTAATTTTTCTTTTAAATTATTCTCCATTATTTCTTTCTCATTTTCATGGTGGGTGATATCTTCCTAAGTACTTCTAAAAATATCACCAATATATGAGGAAATTTCTTTGGGGTACTTATACCTGATATCTTTTATAGAACCAATTGATTCATCTTATTAATCCTTAGAACTGTGATCACCCCCATAGATACATGGTTCTTCAGAAGGATAATTTTGACAAGATAGTTTTGGTACCCCTTATTTATGTAGAGATGATAGATTACATGATACTAGACTATTGTCCAATTCTTTAGTGGTGGATTCAGCCACTACATATTCATATTCCATGTACAATATTTCTTATCTAGGATTGATACACGAGGAAAATAATTTTTACTCCTCCTTTGATAAGTGGTTTTACTTGATTTCACCACCATCTTCAAGATATAACTTATTAACAATTGTAACATAAATTCTCTCAATTTTATTACCTATAAATATTGGTGAGTTCTATTTCTTTTATGGGGATTTTCATAACTTCTTTACATCCATTATATTCTTATTCTTCAATGTCTTGGTAGATATATCTTACATGATTTTTTGATAGGTAAATCATAGAATTATTCAAATATAAAATTCATATATTATTTTTAAAATTGGGAGTCTATTATTCAAATAACACTTATTGTATGGGAATCCAATAGAGGTGTGACCTATGCTATGGTACTAATTGTAAGGATCAATTTTGAATATTCCTACATGGGGTGGGGGGTGAATCAGTGTAGGGTGAATTTTTCTATCTGATTTTACATTTATCCCTTAATATCCACTTCACTTATTCAATGAGTGTATCTCTCTAACTATTTATCTATCCTTTGGTAAATATGAATATATGTAATAAGAAAGAAATATACAAGAACACTAGGGTTTTTAACGAGGTTCCCCTTCTTTCAAATGACTAAGTTACCAATAAATCATGGTTATTATACCATGTGAAAAAAATTCCTTCTTATTTTCAAATGGATCCCAAAAAAGTGTATGAACTTGAACCTATTATCCTAGCCCCAACTAGGTACATAGAAAGTGAGGGATCATTTTCCCTTTGTATAAGAGAATGAACTTGAACCTCCTTGAAGAAAGATCACCAATGTTGGCTCGATTCCCTCCCGGACTATTGATTGACCAACCCACATCACTCTTAGTAGTTATATGGATGCCTCAACATTATTAAAACTTCTACAATAGTATGTTGTAAGCTATATCTCTCTATCTCTCTCTAAAAACTCTATCTTTGGATATGTTCAATAGTAGAACATCTGAGCTCTTCCTTCTTTATATTTCTATAACAAGTGATGACTATAGGATGACCTTCTCAAATAATTAATCTTGGATGTGATCAAAAGTAGGTTCAAATGAATTATTTTTTTCTTCATTGCACTGGAATAACACTGGGGAACCTTCTTATTTTCTTCGATACACAAGATATAAAATATTTTATTATATTAGTTTTTCTATTTCAATCTTAATTTTAACTTTCATAATATCTTAAATGTTCACTTAGTGAAGAATATCGTCACTATCTTCGACCTACACATATATTTATTTATATATAGAATATATATAGAAGCATCATATCTTTCTAACTGAAAATTTAAATTTTTTATTTATAAAATCAATTTTTAGGGGAAAGTGAGAACCCATAAAGATCACATGACACAAAAATTTTAAACTGTATAGGAAATTATAAAGCCATTCTAGAAAATATTAAAATTATTGAGTTAGACACCCTATGTAAGCTCTATGTTATGGAGGTTACCTTCATGCCTGGGCTATATTTGATGAGATCCTTGAAGTGGTAGGCCAGTATGTCCCGTGTTTGAATATATTCCTCAAGACTTATCTTCCCCTTGTTGATTCTGTGAGCCAATATCCAATATTTTTTGTTGATCCAATCAATTTAATCATCATTAAGATCAACTTTAGTGGATGTATTAACATATTATTTTGAAACATTGATATACAATTCTTCCTCTGACGTCTCTTCCTTAGAATGTAGGAGAAGGTTTATATTAGCATCCTCCTTCCTTGTTTCCTTTTGGGTTCCATCCAAAGCCACTGGTTCCAATATTCAGTTAGGGTCTTCTAACATACTAGCTTTAGTATACATAGCCTTATCTCTAGCTACCTAAATATCATCACTAGGAGAAGTAGATTTCACCCCAATAATTCCATTCGTTTTTAGTTTGCTTCACATTTCCATATAGGTATAGTGATATGGAATCTCATTCTACAGCGTGGAACTCATCTCAAAATCATAATATTATAAGTATGGTTTATACCCTTAGATCACATATTGAATCATAATCACTTATTTTATCATGATTCTTGATTCATGAATAAAATCACACACAATATAGTTTAATTTATCTATTCTTTTATTTATTCAAAATATAAATTCCATAATCTCAACTTTTCACTCAATAGAATCCTCCAAAATTCACTAGGTGTTGAAGCCTCATGGTTAGCATAAAATCATATGTTCAGTGATATATAATACACTCCAAATTATTATGTTTAGATTAAAATACATATAGTCATTAATTTTTTAATTTTATACCATACTTTCAAATTCATACAGTAGGTATAAAGTTGTATAGTGGAACATAAAGACTTATGACAAATCCTTATGATGATGAAGATTTATGATCAAAGACATACAATCAATTCAATGGTTTATGATGAAGATTTATGATCTACTGTTAATTACTTAAAACATGATTTTTTCTTTTTTACTACCTCATCTCAAAGCCTTACATTTAGATCTAGAGTCTTACGATCAGGGAATTTTCAATTTTGAAAGTTTCATCTCTGAGTTGAAGACTTTATTTAGATGACTTATAGGATTATTCAAATCAACTACAACTCTTCTCAATTAGTTAAAGATATCATCCAAGGAGTCTTCTTAGTGTCCTTAAAGAGAAAAAAAATGTTTAGATTTTTATAGCTTCAACTTATTTATATTCTATTTAGGTTGGATTTCAATTTTTTTTCAAAATAGCTCTTTATGTTTCACACAATAACTGCTCAATAAGCTCTTTCCAAATTATTTTAGAAAGTAATTACTCAATAATTTCACATGTCATGACTCAATGAATATATTCACATCAATCATCAAACTTAATGGCTATTAGCTAGAATATTTCCAGTCAGATCTTCAAGGATATTAATTTCTCCTTCATTTTCTTCCAAGTGACTGGAACCTTAAAAATATAATTAAAACACCACTATTGTAATCATTTTAGCTCAAACCAAATCTAGATATTAAGCACTAAGTATCAAGAATTTAATCAAATGAATACTACTTTTAATTAGTTTTTTCAAAAGTAACTCCTAAAATATTCATTATTCTTATCATTCCTTTACTATATAGATAATGGAAACACTTACTTCACATTTTATATTTTCATATAAATATGTCAGCAACCAAATTCAACAATCATCCTTACTATCTCCTTTTCCATACAACCAATGATAGAAGAAACACTTCTAAGTTACTTATAAACATTCTGGGGTTTTATAATTTTCTTTCTACAGGTTATCCACTATCATATATTGACATAATGCATATCGAATCTTTTATTGATAACAAATACAAATAAAAAACGAAGTGGATTCATCAATTCCACCATATTTGTCTGCATCCCCGCTCCATCAACCATATTCTTCTTCCCTTTTCTACATTCCATCTCCTTCGATCTCCTATATACATCTCTTATCACATATCTACTACCACCATACCCATTTTTTGTGAGTTTTAAATTTTTATTTTCAATATTTAAAAGATTTATTTATGTTGAAGATAAATTTAATTTATGTATAATTGTTGAAAAATATGAATACATTATTACATGTATAAATATATGTTTATAAGTTTATATTGTATTCATTTTTAGATTATTTGATTGTTTGTTTTGATATTTCCATTGCATTTATTTTTAAAATTCATTATTAATTTTTTTCATTTACATGTTTAATAGATCAATATATTCATTTTTATATTTGGATTTATGTGAAAATGTTTTTGATTTTTAGTGAAAAATATATTGATTCTATATGTGTGTATATGTTTATATTTTTTTTGATAGATACGATTATATTTTTTTTTGATATAAGTGATTATATTTTTTTGAAAGGGATATATTTGATTATATGAAAACATGTTTATATTTTATAAATATATTTAAATATTACAAAATTATTACATGTTTATATATTTATATAAGTTTATAAATGTTTAGGAGTGCATTTATATATATTTTTATAAAAATATATATTTATATGTTTATACAATTTACACAATATATATATATATGTTTTATTTAGTGTGTATATATATATATATATTTAACTTTATATACATGTTAATATATATTTATATGTTTTAAAATTATATATTTAAATTTCTAAAATTTATATGCCATAGATTTATATTTATATGTTTTTTATATGTTTTAAATTTATTTGTTTTAAATTTATATGTTTTAAATTAATATTTTTTTTTTCATTTTTTTCATTTTAGGTGTGTGTTTATATATATTAAATTTATATGTTTTAATTTTTTATGTTTATATATTTATATGTTTAAATATATAAGTTTATTTTTTTATATGTATTATATTAATATCATTATATATCAATATGTTTTTTTATATGTGTATATATAATTTTAATCTATTAGTTTTATATTTATATATTTATATATATTTATATGTTTATATATATATTTTTTAAATCTATATGTTTTAAATATATATTTTTATATGTCAATACTTTATTTCACTCCACCCACATCTCCATTCTGAATGGTTCTCCCAAATGTTACTTTAAGTGCTCTAAAGGTGTTAGAGAGGGGGATCCTCTCTCTTCCATTCTATTTGCTATTGTTGAAGACTACCTCAACAGATTGATTTTACAACTTTTGGATCAGAACAAACTCAGACCTATTCAAGCCTCTAGAAACTTGAATGTGACCACTCATCTTCTTTATGGTGATGATATCATCCTATTTATTCAAGGTGAAAAAAGAAATATGCAAGTGCTTACAACTACGCTTTCTCATTATGAAGATGTCTTGGGATAAGCTATTTGTTGGAATAAGTCATATATTTTTTTTGGGGAAAAGCTACCCTCTGAGAAGAAAAACTCTAATTATCAATAGCCTCAGTATTAAAGAGGGTGCTCTCCTGTTCACCTATCTTGGGGTTCCAATATTTTAGGGAAGACCCAAATCTAGTTACTTTTACAACATTGTTGATCAAATCACTCATCAGATCTCTACTTGGAAAGGTAAATCTTTGTCCATGGTTGGAAGAATATGCCTGGTTAAATCTACAATCGTCTCTAAAATTGTTTACTCATTCATGATTTACAAATGGCCTAGTAGTAGCATTAAAAAACTTAATACTTTCATTAAATTTTTTTTCTGGACCGGTAATATCCTTGAAATAAGGCTTGTAATGGTTCCTTGGAAGAAATGTTGTAAACATTTAGAGAAAGGCGGTATTGGAATTAAAAATATTGAAATGTTTAACGATGCTTTGTAAGCCAGGATTTTCTGGAGAATTATTCATAATTCCAATAATGATATTGATTTTCTCAAGCAAAGATTTCTCAAAAAACTTCAAAAAGGAAACTTAAATTATTTTCAGTCCTCTATCTGGCCCTCTATTAGAAATATTTATCATAAGATCATGATCAATGCTAGATGGTTAGTTAACACTGATTCTTCTTTGAAATTCTGGATTAAGAATTAGACGGGTTCTTCCTTATCTTCTTTTTTTCCTCCCAACCATTCTCCTCAAAACATAAATATTTCCATTAAAGATGTTATTCACTCAAACAGATATGATATTCCTGATAACATTAACTTCATAATTGACAATTACCCCTTTTCGAATTCTGAAGACTTCCCTATCTAGGAACCAGCTCAAAATGGAATTATTGACTCTAAATTTTTTTACAATCATAATTTTTTGAACTCCACTGATGGTTTTGGGTGGTTGAATGCTTTTAACAAGACTTGGATCAAACATTCTAGACTCACTCTAATATAGCGCATCTCACACAATATAATTCATACTGAAGTGTGTCTCCAATCCTTTGGTATTCATCTTTGTTCAATGTGTCATTTATGAAATAAACACAGGGAAGACATTAATCATCTTTTTCTTTCATGTGCCAATTCCTTTGATCTTTGTAATTATATCTCTGACATTTTTAATTACAGATGGACTTTTACTGACTCTATCATCTCTCAGATTAAAAGATGTGTCGATCATGATGCCTCTCAGCAAATTAAGAACGTGTTATCTGCTGCAGTTTCAGAATTGATGAACGTAATTTGGTATGATAGAAATAATTTTATTCACAACAAAGGCTCACTAACTCTCAATGCAGGTAAAGATAGAATTCTAATTGCGGTGCAAGAAGCAGCTTCAATCTAGAAAGCGCACTGCAACAACTCTGTTAATGACTTCGAGATTCTTCGTAATCTTCGGATTATTGGCATCTACAAGCAACCAAAACGCACCCTGGAAGTTTTTTGTCAAGTCCCACTCCCTAGATGGATTAAAGTGAACATTGATGGTGCCTTGAAAGGAAATCTAGGCCCTACAGGTTGTGGAGATATTTTCAGAGATTACCTGGATCAATGCCATAGATTCTTTTATGGTACTTGTGGTACGACCTCCTCCCTTGAAGCATAAATGTTTTCCGTAATACATGATATCAATTTTGATATTCAACAAGGATGGAGGAATATCTGGATCGAGAGTGATTCGACCACAATCATCCAGGATATCTAGAATGGGGTGAGTCATCTCGCTTGGCTGCTTACCACCTGCTGGATGAGATATCTTGATATGCTTCAGGATATCAACTATATTGTCACGCATGAGTATCAGGAGGCGAACATGATTGTAGATGCTCTTGCCAACAAAGGAATTAACCATGAATTAACATGGTCCAATACCCTGCCTCCTGAATTTCATCATTTGTATGATAAAGATTTTCAGAAACTCCCATCTTTCAGACTCATGTAACTCTTTCTTTAATATTCAATAAATTTTGCCTTGGTCTTTTGACTGAGGCACCACCTTATTCCAAAAAAATCTATATTTTTATATGTATTAAATTTATTATATATATATATATATATGTTTAAATTTTTATACATTTTAATATATTCATAAATTTTATTATGGTTTTAGGTAATTAATAGATCATAATTAGATAAATACATGAAGAAATAGTGAAGGATATGAGAAAGGGGTTTGTAATTTTCTAAAAGAAATATTGAAAATAAAGAAATGTTTTTTTCCATGTGTGAAATGTTTGAATATGATAAAATTAGGGTCTAGAGATATCTAAGATCAGGTGATTTTCTATGGTTTTATTCATAATTATACAGGATCGATCTGACACGGTGAAATTTCAAAGAAGCCATGATTTAAAATTAATAAAAATGGTAAGTATGAGGTAGATGATCATCTTGATGAATTAATTTAGGATGTAGATATTGAAATCATTGAAAAAACAACAAGTGTTGAATTATTTTATGGAGATGTTGAAAAACCAACTTTCCCATGTTATACTAAATTTATGGTGTCATTAGCTGTGCTGCTATTGGTTAACTTGAAAGCATGAAATGGTTGTAGCAAAAAATGATTCTATGAATTGATTAAACTTTTGAAAGAGTTACTTCCAGAAGAAAAACAACTTCTAGAATTCAATTATGATGCTAGAAAAAGTTCAACAACACTGGTGTATAAGATAATACATTCTTGACCCAAATATTATACGTTTTATAGGAAGGGATGTAAGAGTTTATCCAAATGTCCTAAATGTGGGGCATGATGTTATAAAATGAATGGGATATTAAACTATAATTCATTCTCAAGGACATGAACTGAACCTCCTCCTAAGGCCATATGGTACCTTCTAGTAATTTCTCATTTAAATAATTAATTTAAAAATTCAAATGATGCAAAGAGGATGACATGACATAAATAAGATAAAATATCAAATGAAAACCTGTGTAACCTTGATGTTTTACCATAATGAAAGATATTTGATCAATAATTTCTTGATTTTGGAAATGAATTTAGAAATATTATAATGAGATCATGCATAGATGGAATGAATCCACATCAAAGGCTTAATAGGAAACATAGTTCATAGCCTGTTGTGTTGGTACTTTATGACATGTACACACATATATGTATAAATAAAAAATATGTTATGATGAGATTAATGATTTTTGGACCAAAATATCCTATAAATGATATTAATGTTTATCTATCACCATTGATTCATGATTTTAAATTTCTATGGTAGTCAAATGTTAAAGTTTATGATGTATAAAATAAAGAGTAATTCTTTTTGCGTGCTATAGAGATGTTCACTATAAATGACTTTCCTATATATGGAAAATTATCTCGATACAATGTCAGGGGATATGAATCTTAACCAATTTATAAATAAGGTACTTCATATCATCAATTTCAAAATGGTAGAATGATAATGTACATGAGTCATCAATTATTTTTTCAAATGCAAAACCCTTATCAAAGATTAAAAAAGAAATTTAATGGTTTACAAGAGTATGATTTCCCCCATAAACTTTATCAAATTAAGAATATTACATCACTATTAAAAACACTAATGTCACATTTTGGAAGATAAAAATATTGGGTCATCAAACAAATGCATGGATGAAATGGTCCATTGACACATGCATGTCATGGGGTATAGAAAAAACTATTATTTCATAAGTTAAAATGAACTATAGTGATTAATCTAAGTTGTCTCTAGAGAGGAGCACACAACAATAATGATATCACCTTAAAATCATAGAAATAAGTGAGGTTGTTTTTTTTGAAATTTTTTGATTTTAAAAGACAAGAAAGAAACATAAAAAATGTAAGAAATTAAGATAAAATTTATAAAACAAGTGATTGAAAACTATTATATGAGATGGTTATTAGGTCAGGTTTGGTTCTCTAATTTCAATTCTATCATAGTTCAACTTATCCAATTCTCCTCTGCTAAGTCGATAAAAGTGAGAATCCATAATCGTTTCTTCCCACTCCCTTGGTTGAATAATAAAGGTGAAAGTAAACCTTAATAAAATATCAGATTAGTCTACTATCTTTACATTGTGTGATAGAGTTTTATAAAATACCCTCAATTTACTTTGACAATTCCCAATCAGGTATTGTTTATCCCAAACAATCAAGAATTTTCACTACTCCTCACACACGTACTGGTGATCACCGAGTACTTCACTACTAATCCCCAATCTATTCCACCGTATATAGACCAGAACCTAGTGGAGGGAGATATTGATCATTTAACCAAGAAATAAAAACAAAATAATCTAAAATCAAATACAATCGTACATGATAATAAAAACCGTTATAATAAATTGAAACAAATTTCACAGAAGAGAGAAAAGGATATGAAAACATTAAGTGAAAGAACACAAGAATTACAAAAGGAAAACCTATCCTTACCCAATCACACAGAAGTTTATCCCACCATGGTAAGGGTAATTATGAATAAGAGGGAAGAATAGTTCATTACAAAACTAATAACAATGAAAGAGAGAAAACAAAGAACATAAAATTTGATCCTTCTGAATCATTCCTCCAGAATATTGCTTCTATTTTTCCCATCAGACGACAAAAACTCATAGAGGTATCTTCTTAAAAGATGTTAGGAATGAATTTTGATATTGAACCTATATATTTAAAAGATTTTTGATAGGTTTAAATTGAGATATGTCCGAGATAATGAGTTTAACATATTTTAGATGCCAAAAACTATTTTACCCACTCAACTTGGAATCGCTTAAAAGATTCCATAATTAGATCTTTAATTTATGAAATTTAACATGAACTTTACCTTTAGAGAAATCTATAGAAAACAACTAGAATCATATCATTTAAAGGTTGATATAGTGTGATATTCCTAATTTAATAATGTGGGGTCCATTCTGCATGCCAAAAATATTTCTCCAATTGATTTATTTTTCTAGGATATTGTGTTTCAAATTAGTTATGGGGCCATAAGAAAAAGTTGAATCCCATGAAAAAATAAATCCTAAAAAAAGGAATCACCCAATTTGGATAATAATTGTAAAATATATTTATGGAATACTGAATCTCCATAAAAATGTTAAATTTTCAAAAATAATAAATATTCACAATTAAGCTCAAAATTCACCAAAAACTGTAAATTAATGAAAATCACCTCAAATTTAATAATTTGAAGTGATTAAATCACTGAAAAATACATTAAAATAATAAAAATATCAACTCTATAAATTCCCTCACACTTAGAACTTGGACTCCTGGACAAGTCAACATAAAAATCGAATCAATACAAATTCAAAAAACTTTCCCATGAGACCTACCAATTTGACAACAAGAAACAAAATATATCATGCCTCCTAAAAAAAATTATTTCAAGTTCTTTATTTCAGATAATTAAATATATTTCCTCTTAATTTATCCTCCCATTCACACAAAACATTTACCTAACATTCATTTTCACTCATTTCATAAATGTCAGAAAAATTCAGCAATGTCTTTCTCTTCCAAACTCATACAGTGGTCACTGTAGGATTGATAAATTCCTTTATCTCCACCCGATGTGATTCATGTACATATGTTTATCATAATAAATTAAAATGGTTGTTATGTAGATTTTGGTTGGTAGGATTTAGATGTTAAATAAATTCTGAGGCTGAATGAGGAGGGTTTGTCTCTTTTTGAAGCAAAATTGAAAGATTCTAATTTTCACTCAAGTATGGTATCCTCTTTACTCCCCTTAGAATAAAATAATCTCCATCATCATGAAAAATCAAGTAAATTTCACACCCTTCAACATTTTATTATAAAAAATTTCAATCTTATCAAACATAATTTTTCTGTAAAGCTCCTGAAAAGGCACAACTTTCTTCCTCTATTAGAAGCTCCAGAAAGGCACAACTTATCTTATCATAAAAGCTCCAGAAAATGCACAACTTTTAAAAGAATTATTTTTTTCAACAATAATAAAATATTTTCAACTTTTTTATTTTCACCCAATGTATCTCCAAATGAGGTATCACAATACAAGACAAATTACCCCACACTTAACTTCAACATGATAATACAATTTCACTTCAAGAGTAGGTAGGATAGGGAAAATTGGTTTGTAATGTGGCTAACCTAACAGGTTGTTCATAGATTCTAAGGGATATAAGAATTAAATTTTCAAGGAAGGCCTTTATAAAAATGGATTTTATTGAAAATGGGGTTTTAAAAATCAAATAAATGCCTCAATAATTTAAAACACAAGTACCTAAAACCCTCAAATTTTGATAGGAATAAATCAAATTCTGGTTAAATCAAGCATGATTTGGTTCTCTCAAGAAGTGAGGTGAATTTAAATAATAGGAAAACAAAGTTTCTAAATCCTTATAGGAAAGTTATTTCAAATACATAGATAGTGATATGTGTCATGGGATTTAAGAATCAGAGTACTTTTCATGAAATTACTAAAGATTTGAACTTGAAACAAATTCATTTTCAGCATTCATTTAAGAATAGTTTCATAGAATAAATTGTTTCACTCCTGGAAATCAATTTCAAAGAAGTCAAAGACAATAATTTCTGCTCAAAAGTTTCAAAAACACACAAAATTTGAAAAGAAACACACACAATTTGAAAAAATACATAATTATTTTTTTAAAATAGGAAAACAAATATCAAATAAAAATCCTAAACTACAATGGTTCCCTCCCCCACACTTAAATTATGTAGTTTATACAAGGAATTCAAATGGATTTAACATGTAATAAGATTTGAAAAATGAATCATAGTAAGAAAGAAAGTGTAAAGGAGAGGTATGCCATGATAGATTTTTTTGATAAATAGGTTGGAGGAGTGTGATCTCTTTTATTGGATCTGATAGAATGGTCCCATGGAATTTCTTTAGTCTAGGTCTATTAATAGTGAATGGATCCTATGCTCCATCCTTCACAATCTAACATCAACTTGAGTCTTGAGTTGAATAAAAACATCGTGTCTTCAGGATGGAAGTATTTTGGTTGGATTATCTTATAATGAACCACTCTTGTTCTCTCTGTGTAAATATTAGAATTTTTAAAATATTCCCCTATAATTTCTTCCACCACCTACTACTACAATATTCTATATTTTCCAGCACTTTCAAGATCCAAATTCATCTTTGTCACAACCTAATATGCCTTATGCCCCAATTCCACTAGAATATTACAACTTTTCCCATAAATCAACCTATATGTAATCATTACAATTGTGGTTTTTAGTCTATACTATAAGCCCATAATGTATCTTCCAACCTTTGGCTCCAATCATTCCTATTTGGATTAACAGTCTTTTCCAAAATTCATTTGATCTCCCTATTGGACACTTCAGCTTGCCCATTCATCTGTGGATGATATAGAGTTGATGTTTTATGATGCACCCCATACTTCTTCAGTAAATCCTCCATTATAATATTAAAAAATTGATTCCATTGATCACTAATGATGGATCTGGGAACTCCAAACCAACAAAATATGTTATCCTTGAAAAAATAACAAACAACTTTAGAATTGTCAGTCATGGTGGATTTTTCTTCCACCCATTTGGAAACATAATCAACTGCAAGAAAGATATAAGAATCATGAAATGATATTGGGAAAGTTACCATAAAATCTATCCTAAAAACTTAAAATATTTCACAAAAATTCCGTGGATTTTGGGGAATTTCTTACCTCCTTGAAATATTTATAGAAAACTAACATTTTTTACACCCTTTTCAATATTCATGAGCATATTTAAAAAATGTGGGCCAATAAATTCTATATTAAAAACCCTTACTTTCTATCCTCTATGTTCCAAAGTGGCCTCAGCAAGCTAAAGTGTGACAAAACTAAAAGACTGAATCAATTTCACTTTCTGGAAAACATTTTCTTATCACTTGGTTATTGAAAATATTTCAAATAAATGGATCATCCCAGATGTAATATCTAGATTTAGATTTAATATTTTGAATTTGGTGGGAATTTAAATGAGATGGGACCTAAGATGTTACTAGATAATTTACCATATCATCATACCAAGGCACTTCTCTATCAATCAAGTACAACTACTCTCTTGGAATGTGATCATTCAGTGGTTATCAGTCTAGAATTTTAGCTTCTGTAGTGTTGGGTAGTCTACTTAAGTGATCAGCCGCATGGTTCTTAAATCCCATCTTGTATTTGATTTCTATGTTGAAATACTACTGTAATAGCATCCATCTTACTAGCCTCATTTTAGCTTCAGATTTCTTCATAAAGTACCTAAGAGTATTTTTCTATTTTTGTGTAGTTGAATTAGGCCACATCTAAGGTTCTTGAGGCATAGGCAGTGACTTGTGGCATGACCTCAATTCACTGAGAAAGAACTGCTCCAACTACATGGTTTAAAGCATCACAATGTAGCTCGAATGGTTCTTCCCAATTTGGTGGCTTCATTACTAGTGGTGTAATAAATCTCCTCTTCCAATCATCAATGGATTCCCTACATGCACCATTGAAATAAAAATCATCATCTTCCAAAAGTAATCTAGGTAGAAGGATAGAAATCTTACTGAAATCTTTGATAAACCTCCTGTTGAATCCTACATGTCCTAATAATGATCTAATATGTTTCACACAAGTTGGGTAAGGAAAAGCATTTATCACTTTAATATTTGATTTATCAACTTTTATGACCTTTTTGGAAATGTCATTCCCAAGTAAAATTCCTCTCTTAACCATGAAATGCCATTTTTTAAAATTCAAAACAAGATTCTTTTCAATGTAAGTTTTCAAAACTTTTTCCAGATTTTTCAAACAATTGTCAAAATAATTTCCAAAAACTGTGAAATCATCCAAGAAAACCTCCAATAAATATTAAATGTGATTAGAAAAATAATTAACACACACCTCTGAAATGTACCTGGAGCATTACACAATCTAAATGTCATCCTTTTTTATGAAAAAGTGCCGAAGGTACAAGTAAAGGTAGTCTTCTCTTGATCCTTGAGAGAAATAGGTACATGTATATAACCTAAAAATACATCCAAAAAGTAATAATGAGTTCTCCCTACCAATATCTCTAATATATGGTCAGTGAAGGGGATGGGGAAATGATATTTTCGAGTTACCTTATTCGACTTCCTAAAATATATGCACACTCTTCAACTATTCAAAATTCTTATAGGGATTAATTAATTATTCTCATTCCTTAAAATTCTTAGGATCATTTTTTGAAACTACATGGATGGGGATAACCCATTGTGAATTTGAGATGGGATAGATGATCCCAGCTTCCAAGAGCTTCTCAATCTCCTTCTTGACAACCTTCTTTAGGGTGGGGTTAAACCTCCTTTGGGGTTATCTAATAGGTTTGGAATATCCCTCAATAAGAATTCTATGTGATCATGTTTTTGGGTAGATTCATAGGATATCACCTATTCTCCACCCTATTGCATGGAAATTATCTCCCAAAATATCAATCAAATATTTTTCTTTAATTGTAGACAAATTATTAGCAATTATCACTATTAATTTCTCTCCCTCTATAATGTAAACATATTTTAAATTAGTGGAGAGTGGTTTTAATTCCAAATCAATGGGATTATCAAGGGATAAAATTAAGTTATGGTTACACACTTCTAAATAGTATAACCCCTCACACAAGAAATTACATCATCATCATCATCATTTAACAAATCACCAAAGAAATTAGATTTTATATCTTCCTCTCATATGAAATAAAAATCTCCAGAAGTTTGGGATTCCACATGTTTAATGATATTTTCAATGTATAAAGTCTCTTCTAAGGATAAGAATTCATGGAAAATACCTGATTATTCAAAGGGTTCAATACTAACTTCATGGGAGAGTGTAAATAGGGAGTGATCATCTAATGGGTGCCTCATGGCATCAAAAATATTGAAGTGGACAGTGCTATCTCAAAACTCCATGAAGAGGGTCCCCTCATAAACATTGATGATGGTTTTTTCCATCTTTAAGAAAGGTATCCCAAAAACTATGGGTGAGTGTGATGAGATCATATCATCTTCCATATTTAGTACATAGAAGTCAGATGGGAATAAGAGATATTTGACTTTCACCAAGACATTTTCTAGAACTCTTGTTGGGAAAACTATGGATCTGTTTGTAAGATGGACCACCAATCTTATGGGATTCAAGTATCCCATATTAAAAGAAGTGTATACTTAATGAGGTGATACATTAATGTAAGCACCTATATCACAAAAATCATTAAATAAATTTAGATAACCAATGGTGCATGGAATAGAAAATGTCCTCGGATCTTGAAATTTGGTTGGAAAATGTGGTGTGATAAGGGCTTAGACACTTCTTCCCAAGTTTATCCTTTAATTATCTTTAAGTCTCCCATTCTTGGTGAAAATATCCTTAAAAAATTTAGTATACTTTGGAATTGTTTTGAGTGCTTCTAGCAGGGGGATATTGATTTCCACCTTCTGGAAGGTGTCCATAATTTCTTTTTGAAGCACATCTTCTGGAAACCTCTTTGATTCAATAATACTTGATGGAAATGGTGGGGGTATGTCTTTATTCTACCTAAAAGGTGTTTCTGGTCTCTTATTTCTTGTCCTATCATTCTCCTCCTCCTCTTTCTTCTCTTATTCCCGTTGTATTTTCAATGAATTTTCAGAATTCCCAACTTCATTCTCCCTCAACTCAAGTGGTCTTGTTTCAGGTTCATGGAATGATAGTGAGGGATTTCTTTTCCATTTATTGTTTTTATTATGATGAAATTTTCTTTTGGGTTTGGGATTTTTTGGGATGGGAGGTTTCTTGGGTTTTTGGTTAGTAAGTCCATGAGACTTTCAAACCTGTAGGAAAAATCTTTAACTATGTATTTCAGCCCCTAAAATCATATATTTTACTATTGGTTTTGAATTGGAGGTTGTGCACTGGTGGATGAATGCTCATAGGGTCTCTAAAAAGTGGGTGGTTGTTGGTAAGAAGGCTGGTTATAAGATTAATTTTGTTAAAATGGTGGTGGGTTCTGGAATTGATTTTAGAATGGGGGTTGGTTTTAGAATAGATTTTGGTATGGGGGTCTCGCTTGATTATGCTAATTTCCAAATCCATATTGGACTTGGTTAGTCTCTATACATCTTTGATGTTTTTGAAACTGCCTCGGATGAAAGTTTGTTTCACAACTTTCCATTCCCCATATTTTAGCACACTGGTCTGTGAAATGATCAGGTGAAGAGCACAAACCACATACCTTTTCCAGTGCTTGTTGGTCACCCTCTTGTTTCAAGGCTATCTATATCACTGAACTAGTTAGTTCTTAAATCTTATTTTCTAATAATTTTGATGGATGAGAAGTTATTATCTCATGAATACCTCTTGTACCAGTACCTATAGTACCAAATTATTGTGAGTTTTGAGAAATTTTCCCAATAAAGACCTTGGATTCTTTTAGTGACTTGTCAATCAATGCACCTCTAGATGACACATCCATAAGGTTTCTATCATTGTCTAGTAATACTTGATAAAAAAATATAAGAAATTTATTCTCCTAAATTTTCTAATGTGGACAGCCGACACATAGCTTCTTAAATCTCTCCCAGTACTCGTAAAGTGTTTCTCCAGATGACTGTCTGATGGAATAAATTTCCTTTCTGATAGTTGTCCTCCTAGAGGTGGGGAAGAATATTTGTATGAAGAATATTACAAAGTCAGTCCAATAATTCAAATCTCTAGGTTTTAGGCCATAAAAACAGTGTTTGGAATCTCCTTCCAATGAAAATGGTAATTCCTTCCACTTTACCCACTCCTCAACAACTCCTTAGGGTTTGAAAGTAGACCAGACATGCGTGAAATATTTAATATGTTTTTTTGGATCTTCACCTACCAAGACATGAAATTCAGGGAGCAATATAATCATGTTAGGTTTCATATAAAAATCATTTTTTAACACTATCATAGCAAGTTTATTGTTTTGATTAAGGAATCATGGTGCATAGAGGTCTCTAAGTGTTTGGTTTTGATTTCCAGCCATGATGGTAGGCTCAGAGTGAACACTTGAAGTTTCAATTGAGTCTGTAAGAGAAATTTCCTCAAATTCAGATATAAAATTAAGGTTTCTAATTCTATTCAACAAGGTTATTCCAATTTAATGATATATGGGGGAAGGGTTAGGGTTTTTATTTCTAGTCATGAAATATAAGAAAAAAAAAGTTGTCACTACCTCCCTGGAAAAGGCACCAAGTTTTGAAACATTTTTATCATGGGGGATAGAAAAAACTATTATTTACTAAGTTAAAATGTAGTATAGTGATTAACACAAGTTGTATCTTGAGAGGACCACACAACAATAAAGCTTCTACCTTAAAATTAGATAAAGAAGTGAGGTTGTTTTTTTGAAATTGTTTGATTTTAAAAATACAAGAAATAAACTAAAAAAAGGAAAGCAATTAAGATCAAATTTATAAAACAAGTTATTGAAAAATATTATATGATATGGTGATTAGGTCAGGTTTGATACTCCAATTGTAATTCTATCATATTTAAACTCATCCAATTCTATTTTTCAAAGTTGATAAAAGTGATAATCCACAATCGTTTCTTCTCACTCCCTTGGATGAATAGTAATGGTGAGAATAAACCATACTAAAATCTCAAATTGTTGTACTCTCTTTACATTGTGTGATAGATTTGTAGTGAATACCCTCAATTGACTTAGGGAATTCTCAATCAGTTCTTGTTTAACCCAAACAATCAAGAATGTTCACTACTCCTCACACACGTACTGGTGATCACCAAGTACTTCATCACTAATACCAGATCTATTCCACCGTATATAGACTAAAACCTAGTGGAGGGAGATATTGATCATTTACCCAAGAAATAAAAACCATATAATATAAAATCAAATACACTCATACATGATAATAAAAACTGTTATAACAAATTGAAACTGATTTCACAAAAGAGAGAAAAGCATCTTAAAATATTAAGTGTAAGAACTCGAGAATTAAAAAAGAAAAAACCTCTCCTTCCCCAATCACACAGAATTTTAACCCACTATGGTAAGGGTAATTTTGAAAAATGTTTAGGTATAATTCATTTCAAAACTAAGAATAATAAAAGATAAAAATAAAAGAATAGAAAATTTGATTCTCCAGAATCTGTCCTCTAGAAGTTTTCTTCTATTATTCCCAATAGATGGCCAAAACTCATAGAGGTATCTTCTCAAAATATGTTCATAAATAAGTTGTCTACAAAATAACCAAATTTAAAATATTTTTTATAGGTGTAAAGGTAGATATGGATGAGATAATGAGTTTAATGTCTTCTGGAAGTCAAACACTATTTCAGCCACTCCACTGGGGCTCACTCAAAAGATTCCATAATGAGATCCTTAATTTATAAAATTTAATGCGAAACATCCCTTTAGAGTCCTTTTTAGAACCATATTGAATCATATCCTTTGAAGGTCGGTATAATGAGATATGCCTAATTTAATAAGGTGGGTCCATTCTATAGTCTAGAAATATTTCTCCACTTGATTTATTTTTACGGGACATTGTTTTTTGAATTGGTTATGGGCCCAATAGAAAAAGTTGAATCCCACGAATAAAGAAATACTAAAAAAGGAATCACCCAATTTGGAACATAATTTTAAAATATATGAATGAAATATATAAGCTCCATAAAACTGTTAAATTCATATAATTAATCATTTTTTGCAATTAAGCTCAAAATTCACCAAAAACACTATATTAATGAAAATCAACTTAGTTTTAATAATTGGAAGGGAATAAATAATTGAAACATACATGAGAAATATTGAAAATATTAACTCTAAAATCCATCTTATTTGATCTAATTTATTTGATATATTTAGAGGTAAAACATTACCTTGTTGTTATGCATGTTGAGAAAAATATATATGATTGTTTGATAAAAATTTTTATAGACATAAAAGAAAATAAAAAAGATATATTAAAAAAACATATTGGAATTAATATCTATTAGAATATGTTTTGAGTTAGTACACACTATGAAAGGAAAAAATAACATATTTACCTCCTACTTTTCATAAGTTAAGAAAGTGTGAAACAATGAATTTCTATCAATGTCTTTATGGTATAAAAATACCTAGTGGGTATTCTCAAAATGTGAAAAATTTTGGTGTCATTGAAGTATTTATGGTTAATAGGAATTACATCTCATGATTTTAATGTATTAATGAGACAATTACTACTAGTTTCACTATGTGGCATATTACTAATTCCTTCTAGAAAGTATATCATCAAGTTGTGATGCTTTTTAAATTCCATTTGTAATAAATTAATAGATCCAAATTTGTAAAATATGTTGTAGAATGAATCTATCCACATAATGTTTCTAATATATATGTGTTTTACGCCATCATTTTTTGATATCATGGTTCATCTGGTGATTCATTTGGTGTGAGAGATAATGATATATGCGCCAGTATATTTACATTGGATGCATCTTTTTGAATGATATATAAAAACTCTAAAGGGGTATGTTAAAATACACATTGAATATAGGCCTATATTATTCCAAAATATATATCGAAGGAGGTTGTTAGTTCTAAATTGTATACTTATATGAAGTGGATCATGTTATTCCTTGACATCTAGGTATCTAGAAGTTAATAGTAAAGGTAAGGGAATATGTGTCTTAAAAGTAAAGTTAACTAAACATGACGTAGTGATGTAGGAAAATTTATACATTTTGAACACATGTGATGTTCAACCATACATATCATCAAAAATTTCTTGATTAAAGGTATGATATCTAAAAATAAATGAAAAGTTATCGATGAATGAGAATAAAAATACATTTTATCATGGTTTAAAGAAAACATTCAGCACTGATTAATCTATATTAGAAACCTTGAAATGGTTAATGAGGGGAACTTATGTTAATGTGATAACATTGTCTATTTTTATCATCAATGGATACACATTTACATAAAAATTCATTCCAAAAAGAGAACTATTTGAAATAGTGGAGTAATTTCAATCGTTGAAGTAATGCATTTTTTCAAGTAAAAAGGATAGAAACCCAATATTTTCATCAACAATATATTTTAGAGTTGCTGATGATATATAGGAAATTTATTATACTAAATTTTAAGTACCAGTTTTTAAGTGTAACTGGGTTTAAAATAATAACGGTATGAAACATGATGATTATGGATTTACTCTTTTTGATTTGAAAATATTTAGTTTCAAAGAGGAACCATTTATCATGGAGATGATTTACAAGCATTTATTTTATGTTATTGACCCATGAAATGATAAGTGGTTTATCTTTTTACTAGGGAAAAAATTTACTTGGGTGATATGGATGCTGGTGATGTTGTAGAAATATGTGGGATTTGTTAATCTACAACATGAATACCTATAGATAACAATGAATATTATGTAAACATAGTTCATGCTATATAAAATGATAAATTACATGGTATATGGGAAACACATCATTACTAACCTAATTATTCATATAAATATACATTATTTTTTTTTGTGAAACCTACACATGTAAAAAACATTATTTTTTAACTTGGATATTTAAATTTATATATGTTGATCATTTATAAAATTTTATATTAATTTTTATTTTAATTAGTTTCAGTTCACCATTTTTTTTGTTGAAGAATCTTGAAATCATTTTTTTTCTCCCATTATTTATTTGTATTCATCATTTTCATTTATGAACTTTTCTTCATCTATATTTGTTAATAAAATAGATATAATTTTTTATTATGAAAAAATATATTTTTTACTTCTAGAAATCATTTAATTCTAATCAAATATAGGTCGATAAAATTAGATATTTTTAAAATGTTGATATTTTCTAACTTTTTTGTATTAATTTATATGTTCCTCAGTTTAAGTTACACATTTTTTTAGTTAAAGAAGCCCAAAATCATTGTTTTACTATGAGTATTTCTTTTTATTCATCATTTTCAGATATTAACCTTTCTTCAGCTATATTAGTTAAAAAAATAGATATAATTTTCTTTCTATTATGAATAATGAAATTTTTACCTCTATTAATCATTTAATTATAATAAAATATTGATACAAAAAATTATACATTCTCAGATGTTAATCTATTATATCATTTTTTAATTAATCTTTATATTCATCAGTTTTATTTACACATTTTTTGGTTGAAGAAGCCTGACATTAGTTTTTTCTATGAATATTTCTTTGTATTCATTGATTTTAGGTATGTTCTTTTATTTTACTGTATTAGTTTATCGAATATATATAAATTTATTTCTATTATGAACAAACAGTTTTATTTACTTCTAATAATCATTTAATTTTACTCAAATACTTTCATGAACCATCCTGGGTCACCCCTAAACTGGGCACTCGATGCTAGCACTTAACATATCTGAGGCACATCCCTGATCAACCTAGGATGGGAAATAGTTCCAAGACATCATGCATAATCATTGGGGGTTATTTCACCCAGTAAATAACCTTCACTTAGTTGTATAATTATACAAGAATTATAACTTAAGGCATCCAAACATTTGAACTTCAAGCCATAAAGACAGACAAAAACAAAATAAAGAGAAAAGAAACCATGATATAATCAAAAGTAAAAGTCTAACTAATTATAAATGAAATAATTTGAGGCAAATATCTAAATATATAATATAAAACAGTAGTGTAAAAAAGAAAAGATCTAGAAAATTAGAGTATAACATGGCCTATACATCTACTGAAGAAAGTAAAAACCAAAATACAAAGAATGAACTTTCTATGACCTATTGTTCACCATACTTCCAAAATATTAACTCGCTCTATGAGAGACCTCAAAGAAAAAATAGAACCTTAAAAAATTCTTGGGTCTACTGACACTTAGTGGAACAATTACGGTGTGATTATAAAGAAACTTAGTCAGTAATAACTACATAGTTTATGCATTTCCTTTCCAAAAACCAACTATAAATGCTAGTTTGAAAATACACATAGAAAATTGGTTTTTTATTTTTCAAATAAACACATATATATATCTTCCCTAAACTTTTGTTTAAAACTAGAATCACATTTTGAAAAAACATTTTCAACCTTTCATAATACACCATTTTAAGACCCTCTTTTTTTTTAAAAATATTCAATCCAAATCAAGAAAGATTAAAAGGAACTAAAAAGAAAAAACTACATAATAAATAAAATAAATTTAAAAAATCATTAAGATAATATGAAAATGAAACTGGAGAGGTATATAATATAAAAACTATAATATGGAGAATTAGAAAATTGATCAAATATAGTAGGCAGGAAACAATAAGGTGTAAATTATCATGGGAAATCCCTAAAAATCACTTGAGGTGACCCCAAACATACCAGGGTAGGGAAAATTTGTAGGCCTATCAATTAATTCCTAGGTCTATAACCAACTAGCTTCCCTCAACTAGCATCACCATTGGAACAACCCTTATAGTCTCCAATACCATAGGGGGTTTATTCCATATCACCAGGATTAGATTGTAATTGTCTCTCATACCTCAATAATATTCCTAGAACCCTAGGATGATAATAATAATGGGAGGCAAGGTAGCCTTTATATAGAACACATCAATCAATAATCAACATATATCAAACACACATTTCTTATCCCGCAACCTAAAACTCCTCCATGAAAAACCGCTCTTTTAAAATCAAGAAATAATATCCAAATATAATCATAAGATAGATAATTACATTATGGGTGATCACCTTTAATGAAATTGTTTCAAGGTACTAACCAGGCCTTAACATTCAAAACTTGTAATAACATTTCTAGGAAAAAAATTCTCTTTTCAAATGCATTTTGAAATCCAATATGAATGTTAATAATTTTTTTCTAAAATTTAAAATTTGGATTATAAATCATGCATTAAAAAGAACCACTAAATATATTTTATAAGATTTTTTAGGAAACCAAGAGACAATTTGAAAACTAAATTTTAATAAAAGGAATTCAATGAAATTTATGTATATATAAATATAGACATCTATTTGTACACATAAGTGTACATTTATATATATACACATCAAATACATATATATAAATATTTATAGAAATTATATATTATTGAATGAAGGGAAACGATCAAGTCACACACCAAGATATAAGAGTTTCTATATAAAACCATTAAAACCTAAAAAGTAGAAATAACTCAAAAAACCTTAATTAAATCTCTCAAACCTACTTACACAATTATATTAAAGAACAATAATCATTTAAAACACTATAATTCTTTGAAAACATCCTATTAGACATTTCATAAAACATATAACATTCATATAATTTTAACACAAAGTAATAAGCATATGAAATTTTTTGAAAACTCATTTTTCAATAAAAAATTTAGCTATAATTTTTTTTTAAAACCAATTAATAGATTTAAAAACTTGATAAATCCAAATAAAAATAATTATTAAAGCCTTAAACATCTCATGGATGCTTTGGGGAAAAAAGGATTAAAAAATCTACCTAAAACATGTGTGATTGTAGTGAGAAATTCGATTATGTAAGGAAATAGGCCAAAAGAATTATATGAACCTCCAATCCATTTTTTTATTTTTTTAAATAAAATAATTTATGGTTAAGTGGGAACCAGTAAAATCACAGAAATAATTAAAAATTAAAAAAATGACACACAAAATGATTTCAAAATTCAAAATTAAAAATGAAAATTTTGAACAAACCAATCACACTACCTCAGTTGAACCTCACGTGCAATTAGAACATCGAGCCCCGGGAAAATCAGATCATCCTTTATATCACTGTCATCACTCAGTAACTGACACAAGAATCATTCAACACTGGCACCACCAAAATAGAATCACCAGCTCGTAGTTGAGAGACATCGACATTTAAAGAAGAACAAAATAACTAGTAAAACCCACGGAATCTTCATTGGAATCTCCAAATAACCCAATAAATAAAATCTACACTACTCATAAAAAATCTCGTAGAAAGGTAACCACATGATTCACCTTTTAGAACACCCTATAACTCCCAAAAATAGATCTAAAAACCTCTTCAGAAACCATCTCACCCAACTGACCTGGGAAGGGGCAATGTACTTGGAAGTCAAAGAAGAGTGGAGAGGACGGGACCTCCAAAAATAGATTAATCCATCACCATTAAACCCAAAGAAAACGTCATATTTAAACCTCCACCAATGAAACTAGAAGTTTTTTCAAGAATATAACAAGGTAATGGGAGAATAGTAAATAAAAAAGGAAGGAATATGAGAAGGGAAATATAGAATACCTTAAGAGGAACACTAATAAAATTGAGTGAAAAAGCCTAAAATATCTAAAGTGGAGAAAAGGAGGGCATGCCAAAGGCTCCCTCAATCCGGATCATGAGAAAATAGGGGTAAAGGATACCCACTTTAGTGTTTATTTTGAGTAAGGGTTAATAGAGAAGTCATGTTTTTAAAATTGTGTAATTTGTATAGTTAGTCCGTACGATTTGTCAAACTATTCACAAAACATGAAACCCTCACCGGACTCACTCGAACACTTATATGGTTTGATTGCATAGGTTTTAAAAACATGAAAAAACTATTAAAAATGTGTTTATGAAAATCTATAAATAAATATACAATTTTCACTAACTGTGTTCCCTATATAGAAACTCCAAATTTCGAAAATTTCACAAAAAATCAGACCAAAACTCAAGGAAAAGAACATACACTCAAAAATAAATAAATAAATAAATAAAATGAAGGTTTGGGAATCATAATTTTCCCAAAAATAATTCTTTATTCCCCTATAAATTCAATGAATTCAAGATAGATATCTCAAAATAACTCTCCAATCATAAATAAGGGACTCCACAAATTATCATATTCAAACTAATTTAAAACTAACTGAGACTACTAAATATGGTATAAAACATAGCCCCAAAAGTCTCACCCAACAAGACTAAGGAAGAATTAGATAGTGGGATATATAACGTGAGTCCCCACTATTTAATAATTCAACTAGAATAGTTGTTTAACATGAAAAAGAATTGGGAATAACCACTACCAAATAAGACACAAGATTATAATTGAATGAACCCAAACAATCCTACTAATTAAATCACAATATGAGATTCCACAAAAAAGCCATATCTCCAAACAATCATGGGATATAACTTCACCAAAATTACAACTCATAGATCAAAACAAGTAAAAAAAGGAAAATAAAGGAAGACAGATAAAAAAGAATTTGATTATCTCAAAATATCTGCTAGGAATAGTACCGAGACCCTAAAGCAATCAAAGATTTATTCTTATTTTATTGTGATCACGAACCAAAAAATTTATGAAGATATCCCTGTCAACCTAAATGATAGAAGGTATTTGTAACACTAGATAAAGAATTCTTGGAATTCCCAAAATGACCACATTGGAATAAAGTGAAAAAATTCTTCCTCTTAGATTAACCAGTAATAGAAGAATGTGGTTCCTCCAAATAAATTTACTCTAGTTTTTACATCTCGCCAAATGGGGGACCTTCACTAGATCTAATGGAAATAGGGGTTCCCCCCATCATGGAACCCCTTCTAGAAGCCGCTTCACCCATATAAGAATCATCCACTAACTCTTTATATATGGTTAGAAAAGACTAAATGATTCTAGAATTGAGGCCTGAAAAAAGACCCTTCATGAAAAAATAGTCCTTTAATGAACCACTAAACACCAACTTCAAGGAAAATGGGAGTATCTTGTTAAAATGGTCATCATACCCCTTCACTATCTGTTGGAATTTCTGAATTCCATAAAATCCTCTATCTTGACCTTCAATTCATCAGTAAGAAACCATTGAAATAAAGTGGTCTTAAAGAACTCCCATATCATACCATCTTACAATGAGGATGGAATGAAAACCTTTCACTACTCTAAACCCAATCTCTTGAACATACCTTGGAGAACTCTCACTATCAAGGATTTTAGAGTTCCTAGGGACCTAAATATTCATTCAAATTCTTATATCCACTCTGAAAACACTATAATTTCTAAATAAAAATAAAATACTTGAAATAGTTTAGAGGGTCCTTTATCCACCACTATACTTAGAGTCTAGTAAGTGTCAATTATTGGAAGAGATACACCAAAAATCTGGGAGATAGACTTCTTATAATCCTTTAGTACTTTTCTAGGTGGTATAATCTAAATAACATGAAATCAGAAATACCAATTAGTTACCAACTAAAAATAAATCATATCCAATAAAAAATAAACTCTATTCAAAATAATACTATACAAAATCATGCCACAACACTAATCAAGAATTCAATAACATAAGAAAAAAAATTAAAACTCCCTTTCAACCCCCTTTTTAAATTCATACATTTTAATTTCAAATATTTAACTTTATTAAAAAACTATTTTCATAATTTCAAATACCCTTTTCATGTCTTGAAACTCCCCTTTTCCTTTAAAACCCATATTTTTATCAAAAAACACCTTTACCAATTTTCAAAATCCAAATATATATTTTTCATTTCCCCTTTAAAAGAAACATCATTCTATTATAAAACACCCTCAAAAACATAATTAATAATATCACTTAAAACCAAATCTTCCTCAAGAGGGAATAGAGGTTGTTCATAACTTGGACACATGGTTTAGTGGACCATGTTCCAATCATTCAACTACCACTAAAATGCATGCCTAACCATTCACTCAGTCTGCACATGGTTTTCTTGGTGGTGAAATATCATTGTGTGACTTCAATTAAACTCCAATTCTCATCCCTCAAAATATATAAATAATTTTATCAATCTATAATACCATAAACATTTACTAAAATAAATCAAAAATCAATAAAGGAAACTAAAAATTTACGACTCACAACCCAACATCCCATGGTAACTTAAGGCTCATGAAGAGTAAGAGCTCAAGAAACTCTTATCACACTTACCTTCAGAGTTTCGATAGTCATAATCTAATATACCAAACACACACAATTAAAAAATGGATCTCCAATAACCTATGGAATCTTAAGATCCTATGATATGATGCCATTTTATCATGATCTATCCCTGATTCACCCTTGAATCGAGCACCAGAAGCCAACCTATGACATACCCAAGGCATGTCCCCAATCTCCCCAGGATGGAAACTAGTACTTTGGCAACAACAAAAATCATTGGGGATGATTTAACCTAACAAAAAAACATTAAATTAGAATCATAATTTTACTAAAATTACCATAATAGAAATATATACATTAGTCTTCCATTCCACAAAGATAGAAAAAAACAAAATAAAGAGTAATACAAATAGGGAATATTCAAAAGTAAACATCCAAATGAACATAAATTAAATAAGCTGAGGTAAATATCCAAATAAAATATAAAATAGTGATAAAATAAAAAAAATATATATAATACCATATAAATACATGGTTGACACATCTATTAAACAAAAAAACCAAAATAACCAATATGAACTCCCTATGACCTCTTGGTCACAATCCATCTATAATATTGACTAACTCCATGAGTGATATATAATAAAAACCCAAACCTTCAAAACAACTTGGGTCTACCAACACCAAGTAGAACAAGTATGGTTTGATCATAAAATATATTAGTAGGTGAGTTCCACCAATTCCATGAAATTACTTTCCCAAAACAAATTATAAATTCTCATTTGAAATACACATAAAAAATAAGTATTTGTCTTTCAAATAAACAAACCTTGTGATTTTTAAGAATTTATTCTTTAAAAATTAAAGAAAATTTTCAAGAAATATTGATAAACTTTTTTAAAGTGTTAATTTTCAAAATAAACCTTCTTGAATCCTCTTTTTAAAATAAACATTCAAACAACACCAAGAAAACTCAAAATGAACCCAAAAGGAAACACCAAATCATAAATAGACCAAATCTAAAAAAGTAGGAATATAGTATGAAAATGAAACCCAATAGAAACATCATATATGAACCATAATATAGAGAAGTATTAAAGATATAAAATAATGTAAGAAGGAAAAATAAGGTATACGTAATCATAGGAAATCCCTAAACATTCTATGAAGAGACCCTAGATGCAATCAGTTAGAACCATATATCTACCTATCGATGCATTCCTAAGTTTAAAACTAGCCATCATTCCTCAACTAGCCTCATTAGTGGAACAAAACCTATGGTCTTTAATACTATAGGGGATCTAGTCAATATCATCCAGAATAAATAGTAATAATCAATCATCCCTCACTAAGATACCATAGATCCCATGAAGATAATAATAACAGGACAGGAGACAGACTTTACATATAAAAAATCAATAAAAAATCAACATAAATAAAACACATATTTCTCAACCCACCTCTACACACTCCATTATAAAACACTATTTTAAAATCATGAAATCACATCCCAACATTTTATTAATAGGGGATCTTTCAAAGAGGTTCCTCACATTTAAAGAAACTATTTTAAGGTACTAACCCGACCTTAACATTCAAAACTACTAATACATTTTCTTTAAAAACAACATCTTGTCAAATGCCTTTTGAAAAACAATATTATTTTCAATAATTTTTTTATTAAATTAATAAATGGGACTATAATTAATTATATATAAATAACCTCCAAATTTCTTTTAGAATTCATTTTGGGAAACCAAGTGAGAATTTTAAAATGAATGTTTTATCAAAGTTATTATATGAAATTTCCATATATATACCTATAAAAATATATATTTAAACATATGTATTCATATAGATATGTACACATCACATGAAAATATATATAAACATTCATAATAATGTTAAGGTATCAAATGAATGTACACAATTCATGTCACACACCAAGGCATAATAATTTCCAAGAAAAACCATCAAAACCTCAATAGTGGGAATAACCCAAAAAAACCAAAATTAAATCTAAAAAACTAACTTATTTAATTTTTTTAAATTAAAATAATTATTTAAATCACCATAATTATTTGAAAAATCAATCTTAGAAATTTTATCAAACACAGAGTCTGCATATGCTTTTAACATAAATGCAAAAGAATTTTCAAATATTAAAAAAACCCCTTTCAATCAAACCATTAACTCAAAAAGATTTTCAAAACTAATTAATAGATTTATAAACATGATAAATCTAGATAAAATAATTTACAAAGCTTCAAGAATCCCATAGCATGCTTTGGAAAATAAAGGGATGGAAACACCTACCTCAAACATGTGTGGATTTAATAAGGATCTAGATTATGGAAGGAACTAGGCCCTAAGAGAACTATTTACACCATAAAATTAATAATAAAGGCACATTAAGGAAAAAACTCACCCTAAGGTTTATCCAAAATATACCATTACAATTGGAGAATATGAAACAATAATATAAGGAAGAGGAGAAGGGAAACATGGCTTACCTCAAGAGGAACACTAATAAAATCGAGTAAAGAAGCCTAAAAAATATGATGGAGAGTGAATGAGGTTGAGCCAAAGGTTCCACTGATCCTTCACATGTAAAAATTTGAAACAGTGAGACCCATTTTGGGGTTTATTTTGAGTAATATAAAAATTGGAAACTCAAGGTTTGAAAACTAGGTAAGCTGTGCAATTATGCTATAAAGTTTACTAGCCTGTATGCCAACCAAGAACCCCTCACTATAGTACCCTATAGAACCTCATGAATTGTCTAGGGAGTTTGAAAAACCATGAACTAATAATGAAAAACATGTATGTTAGAAAATACACACATATTCAAAATTTCGACATTGTTTGTACTAATTGTGCGAGTTAATCGTGCGTCCTACATTGAAAATCCAAAATTTTAAAGTTTCTTGAAAAATTGGCTCGAAACATAATGAGAGAAACCTAGATTCATAAATAAATAAATTTATAAGGATAAATAAGGTTTTGGTGTGACTAATATAGGTACAGATAATTTCATTAAAGAAGAAAACATTTATTAAAATGAGAGACACAAAGGTGGAGGAAAATTTATTGAGGTATGAGTGCATTTCTTTATATAAATATTTTTGAAATAATTAAATTATTTAATGAAATTTAAATTATGTTTGTTGAAATTATTTTCAAATCCTATTTTTCTATATAGAGTATGTTGCCTAAATTTTTTAGAAGTGTGATTACACATTTACCAAAACATTCAATTCCCATGGGGAGAAAAGGTTGTCAATTGAATTTGATCATAAAAATAACCTAGAAGACCCAAATATGAATAAGGTTAAGAGTTTCATGGCCATTAATAATTTATATAAGATCAATTTATTATATATCTTGACTTGATTTAATATCATTATTGGAGAATCATTGATCAGATGATGAAAAACTAATTGTGAGAGTGCATAATAGTAAAATATCCTAGCCGGTTTATTTATTTTTCCAATGGTTAAAATATTATAAATTTCATATGAATAATATTTTATATATTAAATTATAGAAGTAATTTTACTTTCCCAATAAAAATTTAGTTTAAAATATGTGTATTTATTTTGTGGTAGTTATGTGGAGGTATTTTAAGTCAAATTTGACTTCAGTTTATATTTTTAGGAATAAACATAATCAAAATCCATGCATCAAATATAGGTTTTCAATTTAGATACATGAGAGAATTTTTTCACTGGATGGAAGGTGTAATAATTTTTGGAATCATAATTTTTATTTATAAAATCTATTTGTTAAATTACATTATAATGATTATGTCATTATAGGTTGTAAATTCTTGAGGGAATTTGAATTTTCATTTGGTGGAAGGTAAATTCTGAGAACATGGGTTCAAGATAGGTTTTAAAGAATTTGAATATCCTTAATAGGTGTTTTTGGATGGGTTTTATGTATTGAGTGGTGTCCTTGGTGTTCAAGAGGGTGTCAGGGAAGAATCATGTGCTTGAGATGTTGGAAATCAGTAAATGATGGCTATTCATGGAATAAATGTGTCATGTACACCATGAATGTAATTCATGGGGTTACATTCATGGTGTGAACATGGATGTGGGGTTAAGGGGGTTTTTAAATGAAAATTTATTGTGTGGAATATGACTCATCCCTAGAACCATGTATGCAAGCCTTTTTTAAAATTTACTGAGGTAGTTTCAAAAATAGAAACCTCTTTGTGTGTGTTCTCTCTGAAAACGATGTAAGGGGAGGTGGGGGGGGGGGGGTCAAACCTCCATCTCCCCTTCATTCCCATTGGATATGGGTTGTTCATAGGAATTATTCATACTATTGTTGGGTAAAATGTCTCCTCTATTTACCATTTCTTCTCCCCTCTATTATTAAATGATTTTTATTCGATTTTTCTTGGGTTAAGATGAGAAATTTCATGAGATGATAAAAAAATAGTTGTGCTTCTTGGGGATTTAATATGTGGCTCATAGAGGAAATCCATAGGGGTCTATTTGGGATACCTTTATCTATTTTTTATAAGAGTTTTTTCCCATTGAGTTTATTTATATTTTTTTGGTGATTTTTGGTAAAATGGAAAATCAATTCGACTTGACAATTTGGGGATTTTGTGTGGCCTAGTTTTGGGGTTTTCCATGAGTAAAATTAACCCCATTACATGTGATTCTGGTAATATAGGACTACCCAGTGATTTTGGAATCTGATATTCCACCTTGGGTTTTTGGTTTAAATTTATCAGTTAATTAATTTATTGGAATTTATGAATGAAATAAGTGCTCATAGACTTGATGAAACTAGTTTGAGATTGGAATGGAATTATGGAATTTCTATTAAGTTTGGGATATTTGAATTTATTTGATAATATTGTTTTTTTTATTTTATGTATGCATGATTCATTAGTATTATTTGACTACATATTTTTTATTTGTTTGAGTTTCCCCAAAAGGTTGGGATGGGTTTACGATGACCTAATATTAAACATGAACTATATAGATTTCTAAATGGTCCAATGGTGGTACCTTGGTCAAATGGGTGTTGGTTTTATTCCTTTATATTGTTTGGTAGTTTATATTTTTTTGAAAAGTAAAAGGGATTTCATTTTTATATCATATTTTATAGAGGGTTTTTGGCTATATGGAATTTCATGTAAAAATTGGTGAATTGAGAAATGGGTTTTAAAATGGTATTTCAAAATGATATGATTTTCCAAAGGATTTTTATAGGATTTGGGGAAAGGGACCAATGTGATTAAAGTGGTGTGTGATACCTTTTGAAATAATTTAAAATAGGTATTTTGTATTTCTCATAAGAAAATACTTGTTGGATTGCTTTTGAATAGTTTTAGTTTCTTTGACCAAGTGTGATAGATTCTTAGTTTTCCAAATATTTTTTTCTTTGCACATGACCTTGTTTTGATTTCCTAGAGTGTTTATTGATGCATGATAATGCATGTTGTGTGTGTATACCATGATAATTTTTCTTCTTCAAGATGAGGTGTGTTGTATGGGTAACTCTGTGAGAACCTTGTTTGTGGTATCCAAGTGACGACTAATTTAAATGGATGTGATAGATACATTGTAGGGTCTAGGTGAGTTTTGGGATGTGTTTGAGATAAAGGACTGGTTCTGAGGGACTAGCACCCTGGTGATGATCTGGTGAGCTATGAGACCGACCACGTGCCTTGTTTTATTGTTTCATGCTTGTGTTGACTACATTGTTGTTGGACCTTTTCGTACCAGGCTTGGGTTGGTGTGATTGACTGTGACATCCCCATAGTATATAAGGATAGGTCAATGTACTTGATTATTACCTCACTATAGTTCTTTGAGATGGTTTATGTGCTTGAGGTGACCATCTTAGAGTTCATAGGGATGATACGATGCGCTTCTTAGACCATGTCATGTAAGGCTTGGGTCAAGAACTACCCTAGGGACTCAATCCTTGTTTGATGTAACACATAGAAGATATACCTCCCTAGAGTGAGTAGGGATGGTTTAAGGCTCATGGATGTATAATCATTCCCTATTCCTTTCGGTAGTGGTTTGAGGCTTGGACAATGTCCCACCCTAAATCTTCATGTGAGGGATGGACATTGTTTTAGTTAGACACCTTGCCCAGTAGCTTCAGGTATTGATGAAGTTATAGAATATGGTATTTTTATTCCTCCTAATATTGTTTTTATGTAGTTATTGTAAGGGTAATGATATGAAATAGATGTTGTAATGGTGACAAACAAAGTATTATATGGGTTGCTGTACGAGGTGAATTATGTAAACTGCTTAAGTAGGTATTCTTGTATGTGCTTAAATGTTATGTTTTAGGGTGAATGTGTTTAATAGACATGACTAAACTTGGTATTCCTAAGAGGGTTTGATGAGGGCGTTATAATTATAATGTTTTTGGATATCCTAGTACAACATAAAGGGAAGTAGAATATAAAGCAAAAAATATCTTCCTTGAAGGTTGTACTTTGAGAGATGAATTAGTTGAGACAGACACAACCTGATCTCCTTGCATATGTAGACCCTTTACCTTATCATTGATACACAATTAGGTACTATCAGTTATATTTTGGGGATCCCCATTTATATATTTATCTTACAGAGTTGTAAAGAATATATTATATTATGTACATCATCAACTTATGTAGTCAGAACAAGTAAGAGTAGTGATACATGCTATTATCGATCCAATAGATCCAGTGTATTTACCTACCAATGAGGTGGCCATAATTTGAGAGAGTATGGGTTATTTTTTACTCTTTTGAGATATCCTTGTTTTTTAGTTAAAATATGAGGTGTGAGTTGTTTTTTAATTTTTATTTAATTTTAATTTCAAAATAATTTTATTGTTTTCCTATATTTACCATATATAGATGTGTATAAAATTTAAGGAATCATTACAAAGGAAACAAATGATATGGGAACTATCACCTTTAGATACATCTTAGGTTTCTCTAGGGTTGAAAACATTAATAATGAATTATTTTATATTAGATAATTATTATGAGTTTTTGATGAGTGTTGACATATATAGGAGACACTATATGTTAAGAATATTTAAATATTATATCTTGGATGTTTTTATTGGTGATGATCTCTCGATATCTATGTTGAAGTTGTTTTTATTTTAAGTAAAATTAAATTTCAATTTTTATTTCTTTATGTAAATATAAATTATATTGATTTAATTTATTATTTATCTAGTTAGTATCTCAAAACCCTTCGAATAAAAAATGAGGACACTTCTTTTTATAGTTTTATAAATATAGAATACATTTTAGTGCCCTTGAAATACCCCAACATGCTCACTATATTTAAATATATATATATCTAAAATATTAGAAAACATATAGAATAAGTAATGGTTTCTTTTATTCATTTACAGGTAGGAAGACTTATATAATTATGGTATAATATTCATTTTAATTTCATTCATTCTAAAAAAAATATATTTTAGTGGAGATTGGATGTTATGTATATTATTTCCAAATAAAATAAAAACATATTGGTTGTTATCTTTACTAGGTGAATTTCAGGAAAGATTTAAATATTTATTGAGTTATTAAGTTTTATTCTATTAAATTAGTTCTTTAATATTTATAATTTCTTGTTATAAATGATTTGTTAATTAAAATATAAAAATAAAGTAGGTCATTGAAAGTGTTTAACATGGTTTACTTTTTGATTAAGAAGCCAAATGAAATTAAATATATGCGGGTGTAGGTAGATAAATTTATATTAGTTAATAATTGTTTTTTATTACATATATATAATTTCTTATTTTAAAAGTGTTGCTTTATAACCATAGTTTCATCATTAAAGAAGAAATATTAAATGTGGTTATTATGTTTTATAATTCATTTTTGAGATTTTCATGGCTGGAATGATGATATATTTTTACAAGGTTTGTATTGGGGGATACTAAAAATTTGGCACAATCACTGGATGATAGAACCGATGTTCACAAGAAAATCATGTCCATAAATATTTTAGGGTTGAGAATTTCAACTACCTATTCTTCTTCCTCATGTATTAGATTAACAGAATTATAAATCCTATTTCACAATAATCATCAATTCTAAGACACATTCTATACACACACACCAAACAAAAAGAGGACATCCAAACATAGGGGAAAATAGTATGAAAATGATAAAATAACACACAAGATTATATGGTTCATACTTTCATACTACATCCATAGGAGAACAATAAAAACTTCTTATATTAGAAAAAGCACTGAGATATGAATAAATGTGGCTAATGATCCATCAATCACACTAAATATTTTAAAGTCATATAATAGAGTTTGCTCTTTTTCTTGCCCCTCTTTTATTAAGGTAATAAACTAGTAAATCTAGTTTCACCAACCTCTTAGAATCACAATCAACTATCCATTAACTTCAACATTATACTTTAGATATCATCTTATCAAACATTGCATTTGGTAGACTAATCACCATGGACAATCAGGAAAAATATACCAATTTTATCAACCCATCAAAATTATGTGATCTTTTGGTAAACTCAACCACATGTTAATGGTTGTTATTAATACTAATCTAAAAATGTTGGAGTAACCCACTAGAGTTTGAAATTCTAGTGATTTAAATCTAGAAACTTGAGGAAGATTCACAATCACAAAAATCTTCACATATATATTTCTTTAAGGAACCTCTTAAGAACCCTATAAAACTTTAACAATCAAATTATCCACCTTTCCTCTCTATAAAAGTATTATTCTCCTTCTACTTCCATTCAGATGAGTCCCCCAAATGCACAATTCTACCATATACACTATTGGACAAACACCTTCAAGAACATATTAGTCATATTTTACTTCGCTGTGAATTTCCATAGCTATAACACTTTTTATTATAGAATAGTCTATATGAAATGGAATTTCAAGTCATTGTGTTTCATTCTTTAATGAAATACCAAATTTTTGGAATGGTGGATAACAATATGAAAATCACATAATAAAGTTTTTCCTTCCAAATATTTTCTAAGATCCCTTAGTAATAATTTTAACTAAATCAACTCCTTTATGGATTTTTTAGATGTAATATATTTAGTTTCTATTGCAGAAAAATTAACCCCTAGCTGTAGTCAAGACATCCAAATGATTTCCATTTCTCAAAATGTAAACACAAAACTCATTATGATTTTCCTAGATTCATAATCACTAGAAAAATATAAATAAAAAAACCTTTACAAGAATCATCTCCCATGAATAACAATAATATATCTATCGATCCCTTCAAGTATTGAATTATATACTTCATAACTTCCCACTTACCTTCCCAGGGTTAGACATGAACTGACTTACTAATCACACAACAAAGAAAATATCTGGCTTCATACAAATCATCACATACATCAAGATTCTCACATATTATGCATATGATACTTTCACCATGTACCAAACCTCATATTTCATTATAGTTCCTTATGCATTGGATAACTTGAAGTATCCAACAAGAGTATTTTTTGACATATTTACATCTGGTCATGTCAATTTTCTTGATAATTTTCTAGATATATTCTTTTTGATATAACACTAGAGTTTAGGATTTTTTATCCTTTTTTATCATCATACCCAATATTTTCTTGGTATGACAAAGATATTTCATTTAAAATCTCCCCTAAAACTTACTCTTCAACTCTTAAATGTGTTGAATTTTAAGACCGAGAACCAACATTTAATCCATTTATAGTAGGAGTAAAATATAATTACCTTTATTCAAAAAATTATAATAGAAACAATGATTAGAGTTACTCCACCTAAAACCTTCTTGACTCATGAATACATCAAACTCCTGGGTTCACTACTAAGGTTTTAGTTTTACACCATAGTGACTTCACTTCAATTTTCCAACAAAACCTTCTTTTTGATAATCTTAAAAACCCTTGGTCTTCTTCATGTAGATATCCTAACCTAAGTATCTATAACGAAATTTAGTCTTGAAATTCATATTCTCAAAGTGTAAATAATTGTAAGCCACTAAACTCAACACCATCCAGATAATAGTATTCATAACTATCAGTGACCATATTTTTCGGAAATCGACTCATTCCTTCTATTAGAATCCCTTCACTACTAACTGTACCTTATATATTATACTACCATTAGTTTCTTCCATTAAATAAAAACCCATTTTTTAAAGTTCTCACTTCCCATTAGGTACTTTATTTAGTTCCCAATTTCTATTGAACTTTAAAGAATTAATCTCTTCCTCCATCACTAACTCCCACTATTTTGAATCACTAAGATTTATTACCTCTTCTGGGAATTCAAACTCTCAAATATTTGTTATAAGTGAGAAGTTTTCTTTAAACCCATACCACTAGAATTTTTTTATATGTCTATAATATCTTTTCAATGAATTTATTACTATTTCTGATACCACAATTTTTGGGGATTGAACTTCTAACACAACTGCTTCTGATTTTTCTACTACTAGATATTTCCCTTAGGATGCATTATACCTTGATTATTCTAAAATATCTATTATTGGTAAAACTTTTAGTAAATTCATTTTAATTTTTGGTATCACCAGTATTTGAGAATTTTTGGTGTTTTTATGTAGATACAAATGTTTTTCCATAGTTGAATTCTTAACCTCAACTTCACATTCAACCAAGTTCTTCTATTTCCGTAGAATATTTTCATTAAATATTATATCATGAATTTGGTTGATATTTTTCTGATCATAATTCCAAAGTCAATAACCAATTTATTCATTCCAATATAAATAAGAAAATAGGCTTTGGAAATTTCCTCTAGCTTATCTCTGTCCTTCACATTAATAAGAGAATAATAAATGCAACTGAAGAGTTTGAGGTGAGATACTTCCAGTAACTTACCAGACAATGGATCTTTTGGTAATCTTTTTCCCACTATAGAGGATATAATTATATTGACAAGTTATAATTCCATTTTAATATATTCTTCTCAGATGGAATTGGGCATTCCAGAGTTCACACGCATGAATATTTCCTTCACAGTCAAAGTCTAGTTCATTCTAAATGTAACACCATTTTTCTATGGTGTTCCAAGTAGTGTTCTCTTGAGTTTGATCCCATTTTTCTAGTATAAGTTCAAGAAATTGTTACTATTATATTCATAAGCATTATTAGATCTAATGTATTTTGAATTTCAGAAACTTTCAAACTCTACCATGGGTTTCCACTACACAAAGGTACTAAAAAATATTATTTATTTTTTAGAAAAAAACCAATACCTTGTTGTGTCATTGATAAATGTAATAATTTAAAGTGATTATCTATGCAGTTAGAGTGAGGAAAGAGGCTGTACATCTAAGTGAACTAACTCTATCTTCATGAATCTTGTCTGATAACCATTAACATTTAATGAAACCTAGATTATTTTTCCAAGAACACATCTCTCATAACATCCAATATTTTTATAATTGAGCTTCAATATTCCATTCCCTACTAGAACCTTCATGTTCTTATCATGGTGATGATCAAGTATGTAATTCCACACCACTATATTTTTAGAGGTCAAAATTCCATAAACTACACTTCCATTTTGATTTTATGGTTAGTTAATGTGTTCTATCCTTTATTCCTCATGCCCCAACCATGGATCCTTGAGTTACTTTCCAGACTCTATTGATGGAATTTTTACCAAATCCTTTATCATCTAATTGTACCATTGATATGAGGTTCATTAATATAACTAGTATATGTCTCACTCCCTTTAACTGAGGAATACTCCCATTCTGTATCCATATATTTACATCTCACTTTCCAATAATAGCTAAATCTTCACCATTCATTAACTTTATTAAAGCATCCTAATTCATAATTCAGAATGAACTTATGTTCTAACATTGAGTGGAAATATGAATTATAGTTAACCACCCATGAAACCACAAATATATGAGAAGTGAGTAGTATATTGTTTCCTCCTATTAAACCAATGTAATTTTAACTTCCTAAATCTATCCTACCAGAACCTTCCATGAAATTTATACAATTCCTCTAAAGACAAAATCACTTAACCCAATTCTAGTAGGTAATGCTATACAAGTCAACTTTCCATGGCTCTTCTCCCTAGAAATTTATTTTGGCCACCAACCATTCTTCCCCTAAGGTGATATTCCCCTTCAATCATCACTGAGAGCATTATTAGAAGGTATTTGAACCTATATTTTCTATATTTCCTCATAAAGAATCAAATTATGGATTTCTTTGAATAATAAATTAGTATTTATCTAGGAATTAACCATTATAACCAAGCCATCCCAAGATTTTAGTTAATACGAAAGCAATAATATTTCCCATATATAATTTTTGAAAGTCACTTTCACAACTTCTAGCTAAATTCTGATCATATTTAAGTTATTCATATGATCTTCCACTAACCATCCTTTTTAAAACCTCATGATAAAAAATGCCTCATTTATTAAACTTTGTTTAAGGTTTTTTTATTGTTCACATATGTATTATAGGGCTTTCATTATCCCCATATTGTATTATTCTACCTGACATTGAAGGATATGTTTTGTTCCAATGTCATAATTACTAAACCATGTGTATTCCTATCCATCTTTCCTCATTATCTTTTATCCATTTTCAGGATTCTCTCCACCCAATAGAAGTTTGAGATCTTTCTAGATGAGATATTACTATATGTACATCCTCCCAAATCCATAGTTATTTTTGATGAAATGAATGAGGCAAAAATTTCCTTATTTCATTGAAATATTTACTTATGATAGTCAAGAATTATTTAAATAAATATGACTAAGGAAAGTGAGGTTATAACATGAGTTTTCATTCATGTAACTAACCATGATTTGATATAACTTGTTGGGGGGAGGATAAAACTCTGATACAATCACAGGATGATCGAAACCATGTTTGGAAGAAAATCATATCCAGTTGTATGTTTTCACTACTAAATTACAAATATTGTTTCTTCCTATACCTATCTTAGAGTACCATAATTAGAAATCCTGTCACGCCCTAATTGTAATAACCTGAGTTTTTTCCATCTAAAATAAATACTGTGTTCGATAACATGGATTATATATTACACTCAACATAAATGAACTACATAATATTAATAGTCTATTTTTAATAATTCTATAACATACAATAATATAGTAAACCATTAAGAGATACTACCATTAGTAGATAAATATTTAATAAAAGTTAATATGGAAAAGGTTTATTTTCCATAAAATCAATTTTATTTATATTATAAATTATTTCAAAAATATAATTTAAAAATCATAAAATTAAAATTTGATAAAATAAAATTCATTTCTTAAATTCTCTTAGGAAAATATTCTTAGTATGTATTTTATAATTTTTTTTATTAAAATATTTATTTTTTAGTAAAAAATATTTTTTTGGGATGATTATAATTTTTAGGATTTTGTCACTATGTGAGTGTATCCTAAAAATTTAAAAACAACTTTTAAGTAATAAAATAAGTATTTATTGAATAAAATTATGCACTTTAATATATTATTTGAGATTATAAATACTATTTCCAACATTTATAGAACTAAAAAAAATGTTAGTTTAATAAAAACTATTTTTAATATTCTATTTGAATGAAGTATTTTCAAGGTCAGAGTTAGTTTTGGATTTAATTTAAAGCATTATACTTTTAAATCAATTTATAATCAATAAATTTATTTCACTAAAATCAGTATTAATTTTAATTATATCTTATAAATAACTTTAAATCTGAAAACCATCATTTTTCTAGAAACAACTTTTACTTAATTAAGTGTGTTTAATTTATTATTAAAGTTTCACTCATTTATAAATTTAATATGATATTTTTTTAAAATTTAAAATCAAAAGGTTCAAATTATGTTATGAGTTCAATTTTAATTTTATTTTAAAAAATTAATTAATAAGGTTTAAAAAATAGTTATCCTGATAAAAAGAAAAATTGGTAAAAAATGTATTTTTCTATGGGGAAATGGTAGAAACATGGTAAAAATATGTTTTAAAATAAGTGGTTGAGATTATTTTTGGCTTTATAGTTTTCGACAATTCCACTTTCTTCCACTTTTGAGTAATCGAACCTTGAATAGTGTCATGTTATTTTTGAAAAAATGATGAGCGTTTCCAAAATTTTCCATTTCTTATCGAATAAAAAAGATGCCACTTCCATATTTTCAATACTACACTCCTATTTCTAAATTACTTTGAAAAAAATACAAAAGTTTCTCTACTTTATGTACTTTACACACCTTAGTGCTCCTGGTCACCATAAATTAGTCCAAGTCCCTCTAATATAATGTCTTCATCATGATGAAGTTCAAGGTCTCAACATAGGTATCAAATCTTTATTAACATTTAATTATTATTATTTATTTTATAAAAAAATCATAAAAATAATATAATAATAAAATAATAATAATAATTGTGTTTATATGTTATTATAATAATATTTTAACCACTATATATTCTCTTCCATCTACTAATGAAATTAAGAATATTGGTTAGTGTGTGTGTATAGATTACCACCTCTTTGAAATGACACTTTCATTTTTTCATCACCACCAATATTAGATAGTATTAATGATGGTATTAATGAATAAATATAATTTATATAATGTATTTATGATTCTTAAATAATTAATTACTATCCATATTCACACCACTCATTTGTTTGGTAATGGAAATGTTATTCCTGCGATATGCAGACTACCGCCTTCATGAATAAATGTGTTTAGTTTTTCATTCACATCAAAATATAGATGGTTTTAGTTTATAGTGTATGTGTATAAATGATATATATAAGAAATATATATCATTAATATGGTTATTTTTAGATAAAACAAAACGTAATGATCATTATAAGGTAATCCATCAATATAAGTAAATAACCTAAAACTAGTTCATTAACTTTCTAGTTTTTCATGAAATATGACTAAAAATACCATGTAATGGTATGATAACATTATACGTATTTATAAAAAATATATTATAGTACCTTAAATGAATTTTAAAGGATTATATTTTGGATAAAAATTAACATCGACACCTCTTTTACAAAACTAATTCAAAATGATCAACATTATTAAAACCTAATGTTGAAAAGAGATTATAAAAATCTAATAAATAATGAGAATTTTTATAAATTAAGAGTAAATATATATGAATAATTTTTTGAAATGGGTAATTAAAATGTTTATCTTTATGATATAGGAGGTTAGATCACTTCTATGGAAATCAAGGGTAATGGTAAAGGACATTGTTACTCAAACTCCTTTCATTGAGTTATAAAATTTCTTATTTGAACTTTGTTTTTCCAAGACATTACCTTTTAAATAATTTTCTATTTTTCTTTAAATATATAAAAAATAATTTTGAACCAATTTCATTTACATGAAAGGATTTGTTTTTTTTTCAATTAAAAATAAAGGATACATATTGAAAAGTAACTAGAAACAATGACTTTTACAACATTGAATAAAAAATGTCTTCAAAAATATATGTCTGTGATTTGGTTTTCGTTAGAATAAAAATAAATATACCTCCAAGAGAGTAATGTTTCATGTTTCACCAGATTTTATTCTTTTATGATGTGATTATTTTGGGTGATAAATTTTTTAGTATCAATCAATTCAATTTATGATGTTATTTGGATATTTTTTGAAACTCATATTGTAAGGACCCGACCCTAGTTGCTCTAAGTCAGTGCCTTATTTGATTATATTGGAATATAAACAAGGAATATGAAACTAAAAGGACCAATTAGTTTAGTTTCCTTTTGAAATAATATACATATATAAGTTCAACATTACATCATGAAAAGAAATACCACATTAATTTATTCCATTAGAAACATCCACACCTCCTAGATTTGCCTGAAAATCACTCATAACATACTTTTTCATATCCTAGGAAAATGAAACAAAATAAAGGGGTGAGCTCAAATTATTAGTAAGAGTAAGAAAAAAGGTATAAGATATTATAAACCTAAACATTAGGCATGGTGAATAATTGATATCACATACCTTTTAAAAACTAATAAATTGAACACATTATGATAGGAATATGACCTGAGTAAATAATTCCATAATAAAACATAATCATGGGTATTATACTAGTTGAATAACCACATAAAATTTCAATTACTAGATTAATAATGAGGTAAGTGAATATTCTGAACATTCTGAAACACATTTTCAAGGCCTCGACCAAGACGTCTACAAATGATTAAGGCCTTATCCAAAACCATATCTCAAATTGGTAAAGGCCTCAGCTAAGTCCACGTTAATTTGTCTCATGAGATCTACTAATGCATTGAGGGAATATAGTGGGCCCCAAACATCACATAATAATTCCAATTAATTCCTCATATGAGAGGTGATAGACATAAACAACATACACATTCATATTGAAACTAACAAATGAAATGTAAATAACTTTTCCTAAACATTAATCATAAACACTAACCATTCAGAGTAAATTGGTGAATGGTTTTAGGATAGAACATACAAAATCAAACTAGTCATAAACCATCCAATTAAATATGGTAGATGGTATCATAAAATATTACTCCCAATAATACATAATAATCAACAAGAGTGTTGAAACAAACGAAAATAATCTTATAAAATCATTGAGTATTTCTTGAGATAAATGCTCTTTAATTTTTGAAAAGAATGGTTTTTTGGAATAGTATTTGTATAAAACCATAAATAAAGTAAGATATTATTTTCATAATAAAATTAATGATTTTAGAAATATAATGGTTTCAAAAAATAGATTATAGAGTACCCTTGAAAATAGGTTAGAATTTGAGAAATTCCTTTTAATCGGGCTTGTATTTTTGAAATAATTTTGAATGTTCTTTTTAAAATGTTTAACTGGACATAAAATAAGGAAGGATTATGGTTGGTAAACATATGTAGAACACTCAAAAAAATTATTAGGAGTAAATAAAAATATATTAAAATTTCATTGATGTAATTATATAATAAAAGTAACCTGAATGAAAATGGAGGTTCGGGTGGAAAACCCTTACCTTAAGTCCGAATGTGTTCCTCTCTGGAACTTAAAGTCATGGAATATAAAATTAGACTTTTTATTAATTATTTAATAATATATTAGAAATTATTTTAGTTTATCATAATTCTGTTTAGTTCATTTATGTCCTTATTGATAAGTTATTGTATTGAATTCTGTCGTTCCAGAGTGTTTGTTTTCTTGATTTTCATAATCAGTTCACTTGTTTTTAAGTAATGGAGTTCATGTGTAATGGATTTAAATCTCCATAATTGAAATTAAATATTATTTATGAACAAAAATAATTTTTAATGGTCATTTATTTCATTTGGTTAAAAGAAAAAAAGGATGAATCATTAGATGAAATATTAATGACATTCACTTAGATTATTTTAGCAGCATTTTGATTATTTTGAACTAGTTTTGTCATATGATTTAAAAATATGTATGTATACTGGTTAATGAATATTAATTAGGTTATAATAAATATATTATAGTCTAGTTCAACCATAAAAATGGTTTCATAACCAGCAATGAAGGAGAAATTGAAGAACAAAACTTCGTCATCCATGAAGGTTATAAATTGGAACCTCATGGACGTTGATTTCGTTTATAAAATAAAAGAGAGAGAGAGAGTAAGGATATTGATGATGGTTCTTCCACTAACATGATATAATTCCAATATATAGATGATACTGGATCTATCATGGTCATTTGGATAGAGGAGATGAGGAGATGATAACAAAGGAAGATAGATTGTAATGAAACTAAATGAAAAAGAAAGGTGCTTTACCTCTTGAAATAACCTCTTTGAGAACATCCTTAAGGGAAGGGATTTTGATCTTTTTTATAGAAAAAGATATTCTTGGATATGGGGAGTTAATAATTAAGAGTATTTGGGCATACCTTTTAGTAGCTTAAAGGCTTAGATGAGTGAAGAGAAGAGGGAGTGAGAGCGGTTTTTTTATAGTGGAGGAGAGGAGGGTTCTCATAATTTTTTAATCATTTGTTTATTAATTTACCTCAAGACCAGAAGTATTGATGATTTCATGACCAAGAATAGTAATAAATTATTTTTAGTTAGAAAAAAGTGGTCTTACATCACTTATGATGTCATAAATAGTGTATTTAACTGGTAATTTGTATATATGGTATTTTACCACATTTCACTATTCATAAAAAAATTCGAGTATTTCAGAAAAATACCAAAAATTCACCCTAACTATTATTTGATGTTTAGAATCAAAAAATAAAGTCAAATTTTCAAAGATAATTTTATAAATATTATTAATTTAATATTTAATTAAAATAATAATTTATTCTAAGAAAACATTTTTAAAACATTTATTTACTTATTAAAAAACATAGGTATATCGTACTTCCACTTGAATATCATTTATATACTATCATAGGTAAAGTTAATATTCATTAGGGTATATCAATATTCATAAGAGTATGTTTATATTTATAAGGGTAGGTTTTTATTCACCAAAAATTAAGTTTTTCTTATCGGACTCCAAATAACTTACTGATCACAACCTTGTATGTCAGATTTTTGAAATTCACATCACAGAAGTGACAAACTTATGTTTAAAGTTTATATATCACTTAGTGGTTCATTATATTGTGATTTCATGTGATTATGACATATTTATAAGAAAGTAATTTCCATTGGAAAAAATATTGGGTCATTACATTCTCCCCTCACAAAAATTTCATCCTCAAAATTCACAAAATGTTACCTAAAAAGATTAGGGTATGTCTTAAACATAAGATCCTCAGGATCCCATGTTGCTTCCTCCATATTATGGTTCCTCCAAATAACCTTTACTAGATGAGTCATTATATTTCTCAATACTTGTTCTCTAGTATCAAGAATCTTTATAGGCTCTTCACAATAAGACAAATCAGGCTCAAGCTCTATTTTTTCATAGGTTAGTACATGCATTGCGTCTGGCATGTATTTCCTTAAAATTGATTTGTGTAACACATTTTGAACTTTTTAGAGACTTTGATGCATTTAGAAATGGTAATCTACAGTTCCAATTCGATCTAGAATTTCAAAAGGTCTGATGTACCAGGGACTTATCTTTCCCTTCCTACCGAATTGTATAATACCCTTCAATGGAGATACCTTTATGAAAATGTGATCTACTTCTTGAAATTACAAATCATTAATTTGGTTATTAGAATAGATATTTTTTCTACTTTGATCTATTTTGATATGGTTTTGGATAATCTTTACTTTTTCCATTATTTCCTCAACAAAATTTGGGCCTACAAGCATTTTTTCACCCACATCATCCCAGCAAGTTGGTGTACGACATCTCTTTTTATATAACGCTTCATATAGTGACATCTAAATAATTTAATGGAAGCTATTTTTATAGTAAAATTCTACAATAGGTAAATACTAATGCCACATACCCTTAAAGTCAAGTGAACAAGACCTCAACATGTCTTCCAAAGTTTTAATAGTCCATTCTGATTGTCTATTAGTTTGTGGGTGGTAGGCAGTGCTCAAACGAAGATCAGTATCTAGGGCCTTTTGAATACTTTTCTAGAATTGTGATGTAAAATGGGGATCACAATCAGAAACAATAGATAAGGGTATACCATGAAGTCTTACAACTTCATTAATATATAGTATTTCTAAACATTCAAGTGGAAAATATTCTCTTATAGTAATAAAATGTTCTGATTTTGTAAGACGATCAACAATGACCCATATCACATCATTTTTTATTGAAGTATTTAGAAGACCCATGAAAAATCCCATCATAATATCATCTCATTTCCACATAGTTATAAGAATGGGTTGCATGACTCTTCCAGGATGTTGTCTTCCAGCCTTCACCTATTGACAAATCAAACATCTTGACACGTAATCAGAAATATCCTTCTTCATGTTTTACCACAAAAATTTTCCTTTAGATATCTATAAATCTTTGTTCCACCATGGTGTATAGAGAAATTAGATCTTTGATCATCATACAATAGTCCCCTCTTTAGCTCAGTAATAGTGGTAACACAAATCCTCTTTCTGAATTTCAAAATGAAACATTCTTTTTCAAAGTCAATCAACTTCCTATCATTTATAGCTTTAATTTTATTTTGAAACTCCCCATCGTCATCCTAAGAACTTTTTTTCCTTTCTAATAAATAATGTTTGAAAACCATTTGAAAAAGTATTGATGTGTTACCTTCCTTGATAATTCCCATATATATCTTTACTAGATCCATGAACAAAGGATCCCTTTCAACTCCTATCTTGTTCATAATTACATGGTCCTTTCTACTCAAAGCATCTACCAAATTATTTTCCCTTCCCAAGTGGTAGTGTATTGTGAAATCATAATCCTTGAGTAGCTCAATCCATCTCCTTTGTCTCATATTGAGTTCTTTCTATGAGAATATATATTTAAAACTCTTATAATCTGTATATATCTCATATTTTTTCCTATAGAGGTAATTTCTACAAATATTCAGAGAAAATATTACCACTGATAACTCAAGATCATGAGTTAGAGAGTTTTGTTCATGAATTTTTATCTTCCTAGATTCATAGGCAATCAATATATCATTCTCCCTAAGGACACAACCAAGTCCTTTGTTTGATGCATCTCTAAAGATCACAAATACATCATTCCTCAATAGAAGAGTCAAGATTAAAGCATTCACTAATATTCTCTTTACTTATTTAAAACATTCTTCACATTCCTTAGTACATACAAACATAACCCCTTTTTGTGTAAGCTTGGTCATTGGGTTGGCTAAACGGGCATAGTTCTGAACGAAACACTGATAATAACCTGCTAAACCAATAAAACTATGTACATCAGTTATGTTCGTTGGAGTAGGTCATTCTTGCACAACCTCTGTCTTTGCAGGATATAGAGATATTCCATCCTTAGAGACAATGTGGCCTAGAAAGGAAACTGATTGGAGCAAAAAATCACACATTCCAAACTTCCCATATAATTCATTTTTTATAAGAGTCTTCAAAATAGTGTGAAAGCGATTTTTATGATCTTTATATTTTTTAGAGTATACCCAGATATCATTAATAAACACCACTAAAAATTCATTAAGATATTCTTTGAAAACTCTATTCATTAGATCCATGAAAATAGATGGTGCATTAGTTAGTCCAAAAGGCATTACTATAAACTTGTAATTCATGTACCTAGTTCAGAATGCTATTTTTGAAATGTATTCCTTCTTCACAAGAAACTGATGATATCCATATCGAAGATCAATATTCTAAAAACATTGGTCTCTATGAATTTGATCAAATAAATCATCAATGAGAGGTAGGGGATACTTGTTCTTTATTTTTATAGCATTGATCTCCCTGTAGTCATTGTACAAACTCATATACCCATCTTTCTTCTTAACGAAAAGAATAGGGGCTCCCCATAGAGAAACACTAGGGAGAATAAATGCTTTATCACTCAATTCCTATAGTTGTTTATTTAGTTCCACTTAATCCATAGTGTCCATTCTATAAGGGGTCTTTGATATGGTCCTTGAACCAAGAATTAAGTCAATAGAAAACTCAATTTCATGCTCTGGAGGATGTCTAGGTAAATCCTCTCGAAAGATGTCAATATATTTTTGCACAATAGGTACATCTTTTATCTGAACATTATTTTCCTCACCCATAGTTATTTCATTCCCTTCCTCCCCAATAATTGAATTCACTAGAGCTATCGGAGGTGGATCTAGATGAGAATTATATGCCGAGGTTTCTCCTATAAGGATAAGGGATTCAACACCATTCTTAAAAATTGTAACATCTTTCTTCTTGAAATAGATTTTGACATAATAATTTGATATCCAATTAATACTGAGAATTATATCAAAGTCAATTATTGGTATGATGATAAGGTTAGAAACTAAAGCACATTTATGTGTCATGAGGGGGACTGATTAACACGCCTTTATTGCAATGGTACATCCACTAGGAGTTTTTACTGATAACTCCTTTATTAAATCAAATTGGACATGTATATTTTTTTTGGAAAACCAGGAAGATATAAATGAATGCAATGATCCAGAATCAAATAAAGCATTGGATAAGTTTGATGAAATGATTAATGTACCTGCCACCACTTCGTTAGGAACTTCAACCTCTACAGTTGTGACCACATAAGCTTGTCCCTTCTCCCTTGGACTTTTCTATAGCATGTTTCCTTGATGCTTTGGATAATCATTAGCATAGTATCCCATCTCCTGAACATTATAGAATTGAATATTAATAGCTTCTTTATTCCCCTTACAATCACTAACAATATGGTCTTTCTATCCACATTTCTAGCATACTTCTTTTCCCTTTAAGTAGGCACCAGGGTGTTTCCTTCCACAATTGTCACATGGTGTAAATTCAACTCTTCCCTTCTTCCATGTTTCCTTATTTACTTTTCTAGAGTTTTTAGCAGTCATCTTCTTCTATTTATTTCCCTCAAAGTCATAAGACTTATAGAATTACTTTTCCATCTTGATAACACATGAAACTATATCTTCATATGATAATAAACTTTGGGAGACCAGTGCACATCAGAGGAATGGATTTAAGCCATCAAATAATCGATCAATCTTACTCCTCATATTTTGTATGTAGTCCACAACATACCTTGATAACATTGTGAAGTTAGCATCATTCTTTACAACATTATCATCTTCCTTTTGACTCAAATTCATAAATTTCCTTTTCATATGAACTCATTGTTCATGAGGAAAGTATTTCTCGAGGAATAATTCCTCAAAGTCCCTCCATTACATATCTTTTTTATCTTCATCCTCCATTGTGTTTTGGATCAATGACCACCACTGATCCACATCTTTCAATAGACGATAAACTGCCATGATGACCTTCTCTCTTTCGTTACATCCCAAAGCAAGAAATATCCTCTCTATGAAACTTATCCACTATTTAGCAACAAATGGGTTTGTAGTCCCATTGAACGATGGAGGTTGTTGTCGCATAAAGCGATCTAAAAAATATTCTCCACATAGAGGATATGGATGCTCCATACGGGTAAAGTTATTGTTCATAACTAGAGTAAGTTGTCCCAGTATAGTTATAAGCTACTTTGCACTAGTCACAAAACTAGAGCAAACATCGTTATCTTGCGTCAGAGGTCAATCCCTATATGGGATACGTGTGTTCATGTGGTTTCCATTTCTTCCACTAGGCACCATTTCTAGATAATGGAATACACTATATTAGGTTATGAATCATAATGTATAATCTTAACTTAATAAAATAATTAGCATAAATTGAAATCCTATTCCTGACTAATACCATAATCATAAAAAAGGTTTCTTTGAGGAAAATTTACATTTAAATCCTTAATAATGGCTTGTAAAAAATATGAATTATCCTAAGCATATACCCCGAGAGTGTCAATACCAAGAGTGAAACAAGGCCCATTGTCAAGTACCAGTATACCCCAGGTCAAGCCCAAAACTTCTTATTTGAGCTTTCACTTCTAGGTACATCTATGCCGGAGCCACCTCTACCTATTTGTATCCAGATAGGGATGCATTTTCTATAAAGATACACATAATATATTCCTTTCCAAAATACCAGGATGTTATTGTATAATTATCCTCAAATAATATCTTAGGAATTTGTTCCGTAATCTATATTTTCTAAATCCAGTTTCCAGGTTTTCTACTAAATTTCCTCTGATACCAACTGTAAGGACCCGACCCTAGTTTCCCGTAACTGGTGCCTTATTTGATTATACTGGCATATAAACAAGAAATATGAATCCCAAAGGACCAAGTAGTTTAGTAGACTTTGTAAACAAGATACATATATAAGTTCAACATTACATCATGAAAATAAATACAACATTAATTTATTCCATTAAAAACATCCACGCCTCCTAGATTTTTCCTACAAATCACTCATTACTTACTTTTTCATATCCTAGGAAAATGAAACACAAGAAAGGGGTGAGCTCAAATGCTCAGTAAGAGAAATAACTACATCAAAATACATCATAAAAATAAACATTAGACATGGTGAATAATTGAGAACACATTCCTTTAATAAATAATAAACTTGAACACATTATGACAGGAATATGAGATGAGTAAATAATTCCATAATAAAACATAATCATGGGTATTCTACTAGTCGAATAACCATATAAAATTTCAATTACTAGATTCATAATGAGGGAAGTTAATATGATAGAAATTATGAAACATATTTTCAAGTCCTTGACCAAGACTTCTAAAAATGATTAAGGCCTCAACCAAAACTATATCTCAAATTGGGAAAGGCCTCGGCCAAGTCCACATCTATTTGTCACATGAGACATACCAATACATAGAGGGGCTAAAGTGGGCCCCAACCATCACATAATAAGTCCAATTAATTCCTCATATGAGTGAGGATAAACAAAAACAATATATACATTCATATTGAAACTAACATATGAAATGTAAATAACTTTCCCCTAATATTAAGCTTATACACTAACCATTCAGAGTAAATTGGTGAATGGTTTTAGGATAGAACATCCACAATCAAACTAGTAATAATACATCCAATTAAATATGGTAGATGATATAATAAAATATTACTCCCAATAATACATAATAATCAATAATATTGTTGAAACACACAAAAATACTCTTATAAAATCATTGAGTAATTCTTGAGAAAAATGCTCTTTAATTTTGGAAAAGAAGGGTTCTTTTGGAAAAGTATTTGTATAAAACCAGAAATGAAGTAAGATAGTATTTTCATAATAAAATTAGTTATTTTAGAATGATAATTGTTTCCAAAAACCGATTATATAGTTCCCTTTAAAATAGGTAAGAATTTGAGAAATTCCCTTGAACCGGGATTGAATTTCGAGAATTTTTTTGAAAGTTCCTTTTAAAATGCGTAACTGACCATACAATAAGGAAGGATTATGGTTGGTAAACATATTTATAACAGTAACACAGAATTTATGTGGAGTAAAAAATAATATATGTGAATTTAATTAAGGTAATTAGACAATAAAAGTAACTCGAATGAAAGTGGATGTTCGGTTGGAAAACCCTTACCTTAAGTCCAAATGTGTTCCACTCTTGAACCTAAGGTCCTAGAATAGGAAATTAGACTTATTAATAACTTATTTAAGAACCTATTAGACATGTTTTATGTTTATCATAATTATTTTTAGTTCATTTATGTCCTTATTGAAAAGTTATTATATTGAATTCTATTGTTCCAGAGTGTTTATTTTCTTGATTTTCATAATCAGTTCACTTGTTTTTAAGTAATAGAGTTCATGTGGAATGGATGTAAATTTCCAGAATTGAAATTAAATATTATTTATAAACATATATAAGTTTTATTAGTAATTTATATCATTTTATTACATGTAAATTGGATGAATTTTTAGATGAAATTTTAATGACATTCACTTAGATTATTCTAGCTGTATTTTGATTATTATGAACTAGTTTGGTCATATGATTTAATAATATGTATGTATACTGGTTAATGAATATGAATTATGTTATAATACATATATTATAGTATTTTTCAAACATAAAATGGTTTCATGACTAGTAATTAAGTAGAAATTGAAGAACGAAACTTCTTCATCCACGAAGGTTATAAATTGGAACATAATGGACGTCGATTTTGTGTATAAAATAAGAGAGAGAGAGAGAGAGTAAGGATATTGATGATGGTTATTCCATTAACATGATATAATTACACTATATATATTATATTGGATCTATAATTTTCATTTGGATATAGGAGGTGAGGTGAGGATTTCAAAACAAGATAAATTGAAATAAAACTAAATGAAAAAGAAAGGATCTTTACCTCTTGAAATAACCTCTTTGATAACCTCATTAAGGGAAGGGATTTTGGTCTTTTGGAAAGAACAAGAGCTTATTGGAAGTTGGGAGTGACTAAGTTAGGGTATTTGGGATGAACTTTTAGGATATTCAAGGCTTAGAGGAGTTAAGAGAAGAGGAAGTGAGGGGGGGTTTATAGTGGAGGAGAGGAGGGTTTTCATAATTCTTTAATCATTAGTTTATTAATTTCTGTCAAGACTAGAAATAGTGATGATTATATGACCAAGAATAGTAATAAATGAATGTGAGTTCTAAACAAGTGGTCTTACGTCACTTATGATGTAATAAATAGTGTATTTAATTGATAATTTGTATATACGGTTTTTTATCATATTTCACTATTCATAAAAAATTCATGTATTTCAGAAAAATACCAAAAATTCACCCTAACCACATTTATATTTATAGAATCCAAAAAATAAGTCCATTTTTCAAAAATTATTTTCTAAATATGATTAATTTAATATTTAATTAAAATCATAATTTATTCTAAAAATATAGTTTTAAAACATTTATTTGCTTATTCCAAAACATAGGTATATCATACTTCCACTTGAATGTTATTTATATACTATCATAGGTAAGGTTAATATTCATTAGGGTATATCACTATTCATAAGGTTATGTTACTATTCATCAGGGTAGGTTACTATTCACCTAAAATTAACTTTTTCTTATCAGACTCCAAATGACTTACTGATCACAACCGTGTGTGTCAGATATTCAAAATTCACATCATAGAAGTGAAAAACTTATGTTTAAAGGTCACATAGAACCTAGTAGTTCATTATGTAATGATTTCATGTGATTATGACATATTTATAAGAAAATAATTTCCATTGAAAAAAATATTGGGTCGTTACACATATTATCTCATGAGTTCCTTATGAAAATTGAATGATTTTATTTTATATATTTTATGAAACCCATTTTATGTCTATGGATTCTTTATATGATGATTTGAAAATTTCATGAACCCCACTTTTATTTCTATTGGTTATTTTATGATTTGATGTCTTTTTTCTCAAGTGGAACATGAATGTATGGATTATGAAATGGATGAGTCTTATAACTCCCTCCAATTAATTGGGTAAAGGCATATATCTCATGAAATAAAAATTTTATGTGAAAAAATTATCAAGTACCTAGGTTTACAAATGGTGAGTGCGACAACATTTAGCTATACTCAAAATCTTACAAGTGAATGAGTTTGAGGGTAGCCATTTTTACAAAATAAGAAATCCTATGTTTAGGATTATACCATTTTATTTCTTACATTCCATGGCCCATGTTATATACTTAATGTTTTATTTTCCACATGCCATGGTAAAAGTGTTATCGTTTAAGACGTTATGTTTATATTTCATACTTATGGTTAACTCTTATTATATTTCTTTCTTTTAAATTATATATTTTTCTTTATTTATTATATTCTATATGTTTAAGATCTAATAATTATTTCCGTTAATATGTTATCCCTTATTGAGTATTTTAACTCACGACTTTTCTTGTTTTCCCTTACCTAGGTTTTGAATAGGATTATGTTGCGTGGAATGTCTAAGAATGGATTTAGTTTATGGAGAGTTATTCAAAACATTTGAAATAAGTGTTTTTGTGTTTCTAGTCACCAAGACACTAAAACTTTAGGTCATTGGGTTGTGAGACTATTTGTGCATATAATAATTAAACCTTGTAATCAATGTATTATTTATGTATGTTTATCTTATGTCGCTTTAGTTGGTATAAGATAAAGGTTTAACTATTTTTGATATTAAGATGAGAAATATATAGTGATAACCCTCATGATCGTCTTAAGAATAGAAGAATATCCTATCTTGTGGTAATATAAGATTTCAGTTCTCCTAGATAAACATCACCGTATAGATACTTCAAGTAGATATGGTTTTGGCACAAATTCATCTAGGGATAATAACCCTAAAAATTATTGGCCAAGTATATCTTATCCATCATTCAGATGAACAATTAATTATCATGATTGTACACTGAAGTAGGATAATATGAATTTTCAATATATATAATATTCATGTGATTCATTATTCAAAAACACCATTTTAGTGCATTTTAAAAATTGATCATTATTTCACATTGTGATTATAATTCCTTCTTAAAATGTAGTATTACATGATACATTTTTGAAAACTTTATAAAAAAGTGGTCTTGATTTTTTTTATACCCCCATGCTATAATGAACAATTAATTCTTTTGGGGCACTTGATTATTCTCATTGGAAGACCACCAAAATGGGCCTTGAACCAAGAACATTCTGGGTGAAGTAAACTGGATAACATCCCAATAAAAGTACTAAAGAAGAAAATTTACAAGCTCAATAAATCTAAAAATTTAACTTAATATAGAATAAATCATGGAGAACATTTCATTAAATAGTTTCCAAAGATAATTCCTATGTTTAAAGGGAGTTCCAATTGGTCCAAGTTGAAGATACAATTCTGGGCCAGATTCTATGGCCCATAAAAATATCCCACCATTTCAATCATATCTCTCAAAAAAAAATCCTTTTGGGATAAAATTTTACAAAATATCAGGATACATACAAATATAAATTTTTTTCTTCTATGCCCCACCTAAATTCAAGAATCTATAAGCTCATTTCGGCCCCTTTTTTTGGTGGATACAAGCTGGCTGTGATTATAACGACCCATACTTTACATACATTGTTATTACTTTAGAATTGAAGAACAATTATTACAACATATAACAAAACCAATAAAGGACCTTATAGGTATAATGTCTTTAGAAACTGGGAAACATAAACAACTGGTTCATAAAGCATCTACTTTGCCTCTCATTTATTTCATCGTATCTAGAGTCCCTTTTTGGAATATTCTACTTAATAACCTTCTTCCTGACCTGGGGAAATAAAACATACAAAAGGGTGAGCTCAAATGCTCAGTAAGGGTAAACAAAAGAAATATCAATCACATCATATACATAAGCACATAACTTTTGGAAATCTTAACCTGAAAAAGAGATCATAATTTCATAACATGGGATGAATCATAGTAGTGAAATGGAATCCCAATAATCATAACATAAAACATGAAACTCTATGGCATACACACATAATCATAGAGAATAATTTCTTATTAGTCAAGACTCTTTTCCAAGACTATCTTAGTGGACAAAGTCCATTTCTGAACCGAGTTCACTCCTCGTTTCAGTCCTGTTTCACTGAACCGGTATAACCTACCGTTCCAGCCATGTCTATCTCATGAGATATAAAATATTTACCCAATTCATTGGGGGGAGATATAGGTCCCACCCATCTCATAATGATACCATTCTTATGTGTGCCACAAAATCCTAAATCGTACATCATTTCATAACCCATATAGTAAAAATGGGATTCTTAAAAAACATGACATCATAAAACAATTCATATAAGATAAAGGAATTCATAAAAATATTTCCATCACAACATAAAAAAATCCTTGTAATAATAGGGATAGAAACATAACCCTATATTATCTTAGATGAAAAATAATTTTGATAAAACACTTGAACTCCATTCTTGAGGAAAATATCCTTTCTACTTAAAAAACACTTTTCCTTTCTTAACATGTCATACAATTATAAACTAAGAGAAGTTGATTAAAAATAAACTTTAAAACTTTTAAAGGAAGCTTCTTGGAAATAATGTTTTAAAAACCCATTCATGCCGTATAAGTTAAAAAAAACATTCTTCTCGTACTTTTGTCGGAAAAGTCAAAAAGTACCTCGTACGAAAAACGACAAAAGATTCCTTTCATATCTTTTACTAAAAAGTCACCGAAGGGTAAAATTGGATATAAAATATTGTATAATGATGTAAATATTACATATTGAGGAAACATGGATGTGGATGATAAAATACACCCCAGTAAATTTCAAATTATAAACAATCCCGGATAAAAATGAGATTGTGATATTTCCCTTACCTTAGGTCCGATATGATTTGTACGTGTCCGAACCTCCTGTATAATGATTTAAATAATTTTATTGACTTATTAAATAATCATACTTATTTTTATGATATCATATATGGTCATATTATTAGCTTCTTAGTAGTAATATTTCATTGCTACTTGTTATTCGGGTGTTTATAACTTTTTGTTCTTATGCATGTTTTGTCGAATAAATTCTTATTCTTCTCTTTAGGTTATAGATACCTCATTTACAAAATGGTATTAGTGTAATATATATCATATTCATTCATTCAATTCATTTATATAATTATTATGAAATGAAGATCATGTAGAACGAGTCGCATCACATCGTGGAGACGGTATTCCGTACGTATGCACGAGTGATGATATCATTCCTATGATCGTGGAATTTTATTGGAGTGTATGTATACTATTTCAGAATCATTATAACTTTATAATAGTCATATATAGTCATTATTTACACCATTATACCCATCCAAGTAAGATGATTGTGGAAAATAGATTACACCACGGCGTGGAGACGGTATTCCGTACATACGCACGCGCGGTGATTTATTTTTCCGTAGGATGGATAGATGGTGAAATAGAGTTGTTTCATACTTATAATAACATATAAGTATATTAGTGATACTTATGTTATTACTTCATAAAGAAAAAACTAAAGAAGAAGAAGTGGAAGAAGAAATAAAGATGAAAGAATCGGTAACGGACATTACCGCTTCTTTGAAGTGCTTCTTTGAGACCTCCTTTTAGGGCACTAAAATAGGTCTTTGAAGAAGACCAGAACCTCTAGGATATTTCTAGGGAAGTGGAGAGAAGAAATTGGCAGGGTTTGGACGAGCTTGAAGGCTCAAAATTGTGTGAGGAAGAGGGGGAGTAGGTTCCCTTTTATAAGGGAGGAGAGGGGCTCCTTTGGAAAAACTAAAAATATTATTTTATTATAAAGTCATGTTTGGTTTTAAATAGCTCCAAATTGATTTATTTCAAATCTAAGGTGGGGATGGGTCGAAATACTCCCATCCAATAGAATTTAGACAAGTTTAGGTTCCTATTTTAACCTTATCATTTAGATTTAACATTAAGTTAAATAATTTTACTTTTACCGTGTCTTCTTGTGTTCTTATACTATAAGGTTAATAAACTTACTATAAGTAGACAAACGAACCCTAAGTTGTTTATTATTAATATATATAACCTTATCTAAGTCATTTGTCCGGACCTTAGATTTTTAGGAATAAAATAACAATTACTAATATAATATTTTTTTAAAAACTATTTTATGTCAATTTTGACACTATTTAGTAATTAATTTTTGTGAAAATCATAACAGAATGATTAGTTAGAAAAAATTTAATTAAATAAATAATAACATGTCATGTTAATCTAGAAAATTATTTGAATTCATAAAAATTCTCAAATTACATTTATTTTGGTGTTTATAACATAATTTATGTCAATATTTCATTAATAAGATAATTACTGCATCATCTTTGTGTCATAAATAAATTAAATTATTTAATGTCTAAAAATTACAAATAAAATACCATTATGTTGGAAATCGTTTTATATTTCTAATTAATATTTATAATCGAATTTAGCTTATGTATAACCCCATATTAAAAATTATTTACTTATTAAACTTTGATTTTAACTATTTTAACCCTTCTTTAAATAAATTAATAATAAATGTCCTAATCTAATCCAAGTGGGACTAAATGGTCATATGTTATTCCTAATGTTGTTTTTGGTCGAATTACACTTGTCCAATAGAATTAGGACATGTTTTAGGGTAATAATAATATCATTTTTACTGTTAATTACCCTATTTACTTTTAACCGTGGTAAATAAAAGTAAAAAGTTACTATTTACCAAAAATTATTTTCATCTCATTGAACCAAATTTTACTTAATGACATCAACCGTGTCTCTCGGATTTTTGAAATTCCACTCACAGAAGCGGTAAAATTAAGTTTTATGAAAAAATCAGTTTTTTTAACTACCACTTAGTGGTTTCACTATTCATCAAAAATTGAAAGTTTTCAGAAAAATACCAAAATTTCACCCTAGGATAATTTCGATATTCCGAATCCAAAAATGAAGTCCATTTTGAAAAATAAAATTTATAAAATTTTAAAAAGTGGTTATTACTATTCATAACGGCTAGTTTTAATAATATTAGCATATCATTGTTTAGAGAAACTCAGTATTGCGTACGACGCAAGCTATCGAGGAAGGTTGCGATTTCGTGTAAAGCAAGCCAAGCAAGTGTTGTGTGTAGAAAAAGATTCCTTTGATGATTTATATAACATAAAAGTCTCGGGTGTTACATTCTACCCCCCTTAAAATGAATTTCGCCCTCGAAATTTGTCACTTTGTAACAAACAGATGAGGATACCTCTCCCTCATCATATCCTCAAGGTCCCATGTAGCTTCTTCTAATTGGTGGTTCCTCCATAAAACTTTGACCAATTGAGTGGTCTTGTTTTGTGGGACTTTTTCGCTACGATCCAGAATCTCTATCGGTTGTTCTTCATAAAAAATATCTTACTCCAGCGGTACAAATTCTGAGTTGAGTACATGTGAAGGATCAGGTATGTACTTTCTCAGGAGAGATATATGGAACACATCATGAACTTGAGAGAGATTCAGTGGAAGCACCAATCGGTAATCTACCTTCCCAACACGATCTAGTATTTCGAAAGGACCGATATATCTAGGGCTCAACTTCCCCTTCTTTCCAAATCTCATAACCCTCTTCTAGGGAGATATTCGTAATAACACTTTATCACCCACTTCAAACTCTAGGTCTTTTATTCGGTTGTCGGCATAACTTTTCTGTCGACTCTGAGCTGATCTTATGTGTTGTTGAATAGATCTGACCTTTTCTTCCATTTCATCAACGAGATCAGGTCCTAATAGCTTTCTTTCCCCAACTTCATCCCAGCAAGTTGGAGTCCTACATTTCGTTCCATAGAGAGCTTCATAAGGAGCCATCTGAATACTAGAGTGAAAGCTATTATTATAAGAAAATTACACCAAAGGTAGGTGTTGATCCCAACCACCTTTTAAATCCATAGAGCAAGCTCTCAACATATCTTCTAGAGTTTGAATTGTTCTCTCAGACTGACCGTCAGTCTGAGGATGATAAGAAGTACTGAAACTCAACTCTGTATCCAGAGTATGCTGAAGACTTTGCCAGAACTTCGAGGTAAATCTCGGATCCCGATCAGATATAATAGAAAGTGGTACTCCATGCAATCTTACCACTTCCTTTACATATATACTGGCAAGATGATCCAGAGAGAAATCCTCTCTAATAGCAATGAAGTGTGCAGACTTTGTAAGACGATCAACTATGACCCAGATAGCATTATTGCCTTTGGATGTTTTAGAAAGTCTTGTGACAAAGTCCATAGTGATGTTTTTACCATTTCCATTCGGGTATGGGTAATGGTTGTAACATCCCCTTATACTTCTGTCTCTCAGCTTTAACTTGTTGACAAACCAAGCATTGAGAGACATATTCAGCAACATCTCTTTTCATGCCATCCCACCATAAGTACTCTTTCAGGTCCCTATACATCTTCGTGCTTCCAGGATGAATAGAGAATGAAGAACTATGAGCCTCATCCAGCAGCTCCTTCTTTAATTCGGGGATGGGAGGAACACAAACCCGATTCCTGAACTTTATTATCCCATCGCAATCAAGGTTGAATTCAGGAACATTTCTCACCTTCTTTTGTAACTCGACATCTTCTTTCTGTGCCTCTTTAATATTCACATGTATAGATGGTTGAACATTCATTTGAGAAAGATAAGATTTTTCCCCTTCCATTATAATTCCAAGATCCATCCTTTGTAAATCCATAAATATTGGATCTTTTGTAATCCTCATCATGGATAAACTGGAATGGTCTTGTCGACTTAATGCATCTGCCACCTTGTTTGCTTTCCCAGGGTGGTAATGGATTGAGCAGTCATAATCCTTAATCAGCTCCAACCATCTTCTTTGACGCATATTCAGCTCCTTTTGTTTGAAAATATACTTTAAACTTTTATGATCAGTATAAATATCACACCTTTCACCATAAAGGTAATGCCTCCAAATCTTTAATGCAAAGATTACCGCAGCTAACTCCAAATCATGAGTTGGGTAATTTTTCTCATGTATTTTCAACTGTCGTGAGGCATAAGCTATCACCATATCATTTTTCATAAGAACACACCCCAATCCCTTCTTGGATGCATCACTATAGATCACAAACCTTTCTCCACTACAAGGCAGTGTGAGCACGAGTGCACTGGATAACCTTCTTTCAACTCCTTGAAATTCACTTCACATTATTCCGTCCAAACAAACTTAACTCCTTTCCGAGTCAACTTGGTGAGTGGATTAGATAATCGTGAAAAATCTTTCACAAAACGTTGATAATATCCAGCCAAACCAAGAAAACTTCTAATCTCAGTTACTGTTGTTGGTCTCGACCATCTTTCGATAACCTCTGTTTTTGCTGGATCCACAGATATCCCCTCTTTTGAGATTATGTGACCCAAAAATGAAACTTTTTGAATCCAAAATTCACACTTGGTAAATTTGTCATAAAGCTTCTCCTTTCTCTGGGTCTTCAATATAATTCTCAAGTGATCTTCATGTTATTCCTTGATCTTTGAATAGACAAGAATATCGTCTATAAAGACTACCAAAAACTGATCAAGATAGTCTCTAAGGACTCTATTCATTAGATCCATGAAGATAGTAGGGGCATTAGTAAGACCAAATGGCATCACTATAAATTCATAGTGTCCATACCTTGTACGGAAAGTCATCTTTGGTATATCCTCCCTTTTGACCCTTAATTGATGATACCCTGAATGAAGATCAATCTTGGAAAAGTATTGAGCTCCGCATAGTTGGCCAAATAGGTCATCAATGCGTGGGAGAGGGTATTTGTTCTTGATAGTGATCTTGTTAAGTTCTCGATAATCAATGCAGAGTATCATTGATCCATCTTTATTCTTAACAAACAGAACAGGTTCTCCCCAAGGTGACGCACTAGGGCGTATGAACCCCTTATCAAGATTCTCTTGGAGTTGCTTCTTCAATTCCTGCAGCTCAATTGGGGCCATTCTATAAGGTGTCTTTGAAATAGGTAAAGCACCCGGTACGAGTTCTATTGAAAACTCAACTTCGCGATTCGGTGGAAGACCTGGTAATTACTCCGGAAAGACATCATCAAACTCCCGTACAATGGGAATATTCTTAATCGTGAGTTTCTTACCAACAATTTGAGATAAATAACCTTCATTTAGTGGAATCAATACCCATAAAATGGAAGAAATTTCCACTGGAAGGTTATGTTCATCCTTGCATTGATAGACGATCATAGATTGATCTGGAATATGAAATGTGACTTCCCTTATTTGGCAATTTATATGATCTCCATGTAGAGAAATCCAATTCATGCCAAGAATCACATCAAATTCCACTATAGGAAGGATCACAAGATTTTCAGGAAGCACTTTCCCACAAACTTCAATCGGAGAAGAATTATAAACTTTTGATGCGACTGTTGTGCCATTAGGTGTTGTCACAGCTAACTCAACATCTAATTGTTGAGGTAATACAGTGATACCCTTAGAAAATTCTTCAGAAATAAAGGAGTGGGTGGATCTAGAATCAAATAAAACATTTGCTACTTTAGAGTGGATGGTAAGTGTACCTTTCACCACATCGTTATCGTACTCCACATCGCTGATAGAAATTGCATGTGACTTTCCTTTGTCTTTAGCCTTAAGAGTTTGTTGACGTCGACCATCATCATAAACCCTTGGATTGGGGCATTTATTGGCATAATGTCCCATCTCCTTGAACTTGAAACATTGAAGTGTAGTAGGTTCATTCTGTGTATCCCTTCCTTTGTTTGCATCATTAGACATCTTCTTCCCATCATCGCGGCATTCAAATGCCCGATGACCTTCCTTTCCACATTTGAAAGATTTACTTGTCCCTTTAAGATAACTTACTCCATGTTTCTTTCCACACTTTGAGCATAAGGGAAAGCTCATCTTATTTTCAGTGTGCTCTTTAGATTTTCCTTTGAATTCCATTTTCCTCTTCTTATCAAACCCATATGACTGATGGGTTACTCCAATCTCCATCTCAACTTTGAGAGCACATCGAACGATTTCCTCATATCTATTGAAGTCCCTTATGGCTAAGGCCCTTCGAAGACTTGGTTTTAAGCCACTAAAGAATCGATCGATCTTACTCTCAGGTTGGATAATAATACCAGAAGCGTACCTTGCAAGTCTTGTAAAATTTGCTTTATAGGTACCAACAGATTCATCATCCTTTTGCTTTAGTTCAAGAAACTCTTTCTCCATCTTTTTTCGGAGAATACGAGGGATGTACTTATTGAAAAATAACTTCTTGAACTCGTCCCATTCCATGGACTCAATTTCATCCCTTTGCCTCGTATTCTTAATAAGATTCCACCATTGATCAGCATCACCTTCCAAACGATACACTACTAAGATGACTTTATCATGCTCAGAACATTGAAGAACTGAAAATATCTTTTCAGTAGTACTAATCCATTGTTCAGAAACTAATGGATCAGTAGACCCACTGAATAAAGGTGGACGCTGTCTCATGAAGGATTCAACAGAATGTTGCTCCTTCCTTTCCTCGTTTGGAAGTCCTCCATGATTCATAGCTTGAGAAAGTTGTGTGAGCATGGCTACAAGATTTTGAATTCCATATCCCATAATGTTTGGTTGCTTAGGGGGACAATCATTGCATTGCCCGTCGTATTCCGCATTAACACGGTTCCTTCGGGTTCCAGCCATTGACTAAAACCAAGAAGAATAGTGTGAGAAACACTAATTATAATAGGAAAACCACATAATCAAGAATAAAATTTCACACTTAAGGTCTTATCCTAGGTTATTCATGGCCATTTCTAAAACACTAAGATTGTGTTCTATGCTTAGACTTATCCTTAGGGTTCTTACTAAGGCTTTCACATCCTAGTTTCCAAAGGTTGACTATACCTTTCCTCTGATACCAACTATAACGAACCATACTTTACATACATTGTTATTACTTCAAAATTGAAGCACACTTATTACAACATATAACAAAACCAAGAAAGGACAGTATAGGTATAGTTTCTTTAGAAACTGGGAAAAATAAACAACTGGTTCATAAAGCATCTACTTTGCCTCCCATTTATTTCATCGTATCGAGAGTCCCTTTTTGGAATATTCTACTTAATAACCTTCTTCCTGACCTGGGGAAATAAAACATACAAAAGGGTGAGCTCAAATGCTCAGTAAGGGTAAACAAAAGAAATATCAATCACATCATATACATAAGCACATAACTTTTGGAAATCTTAACCTGCAAAAGAGATCATAATTTCATAACATGGGATAAATCATAGTAATGAAATGGAATCCCAATAATAATAACATAAAACATGAAACTTTTTGGCATACACACATAATCATACAGAATCATTTCTTATTAGTCAAGACTCTTTTCCAAGACTATCTTAGTGGATAAAGTCCATTTCTGAACCGAGTTCACTCCTCGTTTCAGTTCTGTTTCACTGAACCGGTATAACCTACCGTTCTAGCCATGTCTATCTCATGAGATATAAAATCTTTACCCAATGCATTGGAGGGAGATATAGGTCCCACCCATCTCATAATGATACCATTATTATGTGTGCCACAAAATCATAAATCATACATCATTGCATAACCCATATAGTAAAAATGGGATTCTTAAACAAAATGACATCATAAAACAATTCATATAAGATAAAGGAATTCATAAAAATATTTCCATCACAACATAATCAAATCCATGTAATAATAGGGATAGAAACAGAACACTATATTATCTTAGATGGAAAATAATTTTGATAAAACACTTGAACTCCATTCTTGAGGAAAATATCCTTTCTACTTCAGAAACACTTTTCCTTTTTTAAAATGTCATACAATTATAAAATAAGAGAAGTTGATTAAAAATAAACTTGAAAAATTGTAAAGTAAGCTTCCTGGAAATAATTTTTTAAAAATCCATTCATGCCGTATAAGTTAAAAAAACATTCTTCTCATACTTTTGTCGGAAAAGTCAAAAAGTACCTCGTACGAAAAACGACAAAAGATTCCTTTCATATCTTTTACTAAAAAGTCACCGAAGGGTAAAATTGGATATAAAATATTGTAGAATGATGTAAATATTACATATTGAGGAAACATGGATGTGGATGATAAAATACAACCTAGTAAATTTCAAATTATAAACAATCTCGGATAAAAATAAGATTGTGATATTTCCCTTACCTTAGGCCCGATATGCTTTGTACGTGTCCGAACCTCCTGTATAATGATTTAAATAATGTTATTGACTTATTACAGAATCATACTTATTTTTATGATATCATATATGGTCATATTCTTAGCTTCTTAGTAGTAATATTTCATTGCTACTTGTTATTCGGGTGTTTATAACTTTTTGTTCTTATGCGTGTTTTGTCGAATAAATTCTTATTCTTATCTTTAGGTTTTATATACCTCATTTCCAGAATGGTATTAGTGTAATATATATCATATTAATTCATTCAATTCATTTATATAATCATTATGAAATGAATATCATGTAGAACGAGTCGCATCACATCGTGGAGACGGTATTCCGTACGTACGCACGAGTGATGATATTGTTCCTATGATTGTGGAATTGTATTGTAGTGTATGTATAATTTTTCAGAATCAGTATCACTTTATAATAGTCATATATAGTCATTATTTACACCATTATACCCATCCAAGTAAGGTGGTGGTGGAAAATAGATTACACCACGGCGTGGAGACGGTATTCCGTACGTACGCACGTGCAGTGATTTCTTTTTTCCGTAGGATGGATAGATGGTGAAATAGGGTTGTTTCATACTTATAATAACATATCATTATATGAGTTATACTGATGTTATTACTTCATAATGAAACAACTAAAGAAGAATAAGTGTAAGAAGAAATAAAGATGAAAGAATCGGTAACGAACATTACCTCTTCTTTGAAGTGCTTCTTTGAGACCTCCTTTTAGGGCACTAAAATAGGTCTTTGAAGAAGAATAGAACCTCTTGGATGTTTCTAGGGAAGTGGAGAGAAGAAATTGGCAGGGGTTTGCCGAGCTTGAATGCTCAAAGTTGTGTGAGGAAGAGGGGAAGGAGGTGCCCTTTTATAAGGGAGGAGAGGGGCTCCTTTGGAAAAACTAAAAATATTATTTTATTATAAAGCCAAGTTCGATTTTAAATAGCTCCAAATTGATTTATTTCGAAGCTAAGGTGGGGATGGGTTGAAAGCATCTAATCCAGTAGAATTTAGACAATTTTAGGTTCCTATTTTAACCTTATCATTTAGATTTAACATTAAGTTAAATAATTTTACTTTTACCGTGTCTTCTTGTGTTCTTATACTATAAGGTTGATAAACTTACTATAAGCAGCCAAACGAACCCCAAGTTGTTTATTATTAATATATATAACCTTATCTAAGTCATTTGTCCTAACCATAGATTTTTAGGAATAAAATAACAAATAATAATATAATATTTGTTTTAAAAACTATTTTATGTCAATTTTGACACTATTTAGTAATTATTTTTTGTGAAAATAATAACAGAATGATTAGTTCGAAAAAAGTTAATTAAATCAATAATAACATGTCATATTAATATATAAAATTAGTGTAATTCATAAAAGTCTCAAATTACATTTATTTTGGTATTTATAACATTAATTATGTTAACATTTCATTAATAAGATAATTACTGCATCATATTTGTGTCATAAATAAATTAAATTATTTAATGTCTAAAACCTAAAAATAAACTAAAATTATGTAGGAAATATTTTTATATTTCTAATGAATATTTATAGTCGAATTTATCTTATGTATAACCCCATATTAAAAATGATTTACTTATTAAACTTTGATTTTAACTATTTTAACCCTTCTTTAAATAAATTAATAATAAATGTCCTAATCTAATCCAAGTGGGCCTAAATGGTCATATTTTATTCCTAAGGTTGTTTTTGGTCAAATTAAACTTGTCCAATATAATTAGGACATGTGTTAGGGTAATAATAATATTATTTTTACCGTTAATTACCCTATTTACTTTTAACCGTAGTAAATAAAAGTAAAAAGTTACTATTCACCAAAAATTATTTTCATATCATTGAACCAAATTTTACTTACTGACATCAAACGTGTCTCTCGGATTTTTTAAATTCCACTCACAGAAGCGGTAAAATTAAGTTTTATGAAAAATTTAGTTTTTTTAACTACCACTTAGTGGTTTCACTATTCATCAAAAATTGAAAGTTTTCAGAAAAATACCAAAATTTCACCCTAGGATAATTTCAATATTCCGAATCCAAAAATGAAGTCCATTTTGAAAAATAAAATTTATAAAATTTCAAAAAGTGGTTATTACTATTCATAACGGCTAGTTTTAATAATATTAGCATAACATTGTTTTGTGAAACTCGGTATTGCGTACGACGCAAGCTATCGAGGAAGGTTGTGATTTCGTGTAAAGCAAGACAAGAAAGTGTTGTGTGTAGAAAAATATTCCTTTGATGATTTATATAACATAAAAGTCTCGGGTGTTACAGTGATTTTAGGTCAATGGTGGAAAAGTTCAAATTCCACAAACTTTCCACCCACCTAGGCCTACCACCATTAATTGGGTTGACTTAAACTATTTGAGGATTGACCCAAGGCTTCAAAAAAATCATATTTAAGGAATTAGTGGTGAAGGAGTTTATCGTCTTTTGTTCTTGGTTTCATTGTAATGTTATGTTGTCACTTCGTGTTTGTAATCGCATTTGTTTCTCAAGTAAGTTGTTCAATTAACATTAGTTTATTAGTAAAATTTCCCCCTTTCATATTATTCTATTCTTCTTCACATCAATTTGATACCATTTCATCAATTTGTGAATTTATTCACACCAAACCTTGTATAATTTATCACACAATGGTGGAGTGATCATTATTTTGTTGTTTTTACATTCTCAATTCCACCCTTGTAAGTCTACTTATCGCTTCCATTGATATGATGTCATCAATGAAGCGATAACTCTTTTATAGGTTTATTTGAGGGAGTATCAAGGGGCTGTATTGGATGTTATTTATCACTCTATAAATGTTAATTAATTTATTTTATTTGAGTTTTTGTATTCAATGATTTTCTCTCTTCCTCTTCCTTATTGAATTTAATCACACCACTTTTATGTTCTCATAAGATATTTTATCTTGGAGTGCTCATGTAAATGATCTGAAAAGTGTATAGGTTATTATCATGTGTTTTTTAAGGTGTTTGACCAGAAAGTGATGAGGTTATTTTGAATTCATTGAATGAATCCTTCTCAAGTTAATGAAATTTAAATCGTTAAAAAAGGAATTTCATCCAATCCATCCCTTGTAATAATCTAGGATCAACCTTTTCTCATAATTTGAAATCGCATAGATCTATTTGTTCTCTTCTAAAACAACCTAAAATCAACCCAAAGTTGGCCACTTCATAGTAAAAAACATCCCATAGAATTTATGTGTCTATAGGTTTCTTCTTAGGTCTCTGAGGATTCGATAACCCAAGATACACTACAAGAGACCTCTTAAACCTAAAAATTTGGGTAAATTTGGGTGAGACCAAATTTACTACCATTTATGGAAAATTTAGTAATTTATCTTAGACACCATCATAATTTTCTCACCCACTTCTCTATTCTCATTCTAGATTTCACTCCTATGGAAATCCCTTTTGAACAAATCCAAACATGGGGAACCTCTCCCCACTTTGGCTACCCCATACCAATTGTGATGTACACTGACCATCATAGTTTCTATTGGTGGGATAATCAACAACATAATCAACCAAAATGTTTGAACTCATATTCTACAAAAAAAATTCCAACATATAATGAGCATCAATACCCACCAAGCCAATCTGAACACCCTTCTATGAAATTACAACAACTTAATTATCCTACTAGAATAGACCATTTGGATTAGCCCCTTGTCCATCCTAACCCACAATCATTAATTGAGAACTTATTTCATTAAATGGAGATAACTACTTCTGAGGTTTCATCCTTGAGAGTATAACTACAAATCATTGAAACGGCTGTGGAACCCATTCCCACTCAGGTTGTCCCTTCCTCATCTTTAATTGAAGAATATTATTACACACATAATTCTCATAAAAATTCTCAAGAATCTTCCTTTGAATCTAGTGGACCTGAAGAACATCAAGTAATTATTTAAGGTTCTTTAAATTAGTAGGAAATTGATTTTTTGGATTCAAAATAGGAGAATTTGACATTATGGATTGAGTCTCATAATTATAACTGAGTTGATGATTTTTCAAAAACTCTAATAATTGATCCATTGTGAGAAATCACAAACTTTGAGTCCATGCCAATTCCTAACACTGATATTTAAAATTTTTTGGTTGAATATTATATTCAAAAGGAACCAATTCCATTGAGAAATTTGGAAAATGATATTGAGTTAGATTCAAAGTCTCAACATGTGTATAAAAGTGTTAGCAAGACCAATCTCAAAATCATGGTCTACCCTTCCTCTCCCAAGTATTCCATTATATGGGATAACAAAAAAATTTCAATTTTAATTTCATCCTATCTTAATGATAATGATAAGAAAATTCTACTTGATGTCTTAATCAAGATTAGGAAAGTAATTGGATGGACCATTTTCAATATTCAATGAATTAGCCTATTCACTGGGACCTATATGATTTTTCTTAAATGAATTTCCAAATCTTACCTCCAACCCCAATGGAGAATCAATCATGATCTAATGTAAGTGGGAAAAAATTTAATCATTAAGATTTTTAAATATGGTATTGGGTAAGTGGGCGGGGGGGGGGGGTCCAAGTTGAGTTAATGAATTTAATTTAAGCGATTTATGAGATAAAACCTAGAATCAACATAGGTTTTATTTTATTTTATTTATTATTATTTTTTGTGTGTAAAAAAAATAAATTTTAAAAAAATATTTTTAACTTTTATTTTCACGCCAGTTTTTGTTCTTATTTTATTTTCTTTATTTTAAATTTTTTGTTCTTATGTGTAATATATATTTTATATACTTGTATATATATATTTTTAAAAATGGGAAAGGAAAATTAAAAAAGAAAAAAAAATTATTATAATATATTTTTTTGTGTAAAATGACACACTATAGGTCATGGGGAATACTCTATCGCATCCGGCTAAGCTGGGAGGCTCAAGCCCATGACCAAAGGGAAATAAGGGAGTGTGCCTTCCACTTACCTATACCCTATATTGTTTCCCTCTTTAACCATTTATATATTTAATTATATATTTAATAATTTTTGTATATTTATTTTTGTATATATATGTGTATATATATATATATTTAGGTATATAGAAATATGTATATATTTATATTTTTTTATTTTATTTCTTTCCTCTTCTACCTCAAGTTTTTGTTTGACATGTATAATTTAATAGGTATTTTTATCATTTCCTTTTTTATTTTTTTAGTCAAAGGAACCTTAAGGGGTTTCCATTATGTTCTAATTTTTTTGGTGTGTAATCTTCAAGGGTTGCCTAGATTGATGAATTTTTAGGCAAATCACAGGTGTACAAACACAAACTATCATCATTTATGAGGCTTCTCCAAGAGAAATAGTGATTAAAGGAGTAATCAGGAGCATCATAAACTTTAACTTCAAAAACCATGTGACTTTGTTCCATGTTTCTTATTTCAAATTACTTTTATAACTCCTCTAATATGCCTATACCACCTCCAAATTTTCTTTTTTTTAAACACTATGGGTAGTGTTATTTTATGTTTGGGGGGGATATGAAATAAAAAAATTGCTTTTGTGTCCATAAAAAAAATTAAAAAATTAAAAAAAATGTTTTGAAATAAAAAAAATGCATGGAAGGAAATATTTCTTTAACCATGAACATGATAATACACATTGAACAATTTTAAATTGAATATCAAATATTTTTTCCTGACTTGATTCTGATTTTAATTCATGTTTGAGTTCATGAACATAGTTTTTGAAAGTACATTTGTCCAATGTGATTCTTCACAGTTTACATTTTCATCTATTTAAAAAAACACAACACACATCCTTTGGATTTTGGGGTATTAGTTTTAGTTCTTAGGGTCTCATAATAAATGGCTTAGGTTTGATGATATTTTTAATTTTAACTTTATTTTTTAAAAAAATAAAACAAAATCAAACAAAAAATAAAAATAAAATAATAATAATAAATAATAATATAATTGCGCGTAGAGGAATGGATTGACCTAATGTGTGGATTTCAACACTTGGGGATTGTGACTCCATAGTTTTTTTGGTCCGAAGTTGTTTATTTTATCTATATTTGTGATAATTTGAATTTGGTTTTGATTGAGTTAACTCATTATAATTTCTGAGTATGTGGGATTCACTTGGTGCACTATGGTATTTGAGCCTGGGAGTCATTGAAAAAGTTTAGCTACATGGGTTGACTTGATTGAGTTCAATTTCAATTACCATGGAAAAATTACAATAAATAAAAATAAAAAAAATCAAAAAAAATTAATACTCATATTAATATTAAAATGTGATTCCACCCAGTGCTTCCATATTTTCTCCCTTGAATAAAGACGAACCCCCATGTCTATTGTGACACACAACACGTCATCATGCTAAATTAAAATTTGATGAAATGTGGCAATGTATTTGAACAAAGTAATGGGATTTGTCTTGGGATATACTTGTGAACCTACATTTTTTTAAATTATTTTATGGGTTTCATAATTTTATGGTATGAGGTATTTTGGTGAGAAATGTGTGTTAAAATGTTTTTGGAAAATGGAATTCGAATTTCATATTCTTAAGAAACATTTTGCTCAGGACTAGCAAAATTCAAGTTGGTGGGGGGTGTGATTATCTAATAAATTAGGATAATATTAATTGTTAATATATATAATATTAATGTGATTCATTATTCATAAACACCTTTTTTATTGCATTTTACAAATTGAACATTATTTCACATTATGATTGTAATTCCTTCTTAAAATGCACTATTTCATGGTACATTTTTGAATACCTCATAAAACAAAAAATGTTCTTGATTTTATTTTCATATTTTATATTCATGTCCCCCATTATATAATAAAAAATAAATGCTTTTGTAGAACTTGAATATTCTCATCGGAAGACCACCAAAATGGGCCTTAAACCAAGAACATTCTGGGTGAAGTGAACCGGACAACATCCCTATAAAAGTACTGTATAGGCCAAGATACAATCCTAATGATTTTCAAAATTTAAGTGGAGATAGAATAAATCATGGTTAAAATTTCATTAAATACTTTTTAGAAATAATTCGTATTTTTAAAGGGAGTTCCAGGTGGCCCACTTTGAAGATACAATTCTGGGCCAGATTCTGTGGCCCAGAACAATATCCCACCATTTCAATTATATCTCTAAAAAAAATTATTTTGGGATGAAATGTTACATAATAGTATGGTACAACCAAATATCCATTTTTTTCTTCTATGGACCATCCAAATTCAACCATCTAGAATCTCATTTCGACACCTCTGTTTGTTGGATGCAAGATGGCTTCGATTTCAGGTCAAGGGTGGAAAATTCCAAATTGCACAAACTTTCCACCCACCTAAGTCTACCAATATTAATTGGGGTGACTTACACTATTTTAGGCTCTACCCAAGGATTAAAAAATTCCTATTTAATGTAGTGGTGGTGAAGGAGTTTATCATATTTTGTGCTTGGTTTCATTGTAATGTTATGTTGTCGCTTTGTGTTTGTAATCACATTTCATTATCATGTTGTTCAATTAAACTTAGTTTCTTAATAAAAGTTCATCATTTCCTCTTATTATATTCTTATCCATATAACATTGATGTCACTATCTCAAGGTGTTAATTTATCCATACCAAACCTTGGGAAACTTATCACACAACGGTGGAGTGATTGTTATTTTGTTGTTTTTACTTCTTCAATTCCACCCTCATAAGTCTACTTCCTACTTCCGTTGAGAACATGTAATCAATGGAAGGATAACTATTTTATGGGTTGATCCAAGGGATTATAAATGGGATGGATTGGATATTATTTATCACTCTCTAATTTTTTATTAATTTATTTTATTTGACTTTTTTATTCAATGATTTTCTCTCTTCCTCTTACTTATTAAATTTAATCACCCCACTTTTATGTGTTAATAATATCCTTTACCTTGGTGTGCTAATGAAAATTATCCTACAAGTATATAGGTGATTATAATGAGTTTGTTATGGTCTTTAAGAAGTAAGTTATGAGGTTAGTTTTAATTCATTGAATGAATCCTTCTCAACTTAATGAAATTGGAATTTTCAAAAAAATAATTTCAACCAATCCATCCCTTGTAACAAACTAGGATCAATGCTTTCTCATAAATTGAAATCACATTGATATATTTGTGCTCTTTTAAACCCACATAAAATCAACCCAAAGTTTTCCACTTCATAGACAAAAATATTCCATAGAATTTACGTGTATATAGGTTTCTTCTTAGGTCTATGAGGATTTGACAAGCCAAGTTACACTACAAGTGACCACTTAACCCTAAAAACTTGGGTAAATTTGGGTTATACCAAAGCCTTTAGTCTGAATCTGGTTTAAAACTCCTAGGTGATATTCTTTGGTTAATTAATATTTCCATTTTTAACCATTATGATGGATTTTTTATCATGTTAATTAGCATGGTTAAGGAAAATCTAGTAGGGAAATAATTATGTATAAAATAGATTGAATCTTAAGGAGTTATTAAGGAATTATATACTCATTATTTGAGATTTATTTATTTTATGATCATAGTTTTCAACTTTATAAATTTATTAATTCACGTATCCTCACCATAAAATTTCCTCTATCAATAATACGAGTAGAATAATAAAGAACTAAGCTAATGATGGATGAAATGGAAAATGTTGTTATTTTCTAAATGGGATGATAACTGGAGTTCAAAATATCATGGAAATTCTCACTCAACTCTCTCATGTTATTTATATTAACATGAATAATGTATATATTCCAAATACACTAATAAGAGTGAAACTTTATATTGAATATTTCATGCATAAATGTACACCATCAATTAATGGTCCTTCAAACCCATTTGTTGTTGAGTGATGGATTAATGTGATGGAAAATATATTTTATTTCCTTCAATAATCAAAGCATGAGAATGTAATTTTGGATATCTGTCATCAGGAAGGTTACATTGACTAATGGTATAATCAACATAGCAATACAATGACAAGGGAAGAATTTGATTCTATGAAGTGGTATGATTTCTAGTGAATATTATTCACTAAATATTTCCCTCATACTCTTCACAATAATATGAAATTAGAATTTATATATTTGAAACAAAAGGAATATAAGTTTATTGGATATTATGTGAAAAATTTTACAAGACACACAAGGTATGCCTTTTAGTCAATCTATAGAAATAAAAATAATATTGATCGATTATTTGGTGTCTTAAAACCTGGTAGTCAAAATTCATTAACTATAAGAGAGTTTGGAAGCTATGAGGAAGTTTTATGGTGTGTTTTTATGGTTGAAATATAATATAGAGTCCCACATGATTCCGGAGAAAGAAAAAGAAAGAAGTATTATCATGGAATCCCTAATGAACAGTCTCATGAGGGTAAGAAAGTTCAATTACCCACATGTAAAATATATGGGATTAAACGCTCATGTGATATTCTTAAAGGTTCTATGAAGTGTTACAAGTTTGGTAAAGTGGACCACTTAGAACATGACTGCCAAAACAATGGAAAGAGGTTGAATATAACCATTTAGGAGAAGAAGGCCCTAGCTGATGCTCCTCCCGCTCTTCAATGCTTAAAATACGAGGAGTATAGGAATTTTTTAGATTAATTACCTATCCCTAGAGTTATTGAAGGGAATAGGAAGCACTAAAACCCTAAAACAAGGGAGTAGGGGATGGAATATGAAATCACTATTGTATATGTGACCCACAATAATGAAGTGGTGGAAGGTACAATCATTCTCCAATATAAAACTATAAATACCTTATTTGATTCTGGTTCTTCACATTATTTTATATATTATATTATTCCAAAGAACATAGATTAGCCACCCGAAACATTGAATATCAATCTATCCATGAAAACACCTATTGGTTGGATAAACAAATCTAAGGTGTACAATTCTTCTCTAATCGAAAATTTTAGAGAGATAATTCTATAAAATCTATTTATTCACCCTAAATTTGAGTTTGACATAATTTTTTTGCATGGACTGCATTTCATTATACAAAGGTCATATAAATTTATGAGAAAGGGAAATCTATCTTTATATCCCAAATCATTCAGTAATTAGGTATTAATGAAAGGATGATCTTGTACCTTATACAGAAGTAAATTCTACAATATAGGTACTAATACCCAAAAATAGGGGGTTCTAAGCTCATATTATTACGAGGAAGTAAATGCTGAGAACATTTCCATTGGGAAGGATTAGATAATGCATTTCTGGATGAATTTCTAGGTTTACCCATAGAATATGAGGATAAGTTATCAATCAAACTCATCCATATATATTTTCTTATCTCAAAGACTCCATATATAATTTCTTTCATTAAATTAGAGTAGTTTAAATAATTAAAAGAGAACCTGGATAAGATTTTTATACTCCCTAATGCTTCACCATGGGGTGAAACAATGCATTTTGTAAAGAGTAATGATGGATCAATGAATATTTGAATCTATTATCATGAGATCAACAAAATCACAATTAAAAACAAGTATCCTCTTTCCTGTATTGATGAACAATTCAATCTATTAAAAGGATCACAATTCTTCTCAATGATTGACCTCCAGTTTGGATGTCATTAACTAAGGGTAAAGAGGGAGTATATTCCAAAGATAATATTCCAGACAATGTATGGAAAATATGAGTTTATAGTGATTCATTTTGAAACTACCAATGTCCCTACAATCTTCATGGATCTTATAAATAGTGTCTTTTAAGATTAGCTATGTAACATCCCACCCCTCCTCATTGGATTGAGGAGTGATGGTGGTGCTACTGACATTAGGTGACATCACCAAGACACCAAAGTATGGAAATGAATTACAAGGGATTTGGAACATGTTAGGTAATTATTTTCACTTTACAGATAAAACAAACTATCAACACTAGAAAATAAACATCCAAACCAAACATTTGACGCATGAGTACAAATAATACATCCCAAATAATAATCTAGTAGGAAAAAATATCGAAGTGACAATGGAACATTGAATATCAAAATATAAAACCAAAAGAAAACTTCTAACAAGGAATAAAAGATGAAAAGACCTAAAGAAACCCATGTGGTTCCATCATAAGTAAATCCAAAACCATTTACAAGATACAACACCACATTCCTTACTCATAGTATCATGAAGCATCACTAGATAAGTATGTTACCTTCTCCTATAATGTGTCCTAATAGATGACTTCTTATATAAGGACTCGGCCTTAAAAAAATACATATTCAAGTCATTTTAAAACAAAATATGACTTTATTTTCCCAAATATATTTCAGGTTTAGTGTTTTAGAGAATTAGATCATATATGATACATAAAAAACCCATACATTACAAGAGAATAATTTTACTCAGTATCCATTTTTCCCACCAAAATATTTTTTTTAAATAAAACATGTTTTCCTTTCATTGAATCATCTTCACAATTTTCATGTTGACATCCTTATCCCTACTCTTCCTTAAAATACTAGGATATATTTTAAAAAAAAAGTGGTATGAGCATAAAAAGATCAGTAAGGTACATAAAAAAAAGAAAACATTAGTCCACAAATATATATAAAAATTTATCCTTCTAAAATTTAACTTTGGGATCAAAATAAATATTTTTCTTACCAAATAAACTACATTTTATGCCCAAATATTTCTATAAAAAAATCATAATAAATATTAAATTAAAAATAAAAACTCATAAAGGTTTTATGGAATTTTTTCACAATGTTATAAATTTCATTCATAAATCATAATCTCCTCAGCTTACCTTATGAAACTATAAGTTTCCATAAAAATCCATAATGAGCATAAATAATAAAGTTAACTTGTGGAATAATTTTCATATCAGTATTATATATACTTTAACTCTAATATAATCATTGGGAGCAACTATCATAGTTACATTTGGAATAACCATCATAGTATATGCCAATAATCTCTTAGGAGAAACCTAATCGGTTAGCTTTGTCTCTTTACCTTATACATTAGAGAGATATAACGAGATCACCCTCCCTTAGTTTATAACACAACCACCCATCCTCATAAAAAATTCCCAATAACCATAACATAATCATAACACATAAATCATTTATAAAAAATTTATTGAGGAAAATAAATTTTCCCTTTTGAAATAAATTTTATTTTTATAAAAAGTTGTGCACTCATAATTAATTGTTTTTTGAAAATAAACCTTATAAATTGTAGAGGAAGCTACAAAAAATTAAAGCATAGTGATTTTGGGAAAATATTATCATTTTTTATAGGTTAAAAAATCATTCCATTTAAATTTTCTAAAAAGGGTTGAAAGAGTAAATTTAAAAGAGTATTTTTTTTAAAGGCCCTTACCTTGTGTCCGACTCGTCACATAGAATATTTATCTTCATGAATAATAAAATTAGGTTAATTTATAATTTCTTAATAAAATTTTTTAAGCTTATTATTTATTTCATATCACTTATTACTATGTTATATACAATTACTTAATTGTTTAAGTTTATGCTGGATGTTTTGATGATATTCGGTTCATAAGTCCAAAATGAATTCGGTCGATTGACTGTGGTCATTGTGACAATTATTCCATCATATATAGAATAATAATCATGATATAATTATATTTTTTATATATCAATTATAATTTTAAATAAAAACATTATATATAGTTATGAAAAATGAACTACGTTACAATCATGGAGACGATAATCCATACGTACGCATGAGTAACATTTCCATTTTTCATCGATCATTATAGAAAGAAGGTAAGAATCATTTTTTCTTTAAATAATTATAATAATATATGAAATATTATATTAATTATTTAAATATACTTATATATATTATTTATGTGATTTGGATATGAAAAATGAATAACATCGCTTCATGAAGGTGGTAGTCCACAAGTATGCACCAACGACATTATTTTTGTGTGCATGGAATGTTAAGAATGTAAATGGTATATTATCTTTTTTGAAATGATAAAATTTTCCCGAAAATAATATATAAATATTATTTTTATCATTATGACTATTCCTGAGATACAGTGATAGAAAACGAATTACATTGGTTCATGAGACAGTAATCCACCATACACACGAATAAAGAATTCTTTTCCCATTTTATGGAAGTAGAGATTGATATGGGTAAAGAAAATAAAATAATAAAATCTAAGTATATGTAGGATATTGGATTTATTATTTTATCATGGTTGAAGAATAATCAGAGGATGTGTAAGAAGAAATAAAATAGGAACACTTGATTAAAAACGATACATCTTCTTCAGAAAACCATCTTTGCTTAACACTTTAATAACACTAAGATTGGTGTTACACTGAAAATAAGGAATCTGCAATGAGGGAGGGAATTTGGTAAGATATTTATATATATTTTTTTGAACCAAATGGGTTTTTAAGTGTGTTTAAATGAGAATATGAGGTTCCCTTTTATAGGAGGGGGGGGAGCACTCTTGGAATTTCTCAAATTATTAAATTAATATAAATAAATTTTGATTTTTAAATGGGTAAAAGGTGAGTTATTTTGATGATAAGATGTGTATGGGTTGAAATAATATTATAAAAGAATTTTTGGACAATTTAAGCTCATATTATTACCCTTATCATTTATTTTTAACCCTTATTTAACCCCTTTAACTCTTACTATGATAACATTGATTTTTACTCTTTGAGGGTCATTATTGTTACTATAAAAAGAGAAAAGACCCATAAAATGACAATTATTTTTATTTTAAACCTTATCCTAATAAATTGGCATCAATAAATATTTTTAGGATTTTTATATTATTTAATAAAATATCATATATTTTAAAATATCATTAATGTCAATTTTGACACTATACATTACTTTGAATTTTAAAAAATATCAATACAACAAGTTAATTTCAATTTTTTAATATATCCTAAAAATGTAAAATTAATATATAAAATTAGTGTATTACATTAATTATCTCATATTATTTTATTTTTATATTTTTTAAATTATTTATTTTATTTTTTCATTAATTAAATAATTACTACATCAATGTTTTTAAAGCATTTAAGGAAATTATTTATTCACTATAAATTAAAAATAAATTACTAGGTTAAATATAAATGTAAGATTCTGCCCTTTTACCAGATATATTTTCCTTCGAGTTATTACTTTTTAAAGATTATAAATACTTTATGGAAAAAAATATTTTACTGGTGAAACAACTTAATAAATGTTTAAAGGCTTACATGATAAATAATGCTCAATTAAGACATTATAATTTTTTATTATAATGTTTTCAGAGTCATACATTGGATAGTGTGAGATTCTGAGACCCATAAAGCCTTGGCGAAGGAAAAATAAAAATATTAATGATATTATAGTAAGCGAGGACAATGTATTAAAAATAATTGAATAACTCTAAAATGGTTCGTCGTATAAAAAATATAAGACCACTATTAGGTCAAAAATGTGGTTTTTACTCTTGGCAGGGTATGACATATGTAGGCGTTAGACGTTTAGATATCTCGCTCATGAGTTAAAGTTATTAAATAAGATTTAATATATTATTTTATTAAAAATAATTAAATATCTCTCAAACGGTGCATCCTATGAGAAATTAGAGACCACTCTTGGGTCCAAAATGAGGTGTTTACCCTAGTTGGGGCATAATTGTTGTGATTAATGGACGTTTGAGATTATTTTATTTTCATGATAAATAATTAAATTATCTATTTAATTAAAAATCGACAGAAACTGTTCATATTCTACATTTAACCGATTTCCACCATTTTTAATACCGTTTGAATTCTAAACCATGAAATTTCAACCATTTTTTTTTTTTAAATTGAAATGACTTAATGAGATGAAATTAAACACTCATAATTAATTGTTTCAGTTTAAAGAGTGGATTAATGAGGATTTCGGTTCTTGAGAGGAGGCATGCGCATAGGGTTTATAAATAGGCATGAACTTCATTTTTTCTTGTGGGATTAGTCCTTTAGAATCCATTTAAACCTGAAACTCTCATCGCAAAACCTTACTTGGGTAGGCCGGGACTCCCCCTCTTCATCTGCGAAAACCCGGTGCACTACCCCCTTGAAGCACCAGCTTGTTGTGCACCAAAAGCTGGTGCACCAACCAGATGTGTCTTATTTTGATTTTATTATTAATTTTAATTTCTTTTATTCCCTATATATTTGTATCCTTTTATAATAATTTTTTAAACAAAAACGGATTGAAAAAGGGGAAACAAATGATTGTTTTATAAATAATAATTTTGTTTTTAAAATGATGATTTCATGGTTTTTTTAAAAGAAATTATGAATATATTTTTTGATAAAATAATCTTTCAACAATGATCATTTTTTTATCTTCACATAATAATATCAAGTATATTTATAAAGAAATAATATAGAATTATTACATGATAAATAAATATGATATTTTCATAAAATATTTATCAACAAATAACATGTGTTTATTTAGAGAGTTCTCCGTTCTCCATTTCTACTCAAACCAAAATTCAATAACCAATATCTTTTTTGATATTGATCAGATTGATGTTCCATCAGTTGCATTGGATTTATATTGATAATAGGAGGGTGAATATCAATATTTATTTCATAGAAAATGAAGTATTTTGAGTATATTTTTATGAAACAAAATATGATTATTTATTTAATTTCTCATTCGATGGTTCTTGGAATAACACACCGTCCACGATGTTAGATTAATATCGTGTGTTCACCATATTTGAGGTAGGTGGTCTAAATCTCAGTCTCATAGTCTTGATTCATTTATGTGTATGAAATTATAGAAATTTTATGATATAATTAACAATTTTTTTCTATAATCAATTAATTAATTGGGCAAATTAATTAATTTGGAGGAATTGTGAAATTTGGAATAGAATTGGTTGGTTTAAATAATTAATTGATAGATTAATTATGAGGATTTTATGATGGTGTATTTGGTTAATTAATTTTGGAATTAATTAATTGTCATGATGTGATTAATTAATTTGGTTGGTTTAAATAATTAATTGATAGATTAATTATGAGGATTTTGGGACGATGGATTTGGTTAATTAATTTTGGAATTAATTAATAGTCATGATGTGATTAATTAATTTGGTTGGATTAAATAATTATTTGATAGATTAATTACGAGGATTTTGTGACGGTGATTTTGGTTAATTATTTTTTGGAATTAATTAATGGTCATGATATGATTAATTAATTTGGTTGGTTAAAATAATTAATTGATGAATTAATTAATTAATGTAATGTAATTATTTAATTTTTGAACTAAATAATGGAATTTATGGAAAAAATTAATTGGTGGATTAATTGAAGAGGGGGTTGAATGTGAATTAATTAATTGTGAATTAATTAAATGACATGGACAATTAATTTGTGAATTAATTGAAGGATTGAGTTAGATAAATTAGTTATGGAATTTGTTAATGGGAATAATTTTAATTAATTAATTGGTAAATTAATTAACAGATGTAATGTTATGATTTTTGAGTTACATTAATTTGTTGGAGAATTAATTAATGAGAATTGTTGGGTTGATACAGTTGAATGAGTTAGGTTAATTAATTAGAAAATTAATTAATGGGGATTGTTGAATTATTAGAGTTGGATGCGTCAGATTAATTAATTGAAGAATTAACTAATAGAGATTATTGTGTTAAAAAAATTGAATTTGTTAGATTAATTAATTGGTGAATTAATTAATGAGTATTGCTATGAGATTCAATTGAATGAATTAGATTAATTAATTGATAAGTTAATTAATGTAGATGGATGAGATGTTTAATTGATATGATTGAATAATTAATTTTTGAATTAATTGTGAGGCAAAGATATTATTAAGTTGAGTAATTAATTGTTGAATTAATTATGTGATATTGAAATAAATGATTCGAGATAATTAATTTTATAATTAATTATAATCTATTGATATTGTAAATGAGATAATTAATTGTAGAATTAATTATGAGATTTCGAGTAGTGGATATTGATTAATTAATTGATAAATTAATTAATGTGATGGAATTACTAATGAGTTGTTAAATTAGTTAATATGACAATGTGATTAATTAATTGTTAAATTAATTAATGGAATATGTGATTAATTAATTATTGAATTAAAAAATGGGACTATGTGATTAATTAATTGTTGAATAAATTAATTTGGTGATATGGTTAATTAATTATAGAATTAATTAATGGGACTATGTGATTAATCAATTGTTGAATTAATTAATGCGATGTTGTGATTAATTATTTGTTGAATTAATTAATGTGATGTTGTGATACATGTGACATGTAAAATTGTGATAAAATATTAATGTTGATTAATATTGATTAATGTTATGTATGTGATATATGTTCTTTATTGAGAAATGGGTTGTGAGATAGGGACTGATGCTCCAAATACTCACGGGGTAATAGACATGGCGTTCTACACCCATTTTGAATTAAAATATTATCTTCTGGGTCAGAGACTGATGTTCCAAATACCCATGGGTTGTGAGACAGGGATTGATGCTTAAAATACTCACAAGGGTGCTAGACTTGGAGTTCTACACCCATTATGCATAAAAATATTATTTTATGGGATAAGGATTGATGCTCCAAATACCCATGGGTTGTGAGACAGGGACTGATGCTCCAAATACTCACGAGGGTGCTAGACATGGAATTCTAAACCCATTAATTGATATTGGAATATGATTCCAATTACAGGTGATAATAATTGAATTGAAATGGAAAATGAAATCACATTGGTTTAAATGAAATTCGAATTGATACTTTAAAATTGTTCAGACACCGACACGACCAAAGCAGGTATTGAGATACGGGTGTCCATAGGAACTTGGTGGTTTATGCACTTAAATAAGGGATAATTGAAAAAATGTAAACTTTTTACTTTATTACTTGTTGTTATAAATCTACATACAATATTATTGACTGGATTTTTTTTATATGTCGGTGGTGGTGGCCTACTGAGTTGTACTCATACTCTACTCGGGCTGCCTGATCGGTACCTTAGTAGATTTTTTTCTAGACAGGTTAAGGGAAAAGTCCTTGAGTAAGATGGTTGAATTGGGATGGAGAATGGTGAGGGGACCAGACATGGTTTGGGACCCTCTTGGGTGTCATCAGAGTCTTTACTTTTCAGTTTTCATTTTAGGCACCTAACACATACTTCAACATGACATGTTTTCTGTTTCGGTTTGATATTGTATTTTCCCGCTTCATAATCTTCAGATATTGGTTTGTTTGTCTTTATATATGCTTATGATATTGTTTATTATTTCTTCTAGTGTATACTCTGATAAAAGAGGTTATAGTCTCCCCACGACTGACTTACCAGACCCTCGTTGCTAGTCAGCAGCCTCTGGTTTACGGGGAGGCGCGCTTGAGGTTATGTGGCGAACCGGCTCGGGGCACTGTTGCGTGGCACCCGGGTCGAGACGTTACAATAAATATATTATACTTAAAAATAATATTTATATTAAAACATATATTATAGATATAACTATATTAAAAATAGTATACTTAATAAAACAAGAATGTGACATGTTTGACTTTAATTTGAATAAAATATTATAAAGGTCATAATCTAATACATGTGGCCATAAATGGTCATATAACCGAACCTTGAATTATTATGGATAAATATTAATCATAAAATAAATTTTGGGATAGTTTTAGGGTAATTTTACAGTTCTTATCATTTTATGCTTACCCTTAATTACCCGATTTACCCTTTACCGTGGCAATAAAAAATTACTAAGGTTAATATTCATGTTGTCCAAAAAAAAGTGTCATGTTTACTAAATTTTTATTTCATTATTCCAAATATGAAATCCAGTATTCTAAATTAATAACATATAATTTTAAACATTTAATTTAAAATTAATTTCGTAAAACATAATGATTTTTTTTCTCAAAAAATGACCTTTTTAAATATAAAATGTTTTTATACTAAATTCAAGTATAATATCCATTTCAGAAAACATAATTGTATTATTTTAAATCAAAATTAATAAATTAAAATTTTAAACTATTATAAAATATAATTTTAATTTTTAAATACTTGAAAGGAAAATACAATTTTCAATAAAAATTATCATCTTTCACTATTCATTGAAAAATAAAAATTTTCAGAAAATTATCAAAAAATAATCCTAAGATAATTTTGGCATGATTAATTTAAAAATAAAATTAATTTTTTCAAATTAAAAATCTATAACTTAAAAATTAAACTTTTAAATAAAATATTATAAAAATATGACTACATAATTCAAGAATACAAATAAAAATTAAAATGATTTATTCTTTCATTATTTGTGTTGTTACATTTCCCCTATTAAAAATTGGGTCCTTATAATTTTATTCTCTTATTAAAAAATTGAGGATACCTTTCCCTTGTAGCATTTTCAGATTTCCATGTTGCTTCTTCAACCATATGGTTTCTCCATAAAACGTTAACCAAGTGAATTACCTTGCTACATAATACCTATTCTCTACGATCAAGATTCTGAACATGCCTTTACTCATAAGAAAGGTTCTCTTAAAACTTAACTAATTTAGGGATCAAAACATGAGATTAATCCGACACATACTTTCTTAACATCGAAACATGAAAAACATTGTGTACCTAGGATAAATTTGGAAGCAAATACACTCAGTAGGAAACTAATCCAACTTTCTCCAGGATTTCATATGGAAAAAAGAGCCATGGACTTAGCTTTCCCTTTTTACCAAATCACATAACACTTTTACATGGATATATTTTAATAAAAACCCGATCACCTACCTCGAATGAACAATTTTTCCTCTAGTAATCCATTTAAATTTTCTTCCTTCTTTGAATTTCATTCATATATTTTTGGATCATCTTCACATTCTTAGAAATTTTCTATACTAACTCTGGTCCCATCAACTTCATTTATCCTAATTCATCCCAAAAATCAGGAGTTTGATATCACTTTACATATAATTACTGAAAATGTTCCATCTGTATACTGGAATGAAAATTGTTATTATAGGAAAATTAAACCAAATAAATATGTTGATACCAACTTCCCTCATAATCCATAGAACAAGTTCGAAGAATATCCTCCAAATTTTAAATTTTTCTCTCAAAATGTATATCGGATTGAAAATGAAAAGTTGTACTAAAATTTAATTCAATACTGAACAACTTCTGATGGCCTTTCCCAAAAATTTGAATTGATTCTAGGATCATAGTCTGATACAATTGAGAGAGAAACTTTGTGTAACTTGAATATATCATTGAGGTATATTCGAGAAAGTTGATATAAAGACATAATACCTCATATAGAAAGGAAATGTTCTAATTTAATCAATCGATCAATAATAACCCTAATCACATTGTTACCTTGATAAGTCTTTAGTAGTCCCACTAAAAAATCCATGGATATATTTTCCCATTTCCACTCTAGCAATGAAAAAGGATAAATCATCCCCTTTAGGAATTTCCATTCTTTTTTAACCTACTGACAAGTCAAACATTTCATGGTAAAGTAAAAAATATCACTTTTCATTCCATCCCACCAGTAATATCCTCAAAGGTCTCTATACATCTTAGTATTGCTGAGATGAATAGAGAATAGAGAACTATGAGCTTCATTTAACTAATCCCTCTTCAATTGGGAATCACAAGGAAAATATAATCTTTTTCTAAATATCAAAACACATTATTTATCAATATTAAATTTAGGGAACTTTACCTTATTAACCAATTCTAACTTTTTTTTAACTCAATGTCTTCCTTTTGAGATTTCATAATTCTATTTGACATAGATGATTTCACTGACACCTGAAATAAAATAGTGGAAGTTCTTGAATCCAAAACTTATTGGAATTTTTTTATCAAATCATTAACCAAAGGTTCATGTTCCAAACATAACATACATAATTTAGCATTATTTTTTGACTCAAAGCATTGGGAACATTGTTTTACTTTCCAAGATGATAATGAATCATGAAATCACAATACTTTATCAATTCCAACCATCTTCTCTATCTCATTTTCAATTACTTCTAAGTAAATATATTCTTCAAACTTTTTTTGATCATTATATATTTCACACTTGGATCCATATAAATTACACACCTATAAATTTTTAAATCAAAAACCACAAAAAACTCTAAATCATATTTAAGACAATTTAACTCATGAGGTTTCAGTTGCTATGAAGCATAAGAAATTACTTGATCATTCTACATCAAAATACAACCAAGTCCCTTAAATGAAACAAAACTGTAAATGAAAAAATCACCATTCTCGAGGGTAGGAAAAAAATTGGAGCATTCACCAATATTCTTTTTAATTCCTAAAATAACCATCAAGTTATTTTTTCCAATTAAATTAAACTTCTTTTAGTGTTAACCTAGTTAGTGGGATAGAGAACTAGGTGATGTTCTAAACAAACCACCAGTAATTGCTTACTAATACAAGAAAACTATGGATCTTAGTAAATTTTTTAGGTATTGGCCATTGATTAACGACTTTTTTTGGTAGGATCAACTATTTTTCCATTTTTATTTATAATGTACCCAATGAAAGAAAAATGTTTTAATAAAAAAATAACATTTGATAAATTTTCCATATATCATATTTTCTTTGGGGGTTTTTAGAACAATACCTAGATGTTTTTCATGATCCTAATAACTTTTTGAATAAACCAAAATTTCATCAATAAAAATAACCAAAAACTTATACAAATATTCATGGAAGGATCTATTCATAAGATCGATAAATATAGTAGGGGAATTTGTCAAACCAAATTGAATAAGTAAAAACTAATAATTTCAATATCTAGTATGAAATAATGTTTTTAGAATGTCATCCTCCTTTACCTTCGACTGATAATACCCAGATCTCAAGTCAATCTTCATAAAATATTGATCTCCCTAGAGCTGATCAAACAAGTCATCAATATGAGACAAAATATACTTGTTCTTAATAGTTAGGTTATTTAATGCTCTATAATCAATGAAAAGTCTCATGAAGCCATATATCGTTTTAATAAATAAAATAAGATCACCCCATGGTGAAGTTCTAGGATGAATAAAACCGTTATTTAACAACTCTTGCAATTTATTTTTTAGTTCGAAAAGTTTTACTTGATCTATTAGATAAGGGGGTTTTAAAATTGTATTAGCATCAAGAACTAAGTTAATATTAAATTCAAATTCTCAATTAGGTATAAAATTAGGAATCTCATTAGGAAAGATATCTAGGTACACTTTTACTACCAACACATCATTGATCTGAATAGTTTTCTTATTTTCAAAAATATATCCAACATAACTTTCATTTCTATTTTTAATATTTTATCAGCTTTTTAATATGTTATCAGTGGTATGGGTTTATTCTTGTATACAAAATGAGAATATTTTTAAAAAACAACTTATTAGCTCTATAATCTATCTTATAATGGTAAAAAAAGAAATCCAATCTATTCCTTGAATAACATCAAAATCTACTAGGTGCTAGATAAAAAAAAATTATGGTAAATTCATTCTAAAGATAACAACATTAAGATTTCCATAATTTATTTTTTCCTTAATATTTCCCCTAGGTGTTTTTTTCCATAAGTTCTAGCTTTATTTCTTGAGGTTGAATTTAAAATTTACCAGAAAAATTCTCAGAAATGAAATAATGTGTAGACTCTGAAACAAAAAACACACTAGAATAATATGAATAAACAAACAATGTACCTGATAACAATTCATTGGATGAACCAACATATCCTGAATTTGTTTCAAAGGACTTTACTACACCTTTTGACTTATAGTCCGGATACATCCCCTTATTTGAGTTCCTTTTCAGACACTCATTTTCATAATGACCAATCTATTTACATTTAATTTTTTTACTACCTATGGATATGAATTGGTCTTACCACTACCATGATAATTTTCATTTAAATTAAAATCTTTATTCCCAACCTTACCACATAATAAGCACTTATTGGGATTCAAAAGGCTTTACTAGTGTGTTTTTACCATGAATCTCACAAACTGAAAACTTAATTTTCTTACCATTATTTTTTTACATTCTTCCCTTTTTCCTGTCACCTTGGCCTCATTTTATACTAGTTTTGAAAGAACACATGATCATAAGAAAACCCCATTTCCACCTTCCCTACACAACAAACAAGTTTCTTACAAATTATAAATTCTTAGGAAGCCAATTCTCTTTGATATTTTGGATTCTATACTGATTAAAACCAATTAATATTACTATCAAGATCATGGATAAAATGTAAAGCATAAATTTCAAATTGGGGGAACTTTTCTTTGTATGTAGCCACTAAATACTCCTACCATCTCAATTCCAAGAATTATTTTTTCCATCATAAGTCGAATTGCCTTAGGAAAATATTTCTCAAGAAAAATATTTTTGAATTTATCCCATTCGAAAGACTTAATCTCCTCTCCATCCATGATATTGTTGACCATTGACCACCAATGATTGGATTCGCCGTTAAAATGGTAAATTTAAAGACTAACCTTTTGATGATCTAAGCATCCTATGAAATCAAATATCTTTTATGGGATTTAATCCACCCCTAAGCTACCATTGGGTCCGAATATCCCCTAAATGATAGAGGGTAATGCCTCATAAAATGATCCACTATCAACATATTACTTTATGGTAGATCTAGATTCTCACTATAATAAATTAAACCATCATTTATAGCTTCCTTAAATGGATCCATCAGAACAACAAACTCTTCAGTTCTAATTCTGACCATTCTAGGATGTTGATTTGGAAGGATATCATGGTTCCTTCCAACTTCAGCTTTCTTATTTACTCTATAGAAAAACATCCTGAACATACATAGTTTAGATGAAGAAAAATGGAAATATTAAGATTCTATATCATTTAAAATTAACCATAAATGGATTTCTATTAACATCATCCTAACCCATAAATTTATCTAAACCTTAATCTCACACCAATAGTAAGGAATCAACCTTAAATAATATATACTCTTGTTATTTTAAAACAAGAAATCACTTTATTTTCCAAAATATATTTTAGGTTTAGAGTTTTAGAGAATTAATTCATATCTCATACATAACAAACCCATACATTACAAGTGAATACGTTTACATACTCTTCATTTTTCCCTCTAAAAAAATATTTTTTTAAATAAAACATGTTTTATTTTCATTGAATCATCTTAAAAATTTTGATCTTGACATCATCTTCATCCCTAATATTCCATAAAAGCCTTTGTTTTTTTTAAATGTGGGATGCGCACAAAAATCATAGTAAGATACATAAATAAAGAAATAAAACATTAGTCCATAAAAACTTATTAAAATTTTCCTTTTAAAAATTTAACTTTAGGCTCAAAATAAACATTTTATTACCCAATAAATAACCTCCTATACCCAAACATTTCTATGAATTATTCCATAAGAAATCCTAAAGGTAAAATAAAAACTCATAAAGGTTTCATGAAAAGTTTTCACAAAGTTATAACTTTCATCTATAAATTATAATCTCTTTAGCATACCTTATGGAACCATAACTTTTCTATAAAATACATAGAAAACATAAATCATAAAGGCAGATTATGGAATAAGTTTTATATCAGTATTACATATACTATAGCTACAATGGATATATAGGGATTAACCATCACAGTTACATTTAGAATAACCATCGTAACATATTCCCATTATCTCTTTGGAGAAACCTAATCAGTTAACTCCACCCCATTACTTAATACATTGGAGAACTATAATGGGATCACCCTCCATTATTTTATAATAGAAACACCAATCCTCACAAAAAACTCCAAATAACCATGCCATAATCATAACACATAATTCTTTCATAAAAAAACATTATTTATGAAAATATATTTTCCATTTTTAAATCACTTTTATTTTTATAAAAAGATACACACTCATAATTTAAAAAATTTTATTTGAAAATAAAATTATAAAATTTTAGAGGAAGCTACAAAAGATTAGCAAGTAATGATGGTGGGAAAATAATCTCATATTGTATAAGTTAAAAACATTCATTTTTTACTTTTTTAAAAAGGGTTGGAAGAGTAACTTTAAAAGATGATTTTTAAAAAAAAGTCCCTTACCTTGAGTCAGACTCGTCATGTAAAATTTTTATCTTCATGAATAATAAAATTAGGTTAATTTATACTTTATTAATAAAAATTTTAAAGTTTATTATTAATTTTTTATCACTTATTACTATGTTATATGCAATTACTTGATCATTTAAGTTCACATCACAAGTTTTGGTGATATTCAGTTCATAAATCAAAAATGACTTTGGTATGTTAACAATGGTCAATGTGGAAATTATTCCATAATATCTAGAATAATAATCAAGTCATAATTATTATTTTTATACATCAATCAAAATTTTAAATAAAACAATTATATATGGTTATAAAAAATGAACTATGTTACAATCATATAGATGGTAGGTCGTACGTACGAACGAGTAACATTTTCATTTTTTATAAATCATTATAGAAAGAAGGTAAGTATAATATTTTATTTACAAAATAATAATAATATATTTAATATCATATTATTTCTTTATATATAATTATATATATCATTCATGTGATGTGGTTATGAAAAAATGAATCACATCACTTCGTAGAGGTGGCAGTCCACACTTATGCACAGAGGAAGTTATTTTTATGGGCATGGAATGGTAAGAATGTAAATAATATATTATCATTTAATAAAGATAAACATGTTATTAATATAATATAAAAATATTAATTCCATCATTATAAATAGTCTTGAGAGATATTTATGAAAAATGAATTACATCGGTTCGCGAGGCTGTAGTCTATTGTACACGTGAATGATGAATTATTTTTCAATTTGTTGGAAGAAGAGATATATATGGTTCATGAAACTAAAATAATAAAATATCAGTATGTTTAGGATACTGGAGTTATTATTTTATCATTATTTAAGAATATTTATAGGAGGTGTAAGAAGAAATAAAACAAAAACACTTGATCAAAAATGATATCTCATCTTCAGAACACCTTGTTTTCTTAACACATTAGGACCACTAGGTTGGTGTTCTACCTAAAATAAGGAATAAAAAATGATTTGAGGGATTATAGGAAGGTATTTGAATATATATTGTCTGAAAAAATTGTTTTTATGTGTTTTTAAATAATAAGAATAGGTACTGTTTTATAGGAGAGGGGAGGGGCACTCTTGGAATTTCTCAAAATATTAAATTAATATATTTTAATTTTTAGTTATAAATGGATCCAATGTGAGTTATTTAGAATCAAATATGATAATGGGCCTAAATTATCTCATCTAATAATTTTCTGAAAATTTTAGGTCACATTATTACCCTTATAATTTATTTGTAACTCTTATTTAACTCCTTTAACTCTTACCACGATGACATTGATTTTTACTCATTGAGGGTCATTATTGTTATTATAAAATTCAAAATGACCCATAAATGGATAATGGTTTATATTTTTAATATTATACCAATAAATTTATATAAATTAATATTTTTTTTAATTTTATATAATTTAATAAATTATTATATAATTTAAAATATCATTAATGCCAATTTTGACACTATTCACTACTTTGACTTTTAAAAAATATCAATTCAAAAATATAACTTTGAAAAAATTAGTTTAATATATTTATAACCTGTCAAAGTCATATAGAAAGATTTTTTAATTACATTAATCTTCTCATATTATATTTATTTTAATATTTTTAATCACATTTATTTGATTTCTCCATGAATTAAATAATCAATGCATTAGTGCTGTGCAAGTATTTAAGGAAGTTATTTTTTCACTAAAATTTAAAAATAAATTACCATGTTGAATATAAATCTATTAAATTTAAAAATAAAATTTATAGTGGAACATATATTCTAGATTAAACTATATTAAAAATATTATTCTTATTAAAAACTGGAGTGTGACATGTTTAACTTTTCTTTAAATAAAATATTATAATGGTCATAATCTAATTCAAGTAGCCATAAATGGTCATATAACTAAAACTAGATTGTTTGTGTATGAATTTTACTCATAAAATAAAATTTAAAAAAGTTATAGGGTCATTTGATTGTCCTTTTTATTTTATTTTCACCCTTAATTACATGATTTACCCTTTACCATGGTAAAAAAGATTATTAAGGTTACTATTCATATTGTCCAAAAATAAAAGTGACCAATTTAATAAATTTTTAATTCATGATTCTAAATATGTAATCCATTTTTCAAAATTGAAACATAGATGTGTCATTAATTAATTTAAAACTAAATCGGTAAAACGCAATAAAAAATAGTTTTTCCCAGAAAAATGCCCTTTTAAACATAAAATGTTTTTATACTAAATTCAAGTATAAAATTCATTTTATTAACTATAAATTAATTATTTGAAATAAAAATAAGAAAATTAAATTTTAAAACTAATCTAAAATATTGTTTTAATTTTTAAATACTTGAATAGATAATTCAATATTCAATAAAAATCAGTATTTTTTACTATTCATTAAAAAATAAATTTTTTAGGAAATTTTCAAAAATTCATCCTAAGATAATTTTAACATGATTAATTAAAAAATAAAATTCATTTTTTTAAATTAAAATCTCAAAAATTGAAATTAAACTTTTAAATAAAATTTTATAATAACAAGACTATATAATTCAAGAATATTAATAAAAAATAAAATGATTTATTCTACCATTACCTAAGTTTTTTATATCTAAAAATTAACCAATGTTACCAAGAATAGGGTGAGTATAAACTCAATGGTAGTTCTATAAAAACTTCCTAGCACTCACCACTGGGAAAAAACTTGTTAACACATTTTATGTAAAATAATTTAGAAATAGTTTAAAAAGTTTATGTCAAAACTGAAAAAAAATTTCCAAGAAAAAAAATAAAAAAATCAAAAAAAATTCTCATCAATTGGAATACCCATTATAGCGATTCTACACATTAACACACACACAAATGCATAAAAACATACAAAAATTATTTTAAAATGATAGTTCCATATTCATTAGAAGTTTTTCATTGATTTACTAAGCCTTCACTAGGCGACCAATGTCTAGTTTCCCTAATGGTACATGCCCCTTCCTTAGGGTCACATACAAAAATGAACTAAAAAACATGAATTACAAATTCAATTAAAAATACCTTATCATATAAAACCCTTTTTTCCTTGAAAATTTTTCATCAGACTAATTACATGAATATAAAAAATACCGCAATTTTTAAATATAATTTTAAAATTATAAACAAGGAGTGTTTTCCAAAATCCATCCAACTTCCCAAAATTTAAAAATCCATAACTGAAAGGGGGTTTTACTTCAAGATTATTACATGGTTTTCACAAAAATTTCAAGAAAAATATTTAATCAAATCCAAGCCTTTATGTTCTAGAATGGTGGAGATGAGAGAGAAGCCACATACCTCTCAACAGATAGTGAAAATGAAAAACACTACTAAGATATTTTCAATATGACATTATATATTTTTTACTTCAATAGATCCAAAAATATTGCATAGGATTATCAACAAGGAATATAGATCTCTCTATGGTCGAATAAATCTAATAATATAGGTGAGAGAAAAAAAGAGTATTTAAGGAGAGAATGTGAAAACGACGACTTACCGATGAATCCAAATTTCAAATTCACTTTTATTTTCCAAAGATATCTTCAGATAAAATGGAATCAAAAAAATATACTTGGGAGGAAGGGGAGTTTGATACCATGGATTAATGGAAAAAATGAGAGTTTTAGGGCCTTAACCCATGTTTAAAACTAATTTTTGGATTAATTAATACTTGTTTCATGACTAGGTCACACGGTTTGTTAAATCATGTACGAACCATGTTCATTCTACTTGGAGTCACCCATATATATACACAATTTAGAAAACCATGATCTAACCATGTGGTTAAAATATCTTAGGGTTAGACCTCTCATGGTTGGCTCACACATTTAGAAAAACCATGCCCCAACTATTATTTTCCTTATATTTCCCTTTTCATGGTTTACCCTGGGCACTCACATGGGTTTTCAAAACCATGAACAAACTTTATACCTTCCCAATAACTCCCAAAACATGTTTCATGGTTTCCTGGAGGTTGTTAATGGTTTCTACTAATCTTTCCCAAACCATGCACCCATTAAAACACTCTCAAAACACCCCAAAACCTCCAAAAACTTAACCCAACTATTATATAAGATCATAATACATAATAAAAAGGTAAAGTACCTAAAACCAAGGGTTCTAAATTCTCCCCACCTATGGTATATACATCCTCAAAAAGAAAGAGTTTTGTGGTTCTTTGGAAGAGTTTGGAGCATTTCTCTATCATTTACTTTTTATACTCCCATGTCTCTTCCTAACATAGACCAAGCTACCATAAAACCCACACCAAACCAATAATTTTTCCATTAAAGAGCTTATCTTACCTATCTAAAAATTTTATTATCTCATGAATCATTTTTTTATCTAGTTTGAGATCAACATGGTCTAATCACATGGCTAGGACCCGGATGGTACTTCTTTAGTTGATTTATATGAAACATTTTATGAATAGAACTAAACCTTGTAAGTAGATCCAATCATTAATATAGATCACCCACACATTAAAGTATCTCAAAAGGGAAATTGTGATGAGGGGAAAAAATTATTTTTTTTACCAAAATAATGATGTCCAAGCCTTAGAGAGGTTATAAAGAAAACAATATCGACTACCTAAAGTAGAACATGTCATCTATAAGGACCCGTATATGATTTCTAATGACTATGAGCCATCACCATTCTATTTATGATAATTTGAATCTTGTCAGTTGTCTTATTCACAAGGCTAGGGCCAATAAGTGAGGTCTCACCTATTTCCACCCACTAAAGTGGACAATGAAAAGGAAAAACATACAAGGCTTTGAAATGAGTCATATATATCAAGGCATAATAATTTTTATTGTATGAGAACTCCATTAATGGTATATTCTAATTCCATAATCCATAAAAATGCACCATACATTCACTAAGAATGCCTTCCAATGTTTGGATCACTCGTTCAGATTATCAATTTGTTTAGGGATAATAAGCTGTGATCATGGTCAATTAAGCTCCAAGGGATTACTGTAAGGATTTATAGAATTGAGATGAAAACCTTGGGCCTTGATCAGAAATGATGAAAACTAGATTGTCGTGAATATTTACCACTTGTTAAATATATATTTTTGACAAGTATTCCACCATATTAGTTTCAAAAATCGATATGAAGTGAGTTGAATTTGTGAGTTGTCCATGATCACCTAGATGTCATTGTTTTTTCGAATTATTTATATTAGACCTATCACAAAATCCATAGATATCTTCTCCCATTTATATATGAGAATTAGTACAAAATGAAACATACCAGCTAGTTGTTGGTTCTATGCCTTGACCTACTAACATGTGAGGCATCTTGATAAAAATTCCACCACTTTTATCTTCATGTCATGGAACAAAAATTGAGTTATCAATGCCTTTTATATTTTTTTGATACTAGGATGAACAACCCATTTCAAATGGTGGTAGGTATTTAAAAGTTTTTTCTGATAACTTGGAGAAACTATAATCCAATCTCTATACCATAGCAATGTCTTCCATCTAGTTTCCACCCATAAATTCTCCACCCACTATTGAGTTTTGACATCCTAGACAGACATTCTAGATCATATTTTTGTGTCTCTCTAACCTACTCAACTAAATTATGAAAAAGTGAATTTGGAAAGAAAACTACAATATTAGTGTGATCCATACAATCTAGATGTTTGTTAGCTATAACTGACATTAGCTTCCATTGATTTGAAGTCTCTTTATCCAAATATTTATATGGCCTCCTACTCAATGCATATGCAATGGAGTTCCCTTTACTGGGTTTATACATTAAGTCATATTCAAACATCTAAAGATATTCCATCTATATTCTCTTACTCAAGTTCAAGGATCTTTGTGATAAAATGTGTTTCAAGATCTTATAATCCATAAACACCATAAATCTCTCAACAAAAAGATAATCACTACAAAAAAATATAATTTAGTGACGTTTTTGTGTGATGTTTTTTAAAAATGTCACTAATTTTTAAATTTAGTGATGCTTTTTGTGGAACATCGCTAAAATAACGACGTTTCTGGAAACTGTTTCCAATTTAATGATGTTTCTACAAAAAATGTTGCTAAAATAGAAATGCTTCCCAAAAAATGTCGTTAAATTAGTGATTCTTCATCAAAACATCACTAAATTGGTGAGGTTTCACAAAAAAATTGGTAAATTAGCGATGATTCCCCCAAAACATTACTAAATTAGCGATGTTTCCCCAAAAACGTTACTAAATTAGGGACTCTTCACTGAAGACATCGCTAAATTAGCGACGCTTGACCAAAAACATCACTAAATTAGCGATACTTCCCCAAAAGGTTCACTAAATTAGCGATGATTCCCCTAAAACATTTCTAAATTAGTGATGCTTACCCAAAAACGTCACTAAATTAGTGACTCTTTGGAAAAAACATTTCTAAATTAGTAATGATTCACCAAAAAATGTCTCTAAATTAGTGATACTTCACCAAAAATGTCGCTAAATTTGCAACTCTTACCAAAAAACATTGCTAAATTAATGACACTTTAGAAAAAAAACATCGCTAAATTAGTGACACTTCATAAAAAATATCTCTAAATTAACGACGCTTCCCAAAAAACATTGCTAAATTAGTGATGTTTTCAAGAAAAAATTGCTAAAAATATACATATTTATATATCTTATTTACATGCATCGATGCAAATATATATATATATATATTAGTATATACAAGAAGAGACACACATATTTATTAATATATATATTTATGTATATATATACATATATAAACACACACACACACACATATAAATAAATAAATATAAATATATATACATGTATGTATATATATATAAACACATATATATATTTTAAATTTTATCCCGTTTTTAAGAAAACATGTTTATTTGAGCGGAATTTTTACGAGTGTTTTAAAAATGGAAAACTATATATATATATATATAATTATAATCATATATACATACACATATATATTTATATAGACTCACACACAAAAATATATTTATATATATATAAACTTATATATATATATATATAACCATAAACACACACACAGACTTATATATATATATATATAATATAAACACACACATATATATAATATAAAGAATTAATATATATATATATATATATAATATAATATAATATAAATCATAAACACACACACACACACAAATATATATATAATATAAACACACACATATATATATAATAAAAATATAGATATATAATATAAATGTCATGACTCGACCCATACTAGGTCTCGAGCTGCAACTACCCCAAGCCCGCCTCCATAGACCAGGGGGTGACGACTATCACCGAAGGCAAAAAAAATCAGGGAGGCCTTTGCCTAAGAACCTGTACACACACAACAAACTCAATGAAAAAGTGCATAGGGAAAGGAACAAAAGATTAAGCACTACTATAAATAAACCGAACATCCATGGACCATTAAACAGTAGAGTATGGTATAGTAAACTGAAAGGGGAAAAGGGAAAAAATACATGCCCAACCAGAAAAGTTCCATAATCTGGTAGTAACTAAAAAATAGAAATAGTTTAGAGATCCCCATTCCTAAATCCCAAGCTATGACTATGCTCCTTTGAAGTCATGATCAACCTGTCTGTCGTCTGCATAAGGCACGACATGTGTGGGCAAATCCCATACATGGGTGAGCATAAAAACACTTAGTAGGATGCCCCTAAAAGGTGAAGGGGTAGCCGTGAGATATACTCTGAAAGGAAATATGTAGATAGTATATGGTATAGTAAAAGAAGTGCAACTCAACCCAACAAGATAGTGATGTAATATCATCCAAGAAAAATGAGCTGGAAACGGTGAGAAGATGATCTTCTAGTTGTGTCTTCACTACTTATAGTAGGAGAGTAGACTCATCCAACCACGAGAATCTAAACACGGAAAGAACTTGACATACCTCATGTGTCTTCACCTCTCTTGAAATGAGAGTAACCAAAACCCAAGGAGTGAGTACTGTAACAGGATAGATATATATGATCAGTCAAAGAAACTCAAATGAGAGAGTAAGTGGATATCCATATCACAACTTAACCCAAGAAAATAGTCTCCAATAGTTCTATAAGTATCCATCAATGATACCTATAATCCCACATGTCTTCCTGAACACACAAGTCAAAGGGGCTCCATCACCACACCATGATACTATCTTCTTTGGGCTGCACTGACTCGCCCTCATGGTTTTCAGTTACAACACAAGGATGCGTCTTAGTGGGGAAAGTTTACCTTTTCCCTGTGAGTCTAAATTAATGTTAAATCCTATCACCTCACTTATCCTAATAGTTGAGAGATTTTTTCTCGAGGTTGATGACCCATGCCCAACTCGACTTGAGGGTACTGATCTATTGTCATCGAGGACCCATGCCCAGCCTGACTGGAGGGTTCTATTTGGAATTGGTTGAGAACCCATGCCCATCCCAGCTAGATGGTGACACTCTAGTGTCATAGAGGACACATGCCCATCTTGGTTGGAGGGTGCCACTCTAGTGTCATCGAGGACCCATGCCCATCCCGACTAGATGGTGCCACTCAGAATAGGATAAGGACCCATGCCCTACTCAGCAGGAGGGTGCCACTATAGTCTCATCGAGGAACCATTCCTATCCCGACTGGAGGGTTCCACCCTAGTGTCATCAAGGACTCATTCCCAACCCAGCTGGAGGGTTCCACTATAGTGTAATAGAGGACCCATTCCAAACTGAGCTGGAGGGTTCCACTCTAGTGTCATTGAGGACCCTTGCCCAACTCGGCTAGAGGGTTCCACTCAGAATAGGATGAGGACCCATGCCCTGCCCGGTAGGAGGGTCACTCAGAATCATTAGGGACTACGCTACCCATCCAAGATGGAGGGTCATCCAGGAATGTCATAGGGGAATACACTATCTATCCTAGTTATAGAGTTAGCCCAAAAGGTCATTAGGGACTACACTACCCAGCCTAGTTGGAGGGTCAGCCCAAAACTGCTTTGTCCATCCCAGCTAGATGGTACCTCTCAGAAAACATCACGTAACTACATTGGTCATCCATACCAGATGTTATGTCTGAGATACTTTGAAGATACAGTAAGATCACTGTCATCATCGAGTGTTTCCCCAGATAGGAATCACACCCGAAATATCTCTCATCGCTTCTTGAAAGCCACCATAGAGGGAACAATCTTGTTATACGTAGAAAAAAACTCAGGATAGGCAACTCGCGGGCCAAAATCCGAGTCCAAAAGAAGAATATATGAGAGATATAAGATTCATAAAGTAGTACACATCACATGCAGATCCCACACAATGTGTGACCCCACCTCATCGCCTAGATGTGTACCTATCCATACTCAGGTACATGGCATATCTTTCCAAAAGGATGATGAGCGTTGATTCTCATCATTGTTTCCAAGGGAGAAAACACAATTTCACTGACATGACTCTTCAAATGGCCCCAAATAACAAAATATATCACATTGTTCCAATCATTATGGAAAATAAAACATGATCGACTATTCATTCGCCTCAATCAGACACTAGGTGAAGAAACTATATTTCACAGCATTGTGTAAGAATAGTGCCTTGTGGGGCCCATGTCTTGATACCAAAAAGATATATGGATCACACTACTGTGATCCTCCCAAAAAATGATTGAGATAGTCTATTCACTTGTCAAAATCGGACACCTAGTGAAAAAGTCACATTTCACCGCATCACACCTAAACCGAGCTTCTTGGGGCCTACAACTCGATCTCAATTTAAATACTTGAAATTGGTATCAAAAGATCCACCTCAATTTCAAGGTCATGAAACCACTAACATTTCACCAATCAGATGTCGTACTAAGAAGCTATGTTAGATACAATAATTCTCAATAATAATAATAATAATAATAATAATAATAATAATAATATTACTATACTTAGGAATTTCATGAATCCAAGCCACGAGCCCAAATTAATTACCCAGCATTGATTTTAAAATGACCATCTCAAAAATAGAGTCACGCTGCCCCTGACGGCACATCATTATGACTTTGTAAATGGAGGTTTGATAATAATAATATTATTATTATTACTTTAATCATTATTATACTATATAATAATAATAACTTAGTATGAAAGCTCCTCATTCCCACTCCACCACATGAGTCCCTCTATATCCCTCAAATGTAGTGCCTAAAATTCCTCTCTCTTAAATAATAATAATAATAAGTTAATTATTATTATTATAAATTATATATAATATAAAAAAAGGGAGGGACCACAAGCCTCTATCTTTTCTCCTTAAAAGGATCACATGCCTCCCCCCAGAAATCCCTCTTTATTTTAATTAAAATATATTATTATTATTTATAATAATATAATCAAAACTTCCCATTTTGTTTTATTTTGTTTCTCTCTATCTTATTCAATGGTTTTCATGGATGAAACTGTCACGACCCATCCTCGAGGCCCGTGCCGTGACTACCCCAAGCCCGCCTTCCATAGGCCAGGGGCTGGAGACTAGCACCAAGGCGTAAATCCCAACAAAAGGGAAGACATTGCCTTTGAAAAGTAAACAAGCACCACAGAGTAAGCAAGCAAAAAAGTAAACACTAAGTAAAAACTGTAACAAGCTGTGCTGAAAGTAAAATGGGCCAAAAATACAAGCCCAACTGTAAAGTACAACTGAAAGGGAAAAACAGCAACTGAAAAGAAAATCCGCAGCGTCGAGCCGTCCTCTGGAAGTCCCACCTGAAGGGTGGGTACATATAGCCTCCACTGCTCCTTGGGTCCACCTGACCGCTCTGAGTACGTCCCGCCCAGTGGTCCACCTCCAGGTACCCTCCTGCTCCGCACGCCTCCACCACGATCAGCGCTGTCCGTCGTCTGCAACCAACACAACGTAGTGCGGGCAAAGCCCGTGCAGGGGTGAGTATAAGCTACTCAGTAGGCACCCCGAGACCCCCGAAGGTCTCCCGAAATCCACAAGGATAATCCACAAACGAAAGATACAATCACGAAGTAACAACCGACACTTCTTAGGTATATTCCCATACATATACCTAAGTCATCAATTCCCGTTCGGCTCCAACGTCCGAGCCCAAGCACAACCCATTCCTCACAGGAAAGAAAAACGTATACCCACACAGGATAGCACAACACAATCCACAAAGGAGAGTAAACAGTAAATCCACACAGTATAGCTCAACGCAATCCACAAAGGAGAGTAACACAAGATTCAGCTCACACAGGTATACCCTTCAAATGATGATAGAGATGATCAGATGTAGCCACTGATTCATCTAATCCGTCTGACCCATAATGGATCGGAAGGTACTAACCCCCTGCAATGACCCACATAGGATCGATCATGAAGTTGAACCCCAAGCTATTGGGAAACTCCTCCTCCATCAAGTACAGTGGTTATGCCGCTACAACCAAGCGCTTCCCTCTTACCTTAGACTGCTGTAGTTCTCCACCTATCGGGTACTGTGGGCCTGCTGCTACAACCAAGCGCTCCCACGTGCCGCTACAACTAAGCGCTCCTCCGTCGTGGGTCTGCCGCTACAACCAAGCGCTCCCCTGTGCCGCTAAAACCAAGCGCACCTCTGTCGTGGGTCTGCCGCTACAACCAAGCGCTCCCCTGTGCCGCTACAACCAAGCGCACCTCTGTCGTGGGTCTGCCGCTACAACCAAGCACTCCCATGTGCCGCTACAACCAAGCGCACCTCTGTCGTGGGTCTGCCGCTACAACCAAGCGCTCCCCTATGCCGCTACAACCAAGCGAACCTCTGTCGTGTTATCCATAACACACCGAGTCTTTCGATCAGCAGTCGTCAAGTCTCAACCGTCTCTAGGGTCTCCGCCCACGGCATGCTCGTTCCGGGAGGGTCCACTCCACGAGCTAAAAGGTCGATGCATCAACTGACATGAAGTCCGGAGTTGATGTATCCCAAGGTGTACCGTAGTGGTCACTGCCGAAAACAAGGAGGATTCTCGTACTGTTCTCATCATCGTCGCAGTCGAATCCACCGAGGATCTCTGTACAGTCATTGTCGTTGAAGTAGCAGTCGCAGCCATCTCTAGGGTTCCTGCACACAGCAAGCTCGTTCGGGAGGGTCCGCTCCATGAGCCGAGAGGCCGATACATCAACTGTCACAAAGTCCGAAGTTGATGTATCCAAAAGTTCCGTATCGTCAACAGGAACTCAACGCCGCAGACGGCGCGTCAATCGGACGCCCGGTCTGAGAGTTATTGGCCTTTTCATCCCAGGGGCCCGTTTGGTTTTTAAGGAACAACCAACCGGATCTTACTCTACATGCGTCGAAACCTCGGGCGGAGTATGCCAAAAGATCCGTCTCACTTAGAGGAAAACAACAAAGCTGACAGCACGTCAATCGGACGTCCGTAGCTCAAGATATGAGCGTTTCCGCTCCGAAGGCCCGGTTGGTTTCGTGTATGAACCAACCAGGCCGAACTCAAAGTATTCCAAACCTTGAATGCGATATACTGAAATGACCGTCTCGATCCAAGGATCGTGTTGCCACTGACGACGAGTCGTTTGGAGTCCCGTAGCTCAAGTTACGGGCATTTGACCGAAAACAGTCCGAAGACGGGGGGTCCGGGCCCGGGCTGAGCTGGCCCGACCCCCCCCCCCCCTTGGGTCGGCCGAACCGGGTCGACCCGGTCCGGCCCGGCCGGTCGGACCGGCCTGGTTCGGCCAGCCCGGCTCGGCTCGGCCGCGCGACGCGGGGGGGAGCCGCCACCCCCGCGTGACAGCCCCGCGGCACCCGCGGGGTGTCCCCCTGGACAGCCAACCGACGCGGGGGGGGGGGGGGGGGCGTCCCCGCGTGACAACCCCGTGGCACCCGCGGGGTGTCACTCGGACAACCGGACGCAGCTGCAGCCGCGTCCCACGCGCGCCGGACCTGCGTGGCCTCGGGTCCGCGAGTGCCGCCGCCGTGGCTTCTGCCGCGGCGGCCTTGTCCGGCGGTGCGCCGGGGCGCCGCCGGTGGCTTCCGCGGGCCACCAGAGTCGCTCCGGTGGTCCGATTCTATTCCAGCCTGCGCCGCTGCTCCTCCCGGGACTTGCTCTTCACTGCGGAACCATCACACTTCCGTTGCAGCATGTTCCTTCGTCGCCCGTCAAATCCGCACAATAATGAAGAACGACGGAGGGTTGTCGGGCCGTGTTCGTTTGGCCCGCACCCTCCGCGTTAGTGATAAACAACGGGAGAAACAATATTTAACATATGAATACATATCCGAATTTTTTTTTAAGGAAATAAAAATTGTTTATGAATCGGGTTCTTCATTCTTGAGTGGAAACAACACGGGAAAAAGGAAAAGTTCACAACAACCCCTACCTTGTTGGTCGTCGTCGTACGCACGTCCTTCGCAGAATTGCTCGTCGCGGAAGGAGGAGATCGTCGCGTCGTCGCGGAAGGGCGTCACATCGTCGCGGAAACCGGTGTTGCGTCGGTGAACTCAAACAGCAGATCGAAGATTCGTTGCGGAGGAAGAGACGTCGCAGAAGAACGTTGCAGGAAGGGAATGTCGGCGTCGCGGAATACAGCGTTGCGTCTTCGACTTCCACGGGTTCGGCGTTCTTCGTCGGAGGCCGGCGTTCTTCGCGTTCTTCACGTTCTTCGCGTTCTTCGCGTTCTTCGCGAAGGAGGATGAAGGCTCAAGGATTCTGTCAAGCCTCTCAACGAGTAATCCTTCAAAAGACCTTGTTGGTCCTATTTTATTATAACGCCAACAAACGAAAAGGTAAGTAACGACCCATCAATTCGTTGTATTAATTCAACGAAAGTAACAGCTCATTTAATTCACGAAGAAAACCACCCAATTAAATGGTCTGTTAAGAATTTAAGAAAACGCGTCAGTTGACTTTCATAATGACGGGTTTTTGCGGGTGCGTTACTTAGCGGAAAGAAACGGCGGGGCTCGTGCGGGCCCCACCTCACAAATATCCTACCAAGAGGGTAGGATATTTCTGGATAGTACCCTATCCGGTTCAACTCAGTTTAAGCCGCTTTTAAGTGGCTTCAAGTGTTTCCAAGTGGCTTAAGTGAAATAAAATAAAGTTTTTCATACAATTATTTTATTTCTTAACCTTAAGCCCGAAAATTAAAAAAAACCACGACTGAGAAACGCAACTCCGGAAGAGGAGTTTTTAAGCAAATACCGGCACTGTGATTCCATCGGTGCCCTCAGAATTCGATTCCGGGCATCGGTTCAAAAGTTAGAAAAACCCGCTCGTCCGTTCACTGAACGTACCCGAGCCAAACTTCAGAAAATGATTCCGGGCACACCGGGCATCGGAATCAGGTGCCGTCAGAAATTGTGTTCTTGTAAAATTCCAAAGAAAATTAAGAAAAAAAAATTTCCTTGAAATTTACAGGTCTTTACAGAAACCTTAATTTTCATCCGCCACACTCCATTTCTCTGCTAACGACATCCCTAAAAAAATGTTTCCCCCACAGGAAACCCTATCTACACTCATAGATCCTGGATCTATGGTGACCCAGTATATTTGGTAACCAAGATCACCAGATGCCGCAACCTTGGATTTCCAAATTGCACTCGTCCTGAACTATCAGAAACCACTCACCCCAACCACTGATGCCACTATTTTCCTAGGACACTGGGATCCGCTGGTTACTGCTGTGCACTAGGGGCTGACAAACGCCACCAGGGAAGGAGGGTTTCACCACCTCCAATTTTCGGTCGCCGTCTCCATCGCATCCTGTGTTATAAAACTTAGATCTAGGACTTAAAATAGCATATCCGGTCACCTGTAAAACTGTATCACAGCACAACTGAGATCTTGATCCCAAATTTGTATCCACGAAATCATTCTGATGTGTCAAGGATCAATTGTTCAATGATTTATTATCATGTATTTATCCAATCGTTGAGAAAACAACACAATGACGATAAACACCCGAAGGAGGAGATACAAAATTATGAAACAACAACAATAACCGATCGATGACCATATTCATTTGAACATCATTGATGATATTCAATAATGAGAGAAGTTATCAAATAAAAATCTTTCATATTGAACAAACCCAAATTGCAGGAATAAGAAATTAGAAAAAATGGATTAAACAACAAAATTTCAATCAGTGAATTAATTTGTTTGAGAATTAATTTTCGTTTATCATGGGAAAATCATACAGGGATAAAAATCCACAATTAAAAGTCATACCTCAATATTGGATCACTTTATGATGAAGAACGCGCTTTTCAATGGAGGAGGAGATCTATTGTCTTCATCGTTCTTCAATTCGTTTGGATCCAATTGTTCATTATCGTTTGATCATGATTCACCAATGGTGTATGGAAGAAAAATTCCTCTCAAGGGTTACAGGGTTATGTGGATAACCCTAGAAATATTTCATAACATTATATTTTTGGGTTTTTTATATATATGGGTTTTAATTTTTTTTATGGAAAAAGGATAGGGATTGAAATATTTTTAAAAATGGGTCTTTAGATGTGTGAACCCCATTCACACATCTTCTTCTCGACCGGATGCGTGAACGTGGTTCACACATCCTTCACCCCATCTTCGAAGGATGAATGAACCCCGTTCACACATCTCTCCACACCGAAGATGCGTGAACCCCGTTCTCGCATCTTCTGTCTTGCTGAAGATGCGTGAATGGGGTTCACACATCCTTTGAAGACGGGGTAAAGGATGCGTGAACCCCATTCACGCATCCACATGAGAAGTTCTATAAAAGGGGGTATCTCTCCCCACCCAAATTTATTCTTCTCATCTAGATTTTGCTGCGAAGCCCTGCATAATTTCTTTCTCAAAATGTTTTTGCTGCTTTTCAGAAGGTAAAATTTATATTTAAAATTTTAATTGTTTAATTGTGTTTATTTATTTCATTTGTATGATTTTTTATTTGATTTGTGATATGTAGAAACTAGTGTTTGTGTGTATGGTTTATTTATTTCATATGTATTGATACATAAATTAGTGTGTTTTGTATGATTTAATTTATGAATGATGTGTTTGTTGTATGAATTCGTACTGAATGTTTATGAAAATTAAATATGTTATAAAAAATTTTATTTTGAAAGTAATATTAATATAAATTATAATATTTTTATACACTAGTAATATAATTTGTGAATAATATATTAGTTATATGTATCATATTTAAATTTATTAAAAAATATAGAGAAAAAGTTTTCTGTTAATGGTATAAAAACAGTTTTGTATAAATAATTTTTTAAAATTATATTATTTATAATTAAAATTATTAAATATAAAAGAGGTGTAGATATTTAGTATGTATTTCATATTGTAATATATATAATAAGTATACCTTAAAACATGGTAAGTTGTGTGATGACTGATCTTGAGATGACCGACCGATGCATAATTGAAATTGCATGTCTAGTTTTGTGAATGTGGTTATTAAATTTGTAATAATTGCATTTATTTTTCTGTATTGATGACATGTGAGTCATCTTTGAATAAGTATGTAAGGTCCTGCGTGTCTGCTTAAAAAAAGTTATGTATTTCATACCCTTATACCCCCTCACATGCATGTGAGTAAATTTGTAATTAAAAGGCAATCAACAAGAGGTGTCCTTGAAGAGGCGTCCTCAGAGAGGTGTCCCCAAAGAGGTGTCCCCAAAGAGGCATTCGAGAACAAGTGTTCGACATGAGGCATTTCTATTTGAAAGGAGATTAATAGTTGCTGAAATATTTGATAATATAGACTCCATGAGTCTACCCATAGGTTTTTGTTATTTTATCAAATAATGATAAACTAATCATAAGTCTCAAGATCTAGTCATGATTAATTATTAATCAATAATTAAAATATATAACATTATATTAAATAATCTAAAATATTTATGTAGTATATAATATTTTATTAATTATTTTTTATAGGTAATAATGACTTCACAAATATATTACAACGGTGAGACCATTTATACGGAGTAGGGATTTAGCTATAGTGTGCCACCTTTCAGAGTGGTAAATCATCATGGTTGTATGACATTGGACGCAGTTCGCAATAAGATTCATAATCGGTTAAAACTGAGGGTCAATCAATCCATTTATTTAATCACATATCGATATCTACAACATCCTGAACACTTCTGGCACACCGAGTACCCTTTGGTCGATGATGATAATTGGATGGATTAATCTTCCTTATTTAGAAAACAATGTGCTAATGGTTAGATGGAGTTGTATGTGGTGATTTTCGATATATATGTGGTGCAACTGACTACTACAGAACCATGTTTTTTGAGCTCTGTACAATTTGGTACTTCACATCAGTCTTTTACATTGCCTCCTCCTCATTTGGCTCTAGTAATAGAAGCAAATTATGAAGAAGATGATCAAAATTTAGAAGGAAATGTAGATGAAATCCATTTGTGTGCTGATATAGTGAATAAAATTTTATCTGAGGAAGAATAATATGGGGAACCATCAGGAGATGATGTGGGTGAGGGTGATGTAGGGAATGAACCATCTGAGGTTCCATTGAGAGATGTGGGTGAGGGTGATGTGGGAAATTGTCACGACCCGCCTTAACCAAATGAGAGAAGGGACAAATGATTGCCAGACGCTTCCTTCTTCAAGTTGAAGGAGAGATAATGACCCCCGAGACCTGCCTTCAGTAGGTCCCAGGGTGGCGACTAGCACCAAGGGTATAAAATCACACATAAGATGGAAGGAATTACCCATTTTTTATTTAGTAGGATTGGGAGATAAGATAGTAATTCCCAATAACACCAAAGGTGTAAGTACAAGTAAAGCCAAAAAAAACCATTCTCATATGCATGTTCCAAAAGTATTTTTACAAAAGTACAAGTAACCCCAAAATAAAGTACCAAAGAAAAATAAAATAGCAACAGAAATCGTCCCAACGTACGAACTAGTATGATCCTGCATGATCCATGAAGTCCTCCTAGAAACCTGAAAGCAGTTTTATATATGTAAGGTGAGCATACAAGTATACTCAGTAGGGAAAACCAAAAGCTCTCTTGCACAAGTGGGGAGGTATTCTAATGCCGAGTGAGAAAAGAGATAACCGAAACACCTAGCAAAGAAAACTGCCCACCCAAGCCTCACCAAGGCACACACCCCAAATAACGCAAGTCAAGTAATATAATAGTAATAACACATAGACGTTTGGGTACCCCACAACACTTTCCCATGGGTTATTGAAGACATCCTATGCATCGAACCTCCCCTGTCATTCCCACTGCAGTCCCACTGCCATACCCTGCCCGTACACACCTGTGCCATCACCACACATCCTACCCGTAAACACCTGGGTTATATCAACCGCACGTAACCACATCCGTAAACACCTAGGCTAGAACAACCACTGCCACGCCCAAAGACACCTGGGCCTCATCCCGAAGACACTTGGGAGAAAACCTGCCCACACACTCCAGGGCCAACCACCACAACTAACCTGCTCGAAGAATCTTGGGCTATAATGGACCTCAAGCCATCACAGCCTGCCCGATGAGTCTTGGGCTATTCGGTAAAGGGATCAGAAAAGGAGCTAATAATCTTCCACTCATAGGAGTGTTGGGAAACACAGCCTCCCCCATGAAATGGGGGTGTTCGGAATGAAGTGCTCAACATGGGTGGGGTACGAATAAGAAACATAAAAACTACAAATATATGTATAGGTAACAAGCCCTCATCCCAACCTAGGGGTTCCAAAACCAACCTAAGTACAAACACCCTCGTTAATATTCATTCATAAAATGGCACACCACTCACAACAAAGTCACAACTCATTCCTAGAACAAATTCCAAATTGAAACCATTCTTGATTTCATGTTCAAGTGATTCCATTTAAGTAAATTTTTCACTATTGGGCAACTAACAGGCATAAACACAAGCTGTGGAATGGAAAACAGCCAAGTAGTGCTTAAGCATTCACACCTGGTCCTCTTGTAAAGTTACAACAAAGGGATCTGTGAGATCCCTCAAAGTATTAGAACCAAATCAAGCCCCAAGATACAGCCCCACATGGCCTTAGATCCACAACCAACAACCTTATAACAATAGAGGATCTCATCCCCATCCATATCACCCCATAAGCATCAAGTAGAACAAACAGACATACCACCAAGACAGAGCAGGGAATTTTCCAGACTCAAGTACATCATTCATTAAGTTTCTTCTTTCCATTTGGTTAACCGGGGTGATCACACAAGGATTATTGTTCACTGTGCATCCATTTAATTGGTCGAGTTTACATGATTAACCAATTCTCATGTTACAGTCATCCAATCACATGAATATAAAGAAAAACAAAGGTTCATTAGTGCGCATGAAAAGACCCCCAATAGCCATGATTTTCAATGGATGTAAGCCCGTACAATTCACAACACATAATCAAGGATAAAGAGTATAGTAGAAACTGAGAACACCCCATTCATTCTTTAAAGGTCCCTTTATTATCTTCATTAAGGTTTGGTTTCATCCATACCCATAGAAACAATAGCATACCCACCCCACATGATACACAGTAAAGAGAGACGAAGGAAAACCCTACTTGGATTGATCAAGGATTGACGTTTTAACTCTACGCGCCAAGAACTGGGGATGAAAGACTTGTAGGGGAGGAACTCCAGGGACTCCAAGAATGAGTTGGGAAGAACCACATAGGCATAAGACTTTCCTCGAGAAGGGGGTGGAATCAAAATGTACATAGAAGGAAAAAGGATACTAGCCAAGAAGAAGAAGGAAGAAATTCTAGGGTGATATAAAGATGAGATCCCATTGTTACAGGATATAGAATTTTGAACTGCTTTAAAGTAGGATCATGGTTTTCGACGTGGTTGGGTGGTTATGCATGATGGAATAGATTGTAATTTAATAATTCTCATCAGATAGGTGGCCATAACAGTTGTGCGTTTAAACGGTTTCCCTTAAATCATGCAACAGGGGAAGAATTGGAAGTATGGAGAAAGGGTGTGACACCGAGTAAAAGCCACACATTTTGGTAAGTTAAGGGTCACCCGGATCTCAAGGGATTTTAAATATTATTTATATGCTTTAAATGGATTTGAAAGGGGGGTATTAAATCAAATTTACATCAAAAGATATGTTGCTGGAGTGAAAAAGTCAGAAGTTGGAAAAAAACGAAGACCCTCGGTGAGGACACGGTGCCACCGTCACAGTCTCACCCTCACTCTGCCACTGTCACGGTGCCACCGTCATGGTGTCACCCTCATGGTGCCACCGTTTTGGTGTGAGACCGTGACTGGTGCCACCATTTTGGTTGGACCATTTTATGGAACCGTGTTTTGGAAAAGCACTAGACCAGGAGGGTCTGGGCCCTTACATCAGATACCTGTCAAACTATTCTCGTCCTTGAGAATAGAAACTAGACCAGGATAAAAGAGGGGGGGGGGGGGTCCGAACAACCACCTCGAAAGATACCTCTCAGGAGTAAACCTCCTCCATCTTTCGAATGACTATGGATACACTACCGCTCCTCTTCCCCCAAGTAAGCACACCAACATTCAAGGGTCAAACCATCCAATCATATGGATTAGGGAGTTTTCTTACTCCATGTCAAAATACTATCCGCTTTGGGCAACACTGACTTTCCCGCATGGGTTTAATCGCATCCACCTTAATGCGTCTTGATTAGGGATCAGGTCCTCCCCTCCCTACAGTCAGGACTCTTCACACACATTCAGAGAACAAGGAAAACAACACATTCTATAGTTAACAAGGTAAAAATGTTTCATCATGAACCAGTATATAAAATAAAATAAAACATAACTCATAACAGCTCTGGGTACTGGGCGCGCATCTGTGCCTCCCACTCCCATGTACTCTCTTTGAGCCCACCATGCCTCCATAATGCACGAACCAAATGGATGGTTCATCCATGGGGAACCTTCTTCTCGTGATCCTCGATCCTCAACGATCTTTCGACAAATGTTGCGTCAACCTTGATATCCAGCTTCCCCTAGTAGAGGATGTGTGAATCGCTGTGTAGATACCATCGGAGCTGAGACACAGGGAAGACATCGTGCAGTCTCAGTAGCGGCGGTGGTAGCACTAGCTGATAAGCCACTTCACCGAACCACCACAGCACTTCGAACGGTCTGACGAACCTGAGAGAAATATTACTCCCCCTATCGGACCTCTGTTTCCCATGCTGAGGGGAGAACTTCAAGAACATGTGGTCCCAGACCTCAAAATCCAAGGGTCTCCTCCTATCATCAGCATATGATTTTTTCCAGTCCTGGCCCCCTTCATCCTCTCCCATATAAGTTGAACCTTCTCTATCATGCTCTGCACCACCTCCGGGGCAAGAACACTTGCCTCCCCGACCTCTGTCCGGCACACGGGTGAGCAACACGACCTCCCGTACAAAGATTCAAATGGACCCATGCCAATGGTAGAGTGATAGCTATTATTGTAGGAAAACTCCACTAGAGGCAAGTGTCGTACCCACAATCCCCCAAAGTCCAACACACATGCCTGTAGCATATCCTCCATTGTCTGAATGGTGCGTTCTGTTTGCCCATCCGTCTGGGGGTGGAAAGCAGTGATGAGGCATAGATGGGTGCCAAAAGCATGTTTCAGTCCCTTCCAGACCCGTGAGGTAAACCAGATATCCCGATCAGAGACTATAGACCTCGGAACCCCATGCAACTGCACCACCTCATCCACGTAACTCTATTCTAGGGAATCCACAGTACCCGACTCATTGATCACTAGGAAGTGAGCTAATTTCATCAGTCGGTCCACCACTACCCAGATAGCATCACAACCCCCTTGAACTCTGGGTAGTCCTGTGATGAAATCCATCAAGATGTCATCCCACTTCCACTCAAGGACATTTAAAGGTTGTAACAGACCTCCTGGGATGCGGTGTTCAGCCTTCACCTACTGACACACAAGGAACTTTGCTACAAACTCTGCCACTACGCGTTTTACCCCGGGCCACCACAAATGACCCCTTAGAATTTGGTACATCTTTGAGACTCCTCGGTGCACCGCTAGGGGTGAGTTGTGGAACTCACCAAGAACTCTCTCGTGCATTCCCACGGGGGAGAAAAACTTTCCATGAAACAACATTCGATTCTTCCCGTCTTCCGACCACCCTTCTGGAGCATCGCCTTGGTTAACCCGATTACACATCACTTTTGTATCTGAGTCTCCCCACTGAGACTCCTCTACCTACCATGACAGAGAGTACTACACTATCATCAGAAATAGGCAACCTCTACCACCACCCATCCTTGCATCCAGGTGTAGGGCAACCAACTCCCCCATTGCCTTCCAAGAATATGCCGACTCTCAAACTGCATCCTTCTATGACTTCCTGCTCAAGGCATCGACCACCACATTCCCCTTTCCTGAGGTGTAGGAGATTTCAAAGTCGTAGTTTTAGAGGAACTCCATCCACCTATGTTGTCGCAAATTCAGGTCCCACTGGCAGAAGATATACTTTAAGCTATTGTGATCCATGAAGATTACGAATCGCTCCCCGATGAGGTAATGCCGCCACAACTTCTGTGCGAACACTACTGCCACAAGTTCCAGATCATGGGTGGCATAGTTACACTCATAGGGACGTAACTTCCTAGACCCATAAGAGATCATCCCTTGCTGTTGCATCAACACACACCTAAGGCCTTATCTTGAAGCATCACCGAACACCTCATACGCTACCCCTTCTTCTAGCAACCTCAGCACTGGGGAACTAACCAACTTCCCCTTCATATAGTTAAAGACTTCCTCACACTTCCCATTCCACATGAAAGCCTGGTCCTTCTTGGTCAAGGCTTTCAAAGGTGCCACAAATCGAGAGAAGTTTGGCACGAACCTCTGGTAGTAACCTGCCAAACCTAGGAAACTACGAAATTCTGCCACGTTCTTGGGTGCTGCCCAAGAAAAAACCACCTCAACCTTCGATGGGTCCATCGCTATTCCCTACTCAGACACCACATGTCCAAGGAAGTGAACTTATCGAGTCTAGAACTTGCACTTGGAAAATTTCCCATAAAGTTGGTGCTGTCGGGGGATGTCTAAAACCATTCTTAGATGCTCAGTGTGATCCTCTTCTGATCTCGAGTAGATTAGGATGTCGTCAATAAACATGACTACGAACCAGTCCAGGTATTCCCAGAAAACAGATTTCATGAGCCCCATGAACAGAGCTGGAGAGTTTGTAACACCGAATGACATGACCGCAAACTCAAAGTGCCTATATCTGCACCTAAAAGCAGTCTTCAAGATTTAATCCTCTTTCACCCTCAACTAGTGATATCCTGACTGCAGGTCGATCTTGGAGAACCATCCTGCCCCTTTTAACTGGTCGAAAAGGTCTTCTATTATCGGGAGAGGGTAACAGTTCTTGACTATTAACTGGTTCAGTCTCCGGTAGTCTATGAATAGTCTGAGACCACCATCTACCTTCTTTGTGAATAATACTAGAGCACCACATGGTGATGCACTTGGTCGAACAAAACCCTTCTTCATCAGATCGTCAATCTGAATATACAACTCCCGCAACTCAGAAGGTGCCATCTAGTAGTCATCGAAATCGGATGGGCACCAGGTTGCAAGTCTATCTCGAACTAAACATCACGTCGAGGGGGTAGAGTCGCCACCTCTTTAGGGAAGAAATCCATGAACTCATTGATGATCCCTGGGACTTCCACCATATCTATATCTGCCGACTCCACTGACAGTTCAACTAACAAGGAAATTAGGGGCTCCACTTTCCGGTTACCTTCCTGGTAACCCCACTCGCTAATGAAAGTCACACGTTGACCTCCCAAGTTTGAAAACAAGATCCTTCATCGGAAGAAGTAAATAATGGAACATACAGAGAACAACCATTCAATTCATAGGATGAAATCATATGGATGTATCTTCAAAAGTAGAAGATCCTTGATTGACTGATGTGGCCCTATCATCAGTGTACACCCTCGGAAAACATAAAACTAGTTGGTCTGACCTTCGTCTAGTGTACTCAACACCAGGGGCACTGGAAGTCTCTCAGCGTCTAGACCCAGAGCACAGGCCAGACTAGGTGCAAAAAAGGAGTGTGAAGCTCCTGTATCAAACAAGGAATAGACAAGAGTAATAAACAAGGTGGTCGTACCTAAAACGACTTCTGAACCTCCTAGAACTGCTGCCTCCACGATGTATAACTAACCACGCCTATATTTCCTGCCCCTCAGCTGTCGGCCGCCTCCTCGACCACACCCTGGTCGAGGTCACTGAGGAGCACCCTGAGGTAGGCCTCCTTCTGTGATGTCTGCCCTCAGAGGAGCGGAAGCTCACTGTCCCTGCTACTGCTGAGGTGGGTGCTGCATCGGCTCACTCCCACCGTACTGCACTCGGTCCGAGCACTGGTTCCGAAAGTGCCCACGGATTCCATAGATGAAGCATCTCAGTCCTGGGCCCAAAAGGAAAGGGTGAGGACCAAGAGATCAGAACTGGAACTGCTGAGGCCTACTTCCTACTGGTTGAGACATAGAGGGCCCTGATGCTGGAGGCCTGCTACTGATGACCTTCCCCTTCGACGAGCCCAACTGGATTCCCTCTCGCAATACACCTCCCAGCGTGCGCATCCTTTCCACCACTTCATCCTTCTTATGGACCTCCAAGTATGTCCATAGGGTGAAGGGGGTAACCACATACTGAAGGGAAAGGTCGGAGTGCCTCCTCTAAACATCTCTCCTGAGATTCCTCATCCAGAAAGAGGTCCGGAGCGAAGCAAAGGAGATCCTTGAACTTGATCCCCAACTCCCTCACTGACATACCCCCCTGTTGGAGGGAGTGTAATTCCTGCCTCTTCTTAGCCTTCATCGTGGAAGAGAATAATTCCACCCGGAACTCCCTCTCGAAGTCAGTCCACGTCACCTCAGCCTCCCTCTTCTCCCCAAGATAAAGTGTCCACCACAGGCACGCTGCTCCACGCATCTGTCTTACAGCCAGAGGAACCCAGTACTCTATCGGAGCCCAGATCAAGCAGAAAGCTATCACCAGCTCCTCTAGCCAGCTCTCTGTCTCCACGTTAGAGATACTGCACTCATACTTCCTGAGGGTCTGCCAATGAAAGGCATGAATCATCCCCTGCCACTGATCATCCTCCTCCTCTAGGTCAACCCACTATCAATCAGCCAAATCAACCTCCTGGACCTTGATCATCCACACTACCCTTGGTCGCCATCCGGGTGCCATAGCTGTAAAGTAAATAAGGAATTCCTAAGCCCGAGTAGTGTAGAAGATTTATTTTAAATTTTATTAGACTTCTTATTCATTTTAAATCCCCCAAATACCCAAGAAACATAAGAACAAAAGTCATTATGATGTATGCACCTTTCCTAGGGTCTTTACCCTGCAATCAGTGTAGCCTCACTTGGTTATTTGGTAGGCCTAGAGTCCTTTCATCGGATCACGAGGGGCCCTAAAATCCCATGTCCTAGACAATCTTCCCTAGCCTATTTCACACACCAAAATTTTCCAACACTGTTGCCCTACTATCCCATGCATTCATCACTGTGCCAAACTCTGAACTCCATCCTATCTCTCAACCTCCCCTTTGATACCATTTTGTCACGACCCATTTTCACTAAGATTAGAGAAGGGACAGCTGATTGCCAGACCCTTCCTGTTTCAAGTTGAAGGAGAGATAATGACCCCCGAGACCCGCCTTCAATAGGTCCCAGCGTGGCGACTAGAACCAAGGGTATAGAATCACACATAAGATGGAAGGAATTACCCTTTTTTTATTTAGTAGTATCGGGAGATAAGACAGTAATTCCCAAAAACACCAAAGGTGTAAGTACAAGTAAATCCAAAAAAATGATTCTCATATGCATGTTCCAAAAGTAATGCTACAAAAGTATAGGTAACCCCAAAAGAAATTACCAAAGTAAAATAAAACAACAACAATAACCATCCCAACGTACGAACTAGTATGATCCTGTATGATCCCTAAAGTCCTCCTGGAAACATGAAAGCTGTTTTATATACGTAGGGTGAGCATACAAGTATACTTAGTAGGGAAAACCAAAATCTCTCGTGCACAAGTGGGGAGGTATTCTAATGCCCCGTGCGAAAAGATGTAGAGACCCAAAGCTTAACGTACATAGACATTACATTACTTTTTCGGAATACTTAATACATAAAAAAACAGACACCAAAGGACCGTAATAGTTTAGTGCCTTTGGAAACTTGGAACATAATCTTCTAATCTTGGTGAAAGATCTTCAACATCTCCCATAAAGATATTCCCTTTTTTTATTACCTAAAACCTTTCTTTATATCCCGGGGAAAAGAAAAAATATCAAGGGTGAGCTCAAATGCTCAGTAAGGGTAAGCATGGAAAAACAATAAAACAAACCATATACATTTGAACTTCAAAACATGAACATAATGTTTAAACATCAAAATCTTGAGTTGTGAAATAAATCTTGGCAGTAAGTAAGGCATAGATCATAAAGGAACCTCAATAATGATAAAATAACATGGGAATAAAACATTTAATTGTGGAAAAACATTAAGCACATGATATGATATCCATAGTATCCAAGGAATTGCTGCCAAGACCATCTTAGTGGACAAAGTCCCTTTCTGAATTGAGTTCACTCCTAGTTCCAGTCTTGTAACACTGAATCAGATTAACTTACCATTCCATCCATGTCTATCTCATGAGATATAAATCTTTACCCAATTCATTGGAGGGAGATATAGGTCCCACCCCTCTCATAATGAAATCATTCTTTCATGTGCCACAAAAATAACATACATCATTCATAATAACCCAACGAATAAAATTGGTTTCATAAAAATCATCCCATAATAACATAATTCATATAAAATAAATGGATATAATTTCATCATAAGAAAAATAAAACCATGTAAAAAATAGATACATTATACTTGAAACATAAACATACTAAATAATGTCATCTTAGATGGAAAATATTTTTGATAAAACACTTTAAATGAATTCTTGAGGAAAATATCCTTTCTTTTTCAAAATCATTTTCTTTTCACAAAATGCCATTCAATTTTAAAAGAAAAGGATTTTTTAAAAATAATCATTAAATCTTGTAGAGTAAAATTCATGAAAATAAGGTGTTATGAAACCATAAAAAACTTTTCACGCCATATAAGTTAAAAAAAACATTCTCCTCGTACTTTTAACAGAAAATTCAAAAACTACCACAAATGGTAAACAAAAGAATGATTCCTTCCATAACACAAAGTAAAAGTCAAAGAGGGGTAAACATGAATTTAAACATACATGGAAGAATATTAAACACTTTATGAAAAACATTTTTTATGGACATGGATGAAAAATATAACCCCAGTAAATACTTACAAATAAAAAATCTCGGATAAGAACGATATTTGAATAGTTATCCCTTACCTTAGGTCTGATATGCTTCGTACGTATCTGAACCTCCTGTATAATGATTTAAATAATTTCATTGACTTATTACAGAATCATATTCATTGTTATGATATCATATATGGTTCACTTATGACTTTATATTACCCGTTCTTTTGTAAGTTCCATGTTAAAGCAGTGTTTTGGGTAAAATCGTTTTATTTATTGTACGTGTTTGGACTTGTTGTTATTGATATTATTATTACTTATATATTGATTTACTTACATAAATAATGTGAATCATAATTTATATATCATATATATATTCAGTATATATATATATAATAGATATATAAATGAAATGAAATACACCGTTCATATAGACGGTAGGCTGTACGTATGCATGAACGCTGTTTTCATTTCCTTATTGAATTAAATGGAATTAAGTAAATGAAACATATATGTACATAAATCCAGCATCAATATTATGTAATATATTTCATGATTACTTATTATATATACTTTATAATCATACTTGAATGGTTAATCATATAAAATGAATCTTATCGCATTCGTGGAGATGGTAGTCCGTACGTACGCACGAGCAATGATATCATTACCATGATCGTGGAATTGTATTGAAGTGTCACGACCTGTACTCGGGGCCCGTGCTGTGACTACCCCAAGCCCACCTTCCATAGGATAGGGGATGGCGACTAGCACCAAGGCGTAATTCCCGGTAAAAAGGGAAGGCATTTCCTTTGTAAAGTAAACAAACACCACAGAGCAAGCAAGCAGAAGTAAACACTAAGTAAAAACTGGGTACAGCAGTAAGTGCGAAAAAGTAAGTGGGCTAGAATAAAAACCCAAATTAAAAGTAAAGTACAACTGAAAAGAAATTACAACAACTGAAAAGTAAAGCCGCAGCCTCGAGTCGTCCATTGGAAGTTCCACCTGAAGGGTGGGTACAGATAGCCTCCACAGCTCCTCGGGTTCAGCCGTCCGCTCCGAGTACATCCCGCCCTGTGGTCCACCTCCAGGTACCGACCTACTCCGCTAGCCTCTACCACGATCAGCGTTGTCCGTCGTCTACAACCAACACACCATAGTTCGGGCATAGCCCGTACAGGGGTGAGTATAAGCTACTCAGTAGGGACCCCGAGACCCCCGAAGGTCTCCCAGAATCCACAAAGGATAATCCACAAAGGAAAGATAAAAACATGAAGTAACATCCAGAACTTCTTAGGTATATTCCCATACATATACCTAAGTCATCAATTCTCATTCAGCTCCAACATCCGAGACCAAGTACAACCCAGTCCACACAGGAAAACACAACCCAATCCACACAGGAAAGCAAAACGTAATCCACACAGGATATCAAGAAAATCTTATCGAAGATAAGGATTGAAAGTCAAGATTTAGCTCACACAGGTATACTTCTTCGTAAGACTATAGAGATGATCAGATGTAATCACTAATTCATCTAAGCCGTCGGACCCACACATGATCGATAGGTACTAACCCCTGAAATGACCCACAAAGGATCGATAGGTAACTAACCCCCGCAATGACCCACACAGGATCAGACCCACACAGGATCTGTAGGCGCTAACCCACACAGGACTGCTGAGCGCTGACCCACACAAGATCTAACCCACACAGGATCGGTATCCCTGATCCACGTAGAATCACTGAGTGCTTTAGTTGTCTCCGTCGAATCCATAGAGGATTTTTGTACAGTCGTCATCGTCGTCGCAGTCGCATCCAGCTCGAGGGTTCCCGCACACAGAAAGCTCATTCGGGAGGGTCCGCTCCACGAGCCGAGGGGATGATAAATCAATTGATACATAGTCCTGAGTTGATGTATCCAAAAGTTCTGTATCATCAATAGGAACTCAACGCGACAGACGACGCGTCGATCGGACGCCTGGTCTGAGAGTTATTGGATTTTTCGTTCTAGGGGCCCAGTTGATTTTTAAGTCAAAACCAACCTGACCATACTCCAACTGCATCTAAACCTTGAGAGGAGTAATCTAAAAGCTCTGTCTCACTAAGAGGAATCCAACAAAGTTAACGGCACATCAATCGGACATCCGGAGCTCAAGTTATTAGCGTTTCTACTCCGAGGGCCTGGTTTGTTTCGTGTACGAACCAACCCGGCCGAACCCAAAGTTCTCTGAAACCTTGAGTGTAATATACCGAAACGTCCGTCTCAATCCAAGGATCACATCGCAGCTAGCGGTGCATCGATCGGAGGTCCGCATCCCAAGTTATGGGAAAAAGACCGTGAGAGGTCCGATATTAGGGGTTTCGGGACCGGTCCGACCCGGCCCGATACCCTCTGGGTCGGCCCGAACCAGGTCGACCCATCCTGGGTCCGGGTCCGGCCCGCTTGGGCGTGACCCGATCCGGATGGTGCGGCCCGGCCTGGCTAGCACGGCCCGGCCCGGCCTGGGCGCGGCCCGGCCTGGCGGTCTGGCCTGGCGGTTCGGCCTGGGCAGCCGACCCGGTGCGCTGGTGCCAGCCAGGTGGCTCGGCCGTTTCGGCCGAGCGGACAGGGGTGCGGGGGGGGGGGGGGGGGGGATGCCCCCCCGCCTCTTTGTAATCCGTGGCCCCCATGTGGGGGGGGGGGGGGGCGCTCATGTCTGGCCAGCCAGGGGTTACGAACCCCCGGCTCTTCCTCTGACCGGTCGGCTGCTGCCAACACGGGACCGACACAGGCCGGTCCCCTTGCTCCGATGCCGGTGGCCCAAAACCGGCCACCGGCCCCTGCTCCTCCACGGACTATGGCCGCGGCCTTGGTCCGCTCGGCGCGGCGCGATGGTGCGGCGCCCCTCCGCCGCAGCCCCGCTCTGGCCGCGGTGCCTTCGGGGTTCTCCAGTGCGGCGCGACGGCTCCGCGATCTTGTTCGATTCAATGGCGTGGCGCAACGGCACCACGCATTCCTTGCCGCATGACCCCGCACGGTGCGACGACACCGCGCCATCCTCATTCCATTCCACCACAAGGTAGACAAGAGAAAAAGGGGAGGAGGGTCGGCCGTGTTTGTGCGGTCTGGCCCCCTCCCATTAACAGATAACAAGTGGTCCAATTGTACGAGGAAAGATGACGGAAGAATTCACGAATATCATCAACAATAAAAATTCCCCTACCTCGAGCGTAGTTTGAACGGAGGTTCGTCGCAGAAATAACCGTCATGGAAGAATGCGTCGCGGAAGGAGAATCGTCGCGTCACAGAGAAAAGATTTGTCGGTGTCGCATCGTCAATCTCTGAGGATCCGGCGTTCTTTACATTCTTCGTCAAAGAAGAAGAAGATCTTCAGGCCCCTTAGTTTTTCTCCAAAACCTCCCAAAGCAACAAGTTCCAACCCAAATAAAATAAGTACTTCACTTATTTTATTAAAAAGACTTAAGTATTTGAATTTCAAACATTCAAATTAAACTCACCTATTTAATTAACATAAGTTATCAACTTTAATGGTGAGTTGAAGGAGTTAGGGAATATGAAGGGGTGGGGTTAGTGTGGGCCCCACCACCCTCATAACCTCCCATGGGAAGTTGGGTGGTTTCCCCCAACTTCCACTCAAAGGTTTTAACCACTTAGAAAGAAAATAAAAATAAAAATTATAGCTAAATTTTTATTTTTAACTTCCACAATTTTTAACAACTTCTCTCGTGAAAAAGAAACTCCAGAAAAGGTGTTCCTAAGCAATTACCGGTGCTGCGAATCCATTGGTGCCCTCGGAATTCAATTCTGAGTACCAGTTCAAAAGTTAGAAAAACTCGCTCGTTCGTTCACTGAACGTACCTGATCTAAACTTCAGAAAATGATTCCGGGCACACTGGGCCTCAGAATCAAGTGCCGTCAGAAACTGCATTCTTGTAAAATTCCCAAGAAAATTAATAAAAAATTTCCCTTGAATTTTACAGGTCTTTACATTACTCCTACCTCAGGGCTTTACGTCCCCATAATGATACATCATAAATTAGGGAAACAAATGTGGGTACTGAGCACGTATCTGAGCCTCCTGCTCCCATGTGCTCTCCTGGAGGTTCCCGTGATGCCATATGATGCGCACCAGAGGAATCGACCGTCCACGTAGGACCCGCTCTTGTCGATCCTCAATCTCCACTTGGACCTCCGAAAAATTCATCCCATCATCAACGTCCAGCTCCCCATGGTCAATGATATGCGTCGGGTCGTGCACGTATCTCCTCAGCTGCGATACGTGGAAGACGTCGTGCACCCGGTGCAACTGAGGTGGTAGAGCCAGGTGATAATCCACCTTGCCAATCCTGATGAGGATCTAGAATGGTCCGATGAAGCACAGAGACAACTTGCCGCCTCGGCCAAATCTCTATAATCCACGTCAAGGTGAGACCTGCAAGAAGACATGGTCTCCATCCTCGAACTCTAGTGGCCTCCGCCTCTGATCAGCATAAGACTTATGCCGGCTCTAAGCTGTCCTCATCCGCTCCTGGATGACCTGGACCTTCTCTGTCGTGGCCTGGACCATCTCCGGTCCCACAAGTACTGACTCCCCAGGGTCTATCCAGCACAGAGGAGATCTGCAAGGTCAGCCGTACAATGCCTCATATGGTGCCATCCCGATGGTGGAGTGGTAGATGTTGTTGTACGCGAACTCCACCAAGGGTAGGTGGTCCTCCCAGCTGCGACCAAAGTCAAGGACACATGCATGGAGCATATACTCGAGAGTCTGAATGGTCCTCTCCATCTGACCATCTGTCTGAGGGTGAAAGGCGGTACTCAGACGTAGCTGCGTCCCGAATGCCTCCTGCAACCCCTTCCAAAGCCGAGAAGTAAAGCGAGCATCTCGATCGGAGATGATAGATGATGACACACCATGAAGTCATACAATCTCCTGAACGTAGAGACGTCCCAAGCTCTCCACTGAGCCCTACTCTCTGATGGGTAAGAAGTGAGCCAACTTGGTGAGTCGGTCAAAAATCACCCAAATGGAGTCGTGACCTCTGGAAGTGCATGGAAGTCCATTCACGAAGTCCATAGATATCCGGCCCCACTTCCACTCCGGGACCTCCAAGGGTTGTACCAAGACTTCTGGTACCTGGTGCTATGCCTTCACCTGCTATGAGGTGAGGCATTGAGAAGCGAACTCTGCCACAACCTTATTCATGCCCGACCACCAGTGCTGTCATCTGAGGTCCTAGTACATCTTCACCACTCCAGGATGTACCACCAAAGGGGAAGTGTGAAACTCTCTTAGCACCTCCTCTCGTAAAGAAACTGGTACCAAGGTACGTCCTCTGAAAAGGACATCGTTCTCTCCTCATAAGGAGAAACCATCAGGTGACTGTCCTGAGGATATCTGCGCACGCCATGTCTCACAGTTGGCATCCCCACGTTGTGCCTCTCTGACCCGCTGTAGTAGTGGAGGAGTGACTGTGAGTGACTGAAGAAATTCTGCTCCATCGCTATCCATGAAGGATATCCGCAAAGCGGCTAGCTTCTCTGTCGCCTCCCCAAGTAGCTGAATGCACGTTCTCCTGCTGATTTCATCGACTACCACATTCCCCTTTCCAAGAGTATAGACTATCTGAAAGTCATAGTCCTAGAGGAACTCGATCCATCGCCGCTGTCACAGGTTCAGGTCCTTCTGCGAGAAGATGTACCTGAGACTCTGGTGGTCATAATAGACTGTAAAGCGCTCACCCATCAGGTAGTGTCACCACATCTTCAGAGCGAATACCACTACTACTAACTCTAGGTCATGGGTAGTGTATTTCTTCTCATGCTGCCTCAACTGACGTGATCCATAGGTGATCATGGCCCTCTCCTGCATCAGGACACATCCGAGTCCGGTCCCTGATGCATTGAAGTAAACTACGTACCTTACTCCCTCCTCTGGCAACCTCAAGATATGAGCGCTAGTCAATCTCTGTCTCAGCTTCTGGAAGCTCTGCTGACATCTGTCTGACCGCACAAAGGGTTTCCCCTTCTTCGTCAAAGCTGAGAGTGGTGCCGCAACTCTGGAGAAGTCTGGCACAAATCTCTGGTAGTACCCAGCTAGTCCTAAGAAACTTCGCACTATTGTCACACTCCTGGGTGGCTCCCAAGCTAGCACTGCCTCGATCTTTGCAGGATCCAACATAAATCACGCCTCAGAGATGATGTGTCCCAAGAAGTGGACCTCACGTATCCAAAACTGACACTTCGATATCTTTCCATAAAGCGAGTGCTCTCAGAGTGTGTCTAGTACAACCCGCAAGTGGTAGGCGTGCTCCTCCTCAGTCGTCGAGTAAATAAAAATGTCGTCGATGAAGACCACGATAAATCGATCGAGGTATGGCTCAAAGATCCTATTCATAAGGGCCATGAACACTGATGGAGCATTGGTTACGCCGAATGGTATAACCAAGAACTCATAGTGGCTATACCAACATCTGAAGGCCATCTTCTGCACGTCCTCGTCCTGAACTCTGAGCTGATGATAGCCTGACCTGAGGTCTATCTTCGAGAACCACTATGCTCCCTTGAGCTAATCGAAGAGGTCATCAATCCTCGATAGCGGATACTTTTTCCTCACTGTCACCTGGTTCAGGCGACGATAGTCGACACAAAGTCACAAGATCCCGTCTGCCTTCTTGGCAAACAATATCAGGGAAGCCCAGGGCGAAACACTGGGTCGGATGAATCCCTTTCCCTGCAAGTCCTCCAACTATACCCGTAGCTCTAGAAGCTCAGTGGGGGACACCCGATACGCTGGAGTGGATATCGGGGCTGTCTTGGGGTACAGGTCAATATAAAATTCTACCTCTATGCGAGAAGGTAGTCCTGGAACATCATCGGGGAAAACGTCCGCATACTGATCCACCACTGCTAGAAAACTAGGACTCCTAATGTCAACTGCTCTTAGGATGAGGCTAGACAACTGATGAGTGATGGTCTGTCCTCTCCTCTGCGAGAGTCCTCCTGTGATGCGAAGTCTCCCTTCTCGCCGGTGAAGGTGAACCTGCTTCTGTCGGTGCGTACACATCGCACCTTGCGCCTAATACAGTCAATCTGAGCATGGACTATAGATAACCAATCCATGCCCAAGATGACGTCACAAGGCCTCGACGCCGCTACAAGAAGATCCCAGCTGAAGCTCTCTAAGCTCACACTGCCGGCACCAGTGCGTAATCGTCGAGTCTGCTCCCGTAGGAGTCTCTAGCCGTAAGGATTGAACCAACAGCTCTATCGGAATCTCTGAGCTCCGAACAAGGGTAGCGGCTATGAAATAATGACTCACTCCTGTGTCTATAAGAACTGAATCAAGGGTGGAATAGACAAAGATAGTACCTCAAATCATCTTGGGCGCGCTGTGGTCGTAGGCCTCTGCTGCCTGAAGTTGTGCCTGTCTTTGCCCGCCAGCTCCCTGTGGTTGGGGTGGACCTCCTGGTGGTGGTGTTGGTAGAGCCTCAAAGCATCGCCCACCACCTACTGCTTGGACAGCTCCTATGCCTCGTTCTCCTGCTCCCTGCGGACCGCCATGGTCGACCCTCTGCCTCTGCCTGGGTGGCCCCTCAACCGTCTGCTGCTCCTCCTCACGGAGGGTCGGGCAATCACGAGCCATGTGGCCCTGCCCGCCGCATGCGTAGCACTGTCTACCTCTCGAAAGACTGGCTCCGCGCTGTGTGCCCCACACCACTGAGCCAGTGTCCTGAGGTCGTCTTCCTGAGGGTCTGGTCTGCCTGGACCCATGTGTCATCCGTCGATTGCCTGTTGCAGAAGACTCTGCTACGTGCCGCCCTGCGGTAGGTCTCGCTGCTGATACAGGCTCAGCAAGGAAACTATCGATCAGAAGGGCTCTCTCCAGTAACCCTGCCTGTGTCGAAATGCTGAGGGAGATCAGCGATGCCCTGATCTCATGCCTCAATCCCTGTTCAAAGGTCCGGGACCAGAAGAATGGGTCCCGTACCATGTCCATCAAATAGCGCGAGAGATCTGTAAATCTCGCCGAGTACTGGGCGACCGTCAAGCTGCCCTGCCGCAGCTGTAGAAGCTCCTGGATGCGCACCGCACATAGGGTAGCTGGGACGAACTCCGAGCGGAAGAAGCTCTCAAAGTCCGTCCAGAGAAGAGATGCCTTGTTGTGAACCTGGAGCATTAAGCTCCACCATCTTCCTGCTGCCACGTGCAGGAGGCTCGCTGCGAGGATCACCATGAGGTTTGCTGGTGTCCTCACTAACCTGAAAACTCGTACAACTGCCTCCAGCCAATCCCCGAAGGCCTGAGGGTCCGTCTCCCCACGGAACCTGGGTAGTCGTTGATGATGAAACTCGTGCAGTGAACTAAGGCGACGTGCATCGTCAGCGGCTAGGGCTGGTAGCATCGGTGGCTCGGTGGGTAGAGGTACTGCCGGTGCCTCTGCTGTCAAAGGGCCTTGTACAGAGGCCTTGTCGCTCGGTGGGCTGTCGTCACGCACAACGCTCAGAACCCTAGCTGGCTTCCATCGTGGGTCCATCCAGAAAAGAGATAGGTGCGCCACAGTCAGAACAATATACCATGTGCGCTCACACAAATTAATCACAAAGAAAACTTGAAACACACATGCAATCAATGTTTTCGTGCATTAAGTCAGAAATCAGAAGTCAGGGTCCTGGTGTATGGATACGTCCGCCGCCACACCAACATTGGATTCCCTGGACTGATAACCACACTCAATACTCTTAACACTATTTCTTCACGTAGAAAAATATCAGAGTCCTTAATTATACGGTAGAACTGAACTCTGATACCAATTTTTCACGACCCGTCCTCAGGGCCCGTGCCGTGACTACCCCAAGCCCACCTTCTATAGGACAGGGGCTGGCGACTAGCACCAAGGCGTAATTCCCAGTAAAAAGGGAAGGCATTGCCTTTGTAAAGTAACCAAACACCACAGAGCAAGCAAGAAGAAGTAAACACTAAGTAAAAACTGGGTATAACAGTAAGTGCGGAAAAGTTAGTGGGCCAGAATACAAACCCAAACTGAAAGTAAAGTACAACTGAAAAGGAAGTACAACAACTGAAAAGTAAAGCTGCAGCCTCGAGCTGTCCACTGGAAGTCCCACCTGAAGGGTGGGTACATATAGCCTCCACAACTCCTCGGGTCCAGCCGTCCGCTCCGAGTACGTCCCGCCCAGTGGTCCACCTCCAGGTACCGACCTGCTCCGCTAGCCTCAACCACGATCAGCGTTGTCCGTCGTCTGCAACCAACACACTGTAGTGCGGGCATAGCCCGTGCAGGGGTGAGTATAAGCTACTCAGTAGGGACCCCGAGACCCTCGAAGGTCTCCCAGAATCCACAAAGGAAAGATACAAACACGAAGTAACATCCGACACTTCTTAGGTATATGCCCAAACATATACCTAAGTCATCAATTCTCGTTCGGCTCCAACATCTGATCCCAAGTACAACCCAATCCACACAGGAAAACACAACCCAATCCACACAGGAAAGCAAAACGTAATCCACACAGAATATCAAGACAATCTTATCGAAGATAAGGATTGAAAGTCAAGATTCAGCTCACACATGTATACTTCTTCATAAGATGATAGAGATGATTAGATGTAGCCACTGATTCATCTAAGCCGTCAGACCCACACATGATCGATAGGTACTAACCCCCGAAATGACCCACAAAGAACCGATAGGTAACTAACCCCCGCAATGACCACACACGATCGGACCCACACGGGATCTGTAGGCCCTGGCCCACACAGGACCGCTGAGCGCTGACCCACACAAGATCTGACCCACACAGGATCGGTAGTACTGATCCACATAGGATCACTGAGTGCTGTAGTCATCACCATCGAATCCATGGAGGATTTCTGTACAGTTGTCATCGTCGTCGCAGTCGCAGCCAGCTCTAGGGTTCCCGCACAGAGCAAGATCGTTTGGGAGGGTCTGCTCCACGAGCCGAGGGGCTGATACATCAACTGACACATAGTCCGGAGTTGATGTATCCAAAAGTTACGTATCGTCAACAGGAACTCAACGCGACAGACGGCGCGTCGATCGGACGCCCGGTCTGAGAGTTATTGACTTTTTCGTTCGAGGGGCCCGGTTGGTTTTAAGTCAAAAACAACCTGACCATACTCCAAATGCATCCAAAACTCAAGCGTAGTAATCCAAAGGGTCTGTCTCACTAAGAGGAATCCAACAAAGTCGACGGCACGTCAATCGGACGTCCGGAGCTCAAGTTATAAGCGTTACCGCTCCGAGGGCCCGGTTGGTTTCGTGTACGAACCAACCTGGACGAACCCAAAGTTCTCCAAAACCTTGAGTGTAATATACTTAAACGTTCCTCCCAATCCAAAGATCGTATCACAGCTGGCGGTGCATTGATCAGAGGTCTGCAGCCCAAGTTATGGACAAAAGACCTGAGAGGTCCGATATTAGGGGGTTCGGGCCCGGTCCGACCCGGCCCGATACCCTCTGGGTTGGCCCGAACTGGGCCGACCCATCCTGGGTCCAGGTCTGGCCCGGCCTGGGCGCGGCGCGGCCCGTCCTGGCTCAGCTAGCGCGGCCCGGCCTGGCGGTCCGGCCTGGGCATCCGGCCCGGCGTGCTGGCGCCAGCCTGGTGGCTCGGCCGTTTCGGCCGAGCGGACAGGGGTGCGGGGGGGGGGGGGGGGGGGGAGCTACCCCCCGAATGTTTGTAATATGCAGCCCCCCTTTGGGGTGGCCACTCATGTCCAGCCAGCCAGGGGTTACGAACCCCTGGCTCTTCCTCTGACCAACCGGACCACTCCGGCCGGCCGACTGCTGCCGACACGGGACCGGTGCTGGCCGGTCCCCCTGCTCCGATTCTGGCGGCTCGGAACCGGCCGCCGGTCCCTGCTCCGCCCAGCGCGGCGTGATGGCGCCGCACCCCTCCACTGCGGCCCCGCTCTAGCCGCGGTGCCTTCGGGGTTCTTCGTCGCGGCGCGACGGCGCCGCGATCTTGTTCGATTTAACGGCGCGGCGCGACGGCGCCGCGCATTCCTTGCCGCATGACCCCGCACGGTGCGACGACACCATGCCATCCTCATTCCATTCCACCACAAGGTAGACAAGAGAAAAAGGGGAGGAGGGTCAGTTGTGTTTGTGCGGTCCGGTCCCCTCCCGTTAACTGATAACAAGCGGTCCAATTGTACGAGGAAAGATGATGGAAGAATTCACGAATATCATCAATAATAAAAATTCCCCTACCTCGAGAGTAGTTTGAACGGAGGTTCATCGCGGAAATAACCATCGTGGAAGAAGGCGTCATGGAAGGAGAATCGTCACGTCACGGAGAAAAGATTCGTCAGCATCGCGTCATCGATCTCCAAGGATCCAGCGTTCTTCGCGTTCTTCACGTTCTTCGTTGAAGAAGAAGAAGATCTTCAAGCCCCTTTGTTTTTCTCCAAAACCTCTCAAAGCAACAAGTTCCAACCCAAATAAAATAATTACTTCACTTATTTTATTAACAAGACTTAAGTATTTGAATTTAAAACTTTCAAATTAAACTCACCTATTTAATTAACATAAGTTATCAACTTTAATGGTGAGTTGAAGGAGTTAGGGAATATGAAGGGGTGGGGTTCGTGTGGGCCCCACCACCCTCATAACCTCCCATGGGAAGTTGGGTGGTTTCCCCCAACTTCCACTCAAATATTTTAACCACTTAGAAAGAAAATAAAAATAAAAATTGTTTCTAAATTTTTATTTTTAACTTCCATAATTTTTAACAACTTCTCTCGTGAAAACGCAACTCTGAAAAAGGTGTTCCTAAGCAATTACCAGCACTGCGAATCCATCGGTTTCCTCAGAATTCGATTCTGAGCACCGATTCAAAAGTTAAAAAAACCCGCTCGTTCGTTCACTGAACATACCCGAGCTAAACTTCAGAAAATTATTCCGGGCACACCGGGCCTCCGAATCAGGTGCCGTCAGAAACTGCGTTCTTGTAAAATTCCCAAAAAAATTAAGAAAAAATTTCCCTGGAATTTTATAGGTATTTACATGAAGTGTATGTATAATATTTCAGAATCAATATCACTTTACAATAATCATATATAGTTATTTATTTACACCATTATACCCATCCATGTAAGGTGGTGGTGGAAAACAGATTACACCACGGCGTGGAGACGGTATTCCATACGTACGTACGCGCGGTGATTTCGTTTCCGTAGGATGGATAAAAGATGAAATTGGATTTTTTAATATTTATAATAACATATCAGTATATGAGTGATACTGATGTTATTAATTTATGATGAAACAAATAAAGAAGAATAAGTAGAAGAAGAAATAAATTGGAAAGAATCGGTAAAGGATATTAACTCTTCTTTGACACGCCTCTTCTTAACCTTCTCTTAAGGAACTAGGGTTGTAATTTTGAGGAGAAAGAACCTCTATAATGTTTCTAGGAAAGATTAGAATGGAAATGGGTAGGGGTTGTCTGAGCTTTAAGGCTCAAAAGGGTGTGAAGAGAAGAGGGAAGGGGTGCCCTTTTTATAAGGGAGGAGAGGGGCACCTTTGGAAAAACTTAAAATATTATTTTATAATAAAGTCATATTCGGTTTATAATAGCTCCAAATTGATTTCTTTCAAAGCTAAAGAGGGAAAGGGTCAAAATACTCTCAACCAATAGGTTTTAGACAAGATTAGGTTATTATTTTAACCTTATCATTTAGATTAACTCTAAGTTAAATATTTTAACTTTTACCATGTCTTCTTGTTTTCTTTCGCTATATGGTTAATAAACTTACTATAAAAAGACAAACGAACCCCAAGTGGTTAATTATTAATATATATAACCTTATCTAAGTCATTTGGTTGATCCTTATATTTTTAGGAATATAATAACAATTAATAATATAATATTTTTTTTTTAAAACTATTTTATGTCAATTTCGACACTATTTGGTAATTGATTTTTTTGAAATTTATAACAACATTATTAGTTCTAAAAATGTTAATTGAATCAATAATAGCATGTCATATTAACTTATAAAATTAGTGGAATTCATAAAAAGTCTCAAATTACATTTATTTGGGTATTTATAACATCAATTATGTTAATATTTCATTAATAAGGTAATTACTACATCATCATTGTGTCATAAATAAATTAACTTATTTAATGTCTAAAAATTATAAACAAAATACCATTATGTATTAAATATTTTTAGCCTTATAATGAATATTTATAGTCTAATTTATCTTATGTATAACCCTATATTAAATTTCTTTAGTTATTAAACTTTGATTTTAACTATTTTAACTCTTCTATAAATAAAATAAAAATAAGTGTTCTAATCTAATCCAAGTGGACCTAAAGGGTAATATTTTATTCCTAAGGTTGTTTTTGGTCGAATTACACTTATCCAATAGAATTAGGACATGTTTTAGGGTAATAATAATATCATTTTTACCCTTAATTACCCTATTTACTTTTACCGTGGTAAATAAAAGTAAAAAGATACTATTCACCAAAAATTATTTTTATCTTATTGAACCACATTTTACTCCTTGATATTAACCATGTCTCTCAGATTTTCTAAATTCCATTCACAGAAGCGGTAAAATTAAGTTTTATGTAAATTTTCAAATTCTCCTGGGAGGTGGGTAAAATACGGTGAAAAGTTCAATAAAATTTTTATATATCTAAAATTATTATAAAATGACTAAAATGAATTAAATTGAACTTATATAGGTATTATGTATCAATTTTTACCTAAAATAAATTTAAATAAAATAAATAATTATTTTAATAAAAAGTCAGTTTTTAAACAGTAACCTAGTGTTTTCACTATTCATCAAAAATTGAAAGTTTTCAGAAAAATACCAAAAATTCACCCTAGGCTAATTTCGATATTCCGAATCCAAAAATGAAGTCCATTTTGAAAGATAAAATTTATAAAATTTCAAAAAGTGGGTATTACTAATCATAACGGCTAGTTCATAATAATATTATAATAATATCTCGTTTAGTGAAACTCATTATTGCGTACTACACACGCTATCGAGGAAGATATTGATTGCGTGTAATGCAAGCCAAGTCAGGGCTGCGTGTAGTGAGAGCTCTATTTGGTGTTGCGTATAACATAATCAAAACTTATTTCATTTATACATTAAACAAAATCTATACTTAATGTTGCGTAGAATAATTTCCACAAAACGAACTTGAAATTGTGTGTAGCATGATCCAAGAATAGTGTTGCGTATACTACAAGCTAATACAGTGTTGCGTATAGTACAATATAATCTTGGTGTAGTGTATAATAAAAGACATCAATGAAATTAAAAATAATATATCTCATAAAATCTCGGGGTGTTACATTCTACCCCCCTTAAAATGAATTTCACCCTCGAAATTTGTCGAGGTTATAAATGGTTTTCTACTCGAAAGTTTCTTTAATGAAAACCCACATCATATAAAGGAATACCAAAACATATCTTTAAAAACTAAAGTATGAAACATAACGGTTACCCAAATTAACTAATCACTGGGTTTCCACATAGGAGAACATAGGTGAAAATATGGATATGGAAGAGAAATCTAACCATCATGTTCTGATGGAGAGTGGTAGAGAACATGGATATGAAAAATCCGATAATCACAAAGCCATAAATTTGTGATGATTTAAGGTACCATCTAATTCATCGGATACAAGGACACTAGGACAACATTTTTTGTATTCAAGATCATTTCCATAAAGTTGAAGAATTATTGAATTAAAATAAATACTTACTTTATTTTGGTACAATCTTATTATTGTTTGTGCCTTGATCAATTTACACATCATATCTTAAAGAAATGAAGTTGAATTTGTCTTCCGTGAAGTGTTAGCAGATCATGCAATAGAATTATAGGTCATTGCATCTGTCTCAAACAAAAGGATAGAAAAAGATATTAAATATACATAAGTCCATCTATAGTGATATTAATCATATATGGTTCCTAAAATGGACTTATAATTCATATATCATACGGATTAATATAATAAAACTAGCTTCTACTAACCAGGGACTTCCTGTAGGCTAGTGGTAGGCGATAAAGGCATGTCTCACTTCGGTTGTGGGTTCGATTCCCACAGTCTTGTCTGACGTGATGGGTTGTTTCGCATTCTGCATGTTGTCCTTTTTCTTAAACTACACTATTATAACATTCCATAAATAATATCAAAAAAATTTCTAGCCTTAAACAATACTAACTTATGTCCAACATAATTCATTCCAATATTTAGGCTTATCTAAAATACTTCTGTCCAAGCTCACAGTATAAAGAAAACAATTACTAGAAATGTCATCTACCGATCATGTGAATACCATTATTTATCCCCCATATATCATACGATATATCTTGTTGGTCACATTCCAAACATGTGAATACCTTAATCATGTATTCTCTTGAAACATAAATTACCGTAGAACCTTAGTGAAAACATGAATGCTATCAAAAGTTAACTCTTTCCACATACCAAAATCCCAAAAATTCTATATACTCAAACCATGATATCATGTTGTCCTAACATCATTCATGAGCTCAATAATACTATCAAACATCTCATTATCTCCTTATCCCTTCATTATGCGCATATCATCTACTTTCCAAAAATATTACAGTCACTTTTCATGGTTACTGGTACCATATAATTATTGAAAACCAATACATAGTTATTCCAAAATTCCATGATGCCATAAATGAGATTCCATGATACTATTTTGAAATCCCATCACATAAAAACTTAATCATTACACAACATCATTGTCATACTCAACATCACAAATAGTGACTGCATGTGACTTCCCTTTATCTTTTTCCTTAAGTGGTTGCTCACGTTGATCATTATTAACCCTTGGATTAGGGCATTGATTAGCTTAATGCCCCATTTCCTTTCACTTGAAGCATTGAAGTGTTGGTGGTGCGTTCTCTGCAATATTTTCTTTATTCACATCATTAGCAACCCTTTTTCCATTACTTTGACACTCAGCTACTCAATGACCTTATTTTCCATACTTAAAACATTTTCTAGTACCTTTAAGACAATCTCCACCATGCTTCTTTCCACACTTTGAGCATAAAGAAACATTCATCTTCTTTTCACCATTATTATGAGATTTCTCCTTGAACTCCATCTTTAATTTCTTGTCAAAACCATGAGATAGATATGTTACACCAACTTCCAGTTCTACCTTGATAGCACAACACACAATTTTTCATAGCTATTGATGTCTCTTATAGCTAATGTCCTTCGAAGACTTGGTTTTAAGCCACTGAAAAATCGATCAACTTTACTTTTAGGTTGGATGATAAAACTAGATGTGTACCTTTAAAGTCTTGTAAAATTCGCTTCGTATATACCAAAAGATTCATCATCCTTCTTCTTATGCCCAAGGAACTCCTTTTCCATCTTTGTTCGAAGAATACGAGGGAAGTAATTACTAAAAAACAAGTTCTTGAACTCGTCCCATTCCATGGATTCAATTTCATCATGGGGCCTTGTATTCTTAATTAGAGTCCACCACTGGTCTACTTCACCTTCTAAACGGTAAACAACTAGAATGACTTTATCATGTTCTGAATAGAAAAGTATGGAAAATATCTTTTCAATGGTACTGATCCATTATTCAGCAACAAGTGGATCAGAAGACCCATTGAAAGAAGGTGGACGTTGCCTCATGAAGGACTCAATAGAATATTATTCCTTTTTATGCTCACTTGGAAGTACAGAATGATTCATAGCTTGTGTAAGTATAACAATAAGATTTTTAACTCCATCTCCCATCACATTTGTTTTTTCTAGAGGAAAATCATTGCATTTTACATTACATTGATCAACACGGTTCCTTTGGGTTCCAGCCATCATCTAAAACCCAAAAAAAAATAGTGTGAGAGGAAAAACTCATGCTAGGAAATGAGCATAATAAACTATATGCATACTTAACCTTAAGGACATCTCTAGACATACCTTAGAAATATCTCTAGGGATATCACTAAAGTTTTCGCATCCTAGTTTCCAAAGGTTAACTAAACCTTTCCTATGATACCAGCTGTAGAGACCCAAAGCTTGACGTACATGGACATTACATTACTTTTGTGGAATACTTAATACATAACAAAAACAGACACCAAAGGACCGTAATAGTTTAGTGCCTTTGGAAACATGGAACATAATCTTATAATCTTGGTGAAAGATCTTCAACATCTCCCATAAAGATCTTACCTTTTTTTCTTACCTAAAACCTTTTTTTATATCCTGGGGAAAAGCAAACATATCAAGGGTGAGCTAAAATTCTCAGTAAGGGTAATCATGGAAAAAAAATAAAACAATCCATATACATTTAAACTTAAAAACATGAACATAAAGTTTAAACATCAAATCTTGAGTTGTGAAATAAATCTTGGAAGTACGTAATGCATAGATCATAAAGGAACATCAATCATGATAAAATAACATGGGAATAAAACATTTAATTGTGAAAAAACATTAAGCACATGATATGATTTCCATAGTAGCCAAGGAATTGCTGCCAAGACCATCTTAGTGGACAAAGTCCCTTTCTGAATCGAGTTCACTCCTCGTTCCAGTCCTATAACACTGAATTGGATTAACTTACCATTCCAGCCATGTCTATCTCATGAGATATAAATCTTTACCCAATGCATTGGAGGGAAATATAGGTCCCACCCATCTCATAATGAAATCATTCTTTCGTGTGCCATAAAATTAACATACATCATTCATAATTACCCAACAAATAAAATGGGTTTCATAAACATCATCCCATAATAACATAATCCATATAAAATAAATAGATATAATTTCATCATAAGAAAAATAAAACCATGTAAACAATAGATACATTATACTTGAAACATAAACATACTAAATAATGTCATCTTAGATGAAAAATATTTTTGGTAAAACACTTGAAATGAATTCTTGAGGAAAATATCCTTTCTTTTTCAAAATCATTATCTTTTCAAAAAATGCCATTCAATTTTAAAAGAAAAGGATTTTGTTGAAAATAATCATGAAATATTGTAGAGTAAAATTCATAAAAATAAGGTGTTATGAAACCATAAAAAACTGTTCATGCCGTATAAGTTAAAAAAAACATTCTCCACGTACTTTTAACAGAAAATTCAAAAAGTACCACATATGGTAAACAAAAGAATGATTCCTTCCATAACACAACGTAAAAGTCAAAGAGGGGTAAACATGAATTTAAAAATACATGGAAGAATATTAAAAACTTTATGAAAAACATTTTTTATGTACATGGATGAAAAATATAACCTCAGTAAATACTTACGAATAAACAATCTCGGATAAGAACAAGATTTGAATAGTTATCCCTTACCTTAGGTCTGATATACTTCGTACAAATCCGAACCTCTTGTATAATGATTTAAATAATGTAATTTAATTATTACAGAATTATATTAATTTTTATTATATCATATATGGTTCACTTATGACTTTATATTACCTGTTGTTTTGTAAGTTCCATGTTAAAGCAACGTTTTGGGTAAAATCATTTTATTTATTGTACGTGTTTGGACTTGTTGTTATTGATATTATTATTACTTATATATTGATTTAATTACTTCAAGAATGTAAATAATTATTTATATATCATATATATATTCAGTATATATATATATATAATAGATATATAAAAAAAATGAAATACACCGTTCATGGAGATGGTAGGCCGTACGTACGCATGAACGCTGTTTTCATTTCCTTATTGAATTAAATGGAATTAAGTAAATGAAATATATATGTAAATAAATTTAATATCATTATTATGTAATATATTTCATGATTATTTATTATATATACTTTATAATCATACTTTAATGGTTAATCATGGAAAATGAATCTCATCGCGTTCGTGGAGACGGTAGTCCGTACGTACGCACGAGCGATGATATCATTCCCATGATTGTGGAATTGTATTGAAGTGTATGTATAATATTTCAGAATCAATATCACTTTACAATAATAATATATAGTTATTTATTTACACCATTATACCCATCCAAGTAAGGTGGTGGTGGAAAACAGATTACACCACGACGTGGAGACGGTATTCCGTACGTACGCACGCGCGGTGATTTCGTTTCCATAGGATGAATAAAAGATGAAATTTGATTGTTTATTATTTATTATAACATATAAGTATATGATTTATACTGATGTAATTAATTTATGATGAAACAAATAAAAAATAATATGTAGAAGAAGAAATAAATTGGAAAGAATCGGTAAAGAATATTACCTCTTCTTTGACGCGCCTCTTCTTAACCTCCTCTTCAGGCACTAGGGTTGGACTTTTGAGGAGACAAGAACCTCTATAATGTTTCTAGGAAAGATAATAAGATAAATGGGCAGGGGTTGGCCAAGATTCAAGGCTCAAAAGGGTGTGAATAGAAGAGGTAAGGGGTGCCCTTTTTATAAGGGAAGAGAGGGGCACCTTTGAAAAAACTTAAAATATTATTTTATAATGAAGTCATATTCGGTTTATAATAGATCCAAATTGATTTATTTCGAATATAAAGTGGGGATGGGTATAAATCCTCTCAACTAATAGGTTTTAGACAAGTTTAGGTTACTATTGTAACCTTATCATTTATATTTAACTCTAAGTTAAATAATTTTACTTTTACCATGTCTTCTTGTTTTCTTTCTCTATATGGTTAATAAACATACTATACCAAGCCAAAAGAACCCCAAGTGGTTCATTATTAATATATATAACCTTATCTAAGTAATTTGACCGATCCTTATATTTTTAAGAATATAATAACAATTAATTATATAATATTTGTTTTAAAAACTATTTTATGTCAATTTAGACACTATTTGGTAATTGATTTTTGTGAAAATCATAACAACATTATTAGTTCGAAAATATTTAATTGAATCAATAATAACATGTCATATTAACCTATAAAATTAGTGTAATTCATAAAAAGTCTCAAATTACATTTATTTGGGTATTTATAACATCAATTATGTTAATATTTCATTAATAATGTAATTACTACATCATCATTGTGTCATAAATAAATTAACTTATTTAATGTCTAAAAATTATAAACAAATTAAATTATGTATTAAATCTTATTATCTTTCTAATGAATATTTATAGTCGAATTTATCTTATGCATAACCCTATATTGAAAATTTTTCAGTTATTAAACTTTGATTTTAACTATTTTAACTCTTCTTTAAATAAAATAATAATAAGTGTCCTAATCTAATCCAAGTGGACCTAAAGGGTAATATTTTATTACTAAGGTTGTTTTTGGTCTAATTACACTTATCCAATATAATTAGGACTTGTGTTAGGGTAATAATAACAATATCATTTTTACCCTTAATTACCCTATTTACTTTTTACCGTGGTAAATAAAAGTAAAAAGTTAGTATTAACCAAAAATTATTTTTATCTTATTGAACCAAATTTTACTCCTTGATATTAACCATGTTTCTCTTATTTCCTAAATTACACTCACATAAGCAGTAAAATTAAGTTTTATGTAAATTTTCAAATTCTCATAGGAGGTGGGTAAAAGACGGCGAAAAGTTCAATAAAATTTTTATATATCTAAAATTATTATAAAATGACTCAAATGAATTAAATTGAACTTATATAGGTATTATCTATCAATTTTTACCTAAAATAAATTTAAATAAAATAAATAATTATTTAAATTAAAAGTCGGTTTTTAAATAGTAACCGAGTGTTTTCACTATTCATCAAAAATTGAAAGTTTTCAGAAAAATACCAAAAATTCACCCTAGGCTAATTTCGATATTCCAAATCCAAAAATGAAGTCCATTTTGAAAGATAAAATTTATAAAATTTCAAAAAGTGGGTATTACTAATCATAACGGCTAGTTCATAATAATATTATAATAATATCTCGTTTAGTGAAACTCATTATTGCGTACTACACACGCTATCGAGGAAGATATTGATTGCGTGTAATGCAAGCCAAGTCAGGGCTGCGTGTAGTGAAATCTCTATTTGGTGTTGCGTATAACATAATCAAAACTTATTTCATTTATACATTAAACAAAATCTATACTTAATGTTGCATAGAATAATTTCCACAAAACGAACTTGAAATTGTATGTAACACGATCCAAGAATAGTGTTGCGTATATTGAAAGCTAATACGGTGTTGCGTATATTACAAGATAATCTTGGTGTAGTGTATAATATAATACATCAAATAAATTAAAAATAATATATCTCATAAAATCTCAGGGTGTTACAAAAGAGATAATCGAAACACCTAGCAAGGAAAACTGCCCACCCAAGCCTCAACAGGGAACACTCCCCAAATAAAACAAGTCAAGTAATATAATAGTAATAACACATCAATTTTTGGGTCCCCCATGCCACTTTCCACTGGTTATTGAAGACATCTTACGCATTGCACCTCTCCCGCCATTCTCACTACAGTCCCACTGCCATACCCCGCCCGCACACACCTAATCCATCACTACACATACCGCCCACAAAAACTTGGGCTATATCAACCACACGTATCCACACCCATAAAAACCTAGTCCAGAATAACCACTTTCACGCCCTAAGACACCTGGGCCTCATCCCAAAGACACTTGGGAGACAACCTGCCTGCACACACCTGGGCCAACCGCCACAACTACCCTGCCTGAAGAATCTGGGGATATAATGGACCTCAAGCCACCACAACCAACCCGATGAGTCTTGGGATATTTGGTAAAGGGAGAATAAGAGCTAATAACCAGCCACTCATAGAAGTGTTGAGAAAAACACCCTCCCCCATGAAATGGGGGTGTTCGGCATGAAGTTCTCAACATGGGTGGGGTGCGAATAAGAAACATAAAAACTACAAATATATGTATAGGTAACAAGCACTCATCCCAACCTAGGGGTTTCAAAACCAACCTAAGAACAAACACCCTCATTATTATTCATTCATAAAATGGAACACCACTCACAGCCAAGTCACAACTCATTCCTAGAACAAATTCCCCATTGGACCCATTCTTGATTTCATGTTCAAGTGATTCCATTTAAGTAAATTCTGCACTAATAGGAAACTAACAGGCATAACCACAAGCCGTGGAAAGGAAAACAGCCAAGCAGTACTTAATCATTCACACCCGGTCCTCTTGTAAAGTTACAAAAAGGGATCTGTGAGATACCTCAAAGTACTGGAACCAAACCAAGCCCCAAGAGACATCCCCACATGGCCTCAGATCCAAAACCAACAACCATATAACAACAGAGGATCCCATCCCCATCCATATCAACCCATAAGCATCAAGAAGAACAAACAGACATACCACCAAGACAGAGTAAGGAAGTTTCCAGACTCAAGTACATCATTCATTAAGTTTCTTCTTTCTGTTTGGCTAACTGGGGTGATCAAACAAGGATTGTTTTTCACTGGGAATCCATTTAATCGTATGAGTTTACCTGATTAACCAATTCTCATGTTACAGTTATTCAATCACATGAATATCAAGAAAAACAGAGGTTCATTAGTGCACAAGAAAAGACCCCCAATGACTATGATTTTTAATGGACGTAAGCCCGTACAATTCACAACACATAATCAAGGATAAAGAGTGTAGTAGAAACCGAGCACACCCCCTTCATTATTTAAAGGTCCCCTTATTATCTTCATTAAGGTTTGGTTTCATCCATCCCCACAGAAACAATAGCATACCCACCCCACATGATACATAGTAAAGAGAGACGAAGGAAAACCCCTACATGGATTGATCAAGGATCAACGTTTTAACTCTGTGCGCCAAGAACTGGGGATGCACCACTTATAAGGGAGGAACTCCGGGGACTCCAAGAATGAGTAGGGAAGCTCCAACATATGTTCCCAACTTGCCTCGGGAAGGGGGTGGACTCCAAACATACAAGTAAGGAAAATAGAGACTAGCCAAGAAGAAGAAGAAATAAATTCTAGCGTGATATAAAGATGAGATCCTGTTGTTACGAGATATAGAATTTTGAATGGATTTAAAGTCAGATCATGGTGTTCCACATGGTTGGGTGGTTACACACAATGGAATATATTGTAATTTAATAATTCTCATCGGAGAGGTGTCCATAACAGCTGTGCGTTTAAATGGTTTCCCTTAAATCGATCAACAGGGGCAGAACTGGAAGTATGGGGAAAGGGCGTGACACTGAGGAAAAGCCACGTGTTTTGGTAATGTAAGGGTTGCTTGACTCTCGAGGGATTTTAGATATCATTTATGGTCTTGAAATGTCTTTGAAAGGGGGTATTAAATCATTTTTACGTCAAAATATACGTTGCGGGAGCGGAAAAATTCGGAAGTTGGAAAAAGAATAAAGACCCTCGGTGAGGACACGGTGCCACCGTCAGGGTGTCACCCTTACGGTGCCACTATCACGGTGCCACAGTCACAGTGTAACCCACATGGTTCCACCATCACCGTGTCACCCACACGATGCCACCATCACGGTGTCACCCTCACAGTGCCATTGTCACGGTGCCACCGTCACGGTGCCACCGTCACGGTGCCACCGTCACGGTGTCACCCTCCTGGTGCCACCGTTTCAGTGTGAGACTATGACCGGTGCCACCTTTTTGGTTGGACCATTTGATGGAACCGTGTTTTGGCAAAGCACTGGACCAGGAGGGTCTGGGCCGTTATTGCAATGAACCTTATGAGGTTCCTTTGAGAGATAGACATCCATGACATCCACCGATTAGTGGTAATCATCCTTCAGTATTGAGTTCCTTAGTTATAGGAATGTCTCGTGAACAACATTTTGATTGGGATGACATTACACTAGCTTCTTAATTCCCTGGCATTATAGGGAATAGGTCTGCATCAAATGAAAATGCCATCTATGTCGGGCGTGAGTTTGAAAGTAAATTGGTCATGAAAAATGTGATAAAGAATACCATATTGAGCGACATTTCACATTTGTGGATGATGAGTCAAAGAAGACAAAATATATCATTCATTATAAAAAATATGGGCCAGAATGTAAATTTTGATTAAGGGAAATATTTGATAAATTTGATTCATGTTGGAGGATAACCAAATTAGAAGGGCCACACACTTGTGTGAATCTAAGCTTGTCACAGGATCACTCTTCCCTTGATTCAGAGTTTGTATAAAATGTTATTTGTGAGATGATACGAACATGTCAATATGTTCCCATTTCCCTTGTACATGGAAGAATTCAACAGTTTTATAACTACAAGATATCATATACCAAAGCATGGAATGAAAAACAGAAGGCAATTGTAAAAGTGTATGGTGATTGGGATGAATCTTATTCTATGTTGCCACAACTTATAGAATTGTTATCTCCCAACAATCATATTATTTATCAGTTAGAAACTTTTGAGTATGTATCGCCCAATCATCGATTTGATCGAACAAAGGTGAAGTTCAGTAGGGTTTTTTGGTCATTCAGACCTTACATTGCTGCATTTCCCTATTGTAAACAATTTATTCAAGTCAATGCCACTTTCCTGTATAGAAAGTATACATGTGTTCTACTCATTGCTGCCACACAGGATGGTAATCGTGCACCTCTGCCACTTGATTTTTCTATTGTTGAAAAGGAGAATTTTGAATGTTGGAGCTAGTTTTTGGCATGTGTACATGTTCATGTCACAAAAAACCATGGCGTGTGTCTGATATCTGATCGCCATCGAGCGATTATAGAGGTCGTGGTTAGTGATGGGGTTTCATGGACTGAGCTGAATGCTTATCATCATTATTGAATTAGACATATTGTAAGTAATGTGCATAATAATTTCAGAGATGATGCCATAAATAAGGCGATCCTCAAGTTGGGTATGTTTTTCTAAACTTATTTTTTTAAAACAAAATTTATTCTCCATTTTAATATATTATTCTCTTATGGTTTCAACATATGAGCCCCAACAAGAAAGGTTTGATCGATACCTTGAAGATATCCGAACTGCTAATGAAGATGTGTATGAATATATGATTCATATTTTGAAGGAGAAATGATCATTAGCATATGATGGTGGTAGAAGATATGGACATATGACCACTAATATAGTGGAGTGCATAAATGGGGTCCTCAAGGGTGTGTGAAAACTTCCTATCATAGGGTTAGTGTAGGAGACATTTTATAGATGTGTTCACTACTTTGTTGACCGGTCCCAAAAGGCCTACCAGGGGATGGAAAACAGAATGTGTTTTATGCAGCATTTCCAAAGTGATATTCATTCGATACTGAATGAGGCTTCAATATGAACTATTCTAGCCTTTGACAGGGAAAAGACAAGCTTTCAGGCAAGATTGTGCTACGACTGGGCTACATGCACTAGTGGTCGAGTGTTTGTAGTGATGTTAGATAATAGATATTGTGATTGCAGAAACTTTCAGGCATTTAGATATCCATGTACACATGTTATTGAAGCTTGTGATTCAGTAAATATATCATGGGAGCCATATGTTGACCCAGTGTATCGCATGAGAACTTTGGTGAACTGTTATAGTGCAGCTTGGATGCCTGTTTGTGACTTTCATTCTATCTCATTGCCTGTTGATCAACCAACCATCATCCATGTTTCGGTGCGGATGTGCGTCGGGTTACGCTGTTCCGCCAGGACGCGTTCGCGCGTGCACCCGTCAACCCGAGGGGATGGGCGCGCGGCTTGTGGTCCCGCAGTCCCGCTTTCCAAGGGCGGGCGGAATTCGTCCCTTATTCAGGGGCGTCTGCTCCTTGATCGAAACCGGGATGATGGGATGTCGGCTCCTCCTTCCGTGGACGTCTCCTCGGAACTCGTCGCCTAATCCGGGTCTCCCTCATAGATTTAAGAATGTTCGTGAATCTCGTTCCCGGCGCCATGTCTCCATGGACACCGGTTAATTACGCTGCTTCCGCCCGGACGCTCCAAGGAGTCTGGTCGGGGCAGCAACCTGCGGTGAGGAGACCGGGTGGCTCTGGGTGTCGGGGGAGTGTCTTAACACTGCGCCTCTGCATGTCTGCCTTCCGTCCCTAATAGGGCTTCTCGAAGGCGTGATGGCCTGAGGCATCCCGCACTGGGTGCGGGGAACTGTGTTACATGAGGTTTTCCTCAGCTTCCCATGTTTAACACGGGGTATGCCGCGAGTTTAACGTCCAGCGGGGACGGCATCAGACTGATCAACACGAGGAGTGGATCAGATGTCAGAACCCCTTGCGGGGAACCTCCGACGCTGGGGCCAGCACATGGGTGGCTTCCCGAGTGAAGTGGAGTGGGATGAAATGGCATGACCCCACCGGGATGTGGCGGCCCGGGTAAGGATCAGGATGGATGATGGAGTGAAGAGCTTGGACCCCGTAGGGGCTTCCTACGTACCGTGCGTTAGCGCGGATCAAAGTCAGCGTAGTTCGGATATACAGTTTAACGTCATGTTGGACGTCGGCAAGCCGACTCACGAAGAGATCGAGGCCGCCGGGTGAAGGATTGAACCGAACCACCTCGCACAGAGGGGGATGGAACGGCCGGGTGAACCACAGTTTTACGTCATGCTGGACGTTGGCAAGCCGACTCATGAAGAGATCGAGGCTGCCTGGAGAAGGATTGAACCGAACCACCTCGCACAGAGGGGGATGGAACGGCCGGGTGAACCACAGTTTTACGTCATGCTGGACGTTGGCAAGCCGACTCACAAGGAGATCGAGGTGGTGGGGAAGCACAATGGAGATAAACACGTGCTGTCCCCCACAGAGGCGGATTCATAGGTGAATCGACGCAAGTGTGAACCCAGGAGGGGTCCACCGATGGACGAACCAACGTAAATACGACCGGGACGACCAGGTGGCGGACTTGAACCTCGGAGAGGCTTCCTACGTACCCTGTTTAGAAGACAGGGATCAAAGTCCCCGTAGTTCATTCTGTTTGCAACACTCTACCCCCGTGGGCGAAGGCCACTCCAATCCCGACATCCCTGCAGAGACGAGCGGGTGGGGGCCACATCCAAACCGGGGGGACCCTGCGTGCGAGGCACGAGATCAGGTGATGCGGACGGTTTAACGTCTTGCCGGACGAAGTACAGTTTAACGTCGTGTGTTGAGGACGAAGATGTTTGGCAGTTTAATGTCTTGCAGTGCGGACGATGGTGCAGTTTAACATCGTGCGGGACGTAAACGCCTGGCAGTTTAACGTCTTGCAGCGCGGACGTGGCACAGTTTAACGTCATGTTGGACGTATGCTGCCGCCTAATGGGTCCGTGTCACTTCGCGCAGGCCTGGAGGGCCGCACGGGAAGACAACGCACGTTGCGGGCACCCGGGATGAAGGTCATCGGGCGCCACGCAGGCGGGTACCCTCAGGGGGTCAAAGGGGGCGACCCGGGCGGTTTGCGCGCAAAAGAGGAGCTTTGCGCGCAATACCGCGGGTCGGCGCGCAAATGGACGGGCTGGCGCGCAATTGGGCCAGCACTTTGCGCGCGAATGATAGAGATTGCTCGCACCGGGCTTCGGATAGCGCACAGGGGCAACGACTCATTCTTTAATGAATGGACACTTTGAAAATGGGGGGTGCGCGCAATCGGGTTGGATTGCGCGCACCCGGGGGCAATTGCGCGCAAGAGGCTTCTTTTGCGCGCAAATGCCTTTGAGTGAAGGGTTATTCAAAAGGAAAGGAGCCAAAGGGATTGCGCGCGAAGGCGAACCCCGAGGCTTTCTTGCGTGAAAGAAAAGAGGTTACCTGAAGATCGGCATTGCGCGCGGAAGGGGTTGGATTGCGCGCACGAGAGACCTTTCAAATTCTGGCAACCCTCAAAACGTCGGGGGTCGCCTTATATTTATAGGCAACCCCGGGCGTGGAATCCGGTTCGCGGGCGCGGAATTCTCTTCGCGGGCGTGAAATTCTCTTCGCGGGCGCAAAATCGGGCCCGGCGCGCAAGGGAGTCGCGCGGGCCACTGGCGCGCAAAATTGCGCGCTGGCCCGGCGCATTGCGCGCATCCCGGGAGGTTTGCGCGCGACTCATCAACTTTGCTCGCGTGTCTCCAAAATTCCGCGCAAGGCCTCCGGGCCCTCCGAAACATGCTTCCGACTCCAAATATGACCTCGCTTTCCGCATCCGGAGCTTTGTTTGGGAACAACGGACTTTTCTGGCGTCTACAAAAGCCCCCCCTCGGAATCTGATCGGCGAGAGGTCGCAACGATCGGGTTCCGAGGGAGACGCCGGAATGCCGAAGTCCTGGGTGGCACGGGACGGTGGCGCGCAAAAAAGGGCGTCGGGCGCGAAATTTGCTGTCGCGGTCGCGCAAAGCGCTTTCCGCGTAGCACGGACCCGGGCCTCGCCTATAAATAGGGGCCCTGGGTCCCCCGCACCGTACACTGGCCTTCCGCGCGATAAGCCTCTAAGCTCTCGTGCGCGAAATTGCCTTTTCCGGCGCAGAATTCGCCCGCTCGTCGCGCAAACCTGTCCGGAATTCGGCCTGCTTTTGCGCGAACACCCGGGGTTTTACGCGACGGACTTCCCAATTGCGCGCCGTCCACTAGGATTGCGCGCCAACTCTCAAACTTCTCTACCGGCCTCATCCGCTCCCGCACGCTTCATCCCTTTACCCGCACGACTCCTGAAGCTTCTGAGATGGTCGTGAATCAAGGAAATGAGGGGGATGCCGCCACTCGCAGAGCTGAGATGGCGACGAACGAGGAGGTCTACGGAGCCAAGGAGATTGTTTCCAACAATCAATCCTTGTTCGACTTGCTGACGCCGGCCCAGAAGACATATCCACTGTCGGACAACCTGCCGCTCTGGAACTTCGACATCCTAGATGAGGTTCCGGTGTCAGGGTTCGAGGTTGACGCGCCACGGACCTGGGTGACTCGGGAGGACGAGCTTCCCCGCTATAACATCACCAACAATGGGCATCCTGCCAGGGAGACCAGACACTTGGATGTCTATGTCCTGAACCCGAGGACGCGAACCATCGCCGGGGGTGAGCCTACTGCGGAGAACTCTCCAGCCCTCTACTCGAGCATATATCGCCAGAGTGTCACCGACGACACCAAGGGCTGGCTGAAGGACTGAGACTTGCGATCTGGGGGCAATTTCACCAGTGAGTGGGCCTGGGCGTTCTGGGTACGCCACACTTGCGATCACTTCGCGGAGGAGCTGCGGTACATCGGCCTGTTTGAGGCGGTGTGGACGTCGCAGTTCCACTTCTACCAGCAGTCCGAGCTCGGGCCGGAGCTGTTCACCCGCTGGTCCCCGGATACCAACACCTTCCATCTTCACCATGGGGAGGTCGGCATCGGTCTCTGGGACATCCACTGCATCGGAGGTATCCCGCTGGAGGGTTACCAGTACGATGAGTTCCTGCCTCCGAAGAACACCTGGGAAGACAGGTCACGGACTCCCATTCTGACCTGGCATCTGCTTGACCTGGCTACGCAGCGGCTCGGGATCAAGGACTTCCAGAAGGACATAGCCTACAAGGAGTGGTTCGGCCAGTTCTTGGAGCATGACCCGACGGTCAAGATGCCAGGCAGGGGGAAGCGGTGCCCGACCGCGGCTCAGAGGAGCCGGAACGGGTCGTACTGGCGGGTCCTGGAGATGGGCGACTACCGCTCATGGGGGTACCGCGTCATCGAGGCCCAGGACCCAAATGTCCGGTACGCGGCGTTCCTGGCCGCCTTTCTGAGTGGGTGGCTCCTGCCAGTGCGGGACGCGAGAATGGGCGTCCGCCCGGCGACACTGGCGATGGCGGGCGCTATGGCCGCCAACAAAAGATATAACCTTGGGGTCCCAGTGTTGGCTAAGCTGTACGCCATCCTGGGATGCATCTCACGAGGGGGGTCGCCACGAAGGATCTGTGGGCCCTTCCAATTCTTCCACGGCTGGGTGGCTGCTCACCTTGGTGGGTACACGTTTCCGAACGCCATCATTCCTCCGGGCAACGGCCTGCGACCCTCCCTGCTGAACATTGCGGGGGTCGCTCCGATGACCCTAAGTGAGGAGGGCGTGAGGATTCGGATTGGCAATCATGCCAATTTCAACTTCAGCCCGTTCCCCACTCCCGTTGGCCAAATGATCGACAACGGGCAGGGTCCGCTGGAGCAGCACGAGTACTTCCTGAACATGCGGGGCGGGGTGCTCGTGGCTCGGATCGACGGGAAGGTGATCTGTGAGCCCTACGTGCCAACCCGGTTCGCCAGGCAGTTCGGGTGCCTTCAACGGATGCCAAAGAGGGTATTCACTGCTGTCCGGGAGGAGACGAACCCCGGCGTCCTTCGCCAGATGTGGCTGATGTTCGTCGCCTTTGGCTCTGGCGACGTCATCACTCTCCCTCCTACCGGGGTCGACGCAGGCTTGGCAACCGAGTACGCCGAACACTGGGCCATCGCGTACCCCGAGGGGCTTTTACGGAAGCCAGTTCGGCGGCTCGAAGTCACCCGTGCAAAGACCGGGCATCAAGGAAGGAGGCGAGGCGCCGCCACACGGGGGAGAACGGAGGTGCGCCAAGAAGCGGAGCCGGCGCGGGCAGGGACTTCGGCGGCGGGCACATCGCAAGCTGCCGCCACGACTTCAGCGCCCAGAGAGGGGGCACATGCGGCGGTCGGGGAGCGGCCCGGGAAGCAGGTAAGGTGTCTGCTCGAACCCTCCCATGATGCAGTCTTCCCGGCGCTGTGGTCGGCCTGGATGACCCTGCGGCAGTCACTGGGGACCGACGCCATCTGGCGAAAGATACTTAGAGAAGGAATCCATCTGCCAGAGGTCGGGCGCCTCCATATCGCCGACAGGGTGGACTTCAACTGGCAGTATGCGTATCTGACGACCATGGACGAGTACGCGCGCCAACGTGGTCAGCGTGCGGAGCCATCCCTTCTGGTGAAGGTGATGCTCGGTCTAGAACCCGCTCCAGAACAGATGCCTCCGGCGGAAGATGACAGTAGCAACAACTCCGAGGAAGAGGAGGAGATGGGGGAGGATGAAGGCTCCGAGGGAAGATCCCATCAGGGGAGCCCGCGGGAGAGCGGCGAGGTGGCCGGCTCTGACAATGTTGATGTCACTGAGCTCCTCGAGGTCCGCTTCTATCCCTACTCAACCTGCTTCATCCATTCTCTTATGCAGCTTCTAACCCATTTCTTCATCTTTCTCAGGAGCACACGGATGTTGGTCGGGCGTCCTCAGCGGGAGTAGGAGAGGCGCCAGTAGGACAAGGCGGGGGCCAGACACCCATCATTGAACTGACAAGCGCTAAGGGGTCGCCTGCTGCAATTGCTCCTGTGGCATCCGGGATAGCGGAAGATGACGCTCTGAACTCCCATAAGTCTCCTTACTTTACTGCTGGTGCTTGCCGTTGACGATCCGTGACTAACCACGGCATGCCCTGCGCAGTGATATCAACGTTGGAGGCTCGTCGGGTTTCCGAACCCGGGCCATCCACGAGTGGACCGGCAGCAGACATGCCGCCTGCTCCGGAACAGACTTCCCGCACCGAGCCGGCCCCACCAACTGCTGATCAAGGGGCTACGGACGTCGGCGGTGCTGACATCGGAGAGAGGTCGGGGGCTGACGAGGGTGTCAACGCCGCTGGGGAGAGAGAAGAAGGTTGCCCAGATGTTGGGGAACCTATCCCCCATGAGGACATCCCAGGGGCGGACCCTGCAGCAGACCTGCTGGCTGCCTTCCCTGCCTACCGGCCTGCCGACCCCGAGGAGATGGACGACTCAGACGTGGAGGCGGTTGAGGAGAGCCGGATAACGCGCCGCAGGGGGTGGAAGTGCATCCAGCGCTTCCTCAAGCGAGACCATCGGAGTGGCTGGGGCGCATGGGATCACTTCAAACCTGGCTGCGCTTCCTGTGTGCCGGGGGAGCTGATGCTCAACGCCTCCATCTGACGGTCCGTGATTTCATGGCCGAAAAGATGCGCGAGAGCTGCTGGCGTGCTGACGTCGCACAAAGTTGGGACATGTCGGAGAGCACGCGGGCGCTCCTCGTAGCGGAGCAGGAAGTCCGGCGTCTCAAAGGGCAGGCGGCAGAGAAGGAGGCCTTCGTCGCAGCGTGTACTGAGCTTGTGGAGCAACTATCGGCCCAACTGATCGACGCCCAGGTACAGCTGACGGAGGCGGGCCAACAGATGGTCACACTCCAAGTCGAGCGGGAGCGTGCACAGGCCAGGATCGACGAACTGCGTGCTGCGACCGCCGACGAGGAGAGGGCACACAGAGAGCGAGAAGCAGCCCTGGAGGCCGCCAGCCAAAGGGTAGCGGCGTTAGAAAGACTTATCCAGCACGCTAATCCCTAGGGGCTTTGTTTTTTGCCATTCCCAGAATATTTTGCTTCCGCTACTCAATATTTCGATCCATTTTGTATGAACCAATATATTTATCTGCATCTTTTGGCTTAACATGCTCGACCACAATTCATTGTCTTGCGGGAGCGTTAACCAAGCTTCAGGCATCCGCAATTGGGCCTGGATTTCTAGAGAAAAGAGGGAGATCATTCCTAGGAAAGGAGACCTCAGACCTAATCAATGTATCATCCCCCCAACTTGTTCCAACACACGAGCGGGACAACGCTAGGGGCGTTGAGATTTTATCCGAACATAGGGAAATGAGAAAGGGTGAATCGCTCGTCCCGAATTCAGAAATCCACAACGTTTGGCCTTCCAGGAAATGCCCAAGACGGCAAGCGGACAATGGATCAATCGACCATACTACTGCGATAGACGGACCGAAGGTCATCATCCATATTGCAGGAGGCGGATCACATGTCATCATCAATGCCGCTTTGGGGGTTCCTTCAGGCACAAGGGTGGAAATCCAGATCAACAGGGCATGCGAAGCGTGGGGCGAAGTGACGATTTGTTCGGATAGAATCCAACTCTCTCAAAATTGCACCACCGTGGGGAAAGCGTATTAGGCGGATGCACTAATCTGGCCGTGAATCACCCCAATTCTCAGACAGAACCTCTTTGACGAGGAAACCGTCGCTTCCCATCATTGCGATGGGGCATCCCGAGCTGAATCGGGGAGAATATCACAACTGCGCCACTTTACCCGAAGTCAGGACAGACGGCCGGCGACGAGGAGGGGTGGGACTTGGCGATCCCTGAGGCTGGACCCGAGTCGAAATGCCCGGGCGTTCCTACGTACTCCATCAGGCTGGAGATCAAGCCATACGTAGTTCTGCGAGTGCAGTTTAACGTCATGCAGGACGCAGAACCCCGTTTGGGGAGATCTTAGTTTAGGGTCGTAGAGCTCGGACCATAGGGGCATATCTTAGTTTAAGGTCTTAGAGCTCGGACCATAAGGGGAGATCTTAGTTTAAGGTCTTAGAGCTCGGACCATAAGAACCTCAAAGTACGCCGCATCGTGGTCCTATCCCCTGGATATGCGAAGATGCACTGGGGAATAGTGTCAAGAGTGTCGAGATTTTGCCTGGTCAGAATGGGAGGTGGAAAATGTGATGTGAATCATGCGGCCATTCACTCAAGGACTGGGGGCACCGGCGTAACGATATGGGAGTACTGCCAACCGTGGCGGAAGAGCAGCATCAATATCGTACTAACCGTTGATGGAATGAGGCAGAAAACGAGCATCGACCGCTCAATCGCAGGATTCATATCGATTTGCTGCCCGAGGCCATTGGGGGCACCAGCCCGAGTCGGTGTGAGAGCACTGAGGCATTGTGTCCAAACCGTTCACGGGGGCTCCACCCAGGGCGTAGGCGATGGGTCCGAATGAAAGGGAGCACGAAGCCTGAAAATGGAAGGAACCTGACCAAGCTAAACCTGACCCTCCTGGAAATACACCAGAGTACTCTTGACACCAGTGGACCACTGCAAGGGGTCGAGGGACACGCCTTGAGGGTGGCCTGAAAGCGGCGGACTCCCCAGAGAAGGGGGGAATCTTTAAGAGGTGGGGGCTGGAGCCGAAGTTTCAAACATCCGGGCGTTCCTACGTATCCCATGAGGATGGGAATCAAGCCACACATAGTTCTTGAAGCGCGGCGCAACACAATCGGGCACCAGCGCGGGGAAGGGTGCAGGTCTGACCCTCGCACACAGAAGAAGCGGTATTTGATATTTCTTGTTTGTCCTTAAAGATGGATGGTTTTTCGTGCAGCGACATGCCTGTGATTAAGGAATCCCTGGCGTCGCCACAATAATCAAGCCATGAAAGGCATTGATGAATGGCGTGGTTATTAACCAGCGCCCAACGTGAGTGTCCCCTGAGGAGAACATCACGATGCAGTGCCGTTTCTCGTCGGGCGGCCAAGACGATCACAGTTTACGGTCGTGTGGTAGGACCAGACAACACAGTTTATGGTCGTGTGGTTTGGACCATGGAGGAATCCGCTTATCGCGATACGACAGACTCAGCGGAGGTGGGAACATACCCAGCCCTGCGGTCACGCACGATTCCAGGAGAAGGATCCTGGGATAGGGGCCTGCGTATGTCCATCACCCGAGGGGCAGAGATGCTAGCCTCCAGATATACTGGGCCCAAAACGCGATTGTTCGGGCGACTCCTTCCTCCTTATGGGGACGAGGGTCCAGCTATACACGGCCCTTAGGGAGGACATCAGCATATACCCTTGGTTCTCAGATCGTGGGAGCCTCGACAGACACCATTACCCTGGTTGGCCTGCCTAACGTGTAAAGGTGTACTAAAGGTCAGTATGAAGAGAGTGTCGAGATTCCACTACAACGCACAATGGTGGAGTGTAATGAGGACCGTGCAACCAATGTTCGGAGCCTAAAAGAGCCGACATGGCGATCAAGGATGTCGCTGACCATATTCGCAACACAACATCCGATCGCGTCAGCCTAGAACGGGGCAAGCAAACGAGCATCAACCGCTCAATCGCAGGATTCATATCGATTTGCGGCCCAGGACTCGCCGGTAAATCGACCCGGAGCGGTAGGAGAGCACTGAGGCATCGTACCCAAACCGCTAACGAGGATCCCTTTGAGTGAAGGCTCGAACAAGAGGAAGCGCGCGGCCCGACAAGCAACACAGGACTTGCCGGGATTGCATCCGACACTACGGGTCATAGGCCAAAGTACCCAAAACATGTTAACAGATCACCGGGAAGGGTCGGAGGACTCACCCTGAGAGCAACCAAAAGACGGCAGATCCCTGTGATCAACCAAGAGACGGGGCTGGACCTGAAACACAAGCGTCCAGGCGGTCCTACGTATCCCATAAGGATGGGAATCAAGCCATACGTAGTTCTTGAGAGGCAGTTTAACGTCATGCAGGACGATGAGGGGTGTGAGGTAGTCCTACACACGGGGGAGGCGTACGGCGCGGCCAGTAGACCGACGTGAATGAGGACATAATCCCACGCTCACGCCATACGCCTCGCACAAAAAGGAGGGGAACTTGGGCCAGAGACCCAACGCGAGATAGAGATTCCCGGGAAATGGGGCTGGGCCTGAAACATGAATGTTCAGGCGGTCCTACGTATCCCATAAGGATGGGAATCAAGCCGCACGTAGTTCTTGAAGTGCAGTTTAACGTCGTGCAGGATGAAAAGAGAGAGAGAAAAAAGGGGGGAGTAGAAGGCATCCCCAAACATGGGGGGGGGGGGGGGCGTACAACGTGACGAGCAAACCGACGTGAATGAGGGCATAGCCCCGCGCTCACACCATACGCCACACACCCGGGGGCAACTGGGCCGAAGGCCCGAGACAGGATGGAAATTCCCGAAGGATGGGGCTGGGCCTGAAACATGAAGGTTTAGGCGGTCCTACGTATCCCATAAGGATGGGAATCAAGCCGCACGTAGTTCTTGAGAGGCAGTTTTAACGTCATGCAGGATGAATGCTGAACAGTTTAACGTCTTGTAGCTCGGACGTGGTATAGTTTAACGTCGTGTTGGACGAATTCTAAACAGTTTAACGTCTTGTAGCTTGGACGAGGTACAGTTTAACGTCATGTTGGACGAAACACTTGGCAGTTTAACGTCTTGCAGCGTGGACGATATGCTAGGCAGTTTAACGTCGTGCAGCTTGGACGTATGCAGTTTAACGTCGTGCAGGACGTGGTACACTCAGACAAAGTACTGCTTGAGGAACCTAGCGTTGGTGGGAGGAGTGACACGCTCACCATCCATAGTCGCTAGGGAGTACGTGCCATTGGGATAAACTTTGTGGACGACAAGAGGTCCCTCCCACTTGGGCTCCAACTTGGGTGGCTTCCTGCCGGGAATCATTGGCGCTCTTAGGGCTAGCACTAGGTCACCCTGCAGGAAGGAGCGGAGGCGAACCTTCTTATTAAAAGCTCGAGCCATTCTGCTTTGATGCCTCTCCAAGTTGTGCAAGGCGCGAAGTCTATTCTCATCCAGTGCTTCCAACTCGACTAGACGGGCTTCAGTAGCTCGGTCCGGCGCTTGCTGGTCGTAGACCGCAGTGCGCAAGGACGGTAACTGGATCTCGATGGGCAGGACGGACTCAGCTCCATACACCAGGGAATAAGGGGTCATCTGGGTGGAATTGCGAGTCGTCGTCCGATAAGCCCAGAGGGCGTTGGGGATCTTGTCCGTCCAACTCTTCTTGTTCTGACCAACCATTTTTTTCAGAATGTTAGAGAGGGTTTTGTTAAACGCCTCGATCTGCCCATTTTCCTGCGCATGATAGCGAGATGTATGGTTCGAGCGAATGTTGTATTTGGCGTACAACTTCTTCAACTCGGCTGCTCGGAAATTGGCTCCGTTATCCGTGAGGATAGCGTGAGGCACTCCAAATCGATGAATGATGTTGGAGGTCACGAAGTCAGCGATCGAACAGGATTTGACCTCTCTGAGCGGAATCGCCTCCGCCCATTTGGAGAAGAAGTCAGTGGCGGTCAGAATGAACCGGCACTGGCGAGCCGTCGCCAGCGGGTAAGGTCCCACAACATCCACCCCCCAGACTACAAAGGGCCAAGAATACCTGGTGGTATGGAGAGGCTCCGGCGGCCGATGCACAAAGTTCGCATGAACCTGGCACGCATGGAACCTCCTGGCATACTCGATGCAGTCATGGATCATGGAGGGCCAGAAGTATCCCAACCTCCGAATCTGGTGGAACAGCTTCGGCCCAGTCTGATGGGCGCCGCATGAACCAGCATGAACCTCTTGCATGACTTGCGGGATCTCAACTCCCTGAAGGCAACGGAGGAGAACACCATCAAATCCGCGTCTATAGAGGATCTTCTCCAGGCCGGGACTGCTCTGGAGGACAAACTGCGATGCGCGGCGTCGAACTCGCTCGCGTTCGGCCCGATCCGGCGGGAGAATTCCATGTTGGAGGTACTCAACCAAAGGCGTCCTCCAATCAGGGGCTGGTTCGACTGCTATATCTGGGGTACTCGGGGCTCCAGGTATAGGGGAAACCGCGGTGAGATTACTTACCGACGGGCCGCGAACTCCCTCCGGGACAACGGGAGCGATGAGCCTGCGGCGTGTCACGCGGACGGTCAGGTTATCCTGTTCAGGCTCCGCAAGTGACGCAACAAGGCTGGCCAAAGCATCTGCTCGACCGTTCTGCGACCGGGGAATATGGACAATCTCTGGCCGAGAAGGGAACCGGGCCATCAGAAGGAGTGTGCACTCCAGCAATGGCACAAGTTCCGGCTTCCTGACAACATAGTCGCCATTGATATGCTTAACAACCAGCTCGGAGTCCCCTTTCACACACAGATGGGGCACGTCGATCTCGAGAGCTAACTCGAGGCCGGTGATGAGGGCATGGTATTCCGCCTCATTGTTGGTACAGCCCTCTGACAACAGGAAAGAGTATGGCAGCACGACTTGCTCCGGGGTAATGAAGACGATACCCAAACCCACTCTGTTGAGCTTAGGATTATCAAGTCTTCTACCGGTGGGGCTCCGGGAGGCACCATCAAAGTGCATCTGCCAGCATGGACCGGCATGATCGACCGAGAGAATGGCCTCATCAGGAAAGCCTAGATCCAGTGGCTGATCCGCAGAGGTTGGGTGAGCAGCCAGAAAGTCTGCCAATGCTTGCCCTTTGATGGCCTTCTGAGACACATACCTGATGTCGAACTGCTGGAGAATCACAGCCCACCGCGCTAGACGGCCAGTCAACATAGGCCGACTCAGGATATATTTCAACGGGTCTACCCGAGAAACCAACTGTACCTCATGGTGCTGCAAGTAGTGCCGTAATTTCTGTACGGCAAATACGAGCGCCAGGCAGCTCTTCTCGATGGGGGAATACCTAACTTCCGCATCGAGGAGCATGCGACTGAGGTAATAGAGGCTATTCTCTGTTCCCTCGTTGTTCTTCTGGGCGAGAAGGGCACCCAGGGACCGTTCCAGGGCGGTCACATAGAGGACCAGCGGCTTCCCGGATACAGGCGGCATCAGAACCAGAGGTTGCAGCAGGTACTGCTTGATTCCCTCGAAAGCGGTCTGACACTCTTTATCCCATACATAGGTGGCACCTTTCTTCATGAGCCGAGAAAAGGGCTTACACTTGCCGGCCAGATTCGCGATGAATCGGCGTATATAGGCTAAGTGGCCTTGGAACCCCTGCAGTTCCCGGATGTTACCTGGGGGAGGCATCTGGCTAATCGCCCTGATCTTCTCTGGGTCGATCTCAATACCCCGGTATCTTACCACAAATCCAAGGAACTTTCCGGAGGTGACCCCGAAGGCACACTTCAACAGGTTCATCTTCAGGCAGTGAGACCGGAGGAAGCCGAACACTTTCTCAAGATCTTTGAGATGGTCCTGACGCTGGCGCAATTTGACTACCAAGTCGTCGACATAGCATTCCACCAGTGTGCCGAGGATTGGCTTGAATATGCGGTGCATCGCCCGTTGATAGGTGGCACCTGCATTCTTCAGGCCGAAAGGCATGACCCGGTAACAAAAGGTACCTTGGGGGGCCCTGAAGGCAGTGAACTCCTCATCCTTAGGGGCCATCCGAATTTGGTTATATCCGGAGTATCCATCCATGAAGGAGAGGGCTTGGAACCCTTCCGTGGCGTCAATCAACAGCTCTGTCACTGGAAGGGGAAAATCATCCTTCGGACAGTGGCGGTTGAGATCGCGGAAGTCGATGCAGACTCTGATCTGCCCGTTCTTCTTCCTGACCGGCACAATGTTGGCCAGCCATTTGGGGTACTGAACTTCCCTCACGAAGTTGGCTTTGATAAGCTTGTCAACTTCGGCCTCAACCATGGCACCGTGGAATGGGTGCATCTTCCTGGGAGGCTGCTTGAACCCGCGATGGTTCGCTGGGAGACCAAGGCGGTGGACGGCTACCTGAGGATCTAGCCCCGGCATCTCGTCATAGCCCCAAGCGAACACATCACGGTGCTGCCTGAGAAAGTCCACGTACTGCTGCCGCTCCTCAGAGGGCATGGCGGCACTGACCAATGTGGGTCTCGTATCTGCTTCGGTTCCAAGGTTCACTTGTACTAACTCATCGACCGTGGCGGAGACGTCCTCCTCAAAGGCTGGGGGTGCATCTTCCACGTCCTCTCCACTCGGGGAGGGATCGTCCACGGGAGAGGCTGCGTTGGCAACTGCATTGGGGCTACCAGATCCTGCTGGGCCGCTGGTGCTGGCATGGGCGGTCGCGGTCATCTCATCAGGAGACTCACAAGCCGTTGAGACCATGGCTACGTCCAACCGTTGAATCGGGAGGACATAAGCGTCATCCAAACTTGCCCAGGGATCACTTGCAACAGCGACAGGCTCGACCTCACCTGCCAGGATCTGCTTATCCTTGCTCTTGTAATAGTCCGCGTCCAGATAGCGGGCTTCACTTGAGGCAAAAGGAGAGGCATCTCCCTGAAGCACGCCTACTCGACCATTAAGGGAGTATTTGAGGCATTGGTGGTATGACGAGGGAACCGCAACATGAAGGTGGAGCCAGGGCCTGCCCATCAATGCGTTGTACGCAGTGTCTTGAGAGACTACCATGAATTCGGTGTTGGCAACCAAATCACCGAACTGGGTCTTCAAACGTATCTTGCCAACCGGGGTTTGCTCGGTGCGATCGTACCCCTGGATCCTGAGGTCGGAGGGAATCAAGTCATCCTCAGACAACCCCAATCTCCGGAGCGTCCGAGTGGGAATCAGGTTAATCCCGGACCCCGTGTCGACAAGACAGCGCTGGACTTCAAGGCCATTGAACTGGCCGGTAACATACAGCGGACGAATGTGCCCCTGTATAGGAGGGTCTTCATCCTTACCAGAAAACGAGATAACTGCCTGACATTCGGCGTCCTCAATCGTTTCGGCGTGAAAGGCCTCTGCAGCCGCAACCTCTGTCTCAAACTGGAGGGGGCTCTTCAGGGCTTCAGCGAGTTCCACGCGCATCTCAGATGACATGCGCAGAGCCTCAAGGATGGAGAGTCTCGCTGGGATGTCGGCCAAGTGCTTCAGGACATCATACTTTTTGGCCAAGCGCGAGCCCCTGGTTGCAGGAGGTTGCTCTGCGGTTGGAAGCATGACGGGCCTTGCCGGTTGGGCCGGCAGCCGACTGGTGCTTGGCGCATCTCGCTGTTCATTGGTTGAAGCCCGGGAAATGGTCACCGTACTGGGGTCAGGAGGCCGGGATGGACTCGTGGCAGGGCGGAGCTGATCGCGACGCGGATGAGGCGGTTCTGCCTGATCCCATACCACAAATAGCGGCGGAGGCGAATCCGTCATCCCCGGATGGGGGGGCTGCGCATGCTGAGCTCGGTTTTGAGCCTGCTGCCTGGTCTCAGTGGCGTGCACGGCCTAGCTGGAGGTACCAACTGCTGTGCCCCGGCGACTCCTGTTGTTGCGGCTCCTCCGACGGTGGCGACGACCAAGGACACTAGGGAGGTCCACCTGGTGTTCTTCAACGTCGGGAACCGAAAAGGGATTTACCAGCTCGACGGTATTAACCGAAGCGTACCCAATACTGTCATCGGACGAATCATTCACCACTGGGCGGATCCGAGGAGGGATCCCCATCTCCGGGGGCATGAAATCGCCGAGAGTGCGGGATAGTGGCGGAACTGGCGGGGCGCGCTCTTCCTTCTTGCGCCGCCGCCGTTTGCTCTTCTTGGAAGAGGCAGGCTGGGACGACGATGCCGAAGCAGCACCCGCAGATTCTGGGGGCTCAGGCTGATTCAAGCACGCACGGATGATTCCATGGGCGCGAACGATCGTCTTGCGGGCCATCCAGTTTTTATACTTCTGGGATCCGCGGTCGGAGACCAGCTGCCATTCGTCCTCATTGCCGCTATCGTCATCTGATCCCACGAACACGCCCGCCACTTGTGTCGGAGCTGGGACCAACCTGATTACATTGTTGTTAATCTGGTCTTGGAGCCAATCCTTAAACACATAGCACCGCTAGATGGTGTGCCCCAGGGCCCGATGGTAGGGGCAGTAGCGGGGGTTATCCGTGAGATGTGCCTCCTCCGGCCTCCAACACTCAGGCAGTCGCACAATCCTCTGCTCCAGGGCGCTCCGGAAATAACCGGGGACCTGATCCTCGTGAAATGAGTAGGTCAGGTATCGCGGGCCCCTGGGAGCGTGGTCTTGACGAGGGGCTGGAGGGGCCTGCCGAGGAGGTGGACCCTGATTATCTCGCCTGGGTTGTGGCGGTACATTACGCGGAGGGGTCGGCCGGTTCTGAGGCTGCCGCTGCTGGGCCGGGAACTGAGCCCGTGGAGGCGGATTCCTGTGAGGCTGTGGAGCTGGTCTCGCCAGCAGCAGCTCCAACAGCCTGGGAGCCTCTATCTGGGCGACAGCAGTGGGCTCAGCCCTGCTGGCTCTCCTTGCAGGAATCATAGGAGGCAGCGGGTGTGCCTGGCTGGCCTGTTGCAGGGCTTCCTCAAGACGTTGAGCTTTGTCTGAGAAGTCCCTGAACCCTCCGGGGTAATTCTGAGTGATCAAGGAAGGGACCAGCTCGGTCTTGACGTTCCCGACGCACATTGTCAGCAACTGCTCCTGAGTCAATGGCATGTCAAGGGAATACGTGAGACCCTTCCATCGGGCGACGAAGTCCGCGACTCGCTCGTCAGGCCTCTGCTTGCACTTGAAGAGGTCTGCGATACTCGTCTTCCGGGTCGTGGAACTAAACTGGTAGAGGAATTGTCTACGAAGGTCCTCCCAGCTAGTTATCGACCCGACGGGGAGCTGGCTGTACCAGACAAATGCTGGCCCTTCCAGTGTCTGGACAAAGCAGCGAAGCTTAGCGGCCTCTTGCTGCGCCGGAGTCCCCAACATAGGCCCGCACCTCGAGTTGAAATGGGCCAAATGCTGTGGCGGATCTCCAGTCCCGTTGAAGGGGGAAAAAGTGGGATTCCCGAATCCCGGAGGCGCCGACATGTCATCCACCCATGCTGGGTATGGCTTGCCGTCCGGTGGGATTGCCACTTGCCGAGTCTCCAAGGCTTCCAAGCGGGCGATGAGTGCCGCCATCGGATCATCCGGACATGGGTTCCAGTCCTGGCGAGGATCTCTAACCACGAGCGCATTGCATGGCCCTTCAATCGGGTCGTCGACCGGGTCGTCTAACTCGGCAGCTCGTGGGATGGCGGGCGGAGCGGCCCTTGGGGCAGCGGGAGGAATCCGAGTGGGGTCTCTCAGGTAGTCACGCCGCTCGGGAGGGTGTGGTGAAACATACCGCGCCCTCTTGCCATAGGCGATGGCCTCTCTCCTGTCGGCGAACACGGCATAATCACGGTTGCCCGGGAGAGCCTCATCGAGGGGTGGTTGTTCCTGTCCCTGCTATCCTGGCCTAGGATCACCGTAGTCAGGCCGCTGATCTGCAGCGCGCTCGGCGAGGAGCTGGTCAACTAGCTTCTTCTGCTCGGCGAGCTGTTGACGTAGCATAGCCTTCTCGGGATCCTCATCCGCCCTCTGCGTGGAGGCAGATGGGTCGGCGGGCTTTATAGCCTCGCCGTGCTCTTTACCTTTACTGACGTTTCGGCTCAACGTCAGTGCTTCAGTGGGTGCGGGGAGACCCAGGAGGCTCCTCTGGTGACGAGTGACTCTCGCCGATGGATCCAACAACAGCTTGTCTTCGGGGGGAGAGCCCCCGTCGAGAAGTTCCAAACCATTCCCCTCCCTCGACAGGTCAGCCATATTGACTGTTTCCGTCCCTGGGGATGTACCCTCAGGGCCACCCAGTGAATCGGGCTGTCGGCGAATCGCACTGAAGCGTAGGGCAGCGTACTGCCCCCATCCACGGATATACACGTGGGGAGTGGCTTCCTCGATAACCTTGCGGAGTACTTGAAAACACTCAACGCATCGTTGTTGGAGGGCCTCGTGGTGCCCAAATGACCCGGGGTGGCGAACCGCGGGGAGCATGGCCAGGTCAATTTGACGGCACTGCTCACCAATATCCTCCAGGTGCACTTGACTCCCGGGATATGGCATTTGTAAGCGGTGAAGACGGGAGTGAGTCTCCTGGAGAGTTCGGCGGAAGCATTCGAACTCATCCGGGGTGAGCGATTCGGGTGCATCAAAGTCCGGTCCTGCGACTGGCCAAAACTTCTCAGGGAAGTGGCCCTCTGCAAGGACGGTCCAGAAACTCCACGACTCAAACTCGGGACCCAGGTCTCCTTGGTCCTCTTCAACGACTGGGAATGGACGGGGAACCGACAGTGGTGCCGAGGCGGGCCGCCGGGCCGACGGGCTGGCCGGCGGTGAATACGGCGAGCAGGCCGATTGGCCTCCATATCCCGGGCTGCCCTCTGAAGGTGGCGGTGCCCTGGCTACCACATCACGATAGGACGGGCCAGCGAGCGAACATCCTGCAGTAGCGTCGGTGCTCGCCGAGGGTTCCCTAGATCGTGGTTCGACCGTCGGTCCCCAGAAAAGGTCTCCGGCTTCTCCGATCGAGGCAGAAGGCGCTTCCAGAGGGGCCGGTACCAACCGCAAGCTTGATCCTTGGGGGTCTACCAGGCCCTCGCTACTCCGGATATACCTTCGGAGAGAAGCGGGGATCATATCGATCTCGCTCTCGGGAAGTACGAGGCTGACGTGCCGCATTCCTACCCCTGCCCCTGACAGGTGGGATTGGGGGGAGGGCTCTGTCGCCGAATCATACTCCGCCTCTGTATCAGAGAAACGAACCGGTCGGATCTCTGTCCGGAATTCCGTAACATTCTTCCCTCGGCGTCGACGCCTCGCCCTCCTGCCCCTGGGTGGTTCTTCGGGGCATGGCTGATCTCTATCCTGGCGTCCTCCGGCCGCACTGGTTCTGGGGCCAAGAGGACTGGAAACCAAGGTGCGAGGGGCACCAGGACAGATATCAAAGGGGACGCGGGGAGAGATGATTCCAGGAAGGCCTCCGGGCCGAGATCGGAAGGCGGGGTGACCCATGCCTCTTGGATCGGCCACACGGAGTAGACCCTGTTGGTGAATAGCGCTACCGCGAGGTGGTCCGCGGTGGCTATTGTCTGTACCAGCAACTGGGAGAGTCAACCCAACCTGCCTTTGGGGCGGTCGGGGCCTCGATCCGGGTCGGGCATAGAAGTGCCCCTGCTCAGGATGCGCAGGGGACTGGCGACTGGAGCTAGCAGTGGCTTGAGCCAACGCGGCCGCTATTGCTAGGGCCCCAAGGTGGGCATCCTCTTCCGCTCGCGCCCGACGTTGGCGTCGGGACAGACGAGTCGGGATGAGCGGCGCGGGCAGGTGGAGAGCCCGTTCTTCGACTTGAGAGGCCTGGCGGCGATGTCGCCGTGGCCTGACAGGAGCCCTCATCGCGGATCCCTGGGGCGAATCCCGGATAGGGTGGTCCCGGGCATCTTCCACCTCATCCGCATAGGGGAAGGAGTTGTCGGAGCGCTCCGGGGATAAACTCCCAAAGCGGTTGGACGTCGAGGTAGGCAGCGGTGCCTCCCTGCGCGGCCCTCGGGGGCGCCGTTGGTGGCGAGGTGCAGCTCCCTCGAGGTCTAGGCGAGCCATGTCCCTGGTGGGGATGACTCCCTCTTCCTCATATCTCCGCACCAAGTTGTTGATCACCCTTCTTTGGATGACCTCCGAGGGGGAGAGAGGGCGTGGTTGCCCCGCAGCTGCGGCTGCTGGCACGGCTGTGGAACGGGTGGGACCGCGCGGAGTAGCCGCATCGGTGTTTCCTCTACCCCTGCGCCAGTGGGCGGGTGGCGATCGGGCACTGGATTGGGCGACCTGATTTCTGAAAGCAGGGAGAAGAACCCATTAACACTGACAGGAAAAGGAATCAACAACCAACCATTAGTGCCACGACACCTTCCGTGGGGGGGACCCAGGCCCTCGACGTCGCGAGACGGAGTGCCCGAGTTCCCTTCCTCAGCCCCTGGCGGGTAAAACTGAATGCTCGGTCGAGCAGCATGCTGGTCTTCCAACACCTCTGAAAGCCATCGGTCTTCGTATTGAGGAGAAGAGATTCACGTCGGGTTCACCATTTTTCTGTTTCGGTGCGGATGTGCGTCGGGTTACGCTGTTCCGCCAGGACGCGTTCGCGCATGCACCCGTCAACCCGAGGGGATGGGCGCGCGGCTTGTGGTCCCGCAGTCCCGCTTTCCAAGGGCGGGCGGCATTCGTCCCTTATTCAGGGGCGTCTGCTCCTTGATCGAAACCGGGATGATGGGATGTCGGCTCCTCCTTCCGTGGACGTCTCCTCGGAACTCGTCGCCTAATCCGGGTCTCCCTCATAGATTTAAGAATGTTCGTGAATCTCGTTCCCGGCGCCATGTCTCCATGGACACCCGTTAATTACGCTGCTTCCGCCCGGACGCTCCAAGGAGTCTGGTCGGGGCAGCAACCTGCGGTGAGGAGACCGGGTGGCTCTGGGTGTCGGGGGCGTGTCTTAACACTGCGCCTCTGCATGTCTGCCTTCCGTCCCTAATAGGGCTTCTCGAAGGCGTGATGGCCTGAGGCATCCCGCACTGGGTGCGGGGAACTGTGTTACCTGAGGTTTTCCTCAACTTCCCATGTTTAACACGGGGTATGCCGCGAGTTTAACGTCCAGCGGGGACGACATCGGACTGATCAACACGAGGAGTGGATCAGATGTCAGAACCCCTTGCGGGGAACCTCCGACACTGGGGCCAGCACATGGGCGGCTTCCCGAGTGAAGTGGAGTGGGATGAAATGGCATGACCCCACCGGGATGTGGCGGCCCGGGTAAGGATCAGGATGGATGATGGAGTGAAGAGCTTGGACCCCGTAGGGGCTTCCTACGTACCGTGCGTTAGCACGGATCAAAGTCAGCGTAGTTCGGATATACAGTTTAACGTCATGTTGGACGTCGGCAAGCCGACTCACGAAGAGATCGAGGCCTCCAGGCGAAGGATTGAACCGAACCACCTCGCACAGAGGGGGATGGAACGGCCGGGTGAACCACAGTTTTACGTCATGCTGGACGTTGGCAAGCCGACTCATGAAGAGATCGAGGCTGCCTGGAGAAGGATTGAACCGAACCACCTCGCACAGAGGGGGATGGAACGGCCGGGTGAACCACAGTTTTACGTCATGCTGGACGTTGGCAAGCCGACTCACAAGGAGATCGAGGCGGTGGGGAAGCACAATGGAGATACACACGTGCAGTCCCCCACAGAGGCGGATTCATAGGTGAATCAACGCAAGTGTGAACCCAGGAGGGGTCCACCGATGGACGAACCGACGTAAATACGACCGGGACGACCAGGTGGCGGGCTTGAACCTCGGAGAGGCTTCCTACGTACCCTGTTTAGAAGACAGGGATCAAAGTCCACGTAGTTCATTCTGTTTGCAACACTCTACCCCCATGGGCGAAGGCCACTCCAATCCCGACATCCCTGCAGAGACGAGCGGGTGGGGGCCACATCCAAACCGGGGGGACCCTGCGTGCGAGGCACGGGATCAGGTGATGCGGACGGTTTAACGTCTTGCCGGACGAAGTACAGTTTAACGTCGTGTGTTGAGGACGAAGCGGACGGTTTAACGTCTTGCCGGACGAAGTACAGTTTAACGTCGTGTGTTGAGGACGAAGATGCTTGGCAGTTTAACGTCTTGCAGCGCGGACGATGGTGCAGTTTAACGTCGTGTGGGACGTAAACGCCTGGCAGTTTAACGTCTTGCAGCGCGGACGTGGCACAGTTTAACGTCATGTTGGACGTATGCTGCCGCCTAATGGGTCCGTGTCACTTCGCGCAGGCCTGGAGGGCCGCACGGGAAGACAACGCACGTTGCGGGCACCCGGGATGAAGGTCATCGGGCGCCACGCAGGTGGGTACCCTCAGGGGGTCAAAGGGGGCGACCCGGGCGGTTTGCGCGCAAAAGAGGAGCTTTGCGCGCAATACCGCGGGTCGGCGCGCAAATGGACGGGCTGGCGCGCAATTGGGCTAGCACTTTGCGCGCGAATGATAGAGATTGCGCGCACCGGGCTTCGGATAGCGCACGGGGGCAACGACTCATTCTTTAATGAATGACCACTTTGAAAATGGGGGGTGCGCGCAATCGGGTTGGATTGCGCGCACCCGGGGGCAATTGCGCGCAAGAGGCTTCTTTTGCGCGCAAATGACTTTGAGTGAAGGGTTATTCAAAAGGAAAGGAGCCAAAGGGATTGCGCGCGAAGGCGAACCCCGAGGCTTTCTTGCGCGAAAGAAAAGAGGTTACCTGAAGATCGGCATTGCGCGCGGAAGGGGTTGGATTGCGCGCACGAGAGACCTTTCGAATTCTGGCAACCCTCAAAACGTCGGGGGTCGCCTTATATTTATAGGCAACCCCGGGCGCGGAATCCGGTTCGCGGTCGCGGAATTCTCTTCGCGGGCGCGGAATTCTCTTCGCGGGCGCGGAATCGGGCCCGGCGCGCAAGGGAGTCGCGCGGGCCACTGGCGAGAAAAATTGCGCGCCGGCCCGGCGCATTGCGCGCATCCCGGGAGGTTTGCGCGCGACTCATCAACTTTGCGCGCGTGTCTCCAAAATTCCGCGCAAGGCCTCCGGGCCCTCCGAAACATGCTTCCGACTCCAAATATGACCTCGCTTTCCGCATCCGGAGCTTTGTTTGGGAACAACGGACTTTTCCGGCGTCTACAATCCATGATATTTCTAGGTTTCATGATTTGGTTTTTTTTTCATTTATGATTTTTTCAATGTCTTCCATTTTTTAAATTATTGGCTTCATACTACTAGGTTACAACCTCAAGGAAGACCAAAATTAAGTCGAATCAGAAATGAAATGGATTGGCCTCGACAACGAGGAGGGAGAATACGATGCAGTATTTGTCATGCAGAAGGACATACTCGTAATAGATGTCCCCAAGTGGAAGCACAGAGCTCCACATCTCATCATCCATGACCGAGTTTGTGTATTGTATCACTAATATGTATATTTTGATTCGTATGTGGAAGTTTTAGTATTGAATCCTTTTATTTCCGACTTGCTCTATTTCTAACATGTTTCAATTTTGGTTTGTCTCATTTTTTTATTCTCTAATAAAGAATTTTGTGATACTCAAACTATTCAAAAAAACAACATAGAATGAAAGAACTAGCTCATGGAAGTCCACATGAAATGCTTAAAAGACCTCTATAGGTTTTAATTAATACAGACCTCATAAATATTAAATCCCAAAATTAGGTAATAGGGTGCTTATTTAATGAGGGGATTGGTCAATTATTACAAACACTAATCCACACACAACAAATCAAGTATAAATCAAAAATATCAACACAATCATTTTTCATTTCATTGTTCTAGATTTATTTATATAATAGTTGAAATTTTTATTGAATTCACTATAATAAAGTAATGATGATATCATTTGTGCAGATGGAAGATTTTACATTGCTCACATCCCAGGATACTCATGTATCACGACTAATTTTAGAGGGACATTCAGTGCATCCATTGAGTGTATGCAGATATCACCATTTCCATCATACCACACCACCTCCCACTATCATCCCTCATCTTCGTCGTGATGGATTCTATGGCATAGCAATGTGCGACTTCACCTTTCTCGATCATCAGTTCATTGCTGCACTTGTAGAGAGATGGATGCCAGAGTCGCATACATTCCATTTTAGGGAGGGGAGATGACTATTACCTTACAGGATGTGGCCATTATGTTGGGCCTTCCCATTGATGGTGTGGCTCTGACTGATTGAGTTGGAGCAGATTTACTAGATATTTTTCATAGAATACATGGCATAGAAGTCCATGATGATGGCAGGACCATCGTTGGTGGTCGATTACGCATGCCTTGGTTAGGCCAGAACTTCACACAGTTAACAGAGGATACTGATGAGATCACCGTGCTGTGATTTTCACGTGCATATATTTTGAGGCTGATCGGTGGCACACCTTTTCTTGATCACTCCTCTACTTTTTTACATTTGATGTATTTATCTTTTTTGGAGGACTTGGATGAGTTCGGCCGATATAGCTGGGGGTATTCTTGTCTAGCATACACATACAGGGTGTTATGTAGTGCATGCCGCATCGATAAGATGCAGATCATGGGATGCAAGGTTCTTCTACATATATGGGTATGGGAGCACATCCCTCGTTTATCTCCACATTCTCATGTTCCATTACCAGCCGATATTGTAGCAGAGGATCTGCGTGGACGTAGGTATGTTATTCCTTCCTTATACTATCAAACTTAATTATATAACTTTCTATTATGAAATTTAAATATAACAATATTATCTACAGGTGGAGTCAGGCACATCGACATTAAAATTCCCCTAGACACGACATCCACACCAACAAACTTATGTTAAACAGCATTCGACCACACAATGTAAGTAATTATTATTTATATTGTTAAATATTTATTCTTTACTATACATGTATTCATTTATTAATTGAATATTTATTTTTTATTTCAGATTTTATGGATTCCATATACAGATGCTATTATCCAGAGTCTTCCACCGTACTGTACGACAATTATTGCTATCGCCTCCTATAGGGTTCCATTGATTCATTTTAATATAGTTGAGTGGCATCAGACCATAGAGTTATGAGGCAGTTCAAATTCTTTCAGCCTGTTCCTGACCCGCCGAGTCAGTTAGATTTATTGCATTCCTTGAAGATGTCAGGGAAGAGAGATTTTGATTGGAGGAGATACCACACCAGATATATTTATTTATGGGATAGATGACATGACTTATAGTTGTGAGGGGTGGGGACAGTGCATTTTCATTTGGTGGATCAGATGAATTACGTAGATTGGTACTATAGGTCCCGAGTTAGATTTCTGACATGACACATACGAGGATTTCATGAGCTGGTATACATAGTTCCATCCACAATTCAATTAAATTTTTATTCATATTACTTAACAACATAATTTTTTTCATAGGATTCTTGTATCTTTCATTTATTACACATGTCTGATCTAGTAGAGCACACCGTATTTGACCCAACATATTTTCACATCCTTTTATCAGAGTTGATTCCTTTGATGGATGAGATTTATCATGGAATTTTCTTTGATCCACCACATGATCAGGGGGCTGTAGAGCCTGGTGAGACTCATATAGATGTACCAGGGGGGACGACCCTATTATGGATCTTGTTATTCCACAGGAGGAGGATGTTCAGATTGATCAGTCAGATACTTCTGTTCCATAGGAGGAGGGTGTTCCGCATGATCAGTCATCTGCTCCTCCAGCTTCTTAGGCTCAGCCACAGGTAGATACAACCGATGACTGGGTTGAGCTCGATTCTTTATTACAGACATCCTCAGCACAATAGCCGTATTCTTTCTATATTTATGAGAGTTCCAGCCAGCCTCCACTATCATTAGATGTAGGACAGGGTACAGACAGTGGGACTGTACATCCACCGCCTGTCACATAGGAGGATGTGGGGGTGGCTGCTGAGGCTGATGTGCAGCGTATGCCAGAGCGCAGACAGAGATGGACACCACGTGGACGCATCCAGTATACACCTGGTTGTGGGACAGAGGAGCATCCATTCCAGAGGCATATATTAGGTTGATTTGTGATTTAAAATACACTATGCACGTGCATTACTATTATCATTTATAGATTTTTACTTTTTTTTAACAAGTGTCTTACTGTCATCAAATTATCTTTCAAAATTAATAATTTCTATTTGGTATTAATTAATAAATATTAATACTATGGATGAAAATATCTTTGAACATCAAGAAATCCTGAAAAATATTATTAATCTCAATGATTTGAATCCTAAAATCATGGAACATGATTCTTTGTTTAAAAAAATTATATTGCATAAAGAATAATTTCAATGAATAATGAATAATTGTGAAGAGTAGATGATTATGATTGAAGATCAAAAAAACCACAATATGAGATGTATGGAATTAAAAGTATATTTGGAAAATTTGGAGAAAATACATATTCAAACTTTATAAAAGAACACACGTTGTATTGGTACTCAATCTTCACTTGAGGATTTTACTATTAAAATACCTCCATCATGTGATAAAATTATGGAAATTATGAAAAATATTGATTTCATATTCTTTTAAAATAAGAAACAATCATTAAGAGGGTTAAGAATGTGTTAGCATATCTAAGAATAAGTATTGAAGAAGATCATCCTTGGTGAAGTTATATAAGATTTAAAAATTGATATTTATGAGTGTTTCTCTTTAGGGGGAGGTAAATAAAGAAATATTAAATTACTACCAGAATTTATATATCAATTAGAATCAAATCTAATTACTTCATAACATTTAGGAAGATCATGTTATTGAAAGATAAATGTTATTATAAATTTATCTTCCTTTGTTAACAAAAAAATAATGAATAGAAAGGGTTTGTAATTGAATTAATCAAATATATAAGAACATTTTTCTTCTAAATAAATGAAGAATTTGTTTAACCTTTCTGTAGGATGCGTGAATGGGGTTCACGCATCCTTTAGAGACCTCATAAAGGATGCGTAAACCCCGTTGATGCATCTAACATTGCTAGGATGCATGAACAGGGTTCATGCATCCTTCAAAGATGGGGTGAAAGATGCGTGAACCCTGTTCAGGCATTCAGTCGAGAAGAAGATGTGTGAACTGGGTTCACACATCTAAAGACCCATTTTTAAAAATATTTCAAACCCTATCCCTTTTCTATAATTTTTTTTAAAACCAATATATATAAAAAACCCCTATATTTTTAGATAACGATGGTTCTAGGTTATTTAATAAATTAAATAAATTTATTTATTTATTTTAATTGAATGAACCTGCAAATGGTCGCTTTATCTGAACTCCCCATGCCAACCTATTTTAAGTCTCTCTTAGAGTAAACATTATACTATAAAATCAATGGTGGTCTCATATTTTTAATACGAGTCCCCATTCAAAAGTTATTTTATTTGACATTCGAGATAAAATAATTAAATTTAATTATTTTATTTACAAAAACGCCATTCTTGACTTTTTATACAGAAAACCCATGCCGAAAAAAGTTATGCCCCATTTAGAGTAAACACCATGTTCCCGACTCAACCGTGGACTTAGATTTATAATCCCCGATAAAATTTAATAGATATCTCATTTCCATCATGTGAATAGTATAAAATATACATAATATTTTTGTATAATATATTTCGGGCACACCTGGCCTTAGAATCACACACCGTCTTAGCGCCTAGCTCTGGAAATATATGTAGAAATATTCCCAAGTCTTAAAAGGAAGAAACAAGGTGTCTATAATAAAAGATAAACACACACATAAACACATATATAATATAAACAAATATATATATATATATAATATAATATAATGCCAATGAGATTGTACCCTAGTGGTACAAGATCTTGCTTGGAATCCAAAAGAACCAGGATCAAATCCAGGCATGGACTAATTTTCGGTACTGTAACAGCATTGTAGCACAACACTGTAGCAGTACTGTAGCAGTGGTGGAACTATAGCGGTGGTGACACTGTAGCGGCGGAGGTACTGTTGCAGGAACTGTAGTGGTGGCAGTACTGTAGCAGCCTGGGTACTATAGCAGTACTATTCACCGAGGGGCTCTTTGGGTCAAAAAAATAGGCTTTCAACCCTTGTATTCAGGCCACTTGGCCTTTGGCCTTCGGGCTATGTTATGGGTCTCCCTCTACCCAGTCTAAAGAGGTCTTTGATTTAAATAATAAAATGAGGCTTCGACCCCAACCTTTTAAAAATATATAATATAATATAAACATATATATATATATATATTTATATTTAAACATACAATATAAAATATAAACACACATATATTTTAATATATGTATATTAATATATATATATATATATATAATATTAACTTTTAATTGTTGAAATATATATATATATAATAAAATTAAATATTTTAAATTTAGTCATGTTTTTAAGAAAACGTGACTATTTTAGTGACATTTTTACCGGTGTTTAAAAATTTCTCTAATTATATATATATACAAATTTATAATTATAATTCTTTATATTTATATATACACATATATATTAACACACACACACACATATATATAAAAACACAAATATATATATAATATAAAATATAAACATATATATATAATATGAATATATATATATGTTTGCATATATGAACATAAAATATAGAAATAATATATAAAATATAAAACATAAACACACACACAAATATATATAATATTAATTTCTTAAATATATATATATATATATATATATAATATAACAAAACAATATAACAAAAAACAAATGTGGTGTTGTTGGTTCTATTATTCTACTGTAAACCACTGATCTCAGGTTCAAATCTAATGCAGATCTATTCAATTATTTTGTGAGGATGGTGCAATTAGGCCATGGAGTGAGCCACATGAGGTGGGATTAGAGCATGTGGGTGTGGTGAAGCAAGGGACAAGATGGGTGTGTGGATACAGGAGGGGTTGTAGGGGACCTGAGGAGAGGGAATATGAGAGAGGGCATGGCGTGGGGATGAATAGGAGGGAGGGGAGGGTGTGTCATGTCGTGGGGGTGAACAAGAGGGAGAGGGTAGGGTGTGTAGTGGGGTGAAACTAGAGGTGTAGTGTTAACATTTTTTATAGAAAAATATATAATAAATTTAAAAAAATAAAAAAATTTAAGAATAATTTACTTACGTTTCCTGTAAATGTCGATAAACGTGGTATCGCTAATTTAGCGATGATTAAAAATGTCTCTAATTTAGCAACATATATTTACCAACATTTGTAAAAAACATCGTGATATGAGGTGTCTCTAATTAGTGACGTTTGTAAACATCGCTAAATCAGTGACACTTATAAACATTGCTAAATGATGACATTTATAAACATCACTAAATTAGCTATGTTTAGAAACATCACTAAATTAGCAACACCTCATTTGAAGACATATTTTAGAAACATTGGTGAATAAATTAACCACATTTTCAGACATCTCTAATGAAAAAAATCACTAATTATCCTTTTTTTGTAGTGAATAATGCCAAGTATTCAAATCATAGACTACATCAGCTAATTCAAAATCATGTGTTGGGTAGTTTTTATCATGTACTCATAACTATTGTGATCCATAAGAGGTAACATGATCTCTCTAAAAGAGAACACATTCAAACTGATATCTTGATGTGTTATTATAAACCACGTAGCCATGTCCTAACTCATGAAATATAAGTATAGGTGCTGATGTGAGGTAAAACTTGAGTTCTTTTAAAGATTTATAGTAATCAATACTCTATTGGAAAGTAACAACTTTCCTTGTCAAAGCTGTCTTTATCAAGTCACATCACGAGAAATCATGAAAAAATCATCCATAATATCCTACTAGTCAAGAAAACTTCTTATCTCAAAAACATTATTCAGTGGTTTCTATGAGATAATAACCTATAAATATGATGTTCTCACAAGATTCCCAACACTATAGCCAATTTTTGTTTATGATCGACCTTAATCCTAGAATATACTAGAATATCATCTAAAAACATCCTAAAAAAAGATCCAACATACCTCTAAAATATAAAACCCATCAATTCTATAAACACTTCTCGTGCATTCATAATACCAAAGGGCATAACATTATTCTCATAATGTCTATAATGACTTTGAAAAGATGTTTTCAGTATATTATCTCTCTTAAATCAAAGTTAATGATACCCATATTATAAATCAATCTTCTAGAAAAACGGGACACCCTTTAATTGGTAAAAAAATAATCAATTCAAGGAAGATGATATTGATTCTTTATTGTAACTTGGTTGAGATTATGATAATCCACACACAACAAAAGAGTTTCATCTACTTTATTGATAAAAATAACTAGTGTTTCCCTTAGAGATGTGCTTGTTTGAATGAACCCATTGTTTTCAAACTCTTATACCTAGAATTTCAATCCCCTTAATTCTATTTGTTCCATCCTAGAAGATTGAAGTTAAATAGGACTAGTCCATGGTAGAAGATAAATCTTAAAATTCACATCTATTTTGAGTGGAAACCATGATAAATTTTCAGGAAAAATATTAAGAAATTGTTCAATGATAGTTGAAAAATATATATTTACAATTCATTAATATATTCTAAAGTAACTGGTATCATCTAATGACCACTAGTACTAAATTTCTTGATCTAATTGTATTCACATTCTAATGTCCTCTAAAGAGATGATTAATGCCATAATAAGGCGTGAAACTAACTTTATAAGCATAATATTCAATATAGGGCTTGAAGGATGTCAACCAATCCATTCTCAAAATCAATTTATATATATCCATCTACAAAACTGATAAATCCCAAGACAATTCATCCCCATTGATAGTTATGGTACATGTTGAACACTTAAAGGCTAAACACTATCATGGCCCTAAACGTTCTTGAAGTATAAAAATAGAAGGAATAATCTCAAAATAAAAACTCTCATGATAAATGACTCAAGAAGAAATTAATGAGTGGGATGCACATATATCAATCAAGGATTGTATAAGGGTTGAATTTAGAAGAATATAAACTCAAACTATTGAAGGATTAAGTTGATACTCTCTTATCATTTTCTCATTACTATAAAATTTCTTTCTTACTCATCATTATTATTTTATTCTCTATTTAGATTTACTTTTCCAAGGAGTCATGCTGTTCCTAGAATCACCTTGAATCACTTGGTTTTGTGGATGGGGGTTATTCTAAAGAGATCACCGAATTTAAGTATAATATTTATTAGAAACATGAGATTCAAATCTATCACTAGACATTGGAACACTATGAAAATAGCACTAAAGATTTTCTATATGTTTACAATTATGACATGCTCTAGGTGGTGATGCACGACCTTTATTGATATGCTCAGGTGAACCACACTAAAAACACCCATGATTTCTCTTAGGTCATGAGGAAAATTAACCAAACCTTTGGTATGGTTATGAGACACTCCACTACTTTGGAAGTAGGTGTACCACTTCCTCTTATTCCCTAAATTTGAGTTCCCACCTATTCCCATGGAAATACAAACTCTTCCCCCAACCACGTTTCCTAAAATATCCCTTTCCACTACTGTTCATCAATTTACCATCTCCGTATAGTTTGTAATACAATGGGAAAAAATATTTGAGTGAATTTATCATCGTAGGCCCAACTCAAAAATTCATTCCCTCAAGGATAGACTAGAATCTATTTTTGGTTAAAAGAAAACTAAGTTCATAAACATAGCTTCATACTCGATTACTTCGAGATTATCTTACTTCAAGATGAATAAATTATTTTTTCTTTTAATCATTAAGTTTTGATGGTAGAATTATGATTTAAACAATTATTCGATGACTTAAAATATAATTCCTCTATCAACTTTATCCAGAAAAACTAAATCATACCATTGACATGCCAGATCCTCCAAAATATATGTTTGTAACATGAATTTTAACTTAGCTAGTGTTCTGAGGAAATAAATGATTTGATTCATCCTATTTATCCACACCTACTCTCTTTTAGGATAGGAATCACCTCAAAAAATGAGTGGATTCTGTTTCTAAAACTGGGAAGAGTGTTCAACTTTTCAAGGTTCATCATTCCTATTTCTTCTATCAATGGAATGGAAATAATGAATGATGGTCTAAAATGGTTGCTGGTTCACATGTGTCTTAGGAGAAACTACATTTTTAGTAGTTTATTCTTATTGTATTCTAAAATATCTACCATATGAAATTTATATAACCAGAATAGTACATTATTTAGTCATCACTCACTAACAACTAAAGGCTTAGAAATTTCAAATCACAATAAGCAACAAGAATTAAAATTTTTCTCTTCAAAATCCAACCATTATTACCATATTAACCATTTTCAATAAATATTCAAGTACTAAACGAATAATGAAATTTAGGTATTAATTCTAAATACTAATTCATGATAAATGACACTCATTGGTTAATCCCATGATGATCAGGTGAAGACCTACCTAGTAGCGTCTTAAACACTTTTTTACCCAAACGACCCTGGTAATATGAATTTCAGTATAAAAAGGAAAACAACATATTTTTATGTTATACATTTTATTTTTTGATGATTCTATATCCTTTCTACCATCCTAAGAAAATATAAGGACTGATCATGACTCAAACCATTTTTAACATCCCTCCCCTCCTCATTGGATTGAGAAGTGATGGTGGTGCTACTGATATTTATTGACATCTCCAAGACACAAAATTATAAAAATAAATTACAAGGGTTTAACAACATGCTGTGGAATGATTTTACATTTAAATATAAAACATCACATCACCACTAAACAATAAACATCCAAACCAACCATATGATGAATGAGTACAAATAATAAAACTCAAATAATAATCTAGAAAATAAAAATATCAGAGTAATAATGAAAAATTTAATATCAAAATAAAAAACCAAAAATCAGACATCTAATGAGGAATGAAAGATTAAAAGACCCAAAGACATCCATGTTGAATCCTCATAAGTAAATCATGAACCGACTCCATGTTCCAACACCAACTTCCCTACCCACGGTATCCAGGCGCATCATTAGAAAAGCATGATATCATTCCCTTTCTAGTTTCCTAATAGATGACTTGTGAAAATGTTCCAAATTTCCCAAGAAGGGGTGGAGTATAATCTCAGTAGGATTTCCACAAAGACTTCCCAACACTATCCTCTAGGATTTTTTTATCACATTTTATATAAATCATTTTATAAAAAATTTAAACAATTTATATAAATAATATAAACAATTTATATTTTAAAAACTAAGTCTCAAATTCATTCATAATCATCTAGAATACCCATTTTTGTGTTTCCACACACACACACACACAATCCTACCAATTGAAAATTCTATACTCACGATCAATTTCTTGTCAATCCACCAAATCATCACAAGGTGACTAATATCTAGGTTCCCCAATGGGACATTCCCCTTTTATAGGGCCACGTCTACAAATGAACTCACACCAACCATGTATTCCAAATTCCATGATAAATATCATATCAAATAAAACCCAATTTTCCTTGAAAAAATTTCATAAAACCACTTACATGCATAAAAAATGACATAATTTTAACACTGTCATTTTAAAATCATAAACCAAGTGGGTTTTCTAAAAACCATCAAACTCACCAAAATATCCAAATATATAACTAAAAGAAAATTTTAATTCAATAATCAAACAAGGTTTTCACAAAAATTTCAAGAAAAACATTTAATAAAAGCTATGCTTTCAAGTTCTAGATTAGTGGAGATGATTGATAAGCCACCTACATCTCGAAAGATGTAAAAAATGAAGAACGATACTAAGATATTCTAGTTCCAACCTTGTATATTCTTTCCTTCCACTGATCCAACAAGATATCATCAAAATATTCAATAATGAATGTATACTTATCCATAGAAGACTATATCCAATAATTTGGGTGAGAAAAAACTATATAATATAAGAAGAGAGAGAAAACAATGACATACCAATGATCCCAGATCTCGAAGACACTTTGATTTTACAATAGATGAATTCAAATCAAAGGGAATCACCAAAGGATCCTTGGGAGGAAAGAGAGTTTGAGACCCTGGAATATTGGGAAAAAATGAGGGTTTTTGGGCCTTAAACCAGGTTTAAAACGAATTTTCAGATTAATTAATACCTATCGCATGGTTAGGTTGCACAGTTTTTCAAACCATGAACGTGCCCTAAATGTTCTACTAGGAATCACCCATGTAGCCTCATGGTTTAGCTACATAGTTTTAAAATATGTTTACTAACCATGCGGTGCTACTGTCTCAAGGCCACACCTCACAAAGTTGGATCACACGATTATACAATCCATGCACCAACCAATATTTTCCTTGTGTTTCCTTTTTCATGGTTTCCCTTGGGAACTCACATGTTTTGGGTAAACTATGCACCTACCCAGTAACTAGTAAAACATGTTTCATGGTTTTCTAGAGGTGGAGCATGGTTTTTACTAACCATCCTTAAAATATTTACCCTTCAAAACACTCCTCAAATACTCCAAAACCTCTTAGAAATTCCTGATACTTACCCCAAGTATTATATAAGCTAAAAATATATAATATAATTGTAAATTATCTGAAGATGAGGGTTCTACAACTTGGATCAAATTCTATTAGTCATTATAGATGACATCCTTATATGTTCCAAAAGTAAGGAATATCATGAAGATCACTTAAGGACTGTGTTGAAGACCCAAAGGAAAGAGAGATTGTATGTCAGACTCATGAAATATGAAGTATTCTTACAACATGTATCATTTTTGGGTTCATGTCATCACAAGAGAGGGTATATCTGTAGATCTATCAAATACTTATATTATTGAAAAATATACCAAACCAACCACTTTCAATGAAATTCCTAATTTTCATAGGTCAGTTGGATATTATTGATGCTTTTTGATGAATTTACTACATGTATCAAACCCATTAACCATGTTAACATAGAAGGATTCATGTTCCTACAGATGAAAGAATGTGAGGAAAGATTTAAGGAGCACAAGGAAAGGTTGGTCACTGCACTTATTCTTACATTACCCTATAGCGGTGAAGTGTTTGCAATTTACAATGATACACCATTAAAATTATTGGGATGTGTCCACATAAAAAATGTAAAGGTAATTAGTTATTACTTATACCAATTAAAAAATCATGAAAAAAATTACATAATGAATGATTTGGAATTAGTGGAAGTAAACTTTGCATTGGAAATTTAGTGGAACTTCCTTTATGGTAAGAACTGTGATATATAAAAGGATAACAGGATCTTGAAAATATATCTTCATGTAAAGGAGTTAAAAAATATCCAAAGGAGATACTTAGAGTTAATCAAATATTATTAACACTCAATACATTATTACCTCATAAAAGAAAACATGGTTGTTGATTATTTAAGTTGAAAATACTAAGATACAATTTCCATGATGAGGATTGAAAAAGACCCAAAACTCATGGATTTGAAGAAGATAAATCTTTAATTCATAATAGGAGGAGATAAATTCTATATTTCCCAGGTGACTTCTCCACCATCCATTCATGTGAATATCAATGAACCCTAGAAAGATGATGTAGGGTTATAAAAAAAAGTAGCAAATATTATAGAGTTTAACTTTGATAAATATGGAGTTATAATGTTTAGAACTCAGATATGTGTCCTATATATATTGAAACTAAAAAAGAGATCTTTTGGATTATGTGTATAACTCATACTTATTTATCCATATAGGAGGTAAAAGGATGTATATAGATATGAAGAAAAACTTACAATGGAATAACATGAAGTGGAAAATTTCAGAGTATTTATATCGATGTTTGATATGTCAGTAAGTTAAGGAAGAATGATATAAGCCTAAATGCATGAAGAAATAATTACCCATACTTGTATAGAAATAGGAAAACATCACTATGGACTTCATTATGGGTCTCCCCCAAACTTCTAAAGGTCAAAATTCTATATGGGTTTCAATTGACCATCTTACAAATGTAGTTCATTTTATTACTATCAAAGAATATTTATCCCTTGAACAAGTCACTGTGATATATATAAGGGAATTGGTAAGGCTGCATAGAGTACCACTATCCATTATATCTGATCTAGATCATAGGTTTTTGCTTTGTGGTTCTAGAGTATTATTTAGAAATTATTATAGATATAAGTAATCTTTAGCACTGTATATCACCCTGAGTTAAATGGTCAGTCTTAGAGAACCATTCAAACTCTAGATAATTTATTGAGATATTGTTCTATATATTTATAAGAATGTTAGGATCAACCCCTACCATTATAATAGATCACATATAACAATATTTTATATTATAAAATTCATATGGGACCTTATGAGTCTATGTATAGGAAGAGATATAGGACTCCAACATGATATGATGAATCTAGAGAGATGAAATAGATAGATCCAAGACTTGTCCAAAAAATTATAGAGAATGATTAAACCATTAAATGACATATGAAAGCAGCACAATGTTAATAGAAGATTTATATAGATAATAATTGAAGAGATATAGATCTTTAATTTATTGATAATTAATTTCTTAGAATATCACTATAAAAGTGAGTTAGGATATTTATGAATTAAAGGAAGCTGATCCCTATATACATCAATCCTTTTTATATCCTTGATTATGTTAGATTCATAAATTATTATTTAGCACCCCCTACTCACTTCTACCAAGTTAATTATGTCTTATATTTATCATTTTTTAGGATTTATATACAATATCCATCACATATACTAAACATAGATATGTGGAATTAGAAAATTAACATTCCTATAAAGAACAACCTATGGAGATCTTGGAGTGAAGAGATAAGTTGTTTTAGAACAAGACCACACATATGGTTAGTTTTCTGGAGAAATCATATGTTTTAGGAGGCTATTTGGTAACCTAAGGATGTTATGAGATAAATTACCCTAACTTGTTTTCTAGTAATAAAATTTTGATGTTGAAATTTTTTAAGGGGGTAAAAAGTAATGACCATAGTTTTTCATTCTTAAATAAATACTATGTTTGATAAATTAAGATACGTGTTACATATAATATAAAAAACCAAAATATATTAGAATAACATTATTATAAAATCTATAATAAACACTAATATAGTAAACCATTAAAATTTATTACATTTAGCGGATAAATAATTAATAAGAGTTAACATTGAAAAAAATTATTTTCAAAAAAGTCCATTTTATTTATATGTAAATCCTTTAAAAAACTGAATTTAGAAATCTAAAAATAAAAATTTGAAAAAAAAATTCATTTTTTAACTCCACTCATGAAAATTTACCTAGTATGTATTTTATATATTTTTTTAAAACAATGATTTTTAAGTCAAAATATACGATTTTTATAAAAATTATAATTTTTATGATTTATCACTATATGAGAAAATCCTAGAAGTTAAAAAAACATTTAAAGTAATAATATATCTATTTAGGTAATAAATTTTTACATTTTAATATACTATTTTAAGATTATAAATACTATGTTTTACATTTATAAAAATAAATCAAAAAATCACTTTAATAAAAAAAATCGGTCTTCTCTTTGAATGAAGTATTTTCTAGATGATATTCAGTTTTGGATTTCCTTGAAAAAAATAAAATATTTTATTTGATTTATAATAAATCAATTTATGTTATTAAAATCATTAATAATGATAATTTTATCTTATATATAAGTTTAAAGTTGAAAAACAACATTTTTCTAAAAATAGTTTTTATGTGATTAAGTGTGTTTAATTTTAAATTAATTTTTTCAAACCTTTAAAAAATTTATTTGATAAAATTATTTTGAAATTTAAGTTTATAAGTTTTAAATTAGGTTATGAGGTCAATTTTAATTTTAGTTAACAATATTAATTATTAAGGTTAAAAAAAAGTTACCACATTAAAAAATTAAAAACATTTAAATTAATTTTACAATAGAGAAATGGCCAAAACATGTTATTTTTTTAAATAACTGGTTGAGAGGATTTGAAAATTTATCTTTTTCTAAACTACACTTTAATTTAATTTTTATCCATTAAACATTGAATAGTTTATTGGAATTATTTAAAAATGATGTGTGTTTCCAAAAGATCAATTTTCTTCTCTTATAAAAAGATTCCACTTGCACCATTTCAAAACTACACTCTCATATCAAAATTTATTGAAAAAAACCTATATTTAAAATAATTTATTTATTTCACATGACCTAATTCCCATTTTCACCACAAATTATCCTATGTCCCTCAAATCTAAGGTCTTCACTGAGAGGAAGTTCAAGGTCTCAACATAGGCATCATATTTTTCTTAACGTTTCTTTTGAATTATTTATTTTATAATCCAAACATAACCATAATGTAATTATAAAATTATAAACATTAATATGCTGAAATTTTTTTATAATTATGTCCCAACTATTTTTTATTCTCCTTCATCTAGTAAGAAAAGAAAGAATCATCGTTAGTGCATGCGAGCGAATTACTACCTCCATGAACCGACACTTTCATTTTTTCATCCCCACACCTCATGGATGGTCTTAAATATTTTTTGATGAATAATATTATTTATATAATTTATTTATCATTTAAATTATCATCCTATATCCACCTTCACTCATCAAATTCGTTGGGTAACAGAAACACTAATTGTGCATTGTGAAGACTACGCCTCCATGAATAAACTTGCCTAATTTTACTTCACTTAAAAACATGGATGGTTTTAGTTTTTAGGTGATGATTATATATGATATATATACATAATATATGTTATTAATATGTTTTTTTGTATAAAACAAAAATTAATGATCGTTATAAGGTAATCTATCAATATCGGTAAATAACCCAAAACAAATTCATTACCATTCTAGTTTTCATGAAATGGGACTCAAAATACCATGTAATGCTATTATAAAATTATAATACTTTATAAAAAATCAATTATATTACCTTTTATGGGTTTTAATTGATTATATTTATGAGAAAAATGAATATCGACACTGCTTCTACCAACCAAGTTCAAAATGATCAAGATTATTAACACTCGATGTTGAAAAAATATTATGACAATATAATAAATAAAGATAATTTTTATTATTGAATAGTATTAATGGAAATGTATATGAATATTTTTCTGAAATAGGGAATTAATATTTTCATTTTTATTATACTGTAGGTTATATCATTTTTGAGGAAATTAAGTGTAATGGTAAGGGACTTGGTAATTGAAACTCATTTCATTGAGTTATAAAATTTCTTATTTGAAAATATTTTTCCAAATACTTTCCCATTTAAATGATGTTATATTTTTCACTTCTAGTAAAAGAGTTTTTTGAAGAAATTCTATTTCCATGAAAGGTTTTCTTTTATGTGTTCTTAAAAACAGAAGAGAATTTTGAAAAGAGACTCATAACCATGACATTTACAATGATGATTTTTTTACTAAAAGTTATTTTCATGATTTGGTTTTCATTGGATTCAAAATAGATCTACCCCCAATAGAGTTATATTTCATTTTTACCCTATGTTGTTCTTTTATCATGTGATTATTTTTTGTGATAAAGTTTTCAGTATCAAGTGATTTAATTTAAGGTGTTATATGGATATTTTATAAAACTCATATTATGTCATGTTTTCCTTAAAAAAATTTAATTATTTAATTTTAGATATTATATGAAATACATTTTATTTCCATGGGTTCTTTATATGATTATTTGGAAATTCCATGAAACCCATTTTTCTTTCTATGGTTTATTTTATGATATGATAACTATTTTTCTCAGGTGGCACAAAAATATAAGGATTATGAGATGAGTGGGACCTATATATCCATCTAATTCATTAGATAAAGACATATATCTCATAATATAGAAATGTTATGTGAAATGTTTATCATGTATCTAAGTTCAAAAAGAGTAATAATAATGGCATTTCACTCTACTCACAATTTTATGAGTAAACTGGTTGGTGGGTAGTTGGGTTCACAAAGATAAGAAAAGGTATTTTTAAAATTATGTCGCTTTCTTTTCTATACTCCATGGAACATGTTATATACTTCATATTTTATTTTTATCATTCAATGGTAAAAGTATTATTTTTTGATATTTTATGTTCATATTTTGTGATTATGGTTAACTCTTATTATTTTATATTCTTTTAAATCATATATTTTTTCCTTATTCATGATTTTATGTATGTTTAATATCTAACCATTATCTTATTTGATATTTTATCCATTAATGAGAATTTAATATAACCACTTTTTATGTTTTCCCTTACCAAAATATTTAAAGAGGATTATGTCTCATAGAATTTAAAATAATGGATTTATTTTATGGATATATTTTCACAACATGTGAAATATTTTTTTTGTTCCTAGTCCCCAAGACACTAAACCATTAGTTCATTGGGTTGTGTAACTATATGTAGAGGTTATAAATAAACCATATAATCAATGTGTTATTTATATATGTTTATATTTGTTCACTTAAGTAATCACCACTTCTAATACTCATTCCATAAACACATACACCAAACAAAAATAAAAAATCGAACCAAAGGAAAAATAAGGAAAAGATAAATGAACACACAAGATTACATGGTTTAGACTTTTGTCTTGAATCTATGAGATAACACTAAAAAATATTTATATTATTAGAATTACAACGATATAAATCACTGTAGATATTGAGCTAGCGATTACACTCAATATTTCAAAGTCATACAGTGTAGTCAACACTTGGTCCCACCTCTCTTTTATAGAGGTAATCAACCAGTAAAGATGGTTTCACCGACCTCTAAAAATCATAGTCCACCATCCATTGACTTCACTATTCTTCTTTATCCATCACCGACTCAACCGATGAAATCGGTAGACAATACATCACACCTAAGTGATAATCATAAACGAGTCTTCTAAACCCGTTTGAAGAACAAGATCTTCTGGTAAACTCAACCACAAGCTGAAGGTTGAAACTACCACCACACTGACAAAGCTAAAGTGAAATACCAATTTCTAAACTTCTAATAAGTTAAATTCATTAAATTTTATAACCTTCACATTACCAATAGTTAGTTATATAAAAATTATTAGGTTTTAAACCAATACATTATATTGTTAATTTTATAACCTTTTTATGTTTTTTAGGTTTTTATTATGTCTCATAATATTTGGTAGGAAACCTAAATCAAAATTTAATATTGGTTATAGACTATTTTATAGGTTTCATAAACTTGTAGATATATATCTATAAGTTTCAAGTATGTTTATGTAACGACCCAAAGTTTCATTAATGGAAATCCCTATTAATCTAATTAAATTTCTCTTTATGTTTATATAAAATGTCAACTTCTTTGGTTTTATATTAAAAATTTTGACCGTTGCTAATATAACCGTTGAACAGTGATCACACGATTAGTATAAATATAGGGCTTTAACAAATCCAATTTACTCAGACAAAAGAAGCGATAACCTCATCCAGTAGAATTTCTCTATACAAAGCCCATTTCTCGAAGCTCGGAAAAGAGGTGGAGTCCTTGGGCTTCGCTCGTGACCAAGACCAAGCCGAGCTTCATCATGTCAAGCTCAAACAGGACCTTCTACGGGAGAAGTGGAAGTTGATAGAAATTACCACTCGAGCGATGTTATCTGAGTCACCCCAAGAGTCTGTCACCATCACACACCTTACCCTTAAGTCTTATGCGGCTGTTTTAAGGGGTTATGTAACAAAACTCTTATACTATATTCATGTATATTATTTTTTATATAATAATAAATATACCTTCTTGTCATTATCGATACATTGTAAATGGTTTTTAAAGCACAAATAGTGTTTTTAGTTATTATTTAATTAAGAATTATATATTTTTTAAATTAAGGGATTTTTGAATTAAATAATATTTTAATAAAATATTATTATTATTAAATTAATTTTAATTAAATATAAATGATCTTATAATTTTATGAATGCAATTATAATTTTTACTAAGGTTTGAAATCCATTTCTGTCAAAACCCATGAATTTTCGATAAATGTTGGTTTTTATTTTAAAAGTGAAAATTAACATATTAATAAAATTATTTAGATAAAATAAATGTTATTTCTGGAATCAGGACGTTGAAATTATCCAACGGTGAATTTTTCATAATTTTCTGAGACAGTCAAATGTTTTGCTAAAAATTAAATACCGTTTAAATATATAATGTGTTTTATGACATCATAATGTCCCAATAGTGATGTAATAATATACTATAATATTTATGTTCGGTCAATATTTTTTTTACCATTAAAATAATGTGATTTTGGGTTTGTTTGACTTACTTTTCAAAGCATTAATGGACCCCTCAAGACTTATTAAACACCCTGTCTTTTTAAATTAATTTCCATGGGAGTGTGACTCACCTCCACATAATCAAACCTATTATTTTAAGAAGTTAGGACTTTGGACTTATAAAATATTATTTTCCTCTTCCCTTTTTCAAAAACCACGGGCAAAAACCATGGGATGGTTTTTGGTTTGGATTAATTTAATGTAAGGGGACCCAAACCTAAATAATAAAGAATTCCCTCACCTTGCCTATATAAACCCACCCAAGATCCCACTTCCTCCTCACTCAAAGCCTTTTGAGTTCATCCAACCTCTACCCTACTCTCTGAATAATCCTCCCAAGGTTCCCCAAGCTCCCAAGAAGCCTCTCACAAGCCTCTCTCTAGCCTTTGGAAGCACACTTCCAAGTAAGGGTTTTTTCTTCCTTTCTCATTTTGTCCAATTTTGTTTAAGTTGTTTTGACCTTTTAATTTCAATTATGAATGTTGGGGTATGGTTTCAAACCTCCCTCATACTTCCCTCTTTATGTTTGAATGATGGGAGACCCTTTCTCTCTCCTTAAATGCCTCCCATATACACCCGTTACTATGCCGAAATTCCTAAAGGAACTTCTCTCTCCTCATTTACATTCAAGCAATAATTTTGTATCATGAATCTAAATTCCATTAAAATTGTTGGGACATGTATCTATATGAACTCATTATTGTCCATTACATTTAACTATGATTAGTAACCCCTTTATCTCTCATCAACCGTTTTTATGAATTCTTATGTCATGCCGTTATGTTGCCGAAATCGCACCGATTTTCTAAGCCAATGCCATTGTGTAGTGAATACCATGCCCATTTATCCATCAAGGGTATTCAACTTTATGAACATTTAATTATTGATTATAAAGTTTCATGTATTAATTCCACATTATTTTATCATGGAATAAATGATTATGTTTTATGAATCTGTGTTTTATGATCCATGTGGCACACTTATGCATGAAATGAAATGTTTAAGAAGGGTGCGCCCTTATAGCGCTCCAATGCATTGGGAAAAAGTATAGTATCATGATAAGTCATGTGAAATGAGTGTTGAATCATGCTAATTCAAGTTCAAAGAGGGTTTACTCGTGCTTCATGTGCAATGAGGATTTACTCATGCTCCATGTGCAATGAGTCTTGGCTCATGCTAATTCCATGTTAAGTGTTGTTGCCACATTTCCATGTTATGATTATCATGCTTTATCATGACTTTATGTTCATGTTTCTCTTGTACTCTATTGATATGCCTAATGTCTAACATGCATTGTACTCCTCATGTTATTCCATGTGTATTCCCTCACTGGGCTTTATAGCTCACCCTTTTCTTATGGATGTCCTCAGGTTATGCCATACAATGCTAAGTACAAGGGAATGTAGTGGTCATGTAAAGGAAGTTTTCAATAAAGATGTTGTATTTCATGTTTCATGTTTTTATGTAATGATCCTAAGCCCCAAAGACACTAAACCTCTTAATCTTCTATGTTGAATCAAGTGAAGTTTTATGTAATAAATCATGTTTAAGTTGTAATAAAAAGAAGGGTTTTCATAGTTTGTATCAAAGGATAGGTTTAGTTATTTTTTGGATTAGGATTAGAAAACCCTAGTAAAGCCTTAGAGACAAGACTAAGTATAATAAAAACATCCCTAAGTTTTGGTAAGTACTGATTAAGTGGTTTATCAAGAAAATACATCCATGTCTGGATACGAGCAGGTAGAGGCGGCTCTGGCACAGATGTATCCTAGGGGTAAAACCCGAAAACACCGCTTTGAGCTAGACTCGAACGGGAACTGGTGCATGACAATGGGTCTTGCTGCACTCTTGGTTACGACAATCCTAGGGGATATTTTTTGATAAATTCACAAGCTTAGTATGAACCCTTATTAAGGGAATTAAAAAAAATTCCCCTAAGAATATATGTTAGAAAGTAGATCATGAAAAGCCTAGATTGAAGCCTATAGACTCATGAGTTAAGGAAATAAAAGTTTATTTATAAGTAATCAACTTTTGTCTTTGGATTACCCTTTATGTGTTACCCCTAACTTTCCTTTTATTCCAGCCAATGGCCGGTAATAGGAGGAATCGGGCTAACAACCGTTGTGAAGATCAGTGTGATGACTGTACTAATGAGATGCCCAATCCAATGGGAGCGTGAATCGTGAACTTTTCCCCGCTTCTCTCTCAACTAAATAAAGATTTGAATAGAAACACGGGTCAAGAGGAACGTTCAACCCCCCCCTAAAAAAGAACAAGTCACTATCGAGAGCTTCATGAGACAAAGGCCTCCTACTTTTAGTGGATCATCCGATCCCACGATCGCTGAAAAATGGATCAACTCCATTGAAAAGATCTTCTCCATCCTTAAATGTTCTGAATAAGAGAAGGTTCTCCTAGCAGCTTATCGTATGGAGGTTGAAGCTGATCAATGGTAGACGTTGATAAAAAATACAAAGCCTGAGGAGGAGATCGAGGCGTTGGAATGGAAGGATTTCCAGAAGATGTTTTTCGATAAATATTTTCTGCACACCCTCCGGCTTAAGATGGAAAGGAACTTCCTTTCACTCAAGAAAAAAGACGAAGAATCTGTTGGAGCGTATGAGGAAAACTTCACAAAGATTGCACGATACTTTTCCGGCTTTGTCGTTACCCTAGAATGCAAAGTTTACCGCTTCTTTGGTGGGTTGAAGCCTAGCCTACGAAAAGCATTAGCAATCTGTGACTTCGACAACTATGAAGAAATTTTCCGATGTGCCCTCAAGGTCGAAATAGAGATTGGAGAATCATAGGGGTATCATGGGGATAAGAAGCATAAGGTGGACTTCAATGCTGGTGGTCCGATGGATAAATCCAATGGTGCTAAGAAGATCCAGCACCCCACTTTCCAAAAGTGCAAAAAGAAGCACCCTGGAAATTTCCTTAAGGGGACGAGTAAATGCTTCAGGTGTGGAAAAGAAGGGAACCTAGCTGTTAACTGTCGGCAAGAAAGGCCCGCAGCTGCGACAGAGGAGAGGAATGATCCGTTCGAACCTCAATGTGTTTTTCAATGCTACAAATGCAAAGAACCAGGTCGTTTTTCAAATCAGTACCCTAATACAAGGGTTTTCGGAGGCAACCAACAACCTCCAAGGGAGAAAGGAAGAGATTTTTCCATCACTTCTGCCGAAGTGAACCCTGAAAATGAAGTGGTGACAGGTACACTAGTTATTCATTCAAGAATAGCGAACGTACTTTTTGATTCAGTTTCTACGCATTCTTTTATATCTTGAAAGTTTAGTAGAACAATCCCATCACCACCACAAATCATGGAAGTAAAGATGTCGGTGAGTACGACAAATGTGGCAATCATTGCATCCCATGAATATAAGTCCTCCCCTATTATAATCTGTGGATTGAATTTCTCGGCGAACCTCATCATACTCCCTCTTGTGGAATTTGATGCAATTCTTGGTAGGATTGGATTTCCTTATATAGAGCCAACATAAATTGTCGGGAGAGGGAAATCACACTCCATATGGAGAATCAAACCTCGATTATTTAAAATTGTAAGTAGGAAGATGAATCTCCTTTAGATCCATCATCTCAAGCATGGATATTAATTCCCTATGAGAACGCGTATCTGGCTTAGATGATTGAGTCTAAGGAAGAAACCATCCTTGAAGAAATGCCTATTGTGAGGGAATTCGCTAAAGTGTTTCCTGAGGAACTACCTGGTCTTCCTTCTAGAAGAGATGTTGAATTCTCAATTAAACTTTTACCCGGGGCTTTACCAATATCCAAGACACCATATGTAATGGTTGTTGTAGAGCTTGAAGAGCTGAAGAAACAACTACAGGAGAATCTGGATAAAGGGTTTATACGCCCAAGTGCTTCACCATGGGGTGCACCAGTCCTCTTCGTCAAGAATAAGGATGGGTCAATGCGTCTTTGCATCGATTATCATGAACTTAACAAAATAAAGATAAAGAACAAGTATCCTCTCCCATGAACTTATGACTTGTTCGATCAGCTGCGTGGAGCACAATACTTCTTCAAGGTGGACTTGCGGTCAGGATATTATCAAGTAAGGGTGAAGAAGGAAGATATCCCCAAGACTGCTTTTCGCACAAGATACGAGCACTATGAATTCATAGTAATGCATTTCGGACTCACTAATGCTCCAGAAATCTTCATAGACTTAATGAATAGAGTCTTTATAGATTACCTCGACAAATTTGTGGTAGTCTTTATAGATGATATTCTGATATACTCCAAAACCAGGGAGGATCATGAGGAGCATTTAAGAACTGTACTAGAGACTTTGCGCAAGGAGAAGCTCTATGAAAAGTACAAAAAGTGTGAGTTCTGGTTGAAGGAGGTCTCATTCTTGGGCCATATCATCACAAGCAATGGGATATCTGTGAATCCCTCCAAAACAGATGCAGTTGAGGGATGTCCGAGGCCAACATCGGTAACAAATATCCATAGCTTCTTGGGATTAGCTGGATATTATCGATGATTTGTGAGAAATTTCTCACGATTGTCCAACCCTCTTACCAAGCTAACTCTAAAGGTAGTAAAGTTTGATTGGAGTGATGAATACAAAGAAGGCTTCAAGGAGTTGAAAAAGAGGCTTATCACTACGCCCGTGCTCACTTTATGCACAAGTGGGGAACCTTTTGTGGTTTTCAGTGATGCTTCGAAGAAGGGATTAGGCTTTGTACTGATGCAGAATGATAAAGTGATATCCTATGCCTCAAGGCAGTTGAAGATCCATGAGAAAAACTATCCAACGCATTATCTAGAGTTGGTGGTTGTGATCTTTGCCTTGAAAATCTGGTGGCATTATCTATATAGAGAGAAGTGTGAGATATATACTGACCACAAGAGTCTTAAATATATATTCACACAGAAAGAGACTAATATGTTCTAGAGAAGATGGATAGAGCTCATCAAGGATTATGACTGTTCAATCCATTACCACCCTAGGAAAGCGAACAAGGTGGCAGATGCCTTAAGTAGAAAGGACCCATCTATTCTATCAATGATGATAATTGAGAAGGATCCAATATTCTTATACTTGATGAAAATGGACATGGGAATCATAAAGAAGGGAACATCCTCAATCCTTTCACAAATTATTGCTCAACCGCCTCTTTTGGAAAAGTTAAAGGATGCTCAAAAGGATGATGTGGGAATTTAGGAAAAGGTGGAAGCTATCGAAAAAGGGAAATCCTCGGAGTTTAATGTTAATGAATAAGGAATTGTGCGGTTTGGGAAAAGACTATGTGTTCCATCAAGTCTGGAGCTGAAGAAGGAACTATTGGATGATGCACATAGTTCAAATTTCTCTATTCACCCAGGGAGCACAAAGATTTTTCGAGATCTCCGAGAAAACTTTTGGTGGGATAATATGAAGAAGGAGATTTCTGAATATACATCAAAGTGCCCGGTGTGTCAGAAAGTGAATGTATAGAGACCGAAGTCTAAGGGGATGATGCAACCATTTCCCATACCAAAATGGAAATGGGAGAACATCACCATGGACTTTATCACTAGACGTCCAAGGACATCCAAAGGAAACAATGTAATCTGGGTTGTTGTGGATCGTCTTACAAAGACTACACACTTCATTTCTATTCGGGAGGATTTCTCTTTGGATCAACTAGCACAGATATATATCAGAGAATTGGTAAGGTTGCATGGAGTACCAATATCTATTGTGTCTGACCGAGATCCAAAATTCACCTCTATGTTTTGGAAGAGTCTTCAACATGCTCTAAATACTGAACTGGATTTCAGTACGGCCTATCATCCTCAAACTGATGGCCAATCCGAGCAGAATATCCAAACACTTGAGAACATGTTGAGAGCATGATCAATGGACTTTAAAGGAGGATGGGATCAACATCTTCCTCTGGTTGAGTTCTCTTATAATAACAATTTCCACTCAAGTCTCAAAATGGAACCATATGAAGCCCTGTATGGGAAAAGGTACAGAACACAGGCATGTTGGGATGAGGTCAGTGAACGTAAGCTTCTTGGACCAGAAATGGTCGAAGAAATGGTGGAGAAGGCAAAAACCATTCAGCAGTATATCAAGGCAGCCCAGAGTCGACAGAAGAGTTATGAAGATAATCGTCGACGAGACCTTGAGTTTAAAGTTGGAGACATGGTTTTTCTAAGCATATCTCCATGGAAGTAGGTCATGAGGTTTGGAAAGAAAGGGAAGTTAGGTCCAAGTTACATCGGCCCCTTTGAGATTCTTGATCGTGTCAGGGCTGTGGCCTACCAACTAGCACTTCCACCTACCATGGCCAATGTAAATGATGTCTTTCATGTATCCCTCTTAAGGAAGTACATACTGGACCCTTCACATGTACTCTCTTCTGAGGTGGTACAATTTGAAGATGATCTTTCTTATGAGGAGCAACTAGTGAAGATCTTAGATCATAGAGAAAAAGTTCTATGGAATAAGACAATGCCCCTCATCAAGGTGTTGTGGAGAAACCACAAGTTTGAAGAAGAGACTTGGGAATCAGAGGAAATTATGAAGCTGAGTTACCCACATCTATTTTAGTGTGGAAAAAGGAAACTTTGAGGGCGAAATTTCTTAATGGAAAAAAATTGTAACGACCCAAAGTTTCATGAATGGAAATCCCTCTTGATAAAATTAAATGTATCTTTATGTTTATAAAAAATTTCAACTTCTTTGGTTTTATGTTAAAAATTTTGACCGTTGCTAATATAACCATTGAACATTGATCACATGATTAGTATAAATATAGGGCTTTAACAAATCCAATTTACTCAGACAAAAGAAGTGATGGCCTCATCCAGTAGAATTGCTCCATACGAAGCCCATTTGTCGGATCTTGGAATAGAGGTGGCGTCCTAGGGATTAACTCTTGACCAAGCCCAAGATGAGCTTCATTATGTTAAGCTCAAACGGGACCATCTATGGGAGAAGTGGAAGTTGATAGAAATTACCACTTGAGCGATGTTATCCGAGCCACCCCAAGAGTCCGTCACCATCGCACACCTTACCCTTAGGTCTTATGAGGCTGTTTTAAGAGGTTATGCTACAAATCTCTTGTACTATGTTCATGTATATTATTTTTGTATATAATAATAAATATACCTTCTTGTCATTATCGATACATTGCAAATGGTTTTTCAAGTACAAATAGTGTTTTTAGTTATTATTTAATTAAGAATTCTATTTTTTTTAAATTAAGGGATTTTTGAATTAAATAATATTTTAATAAAATATTATTATTATTATTAAATTAATTTTAATTAAATATAAATGATCTTATAATTTTATGAATGCAATTATAATTTTTACTAAGGTTTGAAAGCCATTTCTGTCAAAACCCTTGAATTTTCGATAAATGTTGGTTTTTATTTTAAAAGTGAAAATTAACATATTTATGAAATTATTTAGAAAAAATAAATTTTATTTCTGTAATCAGGATGTCGAAATTATCCAACGATAAAGTTTTCATAATTTTCTGAGACAGTCAAATTTTTAGGTAAAAATTAAATACAATTTAAATATATAATGTGTTTTATGACATAATAATGACCCAATAGTGATGTAATAAAATACTATAATCTTTATGTTCGGTCAATATATGTTTTATCATTAAAATAATTTGATTTTGGGTTTGTTTTACTTACTTTTCAATGCATTAATGGACCCCTCAAGACTTATTAAACACCTTGTCTTTTTAAATTAATTTCCAGGAGAGTGTGACTCACCTCTACATAAGCAACCCTATTATTTTAAGAAGTTTGGACTTTGGACTTATAAAATATTTATTTTCCTCTTCCCTTTTTCAAAAACCATGGGCAAAAAACATGATATGGTTTGTGGTTTGGATTAATTTAATGTAAGGGGACCCAAACCTAAATAATAAAGAATTCCCTCACCTTTCCTATATAAACCCACACAAGCTCCCACTTCCTCCTCACTCAAACCCTTTGGAGTTCATCCAAACTCTGCCCTACTATCTCTATAATCCTCCCAAGGTTCCCCAAGCTCCCAATAAGCCTCTCAGAAGCTTCTCTCTAGCCTTTGGAAGCACACTTCCAAGTAAGGGTTTTTTTCTTCCTTTCTCATTTTGTCCAATTTTCTTTAAGTTGTTTTTCACTTTTAATTTCAATTATGAATGTTGGGGTATGGTTTCAAACCTCCCTCATACTTACCTATTTATTTTTGAATGATGGGAGACCCTTTCTCTCTCATTAAATGCCTCCCATGTACACCCGTTACTATGTCAAAATTCCGAAAGGAACTTCTCTCTCATCATTTACATTCAAGCAATACTTTTGTATCATGAATATAAATTACATTACAATTGTTGGGACATATATCTATATGACCTAATTACTGTCCATTACATTTAAATATGATGAGGAACCCCTTTCTCTCTCATCAACCGTTTTTATGAATTCTTATGTCACGCCGTTATGCTATCGAAATCGCACCGATTTTCTAAGCCAATTCCATTGTGTAGTAAATACCATGCCCATTTATCCATCAAGGGTATTCACCTTTATGAACATTTACTTATTGATTATAAAGTTTCATGTATAAATTCCACATTCATTTATCGTGGAATAAATGATTATGATTTATGAATCCATGTTTTATGATCCATGTGGCACACTTATGCATGAAATGAAATGTTTAAGAAAGGTGCGCCCTTATAGCACTCTAATGTATTGGGTAAAGTATAGTATCATGATACGTCATGTTCAATGAGTGTTGAATCATGCTAATTCAAGTAAAATGAGGGTTTACTCATGCTTCATGTGCAATGAGGATTTACTCATGCTCCATGTGCAATGAGTCTTGGATCATGCTAATTCCATGTTAAGTGTTGTTGCCACATTTTCATGTTATGATTATCATGCTTTATCATACCTTTATGTTCATGTTTATCTTGTTTTCTATTGATATGCCGAATGTCTAATATGTATTTTACTCCTCATGTTATTACATGTGTATTCCCTTACTGGGCTTTATAGCTCACCCTTTTCTTATTCATGTCCTCAGGTTATCCCATGCAATGCTAAGTACGAGGGAATGTAGTGGTCATGTAAAGATAGTTTTCAATAAAGATGTTATATTTCATGTTTCAAGTTTTTATGTATTGATCCTAATTCCCAAATACATTAAACCTCTCGATCTTATTTGTTGTATTAAGTGAAGTTTTATGTAATAAATCATGTTTAAGTTGTAATAAAAAGCAGGGTTGTTATAGTTTATTATCTTAGTAAATGAAGTTGTAGTAAAGTTTTCTTTGAGTTTGTTTCTACTATTTACTACAATTTATTGTTACATGATTTTTAGTTATTATTCCATGATTATTTTATTTTAATATATATATATATAATTATATTTTAACATCATTTCTTATGAAAACCAAATTTGGAAGTCACTTTTTACACCGATATTCATAAAAAGTGACATTGAAAGTAACTTTCACATTGATTTTTTTATTAAAAACGAGGTTGAAAGTCGATCTATATCTATATCATGTTGGTATTTACATGTTAGTTTTAATTAAAACCTGACATTGAAAATATATTTATATCTATATTTATTCAGTATTTAAATATCGGTTATTATAGTAATTGAGTTTGAAATGTACATTAGATGTTGGTTATTAAAAAAACCAACATTGAAAGTGACTTTGAACACCAATTTTTATAAGAATCAATGTTGAAAATATCTTTATATCTATATTTAGTTGAGATTTGAACATCTCTTTTTATAATAATTTATATTGAAATCCACTTTTGATATTGGTTTTTAATAATCAACATTAAAACTATACATTTATCATCCATTGTATTCACATTTCTTTTTAATCTATTTTAAAAATGAAAAGTAACTGATGTTAAATGGTTAATTTATAGTAGTGTAAATATATAGTGTATGGAACTACATGTGGTATAACTAATAGGTCCCCCATTACACAAAAATACATTCATTCCTCATGATAAAATTTTATATCTCTATATGAAACTAAATCCACAAAAATATTCACATATTATCACAACCTATATTACTCAATAGTGACCATCAATTAAGGATAAATCACATTCATACTTTGAGAGGTAAATTATCATTTCACTTTATAAGAATATTAAATCAACATAAAATAATGATAAATTAAAACTCTCTTTTCTATAACATGATACATTTTTTAATCTTAAAATCCTTTAATAATATTAACAAAAACATACATAATTTCCCACCTTTTCATTCCCCATATGATATACCACTTTGGTGGCCTTATCTTTATTGTAATTTTAGGGTCCTGTTTAAACTTATTACATCTTGATTTGATTCACACCACATATCTATGTTATAATCTCATAAATCCCCCCCATTAAACTCCTTTAATGGGTAACATCTATGAATAAATACTGCTTGATTAATGTTGAGATCAAAATTTATAATCCATATGTTTAACTCCTTGAAAATAATATTCAAAATTATTTAGTTAATAATATATAATGTTATGATGTTAATATATCCTTGAATACTAAAAACTATTTCTAAGTTCAACATCACCACATTTGAAATTTTCTATTAAAAAGTTTCTTTGAGATCATGTGATAAAAAATTTAAATGTAACTCTTTATATTAAGATAATTTTTTACCAATAAGGGTGTCTCCTCACAAACCTTATAAACCAAGGGATTCATCATTGAAATCTATACCTATCCAAAATTTGGAAAAAATGTCCAACTAGGTCAAATATACTAAGATATAAATTGGGAAATATGAAACTAGAAGTAGGAAAAGGGGGGTTAACTTGAATAAATTTCACTAAAACCCCAACGAATCATTATAAAATCACCAAGGGTATTAAATTAGGTGAACCCTATGGCTAGGAGGAACCTTGGATGAGTGAATAAAGAGGAATGGGAAATTAATTAAAATTGAGTAATGGAAAATAAGTAATTTTAACTTTTAAAATTTTGGGGAACTTGCATGGTTTGGCCATATGGTTTGGGAAACAATGAACCAAACATGATATTTTCACTAGAAGGAACCCCCATAAACATGGGTAAAGAATAAAGTTTCCTAAACCATTCACCCATAGTTCATATACCACTATAACTCCCCCTCCCTTTATATAGTCTGGAAACCTGGTTAATGTTAACTGTGTGCTAACCATGATACCGGTCTAGTTATTCCATTTTTTAACTCTAAATCATCCAACTAAATACATATCACAATAAAAAATAAACAATAAAATTAAATACATACCTATGACTTATAGAGTTCCACAATTCTCCCTAGTATTATTTTTCCCTAGAAATCTCAAAACACTCCTCAATAAAGAATAAGTGAGGAAATTTCTCTCTCATCAAGGCCTCACACTCCCATGTTTCATGTCTATCTTCATTGTACTACCATAGTGCACATACTAAAAAAATAAATTTACCCCAAAACACTATTTCATGGTGATACATAATGTTTATAAGATAAAAAACCTATTGGTTTTAGGTTCCAAATCCAAATCCTCCCACTCAAACATGTGAGGCAGGTCTGGATGATATTTATTTGACTGGGATATATGAAACAAACCATGAATAGAAATCATATTGGATGGTAAGTTTAGATGGTTTGAAACTCTCCCAATATTCTCAACAATCTCAAATAGCCCAACATACTATGGCCAAAATTTACATTGATTTCCTAACTGACAATTTACCAATCAAGGTGATACTCCAAGAAACACCAAATAACTAATAGAAAATTCAAACGAATAATGATGATGATTGAAATAAATGTATGATTACTTTGATCCATATCTTATATTATCTGAATCATCTAAAATTCATTGTCCATCTCCTAAATGATTCTTATTCTCAACCAGGAACACTAAACCAATTTAGACCAACAAAGAGGGGACCAAAATAATAATTCATAAATAGACTCAAAGTGATCCATCTTAATTGAGGTTTGATAACTCTCATTATAAGAAAACACAACCAACAATATATTTATATCCCAAGAGCCTCCAAAATCAAGTACAAAAACTTAGATAATATCTTCTAGAATTTGAATTATAAAATCCCATATTTAAGTTTAATTTTTATTTCCTTAAATTACTTGTTTTATTATCTTTAACGAATCAAAATATTTGTAGGAAGTAAATCATATAATAAATGAATCAAAATAAAAAATACATTTACTCATAATAGATAATTACAAAAAAAGTATACGAATCCATGTACTATATACCATGAATTATTACATCCCTTAAAACTTCATAAATTAAAATGAGACAATAAATAGAAAAAATAACATTTTTATGACAAGAAAATCATTGAGATCATCATCACCCTTGAGAATCACCATTAGTAAAACTAAAACTATAGTGAAAAAATATCATGAAAGGAGAAAGCATATTGTAAAATCAAAAATGAAAACTATATGAATAAGAATAGTGTTTATTAAAGTTTAAATGGAATGGATTTATAAGATGAAATTAGGGTAACATAACAGTCACATAACTGTTATCAAATGGTATATATCCATTGGGTATAATATTAGTAAACATGTTACTAGTTTGGAATTATTGTTATATAGTTATTATATTTATAAGGTTTATTTAAATATTAAAAAATATATGATTTTTAAATATAATTAAAAGATATTAATTCATTTGAGGAAATACCATTGATTCTAATGAAACTTTGTTTATGAATTAAATATTTTTTTTAAATATATCAATTTCATAGAATTATATCAATAAAATGTATTGATAAGTAATTATCACTAAAAAAATAATAACATTCAAAAAATTGTGGAGTAATTATAAAAAATACAAATTTAGTTATTTATGGATAAAAAAATGTTTGGTTTAAAAACATCAATTCCATTATATATTAATTTTTTTATATTTTTAGTTTTAAATTTAATGATATATTAATAAACATTTATGATTTGATTATTAATTATTTCTTAATAAAGATAAAATAATTTAATGTTAAAAGAGATATTTTTCAAAGAATTGTTTTTTCTATTTACTGTGTGTTTTTATTTTAATAAAAACTAAACTAATATTTATTAAATAATGATTTAAAAAATATTAGTTTATAAATATATAAACTAAAACAACGTAAAAATAATTTAATGGTTATTACATGGTAAGAAATAAGAATTTTTTTTATTAAAATAGGTTTTTCTAAAAATTATTTTTCAATGCATTATTTCTTTATTTTAACAAAATAATTATACTAGGGTTTAAGGATGATTTTATTATAATTTAATTTTTATACTTGTAAAAAAAATTTAGATCTCATGTTATGATTATTAATTTATATGAAATAAGAATAAGAACCTTTGATGTTTAAAAGTACATTTTCTAGAAACACAATTGTTTCTTTATATCTTTTGTTTTCATGTAAAAGATAAATTTATAATTTATATACATTTAATTAGATTAAATGAATTCCACATTTATAATAATCAAATCAAAATTATGTAATATTTATTATCTTATATATTTATTAAAAAAATAATCACCATGGTAAATAATTAAACAAGGTAAAAGTAGGTAAAAATGGGAAAAAATTACATGGGTAAATTTTTTGATAATTAAAATGATATAAACCCATTATATCATAAATTTGTTAATTTTAGTGTCAATATTAAAATTATAACCAAAATTTTCTTTTCTAACTTACCTAAATTCTATTTTATTCCATCTTTACCCTTCATTTAACACAAGTTTCTAAATAATTGTCCTTCATTTTCACCTATAAAAAGAGGTCTCTTCCATCCAATAAAAAATATTCTATGCTTAGGTTTTATAGTTAATAATTGTTCAAATTACATCTCCTAAATTATTATCCTTCATTTTTAAGTTCTTGGTCACTATTACAAGGCCTAAGTCCTTTATTTTGAAGGAAGATGTTGTGAGGAGTGATTCCATCAAAGTAACAAGTTATTATTCATTCATTTCATTTACCTTATCATCTGAAATATTCCTAAATATAATTCTCCAATATGATGATATAAAATGGACATAAATATTTTTTTAAAACTATGTTATCATAATATAAATCTATGTTCTTAATCATTCATTAGTTATAATGAATTTTTATTTGGGTTGATTTTACCACATTCATGAATGATTCAATAACATTTCCATCATGAATGATAAAGAAAACATAAATAATTGTAATATAATTTAATAAAGATTAATTTATGTTATGTTTATAATTCTATAATTGGAATATATAAATATATTCATTAATAAAATAAATTCTTTTTTTGAATCAAAATTCCCCAAAAGGATATTTTAACAGCTCTTTAGGAATCCTCACCATAACTTCCATAAAATGATCATTAGAGTTTCAAAATATATAAAAAATACTGATGTATAATCCATTGAAATTATGGATGTGATAGAACATGATAAAGGTTTAATGTTTTTAATTTTCATACCAAAGTTAGCATAAAACAAATGGGATAATTAATATTTATATATTAATTTTAACAAAGAATGTTGAATAAATATATAATAAGAAATTATAAATGAATGGTATAAAGTTAAATAAATATAAATATAGTTCTAATATATATAAATAATAAACCTAAATTTGGTATATAGGGTCTTAGAGCATGTATCACTAAATGAGAATCCAAGGTAAGGGAATTTTTTTTGACTCAATCTATTTTCATTGAGTCATACACCTTCTTATTTGAATATGTTATTCCATATTTTATAAATTATACCTTATAATTTAATTATAGTTTATTTACTCTTTATATTTTATCTATATGAATTTATTTCTCATAAAATACTTTTTCAATTTATTATTACTTCCTAAAAAATATGTTTTAAGGGTTTTTGTTAGCTGAACTTATTTTTATTGAGTTATAAAATTTCTTCATGATATCCATTATTCTATGTTTGGTTAATTATATCCTATTATTTTATTATATTGTATTTACTCTTTATATACTATGAATTTTCATTTCTTTCTCATAACCGTCTTTTAAAATGATTCTTACTTCATAAATTTTGTTGTCTATAGGGGTTTCATTCCAACTTCACTCTGAAATAAATGTTGTTTATGAATAAATTTCTATTGGGGAAAATTGTATGTTAGTTCTCTTTAAAACCCCATACTTTTTTATTCCCATCTAGTTATTTCTATGGTTTAAATTTATTATTAAAATTTAATATCTCTTTGGTTAACAATTCAATTTTAAGGATACCTATGAATGTAGCCAACCATATCTCTTTTTTCAGATGAGAATCTTTCTCATATATGTGCATGATTTTCTTATTATTTTATATATTTCCTTATCCTTACTTTTATTATTTTTAAGATCATTTTATATTAACTTTTTTTTCAAATGTGTGAAATTAATCTTTTTTAACATTTTCCACACAGATACATTCTCCCTCCATTATATTTAGTTTTAATTATTAAGCTTCCTTTCCAAGTTTTCATAATTTTCCAAATTAATTTTTATTTAATTTATCATAATTTTTCTAATTTTTTTTATGGATTATTTAATTTTAAAATATTAGTTATCGAAATGAAATGGGAATTTATTCTTATTTTTAAAATTTTTTGAATGCTCTTATAAAGTGTTTTTCATCTATAACAACATCCTTTAATGTTTTTTATACTTCATTGAGGATATGATAAAATGATACAATACACCTTATTTTCAATAGGGAATTAAAGTAATTATAATCCTAAACATGAATGATAAGATATGATGTCACACCCCGACCTAAGAATTTAAATTATTTAATTATTTTTCTACCTTTAAATATTTTTTCTGGGGTCCGGGGTGAGTCTCGGATGAATTTTATTAGTTTTTGATAAAATAAATTTCATTTTGGGTTCAACGGCATTAGATGCACGGGCGGAGCGCGATGTCGTACGGCTTCGCCCATGCAAAGATATAGCCTTTCATTAATTTTATTATTATTCAACATGATATGATTTCATTTGTTTTTTTATTTTATTATTAAGGTAATTATTATTATTATGATTATTATTATTATTATCTCTATTATTATTATTATCATTTACTTTTTTATTTAATTTTTATTTATTTTATTCTTTCTTCCTCTTTATTCTCTTCTCTTTTTATTATCTCTTCTCTATTCTGTTGTTCCATGTGGCTTCTCTCCCGCCCCACTTTTTCTGGATCTGGTTTCCTGCCCAGCTCACCTCCCTCGGTTTACCCAGCCGCTCTTCCCTGCTGACTCCCTTCACAGCGCCCTTGGCCTCCTCTCCTTTTCCTCCATGCGCATCACCCATCCCCCTCAACCATGCTCTCCCGTTCCCACACCTACAATACCCGACCTTCCTGCCGCTCTCATGTGCCCAACAGCCTGCTCTGCCACCCCGTACCAGTAGGTCGCTGCCTGCCCTCCTCTCACACACAACCCGCCTTCTGCCTCTCCCCCTCCACTGCCGGAGTAGCCCCCTGGACCTCCCATGCCACCAGCCCACCTCCAGACTCTGCAAACTCCGACCCTCCTGCTTCGCTGCTCAGCGATCCCAGCCCCGGTTCCCGTCCGCCTCTCCCATCACCTACATCCCTGCCTCCAGCCATTTCCCGATCCACCACCCCATGTAGCAGCGCTGCACCACCCTCCACCCAGCTCGTCGGGTTTTCCACCTCACACTCGACGCCCTCCTCGTCCATCCCACACTCTCGGTGTTCCCTCAACAGCACCAAGACCTCCCGCACGACTTGCCCCCTGCTTGCTCCGGATCTCCTTCAACCCATGCGAGGATTAATGAGGCCTAGAAGGAAGATATATAGATATAAAATAAGGTAAGAAATTTATCTAATTTTAAACATGATTGTGATGAAAAGATAATGTTCAGGAACCATATATGTGTTCCCTCCATACCATATTTGAAGAAGGAGATATTGGAAGAGGCTCGAAAATCATGATTCTATATTCATGATAGAATTATAAAGGTGTATAGAGATATAAAAGAGTATTTATGGTGATAAAACATGAAGAGATATATTTTAAAATATGTATCTCAGTTCTTATTTTATTAGCAAGTTAGGAATTAGAGAAAAAACTTATAAGGGGATGCTACAACCATTAACTATACTAGAATGAAATAGGAAAACATCACCATGAACTTTATCATTGGACCCCCCAAAACATCAAATTTAAACAATGATATTTAATTTATAGTCGATCTCCTTAAAAATTCTAAATACATCATTTTTATCAGAGAATATTTATCTCTTGATTATCTGGACATAATATAAATTAAGTAAGTTGTAAGGTTGTATGGAGTAACACATTCTATTGTATCTAATTGGGATATGAGGTTTTCCTATAAGAACTATCAAATTATTCAACAAGCTTTGGATACCGAGTTGAGTGTTAGTATGGTGTATCATCCTCAGATTTATGGTTGGGAGAAACACCTTCCTTTGGTAGACTTTTCTTACAACAATAGCTTATATTGAAAAATTATGATGGATACTTTTGAATACCTATATGAAAAGAAGTAAAAAAACAAATGTGTTGATATTAAGTTATAGAAATAATGATATTGGGACATGAGTGGACTGATTAAATGGCAGATAATTTAAGATCCTTTCAGTAACACATAAGGGCAGCACAAAGTTGATAAAAAAGTTATGTAGACAATCATCAATATGATCTCGAGTTAAAAGTTGGTGATAATGTATTCCTAAGAATATCTTCTTAGAATAAGGTTACATGGTTTGTAAATAAGTTAAGATTTATCCATATATATATTGGTCCCTTCTAAATTCTTGATCACATCGGGACAACAACTTGTCTTTATACACATCCACTAAATCTCTCTCAAGTTCACGAAGTGTTCCATGTATCTATCCTAAGAAATTAAATACGTAATCCTTCACATGTAATGAACTCATAAGTCATACTAAAAGAATAATATCCATCTTATGAATAATAGTTAGTGGATATTTTGGATCATAGATAGAAATTTTGCGGTGAAACCACTAATTGGAATATTCTATATGGGAATATGAGGATGTGATGAAACAAAGATATCCCCATTTTTCAGTATTATAGAGATGAATTTTTCAGGTGAATTTAATTTTAAGGGGAATAAAATATTAAACATATATATTTTATAATATATTTTTTCTTTAAAGAATTTTATTTATTTGATGGCCTTCATTATACGCAACACTGGGTTTAAACAAACCACAATATACTATTAAAATATTATTATTTAAAGTAATAGATATAACCTATCCATTGGATTGGAGGGTATTAATAAGACTAAATAAACTATAAAAAATGTGTGGTAACATATGTATAAAATTATTTTTTTACCAATTAATTACAATTAAAAATAAAAAATATTTTAAAAAAGATATTTTTTTAGAAAAACCATTTTTATGTGTGCATTTTTTGTCTTAATAAATTAAAAATCACTATTTGTAAATTCTTTTAATTAAATTTATATATTATATATTCCATAAAAAATTTTAACATTAATTTAATATTTTTATAATCATTGGATATTAATAAACCATGTTTTATGCTTAAAATGTATTTTTCTAAATAACAGTTTTCATCACATTTTGCACACTTATATTTGAAATTAATTTCATAAAATTATAGTTATTAAATTTGATAAAATGGATTTCATATTTGGAATTATTATGTTCAAAATTTTTAAATAGGACCCTTTTATTTTTGGTTAATAAGAATAGTAACCTTGGTCAAATTTATCACCTTAGTAAAAGGTTAATCGGGTTAATCAAGGTTAAAACTAAGTGATAAGATGATAATTTTTCATACTAATTATTATTGGATGAAGTTAATTAGGCCCTTTTAATATTAGGATCAAGTTTTATTTGTCTAATTAAAAATATTACAATAAAATTACCAATATAATATTTAAAGAAAACAATTTTACAAAATTTCACTCTCTTTGTTTTAAATATCTTTTATGTGTTCACATAGAAAAAATAGTTATGATTGAATATTAATATTCATTTTATGGATAGTAAAATTATATTCTTGATGGTAATTTATTTATTTATTTTGATTAAATAATTATCTTAAATTATTTCAAAATGCTAAATCAATATTTATTTAATTATAAGAAAAATAAAATAAATAATTTAAAATAAATACAAAAACTAATATAATTTGAGTGAGTTACAATGTTCCAAGAATTTAGTAGATTAATATAACATATTAGTGATGTTAAAAGGATTATATTATAATTATATATTTTTATTTATGTCTTTTTATTTAAATTAAATGAATAATGTAAAATTTTGCATTAATGATATTTTATCAAAATAATTTTTTATTAAAATATTTAAAAATCATAAAAATAGTGAAATATGATAAGGTGGATAAGATATAATCTAAAATTTCACCCCTTGGTTTTTTGTGAGTCAACTGTCACCTTATAACTAAAATTGTGACCCTTTAAGCGTGAAAAAGATATTACGGTGGGCAAGTTTAAAATTTGTTAATGAAGGGGTTAAACTAAAAGATATGGTTTAAAGAAATTAAACCATTCCAAATTTTATTGGTTGATTGTATTTCAACCCCATACTATATTATCATAGAACCCATGCCCTTGTGAATATATTTGGTCTAGATAATTAATTTATTATACTTTAATCCATTAAGAGATCCCAAGAGTGCCCCTCCCCTCATTTATAAAATAAAACCCCTCCTTTCTTGTTTTTCACCCCACTTTGAGCCTTCTAGATCGAACATACTCTAAAAAAAACCCTTATCAACATTATAATACACATTATTGATGTGTGGGTCCTCCCAGAAGACCAACCCATGGGTCTTTATAAGTATATATAAAGGATTTGTTTTAAAGAAGGGGATGCCAAATAACTTTCAAAGAAATTCGATCTTAGGATAAGGGACTTTAGTTTCAATTTTATTTTTGTGATATAAATTCCATATTCACCACTTGTTTCTTTTATTTGGTTTATACAATTCCCATAAATGTATTTTATGATTCTTATTATGAATTTTATAGGTATTTTCATATCCATCTAATGTTCTTTCTTCTACATGGATTACGAATCAAATTATATCAAAGCAGTATGAAATTTATATTTCAATTATATTTTAATAATTATTTTTATTCTTGAACTTACATTGAAGTAATTATATTATATTTATCAAATGAAACCATTTTATTTGATTATCCTCTAGTTATTTCTTGAGAATATATATGTTTCTTTCATTTTCATCACATTAATTATTTAAAAGGTGGAAAGAGTGTTTTTAAGGAAAATCTACTTTATTTCTCTCTTTGGAATAAAATACTTTTTATTATATATCCATATTTTTGAAAAATGATTTCAATATTTTTTTAATATTATCATATGATTTTTTAAATTCATTTTTACCCATGATTTAGTTTTAACAAAAAATTGAATCTTATCATTTTATAGATGAGGAAATTTTTGACTTTTTTTACAAAACCGTGGAAGTAAGGTTTTATTTTAACTTGTAAGAAATTAATGGAATTTCCCACCATCATGAACTCTAAATTATTTTTATATTCCATTGTAATTTTATGTCGTTATTTTCAAAGAAAATGTTTTCCATAATATTTTGGAAATATTTTAGTTTTTAAATAATGGATTTCAAAATGGAATGAATATTTTACCCAATAATGTTTTAAATGGTATTTCTATTCATTAATGGAAACAGAATTTGGCGTTGCTTATGTTTTAATAGGGTTATGATCCAATTTTACCATCCTTATTCTTTATCTACATGGTTTACGATTACGATGATGGAATGTTTATGAAACCCATTTATTTTCCTTGGGTTATAGAATGATAAGATTATGAAATTCTTATGACATTAATTTTTTTTCCATAGGTTATGATATGATTATATGATGAATGTTTTATGATCTTATGAAACATATTTTTGTGGTTTTGATTATGTGATTGGTGGGCCCATAATTTTACATCCATCCAATGAATTGGATAAAGTACTATATCTCATTAGATAATTATGGGAAACAAGTTGATTTGTTCAATACATTATAATAAATAAGTCAATGTTCTTGATCCATTATAGGAAACAAGTTAATGTGCTTGATATCTTTTGGGAAAGAAGTATATGTACTTAATCCATTATAAGAAATAAGTTGATCTTCTTGATCCACTATTGGTAATAGGTGTTGAGGTCTGATTAAATATGATTTTATGGTCTTGGTAGTTAACATTGATATATGAAATGGTTTATATACTTATTATGGTTCCATAATTCCATGAAATGAACTTATGGTTCAGGATTTTTTATGATGTTTTCACAATTTTGAAATTATAATGATTTATGCCATGACTTATGTTTTTGATCATAGAAATATTGGGTATGAACATTGTACGTTATGGGCGTGATATCATACCCTTATTATTATATTATGATTTCATATGATCATATATTGATATATCCCTTGTTTACCCCTACTGAGCATTTCCCTAGATTATGAAGAAAGGGTTTAAGTAGGGTTTTTCTAGGAAGAGTACTAAATGGGAAGGTCCTTGTCAGTGATGTTGAAGAACATTCATTATATTAAAAGATTTTTTATATAGTATTGAAATACATTAAAACTTTATGGTCCCTAGTCATTTGTTTTGTGAAATGTATTTAATATTCATCTAAAAAGATGAAATATTTATGTATGAAAACCCTAGGTTATTTTATGTTCTTCTTAATCATTGTGAAGAATATTTAGTTTATTTTTATGCATCATGTGTGGATTTAGGGTGTATTCTAATTCATCATGACCATGTTGTGACATATGTATCTCACTAGTTATACCCTCATAAGAAATATTATCCCACTAATAAACTTGAATTACCAGTGGTGAATAATGCATTGATGACATGGAATCATTATCTATTCAGAGAGAATTGTATAATGTATTTTGATCCTAAATTTTTTTATTACATTTTCTACCAAAGGGATATAAATATTTGATAGTTTTTATAGGTATAATATCTATAAACCTTGGATTTTGATTTATCCTAGACCTATAGTAAAGGGAATGTGGGGGAAGACACCTTGATCCAGAAGTTTACAACTTAGTTGGTGAAAGAATAAGTGGACGAATGGAAATTTGTGAACTTATTTATTGAGTTGTGTCAATATGTTCAAGAGTTTAATGATTAATAATTATTGACTAGTGTATAATCCAAACCCTCCTTGTATGATCAGGTTTATCTTGAGTAGGTAGTGTATTATGATTTTTAGTGTTTAAAAGGAATTATAACTAGTGGGGAGACCATGGGTGATTGGTCTCAGTATCCGGATAGTTCCATTTTTTTAGTAAGAGGTTACTAGTTCCTTTGATATTATGGTAGGGGGTAATGGAATGTGGTTACCATTTGAGTTGGTTATTTCACCATGGTCCTAAAATGATGTTTTATGATCCCAAATAATGTTTAGCATCAAAATTCCATGGTATTATAGAAAAATATTCCCATTATGTTGTGGAAGTATGATGAAATTTATATGGACGTTATGATTGGATCCAAGTGGGATGAATTCTATATGGTTGATTATTGACCAATTGATGAAATAAAATCATTTTATTCATAGTAAGGAGTCAAAAAATTGAAATATAATATACACCTATATATCTAAGAGATTGTGAATTTTCATGGTCTTTATTTGGTAAATTTTTATGATTAAAACCCATACTTTACTTCAATTTTATGGAAGGGTTTTCAAGAATAAATGGGTTTAAAGTTAATGTGGGGCATAACTTATCATTTTTAGATAGATGGTCATACTGAGTGGGCTATTCAAGATATGACCTGAGTATAACATACATATATTATATATAATTTTTATAATTTAATCATTACATACAAAAAATAAAACACATAATACAAAAACTCAAAGGTTTAGTGTCTTTAAAGACTGGCCACATGAATGTATTATAGAACATTATTTCTTCAACCTCTCCCAAAATATTCACCTCACATGAGTTCCTCCTAAAAATATTACTACATTAAATTCCCTAGGGAAATGAGAAAAATAAAAAAGGATTGATCTTAAACACTGAATTATGGAAACACTTATTAATGATTTATAAAGGGTGAGATCATAATAATGTGAAAAACATGAACAAGGGAGAAATATATGATTAAAAAGAACATAGAATTATAAGAATTGTCCATATGACATGATAGAAGGAAATATCACCTCAAAATGATCATTATAAAAGCATATCAAAATCCATGACATAATAATGTGGAAACATGAAACAATAATTACGAGCCATGGGGAATAATATAGGCATGTGGCATAAACCCAAGCGTAGGAAAACTATATCCTTGTGAAAATTGATAAATGAAATAAGTTCAATGGATAGAATTGTAAACATAACTAAACATAATAAGGACCATGTAAAATATATAGGATCCTCTCATCCAGTATGTGATATTTTGTCTTAAACTGGTATTCATCAACCATAACTAAATTTCTTTTATTATCACTAAAAAGTCATAACAAACAATCTCAAGGCTAGGATACAAAGATAGGAAAGGAGGTTAAGGTGGTATAAAATAATCCAGGCTAAGGGAGTCTTCCCAAACAGGATCCACGTATTCTAGAGGAAGAATATCCACATTATAGAAAATCATATGATACTCATCCGGGGTCCCTCTTGTAGATAGAAAATATGCCACTTTTTTTCCCTACTGTCATGTTTGAAAAAATATAACTTCATTAGGAAAACATCTTATACACCAATGGAAAAGATATGAAATTGAACAGGGAGTGGAAATGTTTCCTTGAATATAAATGTGGAAAATAGTAAAATCTATTCCAATGACCGAGAGAGGGATATTATGAGAAATGTAAACCTAGAACCCATTAATAAGTGCATTGGCCTCTACCATAACTAAGATCCCCTATCCATAAAACCTACTAAACACTATGTGCATTGACCTATTATAATCCATAACCACTCTGCAGCCACACATCAAACTGATATTACTTGACTCATCCACATTAAGAGATTCATACCACTGATAGGGGGACTCCAACAAATCCATCTCCCTAGTCATGATAGAACCTGTACTTCCTAGAATGGATGACAGTTACCCATAGACTGAAGGATCAACTTCAGGTGTCTGTTACTATCCATCTTCAATAAAGTAATCCTTATTAAAATATTCAGGGGTACTGTATTTTGGATGTTTTATACTTTATACTACTAGTGATCATTTAATAGAAGCTATATATGGATAGTACAAGTCGATACCTATAAATAAATATTGATTATTAAAAGGATTAATTCATGTAACAAAGTCTATAACATAAACCATTACTCCAATCATTAGGCTTAAATCAATTTAAAATATTCTTTTCATTCCTAATAACATCATTTTAGTAAGCTTCCTATGTGAAGGCCACCTATCATGGATGCAACTTTATGGTACATGTCTATATGATGTGGCTAAAAAAGTTAGAGACATAAAATAATTTCAATACAGAATACAAGTTTGAAGGATCCATTTATGGCTTGAAATAATTATAATGATCATATAATATTTGTTTGAAATAAATTTTTGTTAAGTTAAAAGGTCAGTGAGAGTGAAATAGTTTTCCAACCTAGGAGTTTTTGATAACATATGACAAATTTGTGATAATAGTTATGATTATATAAGAATAATAAATTTCTCCAAAGATGACTTCAGTAGAATCCCAAGTCATAGGGAACAAAATATAATAATATAGATGAATGGGTATCTTAATCCAAGTCATTAAACATAGTTGGCATGTTATTAAATAATACAATATGGAACAATACACAAGAAATTTTTCTAGTGTATCATTTTATTCTTGTTATGTATAGACTACATAATCTTAAGAGAATTTTAAAAATACATCTCAAATTTCATCATATACACATAGGTTTGATATTTATTATTTATAGTTCATAGAATGAAAATATAAAACTAGACCATGAGAACTGCACATGTTGGTATTCAAATCTATCCAAAAGTGATTGGAAAAGGAAAACCGAATGATTTCCAAGAAATTGAGAGTGTGAATACTAGTATTTTGGGGAATATAAACTTAGTTTTAATTAGATCATTTTTATCTAGAATCATATTATGGTTAATTTAATATAATAGAGAAAATATCATTACAACTAGTAGCTATTATATCAATATTTGAATAAGAATGTTTCAGTCTCTAATAAAAATTAAGGAACATGTTTAACAACCATTATTTCTATATTTTAGAAGTTATACCATGATATAAAAATTAAATCATACCATTATGAAATTTAACTATGGTATTTTTCAAGATGTTATGGATTATATAGGTTATATACTCAGTGATATCTTCCCTTGAGTGATTTTCTCATAGTGATAAGGTCGCACTAATAAGAACAACCATGGGTATCATGATGGGATTAGAAGTTAAAGCCATATTTTAGTAGAAGCATTTTTATCAAGTGAGACTAACCAATTGGATATTTAGAAGTTGTCCCTTTTGAAAATGGGGTTATATTGGATTTTTTACATAGAACAAACTATTTTATAGTATTTGATTATCAGAATATTCATAATTTTGAATATTAATAATGTTATTATTGCATTATTATTATCCTTTTTCATAACATAGTATGTGATAGTGTCTTAATCGTAATTTTTCAGTAAAAGGACACAACATTTCCCTACTATAATAAGAAACTATAAGTTCCATGATAGTTTTATAAAATATGTGTTCCATATCCAGATGATATCATTTTATGTGGTGTAAATGATACATAATTTTTGGGGTGGTGACTCATAGTAATTAGTTACACTTTGTCATGGTGTATACCCTTTATAATTTTTAGATCATGTGTTTGTTAGAAAATCAAAAACAAGTAGAAAATTCACATTTATATGTTTCATTATGTGTTCTTATTTGTGGACTTTTGTAACATTCCTTAGTCTTTAAGATTATTATTAATGTATATTCTGACTCATGTACATTGATTTATTTTGAAAATTTTGATGAAATATGTTCATGGTGAGGTAGGATATGTTGGGTTAATATTGAGTGATATTTCATTAATAAATAATACAATAAAGGATTTTTACACTCTTTTATTTAATGGATGATACTATCTTATAACTAAAAATTAATTTTTTATTAATAAGTAAGAAAGAAACATACAAAAACATAAAATATGAAACCAATAAAGGATTATGGTGACCTAAAGTGATAAAGACCAAGAGCATCATTGATGATGATGTGCTTGAAGCTATTTGGAAGGGAGCCTATGCTGTTATATATAATGAGATATTTATCTTCTATTCCTGTACAAGCCAAATCATCTAATAAAATGTTACCTTCTTTTCAAGTATGTTTGATAGAACTACCTTGTATAATTTTGTTTTTTCATTACCTAATAAGGTAAGATGAATCCCAAGGTGGATTAGATTTCCCTTGAGGAAATTGTATTTGGACAGCAGAGTTAGATTCAATTTTCTCCACCCAAATGTTGAAGCAATCACACATAGATAAGCTAGTAAGATTGGAACTAACTTTCACACCCAAATAAGATCCCCGACTATAGTAGGCACTGAAGCCAAGAATGACAGATCCATTTGCGTTCCTCCCTAGGAAACCACCCCGAGTATCCTCATCTTTATTGGAGCCATAAATATTGAGTTTCAATCTACTGCAAGGAAGCGACCATTTAACCCATATTCCTTAATTTTCATTCCACATAACTAAATTCGAGTAAAATATTGGGTGGATTTTTTGTAAGAAAGGTGAGGCCTCTACATTATAAGGGACCTGACCTAGATCTTTTACCAATAATATCATATGAACCTAGAGAAATATAGAGGAGTGTTTCGTACCTTATCTCACATTGTTTATAGGTTCCCACAAGTTCTTGAAAATCACTACCACTGAGTGACCATGAACTTTCCATTCCACTTCCTGTGTTCCATTTCCATAAAACTAGTTTGTGGTTCTATCCTGAAAATAATTACCACTGTAGCATATATTAATTCTTAAACCCATGTAAGATCAAAGGTTCTTCACCCACTCTTCATGCATGAACAGATGCTCTGTGGTCTCTATTTGTGGGCTGGCACAACAAAGGCACTGAGAAGCCATGCTAAATCTTTTGCATTGGAAATTCTCATCCATAAGTAAATACTGGTGTCTGATACACCATAAAAGGAAATTAAGCTTCGTGGGAATCTCTTTACACCAAAGATTAAAATCCATCTCATCCCATTCATTTTGAATATGGATAGGGGCCTGAAAATCATGGAATATGGGTTAAATGGTCATCACCATACAATATATAGTTTTCTTGATTTGATATATCACAGCAACAAGATTCTTTTACATAGAGAATTTTCATATGTGGTTATTGTTATTATATGATTTTACTTCATTATCTACGGTTAACTTGGGATGTTTCATTACATTAACCTTGGACTTTAGTGTGATTTAACAATTTCCACTGAGAATGAGTCCTATAGGGTCACACACTATGTGTATTTGGAACAAAGATCAAGTTATATATGAATTTTTCATATTGAATAAATATTATTTCCACATGTGGTTTAATAAATAATAATGTTTGGGTTGATTAAAAATATCCAGTCACTAGTTATTTTAGATACTTTTATTTGAATTTAATATTAAATAAATATTTATTTTCCAAGTAATTTTTAATCACATTATAAATATATGATTTATTTATCTTGGTTAATTTATAAAGTAAAAAATATTTATTAATTTGGTTACATGAATATTTAATAAATATGTATTCTAAATTTTAGTGTATATAATATTTATTTTTTATAGGTGAATAATGTAGTGATATTTATTTAATTAGATAAACTTTTCTTATTCAAGGCCTGTTAAATATTGAGGATTTAAGGACTAATTTTAATGGTCTAGTTAGAAATATGTAATTAAATATTATTTTAATAAATGATAATTTACTTATTAAAGAAATAATATTTATTTATTCACGAGTTTAACACATATCAAGTAAATAATAAAAATAAAAATAATTATTTTATTTATTTTTTTGACATGGTGTTCACTGGGGATTAATAAGAAAATAATTTATCATGCAAACTTTTTATTTTCTAATCCTATATTTATTTAAAATCGATTGTAATATTTTCAACCATAATCATTATTGTGAAAAATGAATATTTAGAGATAATTCTACCAAGAGATATAGAGATATTACTATATAATTCTCTCAAAAACATAGAGAAACTATCCGCCTCTACACTGTAAACTATACATAGAATAAGTAGAATCCTTCTGACCATGAAGAAATTATTTTGGAGACCGTCAATGAATGACACATGTGACTGAATCTTCTGTGATAACACATGAAGATTTCCATAGAGTTTTTTGGATATTCATTATGAATGTGTGTATCATTTCTAGATGGATTCAATTCTTGAATATTCACATAACAATGATTGATTTTATTAAAATAAGCGGTCTACCAAATCTTTATCAAATAAAAAATTTCAACAAAAGTTAATTCCTTAATCTAAATAAATTAATTATAAATTATTTGTGATAATTCTATATACTTGAGTCCAAAATTATATCAATTAATATTCAAATTAATTTCATTGGTCATGATGTTAATTTTCTTGTACACCTTGAATTATTATTTGATTATGATAAAAAATATGTGTTAGAAACTACCAATTAGTCACTTCCACTGTTCCTGGAACCTTTACTATATATTCGAATAAAATTATATAATTCATCAGGAAAATGATAAATCATTTATATATTTTTGATATAAATAATATTATATATTAATTTAGAGTGAGAATTTAAAGGTTGATTCTAACCACACTTATATTTAGAAATTTCATCTTGGACGTAAAAATGAGAAAAAAATTCAAAAACTAAATAAATAAGGATTATTAGAATCATTTGATTATTGAAAATATTTTTTATTAGGAAAACCTTATAAAACAAATTTTTATATAAAGGGTGAAAGGGATAATGAATTATTGGATCTTATACATAATGATGTCTGTGTACCAATGATTACACATGAATGTGGTGGGTTTGGGTGCTTCCTATACTTTATCGATGAATTTAGTCAGTATAGTTATATGTTTTTGATTATATAATATTATAAAACATTGGAAAAGTTCATATGGTTTTATAAATATGTATAGAATCATCTAGGAAAATGTATTAAAATTCTCCATTCATGTTTTGGTGCTAAATTATTAATCTAATAATTCACTCATCACTCAAAAGACACTTTTTATTTATTCTAGAAAAAGGGAAACACAGAGACAAATAAGATTTTATGGAGGTCTGTAATGGTGAATCCCTAAAACATCACAACTAACAATAGAATTACATTCATAAGGGAGGGTACATGTATTATGATAAATAGTAAGAATATTCTGTGGACTTTCTAATCTATCCAAGTTGTCCACCATGAATTTACCTTCCTTAAAGGTGTGGGAAATATCCAACTCATTATTTATAATAGACTTTAACTTCCTGATTAAATAAATAAGATACAACATGACTTTTGCACTTCCTTGAAGAAAACCCACCAAAAGTTTTGAAACACTTTCAATTACTGCAATGTGGATATTATAGAGATTATAAAAAGATAGGCCATTGTGAAGAGATTTGGTCTCTGCCCCGATAGTGTTTCTTGGACAAAATAAAGCACCTAACCTGATGACCATAAAACCCTTTCATCATGAACCGAACCTCCACCTCTTATTTTCCCTTGGATGGAAGAGAAATCCACATTATTCTTGAGACCATAACGTGGTGGAATCTATTTAATCCACCTCCCAAGCTATACCATGCTATTAGATGTAGCGCAATTTCTGCTGAAGAGATCATGGATGCTACCCGCTTCATCCCCAAGAATAAGATGACTGAGTTCAGATACAAGGTAGAAGTCCCGAACCTTGAGATGCTGAAGAGGGGAATAAATACCTTCACATATTCTTTTTTTAGAATCCCATATCATTAAACATATTTTATCAAACACCATTCCTCTCCATTTAATAGCATCGACCAACCCCTCAGAACCCTTGAATAAGTTAAAGAGAAAATAATGCATGTTGTCCACCTATATTCAAATACCCATCCTTTGGCCAACCTATTTCCAGATGAAGTGAGCCCACTCCCCATAAAAGAAGAGGTGCTAGGTGGATTCAGAATTGGGATGAACACAAAAAAGACACTTTGACACCATCATGATGTCCTTCTTTTGAACATTTTCATCCATGGGAATTGTGTTGTTGCATAAAATCCAAACCAGGAAGTTCATCTTATCTATAATGGATTTTCACCACAAATTGGTGTTCCAAAAGTTGCTATGATGGGAGGGATGCCTAGATCTGAGGATGTCCCTAGACATGAAGACACCTATTTATGACTCCATGAAGATGAATTTATCCATCTCATACATATATATATTCCCCTCATGAAACACTTTCATGGTCTCATCTATCGTGGATGAGATAAACGTTGAAAAAATGCATGCCTAACTTAGAGAAATCTATATAACTGGATAGCCTGGGAAGTTGAGTGGCTTCCCAGCCCAGTTTTATTTCCTAAAATGAATATCACCATGACCAATAACCCAATGAGTTTTAACATCCATCCATCCAAGATATTTCCTCATATTTCAATCTAGGCTTGACATCCTGTTCGGATGCTCATCCCAAACTCTCTAATCATCCCCATATCTAATCCTCATAAACTTGGTCCATATGGATTTTCCTTCAATAATATATTAAACTAGTCTCTCTTGAATTTTTCCTCAACTCTCTCATCCTAGAATACTATAGTGGAATGGTGTGTTGAGAGGATGAATCATACTCAATTAAATATGGTTTGGTAAATCATGATTTAGTGGTACCTTTATATTTCATTCTAGGGACATTCTCTCGAAACTTCTACATTCCTACTTAACCACATCCCATCTATTGTATCAAAAATACCCTATATTATATATAATCTAATAAATATCCCAATATTATTTTTTAAATAATTTTGGGATGTGAAACACATGTACGATGTTTAGAATCTAATAAAATTGGCCAAATGTCTGACATATACCTACTTTTTTTTATTATCCTAAGGAAACTAATGGATACTATTTCTATAGTCATACTAAATAAAAAATGTTTATAAGCAAATTTTCTATATTACATGAGAAATAATTTATTAACCGATGAGTTAGTGGGAGGAATCTTAAACTTGAAGAAGTTGAAGAATAATAAATAGTAAGTATTCCAAATATGGAAAATGTGCTGGTTCCATAGAGAGGTTTGAAATAAAAAGTGAATAAATATACAAAATAACCATTAAGGTATGGTTGGATTCATCAGTAACCCAAGAGATATACATTTAATGTGTTAAAATTTTATTTCATTATGTTTATAAATGATGAAACTATTATCTACTATGATTCCATTGGGATTTGTAATTCGGAGATATGATTAAAATATAGAGAATATATAATGGACTCTATGTACACTAACTAAGTTTGGAACTTTGGGTATGTACCTAAATGGGTGGGATTCATTGGGTGTAAGTGATTTTCAATAAGAAAATTGACATAGATGACAAAATTTCTACTTTTAAAGAACACCTGGTGGAAAAAGTTTTCAAAAAAAGTCATTACATTGACTATGAGGAGACATTTTAACCGATTGTAATGATAAATTCCATTCAGATGTTTCCTTACATAGTATATTTTTATTAATATGACATATATTTAATGGATGTAAAAAAACATTCCTTAATTGTAATTTAGTTGAGGATGATTTTATAATATAACTTGAAGGTTTTAAAGTTCTAAATGAGTGCCAAAATTTTCAAGTTCCAATGATCTATTTTTATAATGAATAATTCATAGAGCTAGAATATATGGTTTGATGACACAATCAAAGTTTCTAGTTTCATAAATAATGAAAACCATTCTTGTGTATAAAATTAGATTAGTGGGAGTGTGGTGGTACATTTGATACTATAAATATATGACATACTCATTATTTGAAATGATATTTTGACTTTATTATATATAATGATATGAATGGGAAGCTACTTCTCAATTAAAACATTAGTAAAGAAGCTTATTTACTTGGTATGAAGAATTTTATACTAATGGATCCTTTATCTCTAGGTAGATATCTCTCACCCGATATCCAAGGTTTCCTCTTATCCTACCTTGGAAGATCCTTCTCCCTTCATGGTTTTATGGTTTCCTCCCATCTCACTACCACTTACTCTCTTCCCCTGGTGTACCTGCTTTATCTATTAGATGCCCCTTTCACCATCCTTCATGGTGGGTGGCTCTCTGTTTTCTTCTTCTCTTTTATAGGGTTTCTTTTCAAATTGGGGTTCTTTTTTCTCCTTGGTTTCAGTTATCCTTTCCATTGTTGTTTTACGATGCTCAAATGTTAATTATTGATTTTTGTTCCCAAAATGTTTATTCCATGATCTTATCACTCTAAGATTCATGCTAAACCCCACTTTGGTGTGACTCGAAGGCACTCTGGTGGTTTGGGATTAGTTGGTATTGATGCACAATGGATCTCTTGCTAGCACAATATCCCACCTATACTATTTCTACCTTTATTTTTTAACTAGAATCCATCTCGGTCTGGTATGATGGTGTTTGTGGAGGTTTTGGGATGGTGTTGGTGGATGTGTTTGACTTTATGGGCACATCTTGGTAGTGTGGATCAGGTTCTTGATCTCAGCAGTTGTGACTCGTGTTATTTCTCTTCTACTTTTGGGTTATAGTTCTTCTCAATGGATTTGATTTAGGCATTCTCTATTTACCAGTGATCCTTAGATCATGGTGGTGGGTTTTAGTCTCGAATAATGTTTTCCCTTATGATGTTTTTGATTGGATGATTGTAGAGCTTTCAATGACTTTCTCTCATCATCAATTTTTCATGATGGCCTCGTTTGATGGTCTTTGGTTTTCATCCTCATGACATCAAAAGTGTTTAGTGATGGTTATTTTATGTGAATTGTATGATGTTTTGGTTTTTTTTGGTTTTGTTTGTCATAGATGAATTTGTTTACGGAAACTAAAATGATGGTGGAACATCAACAGACTTCTGGTGTGTGAATCATGTTACAATATTTCTAGTTCTTTGACCTCTGAATGTTCCATCCACCTTTGGTGGTTCTACTCGATGACATCGATGGCTTCCGACAATGTTGGGATTTGGTTTGGTTCTCTAGTAATGTTTTTTGTGGGATTGGATATAGCAGTTCCAGCGATGAGGAAGGGAAGGTTTTTGGTAGGTGGTTCACACCAGTGTTGTAGATGGTTATGGGAGATTGGGCACATTAGGGTTCACAGCTCAATGCAATCTATATCATTATTTGTGTACTATGGTGATAGTGTGGCATATTTTGTTTTAAATTTGAATTTAGTGGAGTTCTCCACATTTTGAATATGATTTTTATTGAAATTTTAGTGTTTGTTTGCAGTGTTTTGAAACTTGAATTTATAAATTGCATGGTTTCTAATCAAATATAAATTGGTTTATGAAAAATAAAAAAATAAATAATTTTAGATTGGGTATAAAGATTTATATAGATATAACTAAGAGGCTACTTGGATTAAGTTAAAATATATATTATTAAAGTTCTAAAGTTGATTATCATGGATAAATCAAAATAGGGGCCTTTACCAGTGTTTCTTGGAATAATTCTTAGAAATATTTAAGATCCTTCCAAAGAGTTAGAGTGTATTGATATGATTCCTTATGCATCATTCATAGGATGTATCAGGTATTCCATGGTGTTAAATCAACTTAATTTCACTTATGATTTGATCATTATAAGTATATATCAATATAATCCTTGTGAGAGTTATTGGATTGTAATCAAGAACATACTTATAGACTTTATATAATGTAAGGATTCATTTATTTTATTTGGATGTGATAATGATTTTATTGTAAGTGGTTATACTATTATAGGTTTCCAATCTAAAAAAGTTGACATAATATCTCAATCCAATTTCATGTTCTGCCTAAATATTTGATCTACAAATTTAAAGAACTCCAAACATCTAACTATATCATGATCGATAATAGAGGAAGAGTACATCACTATATCAAATTATATAAAGGAAGATGTTTGGATTAAGAAGTTCATTATTGAACTTGGAATGGTTCCTATCATCAGGGAGAAATTAAGGTTTATTGTGAAAAAATAGAGTGATTTCTCAATCCATGGAATTTCAGCATCACCAAAAGAACAAACACATATTTTTCATGTACTATCTCATTAAATAGATAATTGAGAGGGGTGATGTAAAAATATTTTAGGTGAAAAAATATGTCAATTTATTGGATTTATTGATGAAACCATTAACACAAAAAAAGTTTTAGGGTCATTTTGAATATCTTGGTATAACATACATAAGAGATTCTATGTAATGGTTATACAATATGCCATGATTTTATAATAAAGAAAATATTCATTTATTATTCATTCATGTGTGTCACATTTATATTACATGAATAGTGAAATGATAATATCCCCTCAAAGTACAACATTGAGTTGTACCAAATCGGTGATCATCATGAATCATTATGGGTTGTGATGATATTTCAATATTATTATGATTAAAATATTGTACATAATCAAATAATTGTATATATGATACAAAGAATAAACACATGAGGTAATAAGTCTCTACTGTAAAAACACTCTATATCAACAGAAATATACCAACATTTTTCATAAACCGTTGGCATAGGCTTGTTTAGAGGCTAGTTTCACAACAGTTTTATAAAACCATTGGGATAAGATCCTTTCTACAAACCTATCCCAATAGTTATTTAAAACCGTTAGGATACACACTTTATCCCAATGGGTTTTTAAAACTATTGGGAAATTTCCCCCCAAATACACAATGACAATCCACTTTCCTCCTCCGCTCATGTTTTACCATAAACTAGAGTTCCCATTTTCCCAAGCCTGCAGACCTTCTTCCCGCTGGTCAATAAGACTTTATTCAAGCCATTTTTTTGTTCTAAAACTTCAAATTTTTATCTGGTAACTTTGTTTTAATGTTATACATCTATTTATTTTTTATTTTTTGTTTTGATTTTCCCTAAATGATAGATCCCTTCTCCTTCCCAGTATTCCAACCATTATTCCCAACCAAGGATCCATATTCAAGTCATTTTTTGTTCTTCCACTTAAAATCAATAAGATCCAACTAAGTTATATGTTTTGCCTCCTTTTATTTTGAATTTTTTCATTTGTATTGATTTTAAGATAGGGATGTTTTTTGTTTTCTATTTTGATCAAGAAGAAATTATAAAATCTATGTTTTTTAAGATAAATTTTGCAATTTTAGAAATTTGATTTGAAAATAAAAGAAAATAGAGAAGCTAAAAATCAAGTGGAAAACCAGTTTTTCAGGATTCACCACATAACCGAGGTGGAAATTCTAGAAAGGAAACTATTTAATGAAATAATTCCATAAGATTAACAATATTTGTTTGAAGGAATACTAATTTATGATGATATGTTAATTTTTTTGGTAAACTCTCATGTTTTGTAACATCTAATCCAATGAAAATTTTTTATACTAAATATTGTATCATAGTATTATTTTTTGTAAGATATATATATATGGATGTTTTAAAATGATCAAATGATCAACATATGTTTCTCTAAAATTGAGGTATAATATGTGTTATAATTTTATGATAATTTATCTTTTGAAGGTTACTTTGAACTTCAATGAAATTTTATGAATGTCCTTAAATATAGAATATACTATCCCAAACTTTTTAAGGATTATTTTGAATTTTATAAGAAATATGGGAAGTTAAAATTCACTAGAAATATATATAAGAGTTAATAAATACTTCAATGACCAATATTTTTTTTGTGAAATATTTTATGTATGGGGTATAAACTTTATAAAACCATTTTTCAAGTCATTTGGATATTCAAACATATATTTTTTTACTATGTTTCAAAATGCGTGGAATACAAGTCTAAAAAAATTAATGATAATAGTATTGTTTGTATTTTTTGAGTAATACTATCTTTTTTTATTTATAATCCTTTAAGAATTCATCATTGATCAATGAACCCACTTTCGCTATAGGTTCCTAGAAGATTTAATGAGGAAGTATATAGTGCACCACAATACATCAATAACTTACCATCCACAATCCAATAAATAAGTTGAATTTTCTAAAAGTTATATTAAAGGAATCTTGGAAAATATAGTAAATTAAAATAGAAAATATATGAGAAAAAGGTTAGAAGACACCTTGTGGGTCTATAGAATAGATTAAAAAAACCAAATGGAACTAGTGCATACTAATTTATCAAAGAGAATAGATATCATATGTATGTAGAGATAGAACATAAATCATATTAGGAAGTTAAAGAGATGGCTATGAATATAGAAAAGGCTGGATATGAAAGAAGACTATTTTGTCAATAACACACTGAAATAAAGAGAGAATAATTTGTAAATTCCAGAATTTACATAGAGCGAATATGAGTAGCATATAACTTGTTTCCTCAATAAAGAAACTTCTAACACAGAAAAAATATATTTCTCTACAATTAAAGATTGAAATTGATGTCTGATGAACTTTATTCCATAGAGGAAGGCCTATTAACCATCACTAATGGGTATCTATTAAGTATTGTTTTGATAGTTAATAAAGGATAAATGTGCAAATTTTTTATCAATGGATATAGGGTGAAGAAGTATCTCAACAATATGATACAATTACTAGTGGAAAATATCACACTACTCCAATCCTCCTACTAATAAACTCTTAGGCTATACCAAACCAACTGAATTGAATTGAAATGACTTGATTTGACCCAAGTAGACTTGAGTAGACCTAAACAACACTAAATTGCATCAAACTAAACTAAAATAAATATAATTGAACTAAAGTGAACCTAAAAAAATGAAATTCTATAGTAATGATAAAACATCAACTGAGTTTAACAATTCTCATTTAATTAACAAAACCTATCTATAGTAATTTATTTCTTTCATATTATGATTCTTATATAGAGTAGTGTGTTAGTTATGGTTTTATATAAAGTGAACAATTCTTGTTTACTTAAATATATTTTTGATTAAATGTCAATAATATTGTATCTATTTCACGAAATTACTTATTACATTATTTTTTCAGTATGGATAGAAGTTAGATGTATGAAACTGATCAAATCTCAAAATATTTTCAAAACAATTTGGAGAGATTTTTAGATTTCACATTTTATAATGTTTCAGATAGTGTTTATATACACTTCCCATGTTAAAAATATGTTGGAAGACCTTGGGTGAGCTGTGAAGAAGTTAGATACCATATAACACTAGTGATGCAAACGTTTTTTTATAACGGTTATTTTTTATTTTTTACGTCAACTTTTGGCCTATGTTATTACAGGAGAAATTATAAACATTTTTTTTATGGTGTTATTTTAAAACCGATGTAAAAACAAAACATCCGAAGCGTTTTTCAAGTCAGTTCATCAAAAACTGATGTAGAAAATGATTCAGAGTCGTGATTTATTACGTTGATTTTTAAATCACCAACGTGGTATATAATTTTTAACATCTGTTATATAATAACAAATGTAATAAACTACACCTCCAAATAGTTTATCACGTCAGTTACTTTCATAACCGATGTTATAAACTAGTATGCCAAGCATTTTTCATGTTGGTTAAATAAATGCTGACGTGAAAACATATATAATATGTCTGTTATAAAATAACCAATGTAAAAACTATTCCATTCCATTTATTACGTCGGTTATTTCATAACCGACGTAAAAAACCATTCCCATGCATTTGTTATGTTGGTTTTTAAATAACCGACATTAAAACCCATTCAAATACATTTTTTACATCAGTTATAAAACAACTGATGTAAAAACCAATTAATTTTAATAAAACCGTTCAACCACAACTATTCCTTGCCAAAGAAGACCTAAAACAGACCAAAAAAGACTCAAAACAACCCCCCTCCACAGGACATCTCTCCCACACCCCTATAGACCACCCACCCCACTGGACACCCCCCACACCCCTGGACAGCCCCCACCCTCCTGGATAGCCCCCATTCCATGGACAACCCTCCCACCCTCTTGGACACCCTCCCACCCCATGGACAACCCGGACAACCCCCACCCCACTAGACAACCCTCCCACACCCCTAGACACCCTCACCCCCTGGACACCCCCACCCCTGAACACCCCCGCCCTCCTGGATAGCCCCCACTCCCCTGGACAGCCCTCCCATCCTCCTGGACACCCTGCCACCCCCATGGACACCCTGGACACCCCCACCCAACTGGATATCCCTCCCACACCCCTAGAAACCCCCCACCCCACTAGACACCCCCCACACCCCTATACACCCCCTGGACTGACCCCACCCTCCTGGATAACCCCCAACCCTACTAAACAACCCACCCACACTCATGGACACCCCCACTCCCATGGACACCCTGGACACCCCACCCCACTGGACAACCCTCCCACACCCCTAGAAACCCCCCACCCCTGGATACCCCCACACCCCTACACACCCCCTGGATAGCCCCCAACCTCCTGGACAGCTTCCCACTCCCCTGGACAACCCTCCCACCCCCTGGACACCCTCCCACCACCATGGACGTCTTGGACACCCCACCCCACTGTACAACCCTCCCACACCCTTGGAAACTCCCCACCCCACTAGAAACCCCCTTGAGAGCCCCACCCACCCTCCTAGATATCCCCCACCCCTTGGACAGCCCTACCACCCTCCCGAACACCCTCCCACCCCCATGGACTCCCTGAACACCCCCACCCCACTGGATAGCACTCCCACACCCTTAGAAACCCCCACCCCACTGGACACCCCCACACCCCTGGATACCCCTTGGACAGCCCCCACACCACTAGAATCCCCCCAAAACCCTAGATAACCCCTGGACAGCCCCCTGACCTCCTAGACAGGTCCCACTCCCCTGGACAACCCTCCCACCCTCATGGAAACCCTTCCACCCCCATGGACACCCTGTACACCCCCACCAAACTGGACAACCTCACACACCCCTAGAAAACCCCACCCCACTAGACACCCCCACACCCCTGGACACCCCCCCCACCCCCATCCTCCTGGACAGTCCCCACCCCCTGGACAGCCCACCCACCCTCCTGGACACCCCCACCCCCATGGACACACATGAAACCCCCCACCCCACTGGATAACCCTCCCACACACCAGAAACCCCCCATCCCTGGACACCCCCACACCCCTGGATAGTCCCCCACCCTTCTGGACAGTCAACTACTCCCCTAGATAGCCCTCCCACCCTCCTAGACACCCTCCCACCCCCATGGATACCCTGGACACCCCCTCCCCACTAGACACCCCTCCCACACCCCTGGAACCCCCCCCCCCCCACCACACTAGACACCCCCACACCCCTAGACATCCCCTCGACAGACCCCCCACCCTCTTGAACAACCCCTACCCCCTGGACAGCCCTCCCACCCTCTTGGACACCCCCCTACCCCCAGGTACACCCTGGACACCCCCACCCCAATGGAAATCCCTCACACACCCCTGGAAACCCCCACCCCTAGACACCCTCACACCCCTGGACACCCCCTCGAAAGCCCCCCACCCTCCAAGACAACACCCACTCCACTAGACATCCCTCCCACCCACCAAGACACCCTCCCACCGCCATGGACACCTTAGACCCCCACCCCACTGGACAACCTTCCCACACCCCTGAAACCCCCCACCCCACTAGACACCTCCACACCAATGGACACCCCCTGGATAGCCCCCACCCTTCTGGACAGGCCCCACCCCCTGGACAACCATCCCACAATCCTGGACACCCTCTCACCCCATGTACACCCTGGACACCCCCACCCCACTAGATAACCCTCCCACACCCCTAGAACCCCTACCCCATTAGACACCCCCACACCCTTGGATACCCGTTGGAAAACCCCCACCCTCCAGGACAGCCCCCAACTCCCCTGGACAGCCCTCTCACCCCCTTGGACACCCTCCCACCACCATGGATACCCTGGACACCCCCACCCCACTGGACAACCCTCCCACACCCATGGAAACGCCCACACCACTGGAAACACCCCCACACCCCTGGACACCCCCTAGATAGATCCCCCACCCTCCTGGATATACCCCACCCCCTGGATAGCCTGCACATGCTCCTGGACACACCCTCCCCCATGGACACCCGAGACACCCCCACCCCACTGGACAACCCTCTCACACCCCTGGAAACCCCCCAATCCACTAGACCCCCCACACCCATGGACACCTCCTAGAGAGCCCCCACCCTCTTGGATAGCCCCCACTCCCCTGGACATCCCTCCCACCCTCTTGGATAGCCCCCACTCCCCTGGACAACCCTACCACCATCTTGGACACCCTCCCACCCCCATAGACACCATGGACACCCCCCCCCACTGGACAACTCTCCCACACCCCTGGAAACCCCCACCCCACTGGACACCCCCTCACCCCTGGACAACCCCCACCCTCCTGGACATCCCCTCACCCCCTAAACAACCCTCTCACCCTTCTGGACACCCTCCCACCCCAACCCACAGGAAAACCCTCCCTCACCCCTGAACCCCCTCCCCTACCACACTGGACACCCCCCACACCCTTGGATACCCCCTGAACAGCCCCACCCTCCTGGATAGCCCTCACTCCCCTAGACAACCCTCCCTCCCTCCTAGACACCCTCCAACCCCATGGACACCATGGATACCCCCGCCCCACTGGACAACTCTCTCACACCCTTGGACCCCCCACCCCACTGGACACCCCCACACCCCTGTACATCCCCTAGATATCCCCCTTTTGGACAACCCCCACTCCCCTGGACCACCCTCCCACCCTCCAGGACACCCTAACCCCATGGACACCCTTGACACCCCCACCCCACTGGATAACCCTCCCACACCCCTGAAAACCCCCCACCCCACTGAACACCCCCACATCCCTAGACACCCCCTAGATAGCCCCCACCCTCCTGGACAGCCCCCACCCCTTGGATATCACTCCCACCCTCCTGGACTCCCTCCCACACCCATGGACACCCCCCGGACACCTCTACCCCACTAGAAATCCCTCCCACACCCCTAGAAACCCCCACCCCACCACAATGGACACCACCACACCCCAGGATACCCCTGGAAATCCCCCCACCCTTCTAGATATCCCCCACTCCCTTGGACAGCCCTACCACCCTCCTAAACACCCTCCCACCCCCATGGATACCCTGGACACCCCCACCCCACTAGGCAGCCCTCCCAAACCCCTGGAAACCCCCCACCCCACCAGACACTCCCCATTCCCCTGGAAACCCTCCCTCCTCCAAGACCATAATCCATACTAGAAAAACCATGAGAACTTGACCAAAACAAGAAGTAGAGAAAAATTAAACATTCACATATATAACATTCAAAACATACAATGTCAACTAAAAAAAACCTAAATCCAACCTAAATGACTACCAAATACGAAATTATAATGACAATATTCAAAATTACATTTTACACTACAAACAAACTAAAATCCAATCAGACCTGTAAAATAATTTGACCATTCTACTTGTAAGTGTTTGAAATCTTGAGTAATAGAGGTATAAAGGTCATCAAATAACTACAAAGTAAAAGGATAGTAGTTAAAATTTATAATGAATAAATCAAATGAAATATTATGGAAATGTTTAAAAGAAAATATTACCAGGTCAAGGTTCACAAGTGTTCCAGTTATAATTATTTCATACATAAATCTTAAGATATAATATCCGCATTTGATGACACCTTTTTGATCATGAAAATTATGTTTAAATTAGTGTAAATTCAAAATATTGTTTTATGTAATACATCAAAAAGTACAAATTATAAATGGATATTTACCTTTACTTTTACAAATTTGATCTTGGAACTCCCTTTCTTTGTGTTTTTTTCGAAAGTAGACCCATCCCCTATTAGAAAATAATATGAATGGGATAAATTTATAATTCGTTATAATATATAAAAATATTAATAAATTGAAACTTACTTTTCCAACATATTCTTAAAACTTTCCCACACATCACCATGGACAAAGCATATCAAATAAAGTGTTTTATCCCTTGGGAAAAAAATCGAACATCCAATGATCATGGATAAAAGAAAATTTAAGGTTAGTGGTTTTTTATGATAAAAGATAATGAATTTTTTTCTAGAGATATGTTTCATATATCTCACAAAAAGGCATCATCCAATACTATGTGATTATATTTTATTTAAATATTTCAGCAATATAAAGCATTCTTTGTTACTCATCCAAGCATGTGCTTCAGGGAAAATCAAATGTGTGTCCATAAATCAATATACATATGTCAGATCATTCTTATCACAATTTTTATAAAGATACCTAATACAAAACAGACATAAGTATACATTTTTATTAAATATAACATAGGGAAAAGGTGTTAAGACTTACATGGAAACAATTTTCACCACATTGATTCCCAACTTATCTCCAGTAACAAGCTCCATGATATCATTTTTTAGAACCCCCACATTTATTTCACATCCAAAAACATGAGCTTCCATTGGAAACTCATAATGATCCACCAACAAATTTGAATATCTTGAAAATCTGTCAAGCCTACTAGAAACTATATCTGATGTCATAACCATTTGTCTCTTTTGTTGTCTATACAATATTTCTTTACCTTTGAAGTAGTCATATAAAAATAAATAGAAAAATATATTAGTTTTCAAACATTAAAACAATTTTAATAAAAAAAAATAGAAGATATAACATACATACCTATATGGTAATGAGTCGCAGAAGTCTGGATGGAAAAATAAAAAAATGGGCGATACTACGTCCAACTGTCATCACCTCATATATAGGTAATGGTACTCGAGCTGATCTATCTATAATATCCTATACAGTGACCCTATGATGCTCTACCTCTAAACGTTGATGATGAACTGTATCTCCTATACAATATACCAGCCCATATGTAACTATATGATGTTGAGGATCATACAAATACAACTTGAAATAAGTAGGAAGTTGCGGTAGAGGAGTAGGATAAAAAATGGTGTCTGTAGGCTGAGGTGGGGGAGTGGGAGATACTGGCGGAGGTGGAGGATAAAAAATGGGGTCTGTAGGGGGAGCTGGAGGAGTGGGAGCTGTAGTATGAAATTGTCTTTTCATGTCTGCAAACTTAGAATGTACCAATGGTCTAATCTTTTCCTCCATCATCGCATTAATATTATGAACTTCAGCCTCCAAGGATTCTATTTTTTTATAAACACCCTCAATGGAAGAAGTTGAAGAATGTGGAAACACTTTTCTTACCGATACACCTATCAGATATCCTTGTACACGACAAGGATGTTCAGGCTTTCCCAATGATGCAGATAAAATATCTTCCCTCCCAGCAGCTATAAATACCCCTTGTGAGCTCTACTCCTCTAGATAATCCTGTATTAATTAATTGAATATTTATATAATGATTCAAATTAGATAAATAATATTTTTAACTTTAATAACTAAAATAAATATCTTACAATCCTCCCAACTACAATTCTCGAATCTTTCGAAAGATATTGCCCCTTTTTTCCCATACAAGCTCTCTTCCATTTTTCATGTCTAGATAGAGGAGATGGAGGGGAAACCTCTCTAGATCTTTAAGACTCAGCTCTCATTTTTTATAATTTTTCCACCATCATTTATTCTTCCCATAATGTATACCCTCCCCGATATAAAATATGAGGGTATACATTTTTAGATTGGATCTTCTGATGAGATGTCCTTGTTTGCTGTAAGTTAATAATAATAAATCATTAACAAAACAATAATAATATTATTTATATAAGAAATCTTATAAAAGTTTACATTTACCTTACAAAAAATGAATCTTTTATTTTAATTTCAACAAAATGTCTCCATGTCTCTTCATCTATGAAAGGATATATATGACATGTACTGCCATGACTCTTATGACCAAAAATGAAATTAGATGTGAGGGTTGATTTGAAATCCCTCCATCTCCTAGAAACCATCGATAATCATTTATTCCTAACCCCTCATGTGTCAGGAATATCAAATTTCATCTGATAAATAATAGGTAAACCATATTATACTAGAAACATTTAAAGAATAGGCAAACAATTGCAAAAGATCTTACCAAAACCATCTCCCACAACTGAGATATTATTGCTTTTTCCACACTTCTCCAATCATCATAAAAAATTCTTACTTTGCTCTTACCCTGATTTTATACAAAAATATTAACATATTTTTCATTTGGACCTATTGGAATATCATTCTCATCAAACTCAACGAGTATCCTCTGGTCCTACGTATGAGCACGTAATAATTTTGGTAAACGTGTGCACCCACATTTACCAACTCTTGAACTCTTCTTTGTCGTTATGGGAGCACATAAGGAAGATTGGGGAACATCAAGAGAAGCATGTGAATGTCCCCCTATAGAGGTATGATCATTATGTTCATCTATAGAATCTCATGGTTGATCAACTGATTGATCTATCATTATCCTTCAAATAAAAAAAACATTAGTTCAAAAATATACAAATTCAAATACTACAATACTAATGTAAATAGAAAATGGAAAATTGAACTAAGTTACATAATAGTAAACATGGTTAATATATGGTAATCATGTTAAAAAATAGTAAAGATGGTAAACATGGTAAACATGGTAGAGTAATTTTCATTCAACAAAATCAATAAATATATAAGTTACGTAAAGGTAAACTATGGTAAACTATGGTAAACATGGTAAACATGGTAAACATGGTAAACATGGTAAACATGGTAAACATGGTAAACATGTTAAACATGGTAAACATGGTAAACATGGTAAAGTAATTATCATTCAACAAAAATAATAGATATATAATATACGTAATGGTAAACATGATAAACTAAACTAAAAAAATTTAAAATAAACAAAAACTTCTACTTATTTTTTTTAATACGCATTTTAATAAAGAAAAAAATTACAATATATAACATCTTATGAAAATAATAAATTTAAAAAATAAATAAACATATGTTACATGTAATATTAGGAATGTACAAATGGATTGTTTTCCCAAATTCCTTCGTTATGATCGTTCCTTATGGCACAAACCATGTCTTCAACATGCTCATCATTATGTTCTTCTAATCTTTCCATGGAAGTAGGGATCTCACATAAATCTGCATCTTCATCAAGTTGATCCTCACAAACATATTGTTTTTTCGCTTGTATAACAATAGACCACTGCATATATAATTTATCAACTACATAGAAAATCTATTTTGCATGTGTTGCCATTATAAAAGAATCTAATGTGTCTTCCAAACTATTCAGATTAATAACTATCATTCCAAATTCATTGTGTATGACATTGTTGTTACCGATAAACCATTTGCAGTTAAAAAAATGAAATTTAATTTTAAATTAATCAACCTAACATATTTCTTCAATGACTCCATAATATGAAGTTGATGCAGAAATTGGGTTTTTGTCTTTAGAACTCGAAAAATACATTGCTTATACTAACACCAATACACCACTATTCTGAACTAAACTTCTATTGTCCTGAGATTTCGTATGAAATGTATATCCATTAATGTCATAACTAGAGCATGTTATCACATTTAAACATGTACTGCCCACTAACCATCTTAATGTCTCTTATACATCTGATCTACCTAGCAAGGTCTTTTTAAACCATGATAAAAATGTTTTGTTGTGCTCATTAAAAATCCAAATTTCATTCTTCTTTGGATGAAATTATTTCAAATCATTAATATGCAATTTTATATACAGTTGAGCATCGGCTATGTTATTCAAGACGTATAATTCGTAATTATTCATCTGTTCAGCTAACAAAGATTTTACTTTCAATCCACGAATCCCCTTTCCCTCATTATTAACTAATTCATGGAAATATGGAGGTAAACCTATGTGCTCTGCCACATCCTAGTAGCTCATACAAAACTCTACAACCTCCTCAGAAATATACTTTTCAATAATGGAGGCTTCAGGTTGATATGGATTCTTAACATAACCCTTCAGTATTTTCATACACCTTTTAAAAGGATACATCCAATGAAGATATATAGGTCCAAAAATATTTATTTCTTGAACTATATGAATCATTAAATGCACCATTATATCACAAAAATATGGAGGAAAATACATTTCCAATTGAAAAAATATAGAAATTGCACACTTTTCCAAAATGTTCAAAGCATTCACATCAATCACCTTATTACAAATTGAATTGAAAAAATAACATGACTTATTTATAGTCTTTATGACATGGATGGGAAATATTCCATGCAATTCCACTGGTAGAAGTTGTTTTATCATGACGTGACAATCATGAGATTTCATACCTATCAACTTCAAATCCTTCAAAGAGACAATTTTTTTTACATTTTATGAATAACCCTGAGGCACTTTGATATCATGAAGACACTGAAAAAAGCTAATTTTCTCCCTCTTGGATAATCTATAACAAGCCAGAGGATGAAATGTTCATCTTCCATTAGGAGTGGGAGCTAACTCCAAAAATATTCTCATTCATAGTAAGTCCAATCTTGCATTCAACCCATATTTTATCTTTCCTTTAATATCTAACAATGTTCTAATCAAATTTTCACAGATATTATTCTCCACATGCATGAAATCAATATTATGTCTCACTTCATGATATCTTCAATATGGTAGTTCAAAAAATATTGAACTTTTCTTCCAAATATGTCTATCATTAGCAAATTTATTTGTCTTTCCCAATGTCACATCATGGTTTTCCACCCTCTCAAAATACACATCAGGGGATAAAGGTTTTGGAGAAATATCAAATTCTTGTGATCCATTAAATTCCTTTTTTAGTCTTCTATAAGAGTGATCCATGGGAAAAATATTTTGATGAACCATGTACACTGTTTTCCTCCCATGATGTAATTGACAATATGAAGTCCGTTGTTCACAATTTAGACATGCTTTATGCCCCTTAACACTATATCTAGAGAAGTTTCAATATGCTGGGAAGTCATTTATAGTGAACATAAGCACTGCATGCAGTTGGAAATAATCCATTTTATAAGAATCATACACTCTAATAACATCCTCCCATAAAAGTTCCAAATCATCAATCAATGGTGACAAGAAAACATCAATACCATTTCTGGGTTACTTCAGACCGGAGATCAGTATACTCAACATGACATATTTTAACTTCATACAAACTTCAGGAGAGAGGTTGTAAATTACCAATAAAATAGGCCATGAACTATGTGTGCTACTGAGGGTTCGATATGGATTCATTCAATTTGTGCACCACCCTAGCCTGTGATTTCTAATTTCATTTCTAAATATAGGATACTAATCATAATTTTTTTTCATTGTGGACAATCAGCTGGATGGAATATTTTTCTATCACATATCCACTCAACCACTAATAGAATTAGATTTATTTTCAATGGGCTATTTGCGATGGGATCCCGTCGCAAATAAGATTTAGCGATGGGGGCCCCATCACAAATAGCTCATTGTAGAAAACAGCGTCACAAATACTATTTTTTGCGAGGGGTCCGTCGCAAAAAACAGTATTTGTGAGGGGAAAGTTTCTCATTGCAAATAAGCCTCTGATTATATAAATTATATATAAATAGACCTTTTTCTGTGGGCTCGTCGCAAATAAGTCTCCGATTATATACATTATATATAAAAACCTTTTGCGACGGGCCCGTCGCATATACTTTTTTTAAAAATATATATTTAAACTATTTACGACGGGAGCCCATCGCAAAAGGTCCCGTCACAAATACTAAACAAAGTAAAAAAAAATTATTATTAATAAAAAAAATTAATATTATTAAAATAATAAAAAATAAAAAATATTAAAATTCCCAATATTCTCAAAAAAATATAAAAGAATCATCAATTATTATTATTATTAGTAAAATAAAAAAACATTAAAAAATATAATACTAAAAAATATATTTAATTATATTATGATGAATGAAAAATTAATATTAATATTATTAAAATAATAGAAAAATAAAAAATTATTAAAATTCTCGATATTTACAAAAAATATAAAAAAAATCATAAAATTTTATTCTTATTATTATTAGTAAAATAAAAAAATCAAAAAATATAATACTAATAATAAATAATAAAATATTAAGAAAAAAAAATTAAATTATGCAATATTTGCACCAATATAAAAGACAGAAACTGTAAATAGTTCATATTACAACAAATATTGAATTCAAATCTTTTTAACATAAAAAAATCACTTGGGGGTCGTCTTTTGGAGGAGGTGGAGGAGCTGTAGGAGATTGTGTAGGTAACTCCATCCCTAAACTATGAGTTAGACAACACATGTACTCCATCTGCTCGTGATGTTGCTGCTATTGCTGTTGCCATCGAGGCATCTCCTCCTCGTGCTGTTGGTGCTACTGACACATCTCTTCATACTGCTTCTGCAAACTCTCTATAAGTTCAGTCTGAGTTCGCAACTGCTCCTGATATTGTGAGGTAGAAGATGATGCCTCTCCACGAGCTCTTATCGAACTGGATTATGACATCGCAGAAGTACCATAATAAGTACCATGAGTCAAATGAGAGCTGATACCAACTACTCAGCCCTTCTCAAATCCATACTGAGTCACCAACATCCATACCACCTCATCAAAATGGTGGGCACTGGTCTGATAAGTTGTCTCATCCTGACTCTGATCTTGTGTCTGAGAGGTCGCACCCTCATATGACTCCTTCAATTCCAATTTGAAATTAAAATTGTGAAAATATTATATGTAGTTAATTGTAAAACTGAAAAAAATATTAACCACAATCTGACGCTGGAGATCACCTCTAATCTCTCCAGTGGATGGATCACTGTACATCCTCAGATAAACGTCGTACTCCGTAATATCAGGATTCTCGAATGCCTATAAAAATATAAAATAAACTGTTTATATTTAAAGTTATATAAAATATTTAAAAAAGATACTAACCAAATGATCTCTATACGTACTAAATGTACGACTACCAGCTCGATGTGTCACCTCCTGTCTCCCCCAGTTTTGCCGACCCACTAAAGATCTCCTCTGAAATCTATGACCCATCTAGTGTAAACATAATCCATCCCAATCGTCAGATGAAATATACTCTGGTCTGTGGGCTCTACACGACTCATCAAATTCTTTTACTTCTACTTTCTTAATGGTCGTCCTTCTCAAATTGTGCAAAAACTGACGGAAACGGTCACGCATAGACACCTGCCATGCCGTGTGGATAGCGTCATGCATACTATCATCGATGTGGTATCATAAACCCTATAAATAATTTATAATATCAAGTTATTAATAAAATAAATTTCAAAATAAATATTATTTATTTACGTACCAGCTAATGATTGAACATGCCAAGCTGCACATCAACGGGAATATGCTCCCATGTGATCCATGGATAAAAATAATAATTATAACACCCCAAGATTTTATAGTATGTTATCTCATTAAAGCAATTCAATAGCTTGCACTACACACTACACCGAGTTCGAACGCACCACAACTTACCAAACAAGTCATTCAAAAAAGAGGTTATAAATATTATTAACCACATTTTACAATTTATATATCCCATATAATTTTAACATTCATCTTTTTTGTTTTCTTATACATAATATAAGAAAAATTCAATTTTTAAGATAAAATAGGTATTTTTTCGAAAATGCAGTTTTTCCGCCTTTTAATGACGAACCCTTTTTAAATCCAATATTTGACACCTTTATATATTAAATTTAGTGAAATTAAATTCTTCTTTAGAATAGGGTCTTAAAAATTTTGTTGGATAAATATTTGGTACTTTTTTGATAACTTTCATATTTTGATGAACAGTTAAAAAATACTAAATTTTAATTCAAAACAACTTTTTAATAGAAATAATTTATATTGTTAAATTAAAAATTTGAGTGGTTTTAAAGTATCATTAAACTATATTTTTATCATTTAATATAATTTTGTTCATTGGATGTAATTTCACTTTTAAACTGGACATAAACAAGTGTCAATCTTTTGATAGTTATTATTTCTTAAAAACACGCTTTCTGTTTTAACAATGGGAATTAATTTTAAATTAATTTCTACCACTTCTGTGTTTTGAATTTTGAAAAATATATTCTATATTAGGAATCAGGAAGTACAAATTGTGTAAATAAGTAACTTTTATTTTCAGATATTATTAATATTTACTTCAGTAAATATTTTATTTACAATGGTTAAAGAGTAAATCCGGTAAATTAGGGTAAAAAATAATATTATAATAATATTAAATTACATTAAAATGTGTCCTGTTTCTATTGGTTAATACATGTCCAGCCATAGGCATATTTGGGTCGATTTTGGGACCCCATGGATCCACTTTATAGTGATAATGACACTTTATATTAATTAATTAAAAGTAAAGACAAAAATGATATAAACATATATCTTTTAGTAAAACAATTTTTACATAAGGTTATATAAGTTATATTTTCGACTATAAATACTCATTATAAATATAAAAATATTTCCTACATAATTATATTTTATTTATAATTTTTATAAATTAAATAATTAATATTATTTATGACACAATGATGATGCAGTAATTACCTTATTAATGAATGAATCAAATAAATGGTACTGTAAATATTAAAATAAATATAATTTTAAAGTTTTGATGTCATACACAAATTTTATAGGTTAATATGACATGCTATAATCGATTCAATGTATTTTTTTTGAAGTAATCAAGTCTTTATGACTTAAAAAAAACAAATACAAAATAGTTTCAAAATTGACATAAATGAGTTTTTAAAACAAATATTATATTATTAAATTATATAATAGTCCTAAAAATCTAAGGTTCTTCCAAAGAACTTATTTAATTATATTTATATTGATAATGAACCACATGGGGTTTTCTTGTCTTGTTATAGTATGTTTATTAACCATATAATATAAAAATACAAAGAGACATGGTAGATGTCAAACTATTTAATTAAGAGTTAAATATAAAAGATAAGGTTAATATGGTGACATAAACCTGTCTAAAACCTATTTTTTATAGGTGTTCAACCCATCCATACCTTATCCACTAAATAAATCATTTTGGAGCCATTATAAACATAAAATTATTTTAATATAAAATAATATTTCAAGCTTTTCCTAAAGTGAACCTCACCTCTCTTATAAAAGGGTACTTCCCCTTCTCTTAATTTTACACCTCCAAAGCCATTTGGATCAGACAACCCCTGGCCAAATATCCTCCCAACATTCCTACCTTCATCTTAGAGGCCTTCCTTTGGTCATATATCTAACCTAATAATCCATTTTCATCAAATAAAAAGGAAGAACCTGAAGAAGAGGTAAATATTTCATCACCTCTTTCAAGTTCTTTTCTTCTTCAACTTCTTCTTTCTTTGTTGTTTCCATTCTAAAATAATAAATCTAGAATATTATATATAATGTGATGTTATTATAAAAATGGTAAAACCATATTCATTATTATATCCATCATATGAATGACAAAGTCACCATACGTACGTACATATGACTTACCGTCTCCACGTCGTGGTGTAGTTTGTTATTCAAACACTTCATTATTCGGATGGATATAATAATGAGTATAACTGATGTAAATAATAAATATAAAATGTTAATGATTCTTTATATATGACATAACATCCAATTACATATGATTTTACCATCAATATAATGATATTGTCACTCGTGCGTACGTACAGATTACCATCTCCATGATGCGATGAGATTCATTTCCACGTTCACCATTCTACGTTGGTTATAAAAATATATATTATTAATATGTATGTAATTTATGAAATAATAATTCTACTGGATATATATATATATATATTTGTAGGAATTTATTTATGTATGTATGTATGTATGTATGTATATACTTACATATATCATATTCACTTACTTCTGTTCAATACGATATGAAAACGGAAACAACGTTTATGCGTACGTATGGCCTACCGTATCCATAAATGGTGCCATCCATTTCATATATATATATCTATTATAAATATTTATATTCTAAATATATGTGATATATATAAATCAAGGTTTATATTCTATAAGTTTTTAAATCATTATCTAAATGATACGATAAAGAATAACAAGTTAAAACATGTACGATAAAGAAAGCAATTATTACACGAAATGTTATTTTAACATGGAAATAATTATTAAATGGGTAGTATAAAGTCCTAAATGAATCATGTATGATATAATAAATATTAATATGGTTTTTTTATAATTTAATAACATACTATGGTGATTATACAAGAGGTTAAACGTACCCTCGACCAAAGGAAAGTGCAAGGTAAGGCTTAATTTCACAATCTCTTTATTATCTAAGGTTGTTTTTGCATAAGTGTCTACTAATTCATATTTATTATAAATTTCCGTGTTTCATAAAAGAGTTTTCAAGGTGATTCGTTTTAAGGGAATTTTTTACTAAAACATCATATTAAATGTTTTAAATATTTATTCTTCTAAACCATTCTCATTAATGTCCATGTTTATAAAATGGTTTTAAGGATTTATTTATATGTACATGAATGTTTTAAAATGTTAATTCCTTTCAAAAGTTTCAAAGTGGGATGGGACACTTTAATTTAAAACTATCTTTTAAATGACTTCCTTTATAAATTATGTGACTTTTAAATGATTTCATGAAAAAGGGATATTTCTCTCAAAGATTTTTACTGATCATTTTCAACTATGTCAACATCCTTTATGGGATATAATTCTTGATAGAGGTTGATTTATTATGATACAAATCTTCCATATTGTATTAAAGGTTTTGTTATATTTTTGAATGTGGATGTGTTATTTTTATACCATTCATGGTTTATGGATAAAGTATTAACATTTTGTATACTAGTTTTAATACGAATGTTTATGTTATGTTTAAACTTTTTCATATGAATAAAGCATTGGACTTAGTAAGTGACGGGTGGAGCCCGCTATAGCTCCTCGATTAATCGGTAGTTCTCATGAGACAAACTAGTGTCTTGGTAAAAGGCCTTGATAAAATTTAATTTGTAGTCTTGGAACAAGGCCTTGACTATGTGGTTATGAAGTCTGGAATTAGGCATTCCATCATTATGAAATTGGCTATTGATATTGCATGTGATTATTTGACTAGTATAATATCCATGTGAATAAGTAAATGGAATTATTTGATTTATATTGGCCATATTATAAAGAAGTTTCTATTTTAAAGTCTTATGTTTTAGTCTTATACATTGCCTTAAATGTTTATACTTATTTATGAAAGTTTCCGCTATATTGTTCTCCTTACTGAGCATCTGAGCTCACCCCTTTCTTATGTTTTATTTTCCCAGGATTCCAAGAAGTGTATTATGATTGATAAGTAGTGTTAATATAGGGTATCAATGTAATTATAAAAGGATCATTTATGTTGTGTTTTATTTTCTAATGTGTAATGTAAAATTCATGTATGTAATCTATTTTCCAAGACTAATAAATTGATCGATCATTCAGGACTTGATTCAATGTAATCATGCCAATGTATTAAAATAATACACCGACTCTGGGCTTCTGGGGTCGGGGCATTACAGTTGGTATCATATGAAGTTTAGAAAAAACCATGGAAATAGATTTAGATAAACTCTGATTAGAGAACAATACCCTAAGATAGACTTTGAGGATTATTATAGAAGAACTTCCTAGAATTATGTTAATATAGAGATTTTGTGTATTTTCTAAGTAATAAATCCCTATCTGGATATGTGTAGGTATAGGCAGCTCTAGCACAGATGTAACTAGGATTGAAAAATCTGGAAAGGAGTTTCGGGCTTGACCTGAGGTATCTTGGTACACGACAATGGGCCTTTCTGCACTCTTGGTTATGATACTCCCGTGGGATATGCTTAGGATAATTCACATTTTCATTACAAGCCATTATGAAGGATTTAATAGTAAATACTTCCTCAAAGAAAACATTTTATGATTATAGATTATATGCATAATCTTTTCAATTTATGTTCTGTATTTTACAAGTTTGGAATTATGCATTGCGATTCATAAACTAACCTAGTGTATTCCATTGTTTAGAAATGGTGCCTATTAGAAGGAATGAGAATTCCAAAAATACACAAGATCAAAATATTAATAAGGATCATATCTTTCATTGTATTAAGCCAATATTTAAAAGGGAAATAGTCTCCCACATATTCTCATCATATTAATAAATAGTATCATGTGTTAATAATATAAGTAAAGAATTATCTGAGTCCTATAGCTTTTAAGGGAAGCAAGAGAAGAAAAGGATGTTAAAGAAAAAAATGGATAAATGGGAGAGGGGAAAGAAGGATTTTTTCATACATGATAATTGTGGAAAGAATCACATTGGTAAATTATTTAAGGGAATGAGAGTTTGTTATAAGTGTGGAGAAAAAGGACACCAAGTACTTGATTGAAAGGGTAAGAAAAAGGTTTCAAATGTACAATTCTTTATCTTCAATGAGTTGGCACACTACGCGAATCAATGTCCAAATCATCAGAGTATACCCCAAATTATACTATTGGATAATAATCAAGTTATGATAGTACCGAAGATGAAGAGGAATTATTAGAGTTATTATGTTTTTATTAAAGTATTGTGTCATTTGAGTATTGTATTAATGATGTACATATTATAAGAATTATAGTGTATAAAAGGATTGTACTGTAGTACTATTTCATTAAGGACTTGAGATTGTGTGGATCCAAGAAAAGTGACTCAATAACATGTTATTTTTTTTGGAAAATATATGGTTGAGATAAATATAAACCATAATGTGGTTCTGATAATGAGGTAGTAATTTTGGAATATGATACTTTGATTTGGATAAATTATATTGGATATTCTTGACTAGCTTGAAACTGATTAATGATTTGTATACTCCATCATTGTTGGAGTTTACAAAATTTTTAGATAGAAGGAGTATATCCAGTATTATATAAGGAATAAGTGAGAATAAATGTAATTAATAAGGTTTTATGGTAATTCATGGTGTTATCGTGTTTTAAAAGAATACATGATGAAGGTATTAACATGTTATTGCATGGAAAAAAGGATGTTCATTGTGTTTACCTTCCTTATAAATTTTGGACTGTGAGTTTGGACAGAAGTATTTTGGAAAATTCTAAATGGTGGAAGCAATTATGTTTGACAATTGAAAAAATTGTTATGGTTAAATAATATCTTAAGATTATTTTGGTATTGTTAGAAAAAGGACAACCCGAAGGTCGAACGACAATCTATCACGTCCGACAAGGCCTAAAAACTTGAACCTGTACCCAAAGGGCGACAAGGGTGCATCACCTACCACTAGAATACTTGATGTCCTGGTTTGTATAATATAGTATTTTTTTAAATAGTCTCACAAATTAATTATAAATTAATAATTTTTGGAACCCTATGGGATTATGATAAATATAATATTTTTTAATTCTATTATCTTTTGGAGTGAAAGATGAGTTTGTGGTAGGAATTAGTTGAAGGATGAAACTATAAATGTCAAGTATATATATATATATATATTCCTCTTATTATATTAATACATTAATTCTTAAACTTTAGGGAAGGTATCTTAAAACCAAAAATGTGTTACCCTAATACCATATGTTTTGTTGAACTCATGATATTTTACATCATCTTAGATTGATTTCTTTGAGGCCCTCAATTTTACACTTGTTTGTGATTGATGACCTCAATCACTCCCTATAAATATTTATGTTTTTCCTCCAATTATGTTTCTCTAATTTACACCAATGATCTCCTAATCAAGATTATAATTTGGTGGTGGCTTTTTCATTACCCTTTCCCTCTAATTAAGACTAAATTTTATTAAACCAATGCCCGATGTGGGTTTTCCACACAAGTATTTTTCTATTTTTAGCAATTTATTTTCAAAGAACAATTTAAAATTGTGATGAAGAAATTTATTGAAGTATTAGAGAACGTAACACCCCAAAATTTAGAGTACATTATCCCATTAAAGTAATTCAATAGCTTTCACTACACGCATCACCAAGTTCGAACGCACCATAACTTACCAAACTAGCCGTTCAAAAAAGAGGTTATGAATAGTATTGACCACATTTTAAATTTTATATATACTCTATAATTTTAAAATTCATATTCTTTTTTTCTTAGACATAATATAAGAAAAATTCAATTTTTAAGATAAAAGAGGTGTTTTTCAAAAAATGCAGTTTTATGCCTTTTAATGACGAACCCTTTTTAAATATAATATTTGAAAATTTTATATATTAAATTTAGTGAAATTAAATTCTTCTTTAGAAGAGGAACATAAAAATTTATTTTGGATAAATTTTTGGTACTTTTCTGATAACTTTCATATTTTGATGAATAGTGAAAAAAACTAAATTTTAATTAAAAACAACTTTTTTAATCAAAATAATTTATATTGTTAAATTATAAATTTGTGTGGTTTTAAAGTATAATTAGACTATATTTTTATCATTTAATAAAATTTAGGTAATTGAATGTAATTTCAAATTTAAACTGAACATAAACAAATGTCAATCTTTTGATAGTTATTATTTATTAAAAACACGCTTTCTGTTTTAACAACGGGAATTAATTTAAAATTAATTTCTGCCACTTCTATGTTTTGAATTTATAAAAATGGATTCCATATTTTGAATCATGAGGTCAAAATTTTGTAAATAGGTTGCTTTTATTTTTAGACTTTATGAATATTTACTTCAGAAAATATTTTATTTACCATGGTTAAAGGGTAAATCTGGTAAATTATGGTAAAAAATAATATTATAATAATATTAAAATACCCTAAAATATGTCCTATTACTATTGGTTGATACATGTCTGACCATGTTCACCCTTGTGTAGATTTGGGGACCCCATGGAGCCACATGAAAGTGATAATGACACTTTATATTAATTAATTTTAAGTAAAGAAAAAATGACATAAACATATATATTATAGAAAACCAATTTTTAAATAGGGTTATATAGGTTATATTTTAGACTATAAATACTAATTAGAAATATAAAATTATTTCCTACATAATTATATTTTATTTATAATTTTTAGACATTAAATAATTAAATTTATTTATGATTCAATGATGATGCAGTAATTACCTTATTAATGAATGAATCAAATAAATGGTATTGTAAATATTAAAATAAATATAATTTGAAAGTTTTGATGTCATAAAAGAATTTTTTAGGTGAATATGACATGTTAGTATTTATTAAATGTATTTGGTTTTAAGTAATAAATTTTTTATGACTTAAAACAAACAAAATACTAAATAGTTTCAAAATTGACATAAATGAGTTTTTAAAACAAATATTATATTATTAAATTATATAATAGTCCATAAAATCTAAGGTTATTACAAATAAATTATATAATTATATGTATATTAATAATGAAATTCATGGGGTTCTATTGGCTTTTTATAGTATGCTTATTAACCATGTAATATAAAAATACAAAGAAACATGGTAAATGTCAAACTATTTAACTAAGAGTTAAATCTAAAAGATAAGGTTAATATGGTGACCTAAACTTATCTAAAACCTATTGGTTCAGATTTTTTAGACCCATACATACCTTATACTCTAAATTAATCATTTTTGATCCATTAGAAACCGAAAATTATTTTATTATAAAATAATATTTGAAGATTTTCCTAAAGTGACCCTCATCTCTCTTATAAAAGGGTACTTCACTTTTTCTTAATTTCACACCTCCAATGTCATTTGGATCGGCCAAACCCTACCCAAATATCCTACCAAAATTACTCCCTTAATCCTAGAGGCATTACTTTGGTCCGAAATCCAACCTAAGGATCCCTTTTGATCAAATCAAAAGGAAGAACCCAAATAAGAGGTAAATATTTCATCACCTCTTTCAAGTTCATTTCTTATTCCACTTCCACTTTCTTTGTTGTTTCCATTATAAAATAATAAATATAGTATATTATATATACTGTGATGTTATTATAAAAATTTTACAACCATATTCATTATTCTATCCATCATATGAATGACAAAGTCACCATATGTGCGTACGTACGGCTTACCGTCTCCACATCGTGGTGTAGTTTGTTACTCAAACACTTAATTATTTGGATGGGTATAATAATGAGTATAAATAATGTAAATAATAAATATAACATTTTAATGATTCTGTATATATGATATACCATCCAATTAAAAACTATTTCTCCATCTATATAATGATATTGTTACTCGTGCTTACGTACGGATTACCGTCTCCAAGACGCGATGAGATTCATTTCCACGTTCAACATTCGACGATGATTATAAAAATATATATTATTAATAATTATGTAATACATGAAATAATAATTATAATATATATATATGTTTATATACTTACATATATCTTATTCACTTACATACGTTCAATACGATATGAAAATGGAAACAACGTTTATGCGTACGTACGACCTACCGTATCCATAAACGGTGCCTTCCATTTCATATATCTATATGTTATAAATATTTATATTTTAAATATATGTGATATATAAATCAAGGTTTATATTCTGTAAGTATTTAAATCATGATCTAAATGATACGATCAAAAATAACAAGTTAAAACATGTACTATAAAGAAAGCGATTATTACCAGAAATGTTAATTTAACATGGAAATCATTATCAAATTGGTTGTATAAAGTCATAAATGAATAATTTATGATATAATAAATATGAATATGGTTCTGGTATAATTTAATAACATACTATTTCCATTATACAGGAGGTTAAACGTACCCTTGACCAAAGGAAAGTGCAAGGTAAGGGTTAATTTCACAATCTCTTTATTATCCGAGGTTGTTTTTGCGTAAGTATCTACTGGGAAATATTTATTATCCATGTACATGTTTCGTAAAAGAGTTTTTAAAGGTATTCTTTTTAAGGTACTTTTTTACTAAAACATCATTTTAAATGTTTTAAAGATTTATTCTTCTAAAACATTCTCATTAATGTCCATGTTTTCAAAATGGTTTTAAGGATTTATTTATATGGAAATGAATGTTTTAAAATATTAATTCCTTTAAAAAGTTTCAAAGTGGTATGGGATACATTGATTCAAAACTATCTTTTAAATGAATTCCTTTATAAATTATGTGACTTTTAAATGATTTCATGAAAAAGGGATATTTCTCTCAAATATTTTTACTGATCATTTTCAACTATGTCCACATCCTTTATGGGATATTATTCTTGATAGAGGTTGATTTATTATGATACAAATATTCCATATTTTATTGAAGGTTTTGTGATATGTTTGACTGTGGATGTTTTATTTTTACACTAATCATGGTTTATGGATAAAGTATTGACATTTCGTATGCTAGTTTTAATATGAATGTTTATGTTATGTTTAAACCTTTTAATATAAGGAATGCATTGGATATAGTAAGTGATGGGTGGAACCCACTATAACTCCTTGATGCATCAGTAGATCTCATGAGACAAACTAGTGTCTTGGTACAAGGCCTTGAAAATATTTTATTTGTTTTCTTAGCACAAGTCCTTGACTATGTGGTTAGGAAATATGGAATTATGCATTCCATCATTATGAAATTGTCTATTGATATTTCATGTGATTATTTGACTAGTGGAATATCTATGTGAATAAGTAAATGGAATTATTTGATTTATATTGGCCATATTATGCAGAATTTTGTGTTTTAAAGGCTTATGTTTTAGTCTTATACATTTCTTTAAATGTTTATGCTTATTTATGAAAGTTTCCTCTCTATTTTTATCCTTACTGAGCATCTGAGCTCACCCCTTTATTATGTTTTATTTTTCCAAGATTACAAGAAGAGTATTATAATTGATAAGTAGGGTTAAGCTGAAGGATTAATGGTGTTCTCAAAGGATCATTTATGTTGTTTTTGATTTTCTAATGTGTAATGTAACATTCATGTATGTAATCTATTTTCCAAGACTGCTAAACTAATAGGTCTTTTGGGACTTGATTCCTTGTAATCATTCCAATGTATCAAAATAATGCACTGACAATGGGTTTCTGGGGTTAGGGCGTTATAATAATTGTGCAAGATAGCGCTCCCCTTTCCAACTGATACATGCACAAAATTGAGAAAAAGAATAAATAATCAAAAAATTAGTATATATTTAAATAAATTAATGAAAGATAACTAAAATATTATGGTTACCATACCTCTGTGTGCATGGATCGAAGACAAGATATAGAAATTGATCATGGATAAGGTTAGGAATCATCAGTCACGCAAGACCACACCCCCTCTGCATACCCCCAGAATCGCTAGTAGGCTGAGGGCAAAATGATCCAAAATCCCCCTCATCCAAAGGTAGGTCAGCCTCTTGAAACTCGTGAAATTGATCAGGGTCCATCTGAAACATAAAATTATTGTTGTTAGTATATAGTTGAAAATAACTATTATATATAGATATATATTAGTTATTATTATAACTAACATTTAACTATGTCAATGTTCACCTTCATCATCATCTTTATATCTGACGATGTCAATGTCTTCATATTCCTCCTCGGTATCATCAATATCCATATGATTTTTAGTTTCATCATATCTTGTCATTTCAAATTCATTTGTAACATCATTAACATCTTCGTCACCATCAATCCTTAATTGTGGGGTGTCATCATCGATATTCATGTCTCTTTGTAAAAAAAATGGATTTTGAGTAGTCTCTTGAAAAATTTCAATTCCTTCCACTTCAGCAGAACCACATTCAGTTTGAGTAAATTTATTTACCTGAGATTTAATTTTTATTATTCTCCACCAATCACTCAAGTCTCTTGAAGTAGCACAATACTTTTCATAATAAATTTGATGTGCCTTTTGATCCAGTAAAAATGGTTCATTTACTGCAAGAATACTTTTGATATTTAATATCGATGATTCCATGAGTCAGATGAACATGAAAGACTCTCTCAGTATCCAACCACCGACATTTAAACATCGTTACGTAATTCTATCCTAGATAACACATCTAAATAATTTCATCCAGAATGCCATAAAAGTCAACTTCAGTTTCTCTGTGATGTGATCCTATCAAGAAAACTCTACTGTTTATTATTATTTTTGATTCTCCATATGCACGTGTATGAAATCGAAAACCATTTACAACATATGCATTATAATATTTAACCTTTTTGGATGGTGGGTTACCCAATATACATAGTCGATTATCAATTTTATCAGCATGTTGAGACACCTAAATTTTTTTAAAACAATTATAAACATAATAAATAATAAATGGAATTGAAAATAAACCATCAAAAATTTATGTTATCAGTTTTTGAAACCATTGATAATCTTTTTTGTCTCCATTCTTCAAGAGCAGCTTCTGTAATTTGTGAAAGTTGTTTCTTGATATGATTATCATATAACCTAAAAATACAATAAGTTTACATACTGTAATATAAATTATATAATAAGTGATAAAAGAACTCATAGATCAAATGATATCATTTCTTTATAATTAAGCAGAACATATGTATGAGCTCTATGATGTTCATCATTGGAAATCTATCGTTCATGAACTCCACCGAAGCCAAGATTTGGCTGATTAAAAACAGATAATTGATTGTCCATTTCATCATTAATATTCCACTCGTTCCATCCCATGTAGTTGTGTTTTGAGGGATATTCAGATTCAAAATAATGAGAGTAGAAAAAATCAATTTCCTCTTGAAAATAAACTTTAGCAATTGAGCCTTAAACTGATGCTTTATTACGAACATTTTTCTTCAATTTATGCATGCATCTCTTGAATGGGTACATCCATCGAAACTGTATTAGACCTCCATATTTATCTTCATGTAGAAAATGTAATATCAAATGTTCCATTGAGTCAGAGAAATCCGACAGAAAGATTTTTTCCAATTTACATATAATTACAACAACTTCTTCCAGTTTTCTTAGTGCATCATAGTCTATTGTCGCTGCACAAATGTCTTGAAAAAAATATGATATGTCTGTTATCAAATCCCAAATCATATAATTCAACAAAACTCTGAATTCAATCGTCATAAGTCTTTCCATTATAACATGACAATCATGACTTTTTGATCAGGTAATATAACCATTCTTAACACATCTGCCCAAATTGGAAGAATAACCATCTGGAAGTCTCAAATATGCAATCCAATGAAAAAATAATAATCGAATCTCTTTTGATAGTGTATAATTTTCTTTTGGCTTCATTAACCTCTGTGATCTGACATTTTCAAATAGTTCAAGTTCTGGTCACCTGTAAATTTGGTCAAAATCTAATCGTGCCTTTACAGTATCTTTGTTCTTACCTGGTGTATTCACAAATATATGAAATAAATTATAAAAATAGTTCTTATCAATATGTATGACATCCAACATGTGGTAGAACAACAAATCAGACCAATATGGAAGATCCCAAAAAATGCTTTGTTTTATCCAATTTTGTTCTTTCCCAAAGCCATGGATTTTCTGTTGGTTTACTATTGTCCCAAATGTGATGGGAGGTAATGAAAATAGAACTGATTTTAACTCTGTACCTGAGATCATTTTTGGAGGTTCATCTCTTTCAATTTTACCTTTTTTGAAATGAGATTTGTTCCTCCAAAAAGGATGATCGGTTGGAAGAAATCTACAATGACAGTAAAAATAGAAAGGTTTTTTCCATTGATGAGTATAACGACTTTTTTTCTTTCATACAGTAAGGACATGATTTTAGACCATGTGTACTTCAGCCAGATAACATGCCATATACCAACAAGACACTAATCGTCCACAAAAATGCATCTTTAATATGAAATTTTGTTTCGAAAAAACATCATATGTACTAACAACATTACTCCACAATGCATTTAACTCATCAATCAATGGTTTAAAATAAACATCAATATTTTTTTCAGATGTCCTTGGATTAATAAGGTCAAAAAGATATAGGGCTCCTTCGTCAACATCCATGTAGGTAAATTGTACAAAGTTATAAAGACAGGCCAATATGAATACTGACTACCATAAGAACCCAACAGATATAAATAATTAGTAGAAAGACCCAATCACATGTTTTGGGCTTCAAAAGAAAAAGACGGATGCAGGCGGTAAAAATGTTTTCATGAATCACCATTAGATGGCTGATTCAAGCTTTTATCAGTTGAAATCTTGGTTTTGTGCCATGACATCATTGACGCTGTGTACTAAGACATAAATAGACGCTACAACCTGGGTGTAAGGAGTAAATATCTCAATTATTTTACTGGAATCGATCCAGACTTCCCTATTTGATCTTCTTTATACCTCGATTTTCCACATGTGGGAAAACTATCCAATGACTCATTTTCACTAGAATATAAGATGAAATCATTTGGACATGCATGAATCTTCTAATAACTAAGGAACATATTACGAACCAGTCTCTTGCTCTCATAGTAATTTGCAGGCAACACATTTCTTTCAGGTAATAGTGTTTTAACTAAAGAAAATATCTGATCAAAATAGTTGTTTGTCATTGCATTATCTGATTTAATATCCATAAATTTTGAAACCGCTTCTAATTTTCTTATCTTGCAACCGGGATATATTACATCCTCCGCAGACCTCAACAACTCATAAAATTTGGATGGTGCCAACTCAGGAGTTAAATCAATATTATCTTGAATTTCAATTGGCTGAACAGATGGACCTGCAACATCATGTACTAAATTTTGAAACCATGATGGATCCGGAATCAAGTTATTAGTATCTTCTCTGGAACTGGGTTCACCATGTTGATACCAAAAAACATAATCTAGTTGAAAACCAAACTGCAAGAGATGTCCCACAACCTTTTCAAATGTTTCAAACTTTCTCAGAGAAAGTTGCAACTACTTATTAATAATTACCATTACTTACATGAGACACAATTTCTAGTGGATTAATGACTACTTCTTTGTCCAATGGCTCATTTACTTGCAAATTTCCCACACAGAAATGACAATGAATAATCTGCTCAGAGGTAGGCATATTCATTCTTGTGCATATGAGAAGGAATATGCGTACCTCTGAGAAGATTCTTCATTGTGATTTCAGTGTTCGAAAGTTTCAAGTAAATGAGCCATCGGACAAAAGATACCCCTTTTCGTCGATGAGTCATCTTCTTGCAACTGTTACCACCTCAATACATTATGAAAAATGTGGTCCTACGAATGCATATTCAAACTCGTGCATATGAGATTAGATATACATACATAGAAGAATAATTTTAATAATGTTTATAGTCGGTGAATGTTGAATGGAGAATAGTCATTGAGCAAAAGGGGTGCGCAAATCCACTAAAAATTGTGCCAAGTTATTAAAAGTTAATACCATTTATTAAAATTGATTTTCTTTTTAATTGTTCCTATTTATTACTAATTCTTACTAATTATTAAAATTTATTACTAATTGTTACTAATTGTTACTAATTGTTACTAATTGTTACTAATTGTTACTAATTGTTACAAATTGTTACAATTTCTAACAAATTATTACTAATTGTTACTAAGTGTTACTAATTGTTATAAATTGTTACAAATTGTTATTAATTGTTACTAATTGTTACGAATTGTTACGAATTGTTACTAATTATTACTAATTGTTACAAATTGTTACCAATTGTTACAATTTATTACAATTTATTACAATTTATTACAATTTATTACAATTTATTACAATTTAATATAATTTAATACAATTTATTACAATTTATTACAATTTACTACAATTTATAACTAATTATTTCTAATTATTACAAATTATTAAAAATTATTACTAATTATTACTAATTATTACTAATTATTAATAATTATTACTAATTATTACTAATTATTAAAATTTATTAAAATTTATTACAATGTATTACAATTTATTACAATTTATTACTATTTTTACTATTTATTACTAATTATTACTAATTATTACTAATTATTACTACAATTTATTACAATTTTATTAAAATTTAGTACAATTTATTACAATTTATTACAATTTATTACTAATTATTACTAATTGGTATTAATTATTACTAATTGTTACAATTTATTACAATTTATTACAATTAATTACAATTTATTTAAATTTATTACAATTTATTACAATTTATTATTATTTATTACTATTTATTACTAATTATTACTAATTATTACTAATTATTACTAATTATTACTAATTATTACAATTTATTACAATTTATTACTATTTATTACTAATTATTACTAATAATTACAAATTATTACTAATAATTACAAATTATTTCTAATTATTAATAATTATTACTATAATTTAATACTCTTTTATTACAATTTCGTACAATTTATTACAATTTAATATAATTTATTACAATTTATTAAAATTTATTAAAATTTATTACAATTTATTACAACTTATAACTAATTATTACTTATTATTACAAATTATTACAATTTATTACAATTTATAACAATTTATTACAATTTGTTATATATTTTTTACTATTTATTACATTTTATTACTATTTATTACTATATATAACTATTTATTACTATTTATTACTATTTATTACTCATTATTACTAATTATTACTAATTATTACTAATTATTACTTTTTATGACTATTTATTACTATTTATTACTTTTTATTACTAATATTTACTAATTATTACTATTTATTACTAATTATTACTATTTATTACTATTTATTACAATTTATTACAATTTATTACAATTTATTACTATTCATTACCATTTATTACAATTTATTACTATTTATTACAATTTATAACTATTTATTACAATTTATTACTATTTATTACTATTTATTACTATTTATTACTATTTATTACTAATTGCTACTAATTATTACAAATTATTACTAATTATTAAAAATTATTACTATTTATTACTAATTATTACTAATTATTACTAATTATTACAAATTATTACTAATTATTACTAATTATTACTATTTATTACTATTTATTACTAATTATTACTGTTTATTACAAATTATACCTAATTATTACTAATTATTCCTAATTATTACTTATTATTCCTAATTATTACTAATTATTCCAAATTATTTCTAATTATTACTAATTATTTCTAATTATTACTAATTATTACTAATTATTATTAATTATTCTTATTTATTACTCATTATTCCTAATTATTACTAATTATTACTAATTATTACTAATTATTACTAATTATTCTTATTTATTACTAATTATTCCTATTTATTACTAATTATTACTAATTATTCCTATTTATTACTAATTATTCCTATTTATTACTAATTATTCTTATTTATTACTAATTATTCATATTTATTACAAATTTATTTCTAATTATTCCTAATTTTATTACTAATTATTACTAATTATTTCTAATTATTCCTAATTTTATTACTATTTATTTCTATTTATTACTAATTATTACTAATTATTACTAATTATTCCTAATTATTCCTAATTATTACTAATTATTCCTAATTATTCCTAATTATTCAAAATTATTCCATATTATTCCTAATTATTACTAATTATTCCGAATTATTACTAATTATTCTAATTATTAATAATTATTACTAATTATTCTTAATTGTTACTAATTGTTACAAATTATTACTAATTATTACTAAATATTCCTATTTATTCCTAATTATTCCTATTTATTACTAGTTATTCCTATTTATTACTATTTATTTCTATTTATTACTAATTTATTACTAATTATTACTAATTTATTACTAATTATTACTAATTTATTACTTATTATTCCTAATTATTCCTAATTATTCCTAATTATTCCTAATTATTCCTAATTATTCAGAATTATTCCATATTATTCCTAATTATTCCTAATTATTCCTAATTATTACTAATTATTCCTAATCATTACTAATCATTACTAATTATTCCTAATTATTACTAATTATTCCTAATTATTACTAATTATTACTAATTATTACTAATTATTCCAATTAATTAATAATTATTCCTAATTATTCCTATTTATTATTAATTATTCTTATTTATTACTAATTATTCCTATTTATTCCTATTTATTACTAATTATTCCTATTTGTTCGTATTTATTAGTATTTATTCCTAATTATTCCTAATTATTACTAATTATTCCTATTTATTACTAATTATTCCTAATTATTCCTAATTATTCCCAATTATTACTAATTATTACTAATTATACCTATTTGTTACTAAGTATTCCTATTTATTACTATTTAATCCTAATTATTACTATTTATTACAATTTAGTCCTAATTATTACTATTTATTACCATTTAGTCCTAATTATTACTAATTATTACTATTTAGTCCGAATTATTACTAACTACCCATAATTATTACTAATTACCCATAATTATTACTAATTACCAATAATTATTACTGATTACCCCTAATTATTTCTAATTACCCCTAATTATTACTAATTACACCTAATTATTACTAATTACCCCTAATTATTACTAATTATCCGTAATTATTACTAATTACCCGTAATTATTACTAATTACCCGTAATTATTACTAATTACCCGTAATTATTACTAATTACCCGTAATTATTACTAATTACCCGTAATTATTACTAATTACCCATAATTATTACTAATTACCCATAACCATTACTAATTAGCATTAATTGATATTAATAACTACAATTTACAACTACTAATTACTAATCACCACTAATTATTTGCGACATGACAACATCCCATCACATAAACCTATTTACCGCTGCCGATATTTGCGATGACACCCGTCACAAATACCCTCTGACCGACGCACTATTTGAGACCGAGGGATTTCCCCATCGCAAATAACCTTCCCACGCTTTAGCGCGCAACCCGCGCCAAACCGCTCTTTACTTTTTACAACGTGACCCCAAATCCTATCGCAAATAACCATTTATTTGCAACCGGCTGAACTTCCTGTCACAAATAACCTCTGGGATGAACAATTTGCGATGAGAATTAATCCCGTCGCAAATAGCCCATCACAAAAGGCTATTTTTCCCGTAGTGATCAGCATGCCATCTTAACCTTTTTGCATATTGTGAATCAACAAATAAAAGTTTCAAATGATGAATTATAGGAAGATACCAAAATACCTTGGAAAGGATCTTTGTAATCTCTACATCAGCCTGTGATTTTTCTTTCAACTTATACTGTGATGTCCCACATTTAGGGCACTCTGACAAAAATTCATATTCCTTCCTATATATCATATAGTCATTTGGAAAGGCATGCATTTTCTTGTATCCCAATCCCATCGGGCATAATATTTTATTGGCCTTATAATGTGAATCTGGAAGATCGTTGCCTTTTAGAAAAATGTCTTTCAACAATTGTAGTAGCTCTGTAAAACTTTTGTCACCCCATCTATGTTTCGCCTTCAGGTTAATCAATCTTAACAGCGCCGAAAAAACCGTAAAATCTGTACAACCATGATACAATGGTTTTTCAGCATCACCATATAGATGCGCAAATGTCGGTTCTATCTCAATTTGTTCTGCTGCAATATCACAGATCATTTCTTCAATTCCATCAGAGTTACCATCTTGCAAATCATCATCATCAGTAGATCTGACATTCTGTCAAGTTTCACCAAGCCAAATCCAAGGGCTGTAACTTGGATTAAAACCATGACAAATTAGATGATCTTTGATCTCTCTACTTTTCAACTTCTTCATATTCAAACATTTCAGGCATGGACATAAAAAAATGTCACTGCTTGGAACATTTCGTTTAGCAAATTCCAAAAAGGCATCAACACCTTCCTCATATTTATTACTCATTCGATTTTCTGTAATCCAACTTCAACTCATTATTACCCATAAAAAATATCAAAATTATACATCTTGTTAAGATAAGACAAATATATATTTATATGAAAAATATCATAATTTGAATGTAAAACAATTTTGAAATATAAAAAAATCTATTCGTATTTGAAAAAAATATCCATGAAAATGATTTTAAGAATAAAATATAGTTAGATATAACAATTTTAAATTCATCTTGGATCCTTTCTTCTTAAGGTACATAAATAATACATCCAGGTGCAACTGGATACCAAATTCACCCTTCCATAAAAAAGAAATATGAAGTATAAATATTAAAATTTGTATACATTCACTACGGAAAATTACACATATCCCAACGATTTGAAACCGTTGGGATATACCCTGAAACCGTTGGGATAGAATACCCGAACAGTTTTACACACAGTTGGCATGGTGGTCATTGCAATAGACCAATACCAACGATTCTAAAGGAACCGTTGGTATAGACTACCTAAAGTTAAAATATTCCAATGGTTTCAATGAAACTATTGGGATATATATATACCAAGAGGGTGTCCAAGGGGGTAGGGGGATGCCGAGGTGGGGGGGGGGGGTGTCCAAGGGGGTAGGGGCTATCCACAGGGGTAGGGGGCTGTCCAGGGTGTCCAAGGGGGTAGGGGGTGTCCAGGGGGTGGGGGCCTATCCAGGGGGGGTGTCCATGGGGGTGGGGGTGTCTATGGGGGTGCATATTTGAAAGAATATGCATGAAAATGATTTTAAAAAGAAAATATAGTTAGATACAACAGTTTTAAATTCATCTTGAATCCTTTTTTCTTAAGGTACACAAAGAATACATCCAGGTGCAATGGGATACCAAATTCACCCTTCCATAAAAAAGAAATATGAAGTATAAATATTAAAATTTGTATACATTCACTACTGAAAATTACTCATATCCCAAAAATTTGAAACCATTGGGATAGCCCCTGAAACAGTTGGGATAGAATACCCCAACGTTTTCACACACCATTGGAATTATGGTTATTGTAATAGACCTATACCAATGATTCTACAGGAACCGTTGGTATAGACTACCTAAAGTTATTATATTTCAATGGTTTCAATGAAACTGTTGGGATATATATATACCAAGGGGGTGTCCAAGGGGGTAGGGGCTGTCCGGGTGGGGGGTGTCCAAGGGGGTAGGGGCTATCCACAGGGGTAGGGGGCTGTCCAGGGTGTCCAAGGGGGTAGGGGTGTCCAGGGGGTGGGGGCCTGTCCAGGGGGGGTGTCCATGGGGATGGGGGTGTCTATGGGGGTGCGTATTTGAGAAAAATATGCAAGAAAATGATTTTAAAAAGAAAATATAGTTAGATATAACAGTTTTAAATTCATATTGGATCATTTCTTCTTAAGGTACACAAAGAATACATCCTGGTGCAACTGGATACCAAATTCACTCTTCCGTAAAAAAGAAATATGAAGTATAAATATTAAAATATGTATACATTCACTACTGAAAATTACACATATACAAATGATTTGAAACCATTGGGATATCCCCAGAAACCGTTGGGATAGAATACCCCAACAGTTTCACACACCATTGGCATGATGGTTGTTGCAATAGCTCTATACCAATGATTCTATAGGAACAGTTGGTATTGAGTACCTAAAGTTAAAATATTACAATGGTTTCAATGAAACCATTGGTATATATATATATATATATATATATATATATATATATAAACCAAGGGGGTGTCCAAGGGGTTAGGGGGCTGTCCCGGGGGTGGTGGGGGCTGTCCAAGGGGGTAGGGGCTGTCCATGGGGGTCGGGGGATATCCGGGGTGACCAAGGGGGTAGGGGGTGTCCAGGGGGTGGGGGGCCTTTCTAGGGGGTGGGGGGTTTCCATGGGGGGTGGGGGTGTCCAGGGGGTGGGGGGAGTGGTGTACGAGGGGGGGGGGGTGTGAGGGGGATATCCAGCCCCTACCCCATTGGACACCACCCCCACCCCTTGGACACCCCTTGGACACCACCACCCCTTGGACAACCCCACCCCCTGGACACCACCACCCCCTGGACAACCCCACCCCCTAAAAAGCACCCCACCCCCTCTGGACACCCCCACCCCCATGGAAACCCCCCACCCCCTAGATACCCGTACCCCCTTGGACAACCCACTCACCCCCTTAGACACTACCCCCACCCCATGGAAACCCCCACCCCCTAGACACCACCCCCACCCCCACCCCCTTGGACACCCTCCTAGACACCCACCCCCCTGGACAACCCCCTCACCCCCCTGGACAGCCCCCACCCCTGGACACCCCTCCCCCCTTGGAAAACCCCCTCACCCCTGGAAACCACTGCTGCCCTACCCCATTGGACACCCCCCCTGAACACCCCACACCCCTAGACACCCCCACCCACTAGAAAACCCCATCACCCCCTAGACACCACCCCCACCCCCTGCACACCCCCACCCCCTTGGAAAGCCTCCTCAACCCCCTGGACACCACCCCCACCCCTTGGACACCTCCTGGACACTAACACCCCCTTGGATAACCCCCACCCCTAGACAACCCCACCCCCTTCTAAATCCCCCCACCCCTTAGACACCTCCACCCCCTTGGACACCCCCCTGGACACCACCACCACCTTGGATAGCCCACACCCCTTGGACAACCCCAACACCTCTGGACAACCCCCACCGCCTGGACACCCCCACCCCCTGGACAGCCCCCAACCCCTCTGGACAACCCCACCCCCCTAGACACCCCCTAGACACACCATACCCCCTTGGACATCACACCCACCCCTGGACACCACCCCCACCCCCTAGACACCCCCACCCCTTAGAAACCACCCCCACCGCTACCCCCTACCGCCTTGGACACCACCCTGGACACCCCCACCCCCTGGACACCCCACCCCCTGGACACCCCACCCCCTGGACACCACCCCCACCCCTACCCCCTTGGACACCCCCTAGACACCCCACCCCCCTGGATAGCCCCCTCACCCCCCTCGACACCACCCCACCCCCTGGACACCCCTACCCCATTGGAAAGCCCCCTTACCCTCTGGACACCACCCCCACCCCCTTGGACACCCCCTGGACACCACCACCCCCTTGGATAGCCCCCACCCTCTGGACAACCCCCACCCCCTACATTGCCCCCATCCCTCTAGAAATCCCCCCCCCCCCCAACGCTCTAGATATCCCCCACCCCCTGGATAGCCCCCACCCCTCTGGATATCCTCCCACCCTCTAGACACCCCCACCCCTAGACACCCCGACCCCCTTGGATAGCCCACTCAGCCCCTAGACCCCACCCCCACACCCTTGGACACCCAAACACCTTGGACAACCCCCTCACCCCCTGGACACCACCCCCACCCCCTTGGACACCCCAGCCTCCTTGGACATCCCCCACACCCCCTAGACACCAGCCTCACACCCCCTGGACACCCCACCCCCTGGACAGCCCCCACCCCCTTGACACCCACACCCTCTTGGATAGCCCCCACCCCCTTGGACTCCCCCTGTACGCGCACACGCACATGATAGAACACAAAAAATTGTAAAATTTCATGATATCACTTCCATAGGTTTATTTTATTAGAAAAGATTTCAACATGGTATAAATGAACACTATGAAACTTACCATGATAGTAAGAACAAATATTGAAAAAAAACATCTCAAAAAATTAGTTTAGGGCATCACAAAAAATAAAAACTGAAACCGAGCCGTGTGAGACTTACTTGAGTGTTGCGAGTCGACCTGCTAGATCTGATGATAATAAAGATGATGAATGATTTTGGAAGAACAAGGCTAGAGGGTACAACTTCAAATAATCCTTTCTCGGTTTTCTGCGTGAGAGAGACAAGTCACAGGTCGCCCGATCGAAGAAAAAAATATGAATGAATACGGGGTGCGATAAATCATTTAAAATCTTTATCACGTCGGTTATTTAATAACCAACCTGATAAACTATTTTTTTTCATAATGTTGGTTATTTAATAACTGATGTAGAAAATAATTTATTACATTGGTTATTTTATAACTGATGTGATACATGGCGCTTTATCACGTCGGTTCTTTTGATAACCAATGTGATAAATTGTCGAGATTTGCTTTATCATGTCAGTTATTTTATAACTGACCTGATAAAGTGCCCAGATTCAATATTTCATGTTGGTTATAAAATAACCAATGTTATAAATCCAATATCAGTATTCTTTATGTCGGTTATTTTATAACCAATGTAAAAAATAGATTCTCATCGATTTATCACATCAGTGATACAATAACCGATGTGATAAATCGATTTTTACAGCTTTTTACGTTAGTTATATATAACCGACGTGAAAAATACTGATGTGTTAAATGTTTTTTCCACTAGTGTAACCAAATAAGGTTTTCAACAAACTCTTATGTGTGGTATCACAATGGGGAAAAAATGGAATCTCAAAATGTTGATGATCCAAATGAGAGGATTGGACTAGAGAATTTGATATATGGCCGATTTTTTTTTATTCGTCATCATGAGAAGGAATGTATGTCAACCCAAGAATACTTCAAAATGAGAACACATGATGCATCTAATGAAAATGATGATGTTGATGGGGTGAATTTTTTTTATAATGATGTGATGACTCTAGTATATTAGCAATGTGGTAAAATGAAAAATTTGGAATTTTTAATCTGATTGTTTCATGGGAAAACCATGTATAAAATTTCTAATAATGCCATCGATTACATTCTTACCTTATTAAAGGATTTAATTAGATATGATTCAAATATTCCCTCAAACCACTATATGGAATGGATGTTAGTTGAAGAACTTGGATTTTCAAAAAAACAAAATTCATGCTTTCTCAAAATATTACAGCTTATTCTTGGATGAAACTGCTGAAATAAATTATTGTATAAAATGTGAAACATCTCGAAGGTAGCCAAAAAAGGTTGGAACACCATCCCGTGTGCTATAGAAATTAATGTGGAACTTTCTATTAATCCACATACTCCATAATCTTTTCATGTCTGATGAAATATCAAAAAAAATGTTATGGCATGATACCAAGAGAAAGAAGAATAATGAAGAATCAGTTTACCCTACAGATGGATTTTCATGGCAGAGATTTGATGCTCAATATCCTAATTTTGTAGTTTATGTATGTAATATGAGGCTGGGTCTTTCATGTGATGGTTTTAATCCATTTGGGAATATTCTTACTTCACACAACCCATGGATAGTTTTCATACACATTTATAAACTTCCCCCATGGATGTTCATGAAAAAACATTACACTTTTATGAGTATACTAATATCTATCCCTTTTGACCCCTGAAATAATATATACGTATACATGTAACCTTTAATAAAAGAGATGAAAATTCTTTGGGATGTGAGTGTGCGCACATATGATGCATGTTCGTAAGACATATTTTAGATGTGTGCTATGATTATGTGGATAGTCAATGATTTTCTTTCTTATGCAATGATGTCTGGATAGTGCATGAAGGGAAAACTATAATGTCCTATTTTTATGAAGAATACATGATATTGAAGACTAAAATATCACTATAGTTTTAGTTTTATTGGAAATTGATGATTCTGGACGATGGACCATCCAACAATACCATGGAGATCGATGATCCACCTCACTCATCATAGGTCTAGAAATTATGTGCTTAATGAATTGAAATATTTTAGTTTTTTATTTGGTAAGGGTTAAATGAAATCTATTAATAGGAAGAGTGATTATAATTATACCCATTACAATTGGAAGTAGAGGAGTATCTTCTTTGAGTTTCCTTATTGGTCAACTAATTTATTACGTCTTTACTTAGATGTAATGAACATTGAAAATAATATATATGAAATGTTTCTTTTGATTATTCTAAATGTCAAGGTAATGAAAAAAGATGATTTATGATCTTGGCATGACTTGGTGGATTGGGGGATTAGACCTGAATTGCATCCTGTGTGTATCAATGAAATTAAATGGAAAGTTCTATGTGCTTCTTATGTGATGACACCTGCATAAAAAAAATTATAGAAGTACTAGAGACTATTAATGTTCCTGATATATATTCAAGAAATATATAAAAATGGTTTAATAGAATAGTGTTGAAGAAGAAATCTTTGAAGAATCATGATTATAATGTCCTTCTGCATGAGTTGATTTCAATAGAAATCCATCATCTTTTTCCAATAATGTAAGGGTGTCAGTTATTTTTTCTGTGTCATTTTTTATAGATATTTGTGCTAATAAGTTGTCCAAGTATTTCTTGATTTTTTTTATAGATACAACATTAATTTTGTGTGAGTTAGATAAAATATTTCTTCCATTATTTTTCACATGCATGTTGCATCTGACTGTCCATCTTCTAACAAAAATACTTCTCAAAGGACCAATTTCTTTTTTATGGATGTATCAAACTTAGAGAAATATGTACACATTGAAATGTTATGTTCAGAATAGGAATCATCTCAATGGTTCTATCCTGAATGGTTACTTGGCTCAAGAATATATGGATTTCTGATCAATGTATTTGTCTGATCTTACTACAAGAATGAACATACCAATGAGAAATAAAGAAGAATAGTATGATAAAATTGAACCTAGTTTTCCATCACTTTCTTAAAAAGTAGGAATTCATGGATCATTAACATTGATGACATTAATCCTTAAAGAGTGGCAGATGACTCATTGAACAGTGTTGTTCAACTATGATTTTTTCAATGACTACATAAAGTAAGTAAATTGAACATGTATATTTTATATCATATCTTGTAATTTTCCATATCTATTAAAATATTTCTATTTTTAAATATTGATAACAAAAAGAAATGATAAATAGAAATTGATTATCCACTAGAAGTGGCTAATATTCAATGTTAATATCTTTATATTCATTGTTTCAAAGTCCATAAACATCATTTTTAGTGCATTATATAAATAGAATTTCATTTATCATCTCAAATGCAATTCATGTTTAAAATGAAAATTTGGGTCCAATCAATCATCTTTTTGTGGATAACATTATATTCATTTTTTAAATTTAATATTTTTTTATATGATTGATCTCTTTGTTTCTAAAATATTATCTTTTAGGATTGATGGATGAATCCCAAGATATGATGGAGATTTTTTAGCATGAATGCAGAAATTTTTCGGACAAAGCATAATGAGCCTAAGGCCCATCAAATAGAAGTGGGGCCCACAATCCAAGCCAAATTAATCTTAATTTTTTACAGTAGAAAAATAAAAATATAGGGATCATTTTATTCAACTGTGTCCAGAGATAATTCTGAAGTTTTAATGGAGATATATGGCTCCAAAATTTACATTTAAATGGTGGGACCGATATGAATGGACATAAATTTTTCCCACCATTTCGAGCATAACATTCAAATGGATGCACCAAATAACCTGAACTTTGGAAATATTATAGAGGACAAATGTAAGAAGATATTTTTCTTCTATGACCCCTGATTATTAGGACATATGTAATGTCAAATTCTAACTTTCAAAAGGAGGATGAATCTCGATTTTTTTCTGGGTCAACTTCGAAATGTCCAATTCCCTTGATTTTTCACCCTCCTTTTGAATCTCTAAAGTAATGGGGATGGAATTTATTATTGTGGGATGTCTCTAAGGATCATAATATTTTTATATAAGGAGCTTGTGTTGAAGTTAATTAACATATAATATTTTTATTTGAATCAAAGTTTTTCTTTCAATGAAAATCTTTCTTTCAATTTTAATTCCTCGATTCCATTTTGTAATCGCATCATCAGTTTTTACCATATATGTTTCTAAATAATTTTAGTTTCTTAATAAAAGTTGTTATTTATATTCAATTCATATTTTTATTTTATTCACACATTGATACCATTGAATCAAGGTATGAATTTATTCACACCAATACTTGTGAATTTTTCACACAACAGTGGAGTGTACATTTTTCTTCATCAATCCTACTTCTTTAAGTAGAATTCATGCTTACATTGATATAATAACATCAATGAAGGGATAATATTTTATGGATTGATCCTAGGGAGTTTCATGGGGGTGGATTGAATGTTATTTTATGTTCTTAAATTCTTAAATATGTTCTTCATTTTTAGAGTTCCTTCCTTTGATTTATCTTCTTCTTTGTCTTCACCGACTTTAACGACTACACATTTTGAGTGATAGTATGATCCAATTCCATAGTGTGATCATGAAAGTGATTCTATAAGTGAATTGGTGATTAGACTTGAAATTGTGTATGGATTAAATCAGTGAATGATATTGAGGAATTATTTCATTTTATGGATACCTCTTGAACTGATGAACAGAAGATCCAAAGAAAAACAAATACATCCAATCAAGCCCTGAAGACAACCTAGGATTGGTTGATCTTAATTAATTGTTTTAATTAAAGTAATTTTGTTTGTTTTGTTCTTTAAATCAAATCACCATTTCTTAAAATCAATCAACACCATAGTTGGCCACTTCGTAGACAATCCTACATCCAATCATAGTGTCTCGAGGTTTCTTCTTCAGTCCCTGTGGATTCAATAACCCAAGCCATACTACAAGCGACCGATTACACCTTATAACTAGGGTAAATTTGGGAACAACCAAAAACCATTGTTCTTTATCTTTGAAAAGGAGAGAGAAGTTGCATACCAAATAGTTTTCTGCTTGGTTTAAATTCAAGGTAGAAATATTACTGTAATAAAAAAATAAAATAAATATATAATTAAGTTTAATATTATATTATATTCTAGGTATCGAGTTATCCAATTGAATCTACTTCTGAGGAAACAAAATCATTATTTTCCTAAAAACATGGTTCATGAATGTAAAAAAATTGTGATCAATGGGTATAGATTTATTGTCACTAAATGAGAAAAAAACATGAGAACACAACATGAAGGTGTTATGTTAACTGCCACAACAGACTGTTATGGTAGTGCGTCATATAATTGACCTCATTTTGAAAATGTAGCTTATTATGGAGTCCTTGGGAAAATAATAATATTAGATTATTACTCTCATGGTTGAGTCATGATGATGAAATTACAGTGGTTTGATTCAATGACATGGTAGGGCACATTTATTTATGATTGTGGATTTTGAGTTATTGACATGACTTTCAATCTTGCTACCAATGAACCATATGTATTGGAATCAATGACAAAATAGGGTTTTTATGCCAAATATCCTCTTAAACCTAAATTTTTTGTCCTTATTTAAGTAATTCCAAGACATGTTTTTGATGACGGTGATGATGGAATTAACACCATCCCTACTACCATTGGCACCAATCCATTTATTACTTATGAAGACTCTAATATCTCATTTGGTAGATTTTATTGTGAACATAAAGTTGGGGTTGGAAATACATAGAATAATCTATACATGTTTTAAATAATTTTGGTTTAGCTCGACTTGGGTTGTTAAGGTTGGTACTATTAAAAATGATTTAATATTTATTACAAATATTTTGTATCCTACATGAACTTAATGATAATTTTCAATGATTACTGGTTAGAGTTTTATTTGAGTTGTATTTTCTAATATTTAATTGAACTGTATTCAAACCTACAAAACCAAACAAAACTAAAACAATTAAATTAGAATAAAAAATAAGAGGAATTGAATTGTACATATTAAACATATTGATACGAAAATAAAAAAAAATGAAAATAATGACCTAACTAAAAAATAGCTGAATTACATAACCAATAATATGTACCAAATTACCTTATTTAAATAAGTCATGTATCATATTTTTTGTTTTTTGGTTTACACATTAGTTATCCCTTTATAATTACTTCCATATTTGTTTTCAAATGAATGAAATGAAACCTATTGAGGAGCAAAAAAGAAAAAAGATGATGGACAACAATCACCGAATGACTGAGATGATAATTCATCCATTAGTTCCTATTGTTATTATTTCATTTCAAATATATATATCAATAACATATAATTTCATGTGATTAATTTTGTTTTAAACTTTTATGTATGATCGACAAATTGGGCACCTGTTTTTTGAAGAGAAACCTAGTAGTGGTCCTAGTACTCAGGATGATTGTATGGGGGGGGGGGGGGGGTTATGAGAGATAGGAACTCTAGATGGCATACCTGATTAGATCTTTCCCCTCACACTGGTGTACTATATTCCACAAATTTTAATCTCACTGTGTCATTAGGGACACATGGGATATTTTGGCCTCCCATATTTTCACCAGACTTTATATCTAATCCTCCTCATCCATCATTACCATATCTATTGATTATTACCACTCCTCATCCATATTATGAAATTGTCCATTCATCCATGCCATCATATTTACCATCTAATTATTTCTATCCAAGCTTCTACAGTCCTACTTTGACTCTTACTCCGACACAGTCTATGCTTACAGAGTAAACACCAAGACCCACTCCACCTGCATAGGGTCATGTTCCTTCAGTGCCTGCGGATCTAGCGACACCCATTGATCCGAATTCCATAGGTATATTTTAAACCCTAAAAAATTTCTATACAATAATTTATTTTTATTATAACATGTATTGATATAATATTTGTTTTTATTTCATAACAGATACATCTACTGATAGACAATGGGGTAGTACACGCATGTGTGTGGTGTGGATCCACCACATGCAGTTTATGGTAGACTACAATGAATACAACCAAATGATCGAAAAAAGAGGAAAACAATGTTAGAGTTTTTTTGTGACACTTTACAAATACTCTGACATCATTCCCTTCAGCCAGCTTTCATAGAGACAGTTTCCAAACAAAGTCAAGGATAATTATTGGGCGTAGATATGGGTAAAAAATCTATTAGATTTAAAGTAATATTATTTTTGTATTTATATGAATTAATATTTTGGTGTTAGTTTTAGTTTAATTTTCCCGATGGTGAGGGTGCAGGGATAGCATGTCTAAAGAAATTAGGTGAGCTTTAGAGATCCTATAAACATGAGTTGTATATTGGATGGCATTCTAGAGTTGGAACAAAGTTAGTGGAAGTACCTATTAAGAATTAGTGTCATATAGAATAATATCGATAAATGATTACTCATTGGATGACTACCAAGTTTAAGGTATTAATCACATTTGAGGTTTTTAAACTAAAATTTTCATGTTTTGAATTAATACTATCTTTTGTATTATTGAATTTTATTTTGGAATCATTTAGAAAAAATAAAAAATAGATGCTAAAAAATACCTCAACAATTAGGGTAATACTATGATGTTAGATCATGAGACGAAGTACGTATAACAATTTTTTATAAATTTTGTTTATGACTTGCACTTTCTATTGCTTCCTATATAATTTATTTGATTTCTACTGTTTTTAGATAATTTAAGTTGTGAAATAAATTATTTATAACCTATTTTCAATCATGGTTTCCTATGTTCAATGTCATTGTAGAGGCTGGTATTGAATATTGAAGGATGTGTGCCTCGATCATAACTGTTTTGCTCGAGTAGAAAGAAAAAAGTTCGAAGTGCTGTTAACAAACAAGAAAAGTAGTAGATTATATGTTTTACTTTGTTAATTTCAATATTAAATATCTATTTTCTAACTAAATAATTAATTTATATTTTTAATAAGATTCTTTAGAGACCCTTGATTCCCAGGAACCTGAAAATTTTGGGCCAAATGATCGCTTACATCAAGTGTTGAGAGATGAGCACCCTGAAAGAGTACACTGCCGACCTAAGAAGTGTATAGTTCCAAAGAGGTATTGGAACTCTTAAGGTAACAATTGTAGTACCACCAAATTGGAAAAGGTTAATGAATGATATGAACATGCCGAAAAAGGGCCATACAGGTGAAAAAATGAGTTGATAGGGAAAACATTGAATTTATGAAACTGATGAAAGTTTTATGTCCATCACTTCCACTAGCGGACAACATTTCCTTTGATGAATATATGTCATCGATGAATCAATTATATAGTGAAACAGGTGGAAGTCCTAGTGGTGGTCAAGATAATGTCATTCCTGGTGATGGTGATGGATAAGAAGAGGCTGAGGACGAGGATGATGCTAAGACTGAGGATGAGGATGAGGCTGAGGTGGAGGATGGGGGATAGGATGAGGTTGAGGATAAGGATGGGGAAAACAAAAAGGACAAGGATGAGGAAAAGGAAAAGTCTGATGATGATAGTGATAGTGATGAGGGACATATTGATCTGTTATATTTTTGACACATATTACTAACATTTGATGTTTGGTGATTTTTTGTTCCTTTTTTTAAAAGGTAAAGCTTTGGTCAAAGACCAAAGCACAATTTATTAATAGAAAAAGTTACAAGAGTCAGAAAGATGGGATTTGTTTACAATCTCTATCAAAAAGATAAGATAAATCCGCTGACAGAGTGTCTAGCCAAGTCATGCTCTGATGAACTTCTTTGTTAGCAAGAGCATCATCAACGACATTCGCTTCACGGTAGGCATGATTAGCATTGTAATCAATCCCATGGAGTGTCTTCAAGAAATTCATCCAATGTGTAGTGAGCGGCCATGCCAAATGAATGATACCATTCTAGATTTCATGAATTATGGTGGTAGAATCACTTTCAATCCAAAGCTTTCTCCAACCTCTTTGAAGCGAAAAATCAACAGCATGAATGACTCCAAGCATTTCTGCCTCCAGAGATGTAGAGTGACCACATCCAATGTAGAAGAAAGCCTGACACTGGCCAGCTGAGTCTATGAAGATAGCACCACAACTGGAAGGGTATTTCCTTTGGAAGCACCATCAACGTTCACTTTGATCCATCCAGGCATCAGAGATTTCCAGAATACTTCAAAGGAGTGTTTGAGCGTAGGGTAGATTTCAGGAACACGGAGATGACGAAGGATCTCAAAGTCACCAATCGAGTTGTTGCAACAGTATTTTTGAATGTAGATGATTTGTTGTTCCTGAATATATGGGTGATTAGGTAAGTCACATTATTCTTGACTCAGGTATCCTAAATACAATATAGTTTTTATCACAACACCTTTTACCTATGAATTTTCATCTTTTTTAATCACTACCTATTTGGTGAGTGATTTGTGGTTTTAACTAACCAAAAAATACTCAAGTATGTATTTTCATAACAATATTTAAATCTGATGGAGTGATGTGAGATAAAATTTCTTTAATTATTAAATGATTTTGTTAGTTCTCTTAGACAAAAAATTCACCCTAAATAGTTATTGGATGAAAATGAGGAATGTATATTTATTTTTATTATGGTTCAAATAAACCTAAATGTGATTCAAGATCATGTTGGTTTACATTTATATCATGTTGACCTCACATCATCCAAGATGTAGAATTTTAAGGACACATAAAAATTATATTTTGATTTTATAATTAATCAAAAATGTCTTTATGGTGGGGGAGATTATCGACAAATGGTTTCAAGATCCTTCTTCCTTGTTCTATGTTCAAGGGAGTCTTATAGTGACTATCACCTTGAGAGAAGAGGTCATAATTTAATTTTATTCTTCCTGATGGGTTGTACACCAAAATATTATAAAAGTGTATTGAACCATTCATTGGAAGTTTTTATACATTAGTTTAAATAGGAATATTACATGATTTATTTTTAAATGTTTAATATATTAGTATATTAAAGTGAAATTTAAAAATCCTACTGGTGAATTTCATCCACTTCACCTCCAAGCATGTAAATGGGTAGAGATTAAAAAAAATTGTAACTCATATAACAATATCATATAAAGGTTATGATGTAGTTTGGTTAATCACGAACTATCTAACCAAGATAAACCACTTTTTTCCCTAATAAATAGTGATTTTCATTTTTTGAATTAGGGAGGTTATATATAAGGTAAATCATAAATATAAATAGTTTTTAATCTAGTACTTTCTCTAAAAAATACCCAAGATTCACATATCAGTTTTTGAAATGGCCTTAGTGAGATTTAGGTACTCGAGTTATATTGATTATAACTTTTCGTTAATAATTGAATGTTTGTTTTAAATGGAGAATTCATAATTTTGAAGATATTTAATGTGACTTTGTCTTTTATTTTAGTGAATTATGGGAGGATCACAACTCCATGGTTGAATTTTACTTTAATAACAACTACCAAGAATAAATTCAAATGGATTTATATGAAGATTTGTATTGAATACCTCATCATTATCCTATCTATTGAACTAAAATTGTTTAATCCTATTTGAACAAACCTAGTATTTTATAAGAGATTAATAAATAGGTAAAGTTAATTTAGAACTATATCATTATTATTCAGAGTCACAAAAAATTAATATGGTAATCATTTAAGGTGATATTTGGAATTCATGGTTGGTGAGAATTTATTTCTTTGGGTTTCACCAAGATTGGATCACCAATATATAGGAAGGTAAGAAAAGTTGACTCTAATATTTTTATAGACTTTTTATATATTGAAAATATTTGTAGAAACTTCATATCATCTTGATTTACCCCCAGGTTTAGTGTTGTTCTTAGAACCATTCATGTTTCTTAACTAAGGAGGTGTGTTCCTCACCCTTCACATGTGATCCAATATGATGATATTAATCATGAGGATGATGCATTCTATATAAATCATCCAATATATATCATAAAATGAAATAATAAACAATCATGGGTTAATATGATATATCTGGTTTGGGTTAGGCAGAATTATAGAAAGCCCTAAGACAAAAATTGAGGGGTATGAGTTTGAAATGAAGTGTGAATGATCAAATATGTTGTTGTCTATTATGACAACATAAATAATTTTATTTTCTTACCCATACCATATTTTTTATATTTTTTATATATATTCTTACATGATTGGGTTTTTTTGTTCCATATATTAGAATGAATATATTGTAATATATTACTATAATAAAGTAACCACATGTCAATGAATAAGTGGAATGTCTAGGATGGGCTTGAAACACCCTAACTAAGTATTTGGATTGGCTAGCAGTGCCCATAGTTGGTATTACCCTTTCCCATCTCTTAAAAGGATGAGTACTAAGATTTACCAACTATTTATTCATGTATCCCCTTGTTGGGTTGTATAGAACACTTTGAATTGGTATTTGATATTTTATTCATAAAGATCATCTCAGACTCTAGGGTGAGGATCAAAGTATGTACACATGGTCTAGATTCTCCCCTTTTAGGGATTTTTTGTTATATCTTCTGTTGTAATTGATATCCATGCTATACATGTTGACTGCACATATACCAATTCTATATCTTTTTATTGTTTTCATATACACTATATCTTATGATAGGTTACAAGGGGAGGGTTGGTGACTTTCTACTAGGATTATTATAATCACCCTTTGTATGTTCTTTTTTTTTTATGTGTGTAGAGTATAATGTATTTGATCTCACTAGGGTAAGGAAGTAGCATAGGGTCCAAGAGAGAAAAATATTATGGATCTCAAGAGCACTCATTTTTAGTTTTTTGTGGATGGCTTGGGTTTGAACATAGGGGTTGTACCAGAGCACTCATGAGGGTTATTCCACCTAAATGACACCTTATTTTAGCAATTTAGTCATATTTATCTAGTATATTATTATGTATGTGATTTTTGAACTATTTTTCTTAAACTATATTAGTATGAATAGGACTTTATTTCACATGTATTGATGAACATATAGTGATTAAATTTGTATATCATTTAGGTTTCCCAGTGGACATGTATTTGCACTAAAAAAATGATGTGTGTGTGTGTCAGTATGACCTCTCTAAATTCTATGATGAATCTTTAATAACAAAATTTGACATATAATTCAATGACCTAATAGGAGAAACTATATATCATATTTTCATATTATAACCTTTAGTGCTTACGCCAACCTCTGGTGATCGATTGGTGCACCTGAGGAATTTTTTCATCGTTGTCTAATATCATTGGAATACTTGGGTCACACTCATTACATGCACCCATGAACCACTATAATAAACTCAACTATCAAAGTAAAATAAACCTATATATATATATATTTATGGTTCACTACTCCCATATCTATCAATTAATTTCATATATGGAATTCAAATGTAACAATTTCATACCCCTAGTCATTACCACACAAAATCATAGGTTAGACACTTACCAAAACCAATACCCTATGTATTACCCACATGGTAGTAATTTACCCATTTTTTTTAGGGTTATCTAAAGACCCTTATTATTAATTTAATAAACCAAGACACTTAAGGTTTTTTTTCATAACAAATATTCATGATTCCCCTTGGAGATGTAGTCTTTAACACCTTTAAGTCCCAAAAAATACTCAGAGTACCCACCCCACTCCTAGAAGGTTCTACCCTATATCCTTATACATTTTAAACTCACTTGGTTCTAACAAATTAATCCTAAATAATAAACCCTAATAATGTTTATGGAAGAACAATCATACATAACATATGGTTATGTATTAAAGGGACCTCTAAACATGATATCAAAGTTACCACTCCTTTAGCCATGCTACTTATATCCTTGACCCACATTGAACTAAGAATCCTTAGGTTATCAAGCCCCAATATCATACAAAAAAATGTGATTATTTAATTATAAACATTTATAATTAAATTATCAATTAAATTCAAATATTTATAAACTTCAATAAATCACTGAGCCTCATAGTGACACTTAAACAATGGGATAAGTATTAAAAATGTCAAAGTCATGCCTCCTACAACCATGATAGAAAAATCACCATAAATCAATACCCAATCAATCATTATTTTTTATTTTTTTTCTAAATACCTAAAAACTCACTAGGTGATTTCACTTCATAAAAAAGTGAGCAATAGGTTGCGTTCTTCCTACTAGGACATCCTCAAACTATTTCACAAGTAAGTCATTATGTATTGATATGATTTCACAATTCCTGAAAAAACATATTAAATAAAACCCAATATAAAATGGTGAATGCTATGTTGTGGTACATGACATGGTGGAAATACTATGTTGTGGTAAATTACATGGTGGGAATGAAGAATCCCTATCTAAAATGATGAAGGTAGATTATACTATGACATAAGGTGTCGTGATCTAGTGTTCAAACTAAAACAACATTTATACAGGTCATGATTGACTGGGTAATTTGAGAATAGTTTTATAGTAGCTCAAAGTGGTTGAAACAAAAAATATTAATACATTTTTTACTAAGGGGAGTATTTTATTTTTATGCACTATTACAATTGTGTTTTTGTGTGTGTTGTTTTAAGTGATGTATGGAGGTGTTTGCTATGTAAAGTTTTAAGTGTTGTATAAAGGTGTATGCAGAGGAGGGGAGTATGTTGGTTGCTGTGTTTAATTCTAGAAATTACCTATACTAATGGTTCTAAATTGTTGGTATAATGTTGAATTCCATATTTTAACCAATGGTTTATCAACCATTGGTAAACTATTAAATCATTATATATACCAACGGTTAATAAACCTTTGGTATAAATATATATCAATGGTTGTGTTGAAACTCTTGGTATACCAAACTTTATAGATCCCAATACTAATGGTTTAAGAAGAACCGTTGGTATAGGCCTATACCAACAGTAAACTATCCAACGGTTTGGAAAACCATTGGTATAGGGTATACCAACTGTTTTCCTGCCTATACCAATGGTTTGAAACTGTTGGTATAGAGTGCCTTTCCAGCAGCAAGTTAGGACTTATTATTTGGACTCTATAGAAAAATTATATCACATTTAATATCATATAGTAATTGATATACTTAGGGGTGTATGATTAATATGAATCCCTACTACTTGATGTTAGAGAGGTACCTAGTATGAGAACCTTCATACCTTGGTACCATTATTACATGATCCTTCATCATTATCCAATCAAGGGGAGATTGGGTATGTTTTTCATCATGTCTTCAGTTTGAGATCAATGAATAATGGATGTTTCCACTATATTATGAGTTAATGATATTTGATCCCTTAAATTGATTAAACTAAGGAAATTCCTATTCATTCCTAGTTGTGTGACATGTGATATTTTTAGATACTAGAATGAATGACTTGTGATGTATTGATTAATACTGGTCAGTCTATTTCAGTGAATTGTGAATACATGAGATGGAATATACTAGATCAACACATTAATTTTATATTAGTCAACAAATTTCATGGAAAAAAGGATTATATAGACAATAATATGATGTAATTGATACATATTGTGGTGGGAATGTTCAAATGGAGATATGAGTATATTTAATAGAGATCATACTAGATCCCTTTATAGCTTGAGTAGCACTACTTATTTCTTAGAGGCCACTCTATGGTTACATTTATGGATTTCAAATTTGTATTCAACAGTATAAAAGACCTTAGGTTCAAATATTTAGGCCTTATGATAAAGATACAATTTTGTAAAATGTTTTTATTCCAAAATGAAAAGTGATTGATAAGCCATATAAAAAATAGTTTGGATGAGTCCATAAATAGTTGTAAAGTTTATCATAATGTAATTATGGGATTTTAGTTTAAGTAGGATAGTGTTGGATATTCACCAAATAGGTATATCACATTGTACCATAAAACCTTAATCATAACATGTGATATGCCGTGAATATTACATTATCATATATTATGGATGGAATCTATTACATTCTATGACAATATTATTACATGGGATATCATGTTAACAAATTTGTATATATATATCTCAATCAATTTTATTCCGATATGAATCATTAATATGATTCATTTATGGATTCGAAAAAAATAATGATCATTTGAAGTGTTCATATGAACATAACACCTATGGGAAGGCATTATCAGAACAAATGTTTGCTACCAAATGTATGCATCAGACTCTTGAATTCCTCTATAAAATAAAGGGAACCTTTATAAAAGGATACAATCCCTTTGTTCTTTATGTGAGAAACTCATAATAAATGGTAATAGATATCTTACTCATTGTTCACTATTTATCTTTGTGGATAAAATTCTATCACTCCATTGGTGTTTGGGGATCCTCTTGTGACATATAAGAGTTCTAGTGGATAGTGTACCACCTATAGAGGAAATAATCATTTCATTATAGCTAGGTGATATCAATAAAGTGTACTCCATTGAAAACCATAAGATGCATTTTATAGTGTTTTAGGTATGAAAATTTAATTTTTAGTCATTAATATTACATATTTCTTCTTTTGATGATAGGTCATGTATATTATGGGTTTCTTCCACTGATCTGATCATATTATGATATTATAAAACCCCTAAATAAAATCCATTGAGTCCTTAATGTGGTAACTCCCACCCTCATTTAGTGGGTTTTCCAACCCACTAATTAATAAATAATGTATCAACAGAATGGAAAATATATTCTCTATTCTCTAGTTATTTGATCCTCAATAGGTTGTTTTAACCATTTATCATCTGAAAGGTGAGGTATTTCAATGGCGTAAACTAATCAAGAACATGAATAAATAGGATGAAATTAAATATATGAATTTTTTTTTGTTTAATAAGATATTTTCAATAAATATTTTTCCTCAATCTGTTCATACTAAAATCAAGAGATAATTTTTTCTGGAAGTAAAAGGAGGATAAATCCATTGGTTTCTATAAATATAAATTTATGAGACAAGAATGTTATGATCCCAGTTTTATCATTGAAACTGAAACAAAAAAAATGATATTTTCTCAAATGAATTAAAACCAATTCTCAAAAAATCATTAGATATAAAGAACTTTGTTTGATATGAATAAATTATTTAATGTTCCGTCAAGGTGGAAATAGAAATTAGAGACTCAAATTATTCTCCTAGTTTTAGAAAAAATTTTTGAAAATATAGTTTTATGTAAACTCAAATGAAAAAAACTAGAGAGAAAGGAATATTAATATTCCAATATTCAAAAATTGTGGGAATATTAATGGATGCAATTATAACAAAGTAAGTGGTAAATTCTTTACGTGTGGAACAAAATAATATCAACCACTTTAATTGAAAAGAGATTTGAAGAGGCAAACCAATGAAATAGATGAAAAGAAATCTCATCCTAATGCATCACATATACTCTAATTATTTAATTTTAATGTGCATGCACATTATGAAAACCCGTGCACTAATCCATGTGTTAATGATGACAATTGACATCAATAACCTCAAAATATATGTGGTAAAGGGAATGTAACACCCTGAAATTTTAAAGAATATTATTTTATTCAATTACATACGTGACATGAAACAACTAGCTTAGAAGAGAATAAAACACACAAATATTTTAAAATATATTTATTTCAGAATAAATTTAATTTATATAATAAATTATATTACATGAAAAAATGTTTTTTCTTCAATATCTTATGTTACAAGCAATATCATGTTTTACTAAAAAAATAATATACTATTAATATTATTATTTAATATGAAGTTTATCTGATATACATTTGAATGGAGAGTATAAATAAGAATAATTTTTTATGAAAATATTGTTTATACATAATTATTATTTATCTATTCATTATTAATAAAATAATAATAATTTAAAAGAAAAAGAAATATTTTCTGAAAAACTGTATTTTTTCTAAAAGATGGTCTTGTCATGTTTTGTGCACATAATTGAAAATTAATTTTAAAATTTTTATAAAATTTATTTAAAAAATTCATTTCTTAAATTTTAATATCAAAATTTTGTTAGGATGAATTTTCATGATTTTTCGGAGAAGTTTAATTTCTTGATGAATAGTGAAAAATAATGAATTTTAACTAAAAACAACATTTTCATTTAAATAATTTATAAGGATAAATTATATTTTGAAATGTTTTTAAATTTAAATTAGTTAAATTATATATCAATTAATACAATTTTTTTCATTGGAATTATTTACATATTTTATTTTTCTGTAAAAATGATATAAACGTTTGAACAATTTACTTAAAAAAACCATCTTTCTCATCACGTCTGTAAGATTAATTTTAAATTAAAAATTTATAATTTTGGGAATAAAATTTGGTAAAATGTATTGAATATTTTTAATAATAATAATTTATAATTTTTAATAAGGAATACTTAATTTTTGACCGAAATGAATTGTGAATGTAATAAAAATTAATTACTGCAGTTAAGGTATAAATGTGTTTATCAGTTGTTAAACTAAAAAGATAAGGGTAAAAATAACATATAAACTTGTATTAAAACTATTTTATAGAAATATTTATACCATTAAATATATATGGTTTGTTAATGGTCCATGTTTTATCTTTTTTACAAATGAAAAATATGGGAGCACTTAATTGTTCTCAAAAATACCAAGTGTGTCCTCTCCCCCACTTATAAAAGGCTACCCTTATCCTAACTTATTAAAACATTCAAACCAATTTGTATCATCCAAAAACTGATCAAAACACTTCCAAAATTACCAACCATAATCCTATAAGTCCTATTTTGGTTATAAATATGACCTTTGAAGGGTTTAGTTCAAATCTAAGGAGGATACCCAGAGAATAGGTAATGTTCTTTAATGAGTGTATTTATTTTAGTTCTTTATCCACATTATTAATTTTTTATTAAAAAATGATTATATAATAAAATAAGTATCTTAAATATACTAGGATTCTCATATAATAATTTCATGACCTAATACCATCCCCACTTCCATCAAATGGGTTACGAAATCATCGTTCGTGTGTACGGAGTAATACCACCTCGCGAACCTATTTCGTTAATTTTTCCATTTCCAATTATCAAGGTTGGGTGTGGTGATAGAGATAAAGTATATATATGATATTTATAACATATTAATACATATATAATAACTAGATAATATTTTTATTTTTACCTTCCATTCCTTAGGATTTACGATAACATCACTCATGTGTACGATGGACTACCACGTCACAAAGCGATATTATTCGTCTTTCACTAATGCTTCACAAGGAAGGTGATAAAGAAAAAGATACTAATTTTATATGATATAAATTAAATAATTATCATATTAATAAAATATTTATTATTTTTTTAAAATAATATATATAATTCTTTTCTTTCATTTTCACTCAGGTAAAGATGATCAAATCATTCGTGTATGTGTTGACTACCGCCTTCACGAAGCGATGTGACTTTATTTTCATCCCCATACCACATGAATGTTATATATAAGTATATAATATGGTATATATTATATTATTATAATTATTTAAAGTTAAAATATTACTTAACTCCTCTCTATAATGATTATTAAAAATTGAAACGTTACACATGCGTACGTATGACCTGCCGTCTCCCTGATCGCAACGTACTTAATTTTTCATAAAAATAATCTATGAATGGTTTTAAAAATTAAATTTTATTTAAAAATATTAAAATTATTTTATTATTATTATTCCAAATATGATATAAATACATGATCTGCATAATAATTAGATATTTCATGATGAAACAGACATTAGAAAACAAGGAAATTAACACCCGAAACAACAAAAATAATGAAACATTATTAATGAATAAGTAATAAGATGTTATAAAAGGAATATATATAAAAGAATAATTATTAATATCAATACTTTTTATTTTAATAACTTGTTTTAAAACACTATAAAATAGGTTAAATAACATTCAACTAAAAGGAAGCATAAGGTAAGATATTTCATCTCAATTTCATTTCACTGAGGCATATTGTAATGTTATTCACATATCTTCTTGTATATAGTGTATATATTTCCCATTTTACATTTAATATCATTAATAATTATTAATTAAGGTTATTTTAAGTTTCAATTTTAATTATTTTATTCAATTGTATTTTACATAGGAGTTACCAAGTGGTAAAAAGTTTTATATCTAAATGTCTTTTCATTGGGTTATATTACTTCCTCGTTGTCATTAATACTCTATGATTATGTATATATTGATTTTTCTATTATTATATATTTAATTTCAAAATATTTTTGTTGATTTAAAGTTGATACACATAATCAATTAATTAGTTGGTTCTCACTTCAACATTACAATCTTTGTAAGTGTTTACTTCACAATCTCACTTTAATTTTGATTATTTATTATTTAATTTCAATTGGATGAAATTATTTTTTAATTGTTTAATAAAATATTTAATTTTATTTTTTACTAGTTATTCATGATATTTACTAGTGATATTACCATTTTACCACTCTTCAGTACATAAAATAATTGATAATGTTTTCAGAAAATCTGAACTCATTTTTCTCTTTGGTTGGAAATATATTTTCTTCTAAGACTATGTTTTCTAAATATATTTTCATAAATGTTTTTATCCTTTTAAAAATTATTTTTCAAAGTAATTTTCTCCCATTTTTAATCTTTAAATTTTTTTCAAAGGAATCAAAAGTCATTTTCAAAAAAATTCCCATTTGGATTTTACCAAAAACATGAAAGAACTATTCTTGTCATTTTATAAACATGGAACTTTCCTAAATTTTTTATAGTGAAAAGGGAATTTTCTTTTAATTTTTATATGTAAAAAATTACCTACCATCATTGAAATCATTTCTTCAAATATTATTTTGCACTTTTATGAGTTTATTTTTAAAGAAAATTCCTTTAAAATTTATTTTCAAAGAAAAGGATTTTTAAAATGTTTTTAAAATGAAAAGGATATTTTACTCAAGAATTTTTTTAGAGATCTTTTTATGGTATCTATATTAATAAATGACAATAACCCTTTATTATTAATCAAATTGGTTTATGTTTTATTGATACTATACTTATTCTTCTTGCAAATGGTTTATTATTATTTTTTCCAAGGATAGTATTGACATTCACTTCCTTGATTCATTTTGTTGTCATTATATTCCACTTGGAATATTATCTTTACTGTGATCATTATCTATTAAATTTCCCCTAAATATAAATATTATTTATCGTAGATATTATTATTTCTCAAACCATACACCATTTAAACATATGGTGTTTACATTGAAAATTATTTGTTTATATAGGGAAATATTAATAAATTTGTATTCTTTACTCAATACAAATATTTGATAAGTTACATTTTTTATGAATTAAATCTATTATTTTATATATAAAGAATTATTTGAACATGAAATACATAGGTGAGAGAAAATTTAATGAAATCCCCATGATGCATCGACAATATCAGGAGAAAAAATTAGTTTACCAAACCCTATGAGTTTGTAACCAGTATTTTTAAATAGTCTTGTGGAAGGTATTGACTGTTGTGGTATAGTTGTACACACCATAACTGTTTATACCCAGTATGTTCTAAACCATCCTATTAAGGGTCCTGATGGTAAAGGTTTCATTTTTTTAGAAAACATGAAGTATAATTATTAATAATTTCCTTCATTTTAGTTATTATTATTATCCGTGATATTTTCACTATGATATTATCAATGGATTCATTTCATTCTTAGTTTATTGATTAAATAGATTATGCTTCTAGTTATTTACCTTTCCATATTGATTCTTCCTTATACTTTCATGATATACAAGTGATTTAAATGGAATTTTTCTAAGTTATTTACGTTTCCATATTTCTCATTACTTATTAATGATGCTTTAGTTATTCATGATTACTTCCCTTGTACTTGAACGTTTTTGAGAGTTTGACCTCACCCTTGTTTTGTTTTCCTTCCATAAGATATGAATAATATATCTTTGAATGATATTTCATGGATGAAATTCATTTTCTATTGTTATGTATTATGTTTTATTTTCTATTCCCACTATAAAATGGGCATCATGTATGTATCTGGCTCTCAAAAACTACTAAACTAATCGGTATTTTGGTATTTGACCCATTGCATCTATGCCAATGTAATAAAGTAAGGCACAAACTCTAGGATACTAGGGTTGGGGTCTTTAAAGTTGGTATCAGAGAAGGTTTAGTAGAAACTTTCAGAACTAGATTTATAATAACATAGATTGGGGAACATAACCCTATGATAGACTTTGAGAATATGTATAGAAGAATATCTTAAAGTTTTGGTAAGGTAGAGATTATATGGTCCTTCATAGGAATAAATCACTGTCTGAATACTACAAGTTGATGTGGTTCTGGTATAGATGTACCTAGGGGTAATAACTACAAAATATTCATATTGGCTTTGAACCGATCATCACAAGGTGCACAAAAATGGGACTTACTGCACACCTAGTTTGACACTATCGAGGGATATGATTAGGATAATTAAAATTTTCTTTACAAACCATTATAAATTATTTAAATAGATAATAATAATGAATGACTTAGGATAAACCCTATACTATGGAAGGACCTATAGGAAAATAAAATAGAATAATTATTTATGTATCAAGTATAAAAAATAAATTTTAGGAGTATTTTTACCAATATTATTTTAGTTATAAAAATCAAGAAACATCTTTGTATTGTGTTAGAATCATATATGTATTCATTAAAAATGAGTTATGGGAACTATCATGGGATATTGAGTTTAAGATTTATACTATGTTTGAAGTCATAAACACCATTTTTCTGGTTTTATCTGATGAGATTTTACTAAGAAAAAGGAAATTTTAGATAATTTTATGGAAATTATATGTTTTAGTGAAAAATTAATTTGAGTAATAAAGACTTTAGATTTTATAGATATAAGTTTAAAGGTAATGATAAAATTTAGGTAAATAATAATCATTAATGACATTGTAATAATAGTCAAATAAGATTATTAGAATTTGTGATTTTTTTTATTGAAAAACTTAACAAAAGGGTTATTTAATGATTAATTTTATTTCAAGGATTCCCATAATATTGTTTTTGGAATGTTATAGGAATTATATTAATATAGTTTTAGAAAAAGGATAACCCATATTATGAGTGACAATACATCAAATCCACCAAGGTTGCGGGGATTAAACACATGACAGAAGTATGATAAGTGTTTAGAACCTACCATTGGCTTACGTAAAGTCCTGGTTGTTGTGTCATTTTTTTAACTAAATTATTTGAAAAAAATATATTAATGATGAACCAATAATGTTACTTCCGTGGTTTAGAGATTAATTTATTTTATTAGATAACTTTTTCTATCTATATTGGTTTAGAAAATAGTTAGAGATAGTCAAAAATACTAGTCACTATTCTATGAATCTTATGATCCATTAAAAGTGAATTTTAGTGCTTTAGGCTTAAAAAATTCATTTTTGGATATTCATTTCATGGAGTAAGTGACGAATTAGAAACCGATAGAAGAAAAAACAAAGGATGAAGTTGTGATTATGAAATAGAAATGTATCATGTGATTATATTAACTTAGATTATTAGATAGTAAAATAATTCATTAACTTTAGTAAAATGATCATGAAACAAAAATATCATCTTATTACATTCATATCTAATGAATCAAATTTCCTTTTACATCCTCATAGATTTATGGATTTTAGGCCCTTATATTTCTATGGATCATTAAATTGCTTGTGATAAATGTAAATAATCACTCTCTATAATTATTTATATTTTTCTTCCATGCCCACATATTCACTTCCTGCCAATGTTCTCCTATGTAGTAACCTAGTTATGTGTCATGGCCCTTATACTTCCATATTATCTTTTATCAATATGATATTTTATTAACTATATTATGATGTGTGTTTTTAAATAATTTAATTTCAAAATTTTAAGCCTTAGATTAGAGAGATCATGTTTAAATTGTGAGGAAGAAATTTATCTAATGCGGGGAGAATGTAACACCCCAAAATTATAAAAGAATAAAATTTTATTCAATAAAAAATGTGACATGAAACACCTATATTATAAGAGAATATAACACCTAAAGGATTTAAAATATATTAATTTTATATTAAATTTAATTTCTCTTATATCTTATGATACATGCAATAACAAGTTTCTTCAATAGCTTGTGTCTCCTGCAAGACCGAGTTTTACTGAAAAATAATATTTTGTTAATATTATTAATTAATATAACATTTATATCAATTTTTTTTGAATGATAGGTATTAATATGATTAACTGACTTATGAAACTATATAGTTTAGAAACATTTATTAGTTATATATTGATTAGTAATAAAATTAGAATAATTTAAATGAAATTTTTTTTTTCTAGAAAATGTATTTTTTCTAAAAGATGGTTTAGTCATGTTTTAAACACACAATTTAAAATTATTTTTTAACACTTTTAGAAAATTCATTTGAAAAAATAATATTTATCTTTGAAATTTGAATATCAAAAATTATCTTATGGTGAATTTTTGGGATTTTTTTGAAAACCTTCTTTTTTGATGAATAGTGAAAAATACTAAAGTTTAGTTTTATTAAAAGGTTGAGGGTCAATCCCTCTTTACTGAACAAAAATGAAAGAACCCCTTTTAAATGATGAGTGAATAGGTAACCCATACAATAAAAAATAAACATTCTAAGTAAAGAAACATGAATCAAAGGTCAAGAATGGTCCTGAGTAAACAAATAAAAAAACATCAGAATAAGTAATAGAAGAAGTCTCATTGGCCCCACCACCATATAATGCAACAAAGAAAACAATCCGAGAAGATGTTCTACCCACTATCAAAAATTTGTGTCATGATACTCAACATAATGTAGAAGAGAACCCCCAGAACCCACATTGAGAAGTGGGGGAGGTCAAAATGATAGGTTCCAGCACACCTATCCCTCTTTCGAGCTGCCCACCTAAAAATAAAGCTAGAAAATCACTGCACTATTAACCTGATATAACATAAAAACCACATTGAAAACTATGTGAAGGAAATAATTGGATGACGAATTATCTGTATATAAAATAGATTCCAGATAATAGATGTTTTAATCCAACATAACTAAACCACTTTTGAGGTTTCCTACCCAGCAACACTAGTAAAAGCTACACCTCTCCAATTGCAACAAAAAAAACCACTACTTCCATAGATTTTAATATTACAATATAAAAACAATCCCACCAAACAATGAAGATTCTAACTAAACTACACATTAACCATCGAAAACACCCAATAAAAAAACAAAAAGATGAAAAAAAATCCACATATACTTTAATCATCCTCAATCTTATCTTACTTATATCAACAAGACCACAACCATCATAAGGTACAACAACACCGCCAACTGACCAGCACCACCTGCACCTTCCAGAGCCGCAAGCATTTGAGGAACCACTGAAAACACATAGAAATGAAATATATCATAGAATCATCAAAATAACACACACCACCGCTTTTCCTCCATATAACATGCTAAATGGAGGTCAAGCCTACCCAGAAACCTTCATCACCACAAGAGGAACTTCGAACAAAATCTTCCGGAAGAAACTACCCACCATCGGAAAAATGAACCATTGACGCAAAAACGCAAGACAATACACTTCAGGGATTATGAGATCTAAATCCACATCTGAGGGTGAGGGAATATCATCCATATGGTTTCTCAATCGCTAAGATTCTTTAACCCCTGGTTAAGGTAAAAATAGGTTTACCCAGGGGTTAAACTAAAAAGACAAAGGTAACCATGAACAATAAAAGTGTCTAAAAACAATTATCATGAAATATTTAGACTATTAAACCTGTAAGGATTTATAATTTCCCAATATTTTAGATTATTATAGTAAAAAATGTGGGAGTACTCAATTATTTTCAAAAATACTAAGCGAGTCCTCTACCCCACTTATAAATGGCCACCCCTATTCTCTGTTCTTTGCTCCTAAAATCCAATTTGGTTCTGAAAAGACCTTACAAAATTACATAAAACTTCCCTCCACTCATCCTAGAATACTTATTTTGGGTATAAATCCACCATTTTAAGGCTTTAGTCTAAATCTAAAGAGTATACCTGAAGAAGTGGTAATGTTCTTCGATGAGCATCTTTATATTACTTCTCTGTCCATCTCCTCCATCTTTTATTAAAACATGATGATATAACCACCTCATTATCTTACATATAATTTTATGTTTTTATAATATGGTAATGATCTAAAACCACCTCCACTTCTATATAATGGGCTATGAAATCATCATTTTTGTGTACGATGGACTACCACATTGTGAACCGATTTCATTTGTTTTTCCAATTTTACCTATCAAGGTTTGGAATAATGATGAGTATAATATATATATATATATATATATATATATATGATATTTATAATTAATTTATTCCTATGTATTCACTATAATATATATATATATATATTTCACCTTCCATTATATTTGAGATACAATAACGTCACTTATGTGTACGGTTGACTATTGCCTTATGAAGCGATGTGATTCATCTTTCACTAACGCTTCACATAGAAGGTGATAAAAATAAATTTAATGATTATATGTGATATAAATGAAATAATTATGATATTAATGAAATATTTATCATCATTAAAATATTATATATATCAGTTTATTTCTTTCCTTTTCACTCACATAAAGATGATAACATCATTTGTGTATGTGTGGACTACCGGCTTCACAAAGGGATGTGACTCTATTTTCAACACCAAATCACATGGAGGATATATATATATATATATATATAAGTATACAATATGGTATATATGACATTATTATCATTATATAAAGGTAAAATATTACTTACCTCACTTTATTAATGGCCATTGAAAAATAGAAATGTTACTCATGTGTACATACGACCTACCATATCAATGATCACAATATACTTCATTTTTCATAACCATAATTAATAGATGGTTATAAAAGTAAAATTTATGAAAAAATATTTAATTATTTCATTATTATTATTCTGGATATGATAGAAGTATATAATATGTGTAGGAATTGAGTCTTTCATGAAGAAACATGGTTGATAAAACAAGGCAATTAACACCCAAAACAATGAAAATAATGAAATATTATTAATAAATAGGTAATAATATGACATAAAAGGATAATTTATGTTTTTATAAATATTAATATGGTTTTTTTTATTTTAATAAAAAATTTAAAACCACTATAAAGGAAGCTAAATTATGTTAAACCAAATAGAAGTGCAAGGAAAGGGATTTCATCTCAATTTCATTTCATTGAGGCATATTGTAATGTTTTACACCTAGTTTCTTTTATATGGTGTATATAATACCTATTTGAAATTTAATATCATGAATAATTAATTATTCTTGGTATTTTATTTTTTAATTTTAAATATTTTATTTAAGGGGATTTGACTTAAGAGTTACTAAGTGGTAAATAATTTCATAACTCAATTTCTGTTTATTTGGTTATGTTACTAATTATCATTAATATTCTAAGATTATGAATATAATAATTTTTTATTATATTATATTTTATTTAAAAATGTTTTTTATTGATTTATAATTGATATAAAAAATGTATTCATTGGTTTATTCACACTTTAACATTATGATCTTTATAAGGGTTTACTTCACAATCTCACTTTAGTCAAGATTGTTTATTCTTAAATTTAAATTGATGGAAATTATTTGATTATTATTTAATAAAACATTAATTTAATTCTAATATGTTTATTCATGATATTTCCAATTAGTATTACTATTTTCCACTCTTTGGTACTTAAAATAATTGATATTTTTTTAAGAATATCCGACTTCATTTCTTCATTCGTCCGGAAATTAGTTTTGTTACAAAACAATGTTTTCTAAAATTTTTTCTAAAAATGTTTTTATCCTTTTAAAAAAGATTTATCAAAGTAATTTTCACCCATTTATACTCATTAAATAATTTTTTCAAAGGAATATTCTGTCATTTAAAAAAATTCCGATTTGGATTTTTCTAAAAATTTGAAATGAATCATATTTTCATTTTATAAAAAAGGAACTTTCCTATTTTTTTTACATTGAAAAAGGAATGTTATTTTATCTTTTATGGAATGTATATAATTAATTACTAATATGACTATAATTTCATTATAGATTCCTTTTCAAGTTTTGTAGGATCATTTTAAATAAAAAAAATTAAAGAAGAAAAGGATTTTCAATATTTTTTCAAAATTAAAAGTACATTTTTCTAAAGAATGTTTTAAATATTTTTTTATGGTATTTCTATTCATCAATTAAGACAACCATTAATTATTACTCCAATTGGTATTTTTTTTTGATATAACCCTATTCTTCCTCTAGACGGTTTATGATTATTTTGACCAAGGATAGTATTGACATTCACTTCCTTGATTTATTTTGTAGTCATTAACTTCTTTTTAAAATATTCACTTTTGTATGATCATTATGCATTTAATTTCCCCTACATATCTATATTATTTATCATATATATTCTTATTTCTTAAACTATATACCATTTTATGATTATGTTTTTATATTGAAAGTTATTTTTTTATATGGGGAAATATTAATAAATACATATTCATTACTCAATATAAATATTTGATAAGGCACATTTTTTATGAATTAAATCAATTATTAGATATATAAGGTATGATTTAGACATTAAATACACAGGCTGAGAGGTTGTTAAGGAAATAACTTTGAAGCATCGATAGTCTCATGTGACACAATTAGTTGGACAAACCCTATGAGTTTGTAACCAATATTTTAAAAATATATTGTGAATGGTTTTGAAAATAGTGATATAGTATTCCAAATCGTATCAGTTTATACCCACTTTTTTCTAAACCATATTCATATTTGGAAATTTCTTGATAGTAAAGGTGTCATGTTTATGGGAAACAAGATGTCTAATAATTAATCATTGTCTTGATTTTAGTCATTATTATTATCCATGAGATTATAACTATGATATTATCTATAGATTCATTTAATTATTAGTTTATTGATTAAATAGATTCTGTTTTCAGTTATTTACCATTATATATTTATTTTTCCTTATCTTACAATGATAGTCAAGTGATTTAAATGATATGTGTGTTCAATTATTTACCTTTAAATATTGTTTATTAATTATTAATTATTATTTAGTTATTCACAATTTCATCAATTTTACTTAACACTTACTGAGCATTTGAGCTCAACCTTAATTTTTTTCCTTTCCCTAGGATATGTGGAAGAGATCTTTTAATGAGATATCAAGGATACGGTTCATTTTTTTCTTATTATGTATTATGTTTTATTTTTTATTGTCAATGTAAAATGAGCATCATGTATGTATATAATTCTCAAAAACTACTAAAATAACTGGTTATTCAAGATTCGACCTATAGTATCTATGCCAATGTAATAAATGCAGGCATATTCTCTGGGATACCGAGGTTGAGGTCATTATAGGTAATGCATATACATTCGAAAATACCGAAGTGGGTACTTAAAATGAGGTAGTTAAAGGTACACTCGTCATCCCCTGAATAACATCAAATGTAATATTTTATTTTGGTTATATACATTTATTTATGTTAAGAAAGTTATCTATGAGCATCAATTCTCCACCAAAATAACATAATATTAAATTATTGGTGGAAACTCCGAGTGGTGTGATGATTAAATCCCAAGTCAAAAATTATTATCTAATTGAGGTTTATGGGAATGTTATTTATGAAAATATTCTTATTCTCTATTTGGTTTAGTTTGATATGATTTTGGGCACGAACATTCTCTCTTTACAAAGAGCACATATTAATTGTTAGGATAAAGAAATCACATTTTATAACCCAAATCAACCCATTATCATCAATCAATGTAAGCATGACTATAAAATTTATATGGAAATTAATTTTCTGATATGAGTCTTAATACCCAATCATGAGGGATATTTTTCTTAAATGGTTTGGAAGAAACTCAATATTGAATATGTGACTATATGTATGGAAATATGTCAATGAATTTCTTCAATAATTGACTGGTCTTCACCCTAATCATAATGATGTGTTTCCAATAGAACTCATACCCCATGTTATTATAATATCATATAATATTTATAGAATCACCTTAATTTAATTAGAAAAATTAATGAAGAAACCACAAGAGAATCTAGATAAGGTTTTTATAAACACAAGTACATCACCATGAATTAAAAAATTTGCCCCTATTAAGAAAAGGTGGAAAAAATCATCTGTATATTGATTTTAACAAACTTAACATGATAAAAATCAGCAATAAGTGTCCTTTATTCAGTATTGATGACTTGTTAGATCTACTAAAAGGGGATCAATAATTCTAATTGATAGACCATCAATCTAGATATCATCAATTAAGGGTGAAAAGAGAGAACATAGACAATGAAACCTTTCAAGCTTGATATAAACATTATGAATTCATAGTAACGCATTGTAGACTAAAAAAAGTTTCAATAATCTTGATAGATCTAAGGAATAGAGTCCTTAGATATTATCTTGATCAATTTGTGGTAATATTTATATATGATACTATCATATATTTGAAGTGAAAGTAAGAGCATGAATATCATTTGAGGATTTTTCTGAAAAACTTGAGAAAGGATAAATTATATTCCAAATTTTTAAAATTATAATTATGGACAAAAAATGTCTGATTGTTAGGTAATAAAATCAAAAGTGATGGTATATCTTTGGATCCTTGAATGATAAATGTGATTTAATAATTTCTCAAACTAATAACTCTAATAGAGATCCACTTTTTTCTTGGATTTTCAGGATACTATAAAAAATTTGTGATAAAGTTATCACAACTATAAAATCTTTCAACATATTTAAATTGAAAGGGATTCAAGTTTATTTAAAAATATCATTATGATGAAATTTTAAATAAAATTAAGATAATTTGGGTCATTAAACATATACTCACAATACCTTGTAGTAGAATATGTTTATGGATATATAGTGATACTTTAAATAATGTATTTGGATGCTTACTTATTCAAAAAGATAAGGTGGTAGCTTGTTCCTCACATCAATTAAATGATTATAAGAAACATTACCCAATGAATGTATTAGAGATAGGAGTGATAATAATTTCATTAAACATATGGAGAAATTATCTGTATAGAATTTTTTTTAATATATATACTAATAAAAAAGAAAAATTATATATTTACATATAAGGAGTTGAAAATGTGAAAAAGAATATGGTTAGAGTTTATCAACGATACTTACTACTCCAAACAATACCACCTTGGGAAAATAAACACGGTGGTTGTTTCTTTAATTATGATTGATCATGCTACCTTAACAATGATAATTATTTGAAGAGACCCAATACTTATGTATTTACAAATAATGGGCCTATAAATTCTAAGGTAAGGGGATATTTACTCTTTTCCCAAGTAAAGTCCCAATCATCCATCCATATTAAGACCAAGGAGGCCTAGAAGAATGATATAGAGATATAAAAAAAGTTAAAGAATATTCTACAATTCAACCTCAAAAATGATGGAATTATAATATTCTAGAAATGAATATATATCCCATCAATACCATAATTAAATAATTATCTTATGTATGTTGCACATATCTCATTATTCCATATCCATCCTAGAAAAAAAACTTGTATAGATATCTCAAAAACCATTTTTGGTGGGACAACATAAAGTGCTAGATTTCATAGTATATATCTCGATGCTTGATCTACAAAAAATTTACAGTTGAATATTATAATTTTGAGGGGATGATTTAACTAATATCCACACCTATAAAAAAATGGTATAACATCACAATAGATATTTTTCTAGGTTATCCTAATAAATCTAAGGGATATTTTTTTGTAGTTTATTACCTTATAAAGTTAGCACATTTCATTTCTATTTGAAAGTATTTACTATTTGATCAACTTGACTAGATACACATAAAGTAAGAGGTAAGGATGTATGGAGTACCACTTTCCCTTATATCATATCAGCATCCATGGTTTTCTTTTTACTTATAGAGAAGTATTTAAAAATAATTAAATATAAAGTTGTGATTTCATACTACTTAACTTCCTTAATTTGATGGTAAATAAAATAGACCACTCAAAATTTTAGATATATACTCAGATCCTATTTAATTTATTTAAATGGGGGTTGGTGTTAATATATTCCCATGTTAGATTTCACATAAAAAAATAATTTCCCTTATAAAATTCAAATGAAACTATATAATTTTATGTATAGAAATGGTGTAGAAAACCAAATTTTTCAGATAAAGTTAATATCTAGAAGCTTCCAGAACTAGATCTTACTCAGAATATTTTAGATAAGATTCAAACCATTTATTGACATATCAAAGTATCATAAGGTAAAAATAAGAGCTATGATGAAAATCTATGTTGAGATTTGGAGTATGAATTAGGAGACAAGTATTCCTTTTATTATCCCAATGGAAGAGTTTTTTGATATTTATGGATTGGTGAAAGTTGATACATAGGTACATTAACCCATTTTGAATACCTAATCATATGTGAATGGTGGTTTATCACCTTGAAATTCCACTAAAACTCTCAAAAGTTCATGATGTGTCCGATATATGAATTTTGAGGAAGTACATACCGAATCCATCAAATTTAAAAAACTAAAAGTTTTTATAACTAGAAAATGACCTCTATTATAAGGAATAACTGATAAATATCTTGTATTATGGTGATAAAGTACTATGAAACATGGTTTATTACCTTTTTAAAGTTCTCTGAAGGAATCGTATGTTTTAGGAAACGAAGTGGGAACCCAAATATATAATGTGGTAGAAGTACCCTAATTTTTTTGAACTGAGTAATGAAACTTCATGGTTCAAATTTACTTTATGAGGGTAATTGTAACACCCTGTATTTTTATTCCTTTAATGTGTTGAATATATTGTTTCACATGAAACAATGAATTAAAGAAAACCATATGATTTTTTATTTATATATATTATTACAATATAAGGTAAATATTAAAACTTATTGGAATATAATTTAGAAAATCATTATAAAAAGTCTAAGTAGAATAAAACCCCATGTAAATAAAAATATCACAAACATGAAATATTCAACCATCTAGTTTACCTTAAAGATCATAAAAGAGATTAAAATTATGCAAATAAGGTAAAAAATTATAAATATAATATACATTTTGAGAGAGAATTAAATGAATAGGATGACTGAATTTTAATGAAGCATGTAAGGTTATATATAGAAATGTAATACGGTCGTTATATATATGGATACTGGATATATGGTCATTTTATATATGGTCGTGTGATATGTGGTCATTGGGTAAACTTATATCAAATAAATATATAAAATATTTTATATTTAAATGTAAATAAGGAATTATAAATAAAATATTTGACAAATAAATAATTTTGAATTAAAATAAAAAGGCAATAATTCATTTTTGAAAAAATTTATTTTTTAAACAATTTGTTTCTTTGGTAAATGATAAAATAATGTTACTTATTTAATAAAATATATTGAAAAAATACAATGAATAATTGTAAAAATATGTTAATAACATTAATTAAAATGAGTTATAAAGATAATAAATTAATGATTAATGGTCAATTAAAAATATTTTAATTAAAAACATTGTTTTATTATATATTATATGATTTTATTTAAAAGTTAAATTTCATATAATTTGTGTCACAAACTAACCTAGATACCCTAGTACCCTAATAAATGAGCTATCACTGACATAGCTTAAAGGGCATCCTTGATCCTTATGGGTTGGTCACTAGCACTTGGCATCATACAAGATAAAACTGAGAATAGTTTTTCAGCATAAATAGAAGAAGAAACAGTTATAAGTTAGTATTCTCAAAAGAAAAATCCATTGAGAGATCGTTACCAGAATCCAAAGATTCATAAACAACCCAAACTACACAGAAAAGTACCAGAAACTAAAAGATAAACAACCCAGGTCCCATCAAACATGATAGCTCAAAGCTCAAAGATCAACAACAACTACCACCTCCAGGTGGTGCTTTCCCCTTACTCGAACCTATTTGGAGGAAATCTAAAAACTCCCAATGGCACAGGTATGGTGTGAGATAAAATCCCCGTAGGGTCTCACCCAAGAACCCATAATCATATTTCACAATTAAATAACAAAATAAATCTTTCAATTTTAAATAAATAGGTATGGTTGCTCAATAGAATATTTTTTTAAAAAATATTCTTTACATTTCAATTGATGGAAATATTTCAATAAATGTATTAATAAATTTTTAATATAAAATAGTTTATATAAATTTTCAAGGTAGGTGTAAAACAATTTACAAATAATGGCATATATATATAATAATAATAATAATTTCAAATGAACAACATTATCATCTTCAAAACGGTACGATATCTCTGGATTATGGGATACTCACACACTCAAACAATGATCATAGAAATATATGTATATGTATCCCTCAAACATTGGTTATAGTGGACTCATCACCATCCTAACATGGATGTGACCTATTTCATATGTATTTCTTAGAGTTGTAAACTTTCAATAAAGTGTTATCATGAATAAATCACTAACAATCTAGGACTGTATGTGATCTAACAAGAATCAATAAGGGGAAATTTAATTTAAAACTATTAAATATATAATTAACCCATTTTTTTATTTCAATATTCCAAATTAAATTTTAAAACAAAAAATGAGTGCTTAATCAAATCATTCTTTTTTCCAAGATAAATCCAAAAGTTTTCTATCAAAATAATTTAAGAAATTTTTCTCAAATAAAAATTTGAAATAAATTTCCTAATTCAATTTCACAGTTTAAATTTCACATTTTATATTCCACAATTCAATTTCAAAAAATTCCCATCAAATTCCAAAAACACACCCCAATTCATTGGAATTTGGGGGGGGGGGTTCCCAATTTCATTACAAAAAAAATACACAGCCCTATTTAAAAAAAAATGGTTTTCAAAATTTAGTTGAAATAAATTTAATTTAAATAAATCAGTTTAGGGTTATATAAATTGGAAATATTAAATGGAACCACCTACTGTAGATCACGAAACACAACGCTCAAAGTTAGAAACTCCAATGAAGAACCTAAACAAAAATTATTCAAGAATGAAATCTTGATTCAAGATAAAAAAAGGTATTAATGCAACGACCCAATGTTTTTCAATGGAAATTCCCTTCTCATAAGTATGTCATAAAATCACATGAAAAAACAACATAATGAACTACTATGTGCTAAGTGAACATTAAACATAATTTTTTCACTTCTGTTTTTGGAATTTTGAAAATCCAGCATACACTGCTATAATCAGTAAGTTATTTGGAGTCCGATAAGGAAAACTTAATTTTTGGTGAATAGTAACCTACCCTAATGAATAGTAACATACCCTTATGAATAGTGATATACTCTAATGAATATTAACCTCACCATGATAGTATAAAAATAATATTCAAGTTGGAAGTATGATATACCTATATTTTAGAATAAGTTAATGAATGTTTTAAAATCGGTTTTGATAATAAATTATTATTTTAATTAAATATTAAAATAATCATATTTAGAAAATTATTTTTGAAAAATGGACTTCATTTTTGGATTCTACATGTTGAAAAAAATTTAGGGTTAATTTTTGGGATATTTTTTAAATACTTGAATTTTTGATGAATAGTAGAATCTGATAATTCACAATAAATGCTAAATAGTGGATAATTGATTCATAGATGATGTTCTACTGATATAAGCCCACTTGGTTCAGGATCACATGATAAATTCACTATTCTTGGTCATGGAATACTTATTATTCCTTGTCTTGTGAAGAAATAATAAATTAATGATTATAATATTATGAAATCCCTCCTCTCCTCTACTATAAAACCCCCATTCACTCCCTCTTCTCTTCAATTCTCTAGAGCCTTGTGACCTGCCATTATTCTACTCAAATATCTCCCCAAGATCCTCTCCCACGTCCAAAATCTTCTATCCTCTTCAAAATACCAAAACCTTTCCCCTTAAGAGGTTCTCAAAGGAGGAACTCTCAAGAGGTAAATTCCTCTTTCCAATTCCTTCATTTCTTTTAAGTTCTCTTTCTTTTTGTTTCTTTCCTCACCTCCCTTCACCATTATAGCATGATAAATCCAGTAACATACATGTACTTTAATTCTTTCTTTCTAATGGTATATTTCATTATCTTCTCTCCTTTCCCCACCCATTTATTTGAAAGAAATGAAAGCACTGTTTGAGATGTGCTAATTTAGCACATTCAAGGACAACCGTTTATCAATTTATATTATTATCATTAATTATGGTCATGAAACCATTTGAGTTATGGTTGAACCAGATTATTATATATTTAATATATCATATTTTTCGTTCTATAATCATTTTTTAGAAATGGTATTAAGTTATAAAGAAAGAACATGTTCTTTATAATCAAATCCCCCGATTAACAAAAATGGTTATCACTAAGGTTATATATATAATAATTCGAATTCAATCTAAGAAACCTAATTAAAATTAAAACCATTTAATCTATTGGATGTGGAATAAATAATATAACCTCAATTCTAGACAACCACTTGGATCTTACATATAATCCAAACTTAAATATAAGTGAACCGATCTTCTAAAGCGAAGTAAACAAACGAGCCCGAACAATGAAATTGAACCTTATAAAAAATCAAAAAAGCTTTGAATGAACTAAAAAGGGTTATAATAAATAAATTAAATATATAATAGGTTATTGAATTATTAATTAATAAGCCTAATTTGTTTATTCAGGTCTTTAATAACAAGTGGATAACACCAACAGATTTAAGGTAACAGATCCTCTTTTTTTCACTCTTAGTCAAGATTGTTCTCTATGCTATGCCTTTTTATGTACTACCAAGTGATGGGGTATATTTTATCACCTCCCCATACTGACCTAATGTTTTATAAGTGATGGTAAACCCCTTATCTCTCTCATCAAGCTCTCTTTGTTAAACATGATACCGTGCCGATAAACCGTAATGAATTCTACCCGAACTTCCTTTATTCCTTCGAGTTGCTCTATCTTTCTTTTTTACCAAAATTTAGTTGTATTTTATTTTTATTTAAAACTTATAAATTTTTTTTATATGCTCCATAATCATGTAATAAGATCCATCTCTCATTCTATTTTTGGGATATACCGGCTTTTAAGTGAATCTCTCCTCAATACTTCCCAATAAGCACACTCATTTTAAAGGAACATCCCAAACATTTACCCAATTTCAAGTGCACTCTATCTTATTTTTTAAGACACCATTGTCTTTTTAAATTAATTATTTTTATTATGAAAACCTTCTTGGTTTAATTCCAATTGTATATAAAAGAATTTCTTCTTTACTATTTTAAAATCTTTGTAGTATTTACTTAAAACCGCACAAAAATGTTTTAATGCTAATGTCTCTCAAATAAACTTCTTATGTGATGTCACTTATATTTATTACCACCTATCATGTTATATGCCTATATTACCTTATTAATGTCCATGTATGTTCTAATCCCTTTCTTTCATGGACACTTTCATGATACACTCATTGGTTATGCGTTATGTCATGATTGTGGTACCCAATTCTCTCCTTGGCTAACCTTATATTTATGAAAAATTGATTATGTATGATTACTCGTGTGGAAAGAATATTTATGCGGTAAGAATATTTATGTGGCAAGAATATTCATGAAAATTTTGAGATGGGTGTGCCCTGATAGCGCTCCAATACATTGGGTAAGGTTGAGTCTCATGAGATGCGATGTGAAACGAGATTGTCGGTTAGCCTTGACCCGTACTAAAATGGGAAACAGGATTGACAGTTAGCCTTGACCCGCACTAAAGAAATGTTTTATGACTCTGAAACATTTATATGATTCCATGTTTATATGATCCCATTCTTATATTAAATGATTTTATAAGTTTCTTGCTTTGGATATCATTATATCATGCCTCCTAACTCATGTGTTTGAGATGTATCCTTATGTTCATTCCCTTACTGGGATTTTTAGCTCATACCTTTGTTCATGTGTTCCCCAGGGTACCCTATGTAGATGTAGGGATCAAAGGAAGTTAGGATCTCTTTTTTGAGATTAAATAAAGAAGTGTTTTTTAGCCCCATGTTTTATGTTATATGCACCTAGTCTTCCAAGACACTAGACTTTACGATCCTTAGCTTGTACTCTGATGATTAATTATGCTCAAAATCATGAAATGTTATATGTAAAAGGATCAGGTTTCTATAATTAAATCCTAAAAAAACATGGAGATATAATAAACTCTAGAGAGGAGATAAGGGAAGAGTGGGAGGGACTAAGAGAGAATATTCATATACAAGGAGGAGATCAAGTGTGATTCTCTGTGCTTCAATTCTCATAGAAAGGAATTTGGAGGATCTAAAATTAGATATTTAGAGCCCCAAATGCCTAATAAAATGTTATAGTATGGTTTAGGTATGATCCGATGAAGAAATAGTGGTTTTTATTTTCTAAAATACTTTTCAGATTAATTAAAAGTTGCACACATGATTTCTTGGGTAGGGCTGCACGATTTGTCAAACTTTGTACCCTAACAGTGTGCCCCTATTGATGGGGTTGAACAATTTATCCTTTTTGGGAGAATGGTTTTTCAAACCATGATCTAACTATTAAAATTATTACTTCCAGGGTTTTCAAGGTTTTCACTTACCGGGCACACAATTTGGGAAAACCGCACACCAACCGTGCACATCCCAAAACCACTTAAAAAATTTCCAAATTTCACCCAGAACATACCTAAAAAAACCAAAAGAAATAATTATCAAAATATTGTTTTAGGAGTACAAAAAATACTAATAGGATGTTACAAACTTCCCACTATAAAAATTTTACGTTTTTAGAAATCCTGTTAAGAAGTTTCTATGTCAAAAATATAAGGCAACTTTTCTCTCATCAGTGCCTCTCTCCCCCAAGTCTCATGAGTTTCAGAAAAGTACTACCATAGCACTCGAACCAAATGTATCATTCTACCATAAAGTACCTTGGTTTTATATTCAACTATCCTAACTGAATGTATAGTTATAGATAAATCAAGATCTACATCAAGATCACTCCATCTCAAAACACAAGATGGATCAGAAAGATACTTCCATAGTTGTGATATATGGAACAAGTTATGCATTAGTGTTAGCGATGGTGGAAGTGATAAATGATAATAAAAATTCTCTAACTTCCCAAAAACATCAAAATGTCCCACAATATTAGGATCAGTTTTCCCTTTCCTCCCAATTCATCTATTACCCAACCGAGGTGAAACTTTCAATAACAACTGATCACTAACTGAAAATTCTAATAGTATATGAAGATGATTGGAATAAGGCTTATACCTAATTTGTGCCATAAAAAACATCTGGAGAATAAAATGAATATTTTCTATCATCTTTTAAACCAAACATGTTACAACCAATAAACTTTCACAAATCTCCAACCAACACAATAGAGATCTACGAGGTTGCCTATACAAGGCCTCAAAGGATCCATTCTAAAAAGGAGAAATTATGATCACAGACTGGTAACTATTTTTATAAGGAAACTCAACCAAACCTAAATAGTCATCCCAAGGTCTATCAAAGTCGAGAATTATGGAACAAATCATATCCTCAAAAATTGATATAGCACTTTCTGTCTACCCATTCGACTACGGATGGTACGTCACACTCAAACAAACCTAAGATCCCAGTGATTCCTAAATACCTCTCCAAAAGTGATAAGTAACCTAAGGATCCATATCAGAGATTATACTATAAGGAAATCCATTAAAACGAATAATATCTCTCACATAGAGACCTCCAAACTCCTCAACTTTGGATGAATCACAAATGAGTATAAAGTGGTCTAATTTAGTCAGCTGGTCGATCGCAGCCCATATCACACTCTTCTTTATCTTGGTATATGGAAACCCAACCATAAAGTCCATCTAGATATCATCTTACATCCAATTTAACATTGAATTTGGCTGAATTATACCCTAAGGTCTTCAGTTCTCGACCTTGACATGTTGGCTTGTATAACAATGAGAGACAAAATCAATAATGCCTCATCTTGTACCTGGCCTCTAAAATTGTAGCCGAATGTCATAGAAAATCTTCATTATTCCTAGGTGCACAACCCACTAGGAATTATATCAATCCCCCATAACAATTTTCTTAACCAATAACGGTACCACAAAATGATTTTGATAACATAGAATACCCTCTATGGAGAATTACTAGTCATCAACGGTCTCCCCACCATAAAGAGAGTCTCTAATGCTGTGGAATTCATCATCAAGATATTGTTCCAAAAGAATAATCTCAAGAAGATTATAGTTCATCTGAACACTAGCCAAAATATCATAAACCCATGATTCCCAAAACTCAAATATGTAACTATTAAAAAAGATCAATCAATTCCACTCTTCGAATGATTCTTTCACAACCTAGGTCAGAAGTTTCCTTCTCAGAGTATTTGTGATGACATTCCCTATCCATGGGGTATATGTTATTTCAGAGTCAAAATATTATAGGTATTCTAACTGACTCCTCTGAAAAAGATTAAAATATTTTTCTGAGAAGATATAACTGAAGATATTGTGGTTGGAAAAAATTGTAAAACATTATCCGTAATGGTTATGCCACTAAATATTAAATGAATTCATCACAACTGCAAGTTCTAGGTCATGGGTTATGTTATTATTCTCTTGTGGCCTAAGCTTCTGAGATCCATATGTGATGACATGATCAACCTACATAAGATCGCAACCAAAACCTGAACCAGATGCATCATAGAAGATCATATATCCCAACCCAACCTTTAAAAGAGTCCACACTGATACAGTAGTCAAAATATTCTCAACTCAAAAAAAAACTCTATAATTTTTCATCTCAATAAAACTATACTCCCTTCCAAGTTAGAGTAATCATCAGAGATCCCAACTTTTAGAATTACCTGACAAAATTATGATAATGTCAAACTAAATCCAAGAAGATCGAAATATTGAAAAAATTATGTGGCTTCATTCATGTGATAACTGATTTCATATTTTCAGGATCAACTGAAAAACCATGTTATGACACCACGTGTCCCAATAACTTTACTTCCCAAATCCAAAAATCACATTTTGAATTCTTGGAATAAAGTAAATCATTTTCTAACAATTCCAGAACTTCTCTTAGATGATGTACATGATCCTCCTCATACTTAGAATAAACAAGGATGTCATCTACAAATACTACCATAAAGGTATTAAGCTAATGGACGAAAATCCTATTCTTTAAATCCATAAAGACTATAGGATCATTGGTTATGAAAAATAACATGACAAGGTACTCTTAATGGCCATACCTACTCCGAAAGGCATTTTTCATAATGTCATATTATTTTATTCTCAACATATAGTAATCGGATCAAATATAAATCTTTGAGAACCACTTTTCCCATTTCAACTAGTAAAATATATCATTAATATGTGGCAACAGATACTTATTTTTATCATAACTTGACTTTGTTTTCAGTAATCCACAAAAAGGAAAAGTAAACCATCAGCTTTTTTAGTAAAGAGAACTAGCACCACCCAAGGTGACACACTAGGGCTTACAAATCCATTTTCTAAAAGATCATACAATCAAGTCTTCAAATTTTTATTTTTGCTGGTTCCATGTGGTAAGAAGGAATAATTTACTGGTTGAGTTACATGAAAAAAATTGGTATAAAAATCTACCACCCTTACTAGTGGAAAACCAGAGAAGTTGGAAACAAAAATGCCAAGAATCTCGATGACAACTAGAGGGAGGTAAATGATCAAGGATTAAAACACCATATAAAAAAAGAAAATTGATATTAATTTCCCCAACTCTAGATAAAAATGTCTGACTCTACTAAACCTTAAGTGCCATTCTCCTTGAATGATACGATACACCCCATCAGGTGCATTGAAGGAGACCCATCGAAGGTAATAATCCATGCGAGATTTTTTATCATTGAGCCAATCTATCCTGAAAATGACATCAAGAAGTTTCCTATTGATAACCAAAAAATCCCAAGTAGTATTGATATCTAATAATGAGAAAACAGAAACATGACTAAATATACCTTGCTCTCTCTTCCTTATGAGGGGCACAGTAATATCCATCACATAAGATAAAATCTCCTTATGAATATTAAGAAAAATCATAATGTGGGTTCAAATAAAAAAATGAGACACAATAGTATCAAATAAAGAAGTTACTAATGATGAAGTTATATTTATGGTACCTTTCATTTTTACTGGACCTGTATCTATTTCCTTTAGAGACTCTTACACTGTGTGAAGAATCTTCATTACAGATTTATGTGGCTAGAACCCCTTTTCTCATGAATCATCTGATTGTACCATAGTTTTATTAGGTTTTTATGACCCAATTCCACTATGAGAAGTGAAATAGACATGGTATAAAATTTTCAAGTGACCTGAGCATCCGAAGGAACCACATATTTTGGGTTAACTCAGTGAAACCCCATTTCGAGTACCCTGTCTTTCCACACTGGTAGTAGATAAAAGGGCCTCCTCCAAGCATTTCGGGAGGTCTAGAAGAATCCTTCTGTCGATAACCCCCTCAAGAATCATTTAACATCTTATTTATTTTATGGGAACTCATAGAACAACCAGTGGGAGAAACACTACTACAAAACACACATTTAACAACGCTATAATATACCTTTATCAGTGCTTTAAAAGAACTGACTATCTTAGTGTGGTTAAAAGTACAAGGATTTTATCATCAATAGAAACGTGTTGATAAATGGTATCTTTATCAGAACAAATAAAAGAGCTGATAAAGAATACATTAATCAGTGCTTTTATTTATCACTAATAAATATTCCTTTATCGATGCTTTAGAAAGTGTTGTTAAAGGATTCCTTTATCGGTGCTTATAAAATCAATAATAAAGGCTATATTTTTTTAGTGATTTTAAAATAACCAATAAATTTATCTTTATCATTTTTTTTAGAAGTGATGATAAAGGGATACTTTATTAGCACATTAAGTAGCACTGATAAAGGGGAAATGGTAGTGTGATGCTACAACAAATTACAACAGTAGAAACATGTGCAGTGTTCTGTAACAACACATTGCATCACCATAAATGGAAACAAAAATTACCAAAATAAGATAAAAATACTTAATTTAAATGAAATAAAATTTCAAAAACAAATATAATAAAAAAACTATTATAGAGTATGTTAGTAGTTTTTTACAAAAATTAAGCATATTTTGAATAAAAAGGTGCACTTGGAGTCATAACAGTCACAACGTGAGTCTAATTGAGGTGTGATTGAATCCTACATGTCACAAATGACTTATGGATTATTTTCCTAAAGTACCAATAAAAATATGAATGAATTTTCTTGGTTTTGAGTATGTCGGTTTTTTTTATTAAAATTAATGTCAGTTTTTAGATAAAATGATGCATTCGAAGTCATATCAGTCACACATGCACTGGATTGAGGTGCAGAAAATTTCTACACATCAAAATATGACTTATGAATCATTTTACTAAAGTACCAAAACAATATAAATGTGTTTGGTTAGTTTTGAGTTTGTCATTTTTTTCCACTAAAATTAATGTTAATTTTGAATAAAAATTCACACTTAGAGTCATACTGGTCACATCGTGTGTTTGATCGAGGTGAGGTTGATTCCTACACATCCCAAATGACTTATGGATAATTTTTCTAATGTACCAAAACAATTAGAACCTGTTTCCTTGGTTTTGAGTATGCAACGTTTTTTTACTAAAATTTCATTTCAAACTGGAAACATGCACTTTGATCCATACGTGTTCCATAGTTTGTGTCTTTGAAATGATACTTACTCATACACATCAAAAATGAATTATGAATTATTTTCACAAATTATGAAGGGAATACAAGCATGTATTCTTGGTTTTAAATGAGTGTAACTTTTTTGTATTAAAATATCTATTTTGAACTTATAAAAGACACTTGGAGCCATAACAGTCACTCCATGCAAAATAATGATGTTTGGATAATTCATACACATCCTAAATAACTTTTGGATTATTTTCCTAATGTAACAAAACAATATAAATTCATTTTTTTGGTTTTGAGTATGTTAGTTTTTTTTCACTAAAATTAATGTCAATTTTGAGTAAAAAGATTCACTTGGAGTAATATCAGTCACACCATGTGTTATATTGAGGTATGAATTATTCTTACATGCCCAAAATTATACATGGATCATTTTACTAAAGTATAAAAACAATAAGAATGTGCTTCCTTATTTTTGAGTATGCCACTTGTGTTTTTTTTACAAAAAGGTCATTATACTAGAAACATGTAGTTTGAGAAATACAAGTGGCATCTTGTGTGGGTTTTACATGAGTCTAATTCATTCCCATAAATAATTAATTATGAAAATTTTCTTCCAAATTATCAAGAAAATATAAGAGTGTTTATTTGGTTTTCAGTGAGTGACACTTTTTTGTATTAAAATGTCAATTTTAATATGATAATTGAAACTTGGAGTTATACTGGTCACACTGTGAATTGGATTGAGGTGCTTATGATTTATATACATAAAAAATGACTTATGGATCATTTTACTAAAGTAAAAAAACAATACAAATGTGTTTTCTTAGTTTATAGTATGTTAGTTATTTTTTTACTAAAAATAATGTTCAATTTGAATTAAAAGATGCACTTAGAATAATACCATTCACACTGTATATAAAATTGAGGTTTGAATGATTCCTACACATCTAAAATGACTTAATGGATCATTTTACTAAAGTATCAAATCAATTATAATTCATCTCCTTTGTATTGAGTCTGCCACATTGGTTTCTTACTAAAATGTCATTTTAAATTGAAAACACACACTTTGATCCATTCAGGTTTCATAGTGTGTTGGTTTGATATAAGAAAGATTCATACACATCCAAAATAAATTATAAATCATTGTTCCAAATTATCCGGACAATATGAGAATGTTTTCTTGGTTTTCAATGAGTGACATTTTTTTGTATTAAAATGAAAATTTTAAAATGATAACAAAAACTTTGACACCAGCCCTCTTCGATGACAATAATATATCAATGATTCTTTCATCCAATAGTTCTTTTATAAATCTATTAAATTTAGTGGCTAATTACAAACATATTTATTTAAAACTTTAATTTGTATTATATACCTGTTTGATGATTGGGAGTTGTACATGCGTTTCTTCAATAACACTAGTATATAAATTGATGCTTCTAAAACAGAATGGTATTACACGTGGATTACTACCCTATAAAAAATCACTTAAACAAGTGGTAAAAACATTATTTAAATAAAAAAACTGAAACACAATCATAGTATGATCCTCATTTTACTTCATTACCTAAAAATTTAATTTTTTTCAATCCTGTGTTTCTTATCCTCCTCTACCTGGGTCTCCACCTCAGTCACCGCCTCTACCTCCTCCTCCAAGTTGATCTCTAACTCTAAATCTGCCTATGAATCTACCTCTTCCTTTGCCTCTACCTATTTCTTCACCCCTACTTTGCCTCCACCTCCATCACTACCTTCACCTCCACCTCCACCTCTACCTCCGTGATTTCCTAAAAATTTAATTTTATGCAGGTCAATGATTATAAACAAATTAATTTCATCCATTATACTTCTCTTTGAGAAAGAGATCAAAAATAATTTATAAGAATTATTACACAAATTATTCACACCCCAAATATATTTCTAAGGTCATAAATCATACTAGATCACAAAAATATTAGGTAATCACCTAAATGTTTTGTTAGTATACATTCTGATAAAACGTACACCGCCCACTCGTCTCTAAAAAATTGATTTCTTCATTTGAGTAACTAGGTCATTCAGAATATCGATAGTACTGAGAAAATATATAAAAACAGATGATTATGAAATATATTTAATAAAGTTATAATTTTTTTAAGAAATTACTTATTGGGGGATTTTGGTCTTTTCATGATTTATGATTTCTATCATAAATTTGAAAACATAATATCCTCAATCGATGTCAATATCTTATTTTAAACACTATATAAACAGTTTCCAAAATAAGTAAATTGTTTTTGAAATGTTTCTATTGATAAATATTTCTATATATACATTAATTTGTTTCCATTTGAAGTTATCCACATTTATTTTCCCTTTAAACACTGACGTCATCCCATGATATAGCATGTTTTTAGTGATCGCCCCATCATAAAAAATTTCTTTTTAAAACAAAAACTGAACATATAATTTGAATTTTATTTATAAAAAGTTTATTTTACTGTAATAAATATTCACAATACACATTATTTGCGGTTGGTTGGGTGCATATCTATGCATTGTATCCAAAAAATAAATATTCAGGGTGTTTAGATTGACTACTATCAACATCCAATGCATCCTAAAAAACAAAACTAATTAAGTAATGAAAAAATTAAAAATTATAGTTTATATGATTATATTGTAGAGTTTTACCTTTTCATTATTGGCATAAAAAGATTCTGTTGTCTGATGATTTTTGTTAAATTCTTCAAGTAACTCAACATTGTTTTCTTCTTAATTAATTTATCATTCAAAGTAAGTTTTGGAATAGAAATTATTTAGGTATTAAGGAATCCAAATAACGCTTCACAAGATCTTCCCTTTATATATTTGTGATATAAAAATTTATAAAAAATATGAATATTTATTAACATTAATAAGCATATTATCTCACTTTTTGGATAGACTTATTATGAAAATATACCTTATGTATATATTCACAACTGAGACACCCAACCATTAATGCTTGAGAATCTCATTTAGAGTGTTAATAAAAATTTCATCTATTAAGGAATATCCATATATTCTTCTTCATATTCAATGTAAGATATTGTTTTATCTTTAAATTTAGTCTCTAAATGATGTTGTAATGATAATAAATGTTTCTATATAACTGGTGGGGAAACAGTACCCTCGTAAAGTCATTTTGTTTTCTTGGATGATTCACTAGATTTTATTGATTTGACCTTCCATTTCTTCACCACTTTTTCCATCTGTAATATCATACCTCAATTCAGATCTTTCTTCATCAACTGTTACATGTTTTTCATATGAAATTTTTTGTTAAAGACATACCTCATGTATCTTAATAAGAATAGACATCCATGATATGAAATATACAATAGTAGCTTCGACCAATGTAATATCTAGACCATAAAGTGGAATAGGTAGCTCAATATTCAGTTCATAAGATACCTCAATCCCCACTCTCAAGTTATATTTTCTGTTGTCTTGATTGTGTAGCTGGTCTCTTGAGATATTATACATTGTACCCATCACAACATGGTGGTATGTGGGTGTTGATAGATACAAATCAAATACAAATGTACCCTATATAATTTTATTAGTATAAAGTTATCAATTTTTTTATTCACATTTAGGAGAAAGAGTAATGAAAAAATTGATTATCCTTGTTATGGTATATGGTCAAGGGGAATGGCTAACCTTAAAGATAGTGGGGCCTTTTGGTTCATGTGCAAATATTTTCTCCACCACTGGTTCTATTTAATCCTTTCTTATACATTGGTTTGTCAAACCAGACCACAAAATAATATATTCCAATGATTCTATTTGTGTTTTAAATCATCTCACCATATTATATGTATCTTCATGTGGTTTTATCTTCTTGAAATATGTTTGAGGAGAGACTCTAAAACCTAATTCTCAAACTCGACCATATTGTTCAGGCCGCTTCAAACCTATTGAATGTATAATTTCTTCTGGTACGGTCGTTCCCAAATCTTGTGTCTCAACCATATAAAAAATAAATACTAATAGATATTTTTATATAATATTGTTATAAACCATAATGAATTACAATTATATCATACTTACACATGCTTCCCATACTGTTTTTTTGTTTTTATCAAATAATTTACCCTCCTTATTTAAACGAACCTCCTTCTATAACACATGATGTGGTATGAAAGTTTCTTGAGATTTTGATTCATTAATATGCATATAAACACAAGAACATATGCTGTTTCATATCAAATAAATAAAATTTTATTATTGATTTAAAATATATACCATTTTATTCTCTAATGAAACATACCACATCCTTGATTTGAGATTGAAGTACATTGGTTTTAATGCATGTTCTTTATTTTCAGTACTCTTTTTATTTCATAAATTAACAATTTTGAATAAAGTTGGATAAAATAAATAATGTCAAATAATATAGTATCAATTTTAATTCACCTGAGATTATTTACCATTTTGATGATTGATGAAAGTAGTCCATGTTTCTTGCCTTATAATGTGTCCATAACTATGTAGTTAGTGGGGATTTATTTTCACCTCAACATCCCTAAGATATTACTTTGTAAGAAGTGTTTGAAAGCCTATATAGACTTTTCTAGTGACCATTAAAAAAAATTCTTACAAAAAAAATCTAAAATAAATGAAGTTTTCAAGGAATAATGAAAATTAAATCAATATTTCGTTATATAATTTTTCAGTAAAAAAGAGAAAGTATATTGTAACATTACCATTATATATTTCCAAAGGATTTCCTTTATTACAGGATATACACAACACCATGAATAAACATCAATAATTAAATTCATTCTCATTATAACCCTAAGATAACTAATGAACATTGAGTTGTTGGGGTCAGTAGGTTCACCACGTTGATTCCAACCAACCTCAAATTTTATACCCTAAGTTCTTGCTGTCACGAAACACCTTCGACAAGATGAGGGAAGGGATAACAGATTTCCAGAACCTTTCTTCTTCAAGTTGAAGGAGAGATAATGACCCTTGAAACCCACCTTCAATAGGTCCCAGAGTGGCGACTAGTGCCAAGGGTATAGAATCACTCACAAGATGGAAGGCATTACTCCTTTTTCTTTAATAGGATCGGGAGATAAGATGGTAAAATCCCAACAACACCAAAACTAGAAGTAAAATTAAATCCAAACAACCATTCCCATATGCATGATATAAAAGTAAAATAATAAAGGCCACAAAAACTCCAAAGGTAAAGTACTAAGAAAAGGAAAACGACAACAAAAACTGCCCCAAGGTCCGAGCTAGTACGGTCCCGCACGATCCCTGAAGTCCTCCTAGAAACCTGAAAATAGTTTTATATACTTAGGGTGAGTATACAAGTATAACCAATATGGAAAACCAAAGACTCCCGTGCACAAGTGGGGAGGAATTCTAATGCCCCATGGAGAAAGAGATAACCAAACACCAAACAAGGAAAAGATATCCACCCAAACCTCACCAAGGCATGCTCCCTAAATAATGCAAGTTAAGTAACATATAGTAATAACACATCGATATTTGGGCACCCCGCGCCGCTTTCCCACTGGTTATTGAAGACATCCTACGCATCAAACCAATCCTGCCATTCTCACCGCAGTCCCACTACCACACCCACCTGCACACACCTGGGCCACAACCACACATCCCGCCTGCAAACACCCAGGCCACAACCACTATCCCCCTCGCAGACAACTGGGCCACAACAACCTCATGTAACCATGCCCGCAAACACCTAGGCTAGAACAACCACTGACACGCCCGAAGACACCTGGGCTAGAAAGCTACCGTCGCACCCGAAGACACCTGTGCCTCATCCCGAAGATACTTGGAAAACAACCTGCCCATAAACACCTGGGCCAACCACCAAAACTACCATGCCCGAAGATTCTTGGGCTACTAATGGACCTCAGGCCATCACATCCTGCCCGAAGAGTCTTGGGCTATTCGGGAAAGGGAGAAGAAAATGAGCAAATAACCAGCCACTCGTAGGGGGTGTTGGGAAAAACACCCTCCCCCATGAAATGGGGGTGTTCGGCACTAAGTGCTCAACATGGGTGGGATGAGAATAAGAAACACAAGAACTAAAATCATGTATATATATAACAAGCAATCATCCAAACCTAGGGTTCCACACCTAACCCAAGCACGAACAACCTTGTAATTTTTCATAGAAGTACAATATTCACAGCCGAGTCACAACCCCTACCAGAACCAATCCCCCAATTAACCTCTTTATTTTTTTCATGTTCAAGTGACCCCATTTAATAAATTCTGCACTACTAGGAAACTAGAAGGCATAAGCACAAGCCTAGGGGAAAAGTTATAGCCAACAACAATTTAAACATTCACACCTAGTTCTCTTGTAAATTCACATCAAAGTGAGATACCTCCAAGTATTGGAACCAAAGCAGGCTTCAAGATACAGCTCCACATCCCTAGAACCATGAACCAAAAAGTTTTCACAACAGAAGTGGATTCCACCCCAATTTGTGATGCAAGTAGAGTCACAACCAACAACCATACCACAACAGAGGATCCCATCCTCACCCACATCACCCCATAAGCAATCAAACAGAAAAATACACCCACTAAAAAACAAAGTAGGGAAACTTCCAAGCTCTAGAACATCATTTATCTGTTTCCTCTTTCTGTTGGCTAACTGAGGTGATCACACAAGGTTTCATGTTTACTAGGCATCCATTTAATCCACCGAGTTCACGTGATTAATAAATTTCAATATTACAACCATTTAATCATTGTAGAGGACAATAGTTTATTAGTGCACAGAGAGAGACCACCACCAACAAATTATTTTCATTAAGCATACATCAAAATGGTTCACAACATAATAATCAAGGAAGATTAGGAAAACAGAACAATAGTATCGATCACACTCCTCCCCTTTATTCCTTTAAAATTCCATTTGTTATCTTCATTAACGCTTGGATTCATCCATTCCCACAGAAACAAAAGTGCACCCACCCTGCATGATACATAAAAAGGAGAGACGAAGGAAAAATCCCTACCTCAAAGGTTTTTTTGACGAAACCACGATGGTCGAAGAACGCTCAAGAAACCTGGATGATTCTCCAAGAATCTTCCTTAAATATCCTCTCCTAACACAACCAAGAAAAAAGCTCATCATATTCGACATCTGCATGATTATATCTACCCATAACGGGAATAGATCTAAGAAACCAAGAGAGTAGGAGGAGTAGATATAAGTAGATCTAGGAAAACAAGCAAGAACGATCACATACCTCAAGGAATTAGCTTCAATTCTCCACGAAAATCCTCTAGATCACCTCCAAAATGCTTGGTAGAGGTTCTTCTACCTCCAAGGAAGAGTAATCCTGAGTTATGGACACTTAGGGGCTTAAACAAACCGTTTAGAGGAAAAAGAGTTCAGATCCACAATTTTAGGATCTAAGTTTAAGTGCCTGCACGGTTAGTCCACACAGTTTAGCAAACCATGCGCTAACTGTGCGTTAGATTATGCCTCTCCAAACACTCCTCGCACGGTTAGTCCACACGGTTAGACAAACTGTGCGCTAACGGTGCGTTAGCTTCTTCCTCGCCAAACACTCCTCACACAGTTAGTGCGCACGGTTATCCAAACAGTGTGCTAATTGTGCGTTAGCCACAGCCTACAACACCAACCTTTTAGGGTTTGGCTGCATGGTTTTTCCAAACCGTGCGCCAACCGTGCGAAAGTTATTGCCATTTTTCTTTCTTTAAAGGTCCACCAAATGCACCCCCAAGTCACCTTTACCTCCCGACACACCTCCAACACCACATTTCAAAAAATAAAGGACCGGAGAGGTCCAGGCCATTACATCAGATACCTCTCAAAAAATTCTCGTCCTCAAGAATCCAAAAACCCACCTAAATAAGGGATAGGGGTCCAAACAACTCCCTCTAGAAAGATACCTCTCAGGGGAAAACCTCCTTGTTTCCAAGGAGCGCCCCCTTCTCCATCTATCTCTTGAACAAAAAAACATACCACTCCTCTCCCCCATTAAACCAAGGAAAACAAAAGACCAAATCATCTGGTCATGTGGGTGAGGGTTTTCCCTTCCTCCATGTTAAGATATTATCCGCTTTGGGCGGCACTGACTTGCCCAGACGGGTTTAGGCGCATCCATTTTAATGCGTCTTAACTAGGGATCAGGTCCTCCCCTCCTCAAATCTCAGGACACTTCACACACATCCAGAGAAATGGAAAACTGCACATTCCATAATTAGAAAAGTAAAGTGTTCCATCAACCAAGTAAGAACAAAACAGAACAAAACTTAAAAAAACTCTAGGTACTGGGCACGCATCTGCGTCTCTCATTCCCAGGTGCTTTCCTCAAGCCTACCATGTCTCTACAATACATGAACCAAAGGAATGGTTCGTCCACGAAGCACATTCTCTTCACGACCTTCAATCATCACTGGTCACCCCACAAATGTTACATTGTCCCCGATATCTACCTCTCCCCAGTCGAGGGCGTGTGAATCGTCGTGCAGATACCGATGGTGCTGGGACACATGGAAGACATCGTGCACCCTTTATAGCTGTGGTGGAAATTCCAGCTGATAAGCCACCTCTCCGACCAGCTGCGGCACTTTGAACAGTCCGAAAAACCTGGGAGAGAGCTTACTTCCCCTGCCAAACCTCCGCTGCCCACGATGAGGGGAGACCTTCAAGAACACGTGGTCCCTAACCTCGAAATCCAAGGGCCTTATACTATCATCCACATATGACTTATACCGGTCCTGATCCACCTTCATCCTCTCTCATATAAGTTTCACCCTCTCCATTGTGCTCTGCACCACCTCCGAGCCAAGAACCCTTGCCTCCTCGACTTCTGTCCAACACGCGGGTGAGCGACACAGCCTCCCGTACAGGGATTTGAATAAATACATGCCAATGGTTGAGTGGTAGCTATAATTAGAGGAAAACTATACCAGAGGTAAGTGTAGAACCCATGATCCTCCGAAGTCCAGGACGCATGCTTGCAGTATATCCTCCAAGGTCTGGATGGTGCGCTCTGTCTGCCCATCTGTCTGGGGGTGGAAAGCAGTGCTAAAGCGCAACTGGGTGCCAAAAGCATGCTACAAACCCCTCCAGACTCTTGAGGTAAATAGTGCATCCCTATCTGACACTATGGACCTCGGAACTCCATGAAACTACACCACCTCGTCCACATACCTCCGTGCTAGAGCTTCCACCGCACTCGACTCCCTGATTGCCAGAAAGTGAGCCAACTTCATCAACCGGTCTACTACTACCCATATGGCATCGTAGCATCCTTGAACCTTGGGTAGCCCCGTGATGGAATCCATCGAGATGTCATCCCACTTCCACTCGGGGACATTTAAGGGTTGCAACAAACCACCTGTAACACGCTGTTCAACCTTCACTTGCTGACACACTAGGCACTTGACCACAAACTCTGCCACCACCCGCTTTACCCCAGGCCACCAAAACTGTCCCCTAAGACCCCGGTACATCTTGGAAACTCCTGGATGAACCGCCAAGGGTGATCTGTGGAACTCTCCAAGGACCCTCTCACGCATCGCCTCCAGAACAAACATTATCCCCCAAAAAAGCATCTAGTTATGACCATCCTATGTCCACCCTTCTAGAGCATCTCCTTGGCTAACCCGATCACACATCACTTCACTCTCTGGGTCTCCCAACTATGACTCCTCTAACTGAAGTAACAGAGAAGACTATACTGTCATATGATATGAGAAACCCCTCCCACTATCCATCCTCGCATCCAGGTGTAGGGAATCCAACTCCTCCATCGCCCTCCAACCGTCTGCCGACTCTCAGACTGCATCTCTCTATGACCTTCTGCTCAAGGAATCAGCCACCACATTTCCTTTCCCTGAGGTGTAGGAAATCTCAAAATAGTAATCCTGGAGGAACTCCATCCACCTTCGCTGTCGTAGGTTAAGGTCCCGCTGGGAGAAGATATACTTCAAGCTTTTGTGGTCCGTGAAGACCACAAAGTGCTCTCCAAAGAGGTAATGCCGCCACAACTTTAGTGTAAAAAAGACCACTGCGAGCTCCAGATCATGGGTGGCATGATTACATTTGTGGGGGAATATCTGTCTAGAACCATAAGAGATCACTCCTTGTCGTTGCATCATCACACACCCTGAGGCCTTGTCCCGAAGCATCACATAATACTTCATATGCTGCCCCTTCTTCTGGAAACCTCAACACTGGGGCACTAACCAACTTCTCCTTCAGATAGTCGAAGGTTGCCTCACACTGATCACTCCACACGAAAGCCTGGTCCTTTTTGGTTAAGGCTGTCAAAGGTGCTGCAACTCGGGAGAAGTTGGGTACGAACCTCCGATAGTAACCTGCCAGCCCGGGGAAACTACGGACCTCTGCCACGTTCTTGGGTGCTGGCCAAGAAACAACCGCCTCAACCTTTGATGGGTCTACCGCTACTCCCTTCTCAGAAACTATGTTCCCAAGGAAGTGCACTTCTCGCATCCAAAACTTGCACTTCGACAACTTCCCATAGAGATGGTGCTATTGGAGGACCTCCAAAACCGTCATCAGGTGCTCAGCGTGATCCTCCTAAGATCTTGAGTAGATCAGGATGTCATCAATGAAAATGACCACGAAATGATCCAGATACTCCTGGAAGATGGATTTCATAAGACCCATGAATACAGTTGGAGCATTTGTAACTCTGAATGGCATGTCCACAAACTCGAAGTGCCCATATCTACACCTGAAGGCCATCTTCGGGATGTAACCCTCCTTCACCCTCAACTAGTGATATCCAGAACTTAGGTCAATCTTCAAGAACCATCCTGCCCCTTTCAACTGGTCAAAGAGATCGTCTATCCTTGGAAGAGGGTAGCGATTATTGACCATTACCTAATTCAGTCTCCTGTTTTCTATGCACATCCTGAGACCACCATCTGCCTTCTTTGAGAACAAGACTGAAGAACCCCATAGTGACACACTCATTTAAACAGAAACCTTCTTCATCAGATCGTCAATCTAAATCCTCAACTGCCGTAGCTCCGAAGGCGCCATCCAGTAGGGAGCCATCGAAATCGGACGAGCACAAGGCTGCAAGTCTATCCCAAACTCGACATCATGTTGAGGGGGTAGAGTCGTTACCTCCTCAGGGAAGACGTCCGTAAACTCACTGAAGATCCCTGGTACCTCCACCATCTCTACATCCACTGACCCCACTGATAGCCTAGCTAACAAGGAGAGGAGGGGTTCCTCTCGCCTGCTGCCCTTCTGGCCACCCCGATCGCCGGTGAAAGCAACACATCGGCCGCCTAAGTCTGAAAACATGACCATTACTCAGAAGAAGTCGATGATGGAACATACAGAGAACAACCAGTCAATACCTAGGATGACATCGTATGGCTATATCTGCAATAGTATGAGGTCCATGACTGACTGATGTGGCCCTATCATCAGTCTGCATCCTCGATAAACATATATCAAGTTGGTCTGAACTCTGACTGGTGTGCTCAGCATCAGGGGCACTGGAAGTCTCTCAGCATCTAGACCCAAAGCACAGGCTAGAATGGTTAAAAAAAGGAGTGTGAAGATCCTGTATCAAACATGAAATAAGCAAGGGTACTGAGCAAACTGATCGTACCTCAAATGACCTTCGGTCCTGCTGAAACTGCTGCCTCCGCGGCATGCAACTGACCATGCCCAAATCCTCTTCCTCTTAGATTTCATCCACCTCCCCGACCATGCCCTGGTCTAGGTCCTTGAGGAGCACCCTGGATGTGGCCTCCCCCTGCAATGTCTGTACTCGTAAGAGTGGGAGCTCGTTGACCCTGCTGCTGCTGCTGGAAAGGCCTTCATGGAAGCTGCTACTGCTGAGGCGGGTGCTGAACCTTCCCACCACCGCCGTACTACACTCTATCCGAGCAGTGATTCCAGAGATTCCCATGGATCCCACAGACGTATCATCTCTGCCCTGGGCCCGAAGAGAAAGGGCGAGGGCCGGGACATCAGAACTGAAACTGCTGGGGCCTTCTCCCTGCTGATCGAAACCTAGAGGGCCCTGATGCTGGAGTCCTGGTGATGATGGCATTCCCCTTCGATTATCCCAGCTGGATCCCCTCTCATGACACACCTCCTAGCATGTGCATCCTCTCCACCACTTCAGCCTTCTTCTGCACCTCCATGTTTGTCGGTAGGGTGAAGGGAGTAACGACATACTGGAGGGAAGGTCAGAGTGCCTCCTCTAAACGTCTCGCCCGAGACTCCTCATCCGGAAAGAGGTACAGAGAAAATTAGAGGAGATAATTAAACTTGATCCCCAACTCTCTTACTGACATACTCCCCTTCTGGAGGAATAGTAGCTCCTGCCTCTTCTCAGCTTTCATCGTAGAAGAGAGGAATTCCGCCCGGAACTCCTTCTTGAAATCAGCCCATACCACCTCAGCCTCTCTCCTCTCCCCCAGGTAGAGCGTCCACCACTGATGCGCTGCTCCCCACATCTGGCTCATAGCCAGAGGAACCCAGTACTCCGTCGGAGTCTGGATTGAACTGAAATATATCACCAGCTCCTCTAACCAACTCTTCGTCTTCATGTCAGAGGTGCTTCCCTCATACTATTCAAGGGTCTGTCGCTGGAAGGATCGAAGAATCTTCTGCCACTGGTCGTCCTCCTCCTCTCGATCAACCCTTTCCTGATTGTCCATGTCAACCTCCTAGGCCTCAATCGCCCGCACCACTCGTGGTCGTCTCCCATGTGCCATAACTACAAGGTAAACAAGGAATGCCTAAGCCCAAGTAGTGCAGAATACTGTTCTTAAATTTTCTTAAACTTCTTATTTATTTCAATCCCCAAAAAACCCCAGAAACATGAGAACAAAAGTCATTATGATGCATGTACCTTTCCTGGGGTCTTTACCCTGCAATCTATGTAGCCTCACTTGTTTGTTCGGTAGGTCCAGAGTCCTTGCATCGGATCACGGGGGGCCCTAAAATCTCATGTCCTAGCCAGTCTTCCATGGCCTATTTCATGCACTAAGGTTGTCCAACACTGTTTTCCTACCATCCCATGTAATCCTCAATGTGCCTAACTCCAGACTCCATCCTATCTCTCAACCTGCTCCTCTGATACCGTTCTGTCATGACCCGCCTTCACCAAGATGAGGGAAGGGACAACAGATTTCCAAACCCTTGCTTCTTCAAGTTGAAGGAGATATAATAGCCCCCAAAACCTGCCTTCAATAGGTTCCGGAGTGGTGACTAGCACCAAGGGTATAGATTCACTCACAAGATGGAAGGAATTACCACATTTTCTTTAATCAGATCGGGAGATAAGATGGTAAAATCCCAACATCACTAAAACTGAAAGTAAAAGGAAAGCCAAACAACCATTCCCATATGCATGATATAAAAGTAAAAGAATACAAGCCACAAAAACTCCAAAGGTAAATTACCAAGAAAAGTAAAACGACAACAGAAACTGCCCCAAGGTCTGAGCTAGTACGGACCCGCATGATCCCTAAAGTCCTCCTGGAAACGTGAAAATAGTTTTATATATGTAGGGTGAGTATACAAGTATACCCAGTAGAGAAAACCAAAGACTCTCGTTCACAGGTGGGGAGTCATTCTAATGCCCTGTGGAAAAAGAGATAACCAAACACCCAACAAGTAGAATCTATCCACCCAAACCTCACCAAGGCACACTCCCCAAATAACGCAAGTCAAGTAGCATATAGTAATAGAACATCGATATTTGGGAACCGCATGCCGCTCTCCCACTAGTTATTGAATACATCCTATGCATCGAACTATTCCTGCCATTCTCACCACAGTCCCACTGCCACACCCGCCCGCACACACCTGGACCACAACCACACATCCTGCCCGCAAACACATGGGAAACAACCTCTATCTCACCCACAGACACCTGGGACACAACAACCTCACGTAACCATGCCCGCAAACACCTAGGTCAGAACAACCACTGCCACGCCTGAATACACCTGGGTCAGAAAGCTACCGTCATGCCCAAAGACACCTGGGCCTCATCCCGAAGATACTTGGGAAACAACCTGCCCATAAACACCTAGGCCAACCACCACAACTACCCCGCCTGAATATTCTTGGGCTAATAATGGACCTCAGGCCATCACAGTCTGCCCGAAGAGTCTTGGGATATTCAGGAAAGGGAGAAGAAAAGGAGCTAATAACCATCCACTCGTAGGGGTGTTGGAAAAAACACCCTCCCTCATGAAATGAGGGTGTTCGACACTAAGTGATCAACATGGGTGGGGTGCGAATAAGAAACACAAGAACTACAATCATATATATATAATAAGCTCTCATCCCAACCTAGGGTTCCACACCTAACCCAAGCACGAAAAACCTAGTCATTTTTCATAGAAGTACAATATTCAAAGCCAAGTCACAACCCATACCAGAACCAATCCCCCCAATTAACCCCTTTATTGTTTTCATTTTCAAGTGACCCCATTTAAAAAATTCTACACTACTGGGCAACTAGCAGGAATAACCACAAGCCTAGGAAACAAAGTTGCAGCCAACAACAATTTAAACATTCACACCCAGTTCTCTTATAAATTCACATCAAAGTGAGATCCCTCCAAGTATTGGAACCAAAGCAGGCTTCAAGATACGACCCAAATCCCCAGAACCATGAACCAAAAAGGTTTCACAACAGAAGAGTATTCCACCCCAATTCATGATGCAAGCAGAGTCACAACCAACAACCGTACCACAACAGAGGATACCATCCTCACCCACATCACCCCATAAGCAATCAAACAGAAAAACAAACCCACTACCAAACAATGAAGGGAAACTTCCAAGTTGAAGCACATCATTTATCTATTTCCCCTTTTTGTTGGCTAACCGGGGTGATCACACTAGGTTTCATGTTTACTGGGCATCCATTTAATCCACCGAGTTCACATGATTAATAAATTTCCATATTACAACCATTTAATCATCACAGAAGATAATAGTTTATTAGTGAACAGAGAGAGACCACCAACAGCCAATAATTTTCTGTAAGCATACATCCAAACAGTTCACAACATAATAATCAAGGAAGAGCAGGAAAACCGAACAACAATATCGATCACACCCCTCCCCTTTATTCCTTTAAAAGTACATTTGTTATCTTCATTAATGCTTGGATTCATCCATTCCCACAGAAAGAAAATCTCACCCACCCTGCATGATGCACAGAAAGGAGAGATGAAGGAAAAATCTTTACCACAAAGGTTTTTTAACGAAACCACGATGGTTGAAGAACGATCAAGAAACAGGGTTGATTCTCCACGAATCTTCCTTAGATATCCTCTCCTAACACAACCAAGACCAAAGCTCATCATATTCGACATCCAAATTCTTAGATCTACCCATAATGGGCGTAGATCTAAGAAATCGAGAGAGGAGGAGGAGTAGATCTAAGTAGATCTAGGAAAACAAGCAAGAACGATCACATAACTCAAGGAACCAGCTTCGATTCGCCAAGAAAAGCCACCGGATCGCCTCCAAAATGCTTGGGATAGGTTCTTCTACCTCCAAAGACGGGTAATCCCGAGTTATGGCCACTTAGGGTCTTAAACAAACCATTTAGAGGAAAAAGAGTTCAGATCCACAATTTTAGGATCTAACTTGAAGTGCCCGCACTGTTAGTCCGCACGGTTTAGCAAACCGTGCGCAAACCATGCGTTAGCTTCTACCTCGCCAAACACTCCTCGCACGGTTAATCTGCACGGTTAGCCAAACTGTGCGCTAACCGTGCGTTAGCTTCTGCCTCACCAAACACTCCTTTCATGGTTAGTCCACACGGTTAGCCAAACCGTGTGCTAACCATGCGTTAGCCACTACCTCCAACACCAACCTTGCACGGTTTGGTTGCACGGTTTAGCCAAACCGTGCAAAAACTATAGCAATTTATCTTTCCTTAAAGGTCCACCCAAATGCACCCCAAGTCACCTTTACCACCCGACACACCTCCAACACCACATTTCACAAAGGAATGGACAGGAGAGGTCCGGACCATTACACTTTCCTTGATAATTTTATTCACCCCTATGAAACTTCATTGTTGTTGTTTTTTTCATCATTTTGTTATTGATACCCTAATAATTTTGTAGTTTCATCACAAACAGTCTGTACATCCTTAGGATTGGTAACATCATCATGTGCATAAGATATTGTTTGCATGACTAGTAAAAAATTTATTTTTTCTTAAATAACAACAATACAATACACTCCATGCATAAAATTCCCCAATTTCATGCATCTTTTATGAAAATTATTACTATCTTAAATAGAGATATAATAATTCCATTATGTAGTAAAACTAAGATTCACTACCTTTATTTAATCCATCTTTATATATTAATTTCATTCCATATCTTGATGATGGATTAGACCTCTCATTCAAACTAGCCTTCCTCCCATCATTGGGGTTTCAATGTTCCTCGATGACATACATATCAAATAGTTATTATTCCATTTTTTTATTTAACATTTATCTAACATATTTTGTGGACATCCACTTATGTTTCTTGAACTAATCTAATGAAAATTCATCCTATACCATGTATTGGTGATCATTTTGGATGACTACTGCTCAGAGTAGTTAAAACAACATAGAAGAGATGAAAGATGACTCTCAAGCAACAAAATGTAGTAATGAATATTTAGGATATGAAAGTTGAGTTTCCACTGAAGTTTAAAAATAACATAAATGCAATTTTAATTATGGATTAAAATATACTACATATCAAAAATAAAGGAATGAACATTAAAATCCATATGAATTCCACTCACAATCATTTACTTCTTCATATAAAAATTTAATTTTTTCCACTTCCTATGAAATGTTTCTATTTTTGGAAGGGATTTGAGGAGATAAAAACTTATGATGGTATTGGTGTATGGAATATGAGAGAGATTGAAAACCATCCATTTCACTAAGCTTCTAAGGGAAAGTATCTTGAAGTTGAATCCCAAAATAGGGCTGAAGAGATTTTCTCATTGAGGTAGGAATACCTTCTAGAGTCATATTGGAACCCTTTTAAATTTATCAAGGTTGAAGGATAAGAGAATCAAAAGGTGTGTTTGGCATGTTTTTTTTTTCACAAAAAAAAATATACAACATGATTATTTTTATGAGGCCACTCATTGTAGTAGTATTATCATGCAATTATTCATAACTACGAAGTTTTAATAGGTTCCAATGCGACCACACTCTAAATTAAAGTAATTTTTGAGGAAGTGTTGTCAAAATTAGCCGAGTGAGTTGTATAAGAAAATGCATATCAAGAAACCAAAAAATTCATTCATTAAGTTTTTATTAATTTCTTGGTGTAATTTTTTAGGAAGTATTAAATGAGTAAGATAAAAAGTTTAAAGATTTTAAGAATGAGTTGGGTGAAGCAGTATTCAAAGACATGGAAATGAATTTGATGAAGATTAATGAATATAATCCAATTGGGAGGTATGTTATCATGGTAATTTGGAACCACAATGATGGGAGGAAGGCTTGTTTGGAAGAGGGAGTCCAATACATCATCATGATATGGTAGGAAATAAAGTATATAAGGACGGATTAAATATTTGTAGTGAAGGTTAGTTATATGAAAATATTAAAGTATTATATATCTATTCAAGACAGTAACAATTTTCATAAATTATGCATGCAGTTGTGGAATTTTAGGCATGTAGTGTATTGTATTGTATATCTATCTTACCAAAATGAATCCTTATTTAAAAAAACATATTTGTGAAACCCATGGTCTTTTTTTATGAAATTTTATTTATGTTACTTTTGACAATTATGTGTTTTATGCTTATTTCACAACTGAGGATGGAGATGCAGTTTACAGTGGTCTCGTATGAAGCTGGAATAAGTTTATAGAGTACAAGTGGCACTATATAGGTATAGGTAAGTGAGAGAGAGAGAGAGAGATTGTGGCTACCATGATGTTCAAAGATTGTGGTTCCCTATGGGGATTATGAACATGGATAAAGAATCACAAAAATAGTACGCAATATTAAATTCAACATCACAATGAACATCGTTGGTTAATTTTCTAACCCAAAGGCTTGATTATATACTAATTTGACCATATTATCTTCAAAACATGCTCAGTTCTAGCTCAGAGTGGATTATTCCAATAGAAAAATTTTATTTTTGAAAGCCATTTTATGCCCTTCAACCAATAAAATAAATAATTGATTCTAGGAAAAGGAAAGTGTTCCATAATAGTTACTCTATTAAAAAATTGATGCTCTAAAAAAACACTATCCTGCATCATCTATAGACTACTGAACCATAAATAATCTGCCAGTCATATCTAATTACCATGCTTAGAAGGAATAGGTTAGAAGAACCATTAGAGGTTACCTAACAAACCAAATCGATATAAATGTTTCACATAAAAGAGGAAATATGGATTGTAGTGCCCTACGAACATACACTGATGAAATTAGTCAAAAAGGCTCCTCAATTGAAGAGGAATTAGAATACCTACAATGTAATGGTCTTGAAGAAACGAATCTAACACCAACAACATTAGACATTACTATTGTCTACTCAAGGATTCCTCACCTTTGAATTTTTTATATTGTTTAATCCACCATAGGATCCCTCTAATAACAAAATCCATTTAAAGGGTGAATTTTTAAACTTATGCTCATTATTGATATAGAAATTTTTTACTCTTATAAATGAAATAAATCTATTAAATGAAATCCTAAATTTATTATTATGATATATTACCATAAAACCTTAGAGGAACCATATGTTCCCATCCTTGAAAATCATACCACATAGCTTGAATTAGATATATAATTAACTATAGGAAATGAGTATCAATATAATTTTTAGAATATATAAGATCTTTATTGGCTCCTTCTTATAGAGATCTAGGGGTTAGAGTGGTTAAATATTTTATATTTTTGTATAGATTCCCATAATGTTCACTGTATAAAAAAAATAATATTTGTGAAATAGGTAAAAATAATCGATATTAAATGCAAACCACCTTCCCCTCTCTCTAATTCATTTCCTTTTTATTAAGTATCTTCATAATTTAAATATAATTTAAAATATGTTATAATCATTATTTTAAATATAAGAATGAAACCAAAAACCAATAGTATAAATAAAGGGGGTTAACAAATAAAACCAATCAATTAATAAGTTATATAAACCTAATAATCACCAATAAGTAAATAAGAATTCACTATTTATTTATTATTCATGTTTTTATTAATATAAATTCATAATTTATTTTAGAAAAAAATTTAACAAAGACACATAAGAACATGGAATTTTAAATATTATTATTGATTCCTATATATCAAATCCTAAATAAGAGGCATGAGACTAGAGAAGATAGGTCATGGAACAAATAAACAAAATAAAATATAATTCATATGGTAACTCAAGTATCCAACATAATTATGATATCTAAACATATTTATGGATTAATTATTATTTTTGGAATGTTTTTTATTTTAAATATTATCAATTAAAATATCATTAGTTTCACTATGATTCCATTTTTTAAAATTTTTGACCTAGTATACCCAAATAGTTTCCAATTTAGGTCAGCACATCACCTCAAACACACTTATCGATCACTAAAGTCTTGTGTCATTGTTAAGGGATATAGATAACATGTTTCAGAAATGGGTTAAACCCTTGATTGTTTAACTAAACACAATTTGATCATGTTATAAAGCCAACATTACATTCTGAGTAGCATGTGTTGAAACATCTATTTTATTTATCCATACATGTCCATACACATATGTTGACTGAACTTACCGTATGAAACAATCTTTCTCTTTATTTGAACACATTTTCTGTAGTGGAAGAAGATGAAATAAAACCAATCATTGAATTTATGTGGTGATAAGATGAGATGTAGGGTTCATCACGGTTAATAACAAAAACAAACACAAAACTTGGAATCCAAAAAAATTAAACAACGATGAAGGAAAAGTAGAAATTAATATACTTTGGATTCTACTATTAATTATTCTAAGGGAACATAGAGGAGTCGTGTCGAAAGCAGAGGAGTTCCGCGAGAGCTCTAGAATTGCAAGTGACTAAGTAATGGTTATGGTTCTTTTAAAATAGATAAGAGACACTTTTAACAATGCTTTTAGAAAAGTGCTGATAAAGATCCCTTTTATCAATGCTAAATTGATAAGCACTGAGAAATAGGATATTTATGAGTGCTTTTTTAGTACTGATAAATATTCCTTTTATCAGTACTAAAACTTTAGCATTGATAAAGGATTTATAATTATAGTTATTTAAATAAATTTAATATAACTTTCTAATTATTTAAATATACATAACTATTTATTTTTAATTAAATAAATACTTATATAAAAAACAATAAAAATTTATTTATAATAACTATAAATATATAAATTTATAAATATAGTAAATATACATTTATAAATATATTTATATATAAATATTTATTTAAAAATATATTTTTAACATTATTAGTGGATATATAATCTTAGATACATTTATTTTAAAAATGATTGAAATTAAAATAATTTAAAATGAATACACTTTAAAAATGTTGAAAAATGGATACGTTTTATTAATTAAAAATAAATTATTAAAAATATATGTTTATATATATATATATATATATATATATTGAAGTAACGATGAATAAATATTGAAAATATGAAAACATAGTAAATAAATAAATATAAATAAATAATAGAAAATGATAAAGCTCAAAAATAAAATAAAAAGTAAACCAATATTAAAACTTAATACCCTAACTATAATAGTATTAAAAATAAATAAATAAAATTGACCAATTGAACACATAATATATTAAATGTAATATGTTATAATGAAATTCTAAATATACTAAAATTTGAATAAATTACCTAAATATTAGGTCTATCTGTTTCTATATATTTATGTGTGTATTTGTATATAAAAATACATTAATTATATATATATATATATATATATATATATATGTATCTGAAATCAATGTAACACACAATTTTTAATATATGTTAAATTGAAAAATCAAACAATAGTAAAAATGAATAAGACATTAATATGTTTTTAATTAAAATTTTATTCATTATATATATATATTTAATATATATTCTTTATTACAATTTATAATTTATATATATATATTATATACTTATTCATTTTTATTAATAATTGTTTCAATAATATTTTTTTGAATAAATTTTATAATTTATTCTTTTTTCATTTTTTTGTTTGATTATTACAATTTATTCATTTTATATATCTATATTTAATATATACTATTTATTAATATTTATAATATATATATATGTATATTAAATTTACTTATTTATATCAATAATTATTTAATTATTAAAATGTTTAATATTTTTCATAATTTGCTCATTTTAAGTTTTTATTTGTTTAGTTGTTTAATTTTATTCATCTATCATATCTATATATTTAATATATACTATTTATTAATTTTTAAAATTTTTATATATTTATATATATTTGATTTATTCGTTTTTAGCAAAAAATATTTAATTAATGAAATTTTTATTTATTTATTTATATATTTTTAATTATATAATTTTATTCTAGACCTTTACCTGTGCTAAAAAAGTGCTAATAAAGGACCCTTTATCAATGTTAAAAAAATCATTGATAAAGGGTATCTTTTATCAGTGCTAAAAATAAAGCGATGATAAAGGGTAACCTTTATCATCGCAAAAAATTAAGCGTTGATAAAGGGTCCCCTTTATCAGTGTTTTTTTAGTGCTGATAATGAAATACTTTATCAACACATTTTTCTAGTGTTGATTAATTTTAGCACTATTAAAGGTGTGTTTTATTGTAGTGAAAAAGGAACTCCCATCAACCCTGACTTTCCAGCAAGGTCCATTTCTACCATTAACGACCTATCCAGCACATTAGCATCAGAAGGCATCTTGAGTAAGAAAAGCTGAGAATGAATATCAAATTGAATTCCCATGCCAAAACATTGAGTCTTCATCTTCTTATTCGATACAATATCAAGTGAAAACTATACAAGCTTAGTATAATAGTTTGAATATTCTGTCACGATACTGTCATCCTTTACAATCCTGAAAAACTATAAAGCCTTGGACAACACCATCAACTCTGGATAGAACTGGATGGTGAAAATAACATTAATGTCTTTTCACTATATTCCCTCATGCTTCTTCTCTATTATCATCATGTCCCACGATCTCTATATTGGTACATCTATCTTGGTGGTGGAACATTTCATCATTATTTCATCAGGCATCTCCAAGAACTCAAATAGAAGATAGATATTCCTTAACCAATACTTAGCTAGTTGAGGATCATTAGAGCCTTGGAATACTAGTGGATTTTGGTGAAATAAATTCATAGAACGAATCCTAATGTCATCCCTTTGAGGTTCTACATCTTGATTATAAATTGGAATTAGTTCAGATGCATTTCCTATATCTTGGACAACATAGACAATAAATTCAACTAGAGTTTGGTCCACAAGAGGATTTTCTCATAGTGGTTCATGAAAATCTTCCTATTGGATCTGATTCACACATGATTTTGAAGTCATTATGCTACACAACATTAGAAGACCATATTTAATACATCTTATTAACACTCAAATAGATAAACAATAGAAATTAATCCCATTAGATAGATAAACAAGATTTGAATTTAAACCTATCCAAATTAGAAGTAGGGAAAAAACTAGAATAAATCCTCAAGATTTCTTTCCCAAACCACACCAGGTTACTTAAAGACCTTTGTCGTGATATCTTTCCATGCACTAAATCTCAATTAACTCCTAATTCAAAAAAATATTACTCAACTACATATTGAAACCACAGAAAGATGTTTAACTTAAATATCTGATTCCAATTTTTCACAAACCATCCCAGATACCCAGATACCCTAATATCCTAGTAGACACTGACATAGCTTGAAGAGAATTCCCTATCTTCGTGAGATGGAAACTAGAACCTGGAATTAATCAAGATAAATATGGGAATAGTTTTTTATAAATAGTGGTAGAAAAAGTTACTAGTTAGTATGCTGAGAAGAAAAATCCATAGGGAGAACTGTACCAGAAGTAAAATAGGCCTAAACAAACAAAAGTACACAAAAAATTACCAAAAACCAAAAGATAAACAAGGCAGGTCCCAATAAACACAAAAAATCAAAGCCCAAAGTTCAAAAATAATTACCACCTCAAAGTGGTGCTCTCCCCTTACTCAAACCTAGAAGGAGGAAATATAAAAACACCCAAAGACACATGTAGAGTGTGAGCTAAAATACCAGTAGGGTCTCACCAATTATTCCAAAATAAGATGGAATAATTAAACAACCAAATAAATCTTTCAATTTAAAATAAAAAGACATTGAATTTCAAAAGAATATTTAAAACAAATCATGTTTTACATTTTAATAAACTTAAATATTTCAATTAATGGATTAATAAAAAGTTTATTTAAAACCATTTTTATAAATTCACAAGGAATGTGTAAAATAGTTTACAAACAATGGAATATATATATATATATATATCAAATAATGAAAAATGAGAAACATGATCATCTACCAAGAGGTATGATAGTTCCAGGTTTTTCGATCCTCACACACTCAAATCATGATCATGACAATATGTGTACACATATCCCTCAGACACAAGTCAAAGTGGACTCATCACCACCCAATCAGGGATATGATATGCTACATATGTTTTATTATAGTTTTAAAGCGTCAATAGAGTGATACCCTGAGTAACTCACTAACTACTTAGGCTTGCATGTGCTCTAAAAACAATCAATAATGGTAAATTTACTTTTAAATTGTTCAAAATATAATTGACCCAATTTATTCCATTTTAATATGCCAATTTCCATTTAAAAACCAAAATGGGTTTTTAATTAAATCAAGTATTTTTCCCGGATAAAACCACTTGGTTTCTATCAAAAAAATTCAATCCATTTTTCTCAAATACAAATTTGAAATCAATTTCAAAAATTAATTTTGAAATTTTAATTCCATAATTTAAATCTCATAATTCAATTTCAACAATTTTCCATCAAATTACACAAACACACCACAATTCATTGTAATTGGGGGTTTTCCCAATTCCATGAAATTATAAATCCAAATCCCAATTTAAAACAAATTTTATTTTCTTAATATAATTGAATGCAATTTAATTTAAATAAAAAAAAATTAGGGTTAAATAAATTAGAATTCTTAAATGGAACCACCTATCATAGATTAGAGAATCATGAAACACATCACCCAAAATGGGAATCTCCAATTAAGAATGTTGAAAATAAAGATCTTAGAATCAAACCTAGGTTGATGATATAAAAAATGGGGATTAGATCCTACAACAACATAGAGATCTAATAAACCATAGGTAGAAGAAAATAAGAGTGGGAGAAAGACCAAGGTAAAAGATTCACATTCCAAGAGGATATCAAACATGATTCATTGTGATTTGATCCACCTAGAAAGTGGTTTGAAAGAGACAAAATTGGATTTTAAGAGCCCAAAATTCTTATAAATTTGTTCTATATTGATTTAGGACTGAGTGGGGGAAGAAATAGGGGTTCAGGAAATTTTCAATGAATTTTTAGATTAATTAAAATCTGTGTGCATGATTTTCTGAGCTGGGCCACATGTTTTTTCAAACAATGCGCCCTATCCATGCACATATTATAATGGGGTTTTAGGGTTTTTCCTTGTTGGGAGCATGATTTTTCAAACCAATAACCTACCATGACAACTTTTATTGCTTGGGTTTTTATTGTTTTCACTAGAGAGGGGTATAGTTTGGGGAAAATTTGCGCTAACCTTACACAACCTAAGATCCCTTTAAATATTTCCAAATTTCACCCAAAAAATCCCTAAACAAAACCCAAAAAAAATCATGATCAAAAGAGGGTTTATAAGTACCTAAAAATAATAACAGGACGTTACAATTTGAGTATAAAATTTAATAAAATGTTTTTTTAAGATTCAAAAAATGAATTAGTATTCATCTAATGACTATTACTTATTAAGAAATAATAAAAAATTCACCTTTATTATTAAAATATTGTTTTCTTAAAAATTTATTTTTATTATTAAAATATTGTTTTATTAATTTAAATTAACTTTAATGAAACATATAAATTTAATTATACATAATGGATTTTATTTATGGAATCATGACATTGAAATTAACTAAGTGGTTCAATTTTGTTTTTGGGAAAAAACGTTTTCGAGGAAAAAGTGAGTTGCCTGGTAAAGGGTAAAATGAGTTAAAAGGGTTATTTTAAAGGATAAATTCATAAAATATCACAAAAAATTATCTATAAATTTTTTTATAAAGGAATTAATGACCTACCTAAATCCCCTTTTCACAATGTTTACACTTTCCTTGTAAAAAAATAATTCCTTACATTTTAAGGAATGGGTATTTATGGGAATTACACTCAAACTCACTTATAAGAGGACCCATACTCTACCCACTAAAAAACTATTATTATGTTTTTATCTTGAATATTTTCCAAAATTAAATTTCATAGATAATTAGTTCAATTTGTTTTTCTTATGGTTCCAAGGATGTGGCCAAAATCTTTTATTTTGAAGGAACCCATTTTGAGATGGAGAAAATTCCTCAAAGTAAAAATATAGTTATTCACCATCTTTTTTAGCCAACTTATCTTATATAATAATTATAAATAAAATTAAATACTATAGTTATGTTATATTGGCACAATTTTTCTTCTATAAAAATGATATTCTTAAAATATAGATTTTTACTCTTAGTCATTCCTAAGTATAACATGTTCTTGTTTAGGTCGCTTCAACAAACTACATGAATAATACTATACTATCTTTGTCGTTTCTACTATGAATTAGTATCATGATATTAATAATATAAATAATTGGAATTAAAGAGTGATTTATTTTATATATATGGTTCTATAATGGAGAAATAATAATGATTTCCATTATAAAGTAACTTATTGTTATCATTAAAATTACTCGAATCAGTCTCATTGTGGATTCCATTCTCATGATCAATACTGGTACCATCAATCAACTGAACAAGGTACTATATAAATAATTTAAACACAATTATTCCACTACCTTGACTAATCTTGTAATGATAATCTTTTTTCAATGAAAAAGGATTAATATCACCATTATGAAACTTATAAGAAATTATCAAAATTACAAACATGTGACGATAAAAATAAATATTCACTATCTAATATATCTATAATAAATGATTATAATTGGAGAGTATAAAATATAATATATATGAATAATCTTATGAAATAATTTATTAATACAGATATGTTTGTTATATGAGATATTAAAAAGCTTTCATAGAATTAGGGTGTAAATATAAGGGATTATTTTCAAAAACCACTTTAAAATAGGGATTGTCTATATTTAAATTCACATTTGAGGAAATTATATATAAATTATCTTTAAAAAATGTATATAATATTTTATTCTTTTTTATTTTTTATATTTACATTTGTCATTACCATTTCAACTCCCTTTGGTTCACAATTTACCTTGAATAATGCTTGTGATTGGGGATGATCTTATGTCTACTTTTCAGTCATAAATATTTTCTTTCATGTATCAATAATGATAATGGATTGAAATATTCATTAGATGATTGGTCTATAATTTCCTTTCTCTTAAATTTTCAACATCGATGTGTTAAGATAAACTTTCTATAAATTCCTTTCCATGGTGAGTCCCTTATACTTATTTTTTTTAATTAAAGGGTATTCACATAGATAATCATACCATTCGATTGATTGAGGAAATATATTTCCATGTATACATACCCTATTTTTTATATACATTAAGAATTCCAAATACTATATTATTCATACTATGTGTATTAACCTAGATGGCTCATTTCTTTTTTTGTATGGTTTTTAAACATCATAAATGATTATATATGACCCATTATATTTCATAAGGTTAATTAATCTATGATATGTGGTTTATTTTATGTGACACACATATATATGGTTTACCACTATGTAACAGGTCAGACCATAATTATATTTCTCTCCAATGCACTGGGTAAATATTTATATCTCATGAGATGACATGTAAGGGACTAGGTAGTAAATCTAATCCATGATGTTTATGGTAATGGAGAGTGAACCCAATACACTATGTTATGTGTCTTTTACAACCATGTGATAATGGTATTTACATTGATCCTTGATCTAAGAAATATGTTTCTATGCTTACATTTATGCAACATTTATTTATTATGCCATATTCATATATAATGCTTCATGGCTCATGAATATTTAATCATGTATCCACACTCTTATAACTAATTTATTATGTTATACCAAAATAAATTCATTATAATTCTTGATTTATTATCTGTATTTTATTGGATATGGTTTCCAATGACATGATCACATATCATGATTATGTTATCATAACCACATGTCTCTATTATGCACACTTATGATCTTCAATGGACATATTTTATGTCTTACTTTTCTAAGAATATGTGGTCACACTTTTCTTATGTTTACAATATTGAGTTAATTAAGAGGGGTATTATTTTTAATATGCCTACAAAGATATCATGTGTGGAGAATTTTATGGGAGATGTTGAAGAATTATTAAAAAATAAAGAGCGGATGTAGCTAATTTCCAAGTACATGAATTTAAATAACCTAGGTAATGATAACAGTAGTTAAATTTTATTCCTTACTAATATTCATGAATAATATTGTATGGATTTATATTCATTATAAGAATAATAACTAATTCCTCAGTCAGAAAATGTTTTATTCTTACAAAATTGGGTTTCATGCATCATAAAGTTTTATTTAAATTCTCAATTTCTGATTTTTTGAAAATTATTTTGAAGAAAATATATAATTTTAGAAATTATATTTGAAAAATTATCTTAAAGTGTTTTTTTTAAACTTTTATGAAAAATTTCATTATTTTTTGAATAATACAAAATAATAATTTTTAAAAAAACTCAATTTTATTTTCATGTATTTACAAAGTTACATTATATTTTAGATTGTTTTTAATATTTATAGACTATTTTTTATAAATATATCCTATTAAATTTCATTGTAATTTTAAATACAATTTATTTTTTATAAATCTTTTTTTACATCAAAATGTATTTTTTTGGAAAAATATTTTTCCACATGTTTTAAGTTTTTATTTTAAATGTAATTTCTTACGATTATATAAATTAATTTTGATAAAATTTTCTAAATATTTGGAATTATAATATATTTTTTTTATTGAATTTACTCTTATTTTTTGTTATTATTAATAGTAACTCTGGTAGAAAATTCAATAACCATAGTAAGAGATATTACTGGTTAGAAGGGTTAAAAATAAATGATAAGGATTAAAATGATAAAAAAAAGTATAAATCATACTTTATGGTAATATTTATACCCTATATCATATATTATTTTTTTATGAATCCTTTGTGATCCATTATTTTTGAGTAATACATTAATATATTTTAATTGTTTGAAACATTCTAAGTTTATCCTCTCCATCACTTATAAAATGACACACCCTATCCTATCTTTTCCACACATCATTAGCCTCTTAGATTAGAAAATACATACCCAAATACCTCATAAAATCCATAAATATGTATTATATGTTATGGTTTGATCCAAATACCATTCTATAAATTCTTTAGGTATAAACCTAAGGAGGTTTTCCAAAGAATAGGTATAATTCTTAATAGTGTATTTTATTTTTATTTTTTCATTTAACCTTATAAAATGTCTCCTAAAATTGTTATATAATAACATAAGTATATCTCATATAATAAATCATTGTTATTTTTATGGTAGAACCCTTTTTCATATTTTTATCCATCTTCTAGGAAATGGAAACATCGCTCATGCGTAATGGTGAACTACCTCCTCTATGAATCGATGTGTTTTTTTTATCACTAGATCATATGGTGGGTTAACACAATGGAGAAAATAAATATATATGATATTCCTGATGTAATTATCATATTTTAAAGATTACATGTCATTTATTTTGTTATCTTTCCATCCCTTGAAAAATGAGAATGTTATTTGTGCATACATGTGAAATACCACCCCCATGAAGAGATGTGATTTAGTTTTCATTTTCACCCTATAGAGTGGTCATATGGATTGAGATAATGAATAAATATTAAATTTATAACATATTTATTGTTATATAAAATAAAAATATCATCTAATTTATTTCATTTCCACTCTTTAGAAAAATAAAAATGTCATTCATGTGTACATACGGACTGTCGTCTCTATGAAATGATGTGGTTCATTTTTCATGACCTCTTTAATGGTTGATTTTATAAGTTTATATAATTTATAAATATGAAAAATATATAATTTTATGAATTTTATAGATAATTGAACAAAAAAATTTGACCACAATCGACACATCAATGTGGTTTTTAGGTTGTGAACTGAACACCCCTAAAACGCACAATGTGAAATTAACCAATTTAGTAACTAAATAAAGCATGGTGATGAAAAAATAAAAGTAATAATAATAAATAGATTAATATTATAAAGGTTATTAATGAAATATAAAAACAATATAACTTTATTATTCATTATTTTGGGAATATATGAAGCTATACAAGACTTAAGGTTGGTGATTTCTAGTCTCAATTCCCTTTCTTAGAGGCATAATATTTTTTCACCACATGTTTTATTTTTTAGATGTATATAATACCTCATTGATGTTTTTATATTATTCTAATATAAAATTAAATTGATTCAAAACCCCTTACATTTTATTTACTTCAGTGTTTCATTGATTCAAAATTTATCACTTCATAAGGGATATTATATCATAAAACCTCATTTTAAAGGATTAAGGATTAATTTTATAAATATTTTCCCACAAATTCAATATTAATAAAATTATTTTATGAATTTATTAACAAGGAAATTATATTTCTCTCTTTACTTTATTTCAAAGTTTTTCAAAAGGAATATTTTTACATATTTTATATGGAATGTTTTGACTTTATTTAGAAAAGGAAAAAGGAATGTTATATTTTAACGTATATGACTTGAACTAATTTTACCATTTTGAAAACTGTTAATTGTTATTTGGATTCATTTACAAGATGCCATATTTTTTCAAATAAAACTATTTTTCATTTGTTCTGGGTCTGAATCCTCTTTTTATTATGAAATTAATGATTTCTTTCTATCTGGGTATAGGAAGACCCATTACATAGCCTGTAATCCTAAAGATAAGTGGCTCATAAACATGGACCGAAGGCCCATTGAAGTGTCATGTTTTCAACATCTTCCTTGCGTCACTAGGACTACATCATTAATTCATCCCTGCCTGCCTATATCATACCTACATAACCACTTTCCCACATCATGTCTACATTATTTTCTATAATGAAAATATCTCAAGTGGTTTTCTAGGATTCAAACCTTGTTCTTCTATGATTTTTTAGATTTTCTAAAAATATGTGTTTTAAAATGAAATTATATTTTTATTTCTGAAAGTGTATTATGTGTGATTTTAAAATATTTTTTAAAGGTATTTATGATGAAAATGTGAAATCATAAAAATAGTTTGACAATTTCATGATACATGAAAATTAAATATGATTATAGGTGATCCTGATACAACTTATATAATGGGTGACCCTTATAGAGCTTATAGGATGGGGGATCCTGATATACATCTCTAATTTATTAGTTAGTGTTCCTTATATTCAATGGAAAGAAGTTAGGGGTTAACTAGGGAGGTTTCTTTAATGGATTTATCAAGGATAAAATTATTTTTGACATGATTGAACATGAGGTTTGAATATAATGATCTAAAATTTCCATAAGGGATTCAATTTTCTTATTATGGGTTTTAAATGTTTTCATTGATTTAATTTTTTTCTCCCCATGTGGATATGATTTATTTTATATGGTTAATGAATAATTTTTAAAAGGTAATAATTTTATTGGTTTTTATATTTTTCGCCAGACTAATGGAATTCATTCCTTTATATAACTTACTAAGATTTTATTTTTCATCCTGCATTCTTCAAATTTCATTGATAGGTATTAATGATGTGTAATAACAAATAATAATTCAAGTATATGGTCATGAATATTCTTCAATAAATTAAAATGTGTTTCATCTTAAAAGAATCATATTGTTGTAAAAATGGGTACTAAGTAGAAGTACCCTCTCTATAATATGGGTTTTTTATATAATTATGATGAACTAATTCTCTAAAAATATATAACTAAAATTCCTCTATAATGTAATAAAGTGAATTCATGTCTAAAATAACATGATTATGTAATTTTTTAAGGCTGGGTCCTTATATTTTGTATCCAAATGAATGTTTAGATAACATTAGAGGTTAGGATAATATTAATAGATTAACCTTGATAGATTCTACTTTATGGTTATTTTGAAATGATATAGGATTTAAAGATTACCATGTTGTTTCATATAATCTATTTATGTTAAAAATAGTTTTCCATAGTAGAAATAGGGTTGCTGAAGTTGTAAGGTTTCAAGAAGATAATATCCTCAAAAATTAATATCCAGAAATGGTTAGAATTGGAATAAAGTAGTTTTTTGTAGTGATAGATAAGTTGATGTAGGCTATGAAAGGTGTTGGGGTCTATATTACAGTGAAACAAGATTTAATATAGAATAAAATATTGAGAGTAGATAATTTCTTGAGATAGAATTATTTGATTTCGGTGGAACCTCTAATACAGTGGTAGAATAAGGATGATTCAGTTATCTATAAAATATTTTAAATATTTTCTGATATTTAGAATTATAAAAGGCAACTCGAATAAGGATGATTCAATTATCTATAAAATATATTAAAATTTATTTGATATTTAGAATTCCAGAAGGAAACTCTTTTCATTTATCAATTTTAAAGGTGAAGCCATTCAGTGGTGGTCATCAGTTATGTATACCAGAGAGTGATGAGCTTGATTCTAGGGAATGTGATACAGTTAACAACATTATCTTGGAGAAATATTTCCCTAGGGAATTTTTACTTGTAATGGAGTGAAAATTCATGGAATTGAGGAAAAAGGATGAGGATTCAATATCCGCATATAAAGAATATTTTACAAGATTGTCCTAGTACACACTGAATTTTATTTGGGTACTTGATAGTAAAATTAATCGATTTTACATATGATTATAACCTTTTTTATAAATATAATTTTCCTCAAAATAACTTAAAAGTTATGTGAATGTTTTTTTGTGAAGATAAAGTGGAGATGGAGTTTTCTGACACACAGGTTCCTCGTGACACCAAGAGTAAGAAGAGGTCAATTTGGAATAAAATAGAGAATAAATCAACTAAAATATCTATAGGTAATCCCCTAACATGTTCGATGTGTGGTAAAACAAATATTAAAGAATTTTTGATAGGATTAAATTTTTTTACAAGTGTGGTATATATTTTAAATGGCTTGTGACTATAAAGAAAAGAGTCATGATCATTCCAAGAATGGTTTAATAGATTTTCATCCATAGGGGAGATGTTTTAATTATAGTGAGTTGGGAAATTATTTTGACATGTGTCCAGTGTTAATTAATCAGGGTGGAAATCATCAAGATCAAATGTGAAGTTGTGGAAAATCATTTACTACTACTATAGTTGAGTTTGGACTATCTAAATAAGTGGTTAAAGGTATATTACTTTTTTTAAAAAATTATTATATTATCTTTTTTGACTATAGAAATTTATATTCCTTCTATTTTGAGAAATTTTAATGTAAAATAAGAATATTACCTGATGAAAAGAAGATATAAATTTTAGTGAAAGCTCATAGGGTATGTATTAAACCAAAAAATATTTACAGTAATATTCCTATTTTTATTATTTGGATGGTTTCTCTTAAAAATATGGTTAAACTACCCATAATATAGTTCGATATTATTTTGGGAATGTATTGGATTTTAGTTTATAATTATAAGATATATTTAATGGAAAATTATTTTATATTCAATGATTTCATAACCTTTACAGTATATCAAGAATATGATAAATTGGTTATAGGTGGCAGTGAAAGTTACCTATCTCATGTTATTAAAGAGAAGGAAATTTTTTATACTTGTGATGTATTAGTTTTAAATTAAAATATGGATGTATTCCCTAATGAATTTCATAGCATTATTCTTGATCATGGGGATGAATTTACTAATAAATTAGTGAGTAATACTAAGAAAATTTAAAATTAACTTTACCAAATGGATCAAGTTAAATTATTGGTATTAAAAAAGTATTTTCACAAATTGCATAACAAAGTTACATTAATCATATCACTTCACCATGGGGTGATCCAATTTTAATTGTTAAAAATAAAAATGGTTTAATGAGGATTTTCATTGATTATAGATCCTTTAACAACTTCAGTATTATGAACAAGTATCCATTACCTAATATCAACTATTAGTTTATTCATCTCTAGGTAGCATAGTATTTCTTAAAGATTTAACTCAGGTCAGGATACCATCAGTTGAAGGTGAAGGAGGAAAATATTTTGAATATAATGTTCTGAATGAGGTATCAGAATTATGAGTTTATGGTTATGCCATTTGGTTTTCCTAAAACATCAGTTATATTCATGGATATTATGAATATATTTTTCCATGACAATTTGGATAAGTTTGTGGTTATGTTTATTGATGATATTTTTTTATATTATAAAATTCATGAGGATCATGAAAGACACATAAGGATTGTTTTAAAAACATTGAAGAAAAATAGGTTATATATAAAATTTATTAAATTTGAATTTTGGTTACAACATATTTCATTTTAAGTGAATATTGTTTCTAAAGACCATATAACTATTGACTATGATAAAAAAAAAGTGGTAGAATAAGTTTTAAGACTAATAAATGTAAAATATATTTGCAGTTTTCTTGGATTAGTGGGTTACAACTGATAATTTTTTTAAAATATTACCCAGTTATCTTTCTGACTAAATATGTTAATTGTAAAAAGGGTTATATTTATCAAGACATAAGAGAGTGATGAAAGTTTTAAAGAACTAAAAATAATACTATTGAAGGATCTAGTTTTTACACTTCCTTAAAAAAATTGTGAATTTTCCTTGTACAATGATGCTTATTTGAAGGGACTTGGTTGGGTTATGATATAGAATGATTATGGAATTTTTTATAATTCTAATCAATTGTAACATCATGAGTTAAATCATCGTACACATGATCTGGAACTGGATTCTATGGTTTTTGATTTAAAAATATAGAGAGATTATTTATATGGAGTAAAGCATTAAAAATATATTGATCATAAAAGGTTAAAGTAAATATCCACTCAAAAAGAGTAGAACATAAGGTAGATAATATTTATTGAACTAATCAAGGATTATATTTTTACAATTCATTAATATCGAGGAAAAGAAAACTAAGTAGTTAATGATTTGAATTGGAAAGATAATTCATCATTAAATATGATATATTTAGAACATAGACTATTGGTTAATGGTTTGATTAATGTTTTCCTAGAAATGGCATATGCAGGAACTTCCTATGTTTTGTTGAAGGTGTTAGTGCAATCATTATTCCCGAACAGAAAGAATTATTAGAAGAAAGACTATGATTTATAAGAAATTGTATAACTAGAAAAGAAATTTATGATTAAAAAATTTAACATTAATAAGAATGATGTTTTGAGATTTAGAAAATGGTTATGTTTGCTAACTATCTCCTATTTGAAAAATTAATTATTATGTGAACTCCCATATCTCCATATTTTCTTTATCCTCACAGTACTAAGATGTAAGAAGAACTTAGCGGGTATTAATTGTGAGATGTAAAAAAGAAATATATTTTTGGAATTTACCAAATTTTTTTGAGTTTTCACATAATAAATAATTTTAATTTTAAATAATAGTTTTATTCTTACCAAATTAGACTGGTTTTAAAATTTAACTAGTTACTTTTAATTAAACTTTATCCAATCAATTTTATTGGTATAAAAATTACATTTTTTTTAAAAAGGTGATCATAAAAATGCATTTTTATGTGAGATTGTCTTTCATCCCATTTTTTGAGTTTATTTTAAAAATTAATTTCTTTGAATTATATAAATTTATTTTTTAAAAGTGTTTTAAATATTTGGAATTATAATTTAAAAATTATTTATGAGGCCACTTTCAATTTTTTTTGTTACAAATAGTAACTTTTGTAAAAAAAAAATCAGTTACCATGGTAAGAGTTAAAACATGTTAAATGGGTAAAAAAAGAATGATAAGAGTTAAAATGACCTAATAAACTGTTATAAATCTTATTTTACAGATATATTTCCACCATATCACATTGCGTATTTGTTTATGAGTCATCTTGGATCTATTTTTTGGGGAAGACATTAATAAATTTTATTTTTTTGAAATACTCTAAGTGTGTCCTATCCATCCCTTATAAAAAGACACCACCTATAATCTCTTATACACAGTTAATGAGACTATTATCTCAGAAAATACCTTCAAAAATAACATCCTAACATACCTTCCCACTTCCTAGAGGTTCTAGTATAATGATAATACAATTTAATAAGTATTTATTTATTAACCTAAGGTTGTTGTCCAAAGAAGAGGTATATTTCTTTAGCGAGTGTTTTCGTTTTTATTTATTCGGTTACCTACTTAAAAACCCTCCTAAAAATTATGATATAATAACATAATAATTTACCATATACATAAATTTTATGATGTTTATGGTATAACCCTTTTTCACCTCATTTTCTATCTTATGGGAAATTGAGACATCACTCATGCGTATGTGTGGTCTACTACCACCACAAATCGATGTGTTTCTTTTTTCCATTACCAGATCATATAGTTGGTTAACATGATGAAAAAAATAAATATAAAAGATATTAATGACATATTTATCATTCCATAAAGATAATATATAATTCATTTTCTTACCTTTCCATCCGTTGAAAAATGATAATGTCATTCATGCATTCATGTGGAATACCACCTTCACGAAGTGATGTGATTCATTTTTCATTTTAACCTTATAAAGATGGTTATATGGATTAACCTAATGAGTAAATATAACATTTATAACATATTTATGATTTGAAAAGTAAAATGTTGTCTATTTTATTTATTTTCTACTATTTTGAAAAATGACAATGTCGTTAATGCGTATGTGCGGACTACTGTTTCCATGAAATGATATGATTAATTTCTCATGAAAGACATACATTGAAATTTTAAAAATATTATATAATATAAAAATATAAAAAATATAACTAGTTTAATATTCCTTCCATTATGGAAACATAACCCCTTTAAACACAGTTAGCACACCAATTTTGTTTTGAGGTTATAAACTGAATAACAAAAAAACATCCAATGCGAAATTTACCATTTTAGTATCTAAATACAACATGATAACAAATGAAATAAATTAAACAATAAAAATTTAATATACATGGAAAATTTTATTTAATAAGTTTTAGACTGATTTAATTTTATTATTTAGGAGTTGGATAATGTACGAAGTTAGACGAGACTTAAGGTAATGGATTCTAAGTGTCAATTCACTTTCATTAGGTCTTAATATATTTTCACTACACATTTTATTCTTGTGTTTTATATACTACCTTATAGATTTATTTATTCATTTTGTTTTGAAATTATTTTTTTTCAAATATATTTCATGTTCTTTCCTATATTAATTAATTACTTCAAAATTTATTGTCTCATAAGGGATATTATATCTTAAAACACCATTTTAAATAATTTAAAGATTTATTTTCTAAATATTTTTACACCATGAACCTATTAATAAAATCCTTTAATGGATGTATTTATATTGAAATTTTATGCCTCTTTTTATTTTATTTGAACATTTTTTATATGGAATAATTTTATTTATTTTATATATAATGTTTTTAATTTCTTTAAAAAATGAAAAATAAGGTTCTACATTAACATTTATAGCATGACCTCCTTTTACCATCATCACGAATACTATTCATTATTTTGATTACATTATAATATTTTATGGATTTTCAAGAAATGTTTTTCCCTTTGTTCTCAAAAATTTTTAGTTTTTTTTTTCAGAAAATGTGGTTTAAAAATAAAATATATTTTGATATATGAAATTATTCTCTGTATGGGGTGAAAATATTTTTTCATGGTATTTATGATGAAAAGGTGCGAGTTTAGAATTTTTTTTGTTAATTATATGTTACTTAAACATTATCAAGAATGATAGGTGATCCGGATATAGCTTATATAATAGGTGATCTTGATACAACATATACGATGGGTTAGCCCACTATATCTTTCCAATGCATTGGGTAATGTTCATTTTATTTAAATAAAAGAGGTATTTACTATAGGAGGTTACTTCTTTAATTTAACTGGGCTTTAGTTATTTCTCACATAAGTGAACATATGGTATGAATATAAACATCTAAAATTCATATAAGGGTTTTAATTTTCTTTCTATGGGTTTTAATGTTTTTATTTGATCAGAAAGTATTTTCTTTTAAGGACAATGATTTTTTATATGATTAAATTATAATTTGGAAAGAAAAACATTTTATGTGTTTTAATGTTTTTCACAGGACTAAAGAATTCCATTCCTTTATATTCTATATATATATTTTTATTCTAATCCCAAAATTTTCACATGTTTCTCACATGGTTTATGGATGAGTAGAAATAAAGAAGATATCATGTTAAAGGTCATGAATAATTTTAATGATAATAAAAGGTGTTTCATTTTAAAGGTTTTATATTGTGGAAAAAAGTACACTTAGTAAAAGTGTCAACTTTATGGAATTTGGGTTTGTTATGTAATTTGGATGACCTTATTCTATAAAATTATAAACACAAAAGGTCCTCATGAATGAAATAATGTTAATTTTTTTCCAAAAACTCAATATTATGTATTATTTTAAGGTTGGGTCCTAATATATAGCCTATATATTCTAAGGTATGATTTATTGTGATATATAATTGATATTCATGTAAAATTATCTATTATATATGTATGTTATCATTGGGTCAACTTAATTACAACATTCATCTAACCTATAGTTTATATGGAAACTATTATTGAGGATTCTATTGGGGTGGTTCATCAATATTCCCACACTACTAACACCTTCTTTGGACACTCTAAAAATGAGTGCATACTTAATTAAATCAAAAAATTACATTAATAATAGAAACATTGAAATAGATGATTTTCATAAGATAGTTGCATACGTTCCATAAAATAGAAATAATGTCATGAAATTTTAGAATTATCTTCACTCTGAGTGTTATTATATTGAAAAATATGAAAGAATGAGATCCTTTTAATAAATAATTTCTTACAATCATGGACATATACAATATCTATATAAAGGAACTCAATGAAAACGTCCCTATATAATTCTAAATCTTGATCCTAAAATCCCACTAAAAATATTGACCTCTTAGTTTACCATAAATAATAATATTAGTAGAATAATTTTTTAAATCCTTAAACATCATACAAAATTCCAAGATAGAAAAACTTCCCAATTTTATAAGAAATAGATCACACTTTAAATAGATTCTATGAGTCACATTAATAAATCTTTATGGAACATATATCAAAATTTATTCAACCAAATCATGGATACATCATGATCAAGATAACATAAAATAATCCACTAAAATTTTAAACCTTATAAAATAAACACTTTTAAAATAATATAGTGCTCATACTCTATCTGGATCAACTAAAAAGAAATATCAACCTCTTCCAACCAATGCATAGTCCAATGACTAAGTATAAACCCCTCATTAGTTGGTATATTCTACTTATATAACTAAATCATTAAATTTTCCAAGATTTTATAGCTCATGGTCTAATCCACTAATTCATCACCACAATTTCTTGTCAAACCTCCTCCTATTAAACCTCATGATGCAGTAAAAAATATAATAGCTACAAATCGATAAATTAATTTCATCCCAAGGATATACATACACACATTTTAATGCCCTAGCCCCAGAAGCCCCGAGATGATGCATTATTTAAATACATTGTCATGATTACAAGGAAAAAATCCTAAAGGACTGAGTAGTTTAGTTGTTTTGGAAAACCAGATACATATATTGGTTCAACATTATAACTAAAAAAGAACATAAAAGTATTTGTAAGAACATCCAAAACTCTAATTTTATCCCCGTAGGTCAGTAATATTAACCTTATTCATGTCCTGAGAAAATAAAACATAATAAATGAGTGAGATGAAATGCTCAGTAAAGATAAGAAATATAGTGGAATATATCACAGCATAAAAATTAGTCATGTTTAATAAATAAAAACTTATGCCTTTACAAAAACATGAACACATTATGAAAGGAATAAGAGATGAATAAATAATCTCATAATCATGGGTATTTTACAAGTAGAATAACCACAGGAACCATCAATTCTATTTTTATAATGAGGTAATGCATAATGCGGGACATCATAACCATACCACTAGGCCACATGCCAAGACCATAAATAATCATTTTTTTAAGGCCTTGTGCCAAGACTGTAGTTTCTCTCATGAGACCTACCAATGCACCGAGGGGCTATAGTGGGACCTACCTGATACTTACTACATCCAATTAATTCCTCATATTAATGGTGATAAACAAAAACAACATATAAATTCATATTTTATCCGACATATGAAATATAAATAACTTTCCCTAAACATTAAACATAAACACTAACCATTCAGAGTAAATTGGTGAATGGTTTTAAGATAGAACATCCATAATCAAACTACTCATAAACCATTCAATTAAATACAATATATAATATCATTGGAGATAAACCTCAATTAATTACAACGTTCAATAATGTACTTTGATATAGATGAAGATACTTTTAAATGAGACCATTGAAAAATCCTTGAAGAAATACTCCATAAACATTCCAAAGTGTCCCATAGCACCTTGAAACATTCAAATCATAATACATTAGAATATAATGAGAATAATTATACTATTTATATTATATTCCAAAGGGTATTACATACACCACAAGAAATATATAAGTGGTGAATAAGGCATATATCTCTTAATGGTTAAAGTGAGATGGGAAAAATTATTTTTACTTTGGAAAGAATAGTTCTTTTGGAAAATCATTGGTATTTTCCATAAATATGGTTTTAAATATTTATATTCCATAAAATAAACTGGACAAAAAATTATATTACATTTGAGTCATAAATATTGTCCCATTGAAGTGAAATCATGTAAAAATAGTTCCTAAGAATCTTTAGAAATAAAACATTTTAGAGAATTTTAAGGAAAATATTTAAGAGAATTTTAAAGTGGAAAGGAATGTTTGTTTTCATAAATCTAGAAATGAACCAAGATAATTTTTAAAGATAAAATGATTAATTTTTATAATAATAATTGTGTCTTAAAATAGATTATGGATTGAACATGAAAATGGGTAATATTTTGGGAAGTTCCCTTGAATCGGGTTTGTTTATCGGGGAAAATTTTTAAAATATTCTTTTAAAATGTAAGAATAACCATAAAAGAAAGATTTATTATGGTTAGTAAAAATATATATAACATTCAAACTTATTTTATGAGGAGTAGATAATAATTTCATTGAGTTAATTAGACAATAAAAGTAACCTAAATGAAAATGGAGGTTCGGGTAGAAAAACCCAGACAACTTTGTAATCAATTGAATTGTGTGCCCCAAAATTAATGACCATCAAATGATAAATTGAATATCATAAAAATAACATGATTCATGATATTAAACATCAATGGGAATTATAAATACACTATACAGAAGTAAAAGTATTGATTACGGAATATCTTACAAAAATGGAAGTGAGATGAAGAAACCCCTTACCTTAAGTCTAAATGTGTTCCACTCTTAAACTTAAGTGGAATATGAAATTAAGATTATTAATAACGTCTTTAAAAATATATTATAGATTTATTTAGTTTATCATAATTATTTTTAGTTCATTTATGTCCTTATTGATAAGTTATAATATTGAATTTCTTCCTTTTGGAGTGTTCTTTTTCTTGATTTTCATAATCGGTTCACTTGTTTTTAAGTAATGGAGTTCATGTGGAATGGATGTAAATATATAGAATTTAAATTAAATATTATATATGTACCTATAGATGTTTTAATGGTAATTTATATCAATTGGTTACATGGAAAGAAGATGAATAATTTGATGAAATATTAATGACAATCACTAAGATTATTTTAGCGGTATTTTGATTATCAGGAACTAGTTTGGTCATATAATTTAATAATATTTCTGTATATAGGTTATTGATTATTAATTAGGTTATGATAAATATATTATATTGTTTTTAAACCATAAAAATGGTTTTATTACCATTAAGGAAGGAGAAATTGAATAATGAAACTTCGTCATCCACGAAGGTTATGAATTAGAACCTCATGGATGTTGATTTTATTTATAAAATAAAAGGGAGAGGGTAAAATTATTGATGATGGTTCTTCCGATCACATGATATAATTCAAGTATATAAATTATATTGGAGTTATCATGGTCATTTTGAAAGAGGATGTGGGGAGAGGATAACAAAAGAAGGTAAATTGAAATGAAACTAAATGAAAAAGAAGGGTGCCTTGCCTCTTGAAATAACCTTCTTGAGAACCTCCTTAAGGGAAATTATTTTGGTATTTTGGAAAGACCAAGAGCTTATTATATGTGGTAAGTGACTAAGGGACGTTTTTGGGCAGAAATTTTAGGATATTAAAGGATTAGAGGAGTGACTAGAAGAGGGAGTGGGGGGGGGGGGTTATAGTGGAGGAGAGGAGTAAATTTGAATATTTTAATTATTATTTTATTTTTTCCCTCAAGAAAACCAATAGTATTGTTTCATGTGACCCATAATAGTTATAAGTGCATGCTATTTCGAACCAAGTGTCTTTACATCACTTATGTTGTCATAAATAGTGTATTTAACTAATAATTTTTATATACAGCATTTTACCATATTTCACTATTTATAAAAAATTCAAGAAATTCAGAAAAATCCCAAAACTTCACCGTGACCATTTTTCGACATCTAGAATTAAAAAATGAACTCCATTTTTCAAAAATTATTTTATAAATATTATTAATTTAATTTTTAAATAAAACCATAGTTAATTCAAAAAATAACAATGTTAAAGGTATAATTAGTTTTATATCACATTGAAAAACTAATTAAGATGTCATCATTTTATTACCTTAAGAAAATAAAATAATATTATTATTTACTATTCACAAAGGTCATATTAAAATTTTTATTACTATTTATAAGGTTGTATTACTTTTCACCAAAAATTCAAGTTGGTTCTATCAGAATATAAATGACTTATTGATGACAACCCTATATGAGCATTTTTTTCAAATTCAAAACATAGTAGAAGAAAAGTTATGTTTAATGACTAGATTATAAAATGTTTTGTTTTTTTGGGACTCAGTGTTTCATGTATTCTAAATTAAATCTATTTGTAAATTCCTGGGGTGTCACATTATCCCATCCTTATAAATATTTCATCCTCAAAATTTGAAATTGAACTTTGAAAGTAAATGGTTGACAGTTGAAAATTCTCTAGTGGGAAACCCATATCAAGAATATGGTTAAAATATCCTATTTGTAAGAGGAAATGGAAATGAATTGGTTACTACAAAACAATGCATTCTAATTGTACAACATATTTATGAAAGAATAATCAAACCATCATGTAGTGACATTAAACTCTAAACCCCCATTTAATAATCAACTTAAACCATATAATAAATTGTTAAAAACATTCCAAAATATAATGATTCAACACATTATAATAAAGGTCTATAAGTTTCCAAGATGAACTTATCATTAACCCTTAATCAACAAGAAGCAGCTTTAAAATTCCCATTCCAAACATGTGAATAACATCATCATGTATCCTCTTGAAATATGGTAATAACTTGAATTATCCTAAAAACCATATTGGACACATGAATTCTTCCTTATTAATTAAGTAAGATTCTTATTATTAGATATATTCCATAAATTTAAAAGTGTTGTAAACTCCATAGATAACATCATAGACCACTTCTCAACAAGTCAATAATTAGTTCCATGGTAGTCAGTACTTATCCTAATAATTCATTTATTCATCATTATCTCAACATCATATATATATCAAGGGTTTCATTTCCCTCAATCAAGTTTTTTCCTAAAAAGATTAACTTTCTAATGAATCAATTTTCTTTTATACAATTCATCACATGACCTCAAATCCTTAATGAAATAATACTGCAGTACAATCCTTATATATCTTATAATTCCTAAAACCAATACATTACTGAAAAAATATTAAAATGACATGATTCTTGACTAGGAATATTAATCATTATACTTCATCTTTTCTAGAATCATAATGTGAACATTATCCAAAATCTTCATTTAGGTCATATTACTTTGATTCTTAGGCCATTGATTCTCATAGTGTCCCATCTCTCTACAGTTGAAGCATTGAATATAGGAAAATTCTTTCCTTGTCTTGAAATTATAAGCATGGTGTTCTTTTTAGTCACACTTGAAGAAAACTAATTTTCCTCTCAATCATATACCAAGGTGTTTCCTTCCACAATTATCACATGTGGGAAAATACATATTTCCCTTCTTTCCATTTTCGATTCTTTTCCCTACCATCCTATTCTTATTTTTCTTCCCTTCAAAGCCATAGGACTCCAATAAGTCTTTACATACCTTTTCAACACATAATACTATTTCCTTATATGATGATGATACTTGGGAGACAATATTACTTTGAAATTATGGCTTAATCCCATTAGGGATATGATTCTTCTTACTCTTCGCATCTCGTGCATTTTTGAAGTTCTCATTCCTTATGTTAGGAGCCATTTCTAATAAATTCCATATTATATATTATCTAATAAAATTTTGAACTCTCTATATCTCTAAACATGGTATAACACATAACATAAATTTATGCATCATAAATCCTAGAACCATATACTTTCGTTACTTTTTAAGAATAAATCCTTCATAATTTTTTGTAATAAGCTTATGAATTTACCAAAGAATATCCCCTAGTAGTGTAAAACCAAGAGTACAGCAAGACCCGTTTTCATGAACCAGTTCCCGTTCTAGTCTATATCAAAGTAGTGTTTTCAGATTTTACCCATAGATACATATGTGCCATAGCCACGTCTACTTGTTCGTATATGAATAGGGATGTATTTTCTGGATAGACCACATAATATATTCCTTACCCAAATTATAGGATGCCTTTGTATTCTTACCACCAAAGTCTATCTTAGGGTTTTGTTCCCTAATCTACCTTTTCTATATCTAGTTTCCAAGTTTTCCACTAAACACCCTTTGATACCAACTGTAACAGCCCGACCTGAGAAGACCAGAGTCTGTGCTTTATTTAAAAACATTGGCATGAATAAAAGGAATCAAATCCGAAAATACTGAGTAGTTTAGTATTTTTTGAGAAGTAGACACATACATATGTTCAACATTACAAATTTAAAGAAAAAAAACCATATAAAAGTTTTATTGGGAACATCCAAAACTCTAAGTTTATCCCTACAGGTCAGTCATATTAACCTGCTTCATGTCCTAATAAAATAAAATATATGAAATTGGGGAGCTCAAATGCTCAGTAAGGGTAAGAAATACTATATAAGATATCATAACATAAACTTTAGGCATGTTGAATAAATAAAAACATATGCCTTTATAAAAACTTGAGAACACATTATGGAAAAAATAAGATCAGGGAAAATAATTCTGTAATCATCGGTATTCTACTAGTCGAATAACCACATGAACCATCAATACAATTTTCATAATGATGGAATTCATAATGCGGGACATCATAACCATACTGTCTAGGCCTCGTTCCAAGAGAATAAATAATAATTTTGTCAATGCCTTGTGCTAAGAACGTAGTTTGTCCCATGAGACCTACTGATGCACTGAGGGGATATAGAAGAACCCACCAACAGTTACTATATCAAATTAATTCCCCATATGAATGGGGATAAACTAAAACAACATGTACATTCATATTGAAACTAACATATGAAATGTAAATAACATTCCCCAAACATTAAATAAAAACACTATCCATTTAAAGTAAATTGGTGAATGGTTTTAAGATAACACATCCACAGTGAAAGTAAACATAAACAATTCAATTAAATTCAATTTTTGATATCATTGTAGATAAATCTAAATTAAGTAAAAGATTAAATAAAGGACTTTGACATAGATGAAGATAATTTTAAATGAGACCATTGAAAAATCCTTGAGGAAATAATCCATTAACATTCCAAAGTGTCCCATACCACCTTGAAACGTTCAAATCATAATACCTTATAATATCATGAGAATAAGGAGACTCATTATATGATATAAAAATGGGAAGTAAATACACCACAAGAAAGAAATAAGTGGTGAACAAGGAATATATCTCTTAAAGGTTAAAGTGAGATGAGAAAAATCATTTTTACTTTGCAAAGAAGAGTTCTTTTAGAAAATCATTTGTATTTTCCATAAATATGGTTTTAAACCTTTAAATCCCATTATAGAAAAGGGATAGAAATTTATATTACATTTTTGGCATAAATTATATCCCACTGAAGTGGAATCAAGTAAAAATAATTTTTTATAATCTTTAGAAATAAAACATTTTAGAGCATTTTACGGAAAATATTTATGATAATTTAAAAGTGGAAAGGAATGTTTGTTTTCCTAAATCAAGAAATGAACCAAGATAATTTTTCATGATAAAATGAGTAATTTTTATAAAAAAAATGGAAGCTTAAAACAAATTCTCGAGTTCAGTTGAAAATGGGTATGAATTCGAGAAGTTCCCTTGAATCGGGTTTGTTTATCAAGATAAAATTTTAAAATATTCTTTTAAAACGTAAGACTCACCATAAATAAAAGTAGGATTATGGTTGGTAAAAATATATATATAATTAAAACAGAATTTATGAGGAGTAAATAATAATACATAATAATTTCATTGAGGTAATTTGACAATAAAATTAACCCAAATGAAAATGGAGGTTTGGGTAGATAAACCATTACAACATTATAATCAATTGAATTTTATGCCCCAAAATTAATGATCATCAAATGATAAATTGAATATCATGAAAAATAAAGTGATTAATGATATGAAACATCAATGGGAAGTAAAAATACACCATACACAAGTAATAGTATTGATTACAGAATATCTCACAAAAATGGAAGTGGGATGAAGAAACCCCTTATCTTATGTCCGAATGTGTTCCGCTCTTGAACATAAGGTTATGAAATATGAAATTAGACTTATTAATAAATTATTTACAAACTTATTAGACATTTATTTATTTTATAATAATTCTTTTTAGTTCATTTATGTCTTTATTTATAAGTTATAATATTGAATTATGTCTTTCTGGAGTGTTCTTGTTGTTGATTTTCATAATCAGTTCACATGTTTTTAAGTAATGGAGTTCATGTGGAATAGATGTAAATCTCCAGAATTGAAATTAAATATTATATATGAACAAACATAAGTTTTTTTTTCATTTATATAATTTTTTATATGAAACAAAAATGAATCATTAGATGAAATATTAATGACATTCACTTAGATTAGTTTAGCGGTATTTTGATTATTTGGAACTAGTTCGGACATATGATTAAATAATATGTATGTATACTAGTTACTGAATATTAATTAGGTTATAATAGATATATTATAGTCTTTTTAAACCATAAAAATGGTTTATTTACCAATATGGAAGGATAAATTGATGAACTAAACTTCATCGTCCACAAAGGTTATGAATTGGAACCTCATGGACATTGATTTCATTTATAAAATAAAAGGGATAAAGTAAGAATATTGATGATGGTTTTTCCATTAACATGATATAATACTAGTATATAAATCATACTAGAGTTATCATGGTCATTTGGAAATGGGTATATGATAACAAATGAAGGTAAATTGAAATGAAACTAAATGAAAAAGAAGGGTACTTTACCTCTTGAAATAACATCCTTGAGAACCTCCTCATGGGAAGGAATTTTGGTCTTTTGGAAAGAAAAAGAGCTTATTGAACGTGGGGATTTACTAGGGGAGGGTATTTGGGAATAAATTTTAAGATATTCAACTCTTAGAGGAGTGAAGAGAAGAGGGAGTGATGGGTGTTTTATAGTGGAGGAGAGGAGTAAATTTTGAATATGTTATTCAATATTTTATTTTTTCCCTAAAGAAAACAAATAGTATTGTTTTATGTGACCCCTAATAGTAATAAGTGCATGTGAGTTCGAACCAAGTGTCCTTACATCACTTATTATGTCTTAAATAGTGTATTTAATTGATAAGTTTTATATATAGTATTTTACCATATTTCATTATTCATCAAAAATTCAAGAATTTCTGTAAAAACCCAGAAATTCACTCTAATCATTTTTTGATTAGTAGAATTCAAAAATGAACTCAATTTTTCAAAAAATATTTTTTAAAATATTATTAATTTAATTTTTAAATAAAATCACAGTTAATTTGAAAAATAACAATGTTAAAGGTATAATTAGTTTTATATCACATTGAAAAATCAATTAAGATCTCATCATCTTATTACCTTAAGAAAATAAAATATTATTATTATTTAATATTCATAAGGGTCATATTACTATTCATATTACTATTTATAAGGGAATGTTACTATTCACCAAAAAAATAATGTTGGTTCTTTCAGACTCCAAATGACTTACTGATCACAACTCTAGATAAACATTTTTCGAAATTCAATACAAAGTAGAGGCAAAGTTGTGTTTAACGGCTAGATTATAAAATGTGTTGTTTTGTTGGGACTCAGTGTTTCATGCATACTAAATTAAATCTAATTGTAAATTCTTGGGGTGTTACATACATGGGGAATGTTTCAATAATAATACTAAATCATTCACCCCACATAAATAATCACCCCATGCTCAATACACACAATCATCATGACTTGTGAAGTATCCAAGTAGTTTGTTGAGGTTGAAATTATTTTCAATTACTTAAGAAGATGAAAATTCAATGTGTTATTTTACATTGAATATTTAATATCTAGTTTTTAATTCATGAAAACTTGTTTCATTGTTTCTTTTACATTGAAACAGTGTTTACAACATCCAAATAATTGGAAGATATGAGATTTGAAATTTAATTTTATGAAATTAGAAGAGATGAAAAATATTTTTATCAATTTTATGAGTGTTTTAGTATGGTTGTGTTGGAATATCTTGAGTATGTTGAATTTGGAGATCATATGGAATTTGGATCTATTTTTCAATAAGATATACACTTTAAAAATTATCCAACCAACTAAAAAATCCCAAACCATATCAACCTTCACCATATACTGGACCCCACAAGGTTGACCATGGTTGAGGGATATAGCTCAGGAGAAGACCACAGGTAGCATGGTGGTAGGAGGAGCACACATGCATGGGTGTAGAGGTAGTGTGGGGCCACAATGCATGGCAGAACGATGGTTGAGTAGATCCTATGCATGGTGCAGTGTCAACAAAGAGAAGAGATTTTAATAACCATTTCTACTGAGTGATTTCGGAATCTTGTTGTAACATCCCAGATAAATAAAGAATAATAAATTTTCATATTTATTAATATTTACTAATTAAACATTAATTTTACTTTAAAGGGGTTGCTATGTTCAATAGCGTACCCGATACGCAACAAAGAGTTTCATTGGAATCTTACGTTGCACACTAGTAATAAAATAATATTATTTTAAATGGTAGTTAACACATAGCCGTTGTATGGGAAGGAATGGATAGAAATAACTAAAATATGATTATATATGTTTTTAAATGTTTTTACATTTATCCAATAAAAGATAAAGGCTTAAAATAAGAAAAGAATTCAATTTTAGGCATAGATACTCTAATATTCACTAAAGGTCCACTTATCGCCTTTTCATGGTGAACCGTCTTTAAATATAGTGTTGGTCACTCTTTTAATTTCTATTTGACCAAATAAAATTCTTTTTTTATAATTGGTATATCAAAATTTACTTTGTGTAAATTTTTGGTATTTTTCCGATAAAGTTCATTTTTTAATGAACAGTGAAAAATGTTGTATTTTAATTCAAAACCACTTTTTAATATAATATATTTATATGATTAGATTATCTTTTGAATTGGTTTTAAAGTGAAATTAGAATATATTTTTACCATTTAATCCAATAGTGGTCATTGTAATTAATTTCACTTTGAAATCGGACTTAAACTAGTGTCAATCTTTTGATACTTATTGTTTCATAAAAACACGCTATTTGCTCTGACAGCGGGAATTAATTATTAAATTAATTAATGAAACTTATATGTTTTTAATTTTGTAAAATATACTTCATTTTTGAATTCGGAATATCAAATATAGCTTAGGGTGAATTTTTGGTATTTTTCTGAAAAACTCCAATTTTTGATGAATAGTGAAACCAGTAAGTGGTACTTAAAAAACTGATTTTTCGTTTAAATGAAATTTTACCACTTCTGTGTTTTGAATGTCAAAAATACGACATACATGGTTTTCATTAAGAAGTAAAATTCCATTCAATGGGATTAAAATAACTTTTTGGTGAATAGTAGCTTTTAAGTTTTTAATCACGATTAGAGGTAATTAGTGTAGTTTAAGGTAAAAATATTGTTTTAATATTATCAAATAACCTAGACACGTGTCCTACCCTTATTGTATGTTTCATGGACGACCCATAAAATCCATGGGTCATCTTTGGGACCCCATGGAGACACTTTGGTTGGAAAATTACATTAATGTCTTTTTATTTAATGTTAAAATTAAAATAACACAATCACGAGTTGTTTTACTAAAACAATTTTTAAATGGGGTTATAAAAGTCAGATTTTTTACTATAAATAGTCATTGGAAATATAAAAATATTTCCTACATCATAGTATTTGTTTTATAATTTTTATACATTAACTAAATTAAATTATATATGACACCATGATGATGTAGAGATTACCTCATTATTTAACGATTTAAATAAAATAGAAAGATAATGTAAAATATAAGACCTACACATGTCCAAAACCTATTGGATGGGTGGATTTAGAACCCTTATCACCTTATACTCGAAACACATCAATTTGGGACCATTAAAATCCGAAACTCTTTCTATAATAAAGTAACATTTCCTTACTTTCCAAGAGTGCCCCTCCTCTCATCTTATAAAAGGCCCCCACCTCTACCACCTTACCCACACTTCCAAAGCCTTTGGATCAGAAAACCCCTGACCATTTTGTCTCTCCACATACCTCTCTTACTCCTTGAAGCCTCACTTTGGGCAGAAGTCTTCCCAAGTAATCCTTTGAGCTCAAATCTAAGAGAGTTACCCGATTTTAAGGTAATGTGTTCACTTGTGTTCTTTTCTATTATTTTGCTTCACCAACCCCCTAATTTTTTTATTAATTTCTTTTGTAAAAACTCTAGTATCTTCAATATACTATGATGTTGTTATAATAAGCGTTTGAGCTACACTTACACACATCTACATCTAATGGTTTAAGAACATACTGTTTCTGTGGTTGGCGAATTTCTACCTCACGAAACGATGATTGTTCAATCTTCTTTTAAACACCTTTAATAATGGCCATTAAGATATCAATATATTTATATATGATATATATTATTTTTATGTTTTCCTTAAGCTTATGTATTTTTCATTTATTTCATACCTTTGTGGCTTCCATTATGGGTATACGTGATATCTTCATTTTAGGAAGTGCGGACTACCGCCCCCTCAAAATGATTTGATTCGTTAATGCCATACGTGGGACGTATAAAGAATGGATTTAATAATATTATATATGATGTTATACTGAAATTATAATATACCTCTATATCATTATTTTTATTCTTTCCATTAAAGTATGAGATAGAAATGAAAGTAGCGTTCATGCGTACGTACGGCTTACCGTCTCCATGAACGGTGCATTTCATTTTTTATCAACAAATGTAATGTACTATTATAAGTACATATATATAATGTATATATATGATGTACGTTATATCTAAATGATTAATATAATTCTGGAATTAAAATATACATACCTCTCATTTATTTTTAATTCCATTAATATGACATAGAAATGAAAGTAGTGTTCATGCGTACGTACGGCTTACCGTCTCCATGAACGGTGCATTTAATTTCTTACCTCTAAATGATTATGTGATATTATAAATACATGTATATTCTAGATATATATGATATATATTATATCCAAATCAGGAATTTCATTTTGTATGTAAATAACCTTTGACCACACGAACAACATGTAATTGTAAGAAGTCCACTTTCGACTTAAGAACCAAATATCGACAAAACAAACATTATTAACTTAATGATTACATAATGTTTATAACATGGAAATAAGTGATATAAAAGGAATAATAAGATTGAAAAAGGTTCTTAATCAAGTATAAATTAACTCAAGTTTATTATTCAGGACGTTAAAGAACGATCGAGTCAAGTCGGACCCGAGGTAAGGGACTTCGTCTCAATCTCCTTTCATTGAGGCATATTTCGTTTTATACACAACTATATTTTATACAGTTTATAAACCCCTTTGACTTTTAATTTTATACAAAAGGAATATTTATCTATGAAGCGTTTTACTAAACGACAAAAAGGAATTTTTCTTTTAATGTACGCGGTGACAACGACCTTTTCCGCCGCCGCGAGTATTATTTGGTCTTTGGCTTCCTCAACAAGCCGTGATGTTTTTAAAATGAAATAAATACCATATACTCTTTTATGTATTTTGGTGTTGAAAATGGTTTTTATAATGGATTTGTTATGTCAATATATTTAAGTGATATATTGTGATCAAAGTGTGGAAATGTTTTCTTTCCATTATATTTGTTTGATGTCTTATGATTTTATAATGGTACTTGGACATTTGACGGGTGGTTACGTGAAAAACCATATGACGGGTGGTGCCGTGAATACCAGGACGGGTGGTTACGTTATAACCTCCAATTAAATGGGTATGGAAGTCGGCCGTATGGCTATTCCATTAAGTATGTATAGAAGTTGGCCGAATGGCTATTCCATTAAGTGATATGTGTGGAAGTCGAGTGTATGGTTATTCCACTTAAGTATGTTTATGTCCCAAGTTACCTTTATATGTTATGTGATCTTTTTTATGGTTTTTATGGTAATCTTCTGGTTACAAAAGGGTAAGTAATGATTTTTATTCAGTGAAGAGTTTTTACTACTTCATAAAGGTGAAAAGTATTACTTTGATAAAGTATACATGGTTTACTTGTTGTTTTGATAAACTAACAGTTTTCATTCTTTGTGTATCCCTTACTGAGATTTTTATGCTCACCCCAAGTTTTTTGAAATGTTTTTCACAGGACTTAATGTGGAATAGGGTCAAGTATGGGATCAAGGGAAAGTCATGCTGTATAAAACATGGAACTAGACATGTTTCTTTTTAAGAGTTTTTTTTATTCTATGGAAACTTAGTAGAAGTGTCTACTTTTTAATCTTTTGAGATGTAGTAGTTATGTTCTAATTCTCTAAAACTCTAAACCTGAAAAGATCCTCAATGTGAATTATTAATTTAATTCAATATTAAGTAAGGTTTAAGGCTAGGGCCTTATACTTGTAATATAAATGAAATATAATCCTATGTACATTTTGATGGAGGATTAATTTTTATGGGTTATTTTTTCTCCTCATTATAAAACGGAAAGAAGGGGCATTATCATATCATTTCCATCCAACCATTTGATTAGACCTGTGAGATCATCTTCAACCTCAGCCTCACCTGAGTTTTCTATTCGTGAGATGATATCCATGAAAATACATTGTCTGAGGATTGAGAGAAGTTCAATGCTCATCCTTTCATCATTATAATGATTATAATTTGATCAAAATAAGTATATAACTTTTGTGGAAAAATAGTAATAGGAATAAACCAAGGATTTATGGTATGAAGAAGATTTATATTATGATGATGATGTTTATAATAGTCGCAGAACTGGGGATTTTCACAAAATTTGAGAATTTTATTCATTTTCTATATATATATAGGGCTATACCCATGCACTAATATATTTTGAGACTCTCATTTCCATTTAAACAGTCACTATGAATTACTCTAGTTTGCAAAAAAAAGTTCAATGAAAAAACTATTTTGTGTAAAGAAGAGAGTTCCTACGATGAAAAAGACATCAGCTTTACACAATAATTAGCTTAGTGAAGAAAATGGTTTCTCAGAATCAATCAGGATAGAAAATTTTGTGTCTCTTGGGTTTTATGAAAATTTCAAAGAATTCGTGCATTCTCATTATTTCATGAAGGAATTAATAATAATAGTATACACTCACATGAGTAAAGATTGTATATTATGCATGAAGGAATAATGCACCCAAGGCTGAATGGTAGTGAACATACATCTGGATGTGATCAGGGGACAAAGTGAATATACATATTCTTGATTTATATGCATAGAATACATAAAATGAGTGTATGTTCAAGAGAGGTCTGAGAAGAAGAATAAAAAAAGTGCTTACCATTTGAGTTTATAAAAATATTGTGTAAGTGTTCAGTGTGTGAAAAGGTGAATTAAAAAGAAGTAAAATATTGTGTGTGAACTATGAGTCATAAAAGTGAACAATGTGTGTTATTGAGGATCTATATGAAATACACTTACATGAATTAAAGCATTATCACATGCACATGTGAGAAATAAAATGGATTTAAATGTGTGTTTATGTTATACAAACATGTGTGCACATACAATTATACATTCATGAAGATGGAAGAATTGAACATGAAATTTTTATTACATAATTAGTGTGCAATTATTTGATATTGAAGTTGGGATGATATTACTAATAGTGATTTAGAAGAAATTTTGTATCTTATTTTTCAGTGTTTAGTGATGTTGGGTCTTTGGTAGAGGAAATAAAATTTTCGTGAGCAATGTTGTACAAAGGTAGCTCACCATTTATAGGTGATCAGTTTTATTTGATAAAGACCAGAAGCAGTGAAAAGGTTATTGAATTTTAAAAGGTCCAGTTTGATCCAACAAGATCGTGGGGGAATATTATAATATCGTCATATCAATAGTTAAAATATTGTGTGACTCAAGATTTTGTATGTCTTTAGTGGGACTTAGTCGTAGTCTCGAGTAGGCTGGTGGGATGTTGGTAACACTGTGGGATGTAGTATAATGATCATCCTATGAGTCTTGGGATTCACTTGTGTAGGTGGGAACATGTGATAACTAATAGGATTCTAGAGAATAACACTATGGGATTTAATGTTGAAGGTAACGAGACTTTCCTTTTTGTAACCATCTACATATATTGAAGAATCTATAATAGGGGGTATAACTGATTGCAATAAGGATGTGGGTCTTAGTAGAAATACTTGTAAAAATACTACGTTCTTTGTTTTCATTTACATTTTTTATTGTATAAAAGATTCTCTTATCCTAACTGGTGACATAGGGTTTAAGGGGTTTGAGAAAAGAAATGAATTTTGTAAACACAAACTATACCAGATTCACCACTTATTAGTGTCACTGCATGATTTATTGGACACCTAAACATGAAACACATGAAACATGAATAAAAAAATATCATGATATAATATAGAATGTATATTTCTAACATAGTATTGATCTACAGTTTAACTGATCCCATTATTAAATCACTGGGTAAAGTTTTCATTAATCTAGTTTCTTTGGTCTACTTCACATACTATTTTCAGGTAATAATGTTTCCTTCCAAACCCATGAAATCCCCACCCATTCCTACACAAAACTATATCTTAAAAAAATTCACTAATACCATTTTTTTATCACTCACCACTACTAGGACTATACTTAAGTTGATAATGAGGTTAATATAATCCTTGAAGAACACTTTAAATAATCTATAAGTCGTTGCCTATTAGAAAGGGTATATCATCCCACATATGTGGAATTATTTATTTTTAAATGAAAACTCCACTATATCATGAATAATAAAAATGTATTTACCAACCATTATGAATGAATAATTTAGTAAAAAATCCATGTCAAGTCATACACTGCTAATCCACAAGAATAAAAACAACAACATACAAAAAAAACTCATTATACCTTGACGAAGGTATGATGAAAAACTCATCCATAAATAGGTATCTCTTATCTAGAGTTTTGGTAACTCTTCACCACCACTAAATCCATCCAGATAATTGAAAAAAATATAAATCATGGTTTAATATATAAATAAACTCAGTAGGTTTATCATTTGAACACCCATGTGTCTACGTGATGTAGAATACTAATTTATCTATGAATAAAGTAAACATTTAAAGCTAATCACACACCCATCCCCCAAATTCAACAAACCAATCCATTTCTATATAAATACTCATATTACACTCACCACTAATTTTGTAGAACATCATATAACACCCAACATAGAAAATAAACTTCTAAACCGTATATAAAAAATGGGTAGTTTTCCACAAATAGGGACATCATTATAAAATATATAATGATTGGGAAGTTGTCAACTCATAGGGAAACTCAATATTATAGGGTTTCTAAACTTAAAGAGTATCCACACTAAAACCCACCACTACCTTTTCTAAATAAGACACCATTTGTTTAAAATAATGACTAATAACCTATCAAAACATATAGAGTCTCATTTTTTTCTAGGTGGTCACCATCTAGAAGTACCCCCCCACAACTAGCCTTCAAAACACATATGCATCTATTTTTTTTGGGTATACATACATATATAAGGATTCATCTATTTTTTTCCATTTATACCACTAAGGTATCTCTCCACTATAACCATCACAATCATTATAGTATATTTCACATCATTAGCATAACTATCCTCATCATTAATATCAACATCCTCAAGTATCACGAATGGACTCAGACTCCCTTTAACCATTTTACCTCCCACAAAGGTTATCCACATATATAAAGTTATATAATTAAATAAAAAATTCATCCACACTCCCACCAACCTCTACCACAAACTATATCCTAGGAAGTTAATCACTATATAACTATCATTCCTCATATCATGGTAATATAAAAGTTTCACAGAATCATCAATTTACATCAAATGTCATAAAAACCCTTTAAAAAATATCATTTTACTCAACATAACTTCATGTTCATACCTCCATATAAGAACACCAAATAAGTTTATCATGTTCCAAAAGTATGGAAAATTCCTAAAAAAGTTACACCCCTTCTATAACTCATAATGTGAATGTACAACTTTGTTGCAATTCAGAATGACCCCCATGTTACCCAGCATGAGCCAAAAAATCAGTGTGGGTAATTTTTTGAAAAGTCACACAACCCCAATGACAAATTAATTAAAATTAATCCTTTATGAACTTTAAATATTTATACTAATTATCAAATTTAAATCCCAAAATAACCATTAAAATTTAAAAACAATATTAACTAATGATTTATAAAAAATCCCATATTAAATTATTATTTCTAATTATATAATTGAAATAACTTCCTTTAAACAATTTAATAATTTCCTAACATGTATTAAACACCACTATTTATCTACATAATTATCGAATTTTTAATATAATAATAGAATATAATATCCTCAATTATCATGTTCCCCATTATTAGCTAGTTTACACCAATAATATTCCATATCAATATTCTTAAATTTTTTAATTTTTCACATCCAAAAAATTACATTATTTTAAATTTACAATTTTCTATTATAATAATTAAACTAGTTATCATTATTTTATGTATCCATAAATAAATAAAAACAAATCACTACTGGTTTACAGAGATAAATTAAATAATTAGAAACTCGAGTCACCTACATAAATTCAATGTTGATCATCCATCCTAAAATATCAATATTTAATATTTTTTTATCCTTATTTATTCACCTTTATTTGACCATCCATGACAAAAATATTCTAAGGGTTATCTTCCTTAAAATAAAAGGGAGAGAGTAAAATTATTGATGATGGTTCTTCCACTCACATGATATAATTCAAGTATATAAATGAAATTGGAGTTATCATGGTCATTTTGAAAGAGGATGCGGGGAGAGGATAAAAAAAGGTAAATTGAAATGAAACTAAATGAAAAAGAAGGGTGCCTTACCTCTTGAAATAACCTTCTTGAGAACCTCCTTAAGAGAAAGGATTTTGGTCTTTTGGATATACAAAGAGCTTCCTAGATGTGGGAAGTGACTAAGGGAGGGTTTTGGGCAGAAATTTGAGGAGATTCAAGGATTAGTGGAGTGACTGGAAGAGGTAGTGGGGGGGGGGGGGTTATAGTGGAGGGGAGGAGTAAATTTTGAATATTTTATTTATAATTTTATTGTTTCCCTCAAGACAAACAATGGTATTGTTTCATGTGACCCATAATAGTAACAAGTGCATGTGATTTTGAACCAAGTGTCTTTACATCACTTATGATGTCATAAATAGTGTATTTAACTAATAATTTTTATATACAGTATTTTAACGTATTTCACTATTTATAAAAAATTAAAGAAATTCATAAAAATCCCATAACTTCACCCGGGCCATTTTTCGACATGTAGAATTCAAAAATTAACTCCATTATTCAAAAATTATTTTCTAAATATTATTAATTTAATTTTTAAATAAAATCATAGTTAATTAATAAAATAACAATGTTAAAGGTATAATTAGTTTTATATCACATTGAAAACTAATTAATATCTCATCATCTTATTACCTTAAGAAAATAAAATAATAATATTATTCACTATTCACAAATGTCATATTACAATTTTTATTACAATTTATAAGGTTGTGTTACTATTCACCAAAAATTCAAGTTGGTGCTATTAGACTCTAAATGACTTACTGATCACAACCCTATATGAGCATTTTTTCAAATTCAAAACATAGTAGAGGTACAATTGTGTTTTACGGCTAGATTATAAGCTGTGTTGTTTTGTAGGGACTCAGTGTTTCATGTATTCTAAATTAAATCTTTTTGTAAATTCTTGGAGTGTTACATTATCCCATCCTTACAAATATTTCATCCTCAAAATTTGAAATTGAACTTTGAATGTAAAGGGTAGAGAGTTGAAAATTCTCTAGTGGGAAACCCATATCAAGAATATGGTTAAAATATCCTATTTGTAAGAGGAAAGGGAAATGCATTGGTTACTAAAAAACAATGCATTCTAATTATACAACATGTTTATGAAAGAATAATCAAACCATAATGTAGTGGAATTAAACTCTAAAACCCCATATAATAATTAACTTAATCCATATCGTAAATTGTTAAAAACATTCCAAAATATAATGATTCAACACATTATAATGAAGGTCTATTAATTTCAAAGATGAACTTATCATTAACCCTTAATCAAAAATAAGCAGCTTTAAAGTTCCCATTCCAAACATGTGAATAACTTCATCATGTATCCTCTTAAAATATGGTAATAACTTGAATTACCATAAAAACCATATTGGAAACATGCATTCTTACTTATTCATTTAGTAATAATCTTATTATTAGATATATTCCATAAATCTAAAAGTGTTGTAAACTCCATAGATAATAGCATAGACCACTTCTCAACAAGCCAATAATCAGTTCCATGGTAGTCAGTACTTATCCTAATCATTCATTTATTAATCATTATCACAACATCATATATATATCAAGGGTTGTATTTCCCTCAATCAAGTTATTTCCTAAAAAGATTAACTTTCTATTGAATCACTTTTCTTTTATACCATTCATCATATGACCTCAAATCCTTAATGAAATAGTACCTCTATACAATCTTTATATATCTTATAATTCTTAAAACCAATACATTACTGAAAAAATATTCAAATGACATGATTCTTGACTAGGCATATTAATCATTATACTTCATCTGTGGTAGCATCATAACATGACCATTATCCAAAATCATCATTTAGGGCATATTACTATGATTATTAGGCCATTGATTCTCATAGTGTCCCATCTCCCTATAGTCGAAGCATTGAATATAGGAAAATTCTTTCCTCGTCTTGAAATTATAAGCATGATGGTCTATTTATCCACACTTGAAGCAAACTCATTTTCCTCTCAAGAATATACCAAGGTGTTTCCTTCCACAATTATCACATGTGGGAAAATACATATTTCCCTTATTTCCATTATCGATGCTTTTCCCTACCATCCTATTCTTATTTTGGTTCCCTTCAATGCCATAGGACTCAAATAAGTCTTTACATACCTTTTCCACACATAATGCTATTTCCTTATATGATGAGGATACTTGTGAGACAATCTTACATTGAAATTATGGCTTAAGCCCATCAGATATATGATCCTTCTTACTCTTCGCATCTCGTGAATTTTGGAAGTTTCATTCCTTATGTTAGGATCCAAATCTAATAAATTCCATATTATATATTAGCTCATAAAATTTTGAACTCTCTATATCTCTAAACATGGTATAACACATAACATAAATTTATGCATCATAAATCCTAGAACCATATACTTTGGTTACATTGTAAGAATAAATCCTTCATAATTTTTTTGTAATAAGCTTATGAATTTACCAAATAATATTCCCTAGTAGTTTAAAACGAATAGTACATCAAGGCCTGATTTCGTGCACTGGTTCCCGTTCTAGTCTAGATCAAAGCGGTGTTTTCAGATTTTACCCATAGATACATCTGTGCCATAGCCATGTCTACTTGTTCATATCTAAATAGGGATGTATTTTCTAGATAAACCACATAATATATTCCTTACCAAAATTCTAGGATGTCCTTGTATTCTTACCACCAAAGTCTATCTCAGGGTTTTCTTCCCTAATCTACTTTTTCTATATCTAGTTTCTAAGTTTTCTACTAAACACCCTTTGATACCAACTGTAACAGCCCGACCCCAGAAGACCAGATTCAATGCATTATTTTAATACATTGGCATGAATACAAGGAATAAAATCCTAAAATATAGAGTAGTTTAGTAGTTTTGGAAAACTAGATACATACATATGTTCAACATTACAAATTGAAAGAAAAAAAACAATATAAAAGTTTTATTGGGAACATCCAAAAATCTAAGTTTATCCCTATAGGTCAGTCATATTAACCTTCTTCATGTAAAAATAATATAAAATATACGAAATTGGGGAGCTCAAATGATCAGTAAGGGTAAGAAATACTATATAATATATCATAACATAAACTTTAGGCATGTTAAATAAAAAAACTTATGCCTTTACAAAAACTTGAACACATTATGGAAAGAATAAGATCAGAGTAAATAATACCGTAATCATCGGTTTTCTACTAGTCGAATAACCACCTGAACCATCAAGACTATTTTCATAATGATGGAATTCATAATGCGGGACATCATAACCATACTGTCTAGGCCTCGTTCCAAGATCATAAATAATCATTTTGTCAAGGCCTTGTGCTAAGAACGTAGTTTGTCTCATGAGACCTACTGATGCACCGAGGGGCTATAGTTGGACCCCCCAACACTTACTATATCCAATTAATTCCCCATATGAATGGGTATAAACATAAACAACATGTAAATTCATATTGAAAATAACATATGAAATGTAAATAACTTTCCCCAAACATTAAACAAAAACACTAACCATTCAAAGTAAATTGGTGAATGGTTTTAAGATAGCACATCCACAGTCAAACTAAACATAAACAATTCAATTAAATTCAGTTGATGATATCATTTTATATAAACCTAAATGAAGTACAAAATTCAATAAAGTAATTTGACATAGATAAAGATAATTTTAAATGATACCATTGAAAAATCCTTGAGGAAATAATCCATTAACATTCCAAAGTGTCCCATACCACCTTGAAACGTTCAAATAATAATACCTTAGAATATCATGAGAATAAGGAGACTCTTTATATGATATAAAAAATGGAAGTAAATACACCACATGAATTAAATAAGTGTTGAACAAGGCATATATCTCTTAAATGTTAAAGTGAGATGAGAAAAATCATTTTTACTTTGGAAAGAATATTTCTTATAGAAAATCATTTGTATCTTCCATAAATATGGTTTTAAACCTTTAAATCCCATTATAGAAAAGGGATAGAAATTTATATTACATTTGAGGCATAAATTATGTCCCACTGAAGTGAAATCAAGTAAAAACAATTTTTTAGAATCATTAGAAATAAAACATTTTAGATCATTTTAAGGAAAATATTTAAGATAATTTTAATATGGAAAGGCATGTTTGTTTTCCTAAATAAAGAAATGAACCAAGATAATTTTTCATGATAAAATGATTAATTTTTATAAAAAAATGGTAGCTTAAAACAAATTCTGGAGTTCACTTGAATATGGGTAAGAATTCGAGAAGTTCCCTTGAATCGAGTTTGTTTATCAGGATAAAATTTTAAAATATTCTTTTAAAAAGTAAGACTCACCGTAAATAAAAGTAGGATTCTGGATGGTAAAAAAAATATAACATTCAAACATAATTTACGAGGAGTAAATAATAATAAATAATAATTTCATTGAGGTAATTTGACAATAAAAGTAACCCAAATTAAAATGAAAGTTTGGGTAGATAAACCATTACAACAATGTAATCAATTGAATTGTATGCCCCAAAATTAATTATCATCAAATGATAAATTTAATATCATGAAAATAAAGTGATTCATGATATTAAACATCAATGGTAAGTAAAAATACATTCCACGACCCGTCCTCAGGGCCCGTGCCGTGACTACCCCAAGCCCGCCTTCCATAGGCCAGGGGCTGGCGACTAGCACCAAAGGCGTAAATCCTGATAAATGGGAAGGCATTGCCTTTATAAAAGTAAACAAAACATCACAGATTACAAGCGGAAGTAATACACTAAGTACAAAAGAAAGTGCTGAAAAGTAAGTGGGACAGAATACAAACCCAATTGAAAGTACAGCTACAACTGAACGAAAGTACAACAAAAAAAGACAAACAGCTGGAAGAATGGAAGAAACTCTTGGGTCGTCCTCCTCAGATCCTACATGAAGGGTAGGTACAGATAGCACATCTCCTGGATCGTCCACCACAGATCCCACCTGAAGGGTAGGTACAGATAGCCTTGACAACGATCTCGCCCGTCAACCTCCTCCGAGTATCATCTCTTCTTGAAGTCCACCTTCGGATACTGACTCGACGTGAGATCCACCTTCGGGTACCGTCCCGTCCTCAAACACTCAGCCTCCATCAGCACTGCCCGTCGTCTGCAACCAACACAACGAGGTACGGGCATAGCCCGTGCAGGGGTGAGTATAACGATACTCAGTAGGGACCCCGAGACCCTCAAGGTCTCACTAAATCCAAAAAGGATAACCACAAATAAAGATCTCAACAGAAAACCTCTACCTAGGTATATGCCCATACATATACCAAAGTTATCAAGTAACCCATCTAAATCATTAGGAAACACAAAGATTATGAAATCAACAGATAACCACTACCTAGGTATATGCCCATACATATACCTAAGTTATCAAGTGACCCATCTCAATCATGAGGTAAACACAAAGGTCATAGACTCAGCTCAAACCAGGATTTTCATTATCGAAACCGTAACTACTGAAGAGCCCCATCTCTGGAGAGTACAGTGATCTTGTCATGACTTCGAGGTACTTCTCACTAACCTAAGACTATTGAGGTACTCCTCCTGTCAAGTACCGTGGGTCAGCCACCCAAACACTATAGTGCTTCCCACCGGGGTCTGCCACCCAAACACAGTAGTGCATCCCCCCTAATAGCCTTCAAAGGTACTCTCCGGATGAGTATCGCGGGTCTGGACCCAAACTCAGTAGTGATCCGTCCGCCATGGGTCTTCACCTTAACAAATTAGTGCTCCATCCACTTGTCTAGTCGACTCACTCCAAGTCGAGTCGGTCAACCAGTCGTCAGGTGTCAGCTGGCTACACGGTCTCCGTAATCCGTACGCTCGTCTCCAGGAGGGTCTCCTCCATGAGCTACAGGTAGATAATCCAAGTATCTCAAAGTCCCACGAAGAAGTATCTCAAAGGACCGTCTCATCATAGAGGTCTCAACGTAATAGACAACGCGTCAATCAGACGCCCGGTCTGTGAGTTATTAGCCTTTTCGTCCCAGGGGCGCGGTTGGTTTCGTGTGCGAACCAACCCGACCGTATCTCAACTATACCCCAAACTATCATAGGTTATACTCATAGGGATCTTTTCCCAACGTGATCACCAATGCTGCTGAAGGTTCGTCAAACGGACGTCCTGTCGGAAAGTTATCAGATTTTCCATTCCAGGGCCCCGGTTGGATTTCGGGTACAATCCAACTCGGCCACTATCCAACTGCATCCAAATCTCAGCCGAAGTATGCCAAAAGTTCTGTATCATCAATAGAAATCCAACTGATTCAACGGTACGTCAATCGGACGTCTGGAGCTCAAGTTATAAGCGTTTCCGCTCGAGGGCCCAGTTAATTTTGTGTACGAACCAACCCGGCCGAACCCAAAGTTCTCCGAAACCATGAGTGTAATATACTGAAATGACCGCCTCGATCCAAGGATCACATAGCAGCTGATGGTGCATCGATCGGAGCTCCACAGCCCATGTTATAGGCAAAAGACCGGAAGAGGTCCGTGAATAGGCGGTTCGGGCCCGGTCCGACCCGGACCGATACACCCTGGGTCGGCCCGAACCGGGTCGACCCGATCCGGGTCCGGGTCCAACCCATTAGGGCATGGCCCGCCCCAGCCTGGGCATGGCCCGGCCCGGCCTGGGCGCGGCCCGGCCTGGCCGGCGTGGTCAGGCGGCTCTGCCGTAATGGCCGAGCGGAAGGGGGGGGGGGGGCAGCCCCCCTGTGTGTAACCGTGGCCCTTATGTGGGGGGCCGCTCTTGTCGGCCAGTCGGGGCTTATGAACCCCGACCCTTCTCGGAAGTCGGCCGACCCGGTCCGACCGGCAAGTTGCTGCCGCCGCGGGACCGTCGGGGTCCCGCCCTCTTGCTCCGGCGCCAACGGCCGGTAGCCGGCTGCCGCTCCCTGCTCCGCCATGGCGCGATGGTGCCACACCCCTCCGCCGTAGCCCCGCTCCGACCATGGTCTTTTCCAGGTTCTCCGGCATGGCGCGACGGCGCCACGCTTCTTCACCCAATCTCATAGTTTCTGCGCGGTGCAACGACACCGCGCCGCCGTACACATGCCGCAATAAAAATCAATCAACCAAGGGGGGAGGAGGGTCGGTCGTGTTCGTGCGGTCCGACCTCCTCCCGTTATTTTGATAACAGGTGGCCCAATTTGAAACGAATAAAGGTGACAGAGGTAATCACGAAAAAACAATAACCCCTACGGTTTTCCCCACAATCAAGAATTCCCAACCCGAAAACATATTCTTTCGCGTATCAACTTAATATTTAGTTGATCCACGTTCTTTGTTTTAGAAGGGAATAAACATGGGTTCATTAACATCTATAAATTAATTCCCTACCTCAAAGGAAGTTTGCGGAAGCTACCGTCGCGGGTGTGGTTTCGATGACGGCGTTGGCGTGCATCCATGAATGGAATGACGTCTCACACCAGCTGCGGAGAGGATAAGGAACGACACGTCATTAGTGAGTTTCCGTGTCGGTGCCTCCTCATTTTTCATGGAGGAAGAAGAGGTCCGAAGATACCGGGTCTCCGATTCTATGATCCTTGATGAAGTGTTGTCGTTCTTCGTTTAGGATGAAGACGTTCTTCACCGGAGAAGATAAAGTTCTTCAAGAGACTTAGTGCTCTCTCCTCCAATCCTCAACACAACCAAACTAACCCCCAAAAATAAAATAAGCTATTATTATTTTATTAAGTCATTCTATGAGTTCAAAATTCAAAAACTTAATTCCATTAATTGGATTAGTGTGTTGGCATGATTAAAGTGAGGTGAGGGAAAGTCACCCAATTAATGGGAAGTTTAAAGGTTAAGATGAGTTACACATCTTAAGCAGGGGGTTTAAAGGAGTTAGGGAATGTGAGGGGTTGGGATCATGTGGGACCCACCCCAACTTTATTCTATCAAGGTTAGTTAACAATAAGTAGGTCCCACCCAACTTCCACACATAGGTTATAACAACTTAGAATATGAAATAAAATTGTAACACAATTTTATTACTTCACATTTAACTCCCTTTTTTTTAACAACTCCTCCCGAGAAAACGCACCTTCAGGAAAAGTCCTCCTAAGCAATTACTGGCTTTGTGGTTTCATCAGTGCCCTCATATTTCGATTCCGAGAACTGGTTCAAAAGATATAAAAACCCGCTCGTTCGTTCACTGAACGTACCCGAGCTAAACTTCGAAAATTGATTCCGGGCACACTGGACCTCGGAATCAGGCGCCGTCAGAAACTGCGTTCTTGAAAAATCCCAAAGAAATTAAGAAAAAATTATCCTTGAAATTTCTTGGTATTTAAAATACACCATACACAAGTAATAGTATTGATTACAGAATATCTCACAAAAATGGAAGTGAGATGAAGAAACCCCTTATCTTAAGTCTGAATGTGTTCTGCTCTTGAACTTAAGGTTCTGAAATATGAAATTAGACTTATTAATAACTTATTTAATAACTTATTATACATTTATTTAGTTTATAATAATTCTGTTTAGTTCATTTATGTCCTTATTTATAAGTTATAATATTGAATTATGTCTTTCTGGAGTGTTCTTTTTGTTGATTTTTATAATCGGTTCACTTATTTTTAAGTAATGGAGTTCATGTGGAATAGATGTCAATCTCCAGAATTGAAATTAAATATTATATATGAACAAACATAATTTTTGATGTTCATTTATATGATTTTTTATATAGAATGATGATGAATCATTAGATGAAATATTAATGACATTCACTTAGATTAGTTTAGCGGTATTTTGATTATTTGGAACTAGTTCGGACATATGATTTCATAATATGTATGTACACTAGTTCTTGAATATTAATTAGGTTATAATGAATATATTATAGTCTTTTTAAACCATAAAAATGGTTTATTTCCCAATATGGAAGGAGAAATTGAAAAACAAAACATTATCATCCACAAAGGTTATGAATTGGAACCTTATGGACATTGATTTCATTTATAAAATAAAATTGAGAAAGTAAGAATATTGATGATGGTTTTTCCATTAACATGATATAATCCCAATATATAAATGATACTGTAGTTATCATGGTCATTTTTAAATAGTTATAGGATAACAAAAGAAGGTAAATTGAAATGAAACTAAATGAAAAAGAAGGGTACTTTACCTCTTGAAATAACATCCCTGTGAACCTCCTCATGGGAAGGAATTTTGGTATTTTGGAAAGAAAAAGAGCTTATTAAACGTGGGGATTTACTAGTGGAGGGTATTTGGGAATAATGTTGAGGATATTCAAGGCTTATAGAAGTGAAGAGAAGAGGGAGTGATGGGGGTTTTATAGTAGAGGAGAGGAGTAAATTTTGAATATGTTAATCATTATTTTATGTTTTCCCTCAAGGAAACCAATAATATTGTTTTATGTGACCCCTAATAGAAATATGTGCCTGTGAGTTCAAACCAAGTGTCCTTACATCACTTATGATGTCTTAAATAGTGTATTTAATTGATAATTTGTATATACAGTATTTTACCATATTTCACTATTCATCAAAAATTCAAGAATTTTAGGAAAAACCCAGAAATTCAACCTAACCATTTTTCAATTAGTAGAATTCAAAAATGAACTTAATTTTTCAAAAATATTTTTTTAAATATTAGTAATTTAATTTTTAAATAAAATCAGAGTTAATTTCAAAAATAAAAATGTTAAAGGTATAATTAGTTTTATATCACATTGAAAAATCAATTAAGATCTCATCATATTATTACCTTAAGAAAATAAAATATTATTATTATTTAATATTAATAAGGGTCATATTACTATTCATGTTACTATTTATAAGGGTATGTTACTATTCACCAAAAAATAATGTTGGTTCTTTCAGACACCAAATGACTTAATGATCACAACTCTAGATGACCATTTTTTGAAATTCAATACATAGTAGAGGCAAAGATGTGTTTAACGACTAGATTATAAAATGTGTTGTTTTGATGGGACTCAGTGTTTCATGCATTCTAAATTAAATCTAATTGTAAATTCTTGGGGTATTACATACATGGGGAATGTTTCAATAATAATACTAAATCATTCACCCCATATAAATAATCACTCCATGCTCAATACACACAATCATCATGACTTGTGAAGTATCCAAGCAGTTTTTTGAGGTTGAAATTATTGTCAATTACTTAAGAATATGAAAAGTCAGTGTGTTATTTTAATGTGAATATTTAGGATCTATTTTTTAATTCATAAAAACTTTTTTCATTGTTTGTTTTTGGTTGAAACAATGTTTACAACATCCGAATAATTGGAAGAAATGAGATTTGAAATTTAATTTGTTGAAATTAGAAGAGATGAAAAATATTTTTATCAATTTTATGAGTGTTTGAGTATGTTTGTGTTGGAATATATTGAGTATGTTGAATTTGGAGATCATATGAAATTTGGATCTGTATTTCAATAAGATATACACTTTAAAAATTATCCAACCAGCTAAAAAATCCCAAGCCATGTCAACCTTCACCATATACTGGACCCCACAAGGTCGACCATGGTTGGGGGAGATAGCTCAGGAGAAGACCACAGGTAGCATGGTGGTAGGAGGAGCACACATGCATGGGTGCAGAGGTAGTGTGGGGCCACCGCGCATGGTAGAACGATGGTTGAGTAGATCATAGACATGGTGCGGTGTCAACAAGGAGAAGAGATTTTAATAACCATTTCTACTGAGTGATTTTAGAATCTTTCAATATAAATGAAATATAATCCTATGTACATTTTTATGGAGGATTTATTTTTATGGGTTATTTTTTTATCCCCATTATAAAATGGAAAGAAGGGGCATTGTCAGATCATTTCCATCCAACCGTTCGATTAGACCTATGAGATCATATTCATCCTCAGCCTTACCTGAGTTTTCTATTCATGAGATGATCTCCATGAAAATACATTGTCTAAGTATTGATACAAGTTATATGATCATCATTTCATCATTCTAATTATTATAATATGATAAAAATAATTATATAACTTTTGTGGTATAATAGTAATAGGAATAAACCAAGGTTTTATGGTGTGAAGAAGATTTATATTATGATGATGATGTTTCTAATAATCACAAAACAGGAGATTTTCACATGATTTGATAATGTTCTTCATTTTCTATATATATCTAGGGCTACACCCATTCATAAATATATTTTGAGACTCTCATTTCCATTTAAACATACACTATGGATTCCTCTGGTTTTCAAAAAGAAGTTCCATGAAAAAACTATTTTGTTTAAAGAAGAGAGTTCCTACGATGCAAAAGATATGTGATTTACACAATCATTAGCTTTTTTGAAGAAAATGGTTTCTCAGAATCAATCAGGATAGAAAATTTTATGTCTCTTGGGTTTCATGAACATTTCAATGAATTCGTGCATTCTCATTATTTCATGATGGAATTAATAATAATAGTATACACTCACATGAGTAAATATTTTATATTATGAATGAAGGAATAGTGCACCCAAGGCTTAATAGTAGTGAACATACATCTGTATGTGCTCAGGGGACAAAGTGCATATACATATGCTTGATTTATATGCATAGAATGCATACAATGTGTGTATCTGCAAGAGAGGTGTGAGAAGAAGAATAAAAAAAAGTGCTTACCCATTTGAGTTTATGAAAATATTGTGTAAGTGTTCAGTGTGTGCAAAAGTGAATGAAAAAGAAGGAAAATATTGTGTGTGAACTATGAGTCATAAAAGTGGACAATGTGTGTTATTGATGATCTATATGAAATACACTTACATGAATTAAAGCATTCTCACATGCACATGTGAGAAATAAAATGGATTTAAATGTGTGTGTATGTTATACGAACATGTGTGCACATACAATTATACATTCATGAAGATGGAAGAAGTGAACATGAAATTTTCATTACATAATTAGTGTGCAATTATTTGAGACTGAAGTTGGGACGATATTACTATTAGTGATTTAGAAGAAATTTTGTATCTTATTTTTCAGTGTTTAGTGATTTTGGGTCTTCGGTAGAAGAAATTAAATTTTCATGAGCAATGTTGTATAGAGGTAGCTCACCATTTATAGGTGATCAGTTTTATTTGATAAAGACCAGAAGTAGTGAAAAGGTTCTTGAATTTTAAAAGGTCCAGTTTGATCCAACAAGCTCATGGAGGAATATTATAAGATCATCATATCAGTAGTTCAAATCTTGTGTGACTCAAGATTTTGTATGTCTTTAGTGGGACTCAGTCAGAGTCTCGAGTAGGCCAGTGGGATGATGGTAACACTATGGGATGTAGTATAAAGATCATCCTATGAGTCTCAGGATTCACTTCTGTAGGTGGGAACATGTGATAACTAATAGGATTCTAGAGAATAACACTATGGTATTTAATGTTGAAGGGAACAAGACTTTCCTTTTTGTAACCATCTACATATATTGAAGAATCTATAATAGTGGGTATAAATGATTTCAATAAGGATGTGGGTCTTAGTACCAAACCTTGTAAAAATACTACATGCTTTGTTTTAATTTACATTTTTTATTGTATACAAGATTCTGTTATCCTAACAGGTGATAGAGGTTTGAAGGGGTTTAAGAAAATAAATGAATTTTGTAAACACAAGCCATACCAGATTCACCCATTATTAGTGTTACTACATGATCTATTGGATAACTAAACTTGAAACACATGAAACATGAATAAAAAACTCTCATGATACAATATAGAAAGTATATTTCTATCATAGTATTGATCTATAGTGTAACTGATCCCATTATTAAATCACTGGGTAAAGTTCTCATTAATCTAGTTTCTTTGGTCTACTTCACATAATATTTTTAGGTAATAATGTTTCCTTCCCAACCCATGAAATCCCCACGCATTCCTACACAAAACTATATCTTAATAAAATCACTAATATCATTTTTTTATCACTCACCACTGCTAGGAATATACTTAAGTTGGTAATGAGGTTAATATAATCCTTGAAGCACACTTTAAATAATCCATAAGTCGTTGCCTATTAGAAAGGGTATATCATCCCACATATTTGGAATTATTTATTTTTTAATTGAAAACTCCACTATACCATGAATAATAAAAATGTATTTACCAACCATGATGAATGAATAATTTATTAAAAAATTCTTGTCAAGTCATACACTGCTAATCTAAAAAAATAAAAACAACCACATACAAAAAAACTATTTATACCTTGAGGATGGTATGATGAAAAACTCATCCATAAATAGGTATCTCTTATCTATAGTTTTGGTAACTCTTCATCACCACTAAATCCATCCAGATAATTTAAAAAAATATAAATCATGGTTGAATATAAAAATAAACTCAGTAGGTTTATCATTTGAACACCCATGTGTCTACATGAATGTAGAATACTAATTTATCTATAAATAAAGTAAACATTTAAAGCTAATCACGCACCCATCCCCCAAATTCAACCAACAAATCCATTTCTATATCAATAATCATATTCCACTCACCACTAAATTTGTAGAACATAATATAACACACAACATAGAAAATACACTTCTAAACCATATATAGAAAATGGGTAGTTTTCCACTAATAGGGAAATCATTATAAAATATACAAATATTGGGAAGTTGTCTACTCATAGGGACTCTCAATATTATAGTGTTTCTAAAATTAAAGAGTATCTACACTAAAAACCACCACTACCTTTTCTAAATAATACACCATTTGTTTAAAATAATGATTAGGAACCTATAAACCCATATGGAGTCTCATTGTTTTCTAAGTGGTCACCATCAAGAAGTACCCCCACACAACTAGCCTTCATAACACATATACATCTAATTTTTTGGGTATACGTACATATATAAGGATTCATCTAATTTTTTCCATTTATACCATCAAGGTATATATCCACTATAACCATCACAATCATTATAGTATATTTCACATCATTACCATAATTATCCTCGTCATTAATATCATCATCATCAAGTATCACGACTGGACTCAGACTCCCTTTAACCATTTTACCTCCCATTAAGGTTATCCAAATATATAAAGTTATATAATTAAATCAAAAATTCATCCACACTCCCACCAATGTCTACCACAATCTATATCCTAGGATGTTAATCACTATATAACTATCATTCCTCATATCATGGTAATAGAAAAGTTTCACAAAATCATCAATTTACATAAAATGTCATAAAAACCCTTTAAAAAAATATCATTTTTCACAACATAAATTCATGTTCGTACCTCCATATAAGAACACAGAATAGGTTTATCATGTTCCAAAAATATGGAAAATTCCTAGAAAAGTTACACCCCTTATCTAACTCGTAGTGTGAATGTACAACTTTGTTGAAATTCAGAATAACCCCCATGTTACTCTGCATGAGCCAAAACATCAGTGTGGGCAATATTTTGAAAAGTCACACAACCCCAATAACAAATTAATTAAAATTAATCCTTTAGGAACCTTAAATATGTATACTAATTATCAAATTTCAATCCCAGAATAACCATTAAAAATTAAAAAAATATTCACTAATGATTTATAAAAAAAATCACATATTAAATTATTATTTTTAATTATATAATTCAAATAACTTCTATTAAACAATTTAATAATTTCCTAACATTTATTAAACACCAATATTTATATAAATAATTATATAATTTTTTATATAATCATAGAATATAATCTCCTCAATTTTCATATTCCCCATTATTAACTAGTTTACACCAATAATATTCCATATCAAAATTCTTAAAAATTTTAATTTTTCACATCCAAAAAATGACATCATTTTAAATTTACAATTTAATATTCTAATAACTAAATTAGTTATCATTATTTTATGTATCCATAAAAAAACAAAAACAAATCACTACAGGTTTATAGAGATAAATTAAAGAATTAGAAACTCGAGTCGCCTACATAAATTCAATGTTGATCATCCATCCTAAAATATCATTATTTAAAAAAAATTATCCTTCTTTATTCACCTTTATTTGACAATACATAAAAAAAATATTCTAAGGGTTATCTTCCTTAAAAAAACTAAAAGAATAGGATAAATATCCTTAGTGAAAATATAGATATGAAATGAGTCAAAGATCTATTTCACCTATCAAAATTATGACAGAACTACCCAATAATTTCTCCTTTGACATTAACATTTAAAATATTCCATTAAATTCACCATATTAAAATTCATTAACTAAACCATTTATTATACCATCAATTTAAAGAAAATAATGTTTGATAATTACTATGACATTTTCCTATTAACACCAACACTTAAATTATATATATATATTTTTAAAAATGATCCATTCCTTCACTAATCCAATTTTTTTGATTTTTTTTAATAAGGATACTATTTTATGGTTAATTGGGAACCTGGAAGTTTTTTTGGGGCCTTAAGCTACAATAGAATTTTTTCGGTATCCCAACCCACTAAACAAAATCCAAAACACTAAACACCCCAAATAGCCAACATATCCCAAAAACCACTACTAACTAAACCCATCCCAACATCCCAAAACCCATGATAAAATTGACATAAACACCCAAAAAATTAACCCTAGTTGTGCCTTGGTCATTACTTGGGTCATGTTCTACCTCGATCCCTAATAGATGAATCTACTAATGGGTTCAATGTCGCAACACTATACAATGGTCAACATCCACTGGTCATCTTCAGGATCCACCAATGTTAAAAATATTATCAATATAGGATTATCATTGTGTGACAGCACTCACGGCCAGTGAAACCTCTATGCATGTGTTAAATATACCTATCATCCTTGAGTCATCATATAACCATGGGTTAGAATGATACCATTAGTGATACATTTTCACTAGAAGGATCATTGTCCAAACTATCATGGTTTTTTAGAACCAAACAAAAAAATAAAATACTCGATGAGGCTCTGGAGATGATATGGGATTGCAAAGATGAAAAAAGAAAATAAACATGTGAATGAAAGTAAAAGGAACCAAAAATAAAAAACATGGGATATAAGACATAAATGGGGAAAATTTCTTGATCCATAGAAAAGGTATAATAACACTATAAATAAAGATTCTTCTATGAGGCTACTGATCCATAGAAACCCAATGACATGCCAACTAGTAACAAAACATAGAATTATAACCAACATTTATGAATAATCATGAGCCCCATCTCATAATGGGGATGGGGAATAGAAACCCAATCATAGATACCCATCTATCAACCCAAAACAGTGATATAAATTAAGTCTTTGACAAATGATTGGTGAAATGTTAATGAAGTGATCTGAATAACAAGGAGGGGAACATCACATCCACCATGGTGAAATAAAGAAAAATTGGTCATTTAATTCTAGATCAATGAACATAGTGAATCCACAAATACAAAAATTTAAAAAAATTATAACCACTTAAAAAATTATAGAAATTATTCCCAAAGAAAAAAATATCATTTCCTAAATCAAATGGCCACTTAAAATTTAATTCCAAGACTAAAAAATTAATATTTTATAACACCATAGCCATAAAAATATATAAATAACCTCAATAATTTCTCAAACCCTAAAACCTTGATTTTCAAGTATCTATAGAGAACATCATCTTCACATGAATGGTCCATAGGGGTTTCTATCTAACATACCTCATGATTGGTATAATCAAATAAATAAAAAATCCAATTCAACGTCACTCAATAAAAATAATCAATATTTATCTTCATGAAACCACTAATGTGATATGATTACTACACTAAAAATACCAAACCATATCATATTTATAAGTTAATATATTTTTATTCATCCATCCATTTTTCTCATATAACATTTACTTACTTAACCTCCATTTCACAATAATAAAATCATATTATGTGGTCGTTAACTAGTTATACAATTTATTCTATGACTTGGTTGATAAAACCTAGTCACCACCTATTGATCATAGTTAATCTTAGTCAATTTTCTTAATCATTATCACAATAGTAAAATTATAGTAAATTATAACAATATTTATCAATTAGATCAAATCAGATGAACTCTCATCAAATTAATTAATATATGGTCATTCCAAGTTGAAATTAGTTAAATATAGTCAATTAGAGTTCAAGTGACCATATTAGCTTAAAATAACCATACAAGAACATAACTATCCAAGAAAAGAAAAACATAATTGAATAGAACCAATAAAGTTCAAATTTGGCCATGTTGATTCAAGAAAGTTTGCTAGGGGTCAAATAGTATTAATTTATCAATACATAATATAACTAAATAAAATACCTCCTATAAGGTTCATGACTTCGGTAATAGTTCTCAAAAATTTAATACTTTTTAAAATTCTAATATCTGTTCTCATCATTGAAATTGAATTCTAATCGAGTAGATAGTCCAAAAAATCTAAATATACATAATTAATTTTAGAAATCCTTTCACTGAAATTTATATGGTAAAATAGTCAAAATTGACTATTTATATGTCCTATATGGAATCCAAAAATTCATAGATAAATTAAAAACCATATTTATTATGTTTTTAAATATTATAATATTATAATATTATATTATTATTGTTATAAACAATTTAATTCTAACACCACTAAGAGGAAGAAAATTAGTAGGCATCACAAGTGGGATTATTTTATATTTTGTACAAATATGTGTGTTTGTGTGCATGTGTTTGTGTGTGTGACTATTTTTTATCTATCTAGGGGGTGATAAAATTAGGCTTCAATTGTTGATTATCGATAGTCGGTTAATTATATTGGTCACTAGTTGCTAGTACTCGTTTGTAACCACCCATTATAGTGTTTGTAAATATAAGAACATAAAAAATCAAGATATTTTTTTATTAAACTAGTTTAATCCCAATCTATAATATTTACTTCAATAAAAAAACTTGAATAAAATTTGTTTATGAAAAATCATGATCAATGTAATTCAATTAAAAAATTGACTATAGATTTATAACAACTCACCAGTCTGAGTGAAAAATATTATGTATAAGTGAATTCTTCTTTTAAAAATATTTGGTTTTATAGCTGCCTCAAAACTTATATCAAAATAGATCAAAAATTAAAAATTAATTTCTTATTAAGAAAAACTTTTTTTCATCAAAAGTTGAATATTAAAAACGTAATCAATTTTCTTGTTCAAAAATTACATATATAAGTGATATGAAATTAAATTAATCAAATATTTAATATAAAACTATGAATGTGTGTGATAGATAACAAAAAGTGAATATTAATATGTTTATTTGATGAAAAGATGAGTTGAAAGGTAAGGTCAGCAACCTGAAATTAATTATAGGAAGTCATTCATCATCACTAGTTAACTCCAATGAAGGAAGAGTCTCTTACCTCTCCCATAAAAATTTTATCCCAATGGAGGTGGATTATGGAGAATTATTGTTTTTATATAATTAAATAAATAATAATTTTAAAATTTAAATAAAAATGAGTATTTAAAAATCATGAAAAAATAAATTGTCTCATAATGGAATAAAAACTAACACCATTGGGTAAACACCATAATTTATGATCAATGGAATGATATATTTTTAAATATGATATCATTTGATAGATACAAATTATTATTTTATCTTAAAAATGAAATATAATGAAACAAAACCTTAAATGTCCAAAGAAAAATACAAAATTAAAATGATAATTCATTTAAAGAAATGATTTGGATAACCCAAGATATTGAAACGTTATTTGGTACTCCCAATTTTAGGTTATTTATTCTATAGTGAAATGAATTTAGGTTTATTATGTCAATGAAATAGAATACCCATGAAAAACCTTCTCCTTAGAGTCTTGAATCTCAACTAGATACGTAAAAAATGTCACATCCTCCTCCAAATACAACACACCATTATTTTTAACATGCAATAGACTGTGAATATATTTCTTTATCTAATATATTTAAAATAAATCATGGATCATATCATGTTTCATAGTAATCGTCAACCAATACATCACATCACCAACCTATTCAAATAGCTTAAATGGTATAATAAACCCCTAGGAAATTTTTTTATCTTTTCAAAACAATCATTTGTCAAGTCCTGGAGAGACACATAGGATCACATGGTCTCTAACAAGAAACTCCATTAGTTTTCATGTTAAATAAATGAAATAATTATATTTAATTTTGAACATTATCGTATTATATCTGATTACATGCACGTCCATGGTCATGCTATATACCAAATCGAGGTCAATAATAGTTGTCTCTCTGATGTAATCCCAATATAATAGTTATAAAATTTGAAACCAATATAATTTATCATAGGGTTCCATCCTAATATAAAAATAGTAGATACCATTATAGGTTAACTCCATCAGATGTAGATTATCCACACATAATACACTTAAACCTAGTTTTCATTCCCAAAACATATCCTTCATATTCTAGATAAAAGTCATAGTCTAGCCATCTATTTGTGGATGAAATGAAAAGATAAAATGTATTTGGATTCCAAAATAATGTTGTAACCCTCTCAAAATTAATGTAATATATCAATAATCAAAATATAATCCATCATTGATATCTATATAATATCCCCACCTCTATTGCATATAATATTTCACAAGGATTCTATATAATTCTTCTTCTTGGTAGATAAAAAATTATACAACATTGGAAGTCAATCCATCACCACATAGATAACATCATAACCTATATGTGCATGAGGCAACCAAATAACAAATTAAATGGATAAATCCTTCCACTTTTATTATTGTATCAATGTTATTTCAAACAAGCCAACTGGAACATGATATTCAACCTTAAACAATTAAAAGGTAAAACCATTAGTTATGAACTAGTTCATAGACCTATTCAGACCCAAATATCACAATTATTTTCTTATAATATGATATATATTCCATTATACCTTATATAAATCCAAAGAAAAACTATGGAACTCTCATTGTGCCACCATATATACACTATATAGAATAATAATTCACCCTTAAAACATAGTTTTTTTCTCCCCATTATTGACCCTAACATGGAACTTATATCCCTAAATGATACTTACATTCCGCATACTATGGAACTCCAATAGTTATATAACACATATATCTCTATTGATATTTATTCACATGTTTCATTATGTAAGTATCAACTAGCATCTAATATGGTTAACATAAAAATTCAACCGACTCCACAATGTGATACATATATAATAATTTTTACAATATCCTTCACTAATCACTTGACTATTGGTCCTCCTCCTTTCATGTTTTTTTAATTAAAGGTACATGTTAAAACATTTCCCTTCCCATTGGTATATGTGATCAAAAAATCATAATGACGATGGAAATTTATCTAACTCTTCTTCCCAATATTTATATTTATCTATGAAAAGATGTTTCAATAGATTTTATAGACTCGAAAGATTGTAAAGTACATTCAATGAAAAAATTTCCACTATAATATAAATGAAAACTACTATTTATAACTATATATAATCAGTGTTATACTTATAATCATGAGGTAAAGTCTTTCTAGACCCATATGATAATAGTTTAGGGCCTAACGTAAATACACTGCCCAAGCCTTGTGGTAAGATACCATGATGCACCTCATAAATTTCCCCACATATTAAAACCTTTTTTTGAATTATTTATCTTTCCACTATATAATTAAATGAACATAAACATTAATTCATAAAAATAGAGGTGAAACCATTTATGTTCAAGGAAAATAAATGATATTTAATTTGAGAAATGAAAGGTATAAACCACTTGAAATATCTTAAAATTTTGAGAAAATTATGCACTAATGATAAGTTCTTTGGTATCTCACTAGAAGTGAATGTTTTTATCTATATTGGATCATTGACAATGCCACTCTCCAAGATAAAAAGTCAATAAATAATCCTCTATCATTTGAAGAAAACTCTTTGATAACAACCTATATATCTTATTATTGAAAAAAAAACTCTAAACTAACATCATGAAAATAAAATGGTTCTAATATTACCTTGAATACTCTATGAACCAAAAAAACATTTTGTGCTGTGGAAATGAGGGAAAATTTGAATTTTTTGTTTCAGAAGCTGATGAGGGGTAAAATAGTAATTAAACCTAGAAAAAGATCTGAAAATATTTTTTGATCACTACTTTATTCTTTCATTGGGGATTCTTATCCTAGGGATATTATTTGGTTTAATTTTTATATGGTTGTATTTTAGGTGGATATTCAATTTTTTATTAATAAATATTAATTATTTATGCAAGTGTGAATAGTGATTTATTTCGAATGGAATTCCATATTTAGTTTCTAACTTTTTTATTGACTCCAAATTGAAGTTTTTTCTGAATAAAGTTATTAATATTTCTCATGTTCCAGGACTATGGTTGTCCTTTTAAGTGGTTGTTTATTTTATTTTATTTTGTTATTATTTATTTCTCTCTTCCCCTTATCATATTTCGGTGTATGCAAGAGTGAGAGGGGTATTCCCCCTTTCTATGTATATTTGATCCATGAGTGAATAAGGATAAGGATACATTTGAATTTATATTAGTATATAGATCGAGATGTATTGGATGTAGAGCATGGATATGTGATTAAAGGATCAATTTTTTCACTATGTTGTAGGTTGTATTTTAATTTTTAGTTATAAATCACCATAGATTAGTTTTTTTATGTTTTAAAGTGTTCATAAGATATTTGGGATCCCATTGAGGGATATTATTTGATAATTTAGTGATAAATGGGGGTTCCATGGGACCAAAATGGGGTTTCATTTTGGGGAACCTGATCACATGATGTGCAGTTCAAGAACACACATTGCATGTTATTCATTTTTTTGTGTAGGGTTGAAGACGATGACTAAAAAATGTGTAGTCCATTAATACATATTGTGTATATATATTTGAGGTGTGGACAAGTACTCAAGAAAACACCACATTCATGGGAACAAGGTGGTGTAAGGTAAATGACTAGACCCCATGTACAATACACAACTAGAGGCTATGAGGGGAATTTTTCCAAAGTCCATATGTGGAAGAAGGACAAGAACCCTATTCGAGTTAAATGCTATGTGGGTTTAGAACATTCCATGTACATAATAAGTACACACTTCTTCAGGATTAGGTTCACAAATAGAGAGGATTGTTGGGAGTACACATCATGTATACTATTTACAAGCAATGTACCTTCCCCTTTTAAGTTGTTCTCATGTTTTCTCACCAATGATCTAGAATTGGACTTTGGGAAGTTCATTATGAGTATTTTTTCATCTAAGTTAAATTGATGATGAACTTTTGGACATTGTTTTCCATTGGTATGGTGATTTATAGTTGGGTAAGGTATGTAAATATGTTTAAATTAGGGTTTAGATTAAGATATGTCGTGAGGGAGGTATGGTGAGAGACCTAGATAAGGGTTTTGATATTGATGGAAAAATTTTATTGGGGATTCCAAAGGGTTTAGTATGAGATTATTTTAATGGTTTATAAATAATGGGACTAGTTGATTTATGGTTTGGTGGATTATATCACAGACAGGTTTTTTGAGGTTTAGATTGGATGGAGAAAATGAATTGGGACAACACTTTGAGGTGTCAGGTATAGCTAGGTGCCATTGTGTTAAGAATTGTGATGGGTCTGAGGGATGATAGAGGATTATTTTACAGGTTAGTTTATTAAAAAGGATGATTTATATTTCATAGAGTCCAACTATGGATTTTCTGTAACGATCTTGAGATGAGGTTCCTTATGTTATGATGAACCTTGATAGGGTTAGTGATGGGGATACAACATTTATGATGATGGGTTTAGGCTTTTTACCAACCCATATTTTTAAGGATTATTCTAGGGATAAGGCATAAGTTTTTTATCGAAGGTATTATATTTTATATGAGATATATATATATATATATATTATTGGATGCGACATTCACCATGTGATTATTTGGATTCTCTCCCCTATTGGCCAGTGTTATAAGGGTTTTAGAGATCTAATAGATGATATAGATAAGCGCAATAACTAATATAGATTATGATCTTAATAGGGATTCATTGTCATGGATGCTGAGTTCTCTCATATGGTTTATGAGTCCCATAAATAATAATCTCTCAAAGGGTGTATTATATTTCCCATTTAGTTTTGTACGACTTCCAGGATGTTTGCAGTTTCTTTAGTGTTAGGATATAGTTCCTATTTCTATTTTAGATCATGTTATTGGAGTTATAGTTTGTGATAGTGGAATGTGATATTGTTTTTGACACTGATAGAGTTTTCCTTGGGCTGATAATTTATGATTATTTATATATTGAACATTTGTAAGATTCTATTAGTTCTGGATGAAATGCCAAAATCTACATTAACTAGTGAGCCTCATGCTCTGTGTCCTATGGATCTAGTCAGTCTAGATTTGATTAACCTCATGTGGAATGTTGTAACCCATGTTTTGTCTTTGTTTTATTTATTTATTTATTTATTTGTTTTACATTAGTCATTATTATTCACCTAGATTAGGAATATAACACGTTTATGAACTTGTTTTGATAATAGATATTAGGTAACACCATTAGGGTGGCCTACTAAAAATTATTTTCTCACCCCATTAATTAGATACTTTTTATGTGTAAATAACCGTATATTTTATTTCTAGTTGAGAAATATTTTCATAGTATACTGGGGAATGGTGCAGTATTTCATGATCGATTAAGATATTTTGAGTGGAGTATGAGGATAGAGGTATAACAAATCAACTATAGTCAGACGTCATATTTGAGAAACGTTTATAGGATGGAAGTTCACCATTTTTGTGTGTTTTATATTAATTCAATTATTCTTTATAACTGGTTATCTTGGTGTTTGATCAATTGATGTGTACTAGAATAACCAGAAGTTTATATGTTATATTTCATTTGGTATAGAATACTTCAATTTTATTTATTTTTCATAATCTAATTTTTATGTATATATATATGTGTTTTGTTATTTATTATTATTATTTCACATTGATGTATGGGTATTGTCTCTCCACAAAATGTATTTAGAGCCACATGACTAATAAGTAATCTCTTGTATACAGGGAGGCATGCTTGTGGCCTTTTCATGAGTCAAATTGAGTGACGTGTCATGTAAAACTAGGTTGGTTCATTATAAAATGGTATTAAAGGTTATTTTTTTCATCATCTTATAATTTTAGGGATGATAGATAGGTTCTCTAAGAATGTATCAAATTATGCGATGGACCTCAAATCAGTGTATCATGAACACCATTCCAATGGGAATCCCTTATTACCTGGGTGATGGTATTATGTTTCATGTATTTTTTAGTTATATTTTGGATATTTATTCAATCATGTTTTTTATTTTATATATTAATTATGGTTTTAAGATTTTGGACCATTCGAAACATCCATGTGTGCATGGCTCACAACAGACACATAGGATTCACATGAAAATTTCTTATTTGAAAATGATTTCACTATAAATGGAGGTACAACAATTCAATGTGTAAATAATAACCTATATGGTGTGGTCCAATATAAATTATTTTTAATATTTTACTCAATTAAACTATTATTATTTTCTTCTAGTAAAAATTTATATGGTTCATATAGTGAGATACTCCTCATTAATGGAAATACAGTCCCTTCATCGATGCATGTATGGATACCCTAATGGGTCAATGCATGCATTGGATTCCATTATTATGGATCAAAGATGGATTTTATTCCTAAGAGTTTATTAGATTGGGAATGACCTACCCAAATAATGTTTTATACTATTAGGGTTTTTTAGATATGATGGTGGATATATTTTCCTAGAGAGGTGGAGAACTAGAGTGATTTTGGTGGGAAGGTTGGGTTGAGAGGGTAGGATTGGTAGGATTCCTAGCCTTATTAAATCTGGATGTTTTTAGGGTGGTACAGAGAGAGCATGGGTATATTCTCATGGATTTGGAATGATACACGGATGAAGGGTGGTCATGCAGTTATCCTTGTAATGAGTTAGATTCATTAATTTTTAAGAGGGGTGAGCGTGCTCTGCCTGGATGGAGATGACATGTGAGAGGATCATGTTAGTTGTTTATGCATGTTAGCTTAGGTTTGATGGGAAATGACTCACATAATCAAGATTCTGATTGTGTGATCTATTTTTATTAGATCATGTGACCATTAGGTTCATGTGAGAATAAGTAAGATGGTTAATGAGAACCAGTGATAGGGTCCTATAGAATCAATCTACCTTGAGGAGGAGATCGGTGGAAGGTATGACCTTCTAGGATAACAACATTATGCATGGATGCATGAAAAAGGTAGTTATTCATAGTGATGATTGGTTTATGAAATGGTGTAATAGGTTGCATGTGTGTCTATTGATAAATTTTTAGTTTATTGGGGAACCCAAGTGGTGTAGTAGCATTGGACCTATTTAGGGTGGTTCTTAAAGAGTAGTGTGAGGGAAGACTTATGGTGGTGAGAATGATATAGGAACTTATATGATGAGAACCTTGATATAAGTGTATTTTGAGAATATAACATATAATCCTTATTGATCCATGAATGGGAGGTTATTGGAATTTGATACCGATGATTAGGTATGGGGGAATTGGCCATAACAAGTCATTTTTTTTGTAGTAGATGAAGCATGGGTCATCAAGATTAGTGTTTTGGTTGTCTGAAAATAATATGGATACCCCTATGGTGGGGGTGTCTTATCAACCATGGATGAATGACCATCGTGTTGGAAGGGGCGTGGGTGTAGTGAGACTGGTTGGTGGGTGGTCATGGTGGCATAAAATTTCAATGTGTAGTTAGAATTTAGGTTTATCTAATTCTGTGGAAACTACCAAATTCTATTTTCAAATTCTTAAGCATGATAGAGTTCAATTTTGATAGCAGGGATGAATAGGATGTGGTCTGAGGGCTGGTCAGATTAAAGGTGCATCTGGGATTGGATTGAAATCTTGACAACTATTTTTTCACCAAGGATTCTTAGGGAGTGAGAGGCATTATGGTGTGTTTATTATAATGAAACAAATCATTATATATTATTGAAATTTAGAGAAATTTGCATTTTCTATTTTTGTAGTTGGTGAGGGTTAAAATGGTAATTTTCAAAAATATGATCTCATAAATAGTTTCTCAACACTTCATAAGTATTGAAATAAGATGTTTTCCCTAGGTCCGATGTTTGTTGGAATTTTGAGCTAGTTGTATTTTTCAAAATAAATAATATTTAATTAATATATATGAATTATTTTCATGTCTCTGAATGGTGATATAATTCAAATATAGTTCTAGATTAAAATTATGCCTTCATGGTTTATCATGTAACATGGGGGTTTTTCCTAAAAGAGTTATAAACTCTTTTAGGGTTCCAAGAATAGAGTAGATCCTTTAAATTTGTATTTATTTATATTCTAATGTATTCTCTCCAACTTATTTTGATTCTTAGGTAAGATATATGGTTTAGGATATTTTTCTCTTTATTGTGTATAGACAATTCATGTGAGAATGAGGGAGATTGAGTTTTCAGTCTTAGTTTGAGTAGCTAGATTAGGATGTAGTGGTTTTTAATGGAGGATATAACCTAGAACACTGGGGTTTTAACAACAAGGAATTTTTTATTTAATTTTTTTATTAAAGATATAAATATATTAGTTGTTTTTAAGTTTTAAAGAACATATTGGGTTGTTTGTGTAACTCCCCAAGACTTTACAATATATTTCTTTGAGAATAAATTTAATTTTTTTCCTAGATTGCATTATACAAAACACCAAGTTAATATTATGTTACACACAACATAAATTTTCTCTTTTTTAATATAGAAAACTGGGTTTATCTTGAATTACACAAAAGAATTGCTTTCCTAGATTTCTTGGGAAACAAGTAAGACCGTGTTCTAGCAGAGAATAATATGTTATTAAAAATATTATCATTTAATATAACAATAAATAACCCTAATATTAAATTTTTAAATATAGGATTAACCAACTTATTAAAATAAATATTTGAATTCTTTGGTTACATATTAATTAGAAAAGAATATAGAATCCAAATGAATATACTGGTAATGATTTTATAAAAGACTATTTTCATGTGAAAAAGGTGATTTATCTTATTAAGTTAAATTAATTACTATTTGTGAATAATATTAATTAAATTTATATTTTATATGTTCAATAAAATATTTTTGATATTTATCTAATTTATTTTAAAGGAATAAGATGAGAATAGACCCAATATTACACATAAAAATGTATATTTTTATAAAAGCATTTTTACCGCCTTTTAATAGAGAACCTATTTTAAATATAAATTTTGGAACTTATATAAATATTATATGTCAAAATAAACTTCATTTTTTAAATAAAAACATAAAAATTAGGTAAGGGTGAATTTCTGGTATTTTTCTATGAAGTTTCATTTTTAATGAATAATAAAGAATAATGAATTTTAATTTAAAATTATTTTTTTATCTAATTTATATATAAGGTTATATTATTTTTTTAAATGGTTTTAAATTTTAATTATATTAAAATTTTATCAATAAATCCAATTTATTTCATTAGAATCTATTTCAATTTAAAATTGAATATTAAAACATAGTAAACTTGTGAACTTTTTTACATTAAAAACATGCATTGTTTTCCCATCCGTGAGATTAAATTTAAATTAATTTCATCCACTTTTGTATTTGGAATTTGGAAAACTGGATTCAATATTTTTAATCAAAATAATTTATAATTTATAATAAATTAAACTTAATTTTTGACAAAAAATATGAGTGAAAGGAAAAAAAATTAATTACATTGATTAAGGTAAAATTAAGCTTTACAAGGGACTAAACCTTAATATTAAGAGGAAAAATGACCTATAAACTTGTAAAAAACCTAATGGAATGAAAAATTTCTACCAATCCACTTATAAGGTTTCATAATGCACTATTTCAACACTTGGGTAACAAGTAATACTTCGGGAACACACAATAATTTTTAAACATACAAAGTGTGTCCTTTCCCTCCACTATAAATAGACACTCACCAATAACACTTAATCATAAATCTCAAGATATTTTTATTGAACAATATATACCCAAAAAGATCCTAAAAATACATCCCCTAAACCTAGAAACATCACCTCTGGAATAAATCCATCCAAGTAATCCCTTTGATGCAAACCAAAATGAGTTACTAGAATAAGAGGTAACATCTTTCCTCATGCTCATTAGTTTTAATCCTTTATCCACTTCTTATATTATCATTATTCCATGATTATATAACAAAAAAATATCCTAAATATACTTATATTTTTTAATGTTAAGGGTTTTACTTAAACTTACACACACTTTCATCTAATGGGTAACAAACTTACCATTACTGTGTACGATGAACTACCGCCTCATGAAACGATGTTGTTCGTTTTTTCCTTTACTACCTTTCATGGTTTGGAATTATGATGGAAACACTAGTAATATATTTTATATACTATATTAATTATGTCTTTATGATTCTTTAATTTTTTAATAACACATACCTTTATGTTTTTCATTTTGTGAAAATATTATAACATTATTTGTGGAAGTGTGGACTGCTGTCTCCTAAAAGTGATGTGATTTGTTCACAATATACATGGAACGTATAAAGGATGGTTTTAATTAAACATATGTAACATAAATGACACATATATGATATTTGGGAAATAATTATCTTTATTGAGACATAATATATCATTTTTTTATTACCCTTTTTAGAGACTAAAAAGTGATAACGTCGGTCGTGGATGTGTGGACAATAACCTTCCCAACACGATGTGATTCCTTTTACTTAACAAGAATTATATGTATAAGTATATATGATTAAATAAAATGGTATTTATTAATTAATTATCATTACGGAAGGATATAGTGTTACTTACCTTCTTTCTATAAGGATCATTGTAAAATGGGAACATTAATCATGCGTACATATGACCTACCGTCTCCATGATTGTAACGTTGGTTCATTTTTCCTAACCATATTTCATTATTAGTTTTAAAATTATAATTTATGTATAATTATGATAATTATTTCATGATTATTATTCTGTATATTTCTATATAATGACACCTTTGACCATAGTTGACCTACTAAAGTCATTTTTGAAACATGAACCAAATTTGGTCAAAAACACCCGACGTAAAATTAATTATTTACAAAGTTGTATAAAAAAATGTAACAAGTAAAGTAAAATTAATAATACACATGAAAATGGTTATAAATAAATTTAACAATTAACATAAGTTTATTACTCTGGAATATAAAGACACATATGACAAGTGAGACTCAAGGTAAGGTATTTTGTCTCAATTTACATTCCTTTGAGGCTTATTTTTTATGCATCAATTCACTTTTATATGGTGTGTATAATTATATTTGACATGTGATATCATGAATTTAATTATTATAATAATATTATAAGTTTCATTTAATTTTATTAATTCATGGGGATTATGATCCAAATGTTTCAAAGTGGTATGGGATAATTTGGAATATTCAAATATTTTTCTCCTAAAAAATGCTTTAATGATCTTTCAATGGTATTTCCATTCATCCACATCAAAAAAAATTGTTTTTACTTATCCTCCACTAAGTAATTATTAATAATCCCATATTATTTATTCAATATGTATATTTTATGATAATATATACTTTTTGTTAGTTAAATCGATTATTCAATATGAGAAATGATTTGGATAGATAGTGACGTGTGGTGACCAGACTTTATATAGCCCCTAGATGAATCAATATGTTCTCATGAGGAAAATGCATTGGCCAAATCAAAATATTTTAATCCATATTGTGAAAGGTATTGATGGTCTAGGTTTTCTGGTTGCTCAAACATGACATAAAAAAATTAATCATTTCCCTCATTCAGATTCAATTTTTATTAATCCATGAAAATTTTTCTTTGAAACATCTATGAATGAATTATATTTTTAGTTTATTCATTAAATGGAATTTATTTTAGATTATTACCTTTACATATTGATATTTCATTGTCTAGTTATTTGAATGGTATGTGTTATTAGTTATTTACGTTTCCATGTTGATTATTCTCATCAGTTAATTATTACTTCCGCTTTACTTACCCATAATAGGAATTTGAGATTAAACTTATTATGTTTACTTTAACTGGGTTATAAAGAATAAATATTTGAATATTATTTCAAGGATTATATTTATTTCATTTTATTATGGATCATGTTTTTAATGTATTTTCCAAATGTATTTTTGGTATGATGTATGTAATCTGGTTTTCCAAAAATGATAATCTATTCAGTCCCTTGGGACATGAAGCTTGTATTTATTCAAATTTAATAAAATAATACACCAAATCCAGGCTTCTGGGGTCAGGGTGTTATAGTTGGTATCAGAATAAGGTTATAAACAATCATAGAAACTAGATTTTGAAAACATAGATTAAAAACAAAACCATAAGATCGACTTTGAGGATGAGCATAGAATAAAGTCCTAAAATTTTGTTAAGTTAGATATTATATGAGTCTTCCTAGAAATACATAATTATCTAGATACTACAAGTGGACATGGATCTGGTACATATGTACTTAGGGGTAACAACTCTGACAAAGTGTGTTCGGCTTGACTCAATATAACATGGTACGTGAAAACGGGCCTTACTGTGGAGCTTGTTTGAACCTCCTGAGGGATAGAGTAAATATAATTCATATTTTCTTTACAAACCATTATGAAGGATTTGGAAGTAAATATATCCCCAATGAATCCATGTTTATGATTATGAGATTAGATACACATAAATTTCTCAATTTATGTGAAGTATTTTACTAGTGTTGGGATTATAAAATATGTTTTATAATTATATGAACTAATTTAGTGTATGTATTCATTTAGAAATGTCACCTAGAATAAGGAATGTGAAACTCACTAATATAGATGATCCAAAGAGTAAGAAGGATCGTAACCTTTATGGTCTTAGTCCAATATTTTGATGGGAAATAGTCAACCAAGCATTTTTATCATATGAGGAAATAATATCATGTAATAAAGAGATGGGTAATGAATTATCAAAGTCATATGGATTCAAATGAAAGTATAAAAAGAAGAGTATTTTAGGTCAACATATGTATAAAGGTATGAAGGGATGGAAGTATTTTCCCACATGTGATAATTATGGAAAAAATACCTCAGTAATTTCTTATAGGGAATGAGAGTTTTTTATAAGTGTGGAAAAAATTCCACCAAGTTCGTGATTGCAAGGGAAGGAAATAAAATTACAATGTGCAATTCTTACACTGCAAGGAGATGGTACACTACACAAATCAAAGTCTCATACATCAAAAGAATATACCCCAAAAGATATTAATGGATCGTGGTCAATATTATGATACTACCCTAGATTAAGATTAATTATTAATGTGTTTATTTTTAGATTCATGAAATTTATCATTTTAGTATTTTATCAGTGATGTACCAGTTATAAGTATTATATAATATATGAGTATTTTACTATAGTATTTTTTTCATTAAGTATTTGAGATCGTATGTTGAATGGTAACAATAAAATTTATTCTATAGAATGTATTTTTTTTGGAAAACTCATGGTTAAGGGAAAGATAAACATTAATATGTTCCTAATGTTAATAAAATAATGTTTGGATAATCAAATTATTGGTCTGGATACCGAAAATTAGATAATTTCTTACTACCCTTGAGTTGATTAATTCTTTATTGACAAAGTTGTTTATACTATCATTGATGGAGTTAAAATAAATTTTAGATTTAAGGAATATATTCAATAATATATATTCTATTTAAGAAATAAGATGCATCCATGTTTTCAATAAGGTTTTATGGTAATTCATGTTATTACCATATCCATATGTTTGATATGTGACGATGAAAATCCACTACATGTTATCTGATATGTTCATTTTTGAAATTTGGTGACCTTCCATATAAAGTGTTGTATCATAATTTTTTTTAAAATTTATCCATTTATGAAATGGTATATATTTCCCTATCACTCTCTATCAGAACTTTATTGTTATATTTTCTTCCATGTCCATGTTTTTACTAATGTTCTTATATTTGAATGCCTATCACTATGGTGACCTTTACATTTTACTTCACTTATTTTTAAGAACATGTGATATTAAAACTTTTATTGATGTGGATTTTTAGCAATAATTTATTTTCAAATATCAATCCCTTGATTACTAATATCAATTTGGAATAACAAGTATGCAATTTATTTAATATGAGGAGAATGTAACACCTGAAGACATTACAATATTTTCCTTTTAGAATAAATTTAATTTATGTTTCTAGATTTATTTATATAAAACACAATGTTAATATTATGTTATGCTCAACATAATGTTTATATTTATCTATACAAAACACCGAGGCTATCTTGTGTTGCACGAAATACTGACTTTCCCCAATGGCTTGCATAACACGCATGACCGAGTTTTACCAAACAATAATATATTATTAAAAATATTATTATTTAATATAATATTATATAACCTAGCTATTAAATTGATGATTATAGTATTAACTAAGGTATTAAAATATATATTTTAATTCATTGGTTACCTATTAATTATAAATGAATATATAAATCAAATGAATATAAAGGAAATGATTTTATAAAAGACTATATTTTTGTGAAAAATGAAATTTATCTTAATAAGTTAAATTAATTACCATTTTTGAAGGATAATAATCAAATTTATATGTTATAAATTCAATAAATATTTTTTATTTTATCCAATAGATTCTATAGGCATAAGATGAGAATAGACTCAATATTATACATAAAAACCTATATTTTTATGAAATCAATTTTACTGCCTTTTAATGGAGAAACTATTTTAATTACAAATTTTTAACTTTTATAAATTTTATATGAAAAAATAAACTTAATTTTTTAATTTTAGTCATAAAAATTATTTTAGGGGGAATGTTTTGGTATTTTTCTGTGAAGATCCATTTTTTTATGAATAGTGAAAAATAATTAATTTTAATTTAATAGTAATTTTTAATGCAATTTATTTATAAGGATAAATTATATTTTTAATGGTTTTAAATTTTATTTATATTAATTTTTTATTTATTAATATAATTTAGGTCATGCTAATCAATTTAAATTTGAAATTTAATATAAAAATTTACCAATATTTTGAACATTTTTACTTTAAAAACATGCATCATTATCCCGTCTGTTGGATTACATTTAAATTAATTTCAAAAAATTATGAAATTTTAATTTGGAAAAATGGATTCTTTATTTGGAATCATAATTATGTATAATTTATAACAAATTAAGCTTATTTTTTGGACAAAACATATTAGTGAAAGAAAGTAAAATTAATTAAATCGATTACGGTAAAATTAATCTTAACAATGGACAAAACCTTAATCTCAAGGAAAACAATGGCCTATAAAGATGTATAAAACCTTTTATAATGCCGTATTTAGACCCATAAACCTATAAGGTTCCATAATGGACCATTTATACACTTGGGGTATAAGTAATACTTGGGGAACACACAATTCTTTTCAAAAATACCAATTGTGTTCTTTCCCTCCGCTATAAAAAGGCACTCACCCCTCCCACTTCATCACACATATCAAGCCATTTTGAGTGAAAAAGATCTTCCTAAATATCTCTTTATAATCTAACCCTTAATACTAGAAGCCTCACCTTTGGAAGAAACCCATCCAAGGAATCCATGTGAAAACCAAAAGGAGTTACCCAAATAGGAGGTAACATCTTTCCTCAAGCTCTTTAATTTTATTCCTTTATCTAATTATTAAATTATTATTATTCCATGATAATATAACAAAACCAGCACCTAAATACAATTATATATTGTTATGTTATGTTTTCAATCTACACTTACACACACTTCAATCTAATGGATAACAAACTTATCATTCTTATATACGACGAACTACCACCACACGAAATAAAGTTGTTCATTTTTACTTTACCAACTTTCATGGCAGGAAATTATGATGGATACAATGTTAATATATGATATATATGAAATTTATTATTTATTTATGAATATGTAATTATTTAATAACACATAACTTTATACATTTCATTTTGAGTAAATACAATAATATCGTTTGTGGAAGTGTGGACTACCACCACCTCAAAGCGATATGATTCATTAAAACTATACATGGAAAATATAAAGGATGGTTTTAATAAACAATATGTGACATAAATGACATATATATGATATTCATGACATAATTACCTTTATATAAATATAATATATCATTTTATTTACTACCATTTTTACATATTAAAAATTGATAACATCGGCCAGGGACCTATAGACTACCACATACACGACATGATGTAATTCCTTTAAATTAAAAATAATAAAATGTATAAGTATATATGATTAAATAACATGGTATTTATGATATAATTATCATTATATAAATATATTGTTTTAATTATGATCATTCTATGATGATAATTATAAAATGGGAATATTACTTATGCGTACGTACGACCCACCATCTCCATGATTGTAGAATTAGTTCATTTTTCATAACCATATTTCATGATTGGTTTTAAAAGTATAATTTAAATATAAACATGATAATAATTTCCTTATTATTATTATTGATATGTCTATATAATGAACCCTTTTACCATATTTGACCTACCAAATTCATTTTTGACACGTGAACCAAATTAGGTAAAAAAACATAAGACGCGAATTTATTTGTGTAGGTATTTATCTAAAACAATGTAATAACTGAAGTAAAAGTAATAATAAAATTGAAAAATGTTATAAATAAGTTAAATAGTTAAAATAAGTTTATTATTCAAGAATATAAAGACACACATGAAACGTTAGACTCAAGGTAAGGGATTTTGTCCCAATTTACATTCCATTGAGACTTATTTGTTATGAACCAATTAACTTTTATATAGTGTATATAATTTTCTTTGACATGTTATATCATAAATATTCTTATTAAAATGATATTATAAATTTCATTTAATATTATTACAACATGGGGATTATGATCCATATTTTCAAATTGGTATGGGACACTTTGGAGTGTTTAAAGATTATTCTCCGAAAAAATGTCTTAATGATCTTTAAATGGTATTTCTATTCATCAACATCGACAAACCTTGTTATTACATATCACCCACTAAGGGATTATTGATAATTGAATATTATTTATTCAATATATATATATATATATATATATTATGATAAATAGTATTGTTTATTAATTAAATTGATTGTTTGATATGAGAAATGCTTTGGACAGACATTGACGGGTGGTCCCCATACTTTATATAGACCATCGATGCATTTAAAGATTCTCATGAGACAAATGAGTTGTAAAAATAATAATATTTTAAACCATATTGTGAAAGGTATTGAAGGTATTGGTTATCATGTGTCTCAGACATGATGTCGAAAAATTAAGCATTTCTCTCATTCAGATTTAGTTTTTACTTATCCATGTGATTTTTGTATTAACATATCATGGATGAATTATATTCTGTGTTTATTGATTAAATGGAATGTTTTTTAGTTTATTAACTTTACATATTGATGTTAACTTATCTAGTTATTTTAATGACATATTTTATCAGTTATTTACCATTACATGTTAATTATTCACATTAGTTCATTATTTCTTCTGATTTACTTACCCTTACCGAGCATTTGATATCACCTTTATTTTGTTTCTTTTACCCGTGTTATGAAGAATAAATATATGAATATTATTTAAAGGATTTTTTAATTTAATTTTATTATGTATCAGGATTTTATTTTCTTTTCCCATTGTATTAAGGGTATCATGTATGTAATCTGATTTCCCAAAACAACCAAAACGTTTGGTCCCTTGGAAATTTAAGATTGTATCTATGAAAATATAATAAAATAATTCACAAAATATGGGCTTCTAGGGTTGGGGTGTTATAGGTTGGAGCTCCGTTAGGGTATTTGTGAGTTTATTTGGGGAGAAACATGGGGTTTTGGTGATTGTAAGTGGTTTCTGTTTAGGAAACCCAATAATATAGTGGGATGTTCAAGAACACATGTTGTTTGTTCTTCGTTTTTGATATATGTTTGAAGATGAAGACTCTATGGTGTGTAGTCCATGAGGAAACACTAGGTTAAGTGATTTGGGGTGTGGTAAACTACTTATCCAGACACCCCATGCATGGGAACATGGCTGTGTTGGGTACACAGTGAGAGCACATTTGTAGTATATAGTCAAATTCATTATGGAGTATTTGGACAGAGGTTGAGTGATGGACATGGTTAGGAACATCATATTGGAGAAACAATGTGTATTTTTGGTACACATTGTGTACCTAGTATTTAAATTTTAGGTCGTGATAAGGTGCACAAAAAAGAAGATTTTCTGGGGGTAAATACTATGTACATGATGTACACATTGTATAACCCCCCCCCCCCCTCAAAGGCGCATTTGTAGTTTTTTCTCCTTGTAGATGGAATGAAATTTTTCATTTGTCTATTATAATTGTTTTTCCTCATAAGACCGGATGGTGAGGAACTTTTGGTGATCAAATTCCATTAGTAAGATGAATTAGAGTTGGGATATGTTTGGTTAGTGATTTCCATTGAGGCCTAAATTGTGATCTCCATTAAAGAGTGGTTTGAGACCTAGGTGAGGGTATTAATTAATCTTTATGGATGACTTATCATGAGGATTACAAGTGAATTTGAATTATATTATTTGGATGTTTCATGGATGATGAGAGAAATTTTTTATGGTTTTAGTGGTTGAGATAATATATTGGTTGCTTGAGGATTAGATTATATAAAGCATATAGATAGGGATGATACCATGGGGTTTTATGTATGAATGGATATCATTTAATTGATGATTGAGATGATTATAAGGGATCATATAGGATTCCCTTGTAGGCGAGGTGATGATCGAGGATGGGTGTTGTGTTTGAGAGTCCATATATGGATTAATTATATCACTCTTAACCTAAAAATTAGTTTTGATGGAGGTTCCCATTTAGGAGTCCTATTTATGATGTGAATTACTAAACTACGAAGTATTACTCTTTTTTTTGTTTTCCATCAAGAGTGTTAGTTTTTAGGATTCAATTTTGATTATGTTGGGTTTGGAATTTTTGAAAACTTATGTTTCTGTATATTATTTCATGGATGAGGAAAACAATTATTTTTTTTAAGTATTAGATGTGGGAAGATATATATGGATATTATGGGGTGAAGAATTATCCATGAGATTATTTGGATTATATACCCAATTGTATAGTATTAGGAGGGTTCTAGGGAGATTACATGAGATCATGATGACTGTAACGCCTAGTTAAGATTATTATCTTTATAGGGAGTAATTTTAATTTACTTTGATCCCTTAGGGGATGGTGTACATAGAACATATAGTTATGTGGGACTATCAAGATGCTGGGATATTATTTCGTATCATCCTAGAGTTTCTGTTTCCATTTTAAATTATGTTATTGGAGTCCAAGAATTAGGTTTTTGTGTGTTTTGTTGTTTAGGACACAAATGGTGATGCACTTGGGCTCTTTATTTATGAATGTTAATATATTGGACACCCAAAAGCTTCCCTTAAGTCTGGAAGACTTTATCAGTTCAATACATCCTAGTGAGCATCAATATCTATGTATCCTATCTTGTGATGATGCATATTACATTGACCTCAAGTGTCATATTAGAACTCGAGGATTAATGGTGTTTTGTAAATTAATTAATTAATTAATTAATATATTCATTTTATTCTTTTCATTATTATTTGACTTGTCTAGGCATATCACATGAGCATGATCTTATCATGATAACTGATATTAGGTACTACCATTTTGGGTGGCCTATTGGGAATTTATTTATCACCCCCATTAAATAAAAAATGGTGTGTGTTAAGACAATGATATATACTTTTAGTTTAATCATGTAACACACATTTGATAGGTATTAAACCCAATGTTTCATGATCAACCATGATTTCTCAAGTGGAGTTTGTGGATGAGGCTCGAGTAGCTTGATATTTTTCATAGGTTGATTTTTGGGCATCAAAAAATGATGAGAGTAGATCCTTTTTTGAATTTTATTTTCGTCCATAGATTTTGTATATGTGGCTAGCCTAATGGGTGATAAATTTATATGTACTACCATGATCATGATTTTGTATGTTTCATTTCATTTATAATATCATCATTTTATTTTATGTATTTTATGTACTATGATGTTCATGGATGTATCTATGTTTTGTAATTTTACATTATTATGTAACTATAATGTTAGGGTGTAGTCTCCCGACATTATCTATTTATACCCTTGTGGCTATTTGGTAGCCATTGGAATATAGTGAGGCACACTTTAGGTCTTTTGGTGATCTGAGTTGGGAGAATGTAAGGCCAACATGGGATTATTTTTTTCACCTTAAGTACTATAATTGAATATGGGAAATAAATTATTAAGATATAAACATAATATTTAATGAATCAACCCCCCAAAAATTATTGTCTCATATTATACATCGAATTAAATCATAACCTACTAAAAAATAGCCATACCAACATTGAAAATATGTATTTGTGACATCATTCTCTTGAATCTCTAACTGATGATAACCATTGTGAAGTTTTATATTTCAAAACTAAATATCACCCCCTATGTTAGTGAAAGAGGTTATTAATCATTGGAAAATGATAATAGTTCTTCATTGTTAACTTTTATAATATAATATTATAAGTGCCTGAAATCACGTTTTTGCCTATTTTTTTGTGAATGATGTTGTTTTCACACATAGTTACACATGTTGGATATATAAAATAAATAATAAAAAATTATGTAGATAAAGTAACCACATCATGGTATGTTTTATGCCATTCCTTTTTATACAACTTCATGGTTTTCATGGTGAATGTTATGGGATGTGATCTAGGAAACTCTCTTTTAATGATTATCATAATACATGAGGATTATGGCATGTCATATGAGGATATTTAGAGTAACATAATGTTAAATTAATATAACAAGTCACTTAATTAATGAGGTTTCCATTATTTTTGTTATAAAGGTGGAAATATAAAATTTATCTATTTTATAATATATGAAGCATTTAGACTCCAAGTATCTCCATTGTTCAATGAATTAGTTATATTTAAGTTTTTTAATTGACATTAATTTTCTATTAGGGATTAATTTCTTAAAAAACAATTATCTTATGCACTTATCTTCATTAACCTTTGAAGAAAAGGTTTTTTCATGGATTTAATGAAAAATTGGCCCAAAAAAGAATTACTGGATTACATTTTTCTTAGTAGATTACTCTATAGGAAGAAATACTTTGATTATTGGTAAGGAGAATCAATCAAACTCACTGTTGATGAGTATTTATCATGGATAGTGTGGTGTTCTTTGTTTTATTCATTTCATTTAATTTTATCATATCCTCTATTATTTGAGCCTCTATATGGGTTTTATATCTTCCTTACACTCCATTTGGGCATAACCATATCCTACAAAACCCATTATTGGTATCAAAGCGAGTTCTTGAGAATAATGATAAGATAGATATTGAAAGATAAGAAAACTTCATTTTTTCCTAGAATCATGGATATGATTTATGTAACAATGTCATCATTTAAATAAATCTTTAAAAATTATTTTTTTGAAACATCATTATTTTTCTTATCAAATATCAAAATCATAATAAAATACATGTTTTTACGCTATGATTTTAATTAAAATGGTTTTGGTTCTCATAAATTATATTCCTATGAGTAAAAAACCTGATAGGAAAAATGTTAATAACTTACATTACAAGGGATGAGCATTGAACAAAAAATGTATTATTCTTGTAAACCATGTCATATTTATGGGTATAATCTTCAAGTGAAATTTTATCTTAAATATATTGTATATAGAATAAAAAATATGGTTTTTAGTTATGGTTTTGATGGATGTTAAAAAAATTCAAATACATTCATTGGTGTGGGCCTAAATCCACATGAATATAATCCAAATAACAAGTGTTTTTCATTGTTATAATTATATAATGTTGTTATATCTCATGATAAATATTTTAATGTTAAATAATTTATTAAATAAACTTTATTATTCACGTATATAAATTATTTAAATTATGAATATCTATATTTTATAGTATAATTTTTTTAAATTTATTCTTATAGTTGTCATACCATGCATATAAGTTTTTCATGTTATGTTTGAGTTAAATATTTGGTTTTATTCAACCAAGAATATTGTTAATTATTATTTTTATAAATTTTATAATAAATTTTTATTATGATTTAGACATATGAGGCATAATAGTTGTATTAGAATTGAGGTATCTCTTGAGTACTGATTTTTGGGTAGTGAGACTTTGGGTTACACTTTTAACAATCCTGGGTGCTTCAGATCCACTAATAAAAGTTGTTGTTTGGTAACTATTACAATATGATTTATCTTGTATGTGTTTTATTTAATTTGACTCTAATAATTTACATTAAAGGGTTTTATGTACCTTATATATAGGATTTAATTACATATGTTTCAATAAAATAAGATTTTATTTTTGGTTAAGTAACACAAATCACGAGTTTAATATGGTGTTATATATTAAAATGTTTGGAACATGTTAGTGTGGCTAATGGAATAGGATTCAAAAATAAATCCTAACAATAACATATATATATATATATATATATCTGTGCGTGTGTGTGAATGTCACAAGATTCCATGATACCGATAAGATTCATATGGAAATTCTAAGACTAAGAAAAATATGGAAATACTAACCATGAGATTCTGTATAAATAAAACATATGTCAAGACCTTGATCATTTAGTACAGGGGACCCTCACCATTAAAAACCCAAGTATTATATTTTTTATTTTAATCATATTACTAGTGACCTTAACCATTATGGGTTTATATATAATGTAATTTTTTGGCTATATTTTGTTTAGTGATCTAAACTGTTATGTTTTCAAAGCAATGGATTTGAGATAACTCATCTGATGAATCATGTAAGTAATTTCCCACTTTTATATTCCATTGTTGTGTATGATATGATTTACATGATTTTATTTTAAATAAATCCTTGGATTAAGTTATCATCGTGTCTAGGTTAGTTCGTAATAAAATATATTGTTTGGTCCACTCATGGATATTATGTATAAGGTAATCATTTTAGTAGGAGTGCATTCAATAACATTCATGATTCAATTATGTAAGAAAATATACTCACTTATTTTTTTTCTTATTATTTTGTTTGGAATGTATCATGAGTATATTTTTGTGATATGTTATAGGTAAGTCCTATGATTTAATTTATTGGAATCTAATGATATTAAATTTTATCAAGGAGAATAATAATGAGTATAAGGTTGTGGATGTTATCGAAATAAATTTCTATAATTATGAATCTATATTGTTAGATACTGGGTTTATAACAAACATTTGTATTGATGCACATAAACTCATAAAAAAACATAGAATTTAATAAAACAAAACTAGATCTTTTGTTTGAAATAGAACAAGAATTGTTTCATTGGAAATGATCACTTATGCTCTAAGTCTACATCGTGGAGTAGTTAAAGAATTGGAATATTTCAAAAAATATTCTGAAAATTTATAAAAAAATTATTTCTATATTATATTTATATAAAATGGTATTTTTTTCATGATTAAGAACAAGAGTTAATCTATATACATGGATTCAATGTTTTATGGAATTGCAAATATGGTGAATAATTTTTAACTTCTAAATATATATAGTTTTCTCTATAACATTCAAGATAATAAATCTGAGGCTGATTCCAATTTTACATATCTTTGAAACTATTAAATTGGATATAAAAATAAAAATACATCCAAGTACTCCATATGTATGGATTTTTTGGTTCATTCGATTACTATTTTTTGACTAGTGAAAATTTTAATTAGTAAGAAAAATGCTTGAATACATTTTTTATAGAAAATGAGATAGGAATAGTGGGATATTAGACTTAATAAATAGTGATGTATGTGGACTAATGTGTATATAAGTATGTGGTGGGTATAGATACTTAATATCCTACACTTATGATTTGATTCAATATGAATACATATTTTTTATGAGGAAAAAAGTTGAAACATTTGATGAGTTTAAAGAGAAAAAATTAAAGTATAGAATCAATTGGGAAAGAGAATTAATATATATAATTATATTAGGGTGGTGAATACCTGAAATAGGAATGCGCTGATCATATAAGAGATTATGAATTTTTTTACAGCTCCCTCCACCAAGAATACCATGGTAAAATGGTTTATTATGGAGGAGTAATTATATCTTGCTAGACTTGGATTGATCCATGATGAGTTGGTGTGACCTTACTATATTATTATATAGATATTCACTTGAAGAAATATCTTTTATACCAAACTAAAATCCATATAATTTTATTTTAAATAAACCTTATTGGATATAAACTAGGATACATCTCAATTTTTCTTTTATAAGGATTTAGTATTTTAAAACATGCATATAATGATTATATCAAAAAAAAAATCTTAAATCAAATAAATTTAAATTAATTGGTTATCCTAAACACACATAAAGATATTATTTTTATAATACAACTAAACACAACATGTTTGTGTCTAGACATAATATTTTCCTTAAGAAGGATCACATTGATCAAGGATTCAGTAGGAGGAAATTTTAAATTTTCAGAAGATCAAAATCAAAAAACCTGAATTATTTTATTATATAAAGTGTTTTTTGGATAATAATTTATATAATTACAATCGTCTATAGTCAAAAAAAAAAACCTTGAAGGTCCATTAAGATTCATCAGGTACATAAGAGATATGGATTTTTTTTGAAAATGAAAATAATGTAACATTCATAAAGTATGAACATACTACCTATAGATATTTTCTTAAGAGTTCTGATCATAAGAAATTAGTAGATTCCATGAGATCAGTGGTGGAATCCATGTACACTAACCATTTTTATAAAATAGTGGATACATATGAAGGGGTGAGTCACATTTGGTGAAATTGGGTTTTTTTAGAAAACTAACAGGATTGTAGGGTGTCTACCTATAAAGATCTCTTAGTGAAAAAATGATATAATTTTTTTTAAGTATTGTTTACATAGTGTCATTTTCATTTATAGTGATATTAATTTCAATTAAAATAGTTATTCTTAAATTAATTCATTATTATGATATGATATATCAAATGGTTGTCAAAAATAATTTCGTTAATAGTAATTTAGTCGAGGATGCAAATGTGATACATCCAAATGGTTTTAAAGTAACAAGTGATGGTGTTAAGGTAATAAATTTTCAGAAATCAATTTATATATTTAAAAAATATTCTCTAAGTTGGAACATCTAGTTTGATTATGGAATAAAAGTGTTTTGTTTCATCAATAACATGAATTATTGTTTTGTGTATAAGTAGGTTTTGTTTTTTTTGTTATTTTTGGGGTTGTGTGTGGATGTCATACTACTCAGGGGAAATGATATCCAAACATTACATTCTATAATTTTATAGTTCGTCATGTTATCCTAAATGAATAAAATTGGAAAACCATCTTATAAAATTTTTATGAATACCTATAGAAATAGATCTAAAAGGATCCTTAGACTGATATACAACACTTATATTGGTACAGTGCTAAAGTGTTTCAACATAAAAAATTTAGAAGGGGTCTTTAAATTTTTTTATGTCAATAATATTATAATGGTTCAATATTTTTATAATGATTTAGAAAGGGAAAATATGTATAGTTTTCTTATTCATCCTCTACATTATTTTTCAAGTATATATTGTCTGGTACTTGGCCTGATGTACGAGTCCAAGTTTTAGTAAAATATTCCACCATAAATACTATGTTTTACAGATTTATCCACACACAAAACCAAAACCAAATAAATATAGTCTTCCTGGAGGTAGAATTAAAATTAAAATGTACTAAAAGTGGTAATAGAATTATGAAAAACACACACACACACACATATATATATATATAAAGAAGAATTTAAATACATAAAGTTCACTTTATATATTGACTCATGCAGTGCAACTAATAAAATAATAAAATATTTTTTTCTAAAATTTAATTATTTTAAAAAATATTATATTTTGTTATGAATAAATGATTAACACTAGTTTAATTAGTTATTTATAGTAAATGGGAATAAAAATATTAAATATACCCAAAGTCATTTTCCTTTAAATAATTGTTTTTTGTTATATTTTATGTTTTTAATTAAAAGTATAAATAATAAATTTTAGGACTGAAATTATAAAAAATTAACATAATTTTTGGATTTATCATTCAAATATTACTATAAATATATTTTTTATATATTTCTAAAAAAATTTATTTTTAGTTGAATAATGTAATATACTATTTTTACAAATATCATGACCTTTAGTGAATTATTTGTTAGTAATAATGATTTAGAAATTTATGAAACCCCTTTCTAGAAATAATATACATTTTATGAGTTATATTTTAAATTTAAAAATATTAATTCTAGTTTATAGACCTTTAATTAATATTTTAGAACTCAAGTAATATTTTTCTCAAAAATTATTTTTCCATACATTATATTTTATCATTTTCAAAATAAATTTTATAAATTTTTAAAGTTGATTCAAATTTAATTTATTTTAAATTTTGAATCATTAGGTACAAATTATATAATAAAAATCAAGTTATTTTTAAAAATAAATGTAAGTTGATTAATTAAAATCAAGTTACCTTGGTAAAAACTTAAATGGTAAAAGTAAAAATCTAAGAGTAAATGACAAAAACATACTTAAAACATGTGTGGGAAAGTTTTTTTGAAGAATTAATTGTTCTTATAAATCCACTATATAATATTTATTATATTTTGAGTCACTTTACCTGATACAAAATTCTAATTATTTAAATTTTATGGGTATTTAAAAAAATGATAACCCCTTTCACTTATAAAAGCGACTATCATATCTTAAATTTCCCAAAAAAACTTCTTATGATTATCCAAAACACTACCCATAACTCTCTTCAAAAAACATATATAACATAAATAGTTTTTGGTATTCTTAAAATAACATCCCTTATAGGATTTACCCCCTTTACAAAGAAGATAATCCAAGTAGTGAGGTATGAATTTCTAACTCATCCTACCTCTTTTATATTTCATTATGTTCAATTATTCTTAATAAAATCACATTAAAACATATTATAATGTTAATATAATTATCACTATTATAATATTTTGTTATTATTTTTATGTTAGAATCATTAACCACTATTCCATTTTCTATTATGAAAAATGAATATGTGAATTTTGTGTGGGTGCAGACTACTTTTTCTAAGAAGAAACATGATTCATTTTCATTAAACACAAAATACTTCAGTTAAAAAAGGTGAATTAAAAAAATATGTATGATAAATATGTCATGTTTATGTTCCAAAAATGATAAACCCTGTTACTTATTTATTTCATCCTTTAAAAAAATGAAATCATTATCCATACGTATGAGTGTACTACCTCTAACATGAAACTATACAATCTGTTTTTTCACTAAAACATTCATGGATGGTTTAAGTTTATATTTTATGAGTATATGATATATATATATATATGTAATATATATCATGAATATGTTTATTTATGGGTAATAAAAAAAAATTAAATATCATTATATTTCAATCAATTGATACTGGAATATAACCTGAAATAATTTCATCACTATTATTATATTCATGAATCATGATTAAAAATACCATATAATGTAATTATAACATTATTGATATTTATAAAACATAAATTGGAATACATATAATGGTTTGGAAATGATTAACTTTGACACAAAAAGGAAGATCAACATTTCATTTATGAGCCTAGTTTAAAATAGTCAGGATTATTAAAACTCAATACTGAAAAGATATTATAACAATATAATACATGAATAGAATTGTTATTAATGATCGATATAAATGGAACCATATATTAATAAGGTTTTTAAATAGATAATTTATATGTTTATATTTATTAAACATGAGGTTAAATCACTTTTTTAGAAGTCAAGAGTAAATGTCAGGGACTTTGAACCATAAAATCATTTCTTAGAGTTATAAAATCTCTTATTGAACTTTATTTTTATAATAAGTTCCATTTTAAATGATGTTCTATCTGAATATATATAGAAAAATATTAATTTATCCAAATCCAGTTTTATTAAATCTATTCTATTAACATATTTAAAAAAAGTATTATTTTAAAAAAACATATAACTATAAATTTCAAAACATTAAATATATAATATTTTCAGAAAGATCTTTTCATGCTTTGGTTTACATTATCTTCAAATGATCTATCTTCAACGGAGTTATGTTTCATGTTTTAGCCTATATTTTCATTTATTCTTTTATTATTTTGGGTGATCATATTTTCGGTATGAAACAATTTAATTTAACAAGTTATTTTATACCATTTGAATGTTTTATGATACTCGTTATATTTTAATGGTTTATTTATAAAAAGTAAATTATTTCCATTTGGATGTTTAAGAAACCCATTCTTTTTCCATGAGTTCTTTAGGATATCCTGATGATTTATTTTATGTGTCACACATATTTATGGATGATGATGGGTGGGGTCTTATATTTCCCTAAAATGCATTGGTTTAAGTTTATATATTATAATATAATTAAAAGTTTACATAATGATTTTTTTACATAGATGTGGGCATGATAGGTTTGCACACAATTTTATCCAGTCATAATGAGTTTTTTCATAGAGTCATTCGAACTGTGGGTTTTGTCATAAATATTTATTTATTCTTATAGTTGTACCACATTTTCATGTTGGTTATCAAGTTATAACACATTTTCATGATGCATTTTATTTCCATAAAATTCCATGTTATCATGATTATGCCTTATTTTTAAATTGTTCTACACTTTAATGTCATGATCAAATGTTGTATGATTATTAAGATGTAATTTGAGACATGTCATGAAAATTATGCTTCCTTAATGATATTTTTATTATCTTATTTTTTTTTAACATGTGTGGCATGTTGTCTTATCGAAGTTATGTTATCAGTGTCCCAATTTTTTTTTACCCTAATGAGCATAGTACCTGTAAGGGGTCGATTCACAGGGAAGAAGAAGTTATTATTATCTTTCTTAAAAAGTTTATATTTTTTCTTAGTAAAGTGTTATGAACTTAGAATCAATTTTTCTATTTTTTGGATAAAAAGTTAATTGAATTTAAATTTCTTTAGAAAATTACTTGACAGATAAAGGAAAATATGGGAAACAAGTTTTGGTGCAAATATAGAGGAAAAATTCTTTGGGGCTGTGGATTCTTAAAAGGTTTTTTATTAAATAAAATTTCTTATGATGTTGTGTTGTTTATAATAACCCAACTCTCTGGGTTTTAATTTGTAATAAGGTTTCCTTGGTCTGGTAAACTTATATTTTGAGCTGATGAGACTGAGTCCTTGGTCTGGTAGTTATGGTTTCAAAGTTATTTATTTATCTTAGTCTATTTTTGAGTCAATGAATATGCCCAATGATCATGGAAGTATTTATCTTTATTTTTCTTTTAAATCCCTAAAAATTTTTCCCTTGTTCTGGATCAGAATTTTTTTTGATAAGATAAATTGATTAAAGAAGAATAAGAAGAGGCTAACAGAACAAACACATTCATAAAAACTAATATAAATTAAAAATATTTCATCACCCACAACCCCAACACACTGGGTTTTTAGCTACATATAGATGAAAATATAATAATAGAATCCTCAATACCTGATGTGATCATCACAGAAAATTCGAGGAGAGAGTGGATCTTCATTAGATTGGTAGAATGGAAAAGTATTTAAATAATGATTGCATGATAGTAGAGCTTCTTTCCTTCGGACCTTCACCCTTTTTCTCTACACCTTATACCAGAGGCCAATATATCTATTTATAGAAAATAAAAGTACACAACGTGTGTCCAAAGTACATGGCTTGTACTTTTTTCCACACACTTTTGTCATTTTTTTCTCCACTGGTAGGTGGCATAACATGTCGTCTTTGACTTGGAACATAGCGCCGCATGGTAGTTAGATGTACACGGTGTGTAGCACTACCACACATGGTGGGTACTCTCTTTAATCGGCCAAAAACTACTTCTAGAAGGGGATACAAACCATATAAATGTGTGCACATGACGTGTAAATATCAGTTATCCACATGGGCATGTAGACTTCTTCTCAACCACCAGCCTCTTCTAGAAGACTATACATAGCATTTAGTTTTAGTACATGGTGTTTATAGGCTTTTGGTAACTTGGGCATGTACTTGTCCAAACCAATCCATGTATGAGTCTGAGTGTACACAACGTATATAATGTACACACCATGTAGTTGTATGTTTTGCTTAATTTTCCCCCAGTTTGTGTGTTTGGCCAGAAATCATCTAAAAATGAACAAGATCACCAAAATAAAAGTATTTTTTTAATATGTAGTAGGTATTTTCTAAAGAGATGTTCTTATTTTCATTAAAGTACGTGGAAATGTATACACTAATCAGGTGGACCAAACTCTCCCATACTTAGTAATTTTTGATTCCCTTGAGAAAATCTCAACATATAATTAAAAGAATCTATATTTTAAAAGGAAGGAATTCAGTTAACCATAAATGTAAATGAAACAGTCATAGGGGGAAATTTTTAAAATGGTACAAAATACTTTCAATTCATAAGATATTCTAATCATACCTCATATATAATTCAACTAAATACTTTATCCTTCTTTAAACACATGTTTCAACATTTAAAAAAAATATGAAATCCACTTGATGATCTACCTCACCAGTAATATACTCAACACTCAAGATATTTTAAATCAAAGTTATTCTCAATCAAAGATATATACACTATATCCATAGGTTTACAAGAAATCTAGTTCTTTACTTCAGAAAATTAATTTACCAAAATCATGAGGGCTTTTCAATATATATTAAATGTATCTTTATCTAAGGGTCGGTAGGTTAAGATGTGAAAAATAACTCTAATGATTTAAAAAAGAGGATAAATTCTTTAAATAATAGTACAAGATATTCAAATTTAAGCTCAGTGTAAAAACATCCTCAACAAGCTCTGTCAAATGATCTTATCACCACCATCTCCTTTAGTTAAGTAGGGTTCACAAACCAATAAGTGAGTATAAGGTTCCTTCGTTAGTATAATAATAAAAATATTTTTTTAACAGAACAAAAGTGACCTTTTAGAAATTCCACAAATAGGGGTTTAGAACCCTCTTTTCTCCAAATGATCAAGAGGCTCTCCCCCATACTTAATTTCATGACAATTCACAAAAATATGCCATGTACTACCAAATCCTTCTTTTAAGCTCAAGTGAATAATCATGAAAAATCATAAAAGAATTAGGGTAGGAAGGGAAATAGGCTTGTAATATAGATTCCTATATAGGCTATTCATGGTTTCCAGGGGTTTCATGAAGATCATATGTAGGGTTTTTCTGAAGATAAATGGGTCTAAATAATCTGATGCCTTAATAATTTTAATGTAATTCAAAAATTCTTCATGTTTCAAAAAGAAAAATTTGCAAATTCTGGTAGTTATGTATATCCTAAGAATCTATCAAGAAAGAGGGTATTATAAAGAATATGATGAATGGGTTTAGAATATCTCTCAGGAGTGGGAAAAACAAATAAAGATACAATCTGGTCATGACTTGCATATAATTGATTAGCCTAAACAATGTAATTATCCAAGGATTACAAGTTGCAATTTAAACAATATCAGCAATTATTTTATAACACTTACAAACCAAAATAAACATGAAACTTATAAAAAATTACAACTTTTAGATTTATTATTTAGAAATACAATTAAATAAAATTTATTCATGTTTTAAAATATATCTTCTAATAATTATGTCTCCTAGATGATGATAAGGGCAATGACTAAAGCGGTTGAGAGATTCTCCCCCATACTTAATATCGTACATAGTCCACCAAGTGCTCTATAAATATAGAGAAGGGAATGGGGGAACACAACAGTGGACCAGAAAAAGGGGAAGGAATGAAATAAGTAAATTGAGAAAGAAAAAGAAAACAATGTAAGATGGGAAAAACAATACTACCCTCATTTCTAGGTGAAGAAAGACAGGAAGTGGTGGATAAGTGCAGCCCAAATCATGCCAGAGTACATATGACGATCATGTAGATAGAACACTACAAGAATACACAACATATATAGGCACAAGATATCATATATATATATATATATATAATGAAAAACATGTGTCTAAAAACTAGTCAGGGGGCCAACTACAAGGAGGCATCATCTGGTACCGAAATAGTCCAGAGATAAGGATCATTAGCAATAGAAACCAGAGGCTAGGAATCTACACTTAGAAGAGAAGCCATGGGAGTCGGAGCTGTAGGACCTGGACTTGGAATAGGAGGCTTGGAAACTATCCCTGGACTGGAAGCAGAATTAGAAGTAGCAAGGCCCATAGTGGAGATGAGAACAGAATCTGTGTCTAGTGAAGTAAATGGCGGTGGAGTGACAGAAGAAGGTCTATGAGCTGAGGTAGTGGCAGGTGGCAGTGGTAGTGGAATACCATGATGCGAAAGAAGAAGCCCCAACAGCTGCTCGAGTTGGTCTTGACATTGATCGAGACGAACCAAGTGCTACTCCACCGCAGCTAGGCATAGGGAATAGGAGAGATCGACCAAGGGTGCATAGGTAGGTGGGGAAGTAGAGGGAATAGAAGAAGGAAGGTTAGGTGAAGGGGGTGGGGTGGGGAAGCTGGAAGGGGTGAGGAAGGAGGAGCAGGTACATTGGCAGGGGAAGGAGGGTTAACAGGTGGTCGGTGTGGTTCCTGAGCAAGGACGTAATCACCCCCTGCTTTCAGACCAATCCCATGCGAATAAGCATGAGAAAGTCCGTCCACTGGGGGAAACCTAACCGGTCATAGTGAAGAGAAGGATAAAAAACCCCGAGGTGATGGGAGAGACGAGTGGCGTAAACCCCGCTGTTCAGGTTTCGCTGATGGCTGGTAAACATGGCATGGAAATAGGAGGCTAAAAGGTAAAGGAGGTCTGGGTAGTCCTACCAAATGACACGGGTGAGGAGATCCATGTCATGGTTGGTCAGAACCCCCATATCCTCATGGCAGGGAAAAAGGCTGGCGCAAAAGCACCGGTGGGTGAAGTGGAGGATAGGGTCAGTAATGAGGGTACTCTTCTAGGAAGTGGGGGTGTATCGGTGGTCAGGCCCAACAATCTCCCTCCACATGGAACCGAGCTTAGAGTGCTCGGGCCAGTTCAGGGTAGAGATAAGGGGTGGGGTGATGAGATGAGGATAGAAACTGCACCCTTGGCCAAACATGGTCATAGTAAGAGAGAAGGGTCGTCTGCCTAACCAAAATCAGACCATAGGGACCGCATCGCTAGGCATCTCCCGGTACTCGAGCCCGTTGAACTCAAAGGAAGTATCAAATTCCAAAAATAAATCTCGTAAAATAGGAGTGCTGACCTAGAAGATCGTGAGTAATAGAGTGTGCCTCAGGAGATCCTCCAACTCTACCCAGATACCCAGCTACTGAGGGATGCTTCTATCCAGATAGCAGCTGCTCAATGGGATCAGGCGGTGAAAGAAATGCTGGACTCTGTCATGGTCCAAGTCGGTAACCGAGAACACCATGCAAGGGTATGTGACACCTGTAGGGACTTTCTTAAGTGGGATAGCAGCATGGGATGGCTTAGGGGGAGGAGCGACTATAGTAGATGGAGGCTCACTGGATGGGGTGGACGATGATGGACTAGTGGTGACTGAAGAGGGAACGGGAGGTGTGGTAGCCAGTGGAGAAGAAATGATGGTGCTCAGAGGCTCTATGTAGGATGGTGGAGGTATGGAAGTACTAGGAAAAGCCTTTTCTGAAAATGCGAGTGGTAAAAGGATGGCCACCAGAAGAGGTTAGTACACTAGATAGTCTGAAGATGGAAGTGTCATGGGCTGGAGTCGGATCCGATGAAAAATGGGCCTCTCGCCCTCAGTGGTGGAGGTGGGACGCTTTCCACGCAAAGGTTCTCTATCTACCATATCTTGAAAAATAAAGAAAAAACCAAAAAAAGAAAAAGAAAAGAAAAAGGAAAATAAGAAAATGTGAGAAAACTGAAAAATAAAACAAACACAATGTGTATATCTAGAGTACACGACATGTAGTAAAAGTGGGTTAGCATCCTGTGTTCTCTGGATAGACACACTGAGTGAGCATTGAATAGACCAGGGAAGGATACATGGTGTGTACCAAACATACATGTCATGTTTATGCAAAGTTGTCCTGGTCAAGTGTTGGAAATGGCATGAGCACCGTCTAGCAGAGCTAAAAACACAGGACACATCATGTGAGAGGACAACACAGTGTGTGAAAGAGTAGAAGTTATATGTCCGTGTGAAGTGCTAGACACAGGATGGCCAAAAGAAATGGTAGACGCATGATGTACCAAACAGACACTCTGTGTACGTGAACATGGTGTACGAGGCCGTGTCCAAATGGTACCCGATCACGGTGGGGGCTGGTACACAGTGTGTACTGAACATACACACCGTGTATTTTAAAATTGTGAATAATTCGATGTGTGGACATGTAAAAAAGTACACGACATGTGTTCTTCAAATCGTGCCCATGTATTGCGGAAACTGAATGGTCAGTTGATCCACAGATCACCCTAAACACCTATGAAAACTTTAAATAAAGGGTGTAGAATGGCGTACCTGGACCGAGGATCACAATGCTGTAGAAATTAGAAGATAAAATTCTCGAAATCCATGGATTTGGGAAGCGGAGGCTGAGCGGCGTGCGGGAGAAGAAATAAGGAGGGGGGGGGGGGTTCGTGCGACATAGGCTAAAGCTGGGTGGGGCGTGACTTTTATAGCCGAGATACACGACATGTAGTCTGTTGATACACTCCGTGTACCACATTTAAATATATATATATATATATATTTATATATACTATTATTATGGTAAACTATATAATTATTAATATTAATAATTAAAAGAAATATAAATATAAATAAATATATATATATACAAATAATTTATCAAAAATAAAATTGTACACTGAATGTATCGATAAATACACGTTGTGTGTTCTAACACTGTGAAAATAGAAGTACAAACTTTGGTCTGGTGCATGGGGAGAGGTTCGAACTGGTGATCGTCCATTCCAAACGGAATCCCTCAATCAATAGAGCAAGGGTTGTACTACTGATCCTATTTATTATTTAAATATATTTAATGTATAAGTCCTATACTACATAGGAAGAAGTAAATTCACGACGTGTGGTTGTTAATTATACAAAAAGGGATGAAGCATAAAGATTAGCTGAGTTCAAACCCAGGTCTTTTAGATCCATGGTCGAGACTCTACCAATCTTCCAAATTTACCAGCATGTATTTCTTTTATATTAAAAATCCTTTTAGTTTAGTAATGAAAACATGGCACACATGACGTATTTCAAAAGACACGTTGTGTGGTTTTATTAAAATGAAAAATGATGGAAATGGGGAGGTTTTTAAGATTCGAACTCGGGTCTTCTAAAACCAAGTTAAAATCTAGGCCAACCGATCCATCCCCATCATGGGTTTTCTTATAAGAATATATATATAATATGAAAAATACCACACACGTCATGTAAGAAAACATGAAGATAAAATGGAGGAACCCTGTGATGATGGTAGGTTGGGAGGGATTCAAACCGGTGATGTCTGGGATAAACTCCAGTGACCTTACCATCGGCACCAGCATCATCCCAGTTTATTACTTAGTTAAACTATATTTTTATAATAGTTTGAAGATTAATGTAAAGGAAAAAGTACACACTATGTAGATAATTGGAACACGACGTGTATACTCTGGGTTTCCTCCCAGGAAGCAGCTTTGTTTTTAGGTCGTTGGCTCGACCGACTTACCTGTACTTTACCTGAGATGCATGGTGGACAACATTCCCACCATGTCCTCCATGTGATGGTAAATCTTTAACCACTATCAGTTCACCTTGAAAGTTTTACCATCCTCTCCAAAAATTCCCACCGCTCCATGATGGAATACTTATATGACTAGGAATGTTCCCGTCTATCTTGACTTTAACTTCCATGGGAATAATCGAATATGAGAGTTAAAATGGAGTACCTGATCACTGAGTTGGATAGATTTTCAAGAAATCATCTGGTTGTTAATTTCTTTTGTCTTCTCCTTGTACAGATTGGTGATATCATAAGCCTCTAATATGAATTTATCAAGTTTTGATAGTTGGAACTTATACTTCTTTTTATCTGCCTTCATATTAAAATTCAGGGCCTTGATGGACCAGCAGGCCTTATGCTCCAAATCTACCAGTAGATGGAATGACTTTCAATAGATGATGCAGAATGGAGACCTCCCATTAATGTTTTGAAAGCATTCTGATATGTCTACAAAGCATCATCCAGCATCTTGGACCAGTCTTTCCTCAAAGTGTTCACTATTTTCTCTAGAACCTACTTGACATCACAGTTGGAGAGATCCACTTGTCCATTGGACTTGGGATGATATGGTGTCCCCATAGGATGCTTTACTCTATACTTCAAAAGTATTCCTTTCATCAATGTGTTATCAAAATGGGTCCCTCTGTCACTGATTAGTACATAGGGAATGCTGAACCTGCTAAAAATATGTTCTTTTAAGAATCCCACGACTACCTTAGCCATGTGATGTGCTGTAGCAGAAACTTCTGCCCATTTGGAGATTTGGTCGATGAAAACAAAGTTGTAAGTGTTCCCGAAAGATGGGGGAAATGGTCCCATGAAATCTATGCCCCAGACATCGAAGATATCAAACTCCAGGATGGGGTGTTAGGAAATCTCATCTCAACGTCCCACATTACATGTTCTCTAGAATCGATCTAAATTAGAAACAAATGCTCAACATCTCTATGCATGGTGGGCCAGAAAAACCTAGTCTTAATGATCTTTGCTATTATACGGTCAGGCCCATGATGTCCCCCAACTAGAGAGGCATGACATAATTCTAGGACACCATGAAATTCAGTTTTCGGGATACAACGATGGATCATCCCATATCCACATGATCAGAATATCATAGGATCTTCCTAGAAGTACCTATTTACATCAGAGAAAAATCTCTTCCTTTGTTGGAAGGAGAGGTCAGGGTGAACAACACCTGTAACCAGAAAATTATCAATATCAGCATACCAAGGTCTAGGTGTTTCATTAACCAAAAATAGGTAATCATCCAAGAAATCCTCCCTGATCTCCCGATATTACTCTTTCTCCAAATGAGGTAGCTCTAGGTGAAAGAGATGATCAGTAACAATTTTTTTTCTCCGTTTCTTATCTCAGATATTACAATAAAATTATTTTAGGAGAATTACCCATCAGATCAATCATGAATTTGCATCTTTCTTGTTCAACATGTACTTTAGTTCTGTATGGTTAGTGTAAACAATAACTTTAGATAGCACTAATTAAGAACAAAACCTGTCAAAAGAAAACACCACTTCCAGCATATCCTTTTCTGTGGTGGTTTAATTCATCTATTCCTCATTGATAATCCTGATGGAATAATAGATGGGTCAAAAAATTTGTTCAAGACACTGGCCCAAGACTACTCCTACTACATAGTCACTGGAATCACACATAACTTCAAATTGTTCTTCCCAGTTGGGAGCAATCATCACTGGAGATTCCACTAGGCGCTAATTCAGGTGCTCGAAAGCTATGGTGCATGGATCATTGAACTCAAATACAACATCCTTGGTCATAAGATTGGTGAGGGTATGGGATATTTTTGAGAAGTCACGGAAAAACCACATGTAGAAACCTGCATGCCCCAGGAAGCTGCAGATGGCTCTGAAGGAAGTCAGAATAGGAAGTCATGAAATGACTTCTATCTTTTCGAGTTCCACCTCTACTCCCTTTTCTGAGATTCTATGGCCAAGGATGATACCACTTTGCACCATCAAATGACACTTTTCCCAGTTCAAAACCAGGTTAGTGTTCTCGCATCTTTCTAGAACTAGATTTAGGTGTCACAAACTAGTGGTGAATGAATTCATGTAAATGAAAAAATCATCCTTGAATACCTCAAGGATCTGTTCCTCCATGTCTTTGAAGATAGTAAGAACACAGTGCTAGAAGGTGGAAGGGGCGTTGCACATGCCAAAGGACATCCTTTGGTAAGAAAAAATACCATTGGGGAGAGTAAATATGCTCTTATCTTGATCCTCTAGAGCAATAGAAATCATATTGTAGTCGGAATAGCTGTCGAGGAACCAATAAAATTTGTTCCATACTAGTCCCTCTAGCATCTGATCCATGAAAGAAAAGGGGAAAAGATCCTTCCTTGTGGCGTCATTCAGCTTCCTGTAGTCCATACAGACTCTCCAGCCCATGATAGTGTGTGTTTGTATGAGCTCATTCTTATCATTTGAAATCACAGTGATACCATCCTTTTTGGGTACCACTTGTATGAGACTCACCCACGAACAATCCGAGATGGGATAAATGATGCCTTCATCCAATAACTTAATTACCACTTTATTCACAAATTTTTTCATGGGGGGGGGAGGTTCAGGCGTCGTTGTGGTTGCCGAGATTACTTTGAAACTTCTTCAAGTAGCACCTTGTGGGTGCAAATGATAGGGCTGATTCCCTTAAAATATGAAATTGTCCACCCAATAGCATGCTTCTTCTATTTCAAAACCTGCAGAAGTTCATCCTCTTGCTCTTATGATAGTGTTGCACTAAGTATTACAGGCAATGTTTTATGGTCTCCCAAATAGTCATACTTAAGAGAATACAAAAGAGTCTTCAGTTCAAGTTCAGGTGCCTTTAGAATCGAAGGTACAAGTGGTTGAACCTTTTACCACTCCAAAATATCAGGTATAACTACCCGTTTCGAGTAGTGGACGCCTTGGCCTTCTAGGAATTTCAGATCCAATTGTTCTTTTTCAAGTATAATTTTTGGAATAATAAAGTAATTTGAGGTGATATAATATACCAAATCATCCCCTTCATTACTCAAGTGATCATCCATAGTGGTCACTACATAACAGCCCTCATGATCTGACAATGATGCATACTTGATGAATTTGATGACATTGTTGGAGACTCTTTCATCTCCTACCTAGAAAATCATATCCACATGGTGAACATCGATCATTACCTTCCCATTGGCTAGGAAAGGTAATAATAATGTGAGAGGGGACTTCTGGTATTCCTCTATTTCGAGGATGATGAAATATGTAGGGAGGATTAGCCTACCCGCTTTGACCAGCATGTCTTCTAGTAGACCCTTCAGATATTTGATGGATCGATCAGCAAGCTGAGGGCTACTCAGGTAGGATTCAGGTCATTGAGTCCCAGATTTTTAAAAACTCTAAGGTGCATAATATTGACACTATCCCCTAAGTCATATAGGGCCTTCCCAAATACATATGGTAAAATAGTGCATGGAATTGGGAAGCTACCTAGATCCTGGAGTTTGGGAGGAATCGAATGCTGGAGGACTACTGAACACTCCTTGGTTAGGGAAATAGTTCCTAGATCCTCCATCTTTCTTTTGTTAGAGAGAATATCCTTCATGAATTTCACATAAGTGGGCATCTGAGTCAGTGCCTCTGAAAATGGAATATTGATGTGAAGTTTTTTGAATACATCCATGAATTTTACAAACTTCTGGTACAACTTTCTCTACTTCATCCTCTCTGGGAAGGGTAATTCAGACTCAAAGAGTTTGAAAAACCTTTTTCCCTTTATTTGGGGGAGCCTCCATCAGTGGGATTTTGGATGAGGAGGGGTCTAGAACTATACCTTCATCATTAGTAGGGAGTATAGGTGCACTTGGTTGTGTTTGTTCCTTCTGTTTTATCTCCCTTCCGCTTCGTAGTGTGATGACATGAGCCTCTTCCCTTAGGTTCTTCTCAGTGTTACCCGGTAGTGTACCGGGTTGCCTCCCCAAGAGTTGGTTTTCTAGCTGGCTAATTTGGTTCATCAGGCCTCGAATGGGAGCCTCCTGATTCTGTAATCTGGTCTCATCAGTAGATATAAATATGCTCATGAGATCCTCTAACCTTGAGGTATTATCCTGCTAAGGTGGCTATATAGCTGGTGGAGGTGGTGGCTGTCATAGCTACTCTGAGTGAGGGTTCTCATACCCTTACTGCTGATAAGAGCCATGTTGGGGATATTTCTATCTCAGGTACTGGTTTTGATAAGGAGGCTGACTATATATGGGAGGTCACTGGGGCGGAGGATTTTTTTGTTGTTGGCCCCATCCTGTGTTCTATTGGTCATACCATGCTAGGTTTTGGTACTGCTGGTACTGGTTTGGCCCTTGGTTTTGGGAAACATAGCTCACCTCACTTATCGAAGGGCCACCTGTAGAACACAAACATTCTCTAATTATGAGGTTATCACCACATTTGCTACATGATGGATGGTTGGCCGCATGTACTTGGGACTCCCCCTTCATATTGATCATGTCGATCTTTTTGGACACAATGCCCAACTAGGAAGCTAGCATAGTTGTGGAATCGATATTATGCATACCTCATTTCTGTGTGCCCGGCTTAGAATTTCACTGGAAACTATTGGAAAACACGTCTTCCAGTAGTTTAAAAAGTTCTTCAGGGGACTTCCTCATAAATGTACACCTTGAAATATCATCTACCATGGACTTTGTATTCGTTATTATTCCTCCGTAAAAGTCTTAGACTTGCATCCAAAGTGGGAGTCCATAGTGTGGGCATTTTTGCAACATCTCCTTGAAGTGCTCCCATGATTCATACAATAACTCTGAGTCGTGCTGTTGGAAGTTGTGTATTTCGTTCCGTAACATTACTGTCTTTGAGGGTGGGAAGTATTTAAAAGGGAATACCTGGGATAGCTCCCCCTAGTTGAGGATAGATCGTTTCAGAAATCCTTTTATCCAGTCTTTCGCCTCATCCCTTAGAAAGAAGGGGAAAAGGGGAAGAAAAATGGTGTCTGTGGACACTCCGTGGTAGCAGAACATGTTGTAGACCTCTAAAAAATTAAAGAGGTGGGAATTGGGGTCCTGGTTGGGCAAGCTGCTGAACTGAATGGTGTTTTAGATCAGATGAATAATAGAAAGATTGATCTTGAAGTGTTCTGCCTACACCAGTGGACACATGATGCCCATGTTAGCTCTATGAATAGATGGTAGGCCGTACTCCATAAGAGTACGGCGTGGTGGCAGATATTGATGGAGTGGAGCCAGCATATACTGTTGATCCTAAAGAGCGAAGTACGGCCCTTGTCCTGGATATAAAAATGGAATCTGATCCAGTTGGAACTGTTGGAGTTTCTATGGGCCATACCTTAAAGAAAGTGGAGCTTACTGGTTCTGGTTGTCATCTGGACCTAACAATTTTCTAGCTCCTTGGACAGTAGCTGAATTTCCTTCTTATTTCAGTTCCATTGTATTGTTTTGGTTGTGCTCAACCATGACTGCTCGTTTTCACCTCAAGAGTGTTCGTTCGATCTCTGGGTCAATTGGGAAAAACCTCAATGACTTAGCGTTCTTGGAACGAGTGAGGTAGCTGCTCATATACCTATAGACCTGCAGAATAAAAAACACACCAAGCGTAAACAAGGAAGAAGAAATATAAAAATAAATGAGATTAGAAAGGATATTTTTTGGGAATTTTTAATTTTTTATTTCCACTAAAATTTAATACAAATTTAATTAAAACAAAGACAAAATTAACTTTTCATTCTTCCCGGGAATCGACGCCAAAATTTGGCCTGTCGTTTTACTAAAGGTATGTTATTGGTGTCCTAAATTGTTTTACCCTAATAAGTATAGTACTAATAAGGGGTTGATCCACATGGAATAAGTAGTTATTATTATCTTTCTTAACTAGTTTTTATTTTTTTCTAAGTGAAGTGTACTGAATTTAGAGTCAATTTTTTAATGTTTGGATAAAAAAGTAATTGCATTTAAATTTCTTTAGAAAATTACTTGATAGATAAAGGAAAATATGGGAAATTGGTTTTGGTGAAAATATGGAGGAAAAATGCATCGGGGCTGTGGATTCTTAAGAGGTTGTTTATTAAATAAAATTTCATATGAGGTTGTGTTGTTCATAATAAACCAACTCTCTGGGTTTCAATTAGTAACATGGTTTCCTTGGTTTGGTAAACATATGTTTAGAGTTGAGGAGAGTGACTCCTAGGTCCATTAGTTAGTGTTTCACAGTTATTTACATGGCTTAGTTCATTTCTAAGTCGATGAATGCATCCAATGATCATGAAAGTATTTATCGTTATTCTTCTTCTGAATCTCTAAAAATTCTTCCCTTGGTTTGGATCAGAATTTTCAGTGATAAGATAAAGTGATTAAATAAAAATAAGAAGAGTCTAATAAAACAAACCCATTCATAAAAACTAATCTAGATTACAACTCTTTCATCACCCACAACCCCAACACACTAGGTTTTTAGTTACACATAAAAGAAAAGATAAGAATAGAATCCTCGATACCTGATGTGATCATCGTAGAAACTTCAAGGAGAGAGTGGATCTTCAGTAGAATGGTAGAAAGGCGAACTAGTTAAATAATGGTAGCACGGAAGTAGAGCTTCATTCCTTCAGACCTTCACCCTTTTTTTCTACACCTAGAACCGGAGGCCAAGACCTCTATTTATAGAAAATAAAAGTACACGACCTATGTCCAAAGTACACGACATGTACTTTTTTTCATGCGCTTTTGTCATTTATTTATCTGCTGATTGGTGGCCAAACATGCCGTCGTTGACTTGGAACACGGGGCCACCTAGTAGGTAGATGTACATGGCATGTAGTGTCGCTAAAAACAGTGTGTAATCTCTTTAATAGGCCACCAACAACTTCTAGAATGGGAGATATGGTGTATAGATGCTTGTAAACAGCGTGTAAACATCAGTTGTCCACATGGGCATGTATACTTCTTCTCAACCATCAACCGCTTCTAGAAGACTATACAGGGCATGTAGTTTTAGTAAACGACATGTATAGGCTTCTAGTAACTTGGGCATGTACTTTTCCAAGCCAATCTATGTCTGAGTCTGAGTGTACATGGCATGTATATTGTACATGCCGTGTAGTTGTATGTTTTGCTCAGTTTTCCCCCGATTTGTGTGTTTGGTCAGAGATCACCTAAAAATGAACAAGATCCCCAAAATCAAAGTATTATTTCACCAATTAGTAGGCATTTTATGAAGACATATTATTATTTTCATTAATGTATGTGGAAATGTATACATAAATTGGGTGCATCAATGTGTTAGGATTATCATCAATGGTTTTATGATAATTTAATAAGATATTTATATCTTCATCCTTTTCTCCTTTGTGTTTATTATCTGATACATTATGATATGGTTTTCCCATTCCAAACATATAAAGATCTCCCATTTCACATGTTTGCATCCCATAAGTTAAGAATATGATTACATCAAGTGATATATCTATAAAAGGTTGTAGAGGAGTGTGATTACATAGATTTTTTTCAATTTTGGAAGAATAAAATGATTATGTAACTAATCTACAAGACACTAAACCTTTCTATCCCTAAATTATGAGATAATTTTTGAGATTTATTATCTAAATCAAGAAATTAATATAATATTTATGTTGTATTTAGGTTTGATAACTTTAGTTGGTATTATTGGTAGTTTTAACTGTTTTTTGATATTAATTTATTGAAATTTAGAGATAACCCTAGGGAAAAATATAAGGGAATATTCTAAATATAGATAATGGGGAATTTTTTGGTATAGTATAGATTGTGTGATTTTACTAGAAATTACATCCCTATTTGGATACAAAAAGTTGATACAGGATCTAGCACAAATGTACCTATGGGTAATAACCCAAAAAATGGGGTATTGGGTATTAATTTGATCGTTACCTTGTAAATGAAAAGGGTTCATAACTACACACTTAGTTTTATAAACCCAAGGGAATTCTTTAGTTCATAAAATTATATTTACAAACCATAATAAAAGATCATTGTATGATGTTAACTAATTAGATTATAAAACTAAATTATAAAATGACCATGGATAATCTAGATTGAAAACTATAGATTTTTAGGCTAACATATACATGTTATATATGAAATAATATAGTAAATATTATATCATATATGTTTTTGAATTCATTAATTCATTAGAAATTTTCCTTTATTCAATGTAATGGTATGAACATAAAAGAACTCTATCAACAATTAAAGTGATCACATGGGAATTAATGCACCAAATCCGAATTGGACACCATAGTTATGAATGCTTGGGTGAGAATAGTACTGGGATGGGATAACTCCTAGGAAGATACTCCTTGTGAATCTAATTATACTCCCCTTGGTATATTTATATGTAATATTAGGCATGGATTATATTTCCCAGCATAATGATCTTATAAAATTTTGAGATATGAAAATCTCATCTCATAACCCAAATCATCCTATTATTAAGTATCAATTCAAGGATGATTATTGACTTCCTATGGAAGAAAATTATATAATATGGATTAAGATGCCAAATAACTATGGAACCATGACCCAAATAATTGGGGAGGATGTCAACAATGATTACATGCCTATTGTATGATAATATACTAATGTATTTTTAGATGCACTATCTAGTATTCCCAACAGTTGAGTTTTTAATAGAGATCATACCTAGATATATACCTATCTGAAAGAGACCAAATATAATTACACCCATTAAATCAGAATGGTTAAAGAAGCAACTAAAAGAGAATTTGAAAAAGGGTTTTATTTTCCCTAGTGATTCATTATGGTGTGAACTAGTTCTCTATAACCAAAAAATTTCTGGATCAATGTGTATTTACATTGACTATCATGAGATTAATATAATCATGATCAAGAAAATTTAATATCTACCTTGTATAAAGGATCTATTCGATCAACTCAAAGGAGATTGATACTTCTTGATTATTGACCTTATATCTAGATATCATCTTTTAAGGGTTACAAGGGAGGATATTTACCTGACATATTTTCCAATAAAGTATTGTGACTATAAATTTATAGTGATACCATTTAAACATATGAATTATCTTATTATCTTCATGGATATAATTAACTAAGTCACTAGATACTACCTTGACCAATTTATTATTGTATTTATATAAGATACGATAAAGATATAGTTATAATGGTTGGAACCTGGATATGTGTCCTATAAAAATAGAAATTGAAGAAAGAGATTTTGGATGATTCACATATATCATCCTTTTCAATTAATTTATGAAATTAAAATATGTGGAGTTCTAAAACAAAACTTCTTATGGGATAGAATGTAGATAAAAATTAAAAAATACATATCTCAATAATTGATATTATAAAAAGTTAAGGATGAATAATAAAAGTCTAATAGTATGTTGCAACCATTACCCATAAATGTATGTAAATGGGAATACATCACCATATAATTTTTCATAAGACTACACAAAGCATATAAAGGAAATAATTATATTTTGGTTGTAGTCGATCACCCTATAAATTTAATGAATTTTATTACCATAAAAAAATATTTATATCTTGAATAACTCCCCATGTTATGTATAAGGGAAGTGGTAAGGCTACATGAAGTACAACTCTCCAATGTATCTGATCAGGATTCAGGGTTTACCTCAAGGTTATGGAGATGTTTTTAGAAATCTTTATAGATAGAGATAAGTTTCATCACTTCTTATCATCCTTAGAAAGATGGTCAGTATAAGAGGAAAATTCAAACATTTTAGTTTATGCAAAGATCATGTTTAATGGATTTATAAGTTTATTGAGATCAATAACTCCCCCTAGTAGATTAATTATATAGAAATAGATTATATTAAAGAATCTATATGGAACCATATGAGGCTCTATATGGTAAGAGATGCAGGACTCCAACATGCTTGGATGATATTGGAGAGAGGAATATGATAGGTTCTGACCTTGTCTAAGAAATGATGTATAATTTTCAAACCATTTATAAGAACTGAAAATTCATAAAAAGTTTAAATAATAGTTATATAGATAATCATCTACAAGATATAGAGTTTAAAATCTGTGACAATGAGTTCATTCGGGACGTGCTCAAAGGTATTCCTTGATTAGGTCATGTTTGGGTTGAAGGAATATCAAATTCCTCTAATTATTGAAATAAGTTACCAATCTACTTAGATAAGGAGTTCCTTTAAATATCACCATGGAAATGGGTTTTGATATTTGGGAAGGGATGTTGAGCCCAAGATATATTAGTGCCCTTGATATCATTGATCATGATTGGGTCATATAATTACACTTAAAACTTCCTCCATGCCTCTCTCAAATTCATGATGTGTTCCATGTATCACTTTTTATAAATTACATTCTAGATAAATCATAAGTACTAAGTTCATAAGTTGTTGAATTGTAACAAGGCCATCCATGGGAAACAAGACCATCCATCTAGTCAAACATATTTAGTGAAGTCATAATTTTTAGAAGGGTACATATTAACCTAATGATGTAATTATAGAAAAGTACCTACACATTTTTTCATCGTGAAATAAAATTTTCTTGATTAATTTTTTTTAAAGAGATTATAAAGTAACAACTTGAGTTTTTGTAACATATTCCTCCTTGAATACTACGTTGGATAGTTTTATCCACACACAAAATTGAAACCAAAAATATATATTATGTTATGAAGTATTCATATAATTGGTTGATATAATTAGTGGTAACAGAATTATGAAATATATATATATATATATATATATATAAAGAAGAACAAAAAAAATAATGTTCATTTTAAATATCAAATCAACTAGTCTATCCAAGAAAATAAGAATTTTTTAATCTATTTTTTCAATAATAAAATATTTTTGATATAAATAATTGATTAATAATAGTATAATTATTAATTTATATTGAATGATAATAATAATATATATTATACAAAAAGTCATTTTCATATAAAAAATTCTCTATATTTTTTATTTTTAATTAAAAAAATTATAAATTTTAGGATATGAATTTTTAAAAATTAACTTCATTTTGGATTTATCATGTAAATATTATAAAAAGATGAATTTTATAGATTTCCCTAAAAACAATAGTTTTTATGTGAATAGTACAATATAAAATTTTTACAAGTATCACATCTTTTATGGAATTATTAATTTATAAGAATAATTTTTAAAATTTTGAAACTCTTTGGAAGACAAAATCTTTATTATAATAGTTCTATTATAAATATAAAAATACAAATTCTTCATTACAAAACTATATTTAATGTTTTAGAACTTATGTAATACGTTTATCAAGAAAATATTTTAATACATTATATACTTATTATCTTAAAATTATTTTTAATCACTTTTAGTAAATGAATAAAATTAAATGGATTAATAATTTGGAATAATTGGTTCCAAATTATATAATAATAAATATTTTATTTTTTTTGAATAAAGGATGATATTCTTAGTTAAAAACCAGTTAACACAATGAAAGATGAAATGGTAAATGTAAATAATGTAAGAGTAAATGACCTCAAATTGTTTAAAACAAATGTGGAAAATTTTAGTTATGGCCTTGATATTTCTTATCACATCCCTTATCCATTATTTCTCAATTTTTCCTTCACTTTACTTGAGTGTGACTTCCCATTATTAAAATGTTTTGGGTATTTACAAAAATGGCATCTATTTTCACTTATAAAAGGGGATCACTTGTACTCACATCCCCTCCTTCCAAAAACCACAATGTTTAGCCCAAAATATACCAAAAAATATACTAAACCCTAATAAACACTTTTAATATTTTATGTTCTTCTCAACCATACCTTAAATTCATAACCCTCTTTCTAAGGAAGGTAATCCAAGCAGTGAGGTATAAATTTAAAATAGATCCTCCCTCATTTCTATTACATTATGTGCAATTATTCTTCATAAAATTCCATTAAACTATATTATAATGATATAATCAGTATCACTATTATAATTTTATGTTATTATTATGATGGTAAAAGAATTAACCACCCTCCCCTTTTCCATTATGAAAAACTAAAATGTGAATCATGCATGTGTGCAGACTACTGCCTCCAAAAAAAAGATGATTATTTTTTCATTATTAACTAAACATTGATGGTAAAAAGGGTAATTAAGTAAATATTTATGTTTTTATGTCATATTTATATTCTTTAAATTATAAATCATGATACTTTTTTTCTTCCTTCTCTTAGTAAATAAAATCATCATCCATGCTTATGTACAGACTACCACCTCCATGTAGTGATTAGTTTTATTTTTCACAAACCATTATAGATAGTTTTAGTTTATATATGGTGATTATATATGAAATATTTATAATTAATATAAATAATGAATATTTTTATTTATGGATAAAAAAATAAGGATCATTATAAGGTAATTCATTAATATCAGCAAATAACCAGAAACTAGTTTATCGCTATTTTGATCTTCATAAAACATAACAAAAATTCCATTGTAATAAAATTATAAAATTATAGTTATTTATAATACATTAATTCCAGTACCTTCAATTTTTTTAAATTATTATATTTGAGTGGAAAAGGAATATAAAAACCACATTTACGAACTGATTTGAAAATATTCAGGATTATTAACACTTGATGTAGAAAAGAGATTAAAATAATATGATACATGATTAAAATTATTATTAATGAAGTTTATAAATATAAATTTAAATGGATATGTCTACCATATAAGTAATTAATATGTTTATATTTATGATATATGAGGTTTAATAACTTCCAAGGAAATCAAGGGTAAATAAAAGGGAATTGGTATCTCAAATTCCTTTCTTTGAGTTATATAATTTCTTAATATATTTAATTTTTCCAAGACATTAAATTTAGAATTGTTTTATCAATTTATTTTTTTGTGAGAAATGAGTTTTTTATCAAAATCCCTATCCATGAATGTTTTTATTTTCACTTATTAAATAAAAACAAAAAAATGGAATAAGAAACTCATAACTATGACTTTTACAAAGAGGAATTTAATTTTTTAACCAAAATACTTTTAATTATTTGGTTTTCATTATATTAAAATAGTGTATATTTAATGGAGTTAATCTTTGTGTATTAACCAATATTTTTAATTATGATGTGATTATTTTGGGTGATTCATTTTTTTGTATCAAACAAATATATTCATGATGTTATTTTATACCAATTGGAAATTTTATGAAACACATTTTATTTCCATTAGATCTTTATGAAAAGTGAGTGATTTACATTTAGAAGTTTAAAAAACCCATTCGTTTTTCCATGGATTCATTAAGACATGTTGATTATTGATTTTAAGAGGAACACATATATATTAATGATGATGGATGGGGTCTTATATTCCTTTCTAATGAATATTGTTAAGTTTATATCCAATGAGATAGTCAGACATGGATATAAAGAGTTTGTTCACATAGGTATGGGAATGAGTGGTTTAATAACATTTTTAGGAATGGAACTAATGCGTTTGTTCACATAGGCATGGTCATAATAGATTTTCTCACAACAGACATTCAATAATTATGGTTTTTCAACATTTAAAAGTTGTTTATCCAATTATACCACTTTTTCAAGATACATTTCATTTATATAAAATGGAATGTTTTCATGATTACACCTTATTTTTAAGGCATTCTTCACTTATTTTTTTAGGCACACATGGTATTGGGTTATTGAGATATATTTTGATCCATTTCATAACTTTTATGATTCCTTAATGATATTGTTATGATATTTTGTCACACTAACATGTTATATGATTATTATCTATGTTGTTACGATCTTTTTATTACATTATTTATGGATTCCTCATGTACTCCATCATGTTTATGATTAGATACATTATGAAATTTTTTCCCCATTCTATACATATGAGGTCACCCCATTCTTATGTTTTCAATACCCATGTTACAAAGAGGATTATATCATGTGATATATCTTGAATGGGGTGTAGAGGATCATGATGATTGATAAATGTTTGGAATAATAATAAAATAAGATGTTTATATTGATAATAACTAAGAAACTAAACCTTTGGGTCCTTAGATTGTGCAACTACATGTGAGATGTAATTTATAAATCATGAAATTAATTTATAATTTCATTTTTGTTTAGATTGGGTCACATTACCTAATGCCTCTTATTCAGTGATCATACACTACTAGAAAAACAGGTATTTGCGACGGGTCATTTGCGATGGGATCCCGTCACAAATGGCCTTTTGCGACGGGGGTCCGTCGCAAATCGCTCGTTGCGGAAAACGCTGTCGCAACAACAATTAGTTGCGACGGGCCCGTCGCTAAAGATAGTATATGCGACGGCTATCCTTCCCGTCGCAAATATTACTCCGTATATTTGTAAAAACTTTTAAAATAGTAATTGCGACGGGACCCGTCGCAATTATGTTTTAAAAAAAATTAAAAACTATTATTAAATTATTTTAATGGATATAAAAATAATACTATTTGCGACGGGCATAGTATCCCGTCGCAAATACTATTAAAAAAATAAAAATAATAAATTATTAATAAATTATTTTAATTAATATAATAATAATCCAATTATAATTCAAAAATAAAAAATAATAAAATCTTAATAAATTATTTAAATTAATATAATAATAGAATTATAATTCACAAATAAAAATAATAAATTATTAATAAATTATTTTATTGTATATAATAATAATAGAATTATAATTCAAAAATAAAAAATAATAGAATATTAATAAATGATTTAATTAATATAATAATATTAGAATTATAATTCATAAATAAAAAAAATATTAATAAGTTATTTTAATTAATATAAAAATAGTAGAATTATTTTACATTAAAATATGAAAATAATTCAAATATTACAAAAAAATATAATTAAATTATAATATTATAAATTTTTAATATATATATATAATTTAATATTATAAAATATAAATAATTTTATTATTCATATTAATATTGTTATTTAAAAATATAATATTATTAATATTTTATAATGAGACAGAAACTACGAATAGAAAAAAATTCATATTTTGATTTAACAAACTTTATAACATAATAACAAACTCTAATCTGAAGGAGGGGGGGAGGGGGGGATCTGCAGATGCTGGTGGAGGAAACTCCATCCCTAAAGCATGAGTCAGTCGGCACATGTACTCCATCTGCTCTTGGTGCTGTTGCTGCCACCGACTCATCTGCTCCTCGTACAGCTGCTGCTGGCGTCGACGCTCCTCCTCATGCTGCTGCTGTTGCTGACACATCTGCTCCTGCTCCTGTCGGAGACTCTCTATCAGTGCAGTATGAGATCGCAACTAATCCTCATACTGTGTAGCAGAAGAAGATAAACAAGCTCCTCTCGAGCTGGACACCGACATCGCATCACTTCCATAATAATCTCTGGGAGTCAGTCGAGAGCTAATACCAACTACCTGACCCTTCTCAAAGTCATACTGGGTGGCCTGCATCCATGCTGCCTCATCAAACTGACGCCCAGTGGTCTGATCTGATGACTCGGCCTGACTCTCAGGCCGGGTCTGTGACGCTGCGGCCTCATATGACTCCTGTAGTTTCAATTTAAAATTAAAATTGTGAATATATTATATGCAGTTAATTTTTAAACTTGAAAACAAATAATACTGACCACGATGTAATGCTAACGATCACCTCTGAGCTCCCCAGTAGTAGGATCACTATACATCCTCTGATATACGTCGTACTCCATAATATTAGGGTTCTCGACAGCCTATAAGAATAAAAAATAAACTATTAATATTTATAGTTATATAAAATATTTATAAATAATGTACATACCAGATGCTATCTATGAGTACTGAAAGAACGACTCCCAGCTCGATGAGTCACCTCCTGTCTCCCCCGATTCTGCCTCCCCACCGATGATCTCCTCTGAAAGGCGCCACTCAACCAGTGCGCACATAATCCATCCCATACATGGGATGAAATGTACTCTGGTCGGTGTGCTCTACATGACTCGTCAAAATCTGACACTCCTGCTTTCTTTGTGGCAGTTTTTCTTAAATTGTGCAAAAAATGACGAAAGCGATCACACATGGCCACCTCTCATGCCTTGTGGATGGAGTCATGCATGGTATCCTCGATCGGATACCGTAAACCCTACAAATAAATCAAAATATCAAGTTAGAAATGAAATAATTTTCAAAATAAAAATTATTTATTTAAGTATATACCAACCAATGGCCGAACATGGCATGCTTCACATCAATGGGAATCTGCTCCCATGTGGTCCACGACTGAGAGAAATAGTTGCGCAAAATAGCGCTGCCCTATCCGACTGCTATATGCAGAAAACTGTAAAAACAATAAACATTTATTATGTGAATAGATTAATGAAATCTTAGTCAAATCCACAGATTATCACACAGGTTATCACACCTCTGTGTGCGTGGATCAAACCCAAGACGTGGACGTCGCTTGGGGACAGGGTCAGGAATCATCAATCGTGCAAGACCGCACCCCCTCCGCGTACTCCCTGAAGCGCCTGCACACTGAGGGTCATCTGCCAGCAACTCATCCGCATCAAAAGGTAGGTCAGCATCCGCCAACTCACGAAATGTCTCGTCGTCCATCTTAAACAGAAAATGTTAATGTTGTTAGAAAATAATTGATAATTACTATTATATATACATATATATATATATATTTTATGATTGTATATAACTACCATGGAATTCTATCAGTGTTCAGCTTCATCATCATCTTCATATATGTCAATGTCATCTTCATATTCCTCCTCAACATAATCGATATCCATTCGAGTTCCATTTGCTTCATCTCTTACCATTTCAAATTCATATGTGACATCATTAACATCATCGTCATCACCGACTCTTAAATGTGGGGTGTCGTCATCGATACTCATGTCTCTTTGTAAAAAATATTGATTTTGATGACTCTCTTGAAAAACTTCAATTCTTTGCACATCAGTGAAAGCACATTCACTTTGACTAAACTGATTGTCTCAAATTTTGATTTTTATTACACTCCACCAATCAGTCAAGTCTCTTGATGTAGCACAGTACTTTGCGTAATAAACTTGATGTGCCTGTTGTGCCAAAAAGAATGGTTCATTTACTACGAGAACACTTTTACATTTAATATTGATAATTTCATGAGTCGGATGAACACGCACGCCTCTCTCTATATCCAACCACCGACATTTGAACATGGTTATGTAATGTTGTCCAAGATAACAAAGTTCAATGATTTCATCAAGTATGCCATAAAAGTCAACTTCATTTTCTCGATGATGAGATACTCTCAAGCTAACTCCACTGTTCATTGTTTTTTTCGATTCCCCATATGCATGTGTGTGAAATCGAAATCCATTCACCACATATGCATTATAAGTTTTAACAAGTTTGGAAGGTGGGTTACTCAATATACACAGCTGTTTGTCAGTTTTATCAGCATGTCGAGACACCTGAAATTTTTTGAAATAATTATCAATATAGTAAACTATACATTGAATGAGTTGCTAAAAGATAAAGAATTTATGTTACCAGTTTTTGAAACCACTGAGAGAAATTTTTCTGTCGGCATTCTTCGAGAGCAGCTGCTGTAATTTGTGGAATTTGTTTCTTGATATGATTATCATACAACCTATAAAAACCAAAGTTATTTACTGTAACATAAATGATAGAATAAGTGATATAAACACTTACAGTACAACTGATGTCATCTCTTCACAGTTGAGCAGAACATACGTATGAGCTTTGTGTTGTTCATCATCCGAAAGCCAGCATTCATAAACTCCACCAAAACCAAGCTCTGGCTGGTTGAAAATAGATAATTGATTGTCGATTTCATCAATATTCCTCTCGTTCCATCCCATTCGGTTGTGTTTTGAAGGATACTCAGATTCAAAATAATGGGAGCAGAAAAAAGATATTTCCTCTTGCAAATAAGCTTCTGCAATAGATCCTTCAACAGATGCTTTGTTACGTACTTTTCTTTTCAATTTTTGCATGCATCTTTAAAATGGGAACATCCATCGAAACTGTACTAGACCTCCACATTTGGCTTCATATGGAAAATGTAACCTCAAATGTTCCATTGAGTCGAAGAAAGATGGCATAAATATTTTTTCCAGTTTACATATAATTACAACAACATCTTATTCAAGTTTTTATAGAGCATCATAATCTACTGTAGCTGCCAAAATTTCCCGAAAAAAGTGAGACATGTCTGTTATGGAATCCCAAATCACAGAATTCAACAGACCTATTAATCAAATCGATAGAAGTCTTTCCATTATAAAATGAAAATCATGACTTTTTAATCCAGTAATATGACCATTCTTTACACATCTACCCAAATTAGAAGCACAACCATCTAAAAGTCTCGAGTCTGTAATCCATTGACAAAATAATAAACGGTTTTCTTTAGACAGTGTATAAGCTAGTTTTGGTTTCAGTAACCTTTCTTTTCTGACATTCTCAAACAGTTCCAGTTCTAGACGCCTGCAAATTTGGGCAAGATCTAAACGTGCATTTACATTGTCTTTTCTCTTTCCTGGCATATCCAAAACTGTATGAAACAAATTATCAAAACAGTTCTTCTCAATGTACATGACATCTAACATGTGTCGGACCAATAAATCAGACCAATATGTCAAATCCCAAAATATGCTATGTTTAATCCAATTGTGTTCTTTCCCAAAACCACAAATTTTCTGTTGGTTTATTGTGGGACCAAAAGTGATGGGAGTTAATGAAAATACAACTGATTTTAACTCCGAACCTGATAGCATTTTTGGAGTTTCATCCCTTTCAACTGTTCCTTTTCTGAAATGAGATATGTTTCTGCGAAAAGGATGATCAGATGGAAGAAATCTGCGATGACAGTCAAAATAAAAATGTTTCTTTCTATAAATGAGAATAAATGCTTTGTTCTCTCCCATATAGTAAGGACATGATTTCTCACCATGTGTACTCCAGCCAGATAACATCCCATAAGCCGGGAAGTCACTAATTATCCACATCAATGCTGCTCTCAGTATGAAATTCTGTTTCGTTGCAACATCATATGTACTGACACCAGTACTCCACAATAAACTCAATTCATCAATCAATGGTTTCAAATAAACATCAATATTTTTCTTCGGATGTCCTGGAATTAGTAAAGTCAATAAGATATATGGCTCCTTCATCAACATCCATGGAGGTAAATTGTACGGAGTTAAAAAAATAGGCCAACATGAATATTGACTACCATAAGATCCGAACGGACAGAAACCATCAGTGGAAAGGCTCAGTCGAACATTTCTAGCTTCTAAAGCAAAGGATGGATGCACTCTATCAAAATTTTTCCATGAATCACCATCGGCTGGATTATTCAAGCTTTTATCAGTTGAAATATTCTCTTTATTCCATGACATCATTGTCGCTGTATTCTTAGACATGAATAATCGCTGAAGTCTAGATGTAAGCAGAAAATATCTCAACTATTTTACAAGAATCAAACCAGACTTCCCATGTTGTCCTTCTTTATATCTCAGTTGTCCACATGTGGGACAACTATCCAATGACTCATTTTCCCCAGAATATAAAATGCAGCCATTTAAACATGCATGAATCTTCTGACAAGTAAGTCCCAAATTTCGAACCAACCTCTTACTCTCATAGTAATTTGCAGGAAAAACATTTCCTTCGGGTAACAGTGTATTAAGAAAAGAAAATATCTGGTCAAAATAGGTGTTTGACATTCTGTTATCTAATTTGATAGCTATAAATTTTGCAACTGCTTCTAATTTTCCCATCTTGCAACCAGGATATAATGCATCCTCAGTAGACCTCAACAACTCATAAAATTCAGACGGTGCCAACTCAGGATTTGAAGCTATATCAGCCAGAGTTTCTGTATGTTGAACAGATGAACCTGCAACATCATGTACTAAATCTTGAAACCGAGATAGATCCAGAATCAAGTTGGTATCACCTGCTCTGGAACTGCGTTCACCGTGTTGATACCAAAAAACATAATCTGGTTGAAAACCAAAATGCAAGAGATGTCCCCCCACTTTGTCAAACGTGTCAAACGTTCTCAATGCACATTTTCTACAAGGGCATTTTATTTTTCCTTCTGAAACAAATTCTAGATTTGATGCCGCAAATGATAAAAAAGTCTCCACACCCTCTACATGTACTGGATTTAAACCAGAACTGTTTGGATTTCTACGTTGATTTATCCATATGCAGTCACCTAATAATGATTGTTAACAACCTCGTTGTTCCATATTTTTCTATAAAATATAAAAGCATTACTGGTTTTGAATAATTTGTTAGAAAAAACACTCAAGCAAGGATAATTATAGAGTTTACATCATACACGACTGACGCAAACGTTTTATTTAGATAGACCTAAAAATTGACCATTTAAGAATTGAATATGTTGATAATAAAGCAAAACCTGTTACAAATATTGATAATTTTAATATTATATAAATTTTTTATTATTTTCATAGTACTAATATTATTTTTTCATAAATATTAATTATATAATAATAACATTATTACATTATTAGTATATTTTATTATTAATATTAAAATAATATAATTTTCTATATTATATACAATTCTCCTTTCATGTGTGTGTTTAACATTCTGTCTCCACATGTAATATTTGCATTCACTTTCACCTCTCTATTAGTGAGTAGGTTGATAATTTTGAAAAAGAATGCAAATATTACATGTGGAGACAGAAAACACACAGATGAAAAGAGAATTTTATATAATATAGAAAATTATATTATTTTAATATTAATAATAAAATATACTAATAATGTAATAATGTTATTATTCCTAATTATTGGTAATTATTCCTAATTATTGGTAATTATTCCTAATTATTGGTAATTATACCAATAATTAGAAATAATTACCAATAATTAGGAATAATAACATTATTACATTATTAGTATATTTTATTATTAATATTAAAAAAATATAATTTTCTATATTATATACAATTCTCCTTTCATCTATGTGTTTTCTATCTCCACTTACAAATATTACATGTGGAGACAGAAAACACACAGATGAAAGGAGAATTGTATATAATATAAAAAATTATATTATTTTAATATTAATAATAAAATATACTAATAATTTAATAATGTTATTATTCCTAATTATTGGTAATTATTCCTAATTATTGGTAATTCTTACTAATTATTGATAATTATTACTAATTATTGGTAATCATTACGAATCATTACTAATTATTGGTAATTATTCTTAATTATTGGTAATTATTCCTAATTATTGGTAATTATTCCTAATTATTGGTAATTATTCCAAATTATTGGTAATTATTGGTAATTATTGGTAATTATTGGTAATTATTGGTAATTATTGGTAATTATTATTAATTATTGGTAATTATTACTAATTATTGGTAATTATTATTAATTGTTACTAATTATTGGTAATTATTATTAATTAATACTAATTAGTGGTAATTATTGGTAATTATTGGTAATTATTACTAATTATTACCAATTTTTACTAATTATTACTAATTATTGGTAATTATTGGTAATTATTGGTAATTATTACTAATTATGGATAATTATTGGTAATTATTTCTAACTAATGCTAATTATTGGTAATTATTGGTAATTATTATTAATTATTGCTAATTATTACTAATTATTGGTAATTATTACTAATTATTACTTATTATTACTAATTATTGATAATTATTACTAATTATTACGAATTATTGGTAATTATTATTAATTATTACTAATTATTGGTAATTATTATTAATTACTACTAATTAGTGGTAACTATTGGTAATTATTACTAATTATTACCAATTATTACTAATTATTACGAATTATTGGTAATTATTCCTAATTATTGGTAATTCTTACTATTTATTGATAATTATTACTAATTATTGGTAATCATTACGAATCGTTACTAATTATTGGTAATTATTCCTAATTATTGGTAATTATTCCTAATTATTGGTAATTATTCCTAATTATTGGTAATTATTCCTAATTATTGGTAATTATGGATAATTATTGGTAATTATTTCTAACTAATGGTAATTATTGGTAATTATTATTAATTATTGGTAATTATTTTTAATTATTGGTAATTATTGGTAATTATTATTAATTATTGGTAATTATTACTAATTATTAGATTATTAATTGTAATTATTACTAATTATTGATAATTATTTGTAATTATTACTAATTATTGGTAATTAATACTAATTATTGCTAATTATTGGTAATTATTACTAATTATTGCTAATTATTGGTAATTATTACTAATTATTACTAATTATTGGTAATTATTGGTAATTATTGGTAATTATTTATAATTATTACAAATTATTGGTAATTATTACTAATTGTCGCTAATTATTTGTAATTATTATTAATTATTACTAATTATTGGTAATTATTGCTAATTATTTGTAATTATTACTAATTATGGATAATTATTGGTAATTATTACAAATTATTGATAATTATTTGTAATTATTACTAATTATGGATAATTAATGGTAATTATTACTAATTATTGATAATTATTTGTAATTATTACTAATTATTGGTAATTATTACCAATTATTGGTAATTATTACCAATTATTGGTAATTATTACCAATTATTGCTAATTATTACCAATTATTGCTAATTATTGGTAATTATTATTAATTATTACTAATTATTGATAATTATTAAGAATTATTACTAATTATTACTAATTATTGCTAATTATTACTAATTATTGGTAATTGTTAATAATTATTACTAATTATTGGTAATTATTGAAAATTATTACTAATTATTGGTAATTATTTGTAATTATTACTAATTATTGTTAATTATTGGTAATTATTACTAATTATTCCTAATTATTGGTAATTATTACTAATTATTCCTAAGTACCATTAACTATGAACAATGAATACTAATAATTTAAATTTATTAAGTAACAAAACAATGTAAACATAATTAAATTACAACTAATTAAGAATAATTGAAACTAATAAAAATTTTAAAATAAATACTAAATTAAAATGAACATAAATACCTTTAAAATTGATCTGAAGTTGTTCTCTGATCATTGTTGAAAACTTCAATATCATCTCCGGAAAAAAAAATTAAACTTAAGAAACTCTGAAATCTAAAAATAGAGTTTTGAGAGAAGGAGAAGATTGAGTTTGAGAATGAATGAAAAAAAAACGGATGGGGGGTATTTATAGGTTAGATCATTTGCGACGTGTCTATTTGCGAGGGATACCAGTCGAAATTGTGTTATTTGCGACGGTACCCGTCGCAAATACCTTAGCCCTCATTTATTACGGTCAACGGTTAAATAATTATTCGCGACGGGACCCGTCGCAAATAATAACCTGCCGACATACTATTTGCGATGGGGGTAGATGTCCGTTGCAAATAGCTTTTACCGCCGCCGGTTATTTGCGACGGGGGTAGATTCCCGTCGCAAATATCTTTTACCGTCGCCGGGTATTTGCGACGGGCGGTAACAGCCCGTCGCAAATAACTTTCCCGCGAATTGGCGCGCAAAGCACGCCAGTCCTTTTGCGACAGGGCAAGCTAACCCGTCGCAAATAACTACTTATTTGCGATGGGGGAATTTGCTCGTCGCAAATAAGTTTTTAACCGGACTATTTGTGACGGGATTTATCCCCGTCGCAAATAACCCGTCGCAAAAACTCATTTTTCCCGTAGTGATAACTAGTAGATATTGATCTAGTCTTAATGAGAGACACTAGTTTTTTATGATTAAAATCCATAAATACTTCAAAAGAACTATTTATTTATTCTTGGTCTTTAGTGGTGAGGAAGAGCTCATTATAAGTGTTTAAACTTATTCTAGATTCCAAAATAAAAATAATTATATGATATCTAAATTTTTTCCCTTAATAATGGAGATAATAATTAGAAGTGTTCCAAAAATTCCACTATGGAAAATTAAAAAATATATATGAATATTACATCAACACATTAGATGTACTGAAGGAATATATTTAGAAATGTATATTAATCACTATAATTGGGGTGGTTCCTCACATTTTGGGATAACTTAATATTTATTATGATAACAATGAAGCTATGGAGTCCCCATATCACCAAAGCAATAAATTAATTCTTTTCAAATACTATACCATTAGAGAAATTATTGAGAGATGTGATATAATGATATGTTGGGTTTTTATAAAGAATAATGTGGAGGATCCATTGAAAAGACTATTATCATAGAAAAATCATGAGAGTCATATAAAATCTATAGGTATTATATACATGAGATACTTGATTTAAAAATTATTTTCAATGTAAATGTAACATGGTTTTATAATTTATAAAATCTCTTTTTATCAATCATTAATGTCTACTGTGTATTTTATATAAACAATGGAATGATAAAAATCCTTCAAATTATGAATTTAAATTATCCCTAGTCAAAGATAATCATGGTTTATTATATCTTTTGATGATATTTTAAAATTTTCATACATAAAATCTCATATATGGTACATATTAGACTCATGAGATAATATGTAGAGACATATTATTTGGAATGACCTACCAACGTATATAATAAGGGATTTTATACAATAATTGATATACTTAATAGTGTGTGCATCATATAAATATATATTACCTTGGTTTAAAAATTTTAATTTGAATGTAAACAGATTAAATCTTGTACCTTTACTACACCAACCTTGAGGTTAACCTAATTAGGAGTGGTTGAGTATGTTCTTGATCAATTCATCAGTTGAGTTTAACCAAGAATAGATATTTAAACTTCTTTGACAAGTGTTATATATGGGACCTTGATTGAATTTGACCATGTAAATACATATCCATGCTTGATTGGGTGATATGTGGTGTGCTAAACTACTTGGATGAATGACTTTTGATTTATTTATTCAATATTCTTAGTTTACTTTATAGAATTTATAATTTATGACATAGAACACACTAGATTGATACATTCTATGTAACACCCCAGGTAAATAAAGAATATGACATTTTTATATTTATCCCTATTTGTGAATAAAATGTTAATATTAATTTAAAGGGAATGCTATGCTCGATGGCTTACTAAATACGCAACAACGAGTTCCTTTGAAATCTTACGTTTCACTCTAATAATAAAATAATTTTATTTTAAATGGTAGTTAACACCTAGCCGTTGTAATGACGAGAATGAATAGAACTAACTACAAAATTATTATATATGTTTGTCAAATATTTTTACTTTTTACAATAAATGTTAGAGGATTAAAAATGAAAATGAATCCAATTTTAAGCGTAAACATTCTAATATTCTTTAAAAGGTCGATTAACCACCTTTTGATGGCGAACCTCTTTTAAATCCACTTTTTGACAATTTTATATGTTATATTTGACAAAATAAAATTCTTCTTTAGAATCGGGACATCAAAATTTACTTTGTGTAAATTTTTGGTATTTGTCCAATAAAGTTCATTTTTTAATCAATAGTGAAAAATGTTGTATTTTAATTCAAAACCTCTTTTTAATCTAATTTATTTATATGATTATATTATATTTTTAATTGGTTTTAAAGTGAAATTATAATATATTTTTACCATTTAATCCAATGGTGGTAATTGGGATAAATATCACTTTGAGATTGGTCATAAACGAGTGTCAATCTTTTGATAAACATTGTTTCATAAAAACACGCTATTTGTTTTGACAACGGGATTTAATTATAAAATTAATTTATGCAACTTCTATGTTATGAATTTGGTAAAAAAGACATCATTTTTGAATTCGGAATATCAAATATAGCTTAGGGTTAATTTTCGGTATTTTTCTGAAAAACCTTAATTTTTGATGAATAGTGAAACCACAAAGTAGTAGTTACAAAAACTGATTTTTCGTTTAAATGGAACATTACCACTTCTGTGATTTGAATTTCAAAAATCCAATATAAATTATTTTCATTATTAAGTAAAATTTGGTTCAATGGGATGAAAATAATTTTTGACAAAAAGTAACTTTTAAGTTTTATTAATCACGATTAAAGGTAATTAGTGTGATTTAAGGTAAAAATGATATTATAATAAAATGAAAATATCTTGACACTTTTCCTAACCCTATTGTATGAGTCATGGTTGACCAAGACAACCCATGGGTCGATTTTTGGGACCCCATGGAGCCACTTGGGTAAGATAATGACATTTATGCCTTTTATTGAAAGTAAAAGTAAAAATGACACAAACATGTATTGTTTCACTAAAACAATTTTTACATGGGGTTATAAAAGTCATATTTTTGAATATAAATATTAATTGGAAATATAAAAATATTTCCTACATCATAGTATTTTTTTATAATTTTTATACATTAAATAAATTAAATTATTTATGACATTATGACGATGCAGCGATTACCTCATTATTTAGGAATTTAAATAAAATTAAAAGATAATGTAAAATCTAAGACCTACACATGTTAAAAACCTATTTTATGGGTGGATTTAGAACTCTTATCACCTTATCCTCGAAATAAATCAATGTGGGACCTTTAAAATCTGAAACACATTTGAAAATAAAGTAACATCTTATACCATTCCAAGAGTTCCCTCCTCTGCTCTTATAAAAGGCCCCCAACTCTACCACCTTACCCACACCTCTCAAGCCTTTGTCTCGGCCAAGATCTGATCATATTGTCTCTACACATACCTATCCTCATCCTAGAATCCTTATCTTAGGCAGGAAGCTCTTTAAGAAGCTCTTTTGGTTCAAACCAAAGGGAGTTACCAGATTTTAAAGTAACGTCTTCCCTTGTGCTCTTTTGTTTTATTTTGCTTCTCCAACCCCATAATCTCTTTTTATTAATTTATTTTGTAACAAAAACAGTATCTTACATATAATAGGATGTTGTTATAAGAAGTATTCGAGCTACAGTTACACACACCTTCATCTAATGGTTAAAGAACATACTGTTTCTGTGGATGGTGAATTTATGCCTCACGAAACGATGATTTTTCAATATTATTTTAACACCTTGAAAGGTTTCCATTAAGATGTAACTATATTTATATATGATATATAATATGTTTATGCTTTCTTTAAGCTTCTGTATTTTTCATTTATGGCATACCTTTATGGTTTCCATTATGGGTAAATGTGATATCTTCATTTTAGGAAGTGCGGACTACCGCCCCCTCAAAGTGATTTGATTCGTTAATACCATATGTGGTACGTATAAAAGATAGATTTAATGATATTATATATGATACCATACTGTAATTATAATTCTATTATGTATCATTATGTTTTAATTATATTAAATATGAAATAGAAATGAAAGTAGCGTTCATGCGTACGTACGACTTAGTGTCTCCTTGAACGGTGCATTTCATTTCTTACCTCTAAATGTTATGTAATATTATAAATGCATGTATATAATGGATATATATGATATATATGATATCAAAATAATGAATATAATTCTGGATATAATTTATATTTTACCCCCTGAACAAACTTGTAATTATAAAGAATTTATTTTTGACTCAAGTAGCAATGATCGTTAAAACAACCGTTATTAACTTAAATAATTACATAGTGTTCTTGACATGGTAATAATTGATATAAAAGGAATAATGAACTTTAAAAAGGTTCTTAATCAATTATAAATTAACTCAAGTTTATTATTTAGGAGATTAAATAACGATCGAGTCAAGTCGGATACGAGGTAAGGGATCCTACCCCTCTCTTTCTTTTTAAGTACACTCTTTTATGTAATTCCTTTTAAGCTCATCTTTCTTATGATTGGGATGTTATTTTATATTACTCTTACTGTAATTTTTATGTTCATATGATTAGAGACCCTATTTTCTCTCATCAATCCATTTTGGAAGTTTTGAGTGGCGCCGTTAGGCTGCTGAATTTTTGTAAGAGATCTGACCTCTCTCTTTCTTTTTAAGTACTCTCTTTTATGTCATTTCTTTTAAGCTCATGTTTATTATGTTTGGGGATGTTATTTTATATTCCTAATACTTTATTTTTTATGTTAATATTATTATTGACCCTATTTGATCTCATAAATCCATTTTTTTATGTTTTAAGTGGCGTCGTTAGGCTGCTGAGTTTTCGTAAGGGGTTGTTCATCTCACTTTTATTCTCGTGAGATTTATACTACATTTTCCACCATTTACTTTGAGTGGTGTATTTAGTGCCAATTATTCTTCTCTTTGTGTAATATAATTTCGTTTATGGGTATTTACATCAATGTTGTATAGTCCTTCTTTCATGGGGTGTATGTTTCGAAAGTTACCCAAATCGGTAAGGGAACCTTTCACACTCCACTTTTTAAAAGACTTATTTTGTTATGTCTTTTAATTTACATATTTTTTATTTTGGGATATGTTCTTCTATATCCTTATTGATGTAAATTTTATGTCCAAGTGATGAGATACCATTTTATCTCTCATCAACTAATTTTATTAATTTTAAGGTGACGCCGTTAGGCTGTCGAATTTTACCAAGAGAACTTCTGAACCCAATTTCGATTTCTTTGGGTTCAACATGTAGTTACTGAATATTTCATCTTTTGAATATGTGTGAATGAAATTTTATTTATTTACACTTAATATCCACTTATATTGGGTGTATTTATATTTGTCACACATAATTATGAGATTGATTTATCCTCAATTTAAGGATACCTTCTTTATAATGGATTTCATCTCATTTTACATTTCTATTGAGACTTAATTGTTGTTATACAACAATTCACTCTTATATGGTGTATATACTGTTCATTGGAATATTATATCATGAATCCATTTATTCCCATGATATTATAAAGTTCTGATTAAATGTTATTCCTCAATTATTATATTCAAGTGTCTCTCATTTTGTTAAAAACCCTTTAACTAAAATATCATTTAAAATGTTTTAATGATTTATTCTTATAAATATTTCTCATTAATATCCATGTTTTAAAAATGATTTTAAGGATTTATTTACATGTATATTAATGGTTTAAAATGTTAAAAGCTTCAAAGTTGTATGGGACACTTTGATTAAAAAATCTCTTTATTAAATGTTTTAAATGGTTTTGAAAATGGTTTTTAGAATTGATTCATTATTTCAATATCTTAAAATGTTATATTGTTATTGCAATGTGGGAATTCTATCTTTCCTTTATTCTTAGGTTATGTGTTATGATTATGTTTTGGTTCTTGGGCATTGTTTATGAATACGGGTGGTTCCGTGATAAACTAAGGGTGGGTGAGCCTGATATAGCTCTTCAATGCATTGGGTAACACGAATGAGTTAAACGTTAAGGTTTATCCGAAGAGATTTAGGGAATATATTGTGATGGGTATTCCAAACATAACCAAGAGGGTTACTCCCTATATAAGAATGTTATGAATTCCTCAAGTGACCTTTATGTCTTATGATTTCTATGATTTATTCATGATTTGATGAGGTATGCGATTATGTTTTATGAGTAAAGTATGATTTCATGCATGGACTAATGTTTTCATTTCGTACTTTTATATCCCTTACTAATATTTTTATGCTCATCCCAAGTTTTTGAAATGTTTTTCACAGGTCAAGGGAAAGGTACATGATGTGATGATAGTGTCAAGGAAGTGTCAAGAAAGAATCAATGTTTTATTTTAAATATGTTTCCGTTGATGGGAAAAATGAGTACTATCTTTTATGTAACCACTTTGTTTAAATGTGGAATGTAATGCATGTTTTATGATCTAATTCTCTAAAACTCTAAACCTGAAATGATCCTGAACGTGTATTCTTGAAGTAACTCAAGATTAAGTAAGGTTTAAGGCTGGGGCCTTATTGATGGTATCAGAGGTCGGTTTAGACAACTTTAGGGATTGGGAGTTTTCGTTAAACACATGGTTAGTCCCTAGGTATATTATTTCAGTTATATCCTTATTTTCTATCTTTTTCAGATCAATGAAAGTCAGTTACAAATGGGAGGAGGAGGATATCAAATGACATTCCTATCTCTTCCTGATGACATGCTTGCAATAATTATTGCAAAGTCATGTTAGGATGATTGTGAAACTTTTTATAGCATACAACTCACTTTCAAGAAGTTGTTTGAGATATCAAACACCTCCACCATACCTTGATATCATCGTGGATCATGGGTTGTATTTAATCAAATCCTATTTTCACAATATTCTCATATTTTCAAGAAAGGTAAATATTATCAAGGCATTTTCAGATATTTTACCTTATCACAAGATTTTGAGTCATATTATGATTTTAAAAATGGTGCTAAAGAAGGAGACCCTTGAGAAACCTATTTATATTTGCTTTTAAAATATAGTCTCTCTGCACATACCTATGGTATTTTAAAAGGACCATTAATTGAAAGTTTCAACTCAATTTCGGTCCGACTATTTTATAGAAATCATGTTTTATCAGATGTTTTGAAATTATATGTCATACATGATTATTTTCCAAAACTGTTTTTCTGTGAACACCCATATGACCCATGTTATTCAAGGTGTATTTGGATGGAGGAATCAAATGATTTTGAAGGATCTATAAATCATTATTGTGATGCATGGACCTTCTACCTACGTGAACAAGATGACGATGAACCCCAATGAACACCATGATCAAGGTATGATGTTCTTCATTTTGGGGATGGATTTATTTTATCTTATGATGGTGAAGTAAAACTTCAAAAAATAAGATGTTGGGATCATAATGAATTTGGATGAAAATTAGTGGTATAAGGAAACCATTGAGGTTAGAACATGTTAGGGTTATTTTTGATATTTATAAAAAAAACCCTGTAAGATGGGCGACAACCCATCGCGTTCGGCAATGCCACATGAATTGAACCCACAACCGAAGGGCGACAAGGGTGCATAGCCTACCACTAGCCTACGTGAAGTCCCTGGTTAGTATGACTTATTCTTTTTGGTGAAATGATTTTATGGATCAAGAAGAAGTTGATTTTAGGAACTTAAGTTTTATCAAGTGGATATCATTAGTGTAGGAAAATGATTTGGTGATCAAGTAATAACTATTATTTTGGAAGATGTTCTCTATTTCATGGAAACCATATATGCCTATAGAAATATAATGATTTGAGATTTCAATTGAGGAGAAACAGTGGAATTTTATTTTGGAAGAATCTATGTTTTTATTATGGACTTATATGATTTTGGGTTATCTATAAAAATGATTAACCTATCATAGAGGATATGTGATTAGGTTAATTACTTTTCAATATGATACTTTAAGAGTAACTAATGTTATTTAGAGATAAATTTTAAGATTTACCTTGGAAGACTATGTGATTAAATCCTTAAGAGATTTGGGTTTCAATATTAGTTTGGATTACTTTGAGGAATTTTATGGGTAGATGTTTATTGAATGGTCTTTGTTGAACTTTGGGTATTTTTTGACAAATTTTGGAGATTAATATTAGTTTTTCTTTTTATAATGGATTATCCTTTTTGGGTATTATCTGATCTTGTACTAACAATTATTGGTTTTGGTTAAGGTCTAAAGACATAGGAAATATATAGTTCTCTTTTGTGGATTAGGTGATTCTCAAGAAGTTGATTATAGTACTCTTAATACGAACAAGTCATCCTAAATACTCATCTTTTGGAGAATGTATGAGTTTGTGTAAGAAATCTAGTAAAAGTTGAAAGTCAACATGACATGTAAGTATGTTTTCTTAAGATCAAAAATAAATTCCTCAATGAAAAGTAACTTAAAACAAAAATGATTTCTATTAACTTTTCCTACTGGGGAATCGAATACCGTATAACCCACCACAAGTTTGTGATTTTCTTATGGTTAACTTTCTCATAAACATGTTTTCTATCACTCTCCCTCAGAACATGACCCTTTGCCTTTTCTTCCATATCCATGTTTTCCTTCATGTAATCATAGTATGGGTTAACTCAGGTGACCTCTGTACTTCTCTTTCTTTCTTTTAAAGAGATTGTTTTACCGACTCTTGTTCCGATGTGGGACTTTCAATGATGTTTCCAAGCCCAATTTTAAAATTGTGAGGATGCAATACCCAAAAGGGGGGAAGGATATAACACCCCAGGTAAATAAAGAATATGAAATTTTTATATTTATCCCTATTTGTTAATAAAATTTTAATATTAATTTAAATGGAACGCTATGCTCGATGACTTACCCAATACGCAACAACGAGTTCCTTTGAAATCTTACGTTGCACTCTAATAATAAAATAATTTTATTTTAAATGGTAGTTAACACCTAGCCGTTGTAATGACGGGAATGAACAGAACTAACTACAAAATGATTATATATGTTTTTCAAATATTTTTACTTTTTACAATAAATTTTATAGGATTAAAAATGCGAATGAATCCAATTTTAAGCGTAAACATTCTAATATTCTTTAAAAGGTCGATTAACCTCCTTTTGATGGCGAACCTCTTTTAAATATACTTTTTGACAATTTTAAGTGTTATATTTGACAAAATAAAATTCTTCTTTAGAACCGGGACATCAAAATTTACTTTGTGTAAATTTTTGTTATTTGTCCAATAAAGTTCATTTTTTAATGAATAGTGAAAAATGTTGTATTTTAATTCAAAACCACTTTTTAATCTAATTTATTTATATGATTAGATTATATTTTTAATTGGGTTTAAAGTGAAATTAGAATATATTTTTACCATTTAATCCAATGGTGGTCATTGGAATAAATATCACTTTGAGATTGGTCATAAATGAGTGTCAATCTTTTGAAAGACATTGTTTCATAAAAACACGCTATTTATTTTGACAGCGGGATTTAATTATAAAATTAATTAATGCAACTTCTATGTTATGAATTTGGTAGAAAAGACATCATTTTTTAATTCGGAATATCAAATATAGCTTAGGGTTAATTTTTGGTATTTTTCTGAAAAACCTTAATTTTTTATGAATAGTGAAACCACAAAGTGGTAGTTACAAAAACTGATTTTTCGTTTAAATGGAACTTTACCACTTCTGTGATCTGAATTTAAAAAATCCAATATAAATGATTTTCATTATTAATAAAAATGTGGTTCAATGGGATGAAAATAATTTTTGATGAAAAGTAACTTTTAAGTTTTATTAATCGCGATTAAAGGTAATTAGTGTGATTTAAGGTAAAAATGATATTATAATAAAATGAAAATATCTTGACATTTGTTCTAACCCTATTGGATGAGTCATGGTCGACCAAGACAGCCCATGGGTCGATTGTTGGGACCCCATGGAGCCACTTGGGTAAGATAATGACATTTATGCCTTTTATTTAAAGTAAAAGTAAAAATGACACAAACATGTATTGTTTTACTAAAAAACAATTTACATGGGGTTATACAAGTCATATTTTTTACTATAAATAGTAATTGGAATGGTAAAAAGGTTTCCTACATCACAGTATTTTTTTATAATTTTTAGATATTAAATAAATTAAATTATTTATGACATCATGATGATGCAATGATTACCTCATTATTGAACGATTTAAATAAAATGAAATGATAATGTAAAATATAAGACCTAAACATGTCAAAAACATATTGGATGGGTGGATTTAGAACTTGTAAAACCTTATCATTGAAATACATCAATTTGGGACCTTTAAAATCCAAAACACATTTGAAAATAAAGTAACATTTTATACCTTTCCAAGAGTTCCCTCCTCTCCTCTTATAAAAGGCCCCCACCTCTACCACCTTACCCACACCTCTAATGCCTTTGGATCGGCCAAGCTCTGATAATTTTGTCTCTCCACATCCCTATCCTCATCCTAGAAGCCTTATCGTAGGCAGGAAGATCTTCAAGAAGCCATTTTGGTTCAAACCAAAGGGAGTTACCTAATTTTAAGGTAACGTCTTCACTTGTGCTCTTTTGTTTTATTTTTCTTCTCCAACCCCCTAAACTCTTTTTATTAATTTATTTTGTAACAAAAACAGTATCTTCAATATACTAGGATGTTGTTATAATAATTATTCGAGCTAAAATTACACTCACCTACATCTAATGGTTAAAGAACATACCGTTTCTGTGGATGGTGAATTTCTACCTCACGAAACGATGATTGTTCAATATTCTTTTCACTAATAGAAAAGGGGGCATTGGAGCCCCCCAGACTCGGGCGACCTCCATTGGCGGTCGCTATAGCTAACCATTAGTGACCGCCAATGGCGGTCGCTAACCTGCATAAAAAAATTCGGGGGGTTTCTGCGCCCCCCCCCCCCCCCCCCGCGCGCCCTCGATCTCCCTCCGCCCTAACCCCCTCCCTCCCTCGCCGCCCTCCCTCGCCGCCCTCCCCTCCCCCGCCGCCCGGCCTCCCCCGCCGCCCGGCCTCCCCCGCCGCCCGGCCTCCCCCGCCGCCCGGCCTCCCCCGCCGCCCGGCCTCCCCCGCCGCCCGGCCTCCCCCGCCGCCCGGCCTCCCCCGCCGCCCGGCCTCCCCCGCCGCCCGGCCTCCCCTGCCGCCCGGCCTCCCCTGCCGCCTGCCCTCCCCCGCCGCCTGCCATCCGGCCTCCGGCCGCCGCCCTCCGCCCTCGGGCCTCCGGCCGCCGCCCTCCGGCCTCCGGCCGCCCCCATCCGGCCTCTCAGCCCTCCCCCCCCCCCACCCCGGACGGCACCCGCACCCCGGACAGCCCCCGACGCGCACTCCGAACCGCCCCCCGCACCCCGGACAGCACCCCCCCGCGCACTCCGGACCACCCCCCGCACCCCGGACGCCTCCCCGCACCCCGGACAGCCCCCGCCCCGCGCACTCCGGACCACCCCCCGCACCCCGGACGCCTCTCCGCACCCCGGACATCCCCCCCTGCACTCGGACACCCCCCTCCGAACCCGGACAGCCCCCCCGCACCCCGGACAGCCCCCCCCCCCCCCCCCCCCGCACTCGGACACCCCCCCTCCGAACCCGGACAGCCCCCCCCCCCCCCCCCCCCCGCACCCCGGACAGGCCCCCCGCACCCCGGACACCCCACCCCGCACCCCCGACAGCCCCCCTGCACCCCAGAAAGCCCCCCCTCCCCCGCACCCCGGACACCCCCGCACCCCGAACACCCCTGCCCGCACCCCTGATAGGCCCCCGACACCCCGGACACCCCTCCCCGCACCTCGGACACCCCCCCCCCCGACCCCGGACACCCCCCCCCCTCGCTGCCCGTCCCCCGTCCCCTCACCGCCTCCTCTCCTCCAGCTCCCCGCCGCCGCCGCCGCCCGTCCCCTCCCTTGCCGCACCGCCTTTGGCTCCGGCTCCCCTTCACTGCCTCCTCTCCCTCGCAGCACCGCCTTCGGCTCCCCTCCCTTTCAGGTTTGTAGCTCAATCAGGTAACATGAGCTTTCAGTTACATTATTATTTTATCAATGGTTCATAAACAAATGGTTAATATTTATTTTGAATGTAGTTGATTTGAAAAATGTAAATGTAATAAGTATTGTGTAAATGTTTGTTATACAGATATTATTATGGATAAGAGTTGGATTGATCTTCCAAATCGAACGTCTAGAGAATATTTCAATGGCATTATGCAGTTTATTGACTTCACGAGAGGATTTGAAAGTGACTATATTAGTTGTCCATGTAGAAAATGTGCTAACAGATATCAATTCACACGAGATACTGTGAGGGAGCACCTTTTCTTTAATGGATTTCTGAAAAATAATAAGAGTTGGACTCGTCATGGAGAAGAATATGTTCGTTGTCAAAATACAGATGCAGCTCAGATGGATGTTGATGCAAGGATGACTGATCCAATGCATGAAATGCTTACTGAAATGGTACGTGGGTTTGATCCTGAAGGCATTGACATCCAGAATCTTGAGACCGGTGAGATAAATCTTCACTCTGGTGCAGATCGTGATTCGAGGAGGTTTTATGAAGTACTTGATGATGCGAAAACAGAATTATATCCTGGATGTACTTCTTACAATAAACTGTCGTTTATCGTGGAGTTGTTGCATTTGAAGACTTTGAATAATTGGTCAGACACATCATTCGACATGCTTTTGGTTTTATTGAAAAAAGTTCTTCATGTCGACGCTAAGATTCCTGAGTCGTATTACTATGCTCGTAAGTTGACAGAGAACTTAGGTTTTACATATGAGACTATAGATGCATGTGCAAACAACTGTATGTTGTTTAGAAATGAAACTGTTCATTTGGATATTTGTACGGTTTGTGGCGCTTCCAGGTGGAAAGAGAACAGGGGAAATAAGACTCATCAAAGTCATATTGCGATACAGGGGAAACCGATTTCCGTAAAGAAAATGCGTTACTTTCCCCTTAAACCGAGGTTGAAAATATTTTTTATGTCATCTAATGTTTCTAATTTAATGAGATGGCATGCAGAAAGAGTTCATGAAAGTGACATGTTAACCCACCTGGCAGACTCTCATGCATGGAAGGATTTTGATAAGAGACATCACGACTTTGCTAAAGATGTTTGTAATGTCCGATTGGGATTGGCAGCAGATGGTTTCAATCCATTCAAGTCTATGGTTGGTGAAACTCATAGCACATGGCCCGTGGTGTTGGTTCCATATAATCTTCCTCCGTGGCTTTGTATGAAGCAACAATTTATATTACTTTCCACTCTTATTGATGGACCTAAAAGTCTGGGGGATAAGATTGATGTTTACCTTCAGCCATTGATTGATGAGTTGAATGAATTTTGGGGCGATGGTGTGATGACTTATGACTGCGAAACGAATGAAATGTTCAAACTGCATGCTGCTTTATTGTGGACAATCAATGACCTCCCAGCTTGTGCAAATTTATCAGGCTGGAGTACGAAAGGGGAATTTGCTTGCCCTTGTTGCAATAAAAGTAAAAAATCTGTATGGCTTAAACATTCCAAAAAATGGGCATACATGGGTCACAGGCATTTTCTCCCTCCCCAGCACAGGTTCAGAAAGGACAGAGTGGCATTTGATGGTTCTAGAGAGTTCAGCCCAGCACCAAAGATCATGACAGGAGTCGAAATTTTATCGCAGATTAAGGAAGAAAACATCCACACAGTATATGAAATTCAGGATTTGGTGGCTCCTCCAGTACGTAATATTCGTGCTGCGGGTAGGCAGCGCAGTCACAATTGGAAAAAGAAAAGTATTTTTTATAGTCTTCCGTATTGGAAAACTAACATGTTGAGGCATAATTTGGATGTCATGCACATTGAAAAAAATGTTTGTGATAACATATTGTGGACCATTTTAGGTGTCAGTGGAAAGTCAAAGGACCATGTTAATACACGCCGTGATTTGGAAGAAATGGGTTTAAGGAAACAGTTTCATTTACAGTTAGCTGAGGGAAACAAGACATATATGCCTGCTGCACAGTATTCGATGACTACAGAGGAGAAAGAGACATTTCTTTCCATTTTGAAGATGGTCAAGGTGCCTGATGGTTACTCTTCTAATATTTCAAAGTGTGTGAATCTGACGAGCAAGACATTGCAAGGGTTGAAAAGTCATGATAATCACATATTACTTCAGCAGTTGATTCCAATCGCAATTTGTGATTGTTTATCCCCCAATGTTGTTCAGCCCTTGATTGAGATGAGTAATTTTTTTAGACAGCTTTGTTTAAGAAATCAACGAATGAGTGATTTAAAAAGTTTGCAGGACCGAATTGTACTTACGCTTTGTAGCTTTGAGAAACTTTCCCCCCCCCCTCATTTTTCGATGTTATGGTCCACTTGACAGTGCACCTAACTGATGAAGTAATGGCTGCTGGTCCAGTGCAATTCAGGTGGATGTATCCTATTGAACGGTATTTGAGTACATTGAAAAGATTTGTACGTAACAGAGCTCGTCCAGAGGTATCAATAGCCAATGGTTATTTGATGGATGAGTGTACTACCTTTTGTGCAGAATATCTTACGGATGTTGAAACAAAATTAGATAAGCCCTCTCGGATTCGTGATGGTCCAGTTGGAGAAGGAACCACATTTGATATGGACAACATCGAGTGGATACAAGCACATCGATATATCTTGTTCAATACTCCATTAGTTGCACCATTAATGCAGTAAGTATCTTATCAATGTGCTTGTATAACTTTTACATGTTTTCTTTGCATAAGTTGATCTTTTAAACATCGCGTAATCATTTGCAGGAAACACATTAATGAGATAAAAGAAGAGATGCATCGTGCGACTGAGTTGCAAATTCAACAATCTCATTATGCGTCATTTCATGATTGGTTCAAGGATTATGTATGTATAAATTGATTTTCATTATGAGTGAAGTATTAAACTAATTCTTTCTGCATATATCAGTATTGATTTTTATAAATTATGTAGGTTCTTAAGCTGAGGGAGTTAGGGGACCCCACGCTACCTGAAGTATTTATCCAACTGGATGAGGGTCCATCTATAACGACTCGTCGTTATAAAGCTATTGATGCTAATGGTTTTTGATTTTGCATTAAAGATGTTGACGACAAACGAGCAACACAAAACAGTGGCATCGGTTGTCCCTTTGTCGATTCTGGTTATTACTATGGTCAATTGATAGACATCATTGAAGTTGTATACACACACGATTTGAAGTACATATTGTTAAAGTGTAATTGGGTTGATCCAGTGCGTGGATGTAAGGTCGATCAATATCAGTTTTCATTGGTGAATTTTAACTATATGTTATACAGAAATAATGAACGAGTTGAGAATGAACCTTTCATTTTGACATCACAAGCGGAACAAGTATTCTTCGTTACTTTGCCTTCGGATCCAAGTTGGCAAGTTGTTGTCAAAATGTCTCGGCGAGGAGTGTTTTTATTTGAAGAAGATGAACCCGAGACTGTTCCATTTTTTTACCAACAACTTGATCAACATACCGTAGTTCAACGTGAAGAAGATATTTATTGGGTCAGAGCGGCTGTTGAAGGAGAAACGGTCGATTTGCATGCTTAATGAAAGGTATAATTTTTTTCCCGCTATTCAGTAGAATGTCCTAGGATATCATAAATTATCTAATCATTTTATAAATCCTTATAAGTTTTAATCCTCACTTTTGTAAGTTAATTCAGTCATAAATATTTAGGTTGATTAACTTTCTGATTTTTTAAAATTCATTCACAACTAATTATTCAATCCATTTTTTGTTTGATTAACAGTTGTACAAGTTTGATTTATTAAGAACAATCCAATTTATCTTTTAAACACTTTGGACTCATTACTGATATTTTGTATGACTGCAGACATGTCAGGGGAAGAGGCAGAAAATCCACATCATCCATCTGAGGCATCTACGTCTCAGGGTCGAGGTATGTTTGAATGTCATTGTCTATATTTTTTATGTAATTGGCATATATATATATATATATATATATATAACATTTGTCAATTTATATATAAAATTGTTTTCAACAGGATCAGACTCGGCTGCTTCTTCCTCTCGCAGGAGAGGCCCTGGTCGTGGCATATTATCATGGAATTCCGACACGACGATAGATGTTTCATTTGATGAGGTATTACATAAATCTATATATTAACATATATATATTTATATATATTTAAATATTTCACAGGATCAATTTGAAGCTAAGTTAGAACATCTGCCAGAGGACCAGCGACAGCTTCCCATGCGACGGGATGAGATCTTTCATCGCATTATTGGTCGGGACGGGCATGGCTATAGTTTGACCTATAGAGCAGGGATTCCTCATTCTGTAGTGTCACGCGCTGCGGTTGTCGGTCCTGCTGTTGCTCATATGACATAGCAGATGTCAGATTTTGAGGCACGGTTGCGCGCTTCCGAGGAGACAAATGCGCAATTGACAGCTGAGGTTAGAGCACTGCGGGAATATGTGCGTCGAGCTGATGGTACAGGGGATCATACGACGCAGGTATATACTGTATTTATTTATTTAATTTAAATTATTTTTGTTATTAAAATATTTATAATGTTTATTTGTTGTAGGCACCTGGCCCACCAGAAGGAGGTAGCAGTGATGGCAACGCGTGACGCACCATATATTCACGAGATATGTTTTTTGTTTTTACTGGTAGGGTTGACATTGATGTACTGTATTTATTCATTTAAGTAATGCATTATTACCATCCATGGTGGTCTTTTAAATATTTTATACACATATTGAGTTTTTGATCAGATAATATTGAATGATTCTACATTTGAAAAAGTCGAACTAATTCCAACAGATCAATAAATCTGATATTATAGATTATGTATTATCCAATATATTTTTTATAAATTTCTGTATGGTATCGATAAAAGAAATATGTATTAATTAGATGTTATCACTTTTATTTTTCACTTTTGTAATCAATGGGATGGCCTTTGCACCCCCGAAGAGCCCCCCGCACCCCCGTACAGCCCCCCGCACCCCCGTACACCCCCCCCCCCCCCGCACCCTCGTACAGCCCCCCGCACCCCCGTACAGCCCCCCCGCACCCCCGTACAGCCCCCCCGCACCCCCGTACAACCCCCCGCACCCCCGTACTGCCCCCCGCACCCCCGTACTGCCCCCCGCCACCCCCGTACAGGCCCCCGCCACCCCCGTACAGCCCCCCGCCACCCCCGTACAGCCCCCCCCCCCCCCCCCCCCCCCGCACCCCCGTACAGCCCCCCGCACCCCCGTACTGCCCCCCGCCACCCCCGTACAGCCCCCCGCCACCCCCGTACAGCCCCCCGCACCACCGTACAGCCCCCCGCACCCCCGTACAGCCCCCCCCCCCCCCCCCGCACCCCCGTACAGCCCCCCGCACCCCCGTACAGCCCCCCCCGCACCCCCGTACAGCCCCCCGCACCCCCGTACTGCCCCCCGCCACCCCCGTACAGGCCCCCGCCACCCCCGTACAGCCCCCCGCACCCCCGTACAGCCCCCCCCCCCCCCCCCCCGCACCCCCGTACAGCCCCCCGCACCCCCGTACAGCCCCCCCGCACCCCCGTACTGCCCCCCGCCACCCTGTACAGCCCCCCCACCCCCGTACAGCCCCCCGCCACCCCCGTACAGCCCCCTGCCACCCCCGTACAGCCCCCCGACACCCCCGTACAGCCCCCCGACACCCCCGTACAACCCCCCGCACCCCCGTACAGCCCCCCGCCATCCCCGTACAGCCCCCCGCACCCCCGTACAGCCCCCCGATTGTGTCGTTTTCAGCAGCGCGACGCGCGCTGAAATGGCGCGTTGGGGGGTCAAAACCACCCGACCGACCTCCGAATGCCACGAAACCGTACGAAAACATCCAGGGCGTGAATTGTGAAATGGTCGGCCAGACGGCACCTCATTCGGAGGTGCCGTGTGACCGCGGCGGCCGGAAACGCGTTTCCGGCGCCATTAAACACCAAAACGGCGTGCGGCGGTCCCATTCGGAGCAAACGTGCTCCGAACGACCTGAAACCGCACGGGAACGATAGAAATATTATTCCTGAGATGCAGGAGGAGGCCGCACGTCCATCGGACGTGCGGTGCGCGCGGCACGTTCGATTGTGTCGTTTTCAGCAGCGCGGCGCGCGCTGAAATGGCGCGTTGGGGGGTCAAAACCACCCGAACGACCTCCGAATGCCACGAAACCGTACGAAAACATCCAGGGCGTGAATTGTGAAATGGTCGGCCAGACGGAACCTCATTCGGAGGTGCCGTGTGACCGCGGCGTCCGGAAACGCGTTTCCGGCGCCATAAAACACCAAAACGGCGTGCGGCGGTCCCATTCGGAGCAAACGTGCTCCGAACGACCTGAAACCGCACGAGAACGATAGAAATATTATTCCTGAGATGCAGGAGGAGGCCGCACGTCCATCGGACGTGCGGTGCGCACGGCACGTCCGATTGTGTCGTTTTCAGCAGCGCGGCGCGCGCTGAAATGTCGCGTTGGGGGGTCAAAACCACCCGAACGACCTCCGAATGCCACAAAACCGTACGACAACATCCGGGGCGTGAATTGTGAAATGGTCGGCCAGACGGCACCTCATTCGGAGGTTCCGTGTGACCGCGGTGGCCGGAAACGCGTTTCCAACGCCATTAAACACCAAAACGGCGTGCGGCGGTCCAATTCGGAACAAACGTGCTCCGAACGACCTGAAACCGCACGGGAACGATAGAAATATTATTCCTGAGATGCAGAAGGAGGCCGCACGTCCATCGGACATGCGGTGCGCGCGACACGTCCGATTGTGTCCTTTTTAGCAGTGCGGCGCGCGCTGAAATGGCGCGTTGGGGGGTCAAAACTACCCGAACGACCTCCGAATGCCACGAAACCGTACGACAACATCCGGGGCGGGAATTGTGAAATGGTCGGCCAGACGACACCTCATTCAGAGGTTCCGTGTGAACGCGGCGGCCGGAAACGCGTTTCCGGCGCCATAAAACACCAAAACGGCGTGCGGCGGTCTCATTCGGAGTAAACGTGCTCCGAACGACCTGAAACCGCACGGGAACGATAGAAATATTATTCCTGAGATGCAGGAGGAGGCCGCACGTCCATCGGACGTGCGGTGCGCGCGGAACGTCCGATTGTGTCGTTTTCAGCAGCGCGGCGCGCGCTGAAATGGCGCGTTGGGGGGTCAAAACCACCCGAACGACCTCCGAATGCCACGAAACCGTACGAAAACATCCGGGGCATGAATTGTGAAATGGTCGGCCAGACGGAACCTCATTCGGAGGTTCCGTGTGACCGCGCCGGCCGGAAACGCGTTTCCGGCGCCATAAAACACCAAAACGGCGTGCGGCGGTCCCATTCGGAGCAAACGTGATCCGAACGACCTGAAACCGCGCGGAAACGATAGGAATATTATTCCTGAGATGCAGGAGGAGGCCGCACGTCCATCGGACGTGCGGTGCGCGCGGCACGTCCGATTGTGTCGTTTTCAGCAGCGCGGCGCGCGCTGAAATGGCGCGTTGGGGGGTCAAAACCACCCGAACGACCTCCGAATGCCACGAAACCGTACGAAAACATCCCGGGCGTGAATTGTGAAATGTTCGGCCAGACGACACCTCATTCGGAGGTGCCGTGTGACCGCGGCGGCCGGAAACGCGTTTCCGGCGCCATTAAACACCAAAACGGCGTGCGGCGGTCCAATTCGAAGCAAACGTGCTCCGAACCACCTGAAACCGCACAGGAACGATAGAAATATTATTCCTGAGATGTAGGAGGAGGCCGCACGTCCATCGGACGTGCGGTGCGCGCGGCACGTCCGATTGTGTCCTTTTCAGCAGTGCGGTGCGCGCTGAAATGGCGCGTTGGGGGGTCAAAACCACCCGAACGACCTCCGAATGCCACGAAACCGTACGACAACATCCGGGGCGTGAATTGTGAAATGGTAGGCCAGACGGAACCTCATTCGGAGGTGCCGTGTGACCGCGGCGGCCGGAAACGCGTTTCCGGCGCCATAAAACACCAAAACGGCGTGCGTCGGTCCCATTCGGAGCAAACGTGCTCCGAACGACCTGAAACCGCACGGGAACGATAGTAATATTATTCCTGAGATGCAGGAGGATGCCGCACGTCCATCGGACGTACGGTGTGCTCGGCACGTCCGATTGTGTCGTTTTCAGCAGCGCTGCGCGCGCTGAAATGGCGCGTTGGGTGGTCAAAACCACCCGAACGACCTCCGAATGCCACGAAACCGTACGAAAACATCCGGGGCATGAATTGTGAAATGTTCGGCCAGACGGCACCTCATTCGGAGGTGCCGTGTGACCGCGGCGGCAGGAAACGCGTTTCCGGCGCCATAAAACACCAAAACGGCGTGCGACGGTCCAATTCGGAGCAAACGTGCTCCGAACCACCTGAAACCGCACGGGAACGATAGAAATATTATTCCTGAGATGCAGGAGGAGTCCGCACGTCCATCGGACGTGCGGTGCGCGCGGCACGTTCGATTGTGTCGTTTTCAGCAGCGTGACGCGCGCTGAAATGGCGCGTTGGGGGGTCAAAACCACCCGAACGACCTCCGAATGCCACGAAACCGTACGACAACATCCGGGGCGTGAATTCTGAAATGGTCGGCCAGACGGCACCTCATTCTGAGGTGCCGTGTGACCGCGGCGGCCAGAAACGCGTTTCCGGCGCCATTAAACACCAAAACGGCGTGCGGCGGTCCAATTCGGAGAAAACGTGCTCCGAACCACCTGAAACCGCACGGGAACGATAGAAATATTATTCCTGAGATTCAGGAGGAGTCCGCACGTCCATCGGACGTGCGGTGCGCGCGGCACGTCCGATTGTGTCCTTTTCAGCAGTGCGGCGCGCGCTGAAATGGCGCGTTGGGGGCTCAAAACCACCCGAACGACCTCCGAATTCCACGAAACCGTACGACAACATCCGAGGCGTGAATTGGGAAATGGTCGGCCAGACGGCACCTCATTCAGAGGTGCCGTGTGACCGCGGCGGCCGGAAACGCGTTTCCGGCGCCATAAAACACCAAAACGGCGTGCGACGGTCCAATTCGGAGCAAACTTGTTCCGAACGACCTGAAACCGCACGGGAACGATAGAAATATTATTCTTGAGATGCAGGAGGAGGCCGCACGTCCATCGGACGTGCGGTGCGCGTGGCACGTCCGATTGTGTCGTTTTCAGCAGCGCGGCGCGCGCTGAAATGGCGCGTTGGGGGGTCAAAACCACCCGAACGACCTCCGAATGCCACGAAACCGTAAGACAACATCCGGGGCGTGAATTGTAAAATGGTCGGCCAGACGGCACCTCATTCGGAGGTTCCGTTTGACCGCGGCGGCCGGAAACGGGCTTCCGGCGCCATAAAACACCAACACGGCGTGCGGCGGTCCCATTCGGAGCAAACGTGCTCCGAACGACCTGAAACCGCACGGGAACGATAGAAATATTATTCCTGAGATACAGGAGGAGGACGCACGTCCATCGGACGTGCGGTGCGCGCGGCACGTCCGATTGTGTCGTTTTCAGCAGCGCGGCGCGCGCTGAAATGGCGCGTTGGGGGGTCAAAACCACCCGAACGATCTCCGAATGCCACGAAACCGTACGACAACATCCGGAGCGTGAATTTTGAAATGTTCGGCCAGACGTCACCTCATTCGGAGGTGCCGTGTGACCGCGGCGGCCGGAAACGCGTTTCCTGCGCCCTAAAACACCAAAACGGCGTGCGGCGGTCCAATTCGGAGCAAACGTGCTCCGAACGACCTGAAACCGCACGGGAACGATAGAAATATTATTCCTGAGATTCAAGAGGAGGCCGCACGTCCATCGGACGTGCGGTGCGCGCGGCACGTCCGATTGTGTCGTTTTCAGCAGCGCGGCGCGCGCTGAAATGGCGTGTTGGGGGGTCAAAACCACCCGAACGACCTCCGAATTCCACGAAACCGTACGACAACATCCGGGACGTGAATTGTGAAATGGTCGGCTAGACGGCACCTCATTCGGAGGTTCCGTGTGACCGCGGAGTCCGGAAACGCGTTTCCGGCGCCCTAAAACACCAAAACGGCGTGCGGCGGTCCAATTCGGAGCAAACGTGCTCCGAACGACCTGAAACCGCACGGGAACGATATAAATATTATTCCTGAGATGCAGGAGGAGGCCGCACGTCCATCGGACGTGCGGTGCGCGCGGCACGTCCGATTGTGTCGTTTTCAGCAGCGCGGCGCGCGCTGAAATGACGCGTTGGGGGGTCAAAACCACCCGAACGACCTCCGAATACCACGAAACCGTACGACGACATCCGGGGCGTGAATTGTGAAATGGTCGGCCAGACGGAACCTCATTCTGAGGTTCCGTGTGACCGCGGCGGCCGGAAAGGCGTTTCCGGCGCCATAAAACACCAAAACGGCGTGCGGCGGTCCCATTCGGAGCAAACGTGCTCCGAACGACCTGAAACCGCACGGGAACGATAGAAATATTATTCCTGAGATGCAGAAGGAGTCCGCACGTCCATCGGACGTGCGGTGCGCGCGGCACGTCCGATTGTGTCGTTTTCAGCAGCGCGGCGCGCGCTGAAATGGCGCGTTGGGGGGTCAAAACCACCCGAACGACCTCCGAATGCCACGAAACCGTATGACAACATCCAGGGCGTGAATTTTGAAATGTTCGGCTAGACGGCACCTCATTCGGAGGTGCCATGTGACCGCGGCGGCCGGAAACGCGTTTCCGGCGCCATTAAACACCAAAACGGCGTGCGGCGGTCCAATTCGGAGCAAACGTGCTCCGAACCACCTGAAACCACACAGGAACGATAGAAATATTATTCCTGAGATGCAGGAGGTGGCCGCACGTTCATCGGACGTGCGGTGCGCGCGGCACCTCCGATTGTGTCCTTTTCAGCAGTGCGGCGCGCGCTGAAATGGCGCGTTGGGGGGTCAAAACCACCCGAACGACCTCCGAATGCCACGAAACCGTACGACAACATCCGGGGCGTGAATTTTGAAATGGTCGGCCAGACGTCACCTCATTCGGAGATGCCGTGTGACCGCGGCGGCCGGAAACGCGTTTCCGGCGCCATAAAACACCAAAACGGCGTGCGGCGGTCCAATTGGGAGCAAACGTGCTCCGAACGACCTGAAACTGCACGGGAACGATAGAAATATTATTCCTGAGATGTAGGAGGAGGCTTCACGTCCATCGGACGTGCGGTGCGCGCGGCACGTCCGATTGTGTCGTTTTCAGCAGCGCGGCGCGCGCCGAAATGGCGCGTTGGGGGGTCAAAACCACCCGAACGACCTCCGAATTTTACGAAACCGTACGACAACATCCGGGGTGTGAATTTTGAAATGGTCGGCCAGACGGCACCACATTTGGAGGTGCCGTGTGACCGCGGCGGCCGGAAACGCGTTTCCGGCGCCATAAATCACCAAAACGGCGTGCGGCGGTCCCATTCGGAGAAAACGTGCTCCGAACGACCTGAAACCGCACGGGAACGATAGAAATATTATTCTTGAGATGCATGAGGAGGCCGCACGTCCATCGGACGTGCGGTGCGCGCGGCACGTCCGATTGTGTCGTTTTCAGCAGCGCGGCGCGCGCTGAAATGACGCGTTGGGAGGTCAAAACCACACGAACGACCTCCGAATGCCACGAAACCGTACGACAACATCTGGGGCATGAATTGTGAAATGGTCGGCCAGACGGCACCTCATTCTGAGGTGCCGTGTGACCGCGGCGGCCGGAAACGCGTTTCCGGCGCCACAAAACACCAAAACGGCGTGCGGCGGTTCCATTCGGAGCAAACGTGCTCCGAACGACCTGAAACTGCACGGGAACGATAGAAATATTATTCCTGAGATGCAGGAGGAGGCCGCACGTCCATCGGACGTGCGGTGCGCGCGGGACGTCCGATTGTGTCGTTTTCAGCAGCGCGACGCGCGATGAAATGGCGCGTTGGGGAGTCAAAAACACCCGAACGACCTCCGAATGCCACGAAACCGTACGACAACATCCGGGGCATGAATTGTGAAATGGTCGGCCAGACGGCACCTCATTCGGAGGTGCCGTGTGACCGCGGCGGCCGGAAACGCGTTTCCGGCGCCATTAAACACCAAAACGGCGTGCGGCGGTCCATTTCGGAGCAAACGTGCTCCGAACCACCTGAAACCGCACGGGAACAATTGAAATATTATTCCTGAGATGCAGGAGGAGGCCGCACGTCCATCGGACGTGCGGTGCGCGCGGCACGTCCGATTGTGTCCTTTTCAGCAGTACGGCGCGCGCTGAAATGGCGCGTTGGGGGGTCAAAACCACCCGAACGACCTCCGAATGCCACGAAACCATACGACAACATCCGGGGCGTGAATTGTGAAATGGTCGGCCAGACGGAACCTCTTTCGGAGGTTCCGTGTGACCGCGGCGGCCGGAAACGCTTTTCCGGCGCCATAAAACACCAAAACGGCGTGCGGCGGTCCCATTCGGAGCAAACGTGATCCGAACGACCTGAAACCGCACGGGAACGATAGAAATATTATTCCTGAGATGCAGGGGGAGGCCGCACGTCCATCGGACGTGCGGTGCGCGGGGCACGTCCGATTGTGTCGTTTTCAGCAGCGCGGCGCGCGCTGAAATGGCGTGTTGGGGGGTCAAAACCACCCGAACGACCTCCGAATTCCACGAAACCGTACGACAACATCCGGGGCGTGAATTGTGAAATGGTTGGCCAGACGGAACCTCATTCGGAGGTGCCGTTTGACCGCGCCGGCCAGAAACGCGTTTCCGGCGCCATAAAAAACCAAAACGGCGTGCGGCGGTCCCATTCGGAGCAAACGTGCTCCGAAAGACCTGAAACCGCACGGGAACGATATAAATACTATTCCTGAGATGCAAGAGGAGGCCGCACGTCCATCGGACGTGCGGTGCGCGCGGCACGTCCGATTGTGTCGTTTTCAGCAGCGCGGCGCGCTGAAATGGCGCGTTGGGGGGTCAAAACCACCCGAACGACCTTCGAATGCCACGAAACCGTACGACAACATCCGGGGCGTGAATTTTGAAATGTTCGGCCAGACGACACCTCATTCGGAAGTGCCATGTGACCGCGGCGGCCGGAAACGCGTTTCCGGCGCCCTAAAACACCAAAACGGCGTGCGGCGGTCCAATTCGGAGCAAACGTGCTCCGAACGACCTGAAACCGCACGGTAACGATAGAAATATTATTCCTGAGATTCAGGTGGAGTCTGCACGTCCATCGGACGTGTGGTGCGCGCGGCACGTCCGATTGTGTCGTTTTCAGCAGCGGGGCGCGCGCTGAAATGGCGCGTTGGGGGGTCAAAACAACCCGAACGACCTCCGAATGCCACGAAACCGTACGAAAACATCCGGGGCGTGAATTGTGAAATGGTCGGACAGACGGTACCTCATTCAGAGGTGCCGTGTGACCGCGGCGGCCGGAAACGCGTTTCCGGCGCCCTAAAACACCAAAACGGCGTGCGGCGGTCCAATTCGGAGCAAACGTGCTCCGAACGACCTGAAACCACACGGGAACGATAAAAATATTATTCCTGAGATGCAGGAGGAGGCCGCACGTCCATCGGACGTGCGGTGCGCGCGGCACGTCCGATTGTGTCGTTTTCAGCAGCGCGGCGCGCGCTGAAATGGCGCGTTGGGGGGTCAAAACCACCCGAACGACCTCCGAATGCCACGAAACCGTACGAAGAGATCCAGGGCGTGAATTGTGAAATAGTCGGCCAGACGGCACCTCATTAGGAGGTGCCGTTTGACCGTGGAGGCCGGAAACGCGTTTCCGGCGCCATTAAACACCAAAACGGCGTGCGGCGGTCCAATTCGGAGCAAACGTGCTCCGAACCACCTGAAACCGCACAGGAACGATAGAAATATTATTACTGAGATGCAGGAGGAGGCCGCACGTCCATCGGACGTGCGGTGCGCGCGGCACGTCCGATTGTGTCGTTTTCAGCAGCGCGGCGCGCGCTGAAATGGCGCGTTGGGGGGTCAAAACCACCCGAACGACCTCCGAATGTCACGAAACCGTACGAAAACATCCGGGGCGTGAATTGTGAAATGATCGGCCAGACGGCACCTCATTCGGAGGTTCCGTTTGACCGCGGAGGCCGGAAACGCGTTTCCGGCGCCATAAAACACCAAAACGGCGTGCGGCGGTCCCATTCGGAGCAAACGTGCTCTGAACCACCTGAAACCGCACGGGAACGATAGAAATATTATTCTTGAGATGCAGGAGGAGGCCGCACGTCCATCGGACGTGCGGTGCGCGCGGCACGTCCGATTGTGTCGTTTTCAGCAGCGCGGCGCGCGCTGAAATGGCGCGTTGGGGGGTCAAAACCACCCGAACGACCTCCGAATGCCACGAAACCGTACGAAAACATCCGGGGCGTGAATTTTGAAATGGTCGGCACGACGGAACCTCATTCGGAGGTGCCGTGTGACCGCGGCGGCCGGAAACGCGTTTCCGGCGCCCTAAAAGACCAAAACGGCGTGCGGCGGTCCAATTCGGAGCAAACGTGCTCCGAACGACCTGAAACCGCACGGGAACGATAGAAATATTATTCCTGAGATGCAGGAGGAGGCCGCACGTCTATCGAACATGCGGTGCGCGCGGCACGTCCGATTGTGTCCTTTTCAGCAGTGCGGCGCGCGCTGAAATGGCGCGTTGGGGGGTCAAAACCACACGAACGACCTCCGAATGCGACGAAACTGTACGAAAACATCTGGGGCGTGAATTGCAAAATGTTCGGCCAGACGGCACCTCATTCGGAGGTGCCGTGTGACCGCGGCGGCCGGAAACGCGTTTCCGGCGCCACAAAACACCAAAACGGCGTGCGGCGGTTCCATTCGGAGCAAACGTGCTCCGAACGACCTGAAACCGCACGGGAACGATAGAAATATTATTCCTGAGATGCAGGAGGAGGCCGCACGTCCATCGGACGTGCGGTGCGCGCGGGACGTCCGATTGTGTCGTTTTCAACAGCGCGGCGCGCGATGAAATGGCGCGTTGGGGGGTCAAAAACACCCGAACGACCTCCGAATGCCACGAAACCGTACGAAAACATCCGGGGCGTGAATTGTGAAATGGTCGGCCAGACGGAACCTCATTCGGAGGTGCCGTGTGACCGCGGCGGCCGGAAACGTGTTTCCGGCGCCATTAAACACCAAAACGGCGTTCGGCGGTCCATTTCGGAGCAAACGTGCTCCGAACCACCTGAAACCGCACGGGAACGATTGAAATATTATTCCTGAGATGCAAGAGGAGGCCGCACGTCCATCGGACGTGCGGTGCGCGCGGCACGTTTGATTGTGTCCTTTTCAGCAGTGCGGCGCGCGCTGAAATGGCGCGTTGGGGGGTCAAAACCACCCGAACGACCTCCGAATTCCACGAAACCATACGACAACATCCGGGGCGTGAATTGTGAAATGGTCGGCCAGACGGCACCTCTTTCGGAGGTTCCATGTGACCGCGGCGGCCGGAAACGCGTTTCCGGCGCCATAAAACACCAAAACGGCGTGCGGCGGTCCCATTCGGAGCAAACGTGCTCCGAACGACCTGAAACCGCACGGGAACGATAGAAATATTATTCCTGAGATGCAGGAAGAGGCCGCACGTCCATCGGACGTGCGGTGCGCGCGGCACGTCCGATTGTGTCGTTTTCACCAGTGCGGCGCGCGCTGAAATGGCGCGTTGGGGGGTCAAAACCACCCGAACGACCTCCGAATGCCACGAAACCGTACGAAAACATCCGGGGCGTGAATTGTGAAATGGTCGGCCAGACGGAACCTCATTCGGAGGTTCCGTTTGACCGCGGCGGCCGGAAACGCGTTTCCGGCGCCATAAAACACCAAAACGGAGTGCGGCGGTCCCATTCGGAGAAAACGTGCTCCGAACGACCTGAAACCGCCCGGGAACGATAGAAATATTATTCCTGAGATGCAGGAGGAGGCCGCACGTCCATCGGACGTGCGGTGCGCGCGGCACGTCCGATTGTGTCGTTTTCAGCAGCGTGGTGCGCGCTGAAATGGCGCGTTGGGGGGTCAAAACCACCCGAACGACCTCCGAATGCCACGAAACCGTACGAAAAAATCCAGGGCGTGAATTGTGAAATGGTCGGCCAGACGTCACCTCATTCGGAGGTGCCGTGTGACCGCGGCGGCCGGAAACGCGTTTCCGGCGCCATTAAACACCAAAACGGCGTGCGGCGGTCCAATTCGGAGCAAACGTGCTCCGAACCACCTGAAACCGCACGGGAACGATAGAAATATTATTCCTGAGATGCAGGAGGAGGCTGCAGGTCCATCGGACGTGCGGGGCGCGCGCCACGTCCGATTGTGTCCTTTTCAGCAGTGCGGCGCGCGCTGAAATGGCGCGTTGGGAGGTCAAAACCACCCGAACGACCTCCGAATGCCACGAAACCGTACGACAACATCCGGGGAGTGAATTGTGAAATGGTCGGCCAGACGGCACCTCATTCGGAGGTGCCGTGTGACCGCGGCGGCCGGAAACGCGTTTTCGGCGCCATAAAACACCAAAACGGCGTGCGGCGGTCCAATTTGGAGCAAACGTGATCCGAACGACCTGAAACCGCACGGGAACGATAGAAATATTATTCCTGAGATGCAGGAGGAGGCCGCACGTCCATCGAACGTGCGGTGCGCGCGGCACGTCCGATTGTGTCGTTTTCAGCAATGCGGCGCGCGCTGAAATGACGCGTTGGGGGGTCAAAACCACCCGAACGACCTCCGAATTCCACGAAACCATACGAAAACATCAGGGGCGTGAATTTTGAAATGGTCGGCCAGACGGCACCTCATTCGGAGGTGCCGTGTGACCGCAGCGGCCGGAAACGCGTTTCCGGCGCCATAAAACACCAAAACAGCGTGCGGCGGTCCCATTCGGAGCAAACGTGCTCCGAACGACCTGAAACCGCACGGGAACGATATAAATATTATTCCAGAGATTCAGGAGGAGGCCGCACGTCCATCGGACGTGCGGTGCGCGCGGCACGTCCGATTGTGTCGTTTTCAACAGCGCCGCGCGCGCTGAAATGGCGCGTTGGGGGGTCAAAACCACCCGAACGTCCTCCGAATGCCACAAAACCGTACGACAACATCCGGGGCGTGAATTGTGAAATGGTCGGCCAGACGGCACCTCATTCGGAGGTGCCGTGTGACCGCGGCGGCCGGAAACGCGTTTCCGGCGCCATAAAACACCAAAACGGCGTGCGGCAGTCCCATTCGGAGCAAACGTGCTCCGAACGACCTGAAACCGCACGGGAACGATAGAAATATTATTCCTGAGATGCAAGAGGAGGCCGCACGTCCATCGGACGTGCGGTGCGCGCGGCACGTCCGATTGTGTCGTTTTCAGCAGCGCGGCGCGCGCTGAAATGGCCCGTTGGTGGGGTCAAAACCACCCGAACGACCTCCGAATGCCACGAAACCATACGAAAACATCCAGGGCGTGAATTGTGAAATGGTCGGACAGACGTCACCTCATTCGGAGGTGCCGTGTGACCGCGGCGGCCGGAAACGCGTTTCCGACGCCATTAAACACCAAAACGGCGTGCGTCGGTCCAATTCGGAGCAAACGTGGTCCGAACCACCTGAAACCACACGGGAACGATAGAAATATTATTCCTGAGATGCAGGAGGAGTCCGCACGTCCATCGGACTTGCGGTGCGCGCGGCACGTCCGATTGTGTCCTTTTCAGCAGCGCGGCGCGCGCTGAAATGACGCGTTGGGGGGTCAAAACCACCCGAACGACCTCCGAATGCCACGAAACCCTACGAAAACATCCGGGGCGTGAATTTTGAAATGGTCGGCCAGACGTCACCTCATTCGGAGGTGCCGTGTGACCGCAGCGGTCGGAAAAGCGTTTCCGGCGCCATAAAACACCAAAACGGCGTGCAGCGGTCCCATTCGGAGCAAACGTGCTCCGAACGACCTGAAACCGCACGGGAACGATAGAAATATTATTCCTGAGATGCAGGAGGAGGCCGCACGTCCATCGGACGTGCGGTGCGCGCGGCACGTCTGATTGTGTCGTTTTCAGCAGCGCGGTGCGCGCTGAAATGGCGCGTTGGGGGGGTCAAAACCACCCGAACGACCTCCGAATTCCACGAAACCGTACGAAAATATCCGGGGCGTGAATTGTGAAATGCTCGGCCAGACGGCACCTCATTGGGAGGTTCCGTTTGACCGCGACGTCCGGAAACGCGTTTCCGGCGCCATAAAACACCAAAACGGCGTGCGGCGGTCCCATTCGGAGCAAACGTGCTCCGAACGCCCTGAAACCGCACGGGAACGATAGAAATATTATTCCTGAGATGTAGGAGGAGGTCTCACGTCCATCGGACGTGCGGTGCGCGCGGCACGTCCGATTGTGTCGTTTTCAGCAGCGCGGCAAGCGCTGAAATGACGCGTTGGGGGGTCAAAACCACCCGAACGACCTCTGAATGCCACGAAACCGTAAGACAACATCCGGGGCGTGAATTTTGAAATGGTCGGCCAGACGACACCTCATTCGGAGGTGCCGTGTGACCGCGGCGGCCGGAAACGCGTTTCCGGCGCCCTAAAACACCAAAACGGCGTGCGGCGGTCCAATTCGGAGCAAACGTGCTCCGAACGACCTGAAACCGAACGGGAACGATAGAAATATTATTCCTGAGATGCAGGAGGAGGCCGCACGTCCATCGGACGTGCGGTGCGCGCAGCACGTCCGATTGTGTCGTTTTCAGCAGCACGGCGCGCGCTGAAATGGCGCGTTGGGGGGTCAAAACCACCCGAACGACCTCCGAATGCCACGAAACCGTACGAAAACATCCGGGGCGTGAATTGTGAAATGGTCGGTCAGACGGAACCTCATTCGGAGGTGCCGTGTGACCGCGGCGGCCGGAAACGCGTTTCCGGCGCCCTAAAACACCAAAACGGCGTGCGGCGGTCCAATTCGGAGCAAACGTGATCCGAACGACCTGAAACCGCACGGTAACGATAGAAATATTATTCCTGAGATGCAGGAGGAGGCCGCACGTCCATCGGACGTGCGGTGCGCGCGGCACGTCCGATTGTGTCGTTTTCAGCAGCGCGGCACGCGCTGAAATGACGCGTTGGGGGGTCAAAACCACCCGAACGACCTCCGAATTCCACGAAACCGTACGAAAACATCCGGGGCGTGAATTGTGAAATGGTCGGCCAGACGGAACCTCATTCAGAGGTGCCGTGTGACCGCGGCGGCCGGAAACGCGTTTCCGGCGCCATAAAACACCAAAACAGCATGCGGCGGTCCCATTTGGAGCAAACGTGCTCCGAACGACCTGAAACCGCACGGTAACGATAGAAATATTATTCCTGAGATGCAGGAGGAGGCCGCACATCCATCGGACGTGCGGTGCGCGCGGCACGTCCGATTGTGTCGTTTTCAGCAGCGCGGCGCGCGCTGAAATGGCGCGTTGGGGGGTCAAAACCACCCGAACGACCTCCGAATGCCACGAAACCGTACGACAACATCCGGGGAGTGAATTGTGAAATGGTCGGCCAGACGGAACCTCATTCGGAGGTTCCGTTTGTCCGCGGCGGCCGGAAACGCGTTTCCGGAGCCATAAAACACCAAAACGGCGTGCGGCGGTCCCATTCGGAGCAAACGTGCTCCGAACGACCTGAAACCGCACGGGAACGATAGAAATATTATTCCTGATATGCAGGAGGAGGCCGCATGTCCATCGGACGTGCGGTGCGCGCGGCACGTCCGATTGTGTCGTTTTCAGCAGCGCGGCGCGCGCTGAAATGCCGCGTTGGGGGGTCAAAACCACCCGAACGACCTCCGAATGCCACGAAACCGTACGACAACATCCGGGGCGTGAATTGTGAAATGTTCGGCCAGACGGCACCTCATTCGGAGGTGCCGTGTGACCGCGGCGGCCGGAAACGCGTTTCCGGCGCCCTAAAACACCAAAACGGCGTGCGACGGTCCAATTCGGAGCAAACGTGCTCCGAACGACCTGAAACCGCACGGGAACGATAGAAATATTATTCCTGAGATGCAGAAGGAGGCCGCACGTCCATCGGACGTGCGGTTCGCGCGGTACGTCCGATTGTGTCGTTTTCAGCAGCGCGGCACGCGCTGAAATGGCGCGTTGGGGGGTCAAAACCACCTGAACGACCTCCGAATGCCACGAAACCGTACGACAACATCCGGGGTGTGAATTGTGAAATGGTCGGCCAGACGGCACCTCATTAGGAGGTTCCGTTTGACCGTGGCGTCCGGAAACGCGTTTCCGGCGCCATTAAACACCAAAACGGCGTGCGGCGGTCCAATTCGGAGCAAACGTGCTCCGAACCACCTGTAACCGCACGTGAACGATAGAAATATTATTCCTGAGATGCAGGAGGAGGCCGCACGTCCATCGGACGTGCGGTGCGCGCAGTACGTCCGATTGTGTCGTTTTCAGCAGCGCGGCGCGCGCTGAAATGACGCGTTTGGGGGTCAAAACCACCCGAACGACCTCCGAATGCCACGAAACCGTACGACAACATCCGGGGCGTGAATTGTGAAATGGTCGGCCAGACGGAACCTCATTCGGAGGTGCCGTTTGACCGCGGCGGCCGGAAACGCGTTTCCGGCGCCATAAAACACCAAAACGGCGTGCGGCGGTCCCATTCGGAGAAAACGTGCTCCGAACGACCTGAAACCGCACGGGAACGATATAAATATTATTCCTGAGATGCAGGAGGAGGCCGCACGTCCATCGGACGTGCGGTGCGCGCGGCACGTCCGATTGTGTCGTTTTCAGCAGCGCGACGCGCGCTGAAATGGCGCGTTGGGGGGTCAAAACCACCCGAACGACCTCCAAATGCCATGAAACCGTACGAAAACATCCGGGGCGTGAATTGTGAAATGGTCGGACAGACGGCACCTCATTTGGAGGTGCCGTGTGACCGCGGCGGCCGGAAACGCGTTTCCGGCGCCCTAAAACACCAAAACGGCGTGCGGCGGTCCAATTCGGAGCAAACGTGCTCTGAACGACCTGAAACCGCACGAGAACGATAGAAATATTATTCCTGAGATGCAGGAGGAGGCCGCACGTCCATCGGACGTGCGGTGCGCGCGGCACGTCCGATTGTGTCGTTTTCAGCAGCGCGGCGCGAGCTGAAATGACGCGTTGGGGGGTCAAAACCACCCGAACGACCTCCGAATGCCACGAAACCGTACGAAAACATCCGGGGCGTGAATTGTAAAATGGTCGGCCAGACGGAACCTCATTCGGAGGTGCCGTGTGACCGCGGCGGCCGGAAACGCGTTTCCGGCGCCCTAAAACACCAAAACGGCGTGCGGCGGTCCAATTCGGAGCAAACGTGCTCCGAACGACCTGAAACCGCACGGGAACGATTGAAATATTATTCCTGAGATGCAGGAGGAGGCCGCACGTCCATCGGACGTGCGGTGCGCGCGGCACGTCCGATTGTGTCGTTTTCAGCAGCGCGACGCGCGCTGAAATGGCGCGTTGGGGGGTCAAAACCACACGAACGACCTCCGAATGCCACGAAACCCTACGAAAACATCCGGGGCGTGAATTGTGAAATGGTCGGCCAGACGGAACCTCATTAGGATGTGCCGTTTGACCGTGGCGGCCGGAAACGCGTTTCCGGCGCCATTAAACACCAAAACGGCGTGCGGGGTCCAATTCGGAGCAAACGTGCTCCGAACCACCTGAAACCGCATAGGAACGATAGAAATATTACTCCTGAGATGCAGGAGGAGGCCGCACGTCCATCGGACGTGCGGTGCGCGCGGCACGTCCGATTGTGTCGTTTTCAGCAGCGCGGCGCGCGCTGAAATGGCGCGTTGGGGGGTCAAAACCACCCGAACGACCTCCGAATGCCACGAAACCGTACGAAAACATCCGGGGAGTGAATTGTGAAATGGTCGGCCAGACGGCACCTCATTCGGAGGTTCCGTTTGTCCGCGGCGGCCGGAAACGCGTTTCCGGCGCCATAAAACACCAAAACGGCGTGCGGCGGTCCCATTCGGAGCAAACGTGCTCCGTACGACCTGAAACCGCACGGGAACGATAGAAATATTATTCCTGATATGCAGAAAGAGGCCACACGTCCATCGGACGTGCGGTGCGTGCGGCACGTCCGATTGTGTCGTTTTCAGCAGCGCGGCGCGCGCTGAAATGGCGCGTTGGGGGGTCAAAACCACCCGAACGACCTCCGAATGCCACCAAACCGTACGACAACATCCGGGGCATGAATTGTGAAATGATCAGCCAGACGGCACCTCATTCGGAGGTGCCGTGTGACCGCGGCGGCCGGAAACGCGTTTCCGGCGCCCTAAAACACCAAAACGGCGTGCGACGGTCCAATTCGGAGTAAACGTGCTCCGAACGACCTGAAACCGCACGGGAATGATAGAAATATTATTCCTGAGATGCAAAAGGAGGCCGCACGTCCATCGGACGTGCGGTGCGCGCGGCACGTCCGATTGTGTCGTTTTCAGCAGCGCGGCACGCGCTGAAATGGCGCGTTGGGGGGTCAAAACCACCCGAACGACCTCCGAATGCCACGAAACCGTACGACAACATCCGGGGCGTGAATTGTGAAATGTTCGGCCAGACGGCACCTCATTAGGAGGTGCCGTTTGACCGTGGCGGCCGGAAACGCGTTTCCGGCGCCATTAAACACCAAAACGGCGTGCGGCGGTCCAATTCGGAGAAAACGTGCTCTGAACCACCTGTAACCGCACAGGAATGATAGAAATATTATTCCTGAGATGCAGGAGGAGGCCGCACGTCCATCGGACGTGCGGTGCGCGCGGCACGTTTGATTGTGTCGTTTTCAGCAGCGCGGCTCGCTCTGAAATGGCGCGTTGGGGTGTCAAAACCACCCGAACGACCTCCGAATGGCACGAAACCGTACGAAAACATCCGGGGCGTGAATTGTAAAATGGTAGGCCAGACGGAACCTCATTTGGAGGTGCCGTTTGACCGCGGCGGCTGGAAACGCGTTTCCGGCGCCATAAAACACCAAAACGGCGTACGGCGGTCCCATTCGGAGCAAACGTGCTCCGAATGACCTGAAACCGCACGGGAACGATAGAAATATTATTCCTGAGATGCAGGAGGAGGCCGCACGTCCATCGGACGTGCGGTGCGCGCGGCACGTCTGATTGTGTCGTTTTCAGCAGCGCGGCGCGCGCTGAAATGGCGCGTTGGTGGGTCAAAACCACCCGAACGACCTCCGAATGCCACGAAACCGTACGAAAACATCTGGGGCGTGAATTGTAAAATGTTCGGACAGACGGCACCTCATTCGGAGGTGCCGTGTGACCGCGGCGGCCAGAAACGCGTTTCCGGCGCCCTAAAACACCAAAACGGCGTGCGGCGGTCCAATTCGGAGAAAACGTGCTCCGAACGACCTGAAACCGCACGAGAACGATAGAAATATTATTCCTGAGATGCAGGAGGAGGCCGCACGTCCATCGGACGTGCGGTGCGCGTGGCACGTCCGATTGTGTCGTTTTCAGCAGTGCGGCGCGCGCTGAAATGGCGCGTTGGGGGGTCAAAACCACCCGAACGACCTCCGAATGCCACGAAACCGTACGACAACATCCAGGGCGTGAATTTTGAAATGGTCGGCTAGACGGAACCTCATTCGGAGGTGCCGTGTGACCGCGGCGGCCGAAAACGCGTTTCCGGCGCCCTAAAACACCAAAACGGCGTGCGGCGGTCCAATTCGGAGCAAACGTGCTCCGAACGACCTGAAACCGCACGAGAACGATAGAAATATTATTCCTGAGATGCAGGAGGATGCCGCACGTCCATCGGACGTGCGGTGCGCGCGGCACGTCCGATTGTGTCGTTTTCAGCAGCGCGGCGCGCTCTGAAATGGCGCGTTGGGGGGTCAAAACCACCCGAACGATCTCCGAATGCCACGAAACCGTACGACAACATCCGGGGCGTGAATTGTGAAATGTTCGGCCAGACGGCACCTCATTAGGAGGTGCCGTTTGACCGCGGCGGCCGGAAACGCGTTTCTGGCGCCATTAAACACCAAAACGGCGTGCGGCGGTCCAATTCGGAGAAAACGTGCTCCGAACCACCTGAAACCGCACAGGAACGATAGAAATATTATTCCTGAGATGCAGGATGAGGCCGCACGTCCATCGGACGTGCGGTGCGCCCGGCACGTCCGATTGTGTTGTTTTCAGCAGCGCGGCGCGCGCTGAAATGGCGCGTTGGGGGGTCAAAACCACCCGAACGACCTCCGAATGCCACGAAACCGTACGACAACATCCGGGGCGTGAATTGTGAAATGTTCGGCCAGACGGCACCTCATTCGGAGGTGCCGTGTGACCGCGGCGGCCGGAAACGCGTTTCCGGCGCCATAAAACACCAAAACGGCGTGCGGCGGTCCCATTCGGAGCAAACGTGCTCCGAACGACCTGAAATGAGATTATTTCTTGAATCGAAGTTTTTAAATTATTATAGCACAATGATTTGATATTATATATATATTAAATATATATTAAAACATTTAAAATATTATATATATATATATATATATTTAAAATATTGTATTTAATAGTATATATATGAATATATATATATATATATATATATATATTTATATATATATTTATATTCAATTCAATAAAAAAAAATTTAAATTTTTTTTTTTTAGAATAGCGACCGCCTATGGCGGTCGCTATAGGGTACCCGGCAGAGGGCCTTCAGCGACCGCCAATGGCGGTCGCTATAGGGTGCCCGGCAGAGGGCCTCTAGCGACGAGGCAACAGCGACCGCCAATGGTGGTCGCTGTGCGGCCGCTAAAGACCTTTAGCGACCGCCAATGGCGGTCGCTAATAGCCTTATTTACAGTAGTGTTTAACACCTTAAAATGTGGACATTAAGATGTCACTATATTTATATATGATATATAATATGTTTATGTTTTCCTTATACTTTTGTATTTTTCATTTATGGAATACCATTATGGTTTCCATTATGGGTAAACGCGATATCTTCATTTTAGGAAGTGCGGACTACCGCCCCCTCAAAGTGATTTGATTCATTAATACCATATGTGGTACGTATAAAGGATAGAATTAATGATATTATATATGATACCATACTATAATTATATTACTGTTATTTATCATTATGTTTTAATTCCATTAAATATGAAATTGAAATGGAAGTAGCGTTCATGCGTACGTACGACTTACCATCTCCATGAACGGTGCATTTCATTTCTTACCTCTAAATGTTATGTAATATTATAAATTCATGTATATAATGGATATATATTATATATATTATATCTAAATAAAGAATATAATTCTTTATATAATGGATATTTTACCCCATGAACAAACTTGTAATTATAAAGAGTTTATTTTGGACTCAAGTAGCAATGATCGTTAAAACGACCTTTATTAACTTAAATAATTACATAGTGTTCATGACATCGTAATAAGTGATATAAAAGGAATAATGAAATTGAAAAAGGTTCTTAATAAAGTATAAATTAACTCAATTTTATTATTCAGAATATTAAAGAACGATTGAGTCAAGTCGGATACGAGGTGAGGGATCCTATCCCTCTCTTTCTTTTTAAGTACACTCTTTTATGTCATTCCTTTTATGATCATATTTTTTATGATTGGGATGTTATTTTATATTACTCTTACTTTAATTTTTATGTTCATATGATGAGAGACCCTATTTTCTCTCATCAATCCATTTTAGAAGTTTTGAGTGGCGCTGTTAGGCTGCCGAATTTTCATAAGAGATCCGAACTCTCTCTTTCTTTTTAAGTACTCTCTTTTATGTAATTTCTTTTAAGCTCATGTTTCTTATGTTTGGGGATGTTATTTTATATTCCTCATACTTTACTTTTTTATGTTAATATTATGAGTGACCCTATTTGATCTCATAAATCCATTTTTGGAATTTTTAAGTGGTGCCGTTAGGCTGCCGAGTTTTCGTAAGCGGTTGTTCATCTCACTTTTATTCCCATGAGATTTATACAACATTTTCCACAATTTACTTTGAGTGGTGTATTTAATACCCATTATTCTACTCTTTTTGTAATATAATTTCGTTTATGGGTATTTACATCAATGTTGTATAGTCCTTCTTTCATGGGGTGTACGTTTCAAAAGTTACCCAAATCAGTAAGGGAACCTTTCACACTCCACTTTTTAAAAGACTTATTTTGTTATGTCTTTTAATTTACATATTTTTATGTTGGGATATGTTCTTATATATCCTTATTGATGTAAATTTTATGTCCAAGTGATGAGATACCATTTTTTCTCTCATCAACTAATTTTATTAATTTTAAGGTGATGCCGTTAGGCTGTCGAATTTTACTAAGGGAACTTCTGATCCCAATTTTGATTTGTTTGGGTTCAACATGTAGTTACTGAATATTTAATCTTTTGAATATGTGTGAATGACCTTTGATTGATTTACACTTAATATCCACTTATATTGGGTGTATTTATATTTGTCACACATAATTATGAGATTGATTTATCCTTAATTTAAGGATACCTTCTTTATAAGGGATTTCATCTCATTTTACATTTCTATTGAGACTTCATTGTTGTTATGAAGAAATTCACTCTTATATGGTGTATATACTCTCCTTTTGAATATTATATCATGAATCCCTTTATTCTCATGATATTATAAATTTCTGATTAAATGTTATTCCTCAATTATTGTATTCAAGTGTCTCTCATTTTGTTAAAAACCCTTTAACTAAAATATCATTTAAAATGTATTAATGATTTATTATTATAAATATTTCTCATTAATATCCATGTTTTCAAAATGGTTTTAAGGATTTATTTATATGGATATTAATGGTTTAAAATGTTAAAAGCTTCAAAGTGGTATGGGAAACTTTGATTCAAAAATCTCTTTATTAAATGTTTTAAATGGTTTTGAAAATGGTTTTTAGAATGGATTCATTATTTCAATATCTTAAAATGTTATATTGTTATTTCAATGTGGGAATGTTATCTTTCCTTTATACTTAAGTTATGTGCTATGATTATGTTATGGTTCTTGGGAATTGTTTATGAAGACGGGTGGTTCCGTGATAAACTAAGGGTGGGTGAGCCTGATATAGCTCTCCAATGCATTGGGTAACGCGAAGGAGTTAAACGTTAAGGTTTCTCCGAAGAGATTTAAGGAATATACTATGATGGGTATTGCAAACGTAACCAAGAGGGTTACTCCCTACGTAAGAATGTTATGAATTCCTCATGTTATCTTTATGCCTTATGATTTCTATGATTTATTCATGATTTGATGAGGTATGCGATTATGTTTTATGAGTAAAGTATGATTTCATGCATGGACTAATGTTTTCATTTCATACTTTTATATCCCTTACTGAGATTTTTATGCTCATCCCAAGTTTTTGAAATGTTTTTCACAGGTCAAGGGAAAGGTACATGATGTGATGATATTGTCAAGGAAGTGTCAGGAAAGAATCAATGTTTTATTTTAAATATGTTTCCGTTGATGGGAAAAATGAGTACTATCTTTTATGTAACCACTTTGTTTAAATGTGGAATGTAATGCATGTTTTATGATCTAATTATCTAAAACTCTAAACCTGAAAAGATCATCAACGTGTATTCTTGAAGTAACTCAAGATTAAGTAAGGTTTAAGGCTGGGGCCTTATATTCCATGTGTAACGATTTTCATGATGTCTTAGTAAAAAGGGTTATATAATAATTCATATAATATACAGAGATATATATTGTGGTGTAGATGTTTATATGGTGATATGAATTTGTTTGGTCGAGATCACTGTAGACCCCTTTGTAACAAGACTTGAAATAACATTTTTATAATGGATGATTATTGAAAATACCATTTTCACATGAGGATGAAATGTTTCAATGTAAAATAAAAAAAATAATAAAAAAAGGGAAAGGGATCAGAGATCCCATGTGTTAACCCATGAAGGCTCATTTAAAGGCCATTCCGCACACCTAGTACCATCATGCATGTCCGATCTTCATGACCATCCATATCGCGTAGGTCTCTCTCTTGAAATGTAACAGCATGACTCTACCCTACATGAAGAAAAGTGTGTGAATCACTAGAGTGAGAGACATAAAAAATATTACTTCTTTATTCAGGGTCTCAAAATTTCCTATAATAAGACCCTTGGGCTTCATATTTGAAACAACTGTAAGATGAAGGAATCGCTGGAATCTCCCACCATTTTATAAGTTTTCCTAAATCTTCAAAACAACCTAATAAGTTCTACAGGCCATAAAATAATTGGTAATTAATGTGATTACAAGGGCTAGGGTTCTCCATGTCCTAAAATGTCTTACATGAAGAGCCACTTCCCCCTTGTCCAAAACCACTAGGGTGAAGTACCCTTCTTAAGCTCCAGAAGGCATGATACCCTTTCAGAAATTCTTGATGAGTCCCTTGGAGTTCTGAGAAATGTCTCCCCCATGTTTGATTACCTAGTTTTCTCATTACCCAAATTATCCCAGAAACTACTTGCTCGGGGTAGCATCCAAGTCACCCAGAAAAAACCTGGGAAAGGTCCTAAGATTCCCAAGTACAACATGGATGAGGCCAAATCAGTTTTACAAGATAGAAACTTGGTGAGGTCCTATTAATCAACCCAAGTACCACATGAAAGAGGTCTTATTAATCCACCCAAGTACCTCCTGGGTGAGGCCAAATTTATTATCCCAAGTAACACCTATTTAAGGAACCCTCCATCTCACCCAGGTACCACTTGGGTGAGGTACCTATTGAGCCCATTTTATCTCATAAGTGGAAGGGAATCTATTTCCTTGGGTCCTTCATTTAAGGGGTACCAAATAATGGAATCCACCAAAACAAACAGATATGTATGATATGAGCCTCGGGAAAACAAGCGTGTCCTCTCAATTATACATTCTCGTTGTACTAGATGTCCCAAATTTATCCTATGTAATTGGTGGGATCCTCATAGTGTTATAAGTTATAAATTCTCATGGTAATGAGGATCTAAACCTTAAAGATAATGACGGGTCCTCAGGGTTTGAAAACAAGAGAGGAGACGGGTGCACCTAAGCCCTGCCCCTCTTCTAGACATTCCTTCCATGAATACATCCTCATCTACCAGAATATGAATAGTAAATTCCAATTTATGTAATACCTCTTATAGTAATTCCATACTCTTTCTTGAGATATGTTGAATTCCTCTCACCTTCCAAATCCCTAACCTCATCTACTAGCAGATAAAGTAGATTGTGTGGATCTCTATATCTTCAGCTTCCTCTTGTTTCTCACACCATGCATGGATCACATGGGATTAGAGGTTAGTGGTGATCATGTCATGAGAATGATAAAATATCCACTTGGTCCTCTTATTCAGTATAATCCACAACAATAATCACCAAAGTGTACCTCCTCCATTATTGTAAGCCCTAACCATTCTAAACTACATGGTCTTTGATTCCTATCCAAATGAGATACTTGGGAAGAATCCCTAAGGTTCAATCCCAACATCCTAAAATCACCCTAACCTTATATGGGACATATTTCCACTAGGTTTATATCTAATATAGGGGGATATATCCCTTCTATACCCCCGATCCACTTTATCCTAACTCCCGCACCAACCTTGTCTAGTCACATTCTGCCTAAACATCCTTGTCGCATGACATTAAACTACATGGTTTGGTCCTCCTCATATGACATTAAAAGGTATGATGGGTCCCATTAAGTGTAAACAAAGTAAGTGGTTTTTGATTCCTTTCATAATGATACACACGAATCCTATCTCATGGGTCTGATCCAAGCATAAAAAAAATCAATCTTCTGAGATATTGATAAATTCCATAGCACCCCACTATCAAGATTAAAATTAGTATCATTAAAATAAATGAAATAAGAATATATAATCTATATGAAAAAGGAAAATATTTATAGATAACCTCAGATACATAAATAAGTCTCCATCGATGAAGAACCTTAGATACATACAGATGATTCTAAATCTAATTCAAGCTAGCAATTGGTTTTCAATCTAATGGTGACCCTATCTATATTTGGGATTTAATAAAGTTTTCTAAAATATATCTTAAATATATAAGAGAGTCTTGGAGTAGGTAATAATCCCCCATAAAGGTGTTATGATCCTGACCTACCATTCTCTTGACTAATGTGAGAACCTAAGTTTTGTTGGAACCATTTTCCAATTACCTCATGACTTTGGAAAATAGGTTTTGTGAACATCATGAATAAGGGAACCATTGAGTTTCTTTCGTTCCATGAATAAACCCAATTGGAAACCAATCATAACGTAAGTAGAAATAATAAGGGTGTGTTTTATGGGAATGGATATTCCACCACCACCCAAAAATTCTATTCAAACATCACTTTATTTTATGAATAAAATAATTATTTTATGAATGAAACAAAAATGGTGAACCTGAGAAGAATCATTAACCAAAATAACTATGTTTCCCACATTCCATGCCACTTTCATGCTCTCTAAAACTTAAAGTGGGCCAAACATAGATCTAAATAAATCGATTACACATGTTTTCATATATTAAGATTCTTTTATGATGTGTTTTTGTTATTGTTGTAATGTATACCATAAACTTTCAACAAGAACTCCATTCAATATAATGGAGTCTGTATAGATGACACAAATACACACATTGGTTGTTGCTGAAGAAGGTTCCTCATCTAACCTGAGGAAACCCACTCCAACCCGACATCTTTAACGATGGGTTTTTAAAAAACAGGTCTGGGAGTACAACTGGAATGCTACCATCCCAACCTTAGAAGCTGCTTGACAAGCCCTCTAACACATGAATCTATACCAACTATCCACTCAGTGATGGAAAGTGGCCTAGAATTTGATGACCCCCATCATCATTTCAAACCATTTTGGGATCCTTTCCTTATAATGTATAAATAATTTCCTCCCTTTCCTTGGGTAAGAGGGCCAAGAGGCCATAAATGGCCTCATCTCATTCATATAAGAGTCACCACAAAGTATTCCTATGAGAATCTACCACCATTAAATCCACACATCACCATGTCCTTAACATTATGAGTATGTCACCCTATGGGCTCTAGTTCAGGTCACCCAAACCCTAGTTTCTATGATAGAACACCTGTTGGGAAAAAAATCCCTCATGGTATCATTGAAGCATTTTGAGGTGATTGTGTTTGTTGAGAAAGTGGACATCTAGGTTGTGATTGTTGACAAAGAAAACAATGAAATACAAATTTTTTGAAAAATGGGATTTCATGGTGGAATGTCGAGTTCAAGAGCTGTGGTCAACGATCTAGGTTTGATCCAAGAATTTCGACAAAGGAATGGATGATCTGGAGGCGGTACGAAAAGAGCAGATACAAGTTGGTGCCGTGTTCATGAAGAAGAGGAAACTTGCACACCTCATGTTTTTCAAGATCAGAAGGTCAAAATATCGAAATGGAAAGAGGGTCGCGTAGGTATTAGTGAGGTCGCGCAGGTGACTTGCGCGCCATGAAAGGACATATGCGTCGTTGCCTAAGAGGGTTGGAAAGTTGTGTGCCATATGATTTTCAAGATCAGATCTTCGAAATATGGCAAAGGAAATAGGCTTGTGCATGTGTCTTTCAGGGGAAGAAACCTATGCACCGGGACATGCGCGCTGAGGGGAGACTTGCGCGCCGCCGCGTAGGTTAACCAAATGCCTATAAATAAAGGACCACTGCACCTCATTTCCAATGGAGTTCAACACTTTTAAAAATCATAGCTCCCGTCATGATGGTGTGGTGGTCGCGCAAGTGGTGTGTGGTCGCACATGTAGACTTGCGTGCTAGTGTTTGAAGTTGCGCACTGGTTGGTTGTTGCGTGCCAATATTGGTTTGGGCGTAAAAGGGGTTGAGTCGCGCAGGTTTGGAGTTATAGAATATTGTGCGATGCAAGTGTTTGAAGTGACTTGCACGCTAGTTGTGACCTGTGCGCCGATACATGCATGTCGGGTTAGACTGGAGTTCCAAGTATTGTTGATTCATAGCAATTATTCAGGGCTACGTGAAAGCTGGAAGATTGCCCGATACCTTCGGTGAAAAGTGAGTTTCATCTATAGGTGAAAGTTGTTCTTCAACAGAGCATCTACATACAACTAAGGATGCATTCATTAGAGATAATGAAGATACCAACAAGTCTATAAACTCTGAGTGGATCCTTTCCGGAGCAGTGTGAAAAGGAAGAGGAAGAAGGTGATCCTCTCTACCGGCAGTGAGCCAGAGAGAGAGAGAAACAGAGAGTGACCCTTGGGAAAGCAGTGAGCTGACCCTAAACTTTGTAAAGGCAGTGAGCCTATGACAAAGTGACTGTGCCCGAACCTTGTAATCCATAGCTAGTGAAGTTTAGTGGAATTTGGCACAACCGACAACCTGTCGACATATGCTCCTTGGACGTAGCCCTTAGTGGTGAACCAAGTAAAAATTGATGTGTCATGTTCTTGCCTTACTTTATATTTATATTGTGCAACATGAAAGAGAGAGAAGAGTGTTTTTTCATAACTGCGAAACAAGATCAAAACAAGCTTTATTTTAAAATTCGTCATACCCTGATTCACCCCCCCTCTCAGGGTATTCAACCCTGTGGACCTAACAACACCAAAGGTGGTGATCAAAGAACTTTGAAAATAATCACATTAATTCTCATGTTAGAGAATTCCTCCCACAAGATGTGGTGGAAAACTATGAGAAGACTCATATACTTGCTCATACAGATCTTGTCTTCCAATATAATTTGGAAGTAACCAAAGAACCCTTCTAGGAGACCCCTACAACAAATAGTGGGAACACCAATGTATCTTCCCCCACACTAGATGAGGTTGGTATATCCTGAAAATAAGTGGAGGACATGAGCAAGGAAACACCACTGATCCAACCACAAAATGAGCATATATTCCTATTTATGCTATGGAATTCACCCAAATTATCCTAGAGTTGATGGAAGGGAATGATTGTATCCCCGATCATATTATAAAAACATTCTAGGAGAAAAATATTTCATAATTTGTGGTTAGGATTTGGGCATATTACCCCACCTCTATAACTGGAGTGGACTTTCAGCATAATAAGAAGGTCAATAAGAAGAAGACACGTATTCCTACCCCCATCCTGGACAATTGTATTCAAAATTATGCATTGGAAGGGTGGATGGATCGGGTACACATCCATGTTATAACTATGGTTCATCATACCACTCTAGTGGCTCTTCATAAGTATGTATATATATCCATATTTAAACCATAGAGGCTAGTTGTCATGCTCCTAAAGAAAAAAAAGAGTTAATGAGACCTGCTTCTGTACATGGATTTCACTATCTAGAGTATGAAATTTTAGCTACCCAATGGAGAATATCAAGGAAGAAATCACACCCGATGCAGTTTGAAATTATAGATTAGGCTCGCAACCCTAATTTGGTAAAGGATTGTGTTATTGAGGCCCTAATACATCGATCAATGGTGGCCCAATATCATACTGTTCCACTACTAATTTATTGAAGTATAAGTCACACTCATGAAGGTCCTCCTCACAAAATTACTACTAGCATCTCTAGAGGGACTCCCTATAATATTTATCATGAAGGATCTCATTATAGTCATCAGGTGATTTATCATGAGAGGTTATCTCTTGGTAAAATCCATTATGACCCTCCTTAGGGATAGAAAATAAGACATTAAGAAAATACTCCCCTTGATATTATCTACCCAGAAAACCCTCTCTAGGGTAATGCTTTATTTCAAAAAGGATATATTCCCATTTCCAAATTAATTATGAGAATGCCTTGATATTTTGAGTCAATTAGGAAAATAGGTCCAGTCATTCCTGAATCTCTATTATTTAAAATTGAAATACTTTCCCAACCAAAGGAAATTCTATGGAAGCAGTCATCCTCTTAGTCACCTATGGACTGTTTTCATTCAATCAAGGTAAATGAGATCCATATTAACCCCACTATTTTTAACAAATAATCCTGAAATATCTCACTTTGGGAAAACCATGTGGAGGAATATAAAGTAGAATTCAAGGTGAATACGTTACTTATGAGAAGGTAGATATCCAAGGATAATATACTCATCATGTTCTGGTCCTCATCCACTTCCTAGTATGACATTACATGGGTACTATCTTAGGAATGAATACAAAATATCCTTTAAACCTCTAGAAAACTCTTCATCACATGAAAATGAAGTTATTGCCTTATGAAGGGTATGCAGACAATGTTATAGTAATAAAACAACTTCATATCAAAATTGAATTGGTGTTCCTTCCAGATAAAAGAATAAAAAAATCAAGAAAAAATGGAAGGATATTAAACTGGAAATATTCGATGTATTTCATTAATCATGTCGACTGTTTTTCAATGCTACACCTAATGTCTATATCAGGTGATGAGGCGAATACAAAGATTTTCATTTCACCTTTCTATCTAATTAGAAAAATCTAGCAGAAGTGGCTCAGGTAATTTTATTTCTTCACGCCATCTCTTGAATACGAACCCTACTCAAAAAATATGGTGTGCTTAGTAAGAATCGGCCCCGAATAAGTCTCATAAACATTAGGTATGAGGATATAGAGTTATCAAAAGACTCCTACACCAGGAATCCAATAATATTGAGAAATTTTATTCCTTAAGGGAAGTTAATCACTAGATACCACTGATTCCATCATAAGTAAGTTTCTCATGTGAAACTAGATATTTCACCCAACTCATGCCTGAATGAGAATGTGCAAGGTCAAGAGAGAAATCCAAAATGGGAAAAAACTGCAATATAAGAGTAGCCCCAACTCATACGGATAAGGGATTCTTTATCTTTCCATATCCCTTTAAATATAACAAAATCAGATTGAGGTATTACAATAGTGGAATGAGAGAAACCCCAGCCCATAGGACTATGTGTATTTTTTCCTCAACCTACCCTCCAATGAAAATAAGTCTTTTCCTGCTTAGGAGGAACACCAAAAATTGAATCCTCAAAATATTTCCTATCTTGTGACCTGTTTCCCTCATTAGGATCATGTGTGATTATATTTTGATTTGGTTCCCTTTGATTGTCCCTCTACTAAGAAATACAAAAGGAATATTAGAAGGTATGGAAGAGTGTCTGAAATAATCACAAACAAATGTGAATTATTTGGGGTGAAATTGACCCTATAAATCATTGTGCCTTTAATATATTTCCATGGAAAAAATATCCACCCTTTCATTATACAATTAATATGTGTCCTACGATGAATTTTAAATTAGTGAATGTCATCAGCACTACTCTTATAGATGCCAAACAAATATGACACCAATGAAGAGGAGTGAGAAGATGATGTTTTCATTTAGAACATGATCCAAACATAGATAAATGAAGAGGGTGCATGTTCCAGGAATTAGAAGTCATCGAAAAATTGGGGGCTTCTATGAATGTTTTCCAACACCCCCTTATTGATATTTCACATAAGAAAAGGGTATGGGCATGACTTTGTCCCATAATCTATCAGAAAGAGTCAGATCACTCTTGATAGAAGATAGGTTGTTACAATATGAGATCAAAATTTTAGAGCCGAGGGAATCAAATGAGGTACTAGTTAGATGTAATACTCCTATTGGGTATGTTCTTCAAGTGGATTCTCATTTCACACTACCGGTTGATACCCCTCAATAAGAAAGGATCTTCATATCTACGAGGGAGAATCTAGATCACCCACTCAACCCTAGGACCAAACAACCCATTTATTTGGACCTAATAAAAGTAGGGTATATGGAATTACTTCCCTTAGAGAAACAAACATAACTGAATAAGGTGAACAATAAAAATTTATCCCTTGATGTTTTTAACTGAATTTATTTTTGATGCTAGTATATCTAGACCAACATTTTTCTGCCCATTTTTTAGGTCCTATTAAATAAAACATCCTCCAAGGACTCAACAATACTATTGAGTCATTGGAACAATGATTGGAAGATATGGAGTAACAACACACACCAGTACAGTTAGAAAGGAAACCTTAACATGAATGGTTGGATATATCCCTCCCCTTTCCAAACACTGGGAGCCCTATGTTTCCAATAATCAATGTATCAAGAGACCTAGAGTATCATATGATTCATTTCATGCCCCATTGTGATCCCATGATGGGAACCCCTACACTATAAGAAGTGGTAAAACACAGGTGATTTTTAAAATGTTACAAGGTATAGCCTTTATAAGTTATATATGTTTTTTTCTCAACAAATATCATGATGAGGGGATCTCAATCAAAAGTTTATATTTCAATGTAGCTCAATTTTTTATAAGGAAACAATCATCAATCTCTAAAAAAACAATAAGAGAATGAGGGTGTATTATATTTCATTGTTAGGTGGAAGGGGTTGAATTACTATCTAAATATAAAACTTCCCCAATAAGATTATTTCCCTCCGTGTACAGAATATTCATGATGATTTGTGGACGTAGCTCATCCCTGTGAAAAATGTTGGAGGGTTTTGGGATCTTGTTGTAGTTTCTCATATATTATAAGATTCAATCTTACAAACTAAGGCCAAGTAACAACTAATTCCATTATCTCAAGGGAATAAAATGTGGAAAGATGAGGCTGCTGCAGTAATTCTTAATATAGCCTTTATGCTAGCTCCAGCTCCAAATGCAACACCATATCATTCATCACCCCCTCCCCATTGTATTCAATAAATCCCACGACATTATGATTAGTTAAAGGGACAAAGGAAAAATAAGTTCATGGTTCCAAGATGAGAATGTTCCTAGGTACTTCATTGATTCTTTATAGAACTATTTACTCAACATTCCAAATCCCATGAGGCCCGATCTAATTGGTCTTGATGATATCCAAAACTATTTCCCCATTCACCAGTCATAATGGTACACTATTCAAGAATATTTTTTTTTCAAAGACACCTTGAAAAAATTGGTGGACTTTAGGAAAGTGATGATGAAAAAAACACTAGAATATGAGCCAAATTAGGTATTGTATGGGTAATGATATGAAACAGATTCTGTAATGGTTCCAAAGAAGATATTATATAGGTTGTGGTATGAGGTGAGTTATGTAAAGTGCTAAAGTAGGTGTTCTTATATTTGACTACATGTTATTTTTAGGGTGAGTTTGTTTCATAGACATGAATACAACCTTTATATGTATTGCATTCATTCCCACTTAATCATAGAAGGACATAGTATTGTTGAGTTATTGTGGATACTTATTGGGTATTTGGACTCACCTTATACCCACACACATGATATGGGTTTCAATGTACATGGGTAGAAATTCCTATTTTTTATTAGGACACATGAAATACATGGAGTTAGACATTTTGTTATGTTGGAAGGTTATAGATGATATAGATATAGTAGGATGATATGTGAGTTGGGCCATAGGCCTTGGTATTTATTTTTTGTTACAGTTCAATATTTACAAGATAATGTCCCTATTTTTGTATATTATGTATGTTATTCCATGATAATTTAAAAATTCTATGAATATGGTTGATACATCATATATACTTTTTTAATGATTTATATTCTAGATTTTGAGGCCCATAGGGCTCCCAATTTGTTTTTTATAGGTTTTTGGGATGTGCGATATATGAATGGGTCAGGCAAATTTTTGGTTTGAATTTGGGCCTAACCCTTGGAGATTATTTTATAGGTAATTTTCTCTTCATGACTATGTTATAACCATGCTGTTTTTTGATAGGCCTTTGAATATAGGGAGGCATGCCTGAGGGTTTTAGATTCCCCTCTTGGGTTCCTGTCAGGTGATCCTCAACAAGGAATTATATACTTGATGATTTATTCATTTATTCTTATGTAACAGGCATCCAAGAGATCTCACTTAGAGATCCAATTATAGAATGTATACCTCATACTTTATAATGTGAAGAGAATCCTTTAATATATGATAAAATTATTTCCAAATTTCTTGATGAATTTCAATCTAAATCTAGTAGAAACTCTTAAGAGGTTCAGTTTAGTCATCTATCTCCCTCACTAGTTGTGAAGAATGGAAAAGGATGAGAATATAAAAAATTGGAAATTTCTTATAGATACATTGAATCAAGTATCTAATAAGATTATATGTAATTAAATATTATTTTTATTTAATATTAGTTTGTTTAAAATTCATCTCATTAATGTATCATTGAAATATATTATTTTAGGATTCCATTTGGGAGAAAGTGATGTAGGGGACCTTTATCCCTGATGGTGGGATGTAAATTCTTCTGACTAATATATAAGATAAATAACACTTGGGATGCCTAAGAGGATTCGAGGAGGGTGTTCAAATTAGAAAAGTTTTTGTATTTCCAAGTACAAAATAAAGGGAGGTATAATATAAATCCAAAAATAACTTCCTCGAAGGTTGTACTTCGAGAGATGAATTAGTTGGGACAGACATAACCTAATATCCTTGTATATCTAGACCCTCTACCTCTTTATTCATTCCCAATTGGGTAATGTGAGTTGTATGTTGGGGATCCACAATTATATACTTGTCATATAGAGTTGTAAAATAATCTATTGGTTTATGTACATCATCACCTTAAACAGTCAGAATAAGTAAGAGTAGTTATACAAGATATTATTGATCCAATAGATCTGGTTTCCTTACCTACCAAGGAGGTGGCCATAATTTGAGAGATTGTGGGGTTTTTTACTATTTTGATATATCCTTTTTTGTTAGTTGAAATATAAGGTTTGTGTTGTTTTTTAAATTTTATTTTATTTTCATTTCAAATTTCTTGTATTGTTTTCCTATATTTACCATATATATGTATATAAAAGATAAGGAATCATTACAATGGAAAGAAATGATTTTGGAACTATCACCTTTAGATACAACTCAGGTTTCTCTAGAGTCAACAACATTAAAAGTGATTTATTTTATATTTGAGAATTATTATGAGTTTCTGATGACTACTGACATATATGGGAGACACTATATTTTTATAATATTTAAATAATATATCTTGAATGTTGTTATTGGTGATGATCTCTCATTACCCACGTTGAAGTTGTTTTTATTTTAAGTGAACTTAAATTTCAATTTTCATTTCTTTAAGTCAATATAAATTATAATGATTTAATTTATTATTTATCTAGTTGGTATCTCCAAACTGTTTGAATAAAAAATGATAACACTTATCTTTATGGTTTTATAAATATATAATACGTTTTAGTTCCCATTAAACACCAAAATAAGCTCACTATATTTAAATATATATCTAAAATATTCGAAAACATAGCAATTAAGTATTTGTTTCTTTAATTAATTTACAGGTAAAAAGACTTATATAATTATGGAATAATATTCATTGTAATGCCAGTCATGCTAAAAAATTATATTTTAGTGGACATTGGATGTTATGTATATTATTCACACCTAAAAGAAAAACATATTGGTTTTTCTCTTTACTGGGTTAACTTCATGTATGTTTTCACGATTTTTTGATTTTATACGTTTTATTATATTAAATTAGTTATTTAATTTTAATTATTTCTTGTAAGACATGTTTTGGTAATTAAAATATAAAAAAAATGGGTCATTGAAAGTGTTTAACATGGTTTACTTATTAATAAATATGCCAAATGAAATTAAATATATGCAAGTATGGGTCGATAAATTTTATATTAGTTAATACTTGTTTTGTATTACATGTATATAATTTTTTATATTCAAAGTGTTTCTTTATTAAAATAGTTTCATCATCATAGAAGAAATGTTAAATGTGGTTATTATATTTTATAATTCAGTTTTTGGAATTTCATGGATTGAGTGATGATATATTTTTACAAGGTTTGTATTGGTGGAGGATGAAACTTTGATATAATCACTAGATGATATAATCTTTGTCCACAAGAAAATCGTGTCCATCAATATTTTTGGGTTGATAATTTTAACTACCATTTATTCCTTTTCATGTATTAGATTAACAAAATCAGGAATCATATTGTACCATAATCATCACTTCCAAGACACATTCTATACATACACACTCCAAAAGAAAAGAATACATCCAACCATAGGGGAAAATAGTAAAAAAAAGATAAAAGAACACACAAAAATATATGGTTCATACTTTAATCCTAAATACAATAGATAACACTAAAAACTCTTTATATTAATAAAAGTATTGTGATATGAATAACATAGGCTAATAATCCATCAATCACAATAAATATTATAAATTCATATAATAGAGTCTTTACTTCATCCCGCCTCTCATTTATAGATGTAATCAACTGGTAAATCTGGTTTCACCAACATCCTAGAATCATAATTAGCTATCCATTGACTTCAACATTCTACTTTGGCCATCACCATCTAAACCATTGCATCTAGTAGAATGTTCACCACACCCAATCAGTAAACATAGACTAGTTTTCTCAACCCATCAAAATTATAAGATATTTTGGTAAACTCAACCTCATGTTGATGGTTATTGTTGCTACTACTCTAAAAATATTGGAGTGACATATTGGAGTTTGAACTTCTAGAAATTTAAATCTATAAACTTAAAGAAGATTCAAAGTCCCCGAAAATCATAAAAATATATATCTTTAAAGAACCTCTTTAGTTACTCTAACACTTTGAAAAACTGGTCATCCACCTTTCATATTAATAAAAGTAGTATTCTTTTTCTCTTTCCATTCAGATGAGTCCCCATGATGCACAATTCTACCATATACACTATTGTACTAAAACCTTCAAGAACATATTAGTAATATTTTAATTAACTATGACCTTTCATATCGGTAACACCTTTTCTTCTATAATTGTCCATATGAAATGGAATTTCAGGTCAATGTGTTTCATTATTTCACAAAAATACTGAATTTTTGGAAAGGTGGATAACACTATGACTATCATATGATAAATTTATTCCTTAAAATTATTTTCTATGATCCCTTAGTAATAATTTTAACAAAATAAACTCTTTTATGGATTTATTATATGTAATATATTTAGCTTCCATTTTAGAAAAATTAACCCATACATGTAGTCGAGACATTCAGATGATCACCATTTTTCCAAATGTAAACATAAAACACATTGTTATTTTCATAGTTTTAGAATCACTAGAAAAATATAAATAAAAAAACCTTTCCAAGAATCATCTTCCATGAATCAAAATAATATATCTACTGATCCCTTAGAGTATTGAATGATCTATTTCACAACTTCCCAGCACCCTTCCCTAGGTTAGACATGAACTAACTTACTACTCCCAAGACAAAGAAAATATCAGGCATTATACAAATCATCGTATAAATCAAGATTCTCACATATGATGAATATGAAAATTTAACCAAGTACAAAACCTCATCTTCTATTAAAGTTCATTATGCTTTGGATAACTTGAAGTATCCAATAAGAGGAGTTTTTGACATATTTTTATCTAGGAATATAAAATTTCTTGATGATCTTCTGGATATATTCTTCTTGATATAGCACTATAGTTTATGAACTTTTATCCTTTTATATCATCATACCAAAGATTTGTTTTTCATGACCATGATATTTCATTTCTAATCTACCTTATAACTTACTCTTAAACTCTTGAATATGTTGAATTTTAGGACCCACAAGCAACATTTAATCCATTTAGAGTAGGAGTAAAATATAATTTACCTTATTTAAAAAAATCCTAATAGAAACAATGATTAGAGTAACTCCACTTAAAACCTTATTGAGTCATGAATACATCAAACCATTGGGATCACTACTGAGGTTATAGTTATATACCACATTGACTTTGCTTCAATTTTCCAACAAGACCATCCTTCTGATGATCTTAAAAACCCTTGTGATATATCATGTAGATATCCTATTCTAAGTCTCTATAAAGAAATTTAGTCTTGAAATTATTATTCTCAATGTGTAAATAATTGGAATCCACTAAACTCAACACCATACAGATAATAGTATTCATAACTATCGGTGTTTTTTAGAAATAGACTCCTTTATTCTATTGGAATCCTTTCACCACTAACCATGACTTATATATTATACTTCCATTAGTTTCTTACTTTAAATTAATACCCATTTTTTTATAATTTTCTCACATACCTTAAGTTAGTTTATTTAGTTCCCAATTTCTATTGAACTTTAAGAAATTCATCACTTCCTCCATCACCAACCACCACAATTTTGAATCACTAAGAGTTATTGCCTCTTATAAGAATTGAAGTTCTCAAATATTTGTTATAAGTTAATAGTTTTCATTAAACCTATACCACTATACTAGATTTATATATTTAGAATATCTTCTTAATAAATTTACTATTATTTATGGTACTACAAAATCTGGTGATTGAACTTCTAATATAACTGCTTCTAATTTTTCTACTACTAGATAATTTTCTTAGGCTTAATAATACCTTATGTATTTTGGAATATATATTATTGGTAAAATTTTCAATAAATTCATTGTAATTTTTTGTATCACCATTATTTGAGAATTTTTGGCGTTTTCATCAAGATACACATGTTTTTCCATAGTTTTCTTCTTAACATCAACTTCATATTCAACCATATTCCTATATTTCCATAGAATATTTTCATTAAATATTATATCATTCCCTTTTTTGATATTTTTATTTTCATAATTCCAATATTGATAACTAATTTCTTCATTCCAATATCCAATAAGAAAATAAGCTTTGGAAATATCCTCTAAATTATCTTCATCCTTCAAATCAATAAGAGAATAATAGTGGAATAGAAGAATTTGAGGTGAGATACTTCCAGTAACTTACTAGACCACTTCTCTTTCGGTAAAATTTGTCCCACTATAGAGGATAGAATTATATTGACTAGGTATACTACTGTGTTAATAGATTTTTCTTAAATAGAGTTGATCATTCTAGAGTTCACACACATGAATCTTTCTTTCATAGTCAATGTCTAGTTTATTCTAAATGTAACACCATTTTTCTATGGTGTTTTAAGTAGTGTCCTATTGAGTTTGATCCCCCTTTTCTAGTATAAGTTCCAGAAATATATACTATTGTATTCATCACCATTATTATATCTAATGTGTTTTAAATTTTTTCCACATTCTAACACTACCATGGATTTCCAATACACAAAGGTATTAAAAACATCATATTTATTTTTAAGAAAAAATCAATACCTTATGGTTTCATTAAAAAATGTGATGATTTAAAGTGATTATTCAAGTGGTTAGAGTGAGGAAGGACCCTATACATATCAACAAACCAACTCTATCTTCATGACTCTGGGATTATTACCATTCAATTTGAATGAAACCTACCATTTATATAGAAGAACACATCTCTCATAACATCCAATATTTTTATAATTGAGATTCAATATTCAATTTCTTAAAAGAACCTTGATTTTATTCTCATGGTTATGATCAAGTCTATAATTCCATACCACTATATTTTTAGAGGTCAAAATTCCATCAGTTTCACTTCCATTTGAATTTATGTTTAGGTAATATGTTCCATCCTTTACTCCTTATGCCCCAACCATGGATCCCTGAGTTATATTCCAAAATCTATTAATGTAATTTTTACCAAATCCTTTATAATTTAATTGTACCATAGATATGAGGTTCATTCGGATACCTAGTATGTGTCTCACTCCATTGAACTGATGAATACTCCCATTCTGCATCCATATATTTACATCTCCATTTCCTAAAATATCTAAAGCTTCAAAATTCACTAAATAAACTTTATTGAAGCATCCTAATTCATAATTCAACATGAAAATATGTTCTACCATTTAGTGGAAAGATGCATTAGAGTTAACCACCCATGACACCACCAATATATGAACAATGTGTAGTATATTGTTCCCTCCTTCTATTGAACCAATAGAATTTGATCTTCCTAAAGTTATCCTTCCAATAATTTCCTTCAAATTTATACAATTCCTCTAAAGATGAAATCACTTACCATAATTCTAGTTGTTATGTGATAGACAAGTCAACTTTCCATGGCTCTTGTCCTAATAAATAACTTTTATTCACCAACCATTATTCATATAAGGTTATCTTACTCTTATATCATCACTGAGAGCATTACTAGAATGTATTTGAGCCTATATTCTCCATATTTATTCATAAAGAATCAAATTATGGATTTCTTCAAACATCAGATTATTATTTATCTAGGAATTAACCTTTATTAGTATGCCATCTCAAGATTTAAATTATGATGAAAGAAAAATGATTTCCCATAGATCATTTGTGAAAGTCACATTCATGAATTTTAGCTGAATTTTGATGATATTGAAATTGTTCAGATGATCTTCCACTTACCATCTTTTGACAACCTTATGCAAAAAAAATTCCTCATCTAGAATACATTTTTATGGTTTTTTATTTATTTTTCACACATGTGTTATAGGGCTTTCATCATCCCATCTATTGTCTTCTTCTCCCTAAAATTGAAAGATATTTTTGGTGATAATGTCATCATTACTAAAACATGTGTATTCATGTCCATATTTCTTCATTCTATTTTACTGATTTTCAGGCTTTTCTCCATCGAATAGAAGTTCGAGATCATTCTGGATGAGATAATACTATATATAAAACCTCCCAAAGACATAGTTATTTTTGATTAAATGGCTAAGCCAAATTTTTTTTTATTTCAATGAAATTTTTAATTATTATAGTCTAGAATTATTGAAATAAATATGATTATGAGGAAAGTGGGGTTGTAACATGAGTTTTCATGCATGTAGTAAACTATGGTTTGATATAACTTGTTTGGGGAAGGGTAAAACTCCAATACAATAACAGGATAATCGAAACCAAGTTAAGAAGAAAATAATATCTATTTCCATATTATCACTACTAAATTCCAACTATTGGTTATTCCTATACCTATCTTAGAGTACAATAATTATGAATCCTTTCACACCCTAATTGTAATGGACCATGTTTTTTCTATCTTAAATAAATAATGTGTTTGATACCTTGGATTATTTGCTACACCCAACATAAATTAACTACAACATATTAATAGTACATTTTTTATAATTATAAAATATATGTAACACCCCAGGATTTCATAGTGTGTTATTTCTTAAAAATAATTCAATAACTTGCACTACACGCAACACTGAGTTCAATCACACCATGACGTACAAAAAAAATCCATTAAAAGAGGTCATGAATAGTATTAACAACATTTTGAACTTTATATAATCCTTATAATTTTAGAATCCCTATTATGAGTTTCTTAGTCATAATGCAAGAACAGATTCATTTTCAGTATTGCACTTTTATCAACTTTAATAGTGAAACCTTTTTTAAATAAAATATTTTAAACTATCTGAATAAATTGGGACATCAAAATTTTTTTTTTAAATGAAACATCTCAAGCTTCCACGGTACGCTTTCCTTTGAATAAAATAGTAGCGTGTGTTGTACGCAACCTTGAGTTTTAACACACGCCACAACCAATCAAACTAGCCGTTATGAATAGTAATACCTAAATTTTGAAATTATATATATTTTATATTTTAAAATGGACTTCATTTTTGGATTCGGAATATCGAATTTAGCCTAAGGTGAAATTTTGGTACTTTTCGGATAACTTTCATATTTTGATGAATAGTGAAAATTACTAAATTTTAATTAAAAACAACTTTTTTAATCAAAATAATTAATAGTGATAAATTATGAATTTTAGTAGTTTTAAAGTATATTTAGAATATATTTTTACCATTTAATATAATGTTGGTCATTGGACATAATTTTACAATTAAACCGAACATAAACAAGTGTCAATCTTTTGATACTTATTATCTCTTAAAAACACGCTTTTTGTTTTGACAGCGGGAATTAATTTTAAATTAATTTCTGCCACTTCTGTGTTTTGAATTTAGAAAAATGGATTCCATATTTGGAATCAGGATTTCCAAATTGTGTAAATAGGTAACTTTTATTTTTAGACATTTTGAATAATTACTGTGGTAAATATTTTATTTACCATGGTTAAGGGTAAATCCGGTAAATAAGGGTTAAAAAATAATATTATAATAATACAAAATTACCCTAAAACGTGTCCTAACCTTATTGGTGGACACATACCCGACCATGATCATCCTTGGGTCAATTTGGGGACCCCTTGGAGCCACTTGTATGTGGTAGGGACACTTTATATTAATAAAGTTAAAATAAAAATAAAAATGGCATAAGCTTACATCTTTTAGAAGAACAATTTTTACATAGAGTTATACATGTTGGATTTTAGATTATAAATATTCATTAGAAAGATAAAAAGATTTCCTACATAATGATATTTTATTTATAATTTTTAGACATCAAATAATTTAAATTATTAATGACACAATAATGATGCAATGTTTACCTCATTAATAAATCATTTAAATAAATAAGATTATAATGATTAAAATATTATCTAAAACCTGTCAAATTCTTATTGGTTGATGTTATTTAGAATATTAGTCATCTTATCTTCGACCTCAATGATTTTTGGACCATTATAAACCGAATATAATTATATTATAAAGTAATACTTTCACTCTTTCCTAAAGAGCCCCTCTTCTCCCTTATAAAAGGAGACCACTTCTACTCATTCCTCACACCTCTCAAGCCACTTGGCTCGTCCAAACTCTGCCAAACTAAGCTCCCCACATCCCTCTCCTCCTCCTTGAAACTTCCCCTTAGGCAGAAATCATTTCAAGAAGTCCTTTGGTTCCAACCAAAGTGAGTTACCTAAATTAAAGGTAACGATTTCTCTTAAATTATTTTCCTTTATTTTGCTTCTCCAACCCCCAAAATCTTTTTATTTCCTTTCTTTTGTAACAACACCAGTATCCTCAACATACTAGGATGTTGTTATAAGAAGGATTCAAACTACACATACACACAACTCCATCTAATGGATGATGAACATAATGTTTCTGTGGATGGAAAACTAACGCCTCATGAAACGATGATTGTTCAAATACATCTTACCGCCTCTCATGGTGGCCATTATGATGGCACTGTAATTAAATATGATATTAATGATATATATTTTATATATAAGCTTCTGTAATTCCATTTTATTTCATACCATTATTCGTTTCATGTTGTATATACATACGATAATTTCATTTGAGGAAGTGCGGACTACCGCCCCCTTAAAATGATATGACTCGTTCATACCACACATGGAACATATAAAGGATGGTGTTAATGAACTTAAGTAACATATATAAAATATTATATTATACTGGAATAGTAATATACCTATGTATCATTTGGATTCAATTCTTTTAAAATAAAAATTAAATGGAAGTAGCGTTCGTGCGTACGTACGGACTACCGTCTCCACGAACGCGGTGAGATCCATCCTCCATCGTATCCATTCAAGTCTTATTCTCATTTTAGGGTTAAAAATAATGTTAATATCATTCTGATTATGAATAAGATTTAATATATCCATTACAAACATGTCTTACGTAACCAAACATTTAAGAAGAACAAATCGATTATCACCTGAAACGACGATAATACTAAGATATTATTAATAAAGCAATGTTAAAAGATCATATATGATATCATATTAATGTATATGATTCTTGTATAATCTAATAACAATTATTTCACCATTATACAGGATGTTAACCGACCCCAACAAAGGAAAAGTACAAGGTAAGGGTTATTTCACAATCTCTTCATTATCCGAGGTTGTTTATACGTAATAATCTACTGGGATATCTTTATCATCCACATCCATGTTTCTTAAAAATGTATTTCAAAACATTTTTACTATTTACAAGAATATGGGTTAAAGTCATTTATACCCTTGTTTGACTTTTTATAAGAGGTTTATAAAGGAATCTTTCCGTCGTTTTCGAAACAAGGTCCTTTTTAACCTTTTCGACAGAATTGATGTAAGAATGTTTTTTTTAACTTATACGGCGGGTGTGGTTATTTTCCACCGTTATAAAATCTTCAAAGTTTTCCTTACAAGTTTATAAGGATATTTTCAAATTAAATGTTTTCTTTTATAATTATGTGACTTTTAAATGATTTCAAAAAAAGATATATTTCTCTCAAAAATATGAAAATCCAGTGCAAATGTATATGTATTTAACGCAAGCTTAAAAATGTTTTCAGAAAACCCGACTCTCGAGTGTGGTAGATAGGAAGGGATTGGGAGTGGACCCATCATGGAATATATTTAGTCGAGCAGTCTCAGAATTAGTTATTTTGTTTTCAGAAGCTTGCATAATGATTTCATAAAAACACTGGAGTATTTTTTAGCAATTTTAAACGTAAGTATCTTCTAAAAAAATTACATCGGTAGGTCTCATGAGACAAACTAGTGTCTTGGCACAAGGCCTTGACAAAATCTTATTTGTAGTCTTGGCACGAGGCCTTGGCTATGTGGTTATGATAGTCTGGCATTATGCATTCCAACATTATGAAAGTGGTTATTGATTTTTGCATGTGATTATTCGATTAGTAGAATATCCATGTGAATAAGTAAATGGAATTATTTCATTTTATTTATGCCATACCATGTTGAAAGTTCATATTTAAAAGGCTTTTGTTTTAGTTATACATTGCCTTAAATGTTTATTCTTATTTATGAAAGTTTCCGCTATATTGTTATCCTTACTGGGCATTTGAGCTCACCCCTTTTCTATGTTTTATTTTTCCCAGGAAGTGAAGATGTAAGTTATGAATGACCTGCAGGGATATTATGAGGGGATTATAGTTTGGACTGTGGAAACATTATGTTGTTGTAGTAGTTTTTTCATTTTATGATGTAATGTAAAACTTATGAATATATCTTGTGTTTCCAAGGCTACTAAACCAATCGGTCTTTCGAGATTTGATCTTCTTGTGATCATGCCAATGTTACGAAGTAATGCACCGACTCTGGGTAGCTGGGGTTGGGGCGTTACAGTTGGTATCAGAGGAAGTTTAGTACAAACCTTGGAAACTAGATTTAGATAAACTCTGATTAGAGCACGTAGACCTAAGATGAACTTTCAGGATTAGTATAGAAGAACTTCCTAGAATTTTGGTATCGTAGAGATTTTGTGAGTTTTCCGAGCAATACATCCCTGTCTGGATACGAGCAGGTAGAGGCGGCTCTGGCACAGATGTACCTAGGGGTAAAACCCGAAAACACCGCTTTGAGCTAGACTCGAACGGGAACTGGTGCACGACAACGGGCCTTGCTGCACTCTTGGTTACGACACTCCCGGGGGATATGCTTAGGATAACTCTCATTTTCTTACAAATCATTATGAAGGGTTTATGAGTATATACTTCCTCAAAGAAAACATATTTATGATTATGGATTATATCCATAAATAGTTCAATTTATGTTAAGTGTTTTATAAGTATGGGATTATGTATTTTGATTCATAAACTGATCTAGTTTATGCCATTGTTTAGAAATGGCGCCCAGTAGAAGGAATGAGAACTCCAGAAATGCACATGATCCAAAGAGAAGGAAGGATCATATCTTTCATGGTCTTAAGCTAGAATTTATAAGAGAAATAGTCTCCAATGTATTATCATCATATGAAGAAATAATATCATGTATTGATAAGTTAAGTAAAGAGTTTACTGAGTCATATGGCTTTGAAGGGAAGCAAGAGAAGAAAAGGATGGAAGAGAGAAAGATGGATAAAGGGAAGAGGGAAAAGAAGAATTTTCCCATATGTGGTAACTATGGAAAGAAACACCCTGGAACTTGCCTGAAAGGAATGGGAGTTTGTTATAAGTGTGGAGGAAAAGGGCACAAAGTACGTGACTGCAAGGGTAAGAAAATGGTTTCAAATGTACAATGCTTCATTTGCAAGGAGTTTGGACACTACGCGAACCTATGTCCCAGTCATCAGACTATGACGCAAATGATGCTATTGGATAATAATCAAGTTATGATACTACCACAGATGAAGAGGAATGATTAGAGTTCTTATGTTGATTATGTCAATTGAGTGTTGTATCAACAATGTACTTGTTATAATAATTATGGAGTATATAAGGATTGTACTGCAGTACTATTTCATTAAGGACTTGAGATTGTGTGGAACAAAGAAAAGTGTCTCAATAGCAGGATAATTTTTGGAAAATATATGGTTGAGAGAATGATAAATCATAATATAGTTCTGATACTGAGGTAGTGATTTTGGAATAATATGTGATTGTTTTGGATAAATTATATTGGATATTATTGACTACCTTGAAGCTGATTAATGATTTGTATATTCCATCATTGTTGGGGTTTAAAACATTTTTGGATTAATGAAGTATATCCAGCATTCTATATGGAATAAGGGAGCATGAATGTAATCAATAAGGAATATGGTAATACATGATGAAGGTATTCATATTCTATTACGGGGTAAAAAGGATCTATATTATGTTTACCTTCCTTATAAATGTTGGACTGTGAGTTTAGACAGAAGTATTTTGGATAGTTCTAGTTTGGATTATTTCGGATTACCATAAAAGGACAACCCAGAGGTCGGGCGGCAACCCGTCGCGTCCGGAAAGGCTGCGAGACTTGAACCCGCAACCGAAGGGCGACAAGGGTGTATCACCTACCACTGGCCCACGAGATGTCCTGGATTAACTAATGTTGTTTTTTTTAAAGATCTGGTAGATGAATTATAAATTCATTTATTTTGGAACCCTGTACGAATAGTATAAATAAAAAAATTACATTCTATTATCTTTTAGAGTGAAAGATGAGTTTGTGGTAGAAATTTATTAATGGATAAAACTCTAATTATAAATTAAGTATATCTCCTTATGATCTTAGCCAATCTCATAAATATATTCCTCAACATTAATAAAAGGAACTTAGAACAAAAATGTTGTCCTAGATGGTACCTTAAATCATCACTAATTCATGGCTTTGGGATTTTTGGCCTTTTCATAGACATGTTCTCTACCACTCTCCATCAAATAATTGATGGTTAGATTTCTCTTCCATATCCATATTTTCCTACATGGAACCCTAGTATGTGTTATTTTCGGTAATCTTCATACTTTCCACTCTTTATTTTAAATAGAGACCTCGTTAATTCATTTTTCGATGTGGGATTTCAACTATGATATTTTAAAACGTCAAAAATGTGTTATCCTAATACCCTATGTTTTTTTGAACCGATGGTATTTCAAATCATCATAGATTGATGAATTTAAGGACCTCAATTATACACTTGTTTGTGATTGATGATCTCAATCACTACCTATAAATATTTACGTTTTTCCTCCAATTATATGTCTCTAATTTCCACCAATGTTCTCCTAATCGAGATCATAATTTGGTGGTGAATCTTTCATTTCTAGTTTTCCTCATATTAAGACTAAATTTTTGTAACCTAATTTCCGATGTGGGTTTTACAACAAAGATATTTTCTATTTTCAACCTTTTATTTTCGAAGAACAATTTCAAATTGCGAGGACGCAATTTATTGAAGGAGGGGAGAATGTAACACCCCAGGATTTCATAGTGTGTTATTTCTTAAAAATAATTCAATAACTTGCACTACACGCAACACCGAGTTCAATCACACCATGACGTACAAAAAAAAGCCATTAAAAGAGGTCATGAATATTATTAACAACATTTTGAACTTTATATAATCCTTATAATTTTAGAATCCCTATTATGAGTTTCTTAGTCATAATGCAAGAACAGATTCATTTTCAGTATTGCACTTTTATCAACTTTAATAGTGAAACCTTTTTTAAATAAAATATTTTAAACTATCTGAATAAATTGGGACATCAAAAAAATTTTTTTAAATGAAACATCTCAATCTTCCACGGTACGCTTTCCTTTGAATAAAATAGTAGCGTGTGTTGTACGCAACCTTGAGTTTTAACACATGCCACAACCAATCAAACTAGCCGTTATGAATAGTAATACCTAAATTTTGAAATTATATATATTTTATATTTTAAAATGGACTTCATTTTTGGATTCGGAATATCGAATTTAGCCTAAGGTGAAATTTTGGTACTTTTCAGATAACTTTCATATTTTGATGAATAGTGAAAATTACTAAATTTTAATTAAAAACAACTTTTTTAATCAAAATAATTAATAGTGATAAATTATGAATTTTAGTAGTTTTAAAGTATATTTAGAATATATTTTTACCATTTAATATAATGTTGGTCATTGGACATAATTTTACAATTAAACCGAACATAAACAAGTGTCAATCTTTTGATACTTATTATCTCTTAAAAACACGCTTTTTGTTTTGACAGCGGGAATTAATTTTAAATTAATTTCTGCCACTTCTGTGTTTTGAATTTAGAAAAATGGATTCCATATTTGGAATCAGGATTTCCAAATTGTGTAAATAGGTAACTTTTATTTTTAGACATTTTGAATAATTACTGTGGTAAATATTTTATTTACCATGGTTAAGGGTAAATCCGGTAAATAAGGGTTAAAAAATAATATTATAATAATACAAAATTACCCTAAAACGTGTCCTAACCTTATTGGTGGACACATACCCGACCATGATCATCCTTGGGTCAATTTGGGGACCCCTTGGAGCCACTTGTATGTGGTAGGGACACTTTATATTAATAAAGTTAAAATAAAAATAAAAATGGCATAAGCTTACATCTTTTAGAAGAACAATTTTTACATAGGGTTATACATGTTGGATTTTAGATTATAAATATTCATTAGAAAGATAAAAATATTTCCTACATAATGATATTTTATTTATAATTTTTAGACATCAAATAATTTAAATTATTAATGACACAATAATGATGCAATGTTTACCTCATTAATAAATCATTTAAATAAATAAGATTATAATGATTAAAATATTATCTAAAACCTGTCCAATTCTTATTGGTTGATGTTATTTAGAATATTAGTCATCTTATCTTCGACCTCAATGATTTTTGGACCATTATAAACCGAATATAATTATATTATAAAGTAATACTTTCACTCTTTCCTAAAGAGCCCCTCTTCTCCCTTATAAAAGGAGACCACTTCTACTCATTCCTCACACCTGTCAAGCCACTTGGCTCGTCCAAACTCTGCCCATCTAAGCTCCCCACATCCCTCTCCTCCTCATTGAAACTTCCCCTTAGGCAGAAATCATTTCAAGAAGTCCTTTGGTTCCAACCAAAGTGAGTTACCTAAATTAAAGGTAACGATTTCTTTTAAATTATTTTCCTTTATTTTGCTTCTCCAACCCCCAAACTCTTTTTATTTCCTTTCTTTTGTAACAACACCAGTATCCTCAACATACTAGGATGTTGTTATAAGAAGGATTCAAACTACACATACACACAACTCCATCTAATGGATTATGAACATAATGTTTCTGTGGATGGTAAACTAACGCCTCACGAAACGATGATTGTTCAAATACATCTTACCGCCTCTCATGGTGGCCATTATGATGGCACTGTAATTAAATATGATATTAATGATATATATTTTATATATAAGCTTCTGTAATTCCATTTTATTTCATACCATTATTCGTTTCATGTTGTATATACATACGATAATTTCATTTGAGGAAGTGCGGACTACCGCCCCCTTAAAATGATATGACTCGTTCATACCACACATGGAACGTATAAAGGATGGTGTTAATGAACTTAAGTAACATATATAAAATATTATATTATACTGGAATAGTAATATACCTATGTATCATTTGGATTCAATTCTTTTAAAATAAAAATTAAATGGAAGTAGCGTTCGTGCGTACGTACGGACTACCGTCTCCACGAACGCGGTGAGATCCATCCTCCATCGTATCCATTCAAGTCTTATTCTCATTTTAGGGTTAAAAATAATGTTAATATCATTCTTATTATGAATAAGATTTAATCTATCCATTACAAACATGTCTTACGTAACCAAACATTTAAGAAGAACAAATCGATTATCACCTGAAACGACGATAATACTAAGATATTATTAATAAAGCAATGTTAAAAGATCATATATGATATCATATTAATGTATATGATTCTTGTATAATCTAATAACAATTATTTCACCATTATACAAGAGGTTAACCGACCCCAACAAAGGAAAAGTACAAGGTAAGGGTTATTTCACAATCTCTTTATTATCCGAGGTTGTTTATACGTAATAATCTACTGGGATATCTTTATCATCCACATCCATGTTTCTTAAAAATGTATTTCAAAACATTTTTACTATTTACAAGAATATGGGTTAAAGTCATTTATACCCTTGTTTGACTTTTTATAAGAGGTTTATAAAGGAATCTTTCCGTCGTTTTCGAAACAAGGTCCTTTTTAACCTTTTCGACAGAATTGAGGTAAGAATGTTTTTTTTAACTTATACGGCGGGTGTGGTTATTTTCCACCGTTATAAAATCTTCAAAGTTTTCCTTACAAGTTTATAAGGATATTTTCAAATTAAATGTTTTCTTTTATAATTATGTGACTTTTAAATGATTTCAAAAAAAGATATATTTCTCTCAAAAATATGAAAATCCAGTGAAAATGTATATGTATTTAACGCAAGCTTAAAAATGTTTTCAGAAAACCCGACTCTCGAGTGTGGTAGATAGGAAGGGATTGGGAGTGGACCCATCATGGCCTATATTTAGTCGAGCAGTCTCAGAATTAGTTATTTTGTTTTCAGAAGCTTTCATAATGATTTCATAAAAACACTGGAGTATTTTTTAGCAATTTTAAACGTAAGTATCTTCTAAAAAAATTACATCAGTAGGTCTCATGAGACAAACTAGTGTCTTGGCACAAGGCCTTGACAAAATCTTATTTGTAGTCTTGGCACGAGGCCTTGGCTATGTGGTTATGATAGTCTGGCATTATGCATTCCAACATTATGAAAGTGGTTATTGATTTTTGCATGTGATTATTCGATTAGTAGAATATCCATGTGAATAAGTAAATGGCATTATTTCATTTTATTTATGCCATACCATGTTGAAAGTTCATATTTAAAAGGCTTTTGTTTTAGTTATACATTGCCTTAAATGTTTATTCTTATTTATGAAAGTTTCCGCTATATTGTTATCCTTACTGGGCATTTGAGCTCACCCCTTTTCTATGTTTTATTTTCCCAGGAAGTGAAGATGTAAGTTATGAATGACCTGCAGGGATATTATGAGGGGATTATAGTGTGGACTGTGGAAACATTATGTTGTTTTAGTAGTTTTTTCATTTTATGATGTAATGTAAAACTTATGAATATATCTAGTGTTTCCAAGGCTACTAAACCAATCGGTCTTTCGAGATTTGATCTTCTTGTGATCATGCCAATGTTATGTAATAATGCACCGACTCTGGGTAGCTGGGGTTGGGGCGTTACAATATACACTATGATAGTAAACCATTAATATCTACTACCTTTAATAGATAAAAAATTAATAAGAGTTAATATTGAAAATGTTTATTTTCCATAAAATCCATTTTATTAATATTATAATTTATTTCAAAAAACGAATTTAAAAATTATAAAATTAAAATGTTATAAAAAAAATATTTTATTAAATACTTTGTAGAAAATTTTCTCCAAACATATTTTATAAATTTTTATTAAAATATTGATTTTTAGTCAAAAATATGGTTTTTGGTATGATTATAATTTTTTGGATTTTATCAATAGTTCAGTGTATCCTAGAAATTATAAAAACATTTTAATTAATAAAATTTGTTTTTATGGAATAAAATTATTCATTTTAATATATTATTTGAGCTTATAAATACTATTTCCAACATTTATTAAACTAAATAAAAATGTTAGATTAATAAAGAATATTTTCGGTATTCTCTTTGAATGAAGTATTTTTAAGGTGAGAGTCAGTTTTGGATTTCCTTGAAACACACATAATTTTGATTCAATTTATAATCAATAAATGAATTTGATTAAAATTAGTAATAATTTCAATTATATCTTATATATAACTTTAAATCTGAAAAACAAAATTTTTCTTGAAACTGCTTTTATGTGGTTAATTATGTTTAATTTAATATTAAAATTTCACTCAATTAGAAATTTAATATTATAAAATTATTTTAAAATTTAAAATCAAAAGTTTCAAATTATTTTAAAATGTTAATTTTAATTTTTTTTAAAATTAATTAATAAGGTACAAAAAATTTATCTTGGTAAAAAGAAACATTGGGGAAACGTGTTTTTCTATGGGGAAATTATGGAAACATGCTCAAAAAATGTTATCAAATAAGTGGTTGAGATTATTTATGTCTTTATAGTTTTCCATAATTTCACTTTTTTCCACTTTTGAGTCATCTACCCTTGAATAGTGTCCTAGAATTATAGAAAAATGACAACAGTTTCCAAAAGATACCTTTTCTTATCTTATAAAAACATGCCACTTACATTCTTTCAATACTATAGTTTTATTTCAAAATTAATTTTAAAAAATTCCTAAATTTCACATCCTTTATGTACTTTACACTCTTTAGTTCCCCTGGTCGCCACAAATTATCCAAAGTCCCTAAAATACAAGGTCTTCATCATGAGGAATTTTAGGGTCTCAACATTGGTATCATGTATTTCTTAACATTGATTTCTTATTATTTATTTTATAAACAAACATTAAAACTCGTATAATAAAAAAATTAGAATAATTATTGTGTTTATTTGTTATTATAATAATGGTGTAACCACTATGTATTCTCTTCTATCTACTAATGAAATTAAGAATATTCATTAGTTCGTGTACGTAGATTACCACCTCCATAAAATATCGCTTTCTTTTTTTCATTACCACCACAATTGGATAGTATTAATGATGGTTTTAATGAATAAATATGATTTATATAATTTATCTATGATTTTTAAGTTACCACTTACTATCCACCTTCACACCTCTTATTTGTTTGGTAATGGATATTCTAATCATACATTATGCAAACTACAACCTTCATGAATAAATGTGTTTTGTTTTTCCTTCACTTAGATATATAGATGGTTTTAGTTTATTGAGTATGAGTATATATGATATATATAATAAATATATGTAATTAATATGGTAATATTTAGATAAAACAAAATGTAATGATCATTATAAGGTAATACTTAAATATCAGTAAATAACTTAAAACAAGTTCATTAAATTTCTAGTTTTTCATGAAATGTGACTAAAAATACCATGTAACGGTATGATAATATCATAAGTATTTATAAAAAATAGATTATAGTACCTGAAATATATTTTAACGAATTATATTTATGAAAAAAATTACATCGACAATGCTTTTATAAAACTAATTTAAAATGATCAACATTATTTACCACCAATATTGAAAATAGATTATGATAATCTAATAAATAAAGAGATTTTTTATTAATTATGAGTAAATATATATGAATAATTTTTTGTTATGGGTAATTAATATGTTTATCTTTAAGATATAGAAGGTTAGATCACTTTTATAAAAATCAAGGGTAATGGTAAAAGATATGGTTACTCAAAATCCTTTCATTGAGTTATAAAATTTCTTATTTGAAATTTGTTTTTGCAAGAAATTACCTTTTAAATAATTTTATTTTTTTAAATCTTTGAAAAATAGGTTTCAACCAATTTCATTTACATGAAAGGCTATCTTAACAAAGGATACATATTTAAAATTAACTGGTAACAATGAAATTTACAACGTTGAATAAAAAATGTCTTAAAAAAGATATTTTTGTAATTTGGGTTTCATTAGATTCAATATAAATATACCTTCTATAGAGTTATGTTTCATGTTTCACCATATTTTATTTTTTTATGGTGCGATTATTTTGGGTGATCAAGTTTTTACTATTAAGAAATTTAATTTATGATGTTATTTGGATATTTTATGAAACTCATATTATCTCATCAGTTCCTTATGAAAATTGAATGATTTACTTTTATATATCATATGAAACCAATTTTATTTATATGGGTTCTTTATATGATGATTTGAAAATTTCTAGAACCCCACTTTTCTTTTTGTGGTTATTTTATGATGTGGTTATTTTTTCTCAACTAGCACAAGAATGTATGGATTATGAGATGGGTGAGACCTATAACTCCCTCCAATTAATTGGGTAATTTATTATATATCATGAAATAGAAATTTTATGAGAAAAAATTATCAAGAATATAGGTTTACAAAGGGTGACTGTGACAACGTTTAGATTTAGTCAAAATTTTACGAGTGAATGAGTTGGTGGGTAGCCATGTTTACAAAGATAAGAAATCCAATGTTTAGGATTATCCCACTTTATTTCCTACATTCCATGTCCCATGTTATATACTTCATGTTTTATTTTCTGGAGGACAATGTAACATCCCAAGTAATTAATGAATAATAGATAATTTTATCTATGTCTATTAATGATTTAGATAGTGTTTTTGAGGCTTAAAATGAGAGTAAATCCAACCTAAAGCATGGAATACTCTAGTATTTTTAAAAGATTTTTTTACCGCCTTTTGATGGAGAACCATTTTTAAATCTATCTTTTGGAAATTTTATAAGCTATATTTGTCAAAATAAACTTATTCTTTATGATTGGGACCTCAAAATTTAATTTGTGTGAATTTTTGGTATTTTTCCGATAAAGTTCATTTTTTAATGAATAGTAAAAAATGTTGTATTTTAATTCAAAACATCTTTTTAATATAATTTATTTATATGATTAGATTATCTTTTGAATTGATTTTGAAGTTAAATTAGAATATATTTTTACCATTTAATCCAATAGTGGTCATTGAAACCAATTTCACTTTGAAATTGGACTTAAACTGGTGTTAATCTTTTGATACTTATTGTTTCATAAAAGCACGCTTTTTGTCATGAAAGCGGGAATTAATTATTAAATTGATTAATGTAACTTATATGATTTGAATTTTGTAAAATAAAAATCATTTTTGAATTCAGAATATCAAATATAGCTTAGGGTGAAGTTTTGGTTTTTTTCTGGAAAACTTCAATTTTTGATGAATAGTGAAACCGCAAAGTGGTGGTTACAAAATTTGATTTTTCATTTAAATGGGACTTTACCAATTATGTGTTTTGAATTTCAAAAATCCAATTTCAATTATTTTTATTATTAAGTAAAATGTGGTTCAATGGGATTAAAATAATTTTTTGGTGAATAGTAACTGTTATGTTTTATTAATCGCGATTAAAGGTAATTAGTGTGATTTAAGGTGGAAATGATATTATAATAAAATGAAAATATCTTGAAACTTGTCCTAACCATATTGGATGAGTTATGGCCGACCAAGAAAACCGATGGGACGATTTTTGGGTCCCCATGTAGCCACTTGGGTAAGATAAAGACATTAATGCTTTTTATTTAATGTAAAAGTAAAAATGACACAAACATGGGATGTTTTACTAAAACAATTTTTACATGGGGTAATACAAGTTGGATTTTTTACTATAAATATTCATTATAAATCTAAATATATTTCCTACATCATGATATTTTTTATAATTTTTAGACATTAAATATATTAAATTATTTATGACATCATGATGATGCAACAATTACCTCATTAATAAAAGATTTAAATATAATGAAAAGATAATGTAAAATCTATGACCTACACTTGTCAAAAACCTATTGGTGGGGTATATTTCGAACCCTTATCACCTTATCCTAGAATTATATCAATGTGGGACCTCTTAAATCCGAATCTCATTTTAAAATAAAGTAACTTTTCTTTACTTTCCAAGAGTGCCCCTCCTCTCCTCTTATAAAAGGCCCCCACCTCTACCTCTTTACCCACACGTCAAAAGCCTTTGGCTCGGACAACCCCTGCCCATTTTGTCTCTCCACATCCCTCTCTTACTCTTTGAAGCCTCACTTTGGGCAGAAGTCTTCCCAAGGAAGCCTTTGAGCTCAAACCAAAGGGAGTTACCCGATTTTAAGGTAATGTCTTCACTTGAGTCCTTTTGTTTTATTTTGGTTCTCCAACCCCCTAAACTCTTTTTATGCATTTATTTTGTAACAAATCCAGTATCTTCAATATACTAGGATGTTTTTATAATAAGGATTCTAGATACAATTACACACACCTACATCTAATGGTTAAATAACATACTGTTTCCGTGGATGGCGAATTTCTGCCTCCCGAAATGATGAATGTTCAACATTCTTTTAAAACCTTCAAAGGTGTCCATTAAGATTCCACTATACTTATATATGATATATAATATGTTTATGTTTTCCTTAAGATTCTGTATTTTTCATTTTGGGAATACCTTTATGGTTTCCATTATGGGTAAACGCGATATCTTCATTTAAGGAAGTGCGGACTACCGCCCCCTCAAATGATGTGATTCGTTAATGCCATATGTGGGACGTATAAAGGAACGATTTAAAGTTATTATATATGATGTTATAATGGAATTATAATATACCTCTATATCATTATTAGTTATTTCCATTAATGTATGAGATAGAAATGAAAGTAGCGTTCATGCGTACGTACGGCTTACCATCTCCATGAACGGTGCATTTCATTTCGTATCCACAAATGTAATGTAATATTATACGTACATATTTATAATGGATATATATAATGTATGTTACATATAAATGATGAATATAATTCTGGAATTAAAATATACATACCTCTCATTTAGTTTTAATTCCATTAATATGACAAAGAAATGAAAATAGCGTTCATGCGTACGTACGACTTACCGTCTCCATGAACGGTGCATTTCATTTCTTACCTCTAAATGATTATGTAATGTTATAAATACATGTATATGATGGATATATATGATATATATGATATCCAAATCAGGAATTTCATTCTGGATATAAAGAACCTTTGACCACACGAACAACATGTAATTGTAAGAAGTCCACTTTCGACTTAAGAACCAAATATCGAAAAAACAAATATTATTAACTTAAATAATTACATAATGTTTATAACATGATAATAAGTGATATAAAAGTAATAATGAACTTGAAAAAGGTTCTTAATCAAGTAGAAATTAACTCAAGTTTATTATTAAGGACATTAAAGAACGACCGAGTCAAGTCAGACCCGAGGTAAGGGACTTCGTCTCAATCTCCTTTCATTGAGGCATATTTTGTTTTATACAAAACTTTCTTTTATACGGTGTATAAACCCCTTTGACTTTTACTTTTATACAAAAGGAATCTTTTTCTACGAACCGTTTTACAAAACAACAAAAAGGAATGTTTCTTTTAACGTACGCGGTGACAACGCCCTTTTTCCGCCGCCACGAGTATTTTTTGGTCTTTGGCTTCCTGAACAAGCCGTAATGTTTTTTTTTTAAAATTAAATAAATACCATATACTCTTTTATTTATTTTGGTATTTAAAATGGTTTTTATAATGGATTTTTTATGTCAATATATTTAAGTGATATATTGTGATCAAAGTGTGGAAATTTTTTCTTTCCATTATATTTGTTTTATGTCTTATTATTTTTATAATGGTACTTGGAAATTTGATGGGTGGTTACGTGATAAACCATATGATGGGTGGTGTCGTGAATACCAGGACGGGAGGTTACATTATAACCTCCAATGCATTGGGTATGGAAGTCGGCCGTATGGCTATTCCATTAAGTATGTGTGGAAGTCAACCGTATGGTTATTCCATTTAAGTATGTTTATGTCCCAAGTTACCTTTATATGTTATGTGTTATTTATGTGGTTTTTATGGTAATCCTTTGGTTACAAAAGTTTAAGTAATGATATTTCATTCAGTGAAGAGTTTTTACTACTTCATGAAGGTGAAGGTTTTACTTTGATAAAGTATACATGGTTTACTTGATGTCTAAAAAAATAACAGTTTTCATTCTTTGTGTATCCCTTACTGAGATTTTTATGCTCACCCCAAGTTTTTTTGAAATGTTTTTCATAGGACTTAATGTGGATTAGGGTCAAGGATGGGATCAAGGGAAACACAGGCTATCTAAAACATGGAACTGGACATGTTTCTTTTGAAGAGTTTTTATTTTATGGAAACATAGTAGAAGTGTCTACTTTGTAATATTTTGAGATGTAATAGTTATGTCCTAATTCTCTAAAACTCTAAACCTGAAAAGATCCTCAATGTGAATTATTCATTTAATTCAATATTAAGTACGGTTTAAGGCTGGGGCCTTATAGTTGGTATCAGAGGTCGGTTTAGACAACTTTAGGAGTTAGAAAAGTGTTAAAATATAATATGATTGAAATGATATAGCATTTATGGATTACCATGTTGCTTCGCCTAAGATATTTCTATGTTCAGAATGGTTTTCTGCAGAGTAAACAAGGAAGCTATGTTGGGACGACATGAGAAGGAAGAAAACCTTCCAAATCAGCAACCTGAGATGGTAGGAATTGGAATTGAACAGTTTGTTACAGTGATGGCACAGTTGACTCAGGCTATAAATGGTGGTGGTATCCATGCACGAGATCAGCCAGATCAACCGCAGAGGAACATGTCAGGGTGGAACATTTCATAAGGCAATGTCCCCCATCATTCAGAGGATCATCTGACCCTGTGCTAGCTGAAGGGTGGATTAGATCATTGGAGAAGATTTTTAATGTCATGGGGTGTTCAGAACATCAAAAGGTTATTCTTGCTGTTTACCATTTTGAAGGAGAAGCTGATCAGTGGTGGTCGATGGTGAAAAATATCAGGGATAGTAAGGAGATTGATGATCTTCACTGGGACGAATTCAAAGGTATTTTTCTTGAGAAATATTTTCCTAAGGTGGTTCGTCTTAGGATAGAAAAACAATTTCTATAATTGAGGCAAAAGGATGACTCAATGGCTTCTTATGAAGAAAAGTTCACTCGACTGGCATGGTATGCTCCAAACTTCATACGAGATCTTGATAGTAAAATCAACCGTTTTTACTCAGGATTAAATCCAAAGTATCGAAGGGATTTATCTTCTCATGAGTTCAAAAGTTATGAAAAACTTGTTCGATGTGCGGAGAATGTGGAAATGGAGTTTGCTGATGATCAGGTGTTCTATGACAAACAACAGAATAAGAGGTCCAGTTGGCAGGAAAAGGGGAAGAATTCATCAAAGAAGCAAGGAGGTAAGAAAACCAAATATCCATCCTGTGAGAAGTGTGGTAAAATGCATCCTGGAGAATGTTTATCCAAGTCTGGTAAGTGCTTTCGGTGTGGTATGTCTGGTCATATTGCTCGTAACTGTAAGGAAGATGATCAAGAAGGCAATGAAAAGCCAGTGGTAATATGTTTTAAGTGTAATGAAATGGGTCATTATGAAAATGAGTGTCTAACAAAGAACTCAACTGGGGTAAAGCAACCAGACTACAAGCAGAAAGGGGTGGTGAAATCCTTTTCAACAACTTCAGCAAGTGTTGGGCCATCGAATGAAGTAGTATCAGGTACACTATTTGTTTGTTCAGATTATGCCAATGTGTTGTTTGATTCAGGGTCTACACATTCTTTCATTTCTGAGAAGTTTTCTAGTAAATTGGGAATTCCATCAGAAGATATGAATCCTGAACTTATGGTAAAAACACCCAGGGGAAACGTTGAGACAAAAAGGAATTATAAGAACCTTCCTATCCTTGTGTGTGGAAAGAATCTACCAGCAAACCTTATTTTTTTGCCTTTAGTAGAGTTTTATGTTATTTTGGGCATGGATTGGCTTTCTGTTTATCATGCTAAGATTGACTGCATAGCTAAAATGGTTTCTTTTCAGAAATATTTTCAGTTTGTGTACAAGAATGAAACCCTACTTTTGATAACATATCAGGAATTTGAGAAACTAGTAAAAGATGGAAATGAATGTTACCTTGCACATATTGTTGAAAATAAAGGAACTGTTTAGATTAATGATGTGCCAGTGGTAAATGAGTATCTTTATGTTTTTCCTGATGAGTTGCCTGGTATTATTCATGATCGGGAAGTTGAATTTACTGTTGACTTAGTTCCTGATTTTAAGCCAATTTCAAAACCCCCTTATCGAATGGCTCAAGTTGAAATTTTAGAGTTAAAGAAGCAATTGCAGGAGTTATTAGATAAAGGTTTCATTCAACCTAGCACATCACCATGGGGTGCTCCTGTCTTGTTTGTTAAAAATAAAGATGGCTCAATGAGACTTTGCATTGATTATAGAGCCTTGAATAATATTATTGTTAAGAACAAGTATCCTTTGCCTCATATCGATGATTTGTTTGATCAGCTCCAGGGAGCTCAGTATTTTTCAAAGATTGACTTGAGGTCGGGGTACCATCAGTTGAAAGTAAAAGAAGCAGACATTTCAAAGACTACATTCCATACTAGATATGGCCATTATGAATTTGTAGTTATGCCTTTTGGGTTAACCAATGCACCTACTGTATTCATGGACCTTATGAATAGAATTTTCCATGAGTTCTTGGATAAGTTTGTGGTTGTTTTCATCGATGATATTTTGGTGTTTTATAAAAGTAAAGAGGAGAATGAAAGTCATTTAAGGGTTATCTTTCAAACCTTAAAAGAAAAGAAACTATATGGAAAATTCAGCAAGTGTGAGTTTTAGTTACAAAAAATTTCTTTCCTGGGTCACATTGTTTCAAAAGATGGCATAACTGTTGATCCTGATAAAACAAAAGTTGTTGAAGAATGGAAAAGACCCACAAATGTAACTAAGATCCATAGTTTTCTTGGTTTGGCAGGTTACTACCGAAGGTTTGTTGAAAATTTTTCACGGTTATCTGGTCCAAAGACTAAGCTAACTGGTAAGGGTGTTAAGTTCATCTGGAAAAAAGAATGTGATGATTGTTTTCAGGAGTTGAAAAGAAGATTGGTGAATTCTCTAGTTTTGGCACTTCCTTCCAGGAATGGTGAGTTTTTTATATACAGTGATGCTTCATTGAAGGGACTTGGTTGTGTCCTTATGCAGAATGATCAGGTAATTTCTTATTCTTCACGTCAGTTGAAAACTCATGAGGTAAATTACCCTACACATGATTTGGAATTAGCTGCTGTTGTTTTTTCTTTAAAAATTTGGAGGCATCATTTGTATGGAGTAAAGTGTGAAATATATACTAATCACAAAAGTTTAAATTATATATTCACTCAGAATGAATTGAACATGAGATAGAGGAGATGGCTGGAATTAATCAAGGATTATGATTGTACAATTCATTACCATCTGGGAAAATCAAATAAAGTGGCTGATGCTTTGAGTCAAAAATGTAATGCTTCATTAACCATGTTACATTTGGAACGAGATCATTTGGTTTTTGATTTGATAAAATTTGGCATAGAAGTTGTTGGTGCAGGAAGTTCTTCTATTTTGTTTCAGGTATCGGTGAGATCATCCCTATCAGACAGAATTAAGCAAGCACAGAGGGAAGACAATGAGTTGCATAAAAAGGTAGAGATGGTTCAGAAGGGTAAGTTTTTTTAATTCAACATTGATAATGATTGTGTTTTGAGATTTGGGAAGAGATTATGTGTGCCTTGTGATTCACAGTTTAAGAATGAGTTGTTATGTGAAGCTCATAGTTCTCCGTTTTCAGTTCATCCTGGCAGTACTAAGATGTATAGAGATCTTCGGTCGTATTACTGGTGGGATGGAATGAAAAGAGATATTGCTGATTTTACTGTGAAGTGTTTGACTTTTCAGCAGGTTAAAGCAGAGCGGCAGTTACCGAAAGGGATGCTTCAGCCTTTACCAGTGCCAGAGTGGAAATGGGAAAATATATCCATGGAATTTGTTGTGGGATTACCGAAGACACCTCGAGGTAATAATGCAATCTGGGTTATTGTTGATCGCTTGACTAAATCTGCTCATTTCCTTCCTATTCAAGATACTTTCTCTCTAGATCAACTTTCTCATTTGTATCCTAAAGAGATATTCAGGTTACATGGAGTTCCTCTCTCCATTGTATCTGATCGTGATCCCAGGTTTACTTCTAACTTTTGGAAAGTCCTTCAGAAGTCGTTGGGTACTGAATTAAATTTTAGTACATCTTTTCATCCTCAGTCAGATGGGAAGTCAGAACAAAAAATTCAGACCTTGGAGGATATGCTACATGCATGCTCTATGGTTTATCAGGGAATTTGGGACCAACATATTTCTTTGGTTGAGTTTTCATATAATAACAGTTTTCATTCCAGTATACAGATGGCACCATTTGAGGCGTTATATGGTAAACGGTGTCAAACTCCATATTTTTGGGATGAAGTGGGTGAAAGGAAGATGATGGGATTATAATTGGTAGAAGAGATGGCAGAAAAAGTTCAGTTGATTCAAAAACAAATGAAAACAGCTCAGAGCAGATAGAAGAGTTATGCGGATAACCGGAGGAAGGATCTATCTTTTGAGGTAGGTGATCATGTTTTTCTCAAAGTCTCATCATGGAAAAGTGTGATGCGGTTTGGTAAGAAAGGAAATCTGAGTCCAAGGTTCATTGGACCATATGAAATTCTGGAGAGAGTTGGATCAGTTTCTTACCGTGTGGATTTACCTCCGAGTTTATCTCAGGTACACAATGTTTTTCATGTTTTGATGTTGAGGAAGTATATGCCAGATCCATCTCATGTTCTGAGTCCAGAGGTAGTTCAGCTGGAAGAGAACCTATCTTATGAAGAACAACCTATCCAGATTCTTGACCGAAGAGAGCAAGTGTTGTGAAATAAGGTAATTCACTAGGTAAAGGTTTTGTGGAAAAAACCATATGGTTTAAGAGGCAACGTGGGAATCTGAAAATGCTATGAGGGATAAATACCCCCACTTATTTTGATAAGTAAATAAATTGTGGGGACGTAATTTTCTAAAGGGGGGAAGGATGTAACATCCCAAGTAAGTAATGAATAATAGATATTTTTATCTATGACTATTAATGATTTAGATAGTTTTTTTGAGGCTTAAAATGAGAGTAAATCCAACCTAAATCATGGAATACTCTAGTATTTTTAAAAGATTGTTTTACCGCCTTTTAATGGAGAACCATTTTTAAATATATATTTTGACAATTTTATAAGCTATATTTGTCAAAATAAACTTATTCTTTATTATTGGGACCTCAAAATTTAATTTGTGTGAATTTTTTGTATTTTTACGATAAAGTTCATTTTTTAATGAATAGTGAAAAATGTTGTATTTTAATTCAAAACCACTTTTTAATCTAATTTATTTATATGATTAGATTATCTTTTGAATTTATTTTGAAGTGAAATTAGAATATATTTTTACCATTTAATCCAATAGTGGTCGTTGGAACCAATTTCACTTTGAAATTGGACTTAAACTGGTGTCAATCTTTTGATACTTATTATTTCATAAAAACACGCTTTTTGTCATGACAACGGGAATTAATTATTAAATTGATTAATGTAACTTATATGATTTGAATTTTTTAAAATAGACATCATTTTTGAATTCAGAATATCAAATATATCTTAGGGTGAAGTTTTGGTTTTTTTCTGGAAAACTTCAATTTTTGATGAATAGTGAAACAACAAAGTGGTGGTTACAAAATTTGATTTTTCGTTTAAATGGGACTTTACCACTTCTGTGTTTTGAATTTAAAAATCCAATTTAAATGATTTTTATTATTAAGTAAAATGTGGTTCAATGAGATTAAAATAATTTTTTGGTGAATAGTAACTTTTATGTTTTATTAATCTCGATTAAAGGTAATTAGTGTGATTTAAGGTGGAAATGATATTATAATAAAATGAAAATATCTTGACACTTGTCCTAACCTTATTGGATGAGTTATGGAAGACCAAGACAACCCATGGGACGAGTTTTGGGTCCCCATGGAGCCACTTGGGTAAGATAAAGACATTAATGCTTTTTATTTAATGTAAAATTAAAAATGACACAAACATGAGATGTTTTACTAAAACAATTTTTACATGGGGTTATACAAGTCAGATTTTTTACAATAAATATTCATTAGAAATCTAAAAAGATTTCCTACATCATGGTATTTTTTTATAATTTTTAAACATTAAATATATTAAATTATTTATGACATCATGATGATGCAACAATTACCTCATTAATAAAGGATTTGAATAAAATGTAAAGATAATGTAAAATATATGACCTAAACTTGTCAAAAACCTATTGGTTGTATAACATCCCGTCTTCTTATAACATAAACTTTCATTACATTACACAAAACTGAGGATCTTTAAGGTTTAGTGTCTTGGAAACCAGGAACATAATACATGAAAACAACATAAAGCATTCTTCTTAAACACTTGAAAGGCTTCTCCTTAAGTTCATCCTAGGTTCATTACTGCATCTCATAACCTGGGGACATACATCAAAAGAAAGGGTGAGCAGGAGGCCCAGTAAGGGAAACAAGAGGAACATTTTACATGTGAACTTGATATACTTCAATAAGAACATGAAAAGAACTTTAAGGCATGAGAAAGAAATCATGAGGCATTTCATAATAAAAATAACATTTTTCATAACTTGAAGATGTGGCTACATAATTTAACATATACAATCATGAACATATCACCAAGGTCCATCCCCATGGTGTCATTTTAAAATTACCAAGGTTATTCACCAAGGTATCGTGAAAATTGTAATCTCTAGTGGTTATATCATTACCCAATGCATTGGAGTGCTATCAGGGCGCACCCTTAAATTTGCCTTTATTATCATGTGAGCCACATATTTCATCATCAAACATTTCATAAATAACCCACATAGCATAAAATAAATGGGTTTCATTTCATAATCATACCGTTTTAAAAACTGCTTTAAAGACATGACCTTTGCGTCACTTTAAAACCCACGAAAAGGTAAAGTGGGTCTCATGTATGTTAATCCCAGAATTTAAAATAGAACATTTTGATATATATGTGAATTACCTTGTATAAATAAGAGCTTTGAGTATTCACTTTATAACATAAAATAATTTTGAGAAAAGAGAGAGGCATTTTGAGACGAAAATTCTGCAGCATAACGGCTATGTTTTGGGGTTTTAGAAAACATTGAAAAGAGAGGGGAAATGGGTCACCCACTCACAATTGATCCATAAAACATTAGGGGACATAATAATAAGGATATATGGACATGGTAATGAAGTTTTAAGGACATACCATTTGAAATTAAAAACATGGAAGGAAGACAAAAATTAGATTTCTCTTATGAAAATTCGGCAGCCTAACGACATCACTTAAACTTAAATAAAATGAATTGACAAGATCAAATAGGGTATCTCATCATATGATCATAAGAGATAAGTATGATAGATATAGAGATCATACCCCAACATAATAAAAAGGAACTGGAAAGACTTGACATGAAAATCGAACTTGAAAAATGAGAAGGGTGAAAGAATCCCTTAAAAATTCGACAGCCTAACAGCGTCTCTTAAACTTTCATAAAATGAAATGATGAGAGTAATAGGGGATCTCTCATCATATAAAAATTAAAAGGGAAGTAAGAGGAATGGAAAAGAACATCCTATCACATAAGAACATGGAGTATAAAAGGAATGACATAAAAGAGATTACATGAAAAGAAAGAGAGGGGTCAGATCCCTTACCTTAAAACGTGACTCTTGAAACTCAATGTTTTGGACCTTAAGGGCTTGGGGGCACCTTGGGAGGACTCCTTTGAAGGTAAGAAGACCAGAACTTCGTTGGGGGAGAGTTGGGAGTGAAAACTAAAGGAGGAAAGAGTGGGTATTTATAGGGAAAGTGAGGGGACAAGGCACTAATGGCCAAGGGACACCTCACAAGTGCTTTTCTCAAATCCATGTGCTCTCTCATGATATTTTCCATAAAATTAGGCCACATGGGGCCCAAAAAACAAAATTCATCACCCTTGGCCGGCCAAACCTTAAAAAAACTCATGACATCATCATGACACAGTTATGATGTCATTAAACATACCGAAACCCTAAAACTGTATTTTTACTATTCACTGAAAATTCAACTTTCTCAGAAAAATACCAAAATTTCACCTTAACCAATTATCGATGCTCTAAGTACATTTATGAACTCCATTTTATAAAAATAATTTTCTAAATATTTTTAATTTAATTTTTTAAATAAAATCACTATTCATCGAAAATTCATTTTTTTTCAGAAAAATCCCAAAAAATTACCATACCACAATATCGATGCTCTGAGTTCAAAAATAAAGTCATTTTTATAAAAATAATTTTCTAATCATTTTTAATTAAATTTTTAATTAAAAAACACTATTCACCTGAAAAAAACTAATACTTGATAATCATTTCTGAAACCGTTATTTACCCATTTTATTGAATCACATTACTTAATCTAGGTGTCTAAATTATATTAAAACTTTCTTTGAGTGAAATTACTAATCCATTTGGTCACATTACTAATCCTAAGCGTAAAATCACTATTCATAATTTACTATTCATCAAAAATTAAGTTGATCTTATTAGACTCCAAATTCCTTACTGAACACTTTTGTAGAAGACCATTTTTTGAAAATCATTACACATCATTAGTTATTTAGGGTTTTCATAAATATTTTAAAATATCCTTTTTTCCAAAATTCATCAATAAAATACATCCTAAAATTATCCGGACAAAAGAAATTCCACAAACATCACTAAAGGAAGAGATCTCAAATTATTCACCCGAAAGGATTACACAAGGAAGCTAGGGTCTCGTCACATAGCCCCTTATAACACCGGAATAAGACCTAAGTGTAAGGTGTGCTATGGGGAGAGAATATGAGGGAGGCTCAGATAACATTGCCCTAGTAGTAATCTCTACTAACTTGAACTTCTCCCGTAGGCGTTTCCGTTCAAGCTTGACACGCTGGAGTTCGGATTGGGCTTGGTCCAAAGCGAAGCCCACAGATGCTACCTCCTTCCCAAGCTCTGATAAGTGGGCTTCATAAGGGTCGAGTCTACTGGATGAAGCCATCGGCTCCTCTTTCTGCATTAACCATTAACATGTTATTAAATCATTAAGAGTAAGTTAATATACTACTCAAAAAGATTGGGTTGTTACATTCTTCCCCCCTTAAGAAATTTCATCCCCGAAATTTATACTTGAGGCCTAGTCGAAAAGGTGAGGGTACTTTTGCTTCATCGTTTCCTCAGGCTCCCAAGTCGCTTCTTCATACTTATGATTCCTCCACAACACTTTCACAAGGTGGGTAGTCTTGTTTCGTAGAACCTTGTCTCTACGGTCGAAGATCTCCACTGGCTGCTCCTCATAAGAGAGGTCATGTTCCAGTTGTACCACCTCTGGGTTCAGTACATGCGAAGGGTCGGGTATGTACTTCCTCAAGAGAGATACATGGAAGACATCATGAACTTGAGCTAGGTTCGGTGGAAGTGCTATATGATAGGCCACTACTCCTATGCAATCAAGGATTTCATAGGGGCCAATGTACCTAGGGCTGAGCTTCCCTTTCTTCCCAAACCGCATGACTCTCTTCCATGGAGAAATTCGAAGGAAGACTTTGTCACCAACACCAAACTCCAAGTCCCTTCGATGATTGTCAGCATAGCTCTTCTGCCGACTCTGAGCAGCCTTTATGTGTTGTTGGATGGCATAAACCTGTTCTGTCATCTCTTGCACGAGATCAGGCCCAAGAAGCTTCCTCTCACCAGTTTCATCCCAACAAGTAGGAGTTCTACACCGCTTTCCATACAAAGCTTCATAGGGTGCCATCTAAATACTCGCATGGAAGCTGTTGTTATAGGAGAACTCCACTAATGGGAGGTGTTGATCCCATCCACCTTTAAATTCCATTGAGCATAATTTCAACATGTCTTCGAGTGTCTGAATAGTCCTTTCAGATTGTCCATCAGTTTGAGGATGATAGGCCGTACTAAAATTCAATTCAGTATTCAGAGCATGTTGCAAAGTTCTCCAGAATTTTGATGTGAATCTTGGGTGACGATCAGATACGATGAATAGTGGTACCCCATGCAGCCTTACCACTTCCTTCACGTATATCTTGGCAAGCTGATCCAGAGAGAAATCTTCTCGAATAGAGATAAAACGGGCTGTCTTGGTGAGACGGTCCACAATAACCCATATCGCATTGTTTCCTTTGGATGTTTTCGGGAGACCAGTTACAAAGTCCATAGTGATATTATCCCACTTCCATACTGGTATGGGTAGCGGTTCTAATACCCCCTTAGGAAGTTGTCGTTCTTCCTTTACTTGCTGACACACCAGGCACCTTGTAGTGTAATCAGAAATCTCCCTCTTCATGTTATCCCACCAATAATGATCACGAAGGTCTCTATACATCTTAGTGCTTCCCGGATGTATAGAGAAAGTAGAGCTATGAGCTTTATCCATCAGTTCTTTCTTTATCTCCGGAATAGATGGAACACATAGTCTTGTACGAAATTTCAATACACCTTCTTGATCAATATTGAAATCAGGGAACTTCCCATCCTTTACAGCCTCGAACTTCTCCTGCAGCAAAGGATCTTCTTTTTGAGCCTTCTTGATCTTCTCTAGTAATGAAGGTTGAGAAATCATTTGGGATAGGGTTGATGATGTCCCTTTCCTTATCATTCCCATGTCCAGTTTTACTAGATCTTTAATCAAGGGATCTCCTAAGATCCTCATTGTTGCAAGAACAACAGGATCTTTCCTGCTTAATGCATCCGCGACTTTGTTTGCTCTTCCATGGTGATAGTGTATTGGAAAATCATAGTCTTTAATAAGATCCAACCATCTCCTTTGTCTCATGTTCAATTCTTTCTGTGTGAAAACATACTTTAGACTTTGGTGGTCAGTGTATATATCACATTTCTCCCCATAAAGATAGTGCCTCCATATCTTTAGATCAAAAACAACTGCCGCCAGCTCTAGATCATGCGTAGGATAATTTTGCTCATGAATCTTCAACTGTCGAGATGCATAAGAAATTACCTTGTCATTTTGCATGAGGAAGCACCCAAGCCCTTTCAGATATGCATCACTAAAAATAACGAATCCTTCTCCGATAGAGGGTAGTGTTAACACAGGTGCAGTAACCAATCTCTTCTTCAGATCTTGGAAACTTTCCTCACATTCCTTTGTCCAGATGAACTTAACCCCTTTTCGAGTCAACTTGGTTAGTGGATTAGAAAGCCGTGAAAAGTTTTTCACAAACCTCCTATAATATCCCACTAAACCAAGGAAACTATGAATATCAGTTACTGTTGTGGGTTGAGGCCACTCCTCCACAACCATTGTCTTTGCAGGGTCAACCGAGATTCCTTCATTGGTTACGATGTGCCCCAAGAAAGCCACCTGTTGTAACCAAAACTCACACTTTCTGAACTTCCCAAAGAGCCTCTCCTTCCGCAGAGTTTTCAAAATAACCCTCAGACGATCTTCATGCTCCTCACGACCTTTTGAATATATCAAAATATCATCAATAAAAACTACCACAAAGTTATCAAGGTAGTCCTTAAAGACTCTATTCATCAAATCCATGAAAATAGTAGGAGCATTAGTGAAGCCGAAAGGCATAACAATAAAATCATAATGCCCATATCTTGATCGTAAGGCAGTCTTTGGAATATCTTCCTTCTTCACCCTCAGTTGATGATAACCAGATCGAAGGTCAATCTTAGAGAAGAATTGAGCCCCGCGAAGTTGGTCAAATAAATCATCAATTCTTGGAAGAGGATATCTGTTCTTCAATGTGATCCCGTTCAGTTCTCTATAATCAATTCATAGCCGCATTGATCCATCCTTCTTCTTCACAAAGAGAACTGGTTCTCCCCAAGGAGACACACTCGGTCGGATAAACCCCTTCTCCAACAAGTCTTGGAGTTGTTTATTTAACTCTTCTAGCTCCACATTTTCCATTCTATATGGAGTCTTTGATATTGGTTGAGACCCAGGTACGAGTTCAATGGAGAACTCTACCTTTCTTTCTGGGGGAGGTCCAGGTAACTCCTCAGGAAATACATCCATGTATTCCTGAACAATCGGAACATCTTCTATTTGTATGCTCCCTTTTCCTTCTTCATCATCACCGATTAACTCCATAAATAAAGCTATAGGAGGTGCTTCTAGATAGGGATCAGTTCGGGATATCTCTCCTTGGAAGATAACTGTAGGTCATTCATTCAAGACTACTGATATTTCCTTACTTCTGCATTTGATCTTAGCATTATACTTTGAGAGCTAGTCCATCCCTAGTATAATGTCAAATTCCATCATGGGAATGACTACTAGATTTGCGATAAGATTGTGCTCACCAAATTAAACACTAGAGTCTCTAAATACTTTTGATGCAAGGATAATCCCACTTGGAGTCTTGACTGACAACTCTACTTCTAGCAGTTCGGGGATTGATTCTATATTCCTTGCAAACTTGGAGGAAATAAAGGAATGCGTAGAACCAGAATCAAATAAAGTACTTGCTAGTTTTGAGAGGACGACAAGAGTACCTGCTACTACATCATTTGGAACTTCAACTTCAGTTGTTGTGATAGCGAAAGCACGGCCTTGCTCCCTTGGCCTCTGCTGAGGTTGATGGTGATTCCCCTCCACCGCCCTCAGATTTGGAAATTGATTAGAAAAGTGCCCAAGCTGTCCACACTTGAAGCATGCGACTTCGGGTAGGACCGGAACCATCTTTCCTCTGTCGTTAGTGTTGGGAAGTTGAGGCTTCACATCACTACAACAATTCCGAGAAATATGGCCTTCTCTTCCACACCTGTAGCACTTACCACTTCCGATCAAGCAGTTCCCCGGATGCTTCTTCCCACACTTATTGCATGTGGCATGTTGCATATGCTTTCCACCTCTTTCCTGATCAAAACTTCTTCCTAGGCTTGGTTCTAGAGTTCTCTTCTTTTCATTAGATTTGTGAGACCATTGTGTCTCCCCAAACTCTAGTTCAACTTTCATATCACTTCGAACTATTTCTTCATAGCTATCGTAGTCCTTGTTGGCTAGATTCTTCCGCAGATGAGGTCGTAGTCCACCAAATAATCTATCAACCTTCCCATTAAGGTCCATGATGAAGCTTGAGGTATAACGTGAAAACCTTGTGAAGTTCATCTTGTAGGTTCCAACTGATTCATTCTCCTTTTGCTTCATCTCGAGAAATTTTTTCTCCATTCTCGTTCTCATCGAACGAGGGAAATACTTATTAAAGAATATTCCCCGGAACTCTTCCCACTCCATATCTTCCATCTCTCCTCGTGGCTTCGTGTTCTTGATCAGTGACCACCACTGATCATCTTCTCCCTCAAGGCGGTAAACAGCAAGGGTGACTTTTTCTTGTTCCGAACAATGAAGTACAGAAAAGATCTTTTCAATGGAGCTTATCCATTGTTCCGCAACCAATGGGTCAGTAGATCCACTAAATGTTGGTGGTAGTTGGCGCATGAAGGACTCAACAGAAATTTGTTCCCTTCGTGGTGATATCGGCCTCTCAGCTTGATTCAAGTTATTACTCATAACTTGAGTCAGTTGGTTCATCATTCGCATGAATGTTTCCATTCCGGCTTCCATCGGAGGGACGTCAGCACATGGTGCATTGCGGTCACCATATGCACGGTTCCTCCTATTGCCCGCCATTTTCTAAAAGAATAAAACCTTAGTGAGAAACTTATTTCATTTATGAATCTTTTAACTAAGACTTCATGTTTAGACAATTACACTTTTCTATAATTCCTTCATAATGATTCATAAAAAGCTTGTGATTAACCAAACATATCCCCCGGGAGTGTCGTAACCAAGAGTGCAGAAAGGCCCATTATCATGCACCAGTTCCCGTTCGAGTCTAGCTCAAAGCGGTATTTTCGGGTTTTACCCCTATGTACATCTGTGCCAGATCCGCCTCTACCTGCTCGTATCCAGACAGGGATGTACTTGTTTGATAAACCACTTACTCAATACTTACCAAAATACCAGGAAGTTTTCCTATATTTAAACTTTTCTATAGGGTTCTTCCTAAAGTTTTTATATCCTAATTTCCACAAATAACTAAACTATCCTTTGATACCAACTATAACATCCCATCTTCTTATAACATAAACTTTCATTACATTACACAAAACTGAGGATCTTTAAGGTTTAGTGTCTTGGAAACCAGGAACATAATACATGAAAACAATATAAAGCATTCTTCTTAAACAATTGAAAGGATTCTCCTTAAGTTCATCCTAGGATCATTACTGCATCTCATAACTTGGGGACATACATCAAAAGAAAGGGTGAGCAGGAGGCCCAGTAAGGGAAACAAGAGGAACATTTTACATGTGAACTTGATATACTTCAATAAGAACATGAAAAGAACTTTAAGGCATGAGAAAGAAATCATGAGGCATTTCATAATAAAAATAACATTTTTCATAACTTGAAGATGTGGATACATAATTTAACATAGACAATCATGAACATATCACCATGGTCCATCCCCAAGGTGTCATTTGAAAATTACCAAGGTTATTCACCAAGGTATCGTGAAAATTGTAATCTCTAGTGGTTACATCATTACCCAATGCATTGGAGCGCTATCAGGGCGCACCCTTAAATTTGCCTTTATTATCATGTGAGACACACATATCTTCATCAAACATTTCATAAATAACCCACATAGCATAAAATAAATGGGTTTCATTTCATAATCATACCGTTTTAAAAACTGCTTTAAAGACATGACCTTTACGTCACTTTAAAACCCACGAAAAGGGAAAGTGGGTCTCATGTATGTTAATCCCAGAATTTAAAATAGAAAATTTTGATATATATGTGAATACCCTTTTAGAAATAATAGCTTTGGGTATTCACTTTATAACATAAAATAATTTTGAGAAAAGAGAGAGGCATTTTGAGACGAAAATTCTGCAGCATAACGGCTATGTTTCGGGGTTTTAGAAAACATTGAAAAGAGAGGGGACATGGGTCACCCACTCACAATTGATCCATAAAACAGTAGGGGACAGAATAAGAAGGATATATGGACATGGTAATGAAGTTTGAAGGACATACCATTTGAAATGAAAAACATGGAAGGAAGACAAAAATTAGATTTCTCTTATGAAAATTCGGCAGCCTAACGGCGTCACTTAAACTTAAATAAAATGAATTGAAAAGATCAAATAGGGTCTCTCATAATATGATCATAATAGATCAGTATGATAGATATAGAGATCATACCCCAACATAATAAAAAGGAACTTGAAAGACTTGACATGAAAATCGAACTTGAAAAATGAGAAGGGTGAAAGAATCCCTTAAACATTCGGCAGCATAACAGCGTCTCTTAAACTTTCATAAAATGAAATGATGAGAGTAATAGGGGATCTATCATCATATAAAAATGAAAAGGGAAGTAAGAGGAATAGAAAAGAACATCCTATCACATAAGAACATGGAGCATAAAAGGAATGACATAAAAGAGATTACATGAAAAGAAAGAGAGGGGTCAGATCCCTTACCTTAAAACGTGACTCTTGAAACTCAAAGTTTTGGACCTTGAGGGCTTGGGGGCACCTTGAGAGGACTCCTTGGAAGGTAAGAAGACCATAACTTCGTTGGGGGAGAGTTGGGAGTGAAAATTAAAAGAGGAAAGGGTGGGTATTTATAGGGAAAGTGAGGGGACAAGGCATTAATGACCAAGAGACACCTCACAAGTGCTTTTCTCAAACCCATGTGCTCTCTCATGATATTTTCCATAAAGTTAGGCCACATGGGGACCCCAAAACAAAATTCATCACCCTTGTCCGGCCAACCCTTAAAAAAACTCATGACATAATCCTGACACAGTTATGATGTCATTAAACATACCGAAACCCTAAAACTGTATTTTTACTATTCACTGAAAATTCAACTTTCTCAGAAAAATACCAAAATTTCACCTTAACCAATTATCGATGCTCTAAGTACATTTATGAACTCCATTTTATAAAAATAATTTTCTAAATATTTTTAATTTAATTTTTTACATAAAAGCACTATTCATCGAAAATTCATTTTTTTCAGAAAAATCCCCAAAAATTACCATACCACAATATCGATGCTCTGAGTTCAAAAATAAAGTCATTTTTATAAAAATAATTTTCTAATCATTTTTAATTAAATTTTTAATTAAAAAACACTATTCACCTGAAAAAACTAATACTTGATTAATCATTTATGAAACCATTATTTACCCATTTTATTGAATCACATTACTTAATCTAGGTGTCTAAATTATATTAAAACTTTATTTGAGTGAAATTACTAATCCATTTGGTCACATTACTAATCCTAAGCGTAAAATCACTATTCATAATTTACTATTCATCAAAAATTAAGTTGATCTTATTAGACTCCAAATTCCTTACTGAACACTTTTGTAGAAGACCATTTTTTGAAAATCATTACACATCATTAGTTATTTAGGGTTTTCATAAATATTTTAAAATATCCTTTTTTCCAAAATTCATCAATAAAATACATCCTAAAATTATCCGGACAAACGAAATTCCACAAACATCACTAAAGGAAGAGATCTAAAATTATTCACCCGAAAGGATTACACAAGGAAGCTAGGGTCTCGTCACATAGCCCCTTATAACACCGGAAAAGACCTAAGTGTAAGGTGTGCTATGGTGAGAGAATCTGAGGGAGGCTCAGATAACATTTCCCTAGTAGTAATCTCTACTAACTTGAACTTCTCCCGTAGGCGTTTCCGTTCAAGCTTGACACGCTGGAGTTCAGCTTGGGCTTGGTCCAAAGCGAAGCCCACAGATGCTACCACCTTCCCAAGCTCTGATAAGTGGGCTTCATAAGGGTCGAGTCTACAGGATGAAGCCATCGACTCCTCTTTCTGCATTAAACATTAACATGTTATTAAATCATTAAGAGTAAGTTAATATACTACTCAAAAAGATTGGGTCGTTACAGGTTGGGTATATTTCGAACCCTTATCACCTTATCCTTGAATTATATCAATGTGGGGCCTCTTAAATCCGAATCGCATTTTAAAATAAAGTAACTTTTCTTTACTTTCCAAGAGTGCCCCTCCTCTCCTCTTATAAAAGGCCCCCACCTCTACCTCTTTACCCACACTTCCAAAGCCTTTGTATCGGACAAACCATATCCATTTTTTCTCTCCACATCCCTATCTTACTCCTTGAATCCTCACTTTGGGCAGAAGTCTTCCCAAGGAAGCCTTTGAGCTCAAACCAAAGGGAGTTACCTGATTTTAAGGTAATGTCTTCACTTGAGTCCTTTTGTTTTATTTTTCTTCTCCAACCCCCTAAACTTATTTTATTCATTTCTTTTGTAACAACTCCAGTATCTTCAATATACTAGTATTTTGTTATAAGAAGTATTCGAGATACAATTACACACACCTACATCTAATGGTTAAATAACATACTGTTTCCGTGGATGGCGAATTTCTGCCTCCCGAAACGATGATTGTTCAACATTCTTTTAATACCTTCAAATGTGGACATTAAGATGACACTATAATTATATATGATATATAATATGTTTATGTTTTCCTTAAGATTTTGTATTTTTCATTTTTGGAATACCTTTATGGTTTCCATTATGGGTAAACGCGATATCTTCATTTAAGGAAGTGCGGACTACCGCCCCCTCAAGTGATGTGATTCGTTAATGCCATATGTGGGATGTATAAAGGAACGATTTAAAGTTATTATATATGATGTTATACTAGAATTATAATATACCTCTATAGAATTATTATTTCTTTCCATTAATGTATGAGATAGAAATGAAAGTAGCGTTCATGCGTACGTACGGCTTACCATCTCCATGAACGGTGCATATCATTTCTTATCCCCAAATGTAATGTACTATTATAAGTACATATTTATAATGGATATATATAATGTATGTTACATATAAATTATGAATATAAATCTGGAATTAAAATATACATACCTCTCATTTAGTTTTAATTCCATTAATATGACAAAGAAATGAAAGTACCGTTCATGCGTACGTACGACTTACCGTCTCCATGAACAATACATTTTAATTTCTTAACTCTAAATGATTATGTAATATTATAAATACATGTATATTCTGGATATATATGATATATATGATATCCAAATCAGGAATTTCATTCTGGATATAAAGAAACTTTGACCACACGAACAACATGTAATTGTAAGAAGTCCACTTTCGACTTAAAAACCAAATATCGACAAAACAAAAATTATTAACTTAAATGATTACATAATGTTTATAACATGATAATAAGTGATATAAAAGTAATAATGAACTTTAAAAAGGTTCTTAATCAAGTATAAATTAACTCAAGTTTATTATTCAGGACATTAAAGAACGATCGAGTCAAGTCGGACCCGAGGTAATGGACTTCGTCTCAATCTCCTTTCATTGAGCCATATTTCTTTTTTTACACAACATTCTTTTATACGGTGTATAAAACCCTTTTACTTTTACTTTTATACAAAAATAATCTTTTTCTATGAAGCTTTTTACAAAATGACAAAAAGGAATGTTTCTTTTAAAGTATGCGGTGACAACGCCCTTTTTCCACCGCCGCGACTATTTTTTGGTCTTTGGCTTCTTGAACAAGCCGTAATGTTTCTTTTAAATGAAATAAATACCATATACTATTTTATGTATTTTGGTATTGAAAATGGTTTTTATAATGGATTTGTTATGTCAATATATTAAGTGATATATTGTGATCAAAGTGTGGAAATGTTTTCTTTCCATTATACTTGTTTTATGTATTATGTTTTTTATAATTGTACTTGGACATTTAAAGGGTGGTTACGTGATAAACCATATGATGGTTGGTGCCGTGAATACCAGGATGAGTGGTTACGTTATAACCTCCAATGCATTGGGTATGGAAGTCGGCCATATGGCTGTTCCATTAAGTATGTGTGGAAGTCGACCGTATGGTTATTCCATTTAAGTATGTTTATGTCCCAAGTTACCTTTATATGTTATGTGTTCTTTATATGGGTTTTATGGTAATCCTTTGGTTATAAAAGTTTAAGTAATGATATTTCATTCAGTGAAGAGTTTTTACTACTTCATGAAGGTGAAGGTATTACTTTGATAAAGTATACATGGTTTACTTGATGTTTGAAAAACTAAGAGTTTTCATTATTTGTGTATCCCTTACTGAGCTTTTTATGCTCACCCCAAGTTTTTTTGAAATGTTTTTCACAGGACTTAATGTGTATTAGGGTCAAGGATGGGATCAAGGGAAAGTCAGGCTATCTAAAACATGGAACTAGACATGTTTCTTTTTAAGAGTTTTTATTTTATGGAAACATAGTAGAAGTGTCTACTTTGTAATCTTTTGAGATGTAATAGTTATGTCCTAATTCTCTAAAACTCTAAACCTGAAAAGATCCTCAATGTGAATTATTCATTTAATTCAATATTAAGTAAGGTTTAAGGCTGGGGCCTTATAATTGGTATCAGAGGTTGGTTTAGACAACTTTAGGAGTTAGAAAAGTGTTAAATTATAATATGATTGAAATGATATAGCATTTACGAATTACCATGTTGCTTCACCTAAGATATTTCTATGTTCAGAATGGTTTTCCACAGAGGAAACAAGGCAGCATTGTTGGGACGACATGAGGAGGAAGACAACCTTCCAAATCAGCAACCTGAGATGGTAGGAATTGGAACTGAACAGTTTGTTGTAGTGATGGCACAGTTGACTCAGGATATAAATGTTGGTGGTATCCATGCACAAGATCAGCCAGATCAACCGCAGAGGAACATGTTAGTGGTGGAACATTTAATGAGGCAACATCCCCCATCATTCAGAGGATCATCTGACCCTGTGCTAGCTGAAGGGTGGATTAAAGCACTGGAGAAGATTTTTGATGTCATGGGGTGTTCAGAACATCAAAAGGTTAGTCTTGCTGTTTACCGTTTTGAAGGAGAAGCTGATCAGTGGTGGTCGATGGTGAAAAATATCAGGGATAGTGAGGAGATTGATGATCTTTACTGGGATGAATTCAAAGGTATGTTTCTTGAGAAATATTTTCCTAAGGTGGTTCGTCTTAGGATGGAAAAATAATTTCAAGAATTGAGGCAAGAGGATGACTCAGTGGCTGCTTATGAAGCAAAGTTCACTCGACTGGCAAGGTATGCTCCAAACTTCATAAGAGATCTTGATAGTAAAATAAACCATTTTTACTCAGTATTAAATCCAAAGTATCGAAGGGATTTAGCTTCTCGTGAGTTCAAAAGTTATGAAAAACTTGTTCGATGTGCGGAGAAGGTGGAAATGGAGTTCTCCGATGATCAGGTGTTCTATGACAAACAACAGAATAAGAGGTCCAGTTGGCAGGAAAAGGGGAAGAATTCATCAAAGAAGTAAGGAGGTAATAAAAACAAATATCCATCATGTGAGAAGTGTGGTAAAATGCATCCTGGAGAATGTTTATCCAAGTATGGTAAGTGCTTTTGGTGTGGTATGTCTGATCATATTGCTCGTAACTGTAAGGAAGATGATCAAGCAGGCAATGAAAAGCTAGTGGTAAGATGTTTTAAGTGTAATGAAATGAGTCATTATGCAAATGAGTGTCTAACAAAGAACTCAACTGGGGGAAAGTAGCCAGACTACAAGCACAAAGGGGTGGTGAAATCCTTTGCAACAACTTCAGTAGATGTTGGGCCATCGAATGACGTAATATCAGATACACTATTTGTTTGTTCAGATTATGCCAATGTGTTGTTTGACTTAGGGTCTACACATTCCTTCATTTCTGATAAGTTTTCTAGTAAATTGGGAATTCTATCACAAGATATGAATCCTAAACTTATGGTAAAAACACCCGGGGGAAACGTTGAGACAAAAAGGAATTATAAGAACCTTCCTATACTTGTGTGTGGAAAGAATATACCAGAAAACCTTATTGTTTTGCCTTTAGTAGAGTTTGATGTTATTTTGGGCATGGATTGGATTTCTGTTTATCATGCTAAGATTGACTACAGAGCTAAAATGGTTTCTTTTCAGAAAGATTTTAATTTTGTGTACAAGAATGAACCCTTACTTTTGATAACATATCATGAAGTTGAGAAACTAGTAAAAGATGTAAATGAATGTTACCTTGCACATATTGTTGAAAATAAAGGAACTATTCAGATTAATGATGTGCCAGTGGTAAATGAGTATCTTGATGTTTTTTCTGATGAGTTTCCTAGTATTATTCATGACCGGGAAGTTGAATTTACTATTGACTTAGTTCCTGATTCTCATCCAATTTCAAAACCCCCTTATCAAATGGCTCAAGTTGAACTTTTAGAGTTAAAGAAGCAATTGCAGGAGTTATTAGATAAAGGTTTCATTCGACCTAGCACATCACCATGGGGTGCTCCTGTCTTGTTTGTTAAAAAGAAAGATGGCTCAATGAGACTTTGCATTGATTATAGAGCCTTGAATAATATTACTGTTAAGAACAAGTATCCTTTTCCTCATATCAATTATTTGTTTGATCAGCTCTAGGGAGCTTAGTATTTTTCGAAGATTGACTTGAGGTCGGGATACCATCAGTTGAAAGTAAAATAAGCAGTCGTTCCGAAGACTACATTCCATACTAGATATGGCCATTATGAATTTGTAGTTATGCCTTTTGGGTTAACCAATGCACTTTCTATATTCATGGACCTTATGAATAGAATTTCCCATGAGTTCTTGGATAAGTTTGTGGTTGTTTTCATCAAAGATATTTTGGTGTTTTCTAAAAGTAAAGAGGAGCATGAAAGTCATTTAAGGGTTATCTTGCAAACCTTAAAAGAAAAGAAAATATATGGAAAATTCAGCAAGTGTGAGTTTTGGTTACAAAAAATTTCTTTCCTGGGTCACATTGTTTCTAAAGATGGCATAACTGTTGATCCTGCTAAAACAAAAGTTATTGAACAATGGAAAAGACCCACAAATGTAACTGAGATCCATAGTTTTCTTGGTTTGGCAGGTTACTATGGAAGGTTTGTTGTAAATATTTCATGGTTATCTAGTCCAATGACTAAGCTAACTCGTAAGGGTGTTAAGTTAATCTGGACAAAAGAATGTGATGATTGTTTTCAGGAGTTGAAAAGAAGATTGGTGAATGATCCAGTTTTGGCACTTCCTTCCAGGAATGGTGAGTTTGTTATATACAGTGATGCTTCGTTGAAGGGACTTGGCTGTGTCCTTATGCAGAATGATCAGGTAATTGCTTATGCTTCACGTCAGTTGAAAACTCATGAGGTAAATTACCCTACACATGATTTGGAATTAGTTGCTGTTGTTTTTGCTTTAAAAAATTGGAGGCATAATTTGTATGGAGTAAAGTGTGAAATATATACTGATCACAAAAGTTTAAAGTATATATTCACTCAGAAAGAATTGAACAGGAGACAGAGGAGATGGCTGGAATTAATCAAGGATTATGATTGTACAATTCATTACCATCCGGGAAAAGCAAATAAAGTGGCCGATGCTTTGAGTCGAAAAAGTAATGCTTCAGTAACCATGCTACATTTGGAATGAAATCCTTTGGTTTTTGATTTGATGAACTTTGGTATAGAATTTTTTGGTGCGTGAAGTTCTTCTATTTTGTTTCAGGTATCGGTGAGATCATCCCTATCAGACAGAATTAAGCAAGCACAAAGGGAAGACAGTGAGTTGCAGAAAAATGTAGAGCTGGTTCAGAAGGGTAAGTTGCTTGAATTCAACATTTATAATGATTGTGTTTTGAGATTTGGGAAGAGATTATGTGTGCCTTGTGATTCACAGTTGAAGAATGAGTTGTTATGTGAAGCTCATAGTTCTCCGTTTTCAGTTCATCCTGGAAGTACTAAGATTTATAGAGATCTTCAGGAGTATTACTGTTGGGATGGAATGAAAAGAGATATTGCTGATTTTACTGTGAAGTGTTTGAATTGTCAGTAGGTTAAAGCAGAGCGGCAGTTACCGAAAGGGATGCTTCAGCCTTTACCAGTGCCAGAGTGGAAATGAGAAAATATATCCATGGAATTTGTTATGGGATTGCCGAAGACACCTCGATGTAATAATGCAATCTGGGTTATTGTTGATCGCTTGACTAAATCTGCTCATTTCCTTCCTATTCGAGATACTTTCTCTCTAGATAAAATTTCTCGTTTGTATCTTAAAGATATATTTAGGTTACATGGAGTTCCTCCCTCCATTGTATCTGATCGTGATCCTAGGTTTACTTCTAACTTTTGGAAAGGACTTCAGAAGTCGTTGGGTACTGAATTAAATTTTATTACAGCTTTTCATCCTCAGTCAGATGGGCAGTCAGAATGAACAATTCAGACCTTGGAGGATATGCTACGTGCCTTCTCTATGGATTATCAGGGAAGTTGGGACCAACATCTTTCTTTGGTTGAGTTTTCATATAATAACAGTTTTCATTCCAGTATACAGATGGAACCATTTGAGGTGTTATATGGTAAACAGTGTCGAACTCCAGCTTTTTGGGATGAAGTGGGTGAAAGGAAGCTGATGGGACCAGAATTTGTAGAAGAGATGGCAGAAAAAGTTCAGTTGATTCAAAAACACATGAAAACAGCTCAGAGCAGACAGAAGAGTTATGCAGATAACCGGAGGAAGGATCTATCTTTTGAGTTAGGTGATCATGTTTTTCTCAAAGTCTCACCATGGAAAAGTGTGATGCGGTTTGGTAAGAAAGGAAAGATGAGTCCTAGGTTCATTGGACCATATGAAATTCTGGAGAGAGTTGGATCAGTTGCTTACCGAGTGGCTTTACCTCTGAGTTTATCTCAGGTACACAATGTTTTTCATGTTTCGATGTTGAGGAAGTATATGCCAGATCCATCTCATGTTTTGAGTCCAGAGGTAGTTCAGCTGGAAGAGAACGTATCTTATGAAGAACAACCAGTCTAGATTCTTGAACGAAGAGAGAAAGTGTTCCTAAATAAGGTAATTCACCAGGTAAAGGTTTTTTGGAAAAACCATATGGTTGAAGAGGCAACGTGGGAATCTGAAAATGCTATGAGGGATAAATACCCCCACTTATTTTGATAAGTAAATAAATTGCGGGGACAAAATTTTCTAAAGGGGGGAAGGATGTAACATCCCAAGTAAGTAATGAATAATAGATATTTTTATCTATGTCTATTAATGATTTAGATCGTGTTTTTGAGGCTTAAAATGAGAGTAAATCCAACCTAAAGCATGGAATACTCTAGTATTTTTAAAAGATTGTTTTACCGCCTTTTGATGGAGAACCATTTTTAAATCTATCTTTTGACAAATTTATAAGCTATATTTGTCAAAATAAACTTATTCTTTATGATTGTGACCTCAAAATTTAATTTGTGTGAATTTTTGGTATTTTTCTGATAAATTTCATTTTTTAATGAATAGTGAAAAATGTTGTATTTTAATTCAAAACCACTTTTTAATCTAATTTATTTATATGATTAGATTATCTTTTGAATTGATTTTTAAGTGAAATTAGAATATATTTTTACCATTTAATCCAATAGTGGTCTTTGGAACCAATTTCACTTTGAAATTGGACTTAAACTGGTGTCAATCTTTTGATACTTATTGTTTCATAAAAACACGCTTTTTGTCATGACAGCATGAATTAATTATTAAATTGATTAATGTAACTTATATGATTTGAATTTTGTAAAGTATACATCATTTTTGAATTCATAATATCAAATATAGCTTAGGGTGAAGTTTTGGTTTTTTTCTGGAAAACTTCAATTTTTGATGATTAGTAAAACCGCAAAGTGGTGGTTACAAAATTTGATTTTTCGTTAAAATGGGATTTTACCACTTCTGTGTTTTGAATTTAAAAAATCCAATTTAAATGATTTTTATTATTAAGTAAAATTTGGTTTAATGGGATTAAAATAATTTTTTGGTGAATAGTAACTTTTATGTTTTATTAATCGCGATTAAAGGTAATTAGTGTGATTTAAGGTGGAAATGCTATTATAATAAAATTAAAATATCTTGACACTTGTACTAACCCTATTGGATGATTTATGGCCGACCACGAAAACCCATGGGCCGATTTTTGGGTCCACATGGAGCCAATTGGGTAAGATAAATACATTAATGCCTTTTATTTAATGTAAAAGTAAAAATGACACAAACATGAGATGTTTTACTAAAAGAATTTTTAAATGGGGTTATACAAGTCATATTTATTACTATAAACATTCATTAGAAATATAAAAAGATTTCCTACATCATGATATTTTTTTATAATTTTTAGACATTAAATATATTAAATTATTTATGACATCATGATGATGCAGCAATTACCTCATTAATAAAGGATTTAAATAAAATGAAAAGATAATGTAAAATCTATGACCTACACTTGTCAAAAACCTATTGTTTGGGTATATTTAGAACCCTTATCACCTTATACTAGAATTATATCAATGCGGGGCCTCTTAAATCCGAATCGAATTTTAAAATAAAGTAACTTTTCTTTACTTTCCAAGTGTGCCCCTCCTCTCCTCTTATAAAAGGCCCCCACCTCTACCTCTTTACCCACACTTCCAAAGCCTTTTTCTCGGAAAAACCCTGACCATTTTGTCTCTACACATCCCTCTATTAGTCCTTGAAGCCTCACTTTGGGCAGAAGTCTTTCCAAGGAAGCCTTTGAGCTCAAACCAAAGGGAGTTACCCGATTTTAAGGTAATGTCTTCACTTGAGTCATTTTGTTTTATTTTGATTCTCCAACCCCCTAAACTCTTTTTATTAATTTCTTTTGTAACAAATACAGTATATTCAATATAATAGGATGTTTTTATAAGAATGAATCTAGATAAACTTACACAAACCTACATCTAATGGTTAAAGAACATACTGTTTCCGTGGATGGCGAATTTCTGCCTCCCGAAACGATGATTGTTCAACATTCTTTTAACTCCTTAAAAGGTGGCCATTAAGATGAAACTATAGTTATATATGATATATAATATTTTTATGTTTTCCTTAAGCTTCTGTATTTTTCATTTTGGGAATACCTTTATGGTTTCCATTATGGGTAAATGCGATATCTTCATTAAAGGAAGTGCGGACTACCGCCCCCTCAAGTGATGTGATTCGTTAATGCCATATGTGGGATGTATAAAGGAACTATTTAAAGTTATTATATATGATGTTATACTGGAATTATAATATACCTCTATATCATTATTATTTATTTCCATTAATGTATGAGATAGAAATGAAAGTAGCGTTCATGCGTACGTACGGCTTACCGCCTCCATGAATGGTGCATTTCATTTCTTATCCCCAAATGTAATGTAATATTATAAGTACATATTTATAATGGATATATATAATGTATGTTACATATAAATGATGTATATAATTCTGGAATTAAAATATACATACCTCTCATTTAGTTTTAATTCCATTAATATGACAAAGAAATGAAAGTAGCATTCATGCGTACGTACGACTTACCGTCTCCATGAACGGTGCATTTCATTTATTACCTCTAAATGATCATGTAATATTATAAATACATGTATATGCTGGATATATATGATATATATGATATCCAAATCAGAAATTTCATTATGGATATAAAGAACCTTTGACCACACGAACAACATGTAATTGTAAGAAGTCCACTTTCGACTTAAGAACCAAATATCGACAAAACAACCACTATTAACTTAAATGATTGCATAATTTTTATAACATGATAATAAGTGATATAAAAGTAATAATGAACTTGAAAAAGGTTCTTAATCAAGTAGAAATTAACTCAAGTTTATTATTCAGGACATTAAAGAACGATCGAGTCAAGTCGGACCCGAGGTAAGGGACTTCGTCTCAATCTCCTTTCATTGAGGCATATTTCGTTTTATACACAACTTTCTTTTATATTGTGTATAAACCCCTTTGACTTTTAATTTTATACAAAAGGAATATTTTTCTACGAAGTGTTTTACAAAAATGACAAAAAGGAATGTATCTTTTAACGTACACGGTGACAACACCCTTTTTCCGCCGTCGCGAGTATTTTTTGGTCTTTGGCTTCCTGAACAAGCCGTAATGTTTTTTTTAAAATGAAATAAATACCATATACTCTTTTATGTATTTTGGTATTGAAAATGGTTTTTATAATGGATTTTTTATGTCAATATATTAATGTGATATATTGTGATCAAAGTGTGGAAATGTTTTCTTTTTCATTATATTTGTTTTATGTCTTATGATTTTTATAATGGTACTTGGACATTTGACGGGTGGTTACATGATAAACCATATGACGGGTGGTGCTGTGAATACCAGGACGGGTGGTTACGTTATAACCTCCAATGCATTGGGTATGGAAGTCGGCCGTATGGCTATTCCATTAAGTATGTGTGGAAGTCGACCATATGGTTATTCCATTTAAGTATGTTTATGTCCCAAGTTACCTTTATATATTATGTGTTCTCTATATGGGTTTTATTGTAATAATTTGGTTACAAAAGTTTAAGTAATGATATTTCATTCAGTGAAGAGTTTTTACTACTTCATGAAGGTGAAGGTATTAGTTTGATAAAGTATACATGGTTTACTTGATGTTTGAAAAACTAACAGTTTTCATTCTTTGTGTATCCCTTACTGAGCTTTTTATGCTCACCCCAAGTTTTTTTGAAATGTTTTTCATAGGACTTAATGTGGATTAGGGTCAAGGATGGGATCAAGGGAAAGTCAGGCTATCTAAAACATGGAACTAGACATGTTTCTTTTTAAAAGTTTTTATTTTATGGAAACATAGTAGAAGTGTCTACTTTGTAATCTTTTAAGATGTAATAGTTATGTCCTAATTCTCTAAAACTCTAAACCTGAAAAGATCCTCAATGTGAATTATTAATTTAATTCAATATTAAGTAAGGTTTAAGGCTGGGGCCTTATAGACAAGGTAAAAGTGTTATCATTAAAGATGTTATGTTTATATTTCATGCTTTTGGTTAACTCTTATTATCTTATATTCTTTTAAATTAGATATTTTTCCATATTCATGGTATTCTGTATGTTTAAGATATAACTATTATGTCCACTGATATTTCATTCCTTACTGATCATTTGAACTCCCACCTTTTCTTGTTTTCCCTTCCTTAGGATTTTAACAGGATTTTGTCGCATGGAATGTATAAGAATAAATTTAGTTTATAGAGAGATGTTAAAAACATTTTAAATAAGTGTTTTTGGGTTTATAATCCCCAATACACTAAAAATTTAGGTCCTTGGGTTGTGAGACTCTTTTTGAATGAAATAATTAAACCAGGAAATCAATGTATTATTTATGTGTATTTTTATTATGTCATTTTAGTTGGTATTAGATCTAGGTTAAACTATTTTGGAGATTAAGATGATAAATATATTTTGAGAATTCTTAGGATAATATTAAGTATATAAGAATATCCTATGTTTCGGTAAATTTAAGATTTCAGTTCTCCTAGAAAAATATCACCATATGGATACTTCAAGTAGATATGGTTTTGAAAAAGATTCATCTAGGGATAATAACCCTAAAAATTGTTGGTAGAGTTTATCTCATCCATAATTATAATGCACAATGAATAATCCTATACTCCACACATGGTTTGAAACTCCTAGTGGATATGATTTGGTTAATTCATATTTCCATTTTCAACCATTATAAAGGATTTTGTTATCATTTTAATTAGCATGGTTAAGTAAAATCTAGTAGGGAAATAATTATGGATAAAATAGATTTAATATTTGGGAGTTATTGAGGAAGTATAAACTCATTATTTTTTATTTATTAATTTCATGATCATAGTTTTCAACTTTTTAAATTTATTATTCCACGTATCCTCACCATAACATTTCCTCAATGAATAATATTGGTAGAAAAAGAAGTAACCAATCTAATGATGGATGAAATGGAAAATGTGGTAATTTTCTAAATGAGATGAGAACTGGAGTTCAAAATATCATGTAAATCCTCAGTCAACACTCTAATGTTATTTATAATAACATTACTAATGTAGATATACCAAATACCCTAAGAAGGGTGAAACTTTATATTGAATCTTTCATGAATAAATGTACACCATCCATTAATGGGCCTTCAAACCCATTGATTTTTGAGTGGTGGATTAATGTGATGAAAATATATTTATTTACTTCAATTCTCAGATCATGAGAAGATATTTTTGGATATCTGTCATCAGGAAGGTTATACTGACTAATGGTAGAATCAGATTAGGAATACAATTACAAGGGAAAAATTTTATTCTATGAAGTGGTAAGATTGTTAGTGAATATTCTTCACTAAATATTTCCCTCATACTCTTTAAAATAATATGGAATGAAAATTTCTATATTTGAAACAAAAGGAAGATTAATTTATTGGATATTATGAGTAAAACGTCACAAGACTCACAAGGTATTATTTAGAGTCAATATATAGACCAAAAAAACAATATTGATTGATTATTTGGTGGTTTAAAACCCATTAGTCAAAATTCATTAAATATAAGAGAGTTTTGAAGATATGAGGAAGTTTCTAGTGTGTGATTATGGTTGAAGTATAAGATGGAGTCCCACATGATTTCTAATAAAGGAAAAGAAAGATGTATTATCATGTAATCCCTAATTAATAGTGACATGAGGGTAATAAAGTTAAATTACCCACATGTAAAATATATGGGATAAAACACTCATGTAATTTAATTAAAGGTTCTATGAAGTGTTAAAAGTGTTGTAAAGTGGACCACCTAGAACGCGACTACCAAAGTAAGGGAAAGAGTCTGAATATTACCATTAAGGAGAAGAAGGCCCAAAATAATTCTCCACACACTATTACATGATTAAAATATGAAGATCATGGGAATTATTTGGATCAATTACCTAACCGTAGAGTTATTGAAGGTAATAGGAAGCATGAGACTCCTAAACCAAGGGATTAGGGGATGAAATATGAAATCTCTACTACATATGTTGCCTATAAAAATGAAATTGTGAAATGTACACTCATTATCCAATCTAGAACTATGAATAACCTATTTGATTCTCTTTCATCACATTCTTTTATATATTATAGAATTCTAAAGAACATGGATTCACTACCCAAAACATTGAATATCAATCTATCCATGAAAACACTTATTGGTAGGATATATTAAACTAAGGTTTACAATGATTCATATAATTGAAATTTTATAGAGTTAATTAAAGAAAATTTAGTTCTTCACCCTATATTTGAGTTTTCCATAATTTTTTTGCATGGACTAGATTTCTTTATATAAAGGTCATATAAATTTTTGAGAAATGGAAATATATTTTTATATCCGTAATCATTCAGTAATTAGGTATTAATGAAAGGATGATAATGAACGTTATACATGAGTAAATTCTATAATATAGGTCATGATACCCAAAAATAGGGGGGGTTAAAAGCTCATATTATTAGGAGAAAGTTAATGTTGAGAACATTCACATTGTGTGGAATTTTCTAATGAATTTCCTGATGAATTTCTAGGTTCCCCCAAGAATATGAGGATGAGCTATCAATCGAACTCATCCCTATATTTTTTACTATCTCAAAGACTCCCTATATAATGTCTTAAATTAAATTAGAGTAGTTGAAGAAGTAATTACAATATAATCTTGATAAGGTTTTTATACTCCCTAATGCTTCACCATGGGGAGAAATAATGCCTTTTGTAAAGAGGAATGATGGATCAATGTATCTTTTCATTGATTATCATGAATTTAAAAATCCCATGATTAAAAACAAGTATCCTCTTTCTAACATTTATGAACAAGTAGATCAATTCAAAGGATCATAATTATTCTCAATGATTGACCTCTAGTTTGGATATCATCAACCAGGGGTAAAGAGGGAGGATATTCCAAAGATAATATTCCAAAAAATGTATAGATAATATGAGTTTATAGCGATGCCTTTTGGAATTAACAATGTCCATACAATCTTCATTGATATTATAAATAGATTATTTAAAGATTACCTATGTTTAATCCCACCCATCCTCTTTAGATTGAGGAGTGATGGTGGTGCTACTAAAATTTGGTGACTTTCCCAAGACAAAAAAAATGGAAATAAATTCCAAGGGATTTGTGACATGTTAGGGTATGATTTTTCCCTTATAGATAAAACAACCTATCAACACTAGAAAATAAAAATCCAAACCAAACATATCATGCATGGGTACAAATAATACATCCCAAATAATAATTTAGCAGCAGAAAATATCAGTGACAATGGGATATTGAATATCAAAATACAAAACCAGAAGAAAACATCAGATAACGAATGAAAGAAGACAAGACCCAAAGACACCCATGTGGTTCCCCGACATGTAAATCCCAAACTAGCTCCAAGATCCAAAACAACCTACCTTACCATGGTATCATGAAGAATCACTAGATATGTATGATACCTTTCCCTTTCCTATGTCTAGATAGATGATATCTAATGTAAGGACTCAGAATTAAATAATACATATTCTAGTGATTTTAAAATAAAAAATAACTTTATTTTCCCAAAAAATATTTTAGGTTTAGAGTTTTCAAGATTTAGGTCATATCTGATACATAACAAACCTATGCATTACAAGTTAATACTTTTAATCAGTATCTATTTTCCCCATAAAATAATGTTTTTTTAAATAATACATGTTTTCTTTTCATTGAATCATCTTCACAATTTTTATATTGAAATAATTATCCCTAATCTTCTTTAAAATATGGTGATTTTTTTTAAAATTTGGATGAGGACAAGAAGCTCAGAAAGGTGCATAAAGAATTAAAGAAAACTTTAGTCCATAAATATATACCAAAAATTTTCTTTCTAGATTTTAAATTTGGGGTCAAAAAAAATATTTTATTACCCAATAAATTATCATATATTCTCAAATATTTCCATAACAATTTTCACAATAAATCTTAAATGATAAAATAAAAACTCATAAAGGTTTCATGATTTTTTTTCAAAATGTTATACCTTTCATCCATAAATCATAATCTCCTTAACTTGCCTTATGAAACCATAAGATTCCATAAAAATCCATAGTAAGAATAAATGATTATGGTAACTTGTGTAATAATTTTTATATCACTATTATATATACTTTAACTCTCATATACTCATAGGGATTAACCATCAAAGTTACATTTGTAATAACCATCGTAATATATGCCAATAATCTCTTTGGAAAAACCAAATCAGTTAGCTCTGTCTCTTTACCCAATGCATTAGAGAGATATAATATGATCACCCTCCATTAGTTTATAATAGAACCACCAATCCTCATAAAAAATTCCAAATAACCATAAAATAATCATAATACATAAATCATTCATAAAAAAAAATCTTGAGGAAGATAACTTTTCCATTTTGAAATCACATTTCTTTTTATGAGAAGTTTTTCACTCATAATTGGAAAAAAATTATTTGAAAATAAACCTTTAAAATTATAGTGGAATATTCAAAAAAAATAAAGCATAATTATGGTGGGAAAATTTTCTCATGTTAAATAAGTTAAAAAACATTTCTTTCAAATTTTCTAAGAAGGGTTGAAAGATTAACTTTGAAAGCGTATTTTTAAAATAAAGTCTCTTACCTTGAGTCTGAATCGTCACATACAATATCTATCTTCATGAATAATAAAATTTTGTTGATTTATAATTTCCTAAGAATAATATTCATTCTATTATTACTTTTGGATCACTTATTACTATAATATATACTATTACTTACTCATTTAAGTTCACAGTGGGTGTTTTGATGATAAGCAGTTCATAAGTCCAAAATGAATTTGGTCGATTGACCATGGTCATTTTGACCATTATTCCATCATATACATAATAATAACAATTATATAATTATCTTTTTATATCTGAATTATATTTTTAAATCAATAAATTATATATAGTTATGAAAAATGAACTATGTCACAATCATGGAGACGGTAGGCGATACATATGCATGAGTAACGTTTCCATTTTTCATCGATCATTATAGAAAGAAGGTAAGTATCACATTTTAATTTAAAGAAGGATAATAATATCTTAAATATCATATTAATTATTTAAATATAATTATATATATAATTCATGTGATTTGGTTATGAAAAATGAATGACATCGCTTCATGAAGGTGGTAGTCCACATATACGCACCAACGACATTATTTTTCTATGAATGGAATAGTAAAAAAGTAAATGGTATATTATATTTTTGGAATATTAAATTTTCCTTGAATATAATATATAAATATTATTTCCATCATTATTACTAGTCTTGTGATACATTGATGGAAAATAAATTACATTGGTTCATGAGCCGGTAATCTATCGTACACACAAATAAAGAATTATTTTCCCATTTGATGGAAGAAGATATGGATATTGGTCAAGAAATAAATAATAAAATATAATTAAATAGAGGATATTGGATTTATTATTTTATCTTGTTTGAAGAATAATTTGAGGAGTTGGAGGAAGAAATAAAATAGTAACACTTGATTAATAATGATACATCTTCTTCAAAAGTCCTCTTTTTTCATAACACTTTAAGAACACTAAGGTTCGTGTTATGACTCAAATAAGGACTCTATAATGAGGGAGGGATTGTAGTAAGGTATTCATGTAGATTTTTTTATAAACCAAATGTGCTTTTAAGTGTGTTTATATGAGAATATGAGGTTTCCTCTTATAGGAGGGGGGAGGGGTACTATTAGAATTTATCAAAATATTAAATTAATATAAAGAAATTGTAAATTTTAAATTGGTAAAGGGTGAGTTATTTTAAATATAAGAAGAGTATGGGTAAAAATATTCTCATAAAATATTTTTGGAAAAGTTAAGTTCACATTATTACCCTTATCATTTTGTTTTAACCCTTACTTAATCCCTTTAACTCTTATTGTGACATGATTGATATTTACTCTTTGCGGGTCATTATTATTACTATAAAATGGGAAAAAAAATCCTCAAATGGATAATGATTTATATTTTAAACCTTATACTAAAAAAATAGTATCAATTATGTTTTTTTATAATTTTTATATTATTTAATAAAATATTATTTATTTTAAAATAACATTAATGTCAAATTTTACACTATACATTACTTTGACTTTTAAAAAATATGAATACAACAAGATAATTTCAAACCAAATATTTTAATAAATCCCTAAAATGTATTATTATTCTATATAATTAGAATAATACATTAATTATCTCATATTATATTTATTTTAATATTTTCAAAATTATTTATTTTATTTTTTCATTAATTAAATTATTACTACATTAGTGTTGTGCAAGAATTTAAGGTAATTATTTATTCAATAAAAATTTAAAATAAATAACCATGTTAAATATAAATATATTAGATTTCAAAATACTACTTATATTCATATATATCTTCTTGATAAAATTATATTAAAAACATTATACTTAATAAAAACAAGAGTGTGACATGTTTGACTTTAATTTGAATAAAATATTATAAAGGTCATAACCTAATCCAAGTGGCCATAAATGGTCATATGATCAAAAATTGAATGATTATGGATGAATATTAATCATAAAATAAATTTTGAGAATGTTTTAGCGTAATTTTTTAGAACTTATGATTTTATGTTTACCCTTAATTGCCTGATTTACCCTTTACTGTGGTAACAAAAAATTACTAAGGTTAATAATTATGTTGTCCAAAAAAGTGTCACATTTACTAAATTTTAATTAATGATTCAAAATATGGAATACATTATTCAAAATTCAAATTATATAAGTTTCAATAATTAATTTAAAATTAAATATGTAAAACCCAATGAAAAGCAGTTTTTTAACAAATGACTTTTTTAAACATAAAATATTCTTATACTAAATTCAATAATAAAATCCATTTCAGAAACTATAATTGGAATATTTCAAATCAAAATTAATAAATTAAAATTTTAATCTATTCTGAAATATAATTTTAATTTTTAAATACTTGAAATGAAAATAGAATTTTCATTTTTTTTTATTTTTAACCATTCATTGAAAAATAAACCATTTTATAAAATTATCAAAAAACCATCGCAAGATAATTTTGACATGATGAATTTAAAAATGAAATTTATTTTGAAAAATTAAAATTCTATAAATTAAAAATTCATCTTTTAAATAAAATATTATAATAATATGGCTACACAATTCAAGAATAAAATTAAAAATTAAAATGAATTATTCTATCATTATCTATGTTGTTACATTTCCCCCTATTAAAAATTGTGTCGTTATAATTTTATCCATTTATTAAAAAATTGAGTATAACTTTCCCTCATAGAATATTTAGATTCCCATGTTTTTTTTCAACCATATGGTTTCTCCACAAAACCTTAACCATGTGAATTAACTTTCTCTCCAATACTTATTCTCTATAGTCAAGATTCTGAATGTTCCTTTACTCATATGAAATATTCTTTTAAAGCTGAAGTAATTCAATGATAAAAAAAGAGATGAATCTGACACATACTTTCTTAAAATAGAAACATGAAAAACATTTTGTACCTAGGATAAATTATGAGGAAAATCCACTTAGTAGGAAACTAATAAAACTTTCTCCAGGATTTAGTATGGTCCAATGAACCATGGAATTAGCCTTCCCTTTTTACAAAATAACATAACACGTTTCAATGGATATATTTTAGGAAAAATATGATCACCTACCTTGAATGAATATTCTTTCCTCCAGTAATACATATAACTTTTCTGCCATCTCTGAATTTCCTTCATATATTGTGTGATCATATTCACATTCTAAGACATTTTATATAATTACTTTTGTCCTATAAACATTATTTCTCCTAATTCATCCCAAAATCAATAGTTTGACAAAACATTACATATAATTTTGGAAAAGGTACAATCTGTATACTGGAATGAAAACATTTATTATCAGAAAATTCAAAAAAAGGAAGATGTCGATACCAACTTACCTCGTAATCCATAGAACAAGCTCAAAGAATATACTCCAATGTATGAATTTTTATATCAGAATTTCTATGAAATTCAAAAAGAAAAGTTTTAATAAATTTTAATTCAATATCAAACAAATTCCAAACATAATATACTTAATTTAGCATTATTTTTTGGATTCAAAGCATTAGACACTTTGTTTTACTTTCGAGGATGATAATGAATCATGAAATAACAATCCTTTATTAATTCCATCCATCTTCTCTTTCTCATTTTTAACTGATTCTAAGTAACTATATACTTAAAACATTTATGATCATTATATATTTCACACTTGGATCCATATAAATGACACATATTAATTTTTAAATCAAAAACCACAAAATCTAATTCTAAATCATATTTAATATAATTTAACTCGTGAGGTTTTAGTTAATGTGAAGCATAAGTAATTACCTCGTTATTTTACATCAAAACACTACCAAGTCCCTTAAATGAATCAACACTATAAATGAAAAAATCACCATTCTCGAGGGTAGGAGAAAAATGATCATTCACCAATATCATTTTTAATTTCTAAAAAAACCCTTACATTATGTGTTTTTGTTAAATTTAACATCTTTTAGTGTTAAATTAGTTAGTGGGCTAAAGAACCATGCAATGTTTTCAACAAACCACCGGTAATAGCTTACTAATCCATATAAACTATGAATCTCAATAAAAGTTTTAGTTATTGTCCATTCATTAACAACATTTATTTTTGAAGGATCAACTATTATGACATATTTATTTACAAAGATCCCAAGGAAAGAAATATGTTTTAACTGAAAAATCACATTTTCTAAATTATCCATATAACATATTTTCTGTTTGTAGAAAAATACCTAGATGTTTTTCATGACACTGATAAATTTTTTAATAAACCAAAATATCATCAATAAAAAACCAAAAACTAATACAAATATTTTTGGAAGGCTCTATTCATAAGATCAATAAATACAGTTGGGGAATTTTTCAATCCAAAGGGAATAAATAAAAACTCATAATTCCCATATCTAGTTTGAAATAATGTTTTTGGGATGTCATCCTCCTAGACCTTCATCTGATAGCACCCAAATAATTATCCAACCTTAGAAAAATATTGATCTCCATATAGTTGATTAAGCAAGTCATCAATATAATGAAAAATATATGTATTATTTATAGTAAGGTTATTCAATTTTCTATAATCAATGAAAAGTCTCATGGAACAATATTTATTTTTAATAAATAAAGTAGGATCACCCCATTGTGAAGTGCTAGGATTAATAAATCCTTTATTTAACAACTCACGAAATTGATTTTTTTTTTGTTTCAAAAGTTTTACTTGATTTATTATATATGTTGGTTTTGAAATTGGATTAGCATAAAGAACTATTTCAGTTGTAAATTAAAATTATTGATCAGGTATAAAATTAGGAAACTCATTAGGAAATGTATCTAGTTACTCTTTTACTACCAACACATCATTAATCTGAATAGATCACTTGTTTTTAAAAATATATCTAGCATAACTTTCATTTCCATTTTTAACAGTTTATCAGTTTATATATATTTTATCAATGGTATGGTTTCATTCTTGTATACAAAATGAGAATCTTTGAAAAAAAACTTATTAAGCTCTAAAATATATCTTATAATGGTAAAAAGAAATCCAATCCATTCCTAGAATAACATCAAACTCTACTTGGGTATAAACAAAAAGGTTTTCAGGTAAAGAATTTCCAGAGATAAAAAAATAAAGATTTTTATAATTTATTTTTTCCTTAATATTTCAACCAGGTGATTTTACCCTAATTTCTAACTTTATGTCTTGAGGTTGAATTTTAAATTTACTAGAATATTTCTCAGAAATTATATAATTTGTAGACTCTGAATGAAACAACACATTAACAGAATCTGAATAAAAAACTATGTACATGATACCAATTCATCTGATGGACCAAAATATTTTGAAGTTGTTATAATGGACTCTACTACACCTTTCTACATATCATCTGGATACATTAAATCATTTTAGTTCCTCTTTGGACACTAATTTTCATAATGAACCATATATTTACATTTAAATTTTTTTACTACAAATTCATCTTAATTGGTCGTACAATTACCATGATCCTTTTCGTTGAAATTACAATTGATATTCCCAATATTACCATATTAAAAACACTTACCATGATTCAAAAGGCATTCCCAGTGTGTTTTTACCACGATTCTGACAAAAAGAAAACATAATTTTCTTACCATAATTTTTTTACATTCGTCTATTTTTTCTACAATATTGGCGTCTTTTTATGCTAGTTTTAAAAGAACACATGATCATTAAAAAACTTCATTTCCACCTGCTCCTCACATCAAACAAGTTTCTCACAACTATTAAATTCTCAGGAAGCCAATTCTTTTTGATATTTTAGCTTCTATAATGAGTAAAACCAATTAATATTACTATCAAGATAATAGATAAAATGGGAAGCATAACTTTCCAATCATGTGAATTTTTCTTTACATGCATACATTTAATCCTAAAATCATCCCAATTCCAAGAATTATTTTCCCATCATAAGTCGAATCACCTTAGGAAAATATTTCTCAAGAAAAATATTTTGGAATTCATCTCATTCTAATGCATTAATCTCCTCTCCAACCTTGATATTCTTTACCATAAACTACCACAAATTGGCTTCACCATCAAAATGGTAAATATAAATACTAAAAATTTGATGATATGAGCATCCCATGACATCAAATATCTTTTATAGGGCTTTAATCCACCCCTTAGGTACCATTGGTTCAGAAGATCCCCTAAATGATAGAGGGTACAACCTCATAAAATTCTCCACTATCGATATATTCTGTTATGGTAGATCTGGATTCTCTCTAGAATGAATTAAAACACCATTTATTTTTTGCTTCAACTGAGCCATCATAGCAACAAACACTTTAGTTCTAATTCTTACCATTCTAGGATTTTGATTTAGAAGGATATCATCCTCTTGGTTCCTTAGAACTTATACTTCCCTAATTCCTCTATGGAAAACCATTCTGAATAAACATTGTTTAGATAAAGAAACATAAAAATATTAAAAATATATATCATTTAAAATTAACCATAAAGGGGTTTTATTAACATTATCATAACCCCTAAATGTATACAAAAATATACTCTAACACCAATTTTATTGGATCGACCATAAATAATATATAATCTAGTTATTTTAAAACTATAAATCACTTTATCTACCCAAATATCTTTTAGGCTTAGAGTTTTAGATAATTAATTTATATCTCATACATAACAATCCCATACATTAAAAGTGAATACATTTACTCACTAATTGTTTTCCCACCATATAAAACTTTTTTTGAAATAAAACATTTTTTCTTTTCATTGAATCATCTCCAAAATTTTGATATTTATATAATATTTATCCCTAATATTCCTTAAAATCCTATGTTTCTATAAATGTGTGAAGAGATCAAAAATATCTATAAGAGATATAAATAAAGAAAGAAAACATTAGTCTATAAATACTTATAAAAATTTTTATTTATAAAATTTAACTTTGGCCTCAAAATAAACATTTTATTACCCAATAAATAACCTTATCTACCCAAAAAATTCCGTCAAATATTTTATAATAAATCTTAAAGGTAAAATAAAAACTCTTAAATCTTTCCTAAACACTTTTAAAAAAGGTATAACTTTCATCTTTAAATTTTAATCTCTTTAACATACCTTATTAAACCATAATTTTCCTATAAAATACATATAAAACATAAATCATAAAGGTTACATTTGGAATAAGTTTAATATCACTCATACATATACTATATCTACAATGTATATATAGGGAATAATCATCATAGTTACATTTGGAATAATCATCACATCATATTCTCATTATATCTTAGGAGAAACCTAGTCACTTAACTCCATCCCAATACCTAATGTATTGGAGAACTATAACAAGATTATCCACCCTCAGTTTATAATGGAAACACCCTTACTCATAAAAAATTACCAAGAACAATACAAAAATTACAACACATAATGCGTGCATAAAAACATTATTGAGGAAACACACTTTTAAATTTTTAAATCACTTTTATTTTTATAAAATGATATGCACTCATAATTGAGAACTTTTTATTTGAAAATAAACTAGTACAATTATAGTGGAAGCTATAAAACATTAATGTGTAATGATGGTGGGAAAATACTATCATTACTTATAAGTTAAAAACCTTCCTGTTTTAACTTTGTAAAAAGGGTTGGAAGAGTAACTTTAAAAGAGGATTTTTAAAAGAAAGTCAATTACCTTGAGTAAGAATCATCATGTATAATATTTATCTTAATTAATAATAAGATTAGATTAATTTATAGTTTATTAGGAATTTTTCTAAAGTTTATTATTACTTTTTTATTAAGTATTACTATGTTATATACAATTACTTAATCATTGAAGTTCAGGTCAGAAGTTTTGATGATATTTAGTTCATAAGTCCAAAATGACTTTGGTCGGTTGATAATGGTCAATTTATCCATTGTTCCATAATTTGGAGAATAATAATCATGACATAATAATAATTTTTATACATAAATCATACATTTAAATAAAACCATTTTATATGGTTATGAAAAATTAACTACATTAAAATCATAGAGATGATAAGTCGTATGTACAAATGAGTAACATTTCTATTTTTCATAAATCATTATAGAAAGAAGGTAATCAAAATGTTTTATTTCCAAAATGATCATAATATCTTAAATATCATATTATTTCTTTATATCTAGTTATATATATCATTCATGGGATTTAGTTATGAAAAATGAATCACATCTCTTCGTGGAGGTGGTAGTCCACACTTATGCACATAGGAAGTTATTTTTCAGGGCATGAAATTGTACAAATTTATGTGGTATATTATCATTTAAGAAAGAAAAATATGTAATTAATATAATCTATAATATTATTTATATCATTAAAAATGTTTTTGAGAGGCGGTAATGGAAAATGAATTACATCGGTTCGTGAGACTGTAGTCTGCCGTTCACGCGAATGATGAATTATTTTCCCATTTTTTGAAAGAATCGATGCATATGGTTCATGAAACCAACATAATAACATATCAATATATGTAGGATAATAGTGTTATTATTTTATCATTTTTTATTAATATTTGGGGAGTTGGAAGAAGAAATAAAATAGAAACACTTGATTAAAATGATATCTCATCTTTAGACAACCTCCCCTTCGTAACACATTCGGACCACTATGTTGGTGTTCTACCTAAAATAAGGACTAAAATATGAGATGAGGGATTCTGGGATATTATTTAAATATATATTGGTTGAAAAAATGGGTTTTTTATTTTTTTTAAATGAGAAGAAGAGGTACTCTTTTACAGGAGAGGAGAGGGGCACTCTTAGAATTTCCCAAAATATTAAATTATTATATTTTAATTTTTAGTTATAAATGGATAAAAGGTGAGTTATTTAAAATATAATTTGACAATAGGTCTAAATTATCTCATCCAATAATTTTCAGAAAAGTTTAGGTCATATTCTTACTCTTATCATTTAGTTTTATATCTTATTTAATCCCTTAAACTCTTACCATGATGACATTGATTTTTACACTTTGAGGGTCATTATTTTTATTATAAAATTAAAAAAGACCCATATATGGGTAATGGATGATATTTTCAGAATTATAATAATAGATTTCTGGATATTATGTTTTTAGGAATTTTATATTATTTAATAAATTATTATTTATTTTAAAATATCATTAATGCCAATTTTGACACTATTCACTACTTTGACTACTCAAAAATATCAATACTATAAGATAACTTTGAAAAAAATCATTTAATATATCAATAAAATGTAAATGTTATATATATATTTTTAATTACATTAATCATCTCATATTATAGTTATTTTAATATTTTAATATCATTTATTTGATTTTTCCACAAATTAAATAATCAATGCATTGGTATTGTGAAAGCATTTAAGGTAGTAGTTGTTTCACTAAAAATTAAATATAAATTTCAATATTGAATATAAATGTATTATATTTAAAAATATAACTTGTAGTCAAACATTTGTTTCTAGATTAAACTATATTAAAAATATTATACTCATTAAAAATAAAAGTGTGACATATTTAACTTTTCTTTAAATTAAATATTACAAAGGTCATAATCTAATTCAGGTAGCCATAAATGGTCATATAACTAAGAATAGAAATATTATGTATGATATTACTTATAAAATAAAATTAGAAAAAATTATAGGGTCTTTTTCTTGTCCTTATCATTTTATTTTCACTATGAATTACCATATTTACCCGTTACCATGGTAAAAAAATTACAAAGGTTACTATTCATACAAAATAAAAAAATAAAAGTAACCTATTTACAAAATTTTGAATTCTAAAATCTAAATATAGAATCCATTTTCAAAATTAAAAATACAGATTTTTCCACAATTAATTTAAAATTATATTGATAAAATGCAATGAAAAACAATTCTTTTTTCAAAAAACTTCCTTTTTAATCATAAAATGTTTTTATACAAAATTAATGTATACAATTCATTTTATTAACTATAATTGGATTATTTTAAATAAAAATAATAAAATCAAATTTAAAAAAAAAATTAAAATATAATTTTAATTTTTAAATACATGAAAATAAAATTCAATATCCAATAAAAATCTGTATTTTTCACTATTCATTAAAAAATAAATATTTTTAGAAAAATTTCAAAAATTTATTCTAGGATAATTTTGTCATGATTGATTTAAAACTAAAAAAATCAATTTTTCAAATTTAAATTTCATAACATGAAATTAAACTTTATAATAATATGACTATATAATAAAAGAATATGAATAAAAAATAAAATGATTTATTCTCTCGTTACCTGAGTTCTTAAATCTAAAAATGCAGCAACGTTACCAAGAAGAGGGTGGGTATAAAATCTATGGTAGTTCTCTAAAAACTTCCCAACTCTCACCATTGGGGTAAAACTTTTTATCATATTTTATATAAAATAATTTAGAAATAGTTTAAACAGTTTATATCAAAACTACAAAAAAATCCAAGGGAAAAATAAACATGTCAAAAAACAATTTCTCAACATTTATAATAACCATTACCATGTTTCCACACTTGCACACACACACATGCACAAATAGACACAAACATGCATGCAAAATGATAGTTTCATACTCATGAGTGGTTTCTTATTGATTTACAAAGTCTTCCCTAGGCGACCAAGTTCTAGTTTCCCCAATGGTACCAACCCCTTCCTTAGGGTCACATACAAAAATGAACTCATAAAAAACATGTATTCCAAATTCCATGAAAAATACCATATCACATAAAACCCATTTTTTCTTGAAAACATTTCATCAGACAACATATATTAATAAAAAAAGTACAATAAATTTAAATTTATAATTTTAATATTATAAATAATGAATGTTTTTTGAAATCTATCAAAATTCCCAAAATTTCAAAATCCATAACCGAATGTGGGTTTTACATGAAGAGTAAAAAAAGGTTTTCACAACAAATTCCAAAAGAATATTTAATCAAATCCAAGACTTCATGTTCTATAATGGTGGAGATTAGAGAGAACCCACATATTTATCAATAGATAGTGAAAATAAAAAATGGTACTAAGATATTTTAGATTTGACCTTAGATTTTATTTACTTCAATAGATAAAAAAATACCACATAAGGATTATCAACAAGAAATATAGATCTATCCATGGTGGAATATATCTAATAAACTGGGTGAGAGAAAATAAGATTATTTAAGGAGAGAATGTGAGAACCATGACATGCAGATGAATCTGGATTTCAAATGCACTTCGATTTTCCAAATATAACTCTGGATAAATGGGAATCACTAAAGGATACTTAGGATTAAGGGGAGTTTTATATATTGGTTTAATGGGAAAAATGAGAGTTCTAGGGCCTTAACCTAGGTTTAAAACTAATTTTTAGATTAATTAATACCTTTTTCATGACTAGGTCACACGGTTTTTCGTACCACGTACCAACCATGTGCATGCTACTAGGAGTCACCCATGTAGCTACATGGTTTAAAAAATCATGATCCAACCTTCTGGTGCAAATATAAAAGGGTTATACCTCACATGGTTGGATCACACAGTCCGAAAAACTATGTACCAACTATTCTTTTCCATCTATTTCCCTTTACATGGTTTCCCTTGGGCACTCACACAGTTTTTCCAAAACATGAACCAACTGTGTTCCTTCCCAATAAATCCCAAAACACAGTTCATGGTTTCCTAGAGGTGGTTCATGGTTTATACTAATCAATTTTTTATGAATAGAAATGAACATTAGAAGTAGATCTAATCATTAATCCACATAACCAACATGTTAAAGTATCTCAAAAGTGACATTGTGCTGGGGAGAAAACATTATTTATTTTCCAAAAAGATGATGTCCAAGCCTTAGAGATATTCTCAAGAAAACAATATAGACTACCTCAAATGAAAAAAGTCTTCAATGATGACCCTCATATGATTTTTGATTACTCTTATCCATCACCAATATCTTTCTGATAATTTCAATCTTCTCAGTTGTCTCATTCACAAGGCTAAGACTAATAAGTGATGTCTAACCTATTTACACCGACCAAAGTGGAAAATGAAAAGGACTAATATACAAAGCTTGGAAAAGAGTCATATGTATCGAGGACTAATAACTACTATTGTATGAGGACACCACTAATGGTATATTCTCATTCCACAATCCATAAAAAATCATCACACATTCTCTATGAATTTGTTCCAATGATTGGATCAGTCGTTCAGATTGTCCATTCGTTTAAGGATATTAAGCTATGCTCATGGTCAAATAATCTACAAGGGATTAGTGCAAGGATTTATAGAATCAAGATGAAAACCATGGGCCTTGATTAGAAATGATGAAAAATGGATTGGAATGAATATTTACCACTTCTTGAATATATATTTTGTTACAAGTATTCCACCATATTAGTTTTACAAATCGATATGAATTGACCAGAATTTTTGAGATGATCCATGATCACCGAGATGTCATTATTTTTTACAACTATTTCAAGTAGTCCTATCACAAAATCCATAGTTATCTTCTCCCATTTCTACATGAAAATCAATATAGAATGCAATATTGTATCTAGTTTTTGGTTCTCTTCCTTGACCTATGTATATGTGAGGCATCTCGAGATAACTCCACCAATTTTATCTTGATGTCATGGCATAAAAATTGTTTTATCAATTTCTTGTTCATTTTCTAGATTCCAGGATGAACAACCCATTTGAAATGGTGGTAGGTATTTAAAAGTTTTTCCTGATAACTTAGAGAAACTACAATCCAATCTCTATACCATAGTAATGATTTCCCATTTAGTTTCCACCCCTCAACTCACAACCCATTTTTGAGTTTTTCCCTCATAGAAATATATTCTAGATCATATTTTTGGGTCACTCTAACCTACTCAACTAAATAACGAAAAAGAGAAGTTGAAAAGAGAACTACAATATAACCTTGATCCACACAATCTATATGTTTGTCAGCAATAACTGACATTAGCTTCCAATTATTGAAAGTCTCTTTTTACTGATATTTATATGGCTTCATACTCAATGGATATGAAATGAAATTCTGTTTACTAGGTTTATAAATTAAGTCAAATTCAAACATATGAATATATTCCATCTATATTCTCTTCCTTAAGTTCAAGTCTCTTTGTGAGAAATAGTGTTTCATGATCTTATAATCCATAAACACTATAAATTTCTCACTAAAAAGATATTCACTACAAAAAAACAACAATTTAGTGACTTTTTTTGGGAAATGTTTCAAAAATAGTGAAATTTTCAGAAACTATTTCTAATTTAATAACATTTCTACAAAAAACGCTGCTAAAATAACGACGCTTCCAAAAAAATGTTCCTAAATTGGTGAAACTTCACCAATAAATGTAGGTAAATTAGTGACGCTTCCCAAAAAATGTCGCTAAATTAACAATTATTCCACAAAAACATTTCTAAATTAGTGACACTTCACCAAAAACTTCTCTAAATTAGCGACACTTATACAAAAACATCACTAAATTAGTGATGATTCCCCCAAAAGGTCTCTAAATTAGAGACACATACAAAAATATGTCACTAAATTAGAGATGCATCAGAAAAAAATTTCTAAATTAGAAAAGTTTCACAAAAAAACGTTGTTAAATTAGCGATGCTTACCAAACAATGTCACTAAAGTAGCAACACTTTAGAAAAAAATTTCTAAATTAGCAACGCTTTTCCAAAAATTTCACTAAATTTGTGCAACTTCCCTAGAATGCCACTAAATTAGGGAATATAACCCAAAAATGTTTTCAAATTAGCTACAATTTAGAAAAAACGTTGCTAAATTAGCAATGTTTTTAAGAAAACATCATTAAAAATATATATTTATATATTTTATTTACATGCATTGATGTAAATATATATTTAGATATATGTATATTAATATATATAAGTATAGACACACACATATATTAATATATATATTTACGTATAAATATAAACACACACACACACATATAAATATATATATATATATATATATATACATGTATATATATAAACACATATATATTTTTCAAATTTAGATACCTTTTTAAGAAAACCTATTTATTTTAGCATCATTTTTTTGAGTGTTTTAAAACATAAAAAATTATATATATATATATAATTATAATTATATATACTTAAATATATATTTATATAGACACACACACAAACTCATATATAAACTTATAAATAAACAGATATATATTAATATAAACATATATATATTTAATATATGAACATAAAATATAAACATATATATATAATATAAATCATAAAAATAAATAAATAAATAAATATAATATGAACATATATATATATTTAAATATGTTTATATAATATAAAATATAAACATATATATATATATATACATAATATAAACATATATATATAATATAAATTTCACGACCCGACACGTGCTGGGGCTTGAGACACAACTACCCCAAGCCCGCCTCCATAGGCCAGGGGGTAGAGACTAGCACTGAAGGCATAAAAAACTCAGGGATGCCTTTACCTAAGAACATGTACACACACATAGCCAACTCAATGAAAAATTATAGAGGGAATGGAATAATAGAAGCAACACTACTATAAATAAACTGAACATGCATGAACTATTAAATAGTATAAGTACAATACAAAAACCTGAAAGGGGAAAAGGGAAAAAATACACACCCAAACAAAAAAGGGCCACAACTAGGCAGTAATTGAAAAATAGAAATAATTGATAGAGCTTCACTGCTGAATCCTATGCTACAACCACCATACGCTGTCTAAGAACCCATATCCTTATGCTCCTCTAAATTCACGATCAACCTGTCTACCATCTGTATAAGGCGCGAAATGTGTGGGAAAAGCCCATGCAGTGGTGAGTATAAAAATACATAGTAGGATTCCCCAAAAAGGTAAATGGGGAGCCATAAGAGATACTCTAAAATTAAATAGTAGATATGATAAGGTATAATAAAATAAGTGTTCCTCAACCCAACAAGAGAGTGAAGTAAGCTTGTCCGAGAAAAATGAGATGGAAACGGTGAGAAGATGAACTTATCATCGAGTCCTCGCTACCTATATCAGGAGAGTAGACCCATCAAACCCTGATAATGTAGAAAAATAAATTATGTGACTTACCATGTGCTTCTTTACCTCTCCTAGAAAAATAGTTACCAAAACCCAAGGAGTAGGTACTGTAATTCGATAGATATATATGACCAGTCAAAAAAAAAAACCAAACTAGAGAGTAACAAGATCTCCATTACACAAATCAGCCCAATAAAAGAGTTTCCCAAACTTATAAAACTGACCATAAATGATTCCCAGCATCCCACATGTCTACCTAAACACACAAGTCAATGGGGCTCAATCACCACACATTGGTACTATCTGCTTTGGGTGGCACTGACCCACCCTCATGGTTTTAGGTTGCATCATGAAGAAACATCTCAGTGGGAGAAGAATCCCTCTTTCTTGTGAGCCCAAAGTCACATAAAATCATGTCTCATCACTGTTCCACATAGTCGAGATATCGTGTCTTGAGGTTGAGGACCCATGCCAAGCTCGACTAGAGGGTGCCACTTTTGTGTCGTCGAGGACCCATGCCCAGCCTTGTTGGAGGGTTTCAGTCTAGTTTCATTAAGGTACCATTCATTACCCCAGTGGAGGGAGCGACTCTAGTGTCTTCAAGGACCCATGACCAACCCGACTGGAGGGGGACACTCTGAATAGGATGAGGACCCATCCCTACCTAGAAAAAGGCTGCCACTCTAGTGTTGTTGAGTACCCAGTGCCAGCCCGGCTAGAGTGTTCCACTCTAGTGTCATCAAGGACCCATTCCCAACATGGATGGAGAGTTCCACTCTAGTTTCATTGAGAACCCATGCCCATCCCGTCTGAAGGGTTTCACTATAGTGTCATTGAGGACCCATGATCAACCCAGAAAGAGGGTGCCACTCGGAATAGGATGAGTACCCCTACCCTGCACCTCATGAGGGTCACTTGGAATCATTAAGGAATACACTACCTAGCTCAGCTGGAGGATCATCCCAGAAAGTGATTAGGGACTAAACTATCCTGCCTAGTTGGAGGGTTAGCTTGGAAGGTCGTCGGGGACTACACTAACTAGCCCATCTGAAGGGTTAGCCCGAAACTGCTTTGGCTATCCTTGCTGGATGGTACCTCTCAGAAATCATCTAGGAACTACTTTGGAAATCCCTATTGGATGTTATGTTTGGGATACTTTGAAGATATGGTAAGATCACTATCTTCATCAGGTGTCTCCCCAGATATACATCACTCTCAGAACATCTCACATCACATCTTGAAATCCATTATAGAGAGAACTATCACATTCTACGCAGAAAAACACTAAGTATAGTCTACTCACGAGCCAAAATCGTAGTCCAAAAGAAGGAGATACAATATATAGAATATTCATAAAGTGGTACTCTACATATGCAGGGACCACATGATGTGTGACCCCACCTCATTACCTGGTCATTTACCTAGTCATACTCAGATACATGGCATATCTATCCAAATGGTTGATGAACATTGATGCATGTCATTTTTCTAAACTGAAAAATAAAATTTCACTGACAAGCCTCCTCAAACGGCCCTAGATAACTAAACAGATCACACTGTTGTGATCCTTGTGGAAAATCACAAATGATCAACTATTCAATCACCGAAATTAGACACTAGTTGAAGAATCTATATTTCAAATCATTGCATACAAATAGTATATTGTGGGTCCCACGTTCCGATCCCAAAAAGATATACTGATCACACCATAGCGATCTTAAAAAACACTTGAGTTAGGCTATTCACTTGTCCAAATCGGACACTTGGTGAAAAAGTCGCATTTCACCACATCATGCCTGAATGGAGACTCATGGGGCCCACACCATGATATTGATTTAAATACCCAAAATTAGTATAAAAAGATCTGCCTCAATTTTAGGGTCACAATGCCACTGATAGTTCATCAATCAAACATTGTACTGAGAAGCAATGTTAGATACAATATTTCTTAATAATAACAACAAAAACAACAACAAAAACAACAACAACAAAAATAATTTTCTTATGCATTTCATGCATCCGAGCCATGATCCCGAATTAATTATCCAAAATTGATCGTAAAATGAGCATCTCGAAAATAGAGTCCTGATACCACTAACGGCACATCATTCTAACATTATATGGAGAAATTATGGCATAAATGGTGGTTTAATAATAATAATATCATTATTATTCTTTTAACCATTATTATAATATATATTAATATTGACTTAGTAGATAAGATCATTATTCCCATGCCACCACATGAGCCTGTCTACCTCCCTCCAATGTAGCGCCTAAAATTCCTATCTCTTAATTAATAAAAATAAGTTAATTATTATTATTATAATAAATAATAAATAATATAAAAATCAGAAGGTACCACAAGCCTCTATCTCGATGCCTCAAAAGCATCACATGCCTCCCACTCGAAATCCCTCTTTATTTTAATCGATAATATTATTTTTATTTATTATAATAGAATCAAAACTTCCCATTTTGTTTTATTTTTTCTCTCTCTATATTCTTCAATGGGTTTCATGGATGAAACCTTAATTAGAAGCCCCCACACACCATTTCTCTCCTAACCGCATCCCTAAAAACATGTCACCCCCACTAGAAACCCTATCTACATCCATAGATCCCAGATCTATGGTGACCCAGTCTCTCCAACAACCTAAATCACAGAATGATGCTGCCTCAGACTATTGAAATCCACTCATCCTGAACCATTAGAAACCACTCACCCTAACCACTGATCCCACTATTTTCCTTGGCCTCTGGGAGTCGCCGATCCCCACTACGCACCAGGGGCTGCTGGACGCCACCAAGGAAGGAGGGTCACACCACCTCCAATTTTCGGTCTCCATCTCCATCACATCCGGTGTTAAGAAACTTAGATCTGGGACTTACCAAACCATATCCAGTATCCTATCAATCTATATCACAACCCAACCAAGATCTTGATCCCAAATCAATATCCACAGAATCATTATGTCATTTCAAGGATCAATTGTTCATTGATTTATTATCATGCATTTGTCCAATCATCGGGTAAACGAGACACCCACAATGAATGCACGAAGGATAGAGAGAAACTTAAGAAACAACAACAACAATTGATCGATGGTCATGTTTGTTTGACTATCATTGATTAGTTTCAATAATGAGAGTATTTATCAAATAAAAATATTCCATATTTAACAAACCCAAGTTTTATGAATAAGAAATTAGAAAAATGGATTAAATAATAAAATTTAGATGAGTGAAATAATTTTTCTGAGTATTAATTTATGTTTATCATAGGATAATCAAATAGGGATAAGAATTCACAAAGAAAAGTCCTATATAAATATTGGATCATTTTTTGGTGAAGAGCACTCCTTAAAAAGGAGAGGGAGATTTGTTGTCTTCATCGCGATTCAATTCATCTTAATCCAATTGTTCGTTATCATTTGAAAATGATCCACCAATGGAGGATGGAAGAAAAAATCCTCTCAAGGGTTAGAGAGTTATGTGGCTAACCCTGGAAATCCTCCATAACATTATATTTATAGAGAATGATGGGTCTAGGTCTTTTAATAAAATAAATAAAATTATTTATTTATTTATTTTAATTGAACGCACATACCAATGGTCTCTTTATCTAAATTCCTCAATCATATAGGATTGGTGTAGCCCTATTCAGTTGGGTCGGATGCTTGTGGCATAGTGGACATTCTGATGGTTGGTAGAATAGTGATTCTTTATCCACATTAGACCATTTTTGGGATATGATTTGTGTGTGTGTGAGAACTCTGAAAAACACCCTATAAATTATGATCCTGAATTATAATGATTTTATGCCTCTCCATAGGCATAGGAATTATTCCTGAACCACATATATAATTTTGTTCCTTTTCTTTTTTCCCTTTTATTCTTCTATGAATCATTGTTTTTTTATTGTGACTCTCAGTATTTCCACAATAGAACCGACCTATTTTACATCACGCTTATGGTAAACACCGCACTATGAACTCAATGACGGTCCCATATTTCCAATCCGAGGCTGATTTTAGAAGTTATTTAATTCAAAATTTGAGATAAAATAATTTACTTTAATTATTTTATTTACGAAAGCACCCTTCATGGTTTTTTCTAAAAAAGACCCACACCAAAAAAAGTTATGCCCTACCTAGGGTAAACGTCACGTTCCAAGCTCAATCGTGGCCTTGTACTTGTGATATGAGTCCCTGTTTAAGATATATCCCATTTCGGTCTTGTTCATTGTATAAGATATACATAATATTTTTTTGTAATTTATTCTGGGCACACCTAGCCTCAGAATCGCTTGTTGTCTTAGTGCATAGCTTTGAAAATATATGTTGAAGTATTCCAAAGTCTTACAAGGAAAAAACTAGGTCTCTATAATAATAGATAAACACACACACACACACAATATTAACATATATATAATATAATACAATATATATATATATATATAAAGATAAAATATAATATATATATACATATTAATATATATACAGACATATTAATATATATATAATATTACTTTTTAAAAGTTGATATATATATATATATAACATAATAAAATAAAATATTTTAAATTGAGTCAGGTTTTTAAGAAACCATGACTATTTTAGTGACATTTTTACCAATGTTTAAAAATTCCTCTGATTATATATATATATATATATATATTCACACAAATTTATAATTATCATTCTATATATGTATACATACACATATATATTTACATAAACACACACAAACATATATATAAACACACACACACACACACACACATATATATGATATAAAATACAAAAATATATGTGAAATATATATATATATATATATAAATGAATGTATATATGAAGCTAAAATATATAAATAATATATAAAATATAAAATATAAAATATAAACATAAAATTATATATGTATATAATATCAATTTAGTATATATATATATAAGATAACACAACAATATAACCAAAATGGATGTGGTGTTGTTTGTTCTATTCTTCTACTGTAAACCACTGGTCTCATGTTCAACTCTTGTAAGGATCTCTTAAATTATTTTACGAGGAGGGTGCAAGAAGGCTGTGGAGTGAGCCATAAGAGGTAGGATTAGGGCACATTGCTGCAGTGAAGTAAGAGGAAAGAGGGGTGGGTGGCTATAGGAGGAGTTGTAGGGGACCTTAAGGGAGGGGAGGGAATATGAGGGAGGGAATGATGGGGGGGGGGGGGTGAATAGGAGGGATGGGAGGACGTGGCGTGGTGTTGGGATAAATAGGAGGGTGAAGGGAGGGTATGTAGTGGGGTAAAAATCAAGGTGAGAGGTTAATATTTTTTTATAGACAAACATATAATAAATCTCAAAAAATAAAAAATATTAAAGAAAAATTTACCAACATTTCCTAAAAATGTTAGTAAACATGATGTCACTAATGTAGTGAAAATTAAAAATGTTTCTAATTTAGCGATGTTTATTTACTAAAATTTCTAAAAAATGTCGGTATATGAGGTGTTTCTAATTAGCTATGTTTTTAGACGTCACTAAATTAGTGACACTTATAAATGTTTCTAAATGGAAATGTTTATAAATGTCGTTAAATTATCGATATTCAGAAACATATCTAAATTAGTGACACCTCATTTTCTGATGTTTTTAAAAAACATTGGTAAATGAATTATTGTTGTTTTCAAAGGTCATTAATAAAAAAGAGTGTCTAATTAGATTTTTTTGTGGTGAATAATGAAAAATATTCAAAGAATGTACTACATCAACTAATTTTAAATCATGTGTTGGGTTGTTTTTATCATGAACCTATAAATATTTTGATCCATAATCAGTAACATGATCTCCCTACATGAGAACACATTCCAACTGAGATCTTGATTCATTACTATAAACCACATATCCTTGTCTTAACTCAATAAATATAATTATAGTTGATGAAGTGAGGGAAACCTTGAGTTATTGGAAATATTTCTAGTAATCAATACTCTATTTAAAAGTAACACCCTTCCCTATCAATGATGTCATAATCCTGGAACATCACGAGAAATCATGAAAAAATCATCGATAATATCATACTAGTCAAGAAAACTGCTAATCTCAAAAACATTATTCGATGGTTTCCATGAGATAACAACCTATATCTTTCTAAGATCTATAGAAACTTCTCTTTTAGATATTTTATGTCCAAGGAAACATACCTATTGTTTCCATAAATCAAATTTAGAAAGCTTATCATAAATGAGATGTTCTCATAAGATACCCAACACTATAGCCAATTGTGGTTCATGATCGACCTTAATCCAAGAATACACGATAATATTATCTACAAAAATCCCCCAAAAAAGATTCTAAGAACCTATAATATATCCAATACATAAACTCCATAAATACTACTGGTGAATTCGTAATACCCAAGGGCATAAAATTATACTCATAATTTCTACAATTACTTTGAAAATATGTTTTCAGTATATCATCTCTCTAAAATAAAAGTTGATGATTCCCAAATTGTAAATAAATCTTCAAGAAAAATGGGGAACCCTTTAATTGGTAAAAAAATCATCAATTCAAGTGAGATGATATTGATTCTTTATCGTAACATGGTTGAGATTACGATAATCCACACACAACAGAAGAGTTTCATCTTCTTTCTTGATAAGAACAACTAGTGTTCCCCATGGACATGTGCTTGTTTGATTGAAACCATTGTTTTAAAAATCTTACAGCTATACTTTCAACACCATTAATTATATTGGTTCCATCCTAGAATATTTAAGTGAAATAATACTGGTCCATGTAGAAGATAAATCATAAAATTTACTTCTACTTTGAGTAGAAACTAAATAAATTTTTTGGAAAAATGTCATGAAATTTATCATTGATTGTTGAACAATATTCATCAATAGATTCCAAAGTAACTAGTATGATCTAATAAGATATATCCTTGAAATATGGTACTAATGGTCCTTCTCTTCTTGTATTCACATCCTAATCTCTACTAAAGAGATGCTCAATGCGATCAGAAGGTGTGTAACTAACTTTCCAGGAATAGCATTCAATGTGTGACTTGAAGGATGTTAACCAATCCATTCCCATAATATTTTCATATATATTCATCTCCAAAACAGATAAATCCCAAGCCAATTCATTCTTATTGATTGTTATTGTACATGTTGCAATATTAATGGCTAAACACTCTCAAGGACCTAGAGGTTATTGTAGTATCAAAATAGAAGGAATAATCTTAAAATGAAAACTCTTCTAATCAATGACTCAAGAAGTAATTAAAGATTGGGATGAACATATATCAAACAAGGATTCTATAAGGGTATAAATTAGAAGAATATAAACTCAAACTGTTGAAGTACTTTTTTGATACTCTGTGATCATTTTATCATCACCATAAAATTTATTTCTTACTCATCTTTGTTCTTTGATTCCCTTTTAAGGTTTCCTTTTCCCAAAAGTTATGTTGTTCCTAGAATAACCTTGAAACAATTGGTTTTGTGGATATAGGATATTGTAAAGAGATCACCCAATTGATGTATAAGATGTCTAAGAAACATGAGATGCATATCTATTACTAAACATTCGAGAACTATAAAAATAACACTGAAGATGTACCATATGATTACAATTATGACATGATCTTGGCGTTGATGTAAAATATTTCTTGATATGCTCAAGTGAACCACACCGAAAACACCTATGATTTATCTTGGGTCAGGAGGAAAACTAAACTACCCTTTGTATGGTTCTGAGACACTCCAAAACATCAGAAGAAGGTGTCCCACTTCTTATTATTATCTGAATTTGAGTTCCCACTTATTCCCAAGGAAATAAACACACTTCCACCAACCATGTTTCCTAAAATATCCATTTAAACCACCATTCATCAATTTAAAATCCCCATATAGTCTATAGTATAATGGGAAAAATCTTTGAGTGAATTTTTCATCCTAGACCAAACTCAAAAATTCATGCCATCAAGGACATACTAGAATCTATTTTTGGTAAAAATAAAACTAAGTTTATAAACATTGCTGCATACTCATTAACATATAGATTATCTTACTTTAGTCTTAATAAATTAGTTGTTCTTTTAATCTTGAAGGTTAGAGGTTAGAATTATGTTTTAATCAATTCTTCGAATTCCTACAACATAATTCCTTGGTCAAATTTACCCTGAACAACTAAATCACACCATTGACATGCGAGATCCTCCAACATATATGTCTGAAACATGAATTTTAACTAATCTAGTGTTCTATGGAAATAAATTATTAGATTCATCCTATTCGGCCATACTCCAATTTTTTAAGATAGTAATCACCTCAAAAATTGATTGGATTATATTTCTAAAATTAGATATAGTGTTCCACTTTTCAAGGTTCATCATTCCTATTTCCTATATCAATGGCATGAAAATACTGAATAATGATCAAAAAAGGTTGTTGGTCCACCAGTGGCTCAGGAGAAACTATATTTTTAGTAGCTTCTTCTTGTTGTTTTCTAAAATTTCTACCAAGTGAAATTTATTTAACAAGAACAATACATTATTTAGTCATCAATCACTAAAAACTATAGGCATTGAAATTTCAAATCACAATAATCAATAAGATTTAAAGGTTTTCTCTTCAAAATCAAACCATTATTACAACATTAACCATTTTAAATAAATATTCAAGTACCAAATGAATAATGCAATCAATGTGGGAAATCTCAGTACAAATGCATGATATATGACACTTATTGGTTAATCCCATGATGATGATGTGACAACTAACATAGTAATCTCTAAAGTTTTTACCCAAAAGACCATGGTAACCTGAATTTCAGTATAATAAGGATAGATTTATATTTTTATTCTATACATTTCAAGTTCATATGATCATATCTTCTTGCTACCATCCTAATACAATAGAAGGATGAACCAATACTGACACCATTTTTAACATCTCACTCCTCCTAATTGGATTGAGGAGTGATGGTGTTGCTACGGATCTTAGGTGACATCCCTAGGACACAAAATATAGAAAATAAATTCCAAGGGTTTAGAAACATGTTGGGGGATTATTTTCCATTTAAAGATAAAACAACCTATCAACACTGAAAAATAATCATCCAAACCAACCATATGATGAATGGGTAAAAATAATAAAACTCGAATAATAATCTATCTAACAAAAATATTAGATTAATAATGAAAAATTGAATATAAAAAGGAAAAACCAAAGGTAAAATATTATAAGGAATGAAATATTAAAAGACCCAAAGACACCCATGTGGAATCCTCTTATATAAATCACGAACCAACTCTATGTTCCAACACTGACGTCCCTACCCACTATATCAAGGTGCATCATTAGAAAAGTATGATATATTTCCCTTTCTAGTTTCCTTATAGATGACTTATTCAAATATACCATAGTTACAAAGAAGGGGTTGAGTATAATATCAGTAATAATTCCACAAATACTTACCAATACTCTCTTCTAGAAAATTGTTTTATCACATTTCATATAAAAAATTTAAAAATATTTTAATTAATTTATATCAAAACAATAAACAATTTCCTTATAAAAAGTAAGTCTCAAAGTCATTTCTCACCATTTGAATACCCATTTTTTCACACACACACAAAAACATTCCTTACAAGTGACACTTTAATACTCAAGAGTGGTTTCTTGTCGATCCACCAAGTCATAACAAGGTGACTAATATCTAGGTTCCCTAATGTAATGTTTCCCTTCCTTAGGGCCATGCCAAAAAATAAACTCACACCCACCATGTTTTCCAAATTCTATGATAAATATAATATAATATAAACCTTATTTTATCCTTTAAAAAAATTCATCAAACTACTTACACACATAAAAAAAATTCCATAATTTTAAAACTATAATTTTAAAATCATAAACAAAGTGGGGTTTCTAAAATCCATCAAATTTCCCAAAAATATTCAAATATATAACCAAAATATGATTTTCCTTCAATAAAAATACAAGGTTTTCAGAAAAAAAAAATGATTTTTTTAATAAAATCTAGGCCTTCATGTTCTAGAATGAAAGATATGTGGGAGAAGAAACAAACATCTCAACATATGGAAAAAATAAAGAACTTTACTAAGATCTTCTAGTTAAAACCATGGATATTCTTTCTCTAAACTGATCCAAAAAAATCTCATAAAAATATTCAAGTTAGAATGTAAATTTACCAATGTAAGACTAAATCTAATAATTTGGGTCAAAGAAAACTATAGGATATAAGGAGAGGGAAAAAAATAATGCCTTACTGATGAATTTCGATCTCCAACACACTTTAATTTTCCAATAGATGACTCCAGATCAAAGAGAATCACTAGAGGATCATTGGGAGGAAGTAAAGTTTGAGACCATGTAAGAATGGGGAAAAATAATTGTTTTAGGGCCTTAAAACAGGTTTAAAACAAAATCTCAGATTAATTAATACCTTTCACATAGTTAGGTTGCATAGTTTTTCAAACCATGAACCAACCATGAACATGCTACTAGGAGTCACCCATTTAGCCTCATGGTTTGGCTACATAGTTTGAAAATATGTGTACTATAATTATAGTGATACTTCTCAAGGATACACCTCAAACGGTTGGATCACACAATTCGACAATTTTTGCACAAACCTTGATTTCCCTTGTGTTTCCATTTTCTTGGTTTCCCATGGGCACTCACATGGTTTAGGTAAACTCTGTGCCACCCAATAACTTGTAAAATATGTTTCATGGTTTCTTAGAGGTGTATCATGGTATTTACTAACCATCCTTAAACCACTCACCCTTCAAAACAATACCAAAACACTCCAAAACCTGTTATAATTTTCTGAAACATACCCAAGTATTATATATACTAAAAATATATAATAAAAGAATAAATTATCTGAAAATAACTGTTTGAAAACATGGATTAGTTTCTAGAAATCTTTTTAGATTATACCCTTACATATTCCAAAATCAAGGAGTATTATGAAGATCAATTAAGGATTGTGTTGAATACCTTGATCAATGATATATTGTAAGCTAGAGTCTGGAAATATGAATTGTGGATAAAAAATGTATCATTTTTAGTTTCATGGCATCACAAGAGAGGTTATAACTATAGATCTCTTAAAGACTGATATTACTTATAAATAGACCAAACTATCTACTATGAATGAAATTACTAATTTTATTATGTTAGTTGGATATTATTAGTGAATTTTGAAAAATTTAATAAATGTATCAAACCCATTAACCAAGTTAACATAGAAGTATTAATGTTCCTCTAGATTAAATAATGTTTGAAAATATATAATGAACTCAAGGAAAGGTTGGTCACCACACCCATGCTTACATTACCATATAGTAGTGAAGGTTTTTAAATTTACAATGATACATCATTAAAAGTATTGGGATGTGTCCACATGAAAAAAATGAAATGGTATTTACTTATTCCTCCTACCAATTAAAAACTCATGAGAAAAATTACCCAATAAATGATTTGGAATTAATGGAAGTGAACTTTGAATTGGTAATTTAGTGGAATTTACTTTTATGGTAATAACTGTGATATGTAAAATGATCACAAGATCCTCAAAAAAAATCTTCATGAAAATGAGTTAAACATGATCCAAAAGAGATAATTATAATTAATAAAATAGTATGACCAATAAATACATTTTCACCTCATAAAGGAAAATATTGTGGTTGATGCTCTATATAGAAAAGACTAAGATAATATATCCATGATGAGGATTGAAAAAGACCCAAACTCATGGTTTTATAGAAGATAAATCTTGAAGACATAATATAGAGAAATAAATCCTATATTACCCAAGTGAATGCTCAACCATCCATTCTTGTGAAGATCAATGGATCACAAAAAGATGATGCAGAGTTATAAAAAGGTAGAAAATATTATAGAGTTCAAATTTGATAAAGATAAAGTTATAAGGTTGGGAATATGGATAAGTGTCCTATATATACTAAAACTAAAAACCTATATATTGGATGATGGGTATAACCCATCCTTCTCTATCCATCTTGGAGGAAAAAAGATGTATAGATATATGAATCAAAACTTCTGATGGGATAGCATGAAGAGGTAAATTTTATAGGATATATATCGATGTTTCATATAACAATAAGTTAAGGATGAATGGTATAAGCCTAAAAGTATGAAGAAATAATTTCCCATACCTATATAGAAATAAGCAAACATCACCCTGGAATTCATTTTAGGTCTCCCCAAAACTTCTAAAGGTCATAATTATATATGGGTTGCAAATGATCATCTTACAAAGGTACTGTATTTTATTACCATCAAAGAATATTTCTCCCTTGACCAAGTCACCAATATATATATATAAGGGAATTTGTAAGGATAAATAGAGTACAACTATCAATTGTATCTAAACTAGATCTTAGGTTTACCTTGAGGTTCTTGACAATTCATTAGAAAGCATTGGAGATTTAGCTAAGCTTTAGTAGTGTATATCACCCTTAGTTAAGTGGTCAGCCTTAGAGAACCTTTCAAACTATAGAGAATATGATAAGATATTGTAATATTTAATTTTAATATTGTTAAGATCAACCCAACCCATTATAATAGATCTCATATAACAATATTTTCTATTATACAATTCGTATGGAACCTTATTAGTCTCTATATAGGAAAATATATAGGACTCCAACAAGATATGATGAATCTAGAGAGATGAAATAGATAGATCCATGTATTGTACAACAAATGATGGAGAATGTCTAAACCATTCAATGACATATTAAAGCAATAAAATTTTAATAGAATATTTATAAAGATAACTGTTCAATAGATCTAGAGTTTGGAGTTGGTGATAAGGTATTTATCAGAATATCACTATAGAAGTGAGTTAGGATATTTAATAATAAAATGAAGTTGATCCCTATATACATCAATCCTTTTGATATCCTTGATCCTATAAAATTAACAGATTATTTTTTAGCACTCCCTACTCACTTACCTCAAGTTAATTAAGTCCTCAATTTATCATTTTTGAGAAATTACATACCATATCCATCATATATACTAATCTCATGTAAATGGAATTAGAAAATTAACGTTCTTTTAAAGAATAACCTATGGAGATCTTAGAGTGAAAAGTTAATTTGTTGTAGAACATGACTACTCATATGGTTATTTTTATAGAGAAATGATATGTTTTAGGAGGATATGTGGTAACCTAAGGATGTGATGAGAGCAATTACCCCCACTTGTTTTCTTATAATAAAACTTCAAGGTAGATATTTTTTTAAGGGAGTAAAAAGAAACGACCTATGTTTTTTCATTATTAATTAAATACTATGTTTGATAAATTGTGATATATGATTCATCTAATATTGTTGGAACCAGGTTCTTCAAAGCATGATTTGGTGTATGGTTTGTGTTTGTTGTCAATCCTCAGTGGAAGTTCAGGGTGTGAACCAACAAAGCGATCATACCGTTCAGGAAGAAAACAGTAGTGAAGGTGGCGCTGTTTCCCAGTGTTTGCCAAATTTTCGGGCCTGAAAATCCGTAAATAAAGTAAAGTGTTTTTGGCAAAGATACTTGCGCGCCGAGCTCCTGGAGGATGAAAGACTTGCGCGCCATATGTTTTTGAGGATCAGAACATCAAAATTTGGCTAAGGAAAGAAGGTCGCGCAAGTGTTGGTTGGGTCGCGCAAGTAACTTGCGCGACAGAGGATCTGGAGACAGGACTTGCGCGCCGTCGAGGGACTTGCGCGCCGCCGCACAGGGGGTCCAGTTTGCCTATAAATACTGGACCACCCCTCCTCATTTGGGACAGAGTTCAAGGCCGAGAGATTGTTCGAGCTCTCGTCGCGCAAGTGGTTGAGTCGCGCAGGTGGTTGTTTTGTCGCGCAAGTGGAGCTTGTGCGCTGGTGTTTGGTTGTTCTCCCAAGGCAGTTTGGAAGAGAAAGGAAGTGGATCGCGCAAGTATTTAGTTCAAGAAGGCAGTGTCGCGCAGGTGCTTCAGTGACACTTGCGCGCCAGTTTAGTCTTGCGCGCCTGAGACTTGCGCGCCGCCGGGAGACTTGCGCGCCGCCGGGAGACTTGCGCGCCGGTCTTGAAAAGGAGACCTAGACACTATTGAAGCACGCCTGCCTTGCTGGAGCTGCACGAAAGTCGAGAAACTACTCGGTTCATTCGAGGAAAAGTGATATTCTTCTTCTGGTGAGAATCGGACTTCAATAGAGCATCTACATTCAACAAAGGATGCACTCTTATGCAAATGAAGAAGATACCTACACGTCTATAAACTGAGTGGGACTTCACCAACGGCAGTGAGCCAGGGGGAGTCAACGGGAGTGACCCGAGGGACGCAGTGAGTTATCCCTGAACTATTGAAAAGGCAGTGAGCCTGGGACAGGGTGTCTGTACCCGAACTTTTGTATCCGCAGCTAGTGAAGTATAGTGGATTTAGGTACGACCGGCAACCTGTCGGCGTATGCTCCTTGGACGTAGCCCTTAGTGGTGAACCAAGTAAAAATGATTGTGTCTTCTCTGTGCGTGTGAATGTTTCCTTTTTGATCGTAATCATCATACAGGTTCAACAAGTTCCTACCAACGTGGGAACAAGATCTAACAAATTAAAAGAAAAAGTGGTCACCCTGATTCACCCCTCCCCTCTCAGGGTGTCCCGGGGTCCTTCAAGTGGTATCAGAGGGTAAAGGTTACGGGCGTTGAATCTGACCTTCTTCGTCATGGAAAACGCGATCAATGTCAGGGGAGTCCCTCACTTCGATGGAAGCAATTTCCAGATCTGGAAGAACAGAATGAGATCTCATCTAAGATCTCTTGGAATGGAAGTTCTTTTTTCTACTGTGCAAGGAATACATGTCACTGATCCAACAGGTCTGGCTATGACTGAAACAGACAGGAAACTTCTTGATGCAGATGCCAAAGCACAGAATGCTCTCACTGCTGCCCTTTCTGATCAGATTTACCTGAAGGTGATGAATTGCACCTCAGCAAAATCTATGTGGGATAAACTTGAGAATATTTATGAAGGTGATAGAAAAGTGAAGGAGGCGAAACTACAAGTGCTACACAATCGGTTTGATGATCTGAAGATGCATCCAGACGAGAATGCAGACTCTTTCTTCAATCGAATTACTGAAGTGGTTGGAGCAATTCGGGGTCTAGGCGAAGAAATCAAAGATATTGATATTGTAAAGAAAATATTAAGAAGACTTCCACCTCTGTATAATGCGAAGGTGTCAGCTCTTGAGGAAAGAGATCTTTCCAAACTTTCTCTTGATGACTTACTGAGCAGTTTGGTAGCATATGAAATGAGAGTCAAACCAGAAGATGCTACGACTCGGGTGAGCAAGGAAATGGCATTCAAGGCCATGGATAAATTGAAAATCTCAAAGGATAGTAGCGGTGATGATGACGAAGAGAAAGAAATTCTTTCTCTCATTGCAAAGAAGTTCCAGAAGGGGAAAGGGAAATTCAAAGGGAAGTTACCTCTCGCATGCTTCCGTTGTGGAAAAGTTGGGCATATTGCCTCTCAGTGCTTGAAGAATATCAATGATGATGACAGTGAAGATGAAAACTTCAAGAAGCCTCAAAGAAGGTTCTTCAAAAAGGGAGACTTCAAATCTGGTAAGAAAATGCAAAGAAAGAGTTTTGTCTGTGAAGAGGAAGAAGATGACAATGAATTCTGTGATGAAGAAGAACCAGAATTCAAAACTGGGAACCATGCTTCTACGATGGCCACTGTTGAAAAGTCAGAAGATACTGATGGTGAAAAACAACTGAGAACTTGTGTAGATCCTGAGGTGCAACTTAAGGATGCAGTTAGTAAGCTTAAGATTAAATGTAAGAGCTGCAATAAGTGGAAATCAATTGTAGAAGAATCAACTGAATATGTTGATCAACTTGAAGCTGAAATTGAACGACTGGAAGAATTTGTGAAGGTACAGTCTAAAATAATTGAAAGCAATGATGATGCAGTTGATCTGAAGCTGAGAATTGAAGAGCAAGCAAAGGTCATCAATGACCTCACATCCAGACTGGATGAAAAATCCAAGACTGTTGAGGGTCTTGAGGAGGAAGTAGTTACTCTGAGGAGTAAAATGGAGACAGAATCAGTTCCAAAAGAATCGAGGAAGAAAATACAGTTCGGAAGATTCTCAGATGCAGAATTACTTGCAAGAGCCAAGTGTGGTTCAGATGGGGTTGGAAAAGTCTTGAGTGATCAAAGACCTGCTTGCATGGGAAAGAGTGGAATTGGCTGTGAGGCTGAGTCATCAACTGCTGGAAGTGCAAAGATCCAAAAGACAGATAAGATGAAAGTTGAACATGTTGAAATGTTACCTAGAGTGCTGAAAAAGGAACCCTCAATCCAAACTAAAAGGAGACCTGAAAATTATCCTCAAACTTTCAAAAATGGCAGATAGTCTTACTATTCTCCCAAGGAAGAAGCTATAAGGAAAAATTCAAGTGAGAAGACATTTCTTCTCATGAAGTGTCAGTTCTGTGGCTATCTGGGCCATACCATGTCCTATTGTGAAGAGGCAAGAAGCTATCTGAATGGAGAAGATATAGATGCTCAACAAAGGAGAACAATTTCATATCCTAATTCTTATAGAAGAAATAATTTCTATGGATATTGTTTTCATTGTTCTAACTTCGGTCATAAGGCCATTAATTGCAGACAGAGAAGGGACATTGACACCTCATACAGAAGTTCCAGACATGTCAAGTCTCGTCAGCAAGACGATGTTTCTCTTTCAAACAGGTTCTCACCTCTTAAAGAAGACTTTGACTATGAAGAACCTGGGTTTGCGGAAGAGATAGTTGAAAGGCCATCAGTTCTATATACTCAATCTAATGTCTCATGGAAGGAAAGGAGGAAGATTGAGAAATCAAACCTTGCAGAGGTAGCTCTCAAAGCTACAAAGAACAACAGTACCTGGATTCTAGATAGCGGTTGCTCATCTCATATGACAGGTAATGCCGGTCTACTAACAAATATCATAAAGAATGTTGATGGTACAGTAAGATTTGGTAATGATGGGGCTCTGAAAATCAAAGGGAGTGGAAGTACCAAATTAGCTAATGGAGAACTAAAGAAGACTGAAGTCCTTTACGTAGATGGCCTACGTCATAATCTCCTCAGCGTGAGTCAACTCTGTGACTCAGGACTTGTTGTTACTTTTAATCAGAAAGGCTGCACTATCAAGGGAAAAACTGGCAATTCTCTCATGAAGGGATGCAGAACAGAAGGAAACTTGTATCAGGTTGATAGTGAAGAGAATGTATGTTACATGACTGTTGAAGAAGAAAACAATCTGTGGCATCGGAGATTGGGACACATCAATCAACAAGACATGGAGAAAATATCAAAATTGAGAATTGTCATGGACATTACCAACCTGAAGCGTGAGCGTGAAAAATCCTGTGATGCTTGTATTCGTGGGAAGTTGGTCTGCAGTTCATATCGGCCAAAGAAGAAAAAGGCATCCCACCTTCTTGATCTGATTCATACAGATGTTTGTGGTCCAATAAATGTTGTCGGAACTCATGGAGAAAGGTACTTTGTCCTTTTCATAGATGATTACAGTCGAATGGCATGTGTGATGGTCATTCACCGGAAACGACAGGTCCTTGACTGCATGAAAACATATCGGCGAATCGCCGAGAATGATACTGGACGAACAATCAAAGTGTTGCGATCTGACAATGGAAGAGAATACACGTCCATTGAATTTGAAAATTATCTGGAGAAGCATGGGATACAACATGAGGTAGTTGCTGTGAGAACTCCACAACAAAATGGAGTTGTTGAACGAAGGAATCGACAGGTGAACAACATGGCACGAACTATGCTGATTGAGAGTCGTATTCCACGACATTACTGTAAAGAGGCTGTTCAAGCTGCAGTGTACATTCAGAATCGAACAGGACTTTATATGGGTGAGACCAAGACACCATATGAATTGTGGCATGGACGGAAGCCTTCTCTAAAATACTTTCGTGTCTTTGGAAGTAAGTGCTTCATCAGGAACAAAGAAGGAAATCAGGGGAAATATGGTGACAATGCAGATGAAGGAATCTTCCTCGGTTACTCAATGAACAGCAAAGCCTACAAATGTTTCAACAATCGTTTGGGAAGGATTGTGGAAAGCAATGATGTTAAGATAATTGAAGAGAAAACCACAAATGCTTCACGAACGTCATATGCTGATGTGATAGAAAGTCATGAAGAATGTGAACATGAAGAACCTACAAATGCAGAAATAGAGGAAGCTGTTCAAAACACTCATCAATCACATGATGATGTTGACTCAGAAGAAGAATCTGAAGAAGAAACTATGGCTGAAGAGAATACTACTGAACCTCGTAGGAGAAATCGAAGAGCTGAGATTGATCCATCCAACATAATTGGGGATAGGAGTGCACCCACACAAACCAGAAGGATGAGGAATACCACGCAATCTGCATTTCTATCAGTTGTAGAGCCATCCTCATTCGAAGAAGCTGCAAAGGATGAATCTTGGGTGAAAGCCATGAATGATGAATTAGATCAGATTGATAAGAATCAGACATGGGATCTTGTCCAGAGACCTGAAGGTCACAATGTGATTGGTACCAAATGGATTTTCAAAAATAAGTTTGATGAGCATGGAAGTGTTATCAGAAACAAGGCACGACTGGTATGTAAAGGATACTCCCAGATTGAAGGTATTGATGTTGAAGAAACCTTTGCTCCAGTTGCTAGACTGGAATCAATCAGGCTTTTCCTTGCCATGGCACTCCAAAGAGGATATAAAGTATATCAAATGGATGTTAAGACAGCATTCTTGAATGGTGTACTCGAAGAAGAAGTCTACATTGAACAACCGGTGGGGTTTGTCTTGGGTACCGACGAAACAAAGGTCTGCAAACTAAAGAAAGCTCTATATGGTTTGAAGCAGGCACCACGGGCATGGTACTCACGGCTAGATTCATATCTCAAGAAGTTGGAATTCAAAAGAGGAGGAGTTGATCACAATCTCTATGTGAAGAATTCTCCAAAAGATCAGTTCATGGTTCTTGTCTACGTTGATGATATCATTTTTGGTGGCAGCAGGCAGAAATCAGTGGATGAATTTGCCAACCACATGAAATCAGAATTTGAAATGTCTATGATTGGGGAGCTCACATATTTCTTGGGGTTGCAAGTAATTCAAAAGAAGGAATACACTTTCATTTCTCAGGAAAAATATGCAAGAGAGTTGCTGAAGAAGTTCAATATGCAAGACTCCAAACCAATGTCAACTCCGATTCCTGTTGGAACTAAACTTGGAAAGCATGAGGATGGGAACTCTGTTGATCCCACCATGTACAGGAGGATCATTGGAAGCCTACTGTATCTGACAGCGACAAGGCCAGATATTGTCTTTGCAACATGCCTTGCGGCCCGCTTCCAGAGTAATCCAAAGGAGGAACATATGTCAGCAGTAAAAAGAATCATGAGGTATATTCAAGGCACACATAACTTCGGGTTATTTTTTTCTGCAGGCAGGGACAATGAATTATTAGCGTTTTCTGATGCTGACTGGGCTGGGGATGTAGTAGACAGAAAGTCCACTAGTGGTGGAGCTTTCTATATTGGGCATAAATGTGTTGGATGGTTAAGCAAGAAGCAAGAAAGTACTTCTCTTAGTACTGCAGAAGCTGAATATATCTCCGCCACAAAAGCATGCACTCAACTTCTTTGGATGAAGCAGCAGCTAACAGATATTGGTGATAAGGTGCAGCAACCAATGGTGATTTATTGTGATAACAAAAGTGCAATTGATCTTACGAAGAATCCGGTTCAGCATTCTCGTACAAAACATATTGAAATACGGTATCATTTTATCAAAGAAAAGGTTGAACAAGGCATGATTAAAATGGATCATGTTGGAACTAATGAGCAAGTGGCTGATATCCTAACCAAGCCATTGTCAGCGGCTGTGTTCGAGAAGCATCGGTTGAACCTCGGTGTTCAACCACCTCCTACTGCATAAGGAGGCTCCGAAAGTCCCCTCTCCCCGTGTGTTTTGACTGTTTTTATCTGTTTATGGCTGTGATGCAGGTTTATGGGGGAGATACTATCCAGGGGGAGTATGGCTTGAGCTGAACGTTGAACAAACTTTTCGGTCTTTGGTTTTATTGTCAATGGGGGAGAAAGGAATAAATTCAAGGCAAGAAATTCTTCTGTGATGAGAAGTGTAAGCTTGTGATGAGAAGTGTAAGCTTGTGATGAGAAGTTTAATAAGGATAACATCGGGATGGAGAATTTCGTGTACGATTTCAACACACTAAGACCCAATTCAAGCTTTCTCTCTTGTTTTCTACACCGAGCATTGCTCACGTAGACTTAGAGTGTTAGCTGAGTTGATTCTTGCGTTTTGGATTTGCTCATGGTTGGAGACCTATTGAATTTATTCTGATTGCCAACAAACCCAAAGGGGGAGATTGTTGGAACCAGGTTCTTCAAAGCATGATTTGGTGTATGGTTTGTGTTTGTTGTCAATCCTCAGTGGAAGTTCAGGGTGTGAACCAACAAAGCGATCATACCGTTCAGGAAGAAAACAGTAGTGAAGGTGGCGCTGTTTCCCAGTGTTTGCCAAATTTTTGGGCCTGAAAATCCGTAAATAAAGTAAAGTGTTTTTGGCAAAGATACTTGCGCGCCGAGCTCCTGGAGGATGAAAGACTTGCGCGCCATATGTTTTTGAGGATCAGAACATCAAAATTTGGCTAAGGAAAGAAGGTCGCGCAAGTGTTGGTTGGGTCGCGCAAGTAACTTGCGCGACAGAGGATCTGGAGACAGGACTTGCGCGCCGTCGAGGGACTTGCGCGCCGCCGCGCAGGGGGTCCAGTTTGCCTATAAATACTGGACCACCCCTCCTCATTTGGGACGGAGTTGAAGGCCGAGATATTGTTTGAGCTCTCGTCGCGCAAGTGGTTGAGTCGCGCAGGTGGTTGTTTTGTCGCGCAAGTGGAGCTTGTGCGCCGGTGTTTGGTTGTTCTCCCAAGGCAGTTTGGAAGAGAAAGGAAGTGGATCGCGCAAGTATTTAGTTCAAGAAGGCAGTGTCGCGCAGGTGCTTCAGTGACACTTGCGCGCCAGTTTAGTCTTGCGCGCCTGAGACTTGCGCGCCGCCGGGAGACTTGCGCGCCGCCGGGAGACTTGCACGCCGGTCTTGAAAAGGAGACCTAGACACTATTGAAGCACGCCTGCCTTGCTGGAGCTGCACGAAAGCCGAGAAACTACTCGGTTCATTCGAGGAAAAGTGATATTCTTCTTCTGGTGAGAATCGGACTTCAATAGAGCATCTACATTCAACAAAGGATGCACTCTTATGCAAATGAAGAAGAGACCTACACGTCTATAAACTGAGTGGGACTTCACCAACGGCAGTGAGCCAGGGGGAGTCAACGGGAGTGACCCGAGGGACGCAGTGAGTTATCCCTGAACTATTGAAAAGGCAGTGAGCCTGGGACAGGGTGTCTGTACCCGAACTTTTGTATCCGCAGCTAGTGAAGTATAGTGGATTTAGGTACGACCGGCAACCTGTCGGCGTATGCTCCTTGGACGTAGCCCTTAGTGGTAAACCAAGTAAAAATGATTGTGTCTTCTCTGTGCGTGTGAATGTTTCCTTTTTGATCGTAATCATCATACAGGTTCAACAAGTTCCTACCAACGTGGGAACAAGATCCAACAAATTAAAAGAAAAAGTGGTCACCCTGATTCACCCCTCCCCTCTCAGGGTGTCCCGGGGTCCTTCAAATATAACAAACTACAAAATATTATTATTATATTATTATAAAATTTAAATAAACCCAAATATAATAAAACATTAAAAGCTATTGCATTTAACTGATAAATAATTAATCAGAGTTAACATTGAAAAAGGTTATTTTTAAAAAAAATCTATTTTATTTATATTTTACATTCTTTAAAAAACTAAATTTAATAGTAATATAATTAAAATTTGAAAAAAAACATTTTTGAACTCCAATCATGAAAATTTACCAAGTTTTAATTATTTTTTTTGAGAAGATTGATTTTAAGTCAAAATATACTGTTTTCACAAAAATTATAATTTTTATGATTTATCACTATATGAGAATATCCTAGAAGTTAAAAAACACAAAATTAAATATATATATATATATATAATATTTTTACATTTTAATTTATTATTTTATGTTATAAAAACTATGTCTAACAATTATAAAAAAAATAAAAATATAACTTTAATAAAACGATTATCAGTCTTCTCTTTGAATGAAGTATTTTCAAGATGATATTTGGTTGTGGATTTACTTGAAAAAATAGTATATTATATTATATTTATAATAGATAATTTTTTGTTATTAAACTCAGTAATAATTATAATTTTATCTTATGTATAATTTTAAATCTAGAAAACAACATTTTTCTAAAAATTGTTTTTACGTGATTAAGTGTGTTTAATTTTATATTATTTTTTGAATTATTTAGAAATTTTATTTGATAAAAGGATTTGAAAATTTTAAATTATTTATTTTAAATTAAATTATGAGATAAATCTTAATTTTAGTTAACAAAATCAATTATTAAGGTTAAAAATTGTTACCATGATAAAAAAGTAAAAATGTTTAAAAACTATTTACTATAGAAAAATGGCCAAAACATGTTTACTGTTTTTTTTTCAAATAAATGGTTGAGAGGATTTTAAAATTTATCATTTTAAAAATTCCATTTTTCGTCACTTTTTATCCATTGAACATTGAATAGTGTATTGGAATTAATGAAAAATGACATGTGTTTCCAAAAGTTCCCTTTCCTCTCTTATAAAAAATTCTACTTGCACCATTTCAATACTCCAATATTATTTAAAAATTTCTTGTAAAATATTTACATTTACTACATTGAATTATTTTACATTTCATAATTCCCATGTTCACTATAAATCATCCTAAGTCTTTCAAATCTACGGTCTTCATCGAGAGGAAGTTCAAGGTCTCAACATAGGCATCATATTTTTCATAACGTTTCTTTTGTATCCTTTATTTTATAAACCCAAATTAACCATAGTGTCATGATAAAATTAGGATCTTTACTATGGTGAGATTTTATTATAATTATGTCACCTCCATTTCTTATTCCCTTCCATATACTAAGAAAAAAAATAACCATCTTTAGTGCATGTGAGCGGATTACTACATACACGAACTGACAATTTCGGTTTTTCATACTCACCCCATGGATGGTATTAAATATTTTATTGATTAATACTATTATTTATATAATTTATTTATAATTTAAATTATCACTCACTATCCATCTTCACCCAAAAAATTCATTGGGTAAAAGAAACGCTAATTGTGCATTATGCATAATACGACTCCATGAATAAACATGCTAAATTTTCCTTCACTTACAAACATGGTTGGTTTTTGTTTATAGTGGATGATTATATATGATATATATAAGAAATATATATTATTAAAATTATTAGTTTTTTGTAACACAAAAATTAATGATCTTTGTAAGGTTATCCATCAATATCGGTAAATAACCTAAAACGAATTCACTACCATTCTAGTTTTCATGAAATGTGACAAACAAATCTTATGTAATTGTATTATAAAATTATAATAAATTGTAAAAAATAAATTAAATTAACTTTAAGGGTTTTTGAATGATTTTATTTTTGATAAAAAGGAAGATCGGCCCTAATTATACAAACCTAGTTCAAAACGACCATGCTTATTAACACTCAATGATGAAAACATATTATGACAATCTAATAAATAAAGATAATTTTTATTAATGAAGATTATTAAGGGAAATGTATATAAATAATTTTGTAAAATGGGAAATTAAGATTTTTATTTTTATAATACTTCATGTTAGATCACTTCCATGGAAATCAAGTGTAATGGTAAGGGACTTGGTAACTAATACGCATTTCTCTGAGTTATACGATTTCTTATTTGAACATATTTTTCTAAATGACTTAAATTTTAAATTATTTTCTATTTTTTTTACTTATAGTAAAAGAATATTTTAATAAAATTTCATTTCTTTGAAATTTTTTCTTTTAATATTCTTAAAGAAAGGATACATTTGAAAATAGACTCATAACTATGACTTTTACAATGATGAAAACAAATTTTTTACTAAAATATATTTTCAATAATTGGTTTTCATTATATTAAAAAGAAATCTACACCCAATGGAGTTATATTTCATGTTTTACCCTATATTATTATTTTATTATGTGATTATTTTTTATTGTCATGTTTTTAGTATCAAGTGATTTAATTGTAGATGTTATTTGGATATTTTATAAAACTCATATTATGTCATGTGTTACTTATGAAAATTTAATGATTTAATTTTAGATATTCTATAAAATCCATTTTATATCCATGGGTTATTTATATGACGATTTCAAAATTCCATGAAACCCATTTTTATTTTTATGGTTTTTTATGACACGATGACTATTTTTCTCAAGTGGCACAAAAATGTAACGATTATGAGATGGGTGGGACCTAAATATACCTCAAATTAATTAGATAAAGACATATATATCATAAGAGAGAAATGTTATGTTAACTGTTTTTCTTGTATCTATGTTCATAAAGAGTGCTCGTGATGGAATTTCACTCTACTCATAATTTTATGAGTGAACAAGTTGGTGGGTAGTTTGGTTCAAAAATATAATAAATCCTATATTTACAATCGTGTTGCTTTCTTTTGGACATCCCAAGGACCATGTTATATACTTCATGTTTTATTTTCATCATGCAATGGTAAAAGTTTTATTTTTTGAGATCTTATGTGTATATTTCAGGCTTATGGATAACTATTATTATTTTATATCCTTTTAAATTATATATATTTCTTTATTCATGATATTATATATGTTTAAGATCTAAAAATTATGTTCTTCGATATGTTATCCCTTACTGATCATTTAAGATCTCCCCTTTTTATGTTTTCCCTTCCCCAAGATTTAAAGAGTATTATGTCTCATAGAATTTCTATGAATGGATTTAGTTTGTGGATAGATTTTCACAACATGTTAAATAAGTGTTTTTCTGTTTCTAGTCCACAAGACATTAAACCTTTAGGCCCTTAGGTTGTAAGACTATTTGTGGATGTAATAAATAAACCATATAATCAATGTATTATTTATTTATGTTTATCATGATTCACTTTATTAATGACCACTTCCAAGACTCATTCTATAAACACATACAACAAAAAATAATAATAAATCCAACAAAATAAAAAATAGGGAAAAGATAAATGAACACAAAAGATTACATGGTTCAGACTTTTATCCTAAATCTAAGATATAATAGTAAAAACTCTATATATTATTATAAGTACCAGGATATAAATAATTGTAGATATTCATCTAGCAATTACACTCAATATTTTGAAGTCATATAGTGCATTCAGCACTTGGTCCAACCTATATTTTATAGAGGTAATCAACAAATAAAGCTGGTTTCACCATCCTCTCAGAATCATAGTCAACCATCTATTGACTTCACCATTCTTATTTATCAATCACCGACTTAACTAATTCAACTGATAGACCACACATCACAGCTAAGTGGTAATAATAAACGATTCTGCTAAACCCATTTGAAGAACATGACCTTCTGGTAAACTCAACCATATGATGAAGGTTGTTACTACCAATACACTAACAAAGATGAAGTGAACTACCAATGTACACACTTCTACTAAGTTAAATCCACTAAATTTCAGAACCTTTACAATACCAATATTTATTTACATTAAAATTCTTAGGTCTTAAACCAATACATTATATTTTTAATTTTATAACCTTTTTTGTTTTTTAGGTTTTTATTATGTTTCATAATATTTCTTATGCAACCTAAATCACCATTGATGATCAATTAAAGACTATTTTATAGGTTTCATTAACTTTTAGATGTATATCTGAAAGATTCAAGTATGTTTATTATCTCAATAAATGATGATGTAGTAATGTCTTCTTTGACTTTGTTTCTACTATTTACTACAGTTTATTGTTATCGGATTTTAAGTTACTATTAAATGATTATTGTATTTTAATATATATATATATATATACATATAATTATATTTGAACATCGTTTCTTATGAAAAACAATGTTGAAATTCACTTTTGACATCGATATTCATTAAAACGACATTAAAAGTCACATTCAACATTGATTTTTTTTATTAAAAATGAGGTTGAAAGTTAATCTTTATCTATATAAAGTTGGGATTTCCATGTTATTTTTCAGTAAAATCTGACATTGAAAATATATTAATATCAATATTTATTTTGGATTTAAATATCAATTATTATAATAATTGAGTTTGAAAGGTTAATTAGATGTTGGTTATTAAAAAACCAATGTTGAAAGTGACTCTAAAAACCAATTTTTATAGAAATAAATGTTTAAAATATCTTTATATCTATATTTAGTAGAGATTTAAACATTAGTTTTTATAATAATTTATAATGAAATCCACTTTTGATATCAGTTTTTTATAATAAATGTTAGAAATCTATATTTATTATCCATTTTTTTCACATTTCTTTTTAATTGATTTTAAAAATGAAAATTAGATGATATTAAATAGTTAATTTCAATTAGTGTAAAGATATAGTGTATGTATTTCCATGTGTTATATCTAACATGTCATCCATTACCCAAAACTCCATTTATATCTCATGGAAAAAATTTATATCTATATATGAAACCAATGCCACAAAAATATTCACATATAATCAAAACCTATATTAATCCATAGTGACCCTCATTTAATAATAATTCATAGTCATACATTGAGAGGTAAATTATCATTTCACTTCATGAGTATATAAAATCAACATTAAATAAATATATATATATACTAACTTTTCTATATCAAGATACTTTTCTAATCTTAAAATCCTTTAACAACATTAACAAAAACATATATATTTCCCAACTTATCATACCCCATATTATAAAATGATCTAGTAACCTTTTCATTATTCTAATTTTAGGGTTATATTTAAACTTATTATATATTCATTTGATTCATACCACATATCTATATTATAATCTCATAAATCCCCCCATTAAACTCCTTTAATGGGTAACATTTATGAAAAAATACTGGTTGATTAATGGTGAGATAAAAATTCATAATCCTTATGTTTAACTACTTGAATATAATATTCAAACTACTTTACATAATAGTATACAATTTTATGAATTTAATATATTTTTGTATTCTAAATACTCTTTCTATGTTTAACATCACCACCTTTGAATTTTTCTATTAAAAAATTTCCTTGAGATCATGTGATAAAAATTTAAATGAAACTATTTATATTAAGATCATTTTTTACCAATAATGGTGTCTCCTCAAACACCTTAAAAACCAAGGGTTTCAACATTCAAATATATAACTATTTATTTTTGAAAAAATTTCCAAATAGGTCGTTGATACTCAGAGATAAAAAGGCAAATATGAGACTAGAAGGAGAAAGAAAAGAGGTGTTACATTGAATAAATATATCTAAAACTACAATGAATCACCATTAAATCACAAAGGGTATTAGAGTAGGTGAACCCTATGGTTGGGAGGGACCATGGATAAATTAATAAGGAGTAATGGGAAATGAATTCAAATTTATTATGGGAAAATAAGTTATTTTAACTTTTAAAATTTTGTGCAAGCTGTATGGTTTGGCCACATGGTTTGGGAAACCGTGCAACGACCATGCTATTTTCACTTGAAGGAACCCCCAATAAATATGGTTAAAACACAAAGTTTCCTAAAACATTCACCCAAAATTCATATACCACTGTAAATACTCCCTTCCTTTCATATAGTCTGGAAACCTGGTTAATATTAACTGTGTGCTAACCATGATACCGGTTTAGTTCTTTCATTTTTCTAACTCTCAATCATCCAACATGATACTTATCCCAAAAAAACAATAGAAATAAATAAATACCTATGACTTGTAGAGTTTAAAAATTCAACACACCATGCCTTTTTCCCTAGAAATCTCATAACACTCCTCAATAGAGAATAAATGAGGTAATTTATCTCTCATCAAGGTCTCACACTCACATTTTTCATGTATATCTCCACTATGTTACTATAGTGCACATATTAAAAAATAGATTTACCCTAAAAACCTATATCATAGTTATCCATAATTTGGATAAGATAAAAAAATTATTGGTTTTAGGTTCCAAATCCAAATCCTCCCACTCAAACCTGTGAGGTAGGTTTGCATGATATTTATTTGACCGGGACATGTGAAACACACCATGAATAAAAATCATATGGGATGGTAAGTTTATATGGTATGAAACTTTCCCAAGATGATCAACAATCTCTAATGGCCCAACATGCCTTGTCCAATGTATACATTGATTTCACAATTAATGATTTACCAATAAAGGTGATACTCTTAGAAACACTCAATCACTAATGGAAAAATAAAAATAATTATGATAATGATTGACATAAATTTATGATTACTTTCATCCATATCCTATATTATCCAAATAATATAAAACTCACTATCCTTATTCTGAATTATTCTTTGTCCCAACAAGGAACACTCAACCAATTCAGACCAACAAAGAAGGGGCCAACACCATAATCCATAAATAGACTCAAAGGGATCCATCTTAATTGAGGTTTTATAACTAGTATTATAATAAAACAAAACAGAAACTATATTTATCTCCAAAGAGCCTCTAAATTAACGTATAAAAACTTAGAGAATATCTTCTAGAATTTAAATTATAACATCCCATATTTACATTTTATTTCCTTAAATTACTTGTTCTAATTTATTTAATGAATCAAAATATATATTGTAATTAAAAAATAAAATAAATAAATCAAAATAAAAAAAATTCATTCACTCATAATTGATAATTACAAAATAACTTTATGAATCCATGTACTGTATACTATGAATTATTACATCCCTTAAAACTTCATAAAATAAAATTGGACAATAAATAGAAAAATTAACAATTTTATGACTAGGAAATTATCAAGATCATCATCACCCTTAAGAATCACCATTAGTAAAACTAAAACTGTAGTGAAAAAATATCATGAAAGTAGAAACCATATTGTAAAATCAAAAATGAAAATTTTATAAATTAGAAGAGTGTTTTTTAAAGTTTGAATGGAATAAATTTATAGGATGAAATTTGGGTAACATAGTAGTTACATAACTGTTATCAAATGGTATATTTACATTGAGTATAATATTAGTAAATATGTTACCAGTTTTGAATTATTGATATATAGTAATTATATATATAACGTTCATTTAAATATTAAAAAATATGTGATTTTTTGATAGAATTATAGGATACTAATTAACTTTAGGAAATACCATTGATTCCAATGAAACTTTTTTTATGTATTACATATTTTTTTATATATATTAATTTTATAGAATGATATCAAGAAAATGTATTGATAAGTAATTATCATTAAAAAAAATAACATTCAAAAAATTAGCGAAGTAATTATAGAAAATACTAATTTAGTTATTTATGGAAAAAAATGGTTTCTTTAAAAAAAATTACATCCATTATATATTAAACATTTTTTTTATTTTAAGTGTGACATTTAATTCTATATATAATATAATTAAGAAAATTTTATGAACTAACTATTAAATATTTCTTAATATGGAAAAATCATTTCATATTAAAAGAAATATTTTCAATGAATTTTTTTTCTATTTAATGTGTATTTTTATTTTAAAAAAATTAAACTAATATTTATTTAATAATAATTTTCAAAAAATAATGTTATATATATATATTAATAAAAAGTAAAAATCATCTAATGGTTATTACATGGTATGCAATAATAATATCATTTTTTATTCATCTTTTCTAAATTTTTTTTTAATACATTATTTATTTTTTTCTTTTAACAAATTAAATATACCTAGGTTGAAAGATGATTTAATTATAATTTAATTTTTAATGTTATAAAAAATTTAGAGCTCATGTTATGTCATGAATTGTCCCCTAGGGTCCATGTTTCGACAACCCCATGCCCGTCTTTGATAAGCCATAGGCTGGAAACTAACACTAAGTAGGCATATCCCACAAAGGGGAGGCATTTTTCTAAGTATGTGTGCACACACACAACTCCAAGACAAAGATACTGGAAAGTAAAATCCAAGGAATCTATGCATGAAAACCACTAATACAACACATCCATTTTACAACAGAAATTAAAGTACAAGGTAGAGATATGGGCCAATATAAGATCCCACCAAAGAAATGATTATACACGAGTAAAAATTCTAAATCTTTGATACTTGTATGATTTGAACCCTTCCTGGAGGGTAGGTAGAGGGGAGCTTCCTGAAGTTGTAGGAGTACGCGTTGTTTTTCTACTCTCACTGAACACCAATGGGTCCTGGTCCTCCCTGAACACCATAGAAGCATCATCCATCTGCAACAGACACGTCACTTGTGGGAAAATTCCATACAGGAGTGAGTAAAACAATACTCAATAGGATGTCTCGAAACCACAAAGATAAATAATAATGGAAAAACCACAAGAAAATGCACAGTCAGCTCCACAAAGGTATATTCCCATACATATAAAAAGAACATCCCAATATACTCATTTCAGACACTTGGAAACACAACTTTCCAACCACATAGACAACATCTGGATTCTCATTGTAGGTTTGAGAGACAACACACAAAACTGAGAGATCACACTCCACAAGCTCATCCATTCTTTATGGAACTCCTTTTATAGGTACCCTCCCTCAGGAACAACTCTACCATTCCAAATGGTACATTTGAGATAATGTTCCACATCGAGAACATTCTACTAGGTCCAAATTCAGTTTCTAGCACTGGAGGTTTAGTCATCACCATTTTCACCCAACACAAGGCTAAAGAAACCCAATTGGTGAGGCCCACCCTCACTACTATACGTTTAAGAGGGATCCATGCTCCTAAAAATTTCGGAAGACCTCTTTCATTCCTATATGGAGTCGCCCACACCTTAGTCCATCGAGGGAGAACTATTTCCTATCTAGGTATCATTATCATCAAGTGGATGGGCCCGCTCCTCGCTACATTGTCAGACTGTTGAGGGAGATCCAATTCCCAATTGAGGAACTACGCCCTACCCGTTAGGGGAGTACTACTCATTGACTAGAGGACCCGTAACCTAGTATGACAGGGGAGTACTGACTCTATCAGTTCATGTGTGGATGACCTATGCCCTAGTACAATAGAAGAGTACTGAATCCTATAATAGAGGACCTTCACCCAAACCGATAGGGGAGTACTGACTCTATTCAATCCTATGTGGAGGAACCGTACCCTAAAACAACAGGTGAGTACAAACTCATATCATAGAGGACCCACACCCTACTCGGTAGTGGAGTACTGCCTCTATGTATGTTATATTTATAGAGGACCTGCGCCCTAAAATAATAGGGAAGTACCAACTCCTATCATAGGGGACCCGCACCCTACTCGGTAGGGGAGTACCAAATCTATGTGAATCAGATGTGGAGGACCCACACCCTAGTCTTATAGAGTACCTACTCCATAGATAAGAGAATCACTCCCTAATCACAGAGGGGAGTACCTAATCTACCTTCACAAGTGTCACCAGGATCCTACACCCTAGTCGTTCAGGGGAGTAACACCCCTGGAGGAAGCTACCCAAAGGAAATGAACCCGCTCCGATGATGGGGGAATTATAATCCCATCCTATGAATAGGTACAAGGAGAACCCATGCCTTGAGTAGTTAGAGGAGTAACTATCCTAGAATATCTTTCTAAGAACCACATCGACTCTGCCCAATGTATTCGTGTACTATGAAATCCTACTCTTCAAACCAAAAGGTAAACCTCCAACATTCTCCAAAACAAACTTAGAGTATCTAAAAAGAATCCTCTCATCGCAAGGGTCCCAACTCTTCAAACAGATTGTCCAACAGACGCTCTATTTTAAAGTTATAGGTGTTTTAGCATAACGGGGGCCGGTTGGGTCTAGGTCAAGTCCGACCCGATCAGACAAACCTGACATGATCCATTGGGCCCATCCTAGACTGGCTAGACCAAAACTGGCCCACCTGGCGTGGCATGGTCTTCCAGCACAATCCTAGCTCACATCAAAGCAGGTCGACTTCTCCAGCCCGAACGCGACTCTACTACATCCGTCCAACACCACACAGTGCTAGGTTGGTGCCACATCCTATCTAATCGGTCCGTATAAGCAGACCAAATTTTCCATATGTGGCTTGGCCACGTGCATATAGTCATGCAGTGCCGCCACAGTCAAGGTGGTGGCTCGCTGCATCTAGAAACCCTACAGTGGATTCCGTGGGTTTTCCTAGCTACTACTGCAGGCAATTGGCCTCTACTGCCCCGCACACAGCCGACTCCAATCACCACCGACACAAATGGGCTATTCCTCAGACCCCCAGATGCACTTCGGTGGTCCATTCTTCGAACCAGAAAGATCCATGTGATCCTTTCATTACGTTATTCTCTGATAGGGGCTCAATACTCCATTGTGATACCTTTCACTAGAATGTTCTCAATTTCTGGTATCTCATGCACTGCTTTGATCCACTTGCTATCGTTGTTATCACACCACCTTCTTGTTATGTCCATCTACATTCTGTGATATCAAATCATTTCACCTCAAGGGGAATGTGAGATTATCATTTGTTCACATCCCCATAGAGAGTGGAGAACAAGTAGGGATAAAGAGGAAAGGACCACAATAAACCAACATGGGGAACGATCTTTGTCCTTTGTCCGTTACGACCTTGATTTGCTCCCTTTAGAAGGATCAAGAATGAAACAAAATCATCCCGCAAGAATGATCAATATATAGGTTAACCTATTTGTGGGTTGATCTGTATTTTTCCTTTTAAAACCAAGAATGTGGGAAGATATAATTCAAATAACAAACCCTATTTGGATTTTGGATCACTTGAAGGTGTAGAATGATTTTTTATCACCATGCCTATCCTTGTTCCACCAATATTCATCGACAGTTAACTACTAACACCCAGTTCAATCCCATTCATTGATCCTATCATCATTGGTAATTCTCCAATGAATTATTCAAGCATTATTAGCAAAATCTAGCATCATCCCCTCTAACCATGGATCCTTACTATGCCATTAATAAGCGAATTGTGATTCACAGTTTTCTATTACATTGTGTTACAAAGTCATTACACTATTTCATTAGTGAAATAGTGTTTTGAATTCATTTCATTACACACTTTTCACTACAATAGTTTCAAAAGTTCAAAAATAAAATAAAACATACACTTTATTTTATTTTTACGTTTTCTTAAAATTTATGAAAATTAACTTTCCCGGTTGACCCGCACCGGTCGATTTTAAGTCTTTTCTACGTGAATCCCAACATTTTGAATTCAAAGGTGCCCTCAGGTTTTTGATTCATGCACTGGTTAAAAATGATAGAATAACCCACTCGCATGATATTTTAATAGATTTTAAAAAAGTTCTAAAATCCATTCTAGCCACTCTAGGCCTCAGAATTATGTGTCGTCTCAGATCTTGGCCTCTAAATGATCCCATTTAATTTAAAAATAATCCATGGAATTATGGGGAATTACATTCTCCCCAACTTAATACTTTTCTTCAGTAAAAATTAAAAACCCAAACTCAAGGGAAGAAAACTAAGTTCTCTACCAGACTCCCCCACCAACAAGCTCACCAAGGGTCCCTATACTGCTTACAAGCACGTACCTCAAGGAACCACCGAGATTGACCATACTCATGTCCAACTTCTACTAGGTCTATATCATGAAACAACAAGAATATTTTCCTTTAGCTGTGACAAGATAGTAAGCACCAAGAACTATAATCCTTCTACAGTCACATGGTCAAGTGGCTCAACTCTATACTAACCTGACGTTGATATAGACATAATCTCATAGTTCACGTATACCCTTGGATGAACTGTTCTAAAGCCTCCAAAATCACTATGTCTTAAGGGTTGATTCTAGACATTCAGGGGTATTTACAAGTGAAATAGGGATAGCCAAGAGAGAATGTTGGGTGTTACTAGGCCCTATGTCAACAACCTTCAACAACCACATCATTTTCTAAAAAACAATACTACCAAAATCACTAGTGGTATCTCAAATGTGTATGCATGGTAATTTTAAATTTCATACCTTGGAAAACATCATGGGGGGGGGGGTTGTCTAAATCTACCACTAAGGAATGATCCCAAGCAAGAATCCTTATGAGAGTCCTCCCTGTGATGACTGTATTTTCATTTTTCCTTAAAGGAAAACCCTTTTTACCACTGTAGTCACACAAAATCCTTTGCCTAATACAATCAATATTGGTATGAATGGCGGTAGTCCATACCCAGAATAATGTCGTAAGGCCTCAATGCCATGTCTAAGAGATACCAACTACAAATCAAACCTCTAAGAGTCAGGTCAAACTATCAACTCTTGTGTGTGACCTACAGGTCTCCTACTACATGAGTCTCTAAGTGTGAGGGTCATGTCCACAACCCAACCAGAAACTCTAAGTCTTAAATAGAACATGAAAAAAAGAGAATGAATAGAACCTATGTCTATTTAAAATGTTAGAAAAAAGAAAATACCTATATGAAACCTCAAATTTCAACTAGATCTTCATGGTCATAAGCCATGATTGCGTGCAGCTATCCACACCCCCGTCCTCTAGCTCCTTGATCTTGATGTGGACCACCTGCTTTTCTTGTAACTCCACTTCCTCTCCCTCCATCTTGCGGAACTCCAATCTCCAAGTGATATCTCTTCCAATGTGGTTCGTTATCTAGCTCTCTCCTAGTGGCATGTCGGGTTGGAAAATCTCTAGAGAGATGCCTGAACCATCGCAATCATATCACCACCTCTTCTTCAGCTGATCTATCCCTTAGCACTGCTCTTGCGCTATAGTACCACATGTCTGAGTTTGGGCATGGGTATACCTTCTACGCAGCGATCCCATCACTTGTCTTCTTTCATCTTTTGTAGACACCTCTACCTCGTGACCTCTACTGTGGGTCACATCCATCTATTCCTTGGCTAGAAAACTATCGTCCACTAGGGCTCACTGTGGCATCCTAACATAGCTGGGAATATTCAACAGAACCACTGATGCCCTGATCTCTTAGTGTATGCCCTACTCGTAGGTTCAAGCTCTGAAAAACTTGTCTCATATTATGTCTAGGTAGTTCCACAACAGTTTAGTGAACCTCTCCAAAAACTCTTCCACTGTCATGTTTCCCTGTTGAAGCTATAGAAGCTCCTGGATACATACTGAGCTCAGAGTTGTTGGGTAAAACTATCCCCTGAAGAGTTTTTCAAACTCCTTCCAAGTGAGTGTCATCTCATCATGTACTATATTAAAAAGTTCTACCATCATCCCACCGATCTTTGAAGAAGGCTCACGGCTAGGACCACTATCTGATCGGGAGGTGCCATCACTAAGTGGAAAACTTAAGTGAATGACTAAATCAAGTCATCTACTGCCTAGGGGTCTGGATCACCATGATATTTCTAATGTCACTACCACTAGAAGACATGTATCACACATAGCCTATGTGCATCATTGGCCCGAACTACTTGTAAAATGTGATTCTCTATGGTTGGTGGCACCACTAGTAGACCACCCATAGGAAAGTCCTCAAAACCATTACCATACACTAAAGCCTCATCATGGGGAAGATCATTAGCATGATCACACTAAAGAAACCTACCTAGGTATCATTATGGAGGAATCCTAAAATGGATCAGGATGAACCATGGTTAATATAGCATATCTAGAGATCTGAATCAAGAAAAACATGGAAAACACAAACCATTACTATATTATTCATGAACCATTTATTTCCTAGTGAAAAGTGTACTAAAGTACTGAGTCAAAAATCAAGTTATTAGAGTCCTAGTGAATGGATACATCAGCCAAAAAACCACACTAGAACCACTAACTTGTGAGCCAAACATAAAACATCTTAACACTGCTGCTATGAAACTCAAACCAAGCTCATGACATTGTGGTCCTAAAGTAGAATCGACCACCTATGATCCCAATATTTTAGGACCCGTCCCTCAGGGCCTATTCTATGACTACCCAAATCCCACCTCCGATAGTCTAGGGGATGGTGACTAGCGTTGAGTAGGCATATCCCACAAATGGGAGGCATATTCCTATGTACCTATACACATGCACACAACTCCAAGACAAAGATACTAGAAAGTAAAATCAAAGGAAGCTATTCATGTGAAAAACTAAGTACAACACAACCAGAGTACAACTAAAAGTAAAGTACAAGGTGGAAATCTGGGCCAGTATACAATCCCACCAAATAAAAGATAGTACACAAGTAAAAACTTCATGTCTCTGATACTCATCCAATAAGAACCCAACTTGTAGGGTAGTTGGAGGGTAGATGCCTGAGGCCATATGATATCACCCCGTCTTTCTTCTCTCACTAAACACCACCAGGTCCTGGTCCTCCCAGGACTCTATTGAAGAATTAGTCATCTACACAAGATATGACATGTTCAGGAAAATCCCATACAGGGTTGAGTAATACAATACTCAGTAGGATGCCCGAAAACCATAAAGTTAATGCATAAGGAAAAAACCACAAGGAAATACATAGTTATCTCCCCACAGGTATATGGCCAAACATATACCAAGAACATCCAGATATACTTGTTTTAGACACTAGAAAACACAAGGTTCGAACCTCATATATAGAATCAGGATTCTCAACGTAGGTTTGAGAGGAAACACACAAAACTAGGAGATCACAAATGGTACATCCAAGAGAATGTGCTCTATCGGGAACATTATACTAGGTCCAACTCTAGTTCCTAGCACCTGAGTTTCAGTCATCGTCATCTTGCGCCTAATGCAAGACTAAGGAAACCCAATTGAAGAGGCCCACCATCACCACTATACACATAAGAGGGATCCATCTTCCTATCCATATCACAAAACCTATGTCACTCCAATAAGGAGTGGCACACACCTTAGTTAGTTAAGGGAGAAGTAGATTATTTCTAGGTATCATTATCATCATGTGGATGGGCTCGCTCCTTGCTACTATGTCCAACAACCGAGAGAGATCCAATCTCTATTTGAGGACCTGCGCCTGACCTGGTAGGGCAGTACTACTTAGTAACTAGAGGACTCACACCCTGGTATGATAGGGTAGTACTGAATTTTTTAGTTCATGTGTGGAGCACCCGTGCCCTGGTATGAAAGGGGAGTACCGACTCCTATCATAGAGGACTTGTACCATACCCGGTATGGGAGTACCATATCTATTCGGTCATGTGTGGAGAAATTTCTCCCTGAAACAGTAGGAGAGTATTGACTCCTATCATTGAGGACCCGCACCCTACCTGGTAGTGGAGTAACGAATCTATGTACGTTAGAGTTATGGAGGAATAGCACATCGGAACAACATGGGAGTACCTACATTGATCATAGAGGACCCGCACCCTACCCGGTAGGGGAGTACCGACTCTATGTGTGTCAGATGTAGAGGACCTTTGACCTAATACTATAGGGTAGTATATAATCCACACATAAAGGACCCACTCCCAAGTCCCACATGGGAGTACCTACTCCACCTTTACGAGCGTCACCATGAACTCCCACCCTAGTTGTTTAGGGGAGTAACACCCCCAACAGAAGCTACCCAAATGAAATGAACCAGATCTCAGGACATGGGAAGTCTCATATCTACATAAAGAGATGGAAAAGGAGAACCCATGCCTTGAGTCATCAGGGGAGTAACCATCTTGGTGTCTCTTCATAAGAACCACCTTGATTCTACTCAAAGTCTTCTTGTATTAGGAGAGCCTACACTTCAGAACAATAACCCATCCTACAAATTTCACAAGAACTCACATAGTTAATCTTAAAAGGACCTTCTCATCTCTAGGTTTCCAACGCCACAAACAGATCTTCAAATGAACACTCTCTTTGAATGTTACAAGAGTTTTAGCGAAACAGGGGCCGATAGGGTCTGGGTTTGATCTGACCCAGTCAGACCGACCCAACCCAACCCGGGTCTGACATAAACCATTGGGCTTGGACTTGTCCGGATTTTTCTGGCCTGACCCAGTAGGCTAGGCATGACCTTCCGGAAAAATCCTAACCTACATCGGAGTGGGATGGCTTCTCCAACCTGGACGCGACTCTCCCACTTCCATCCAGCGCCACACAATGTGAGGGTAGTGCCATATCCCATCCATCATGTCTGCATGAGTTGATCTGAATTTTTAAATGTGGCCCGGCCATGTGTGTATGGTCACACGACACTACCAAAGTTAATTTTGTGATTTGACGCATCCATCAAACCTGTGGAAAATGCCATGGGTTTTCACAGCTACTGCCACAGGCAGTCAGTCATCGATGCCCCGAAACATGTTTTCCACCATGTACTGCCACTAGTCATCGCTACGTGCCGCTGTCGGTCACCGCCGGTTGAATTCAGTCGCCACTGGCACCGACAGTGTAACATCCCAGGTAAATAAAGAATAATACATTTTCATATTTATTAATATTTGTGAATTAAATATTAATTTTTCTTCCAAATGGTTTCAATTTTCGATAGAGTACCTGATATGCAACAACAAGTTTCTTTCAAATCTTACGTTGCACACTAATAACTTAATAATATTATTTTAAATGGTAGTTAACACGTAGTCGTTGTATTGGCGGGAATGAATAGAAATAACTACAATATGATTATATATGTTTGTTAAATGTTTTTAAACTTATCTAATAAAAGATAAAGGCTTAAAATAAGGAAAGAATTCAATTTTAAGCATAAATATTGTAATATTCACTAAAAGGTCGATTTATTGCCTTTTGATGGTGAACCCTCTTTAAAAATAGTTTTGGTCACTCTTATACATTCTATTGGACCAAAAAAATCCTTCTTTAGAATCAGGACATCAAAATTTACTTTGTGTATGTTTTTGTTATTTTTCGGATAAATTTCATTTTTAATGAATAAGTGAAAAATGTTGTATTTTAATTCAATACGTCATTTTAATCTAATTTATTTATATGATTACATTATCTTTTGAATTTTTTTTAAAGTAAAATTAGAATATATTTTTACCATTTAATCCAATGGTGTTCATTGGAATTAATTTCACTTTGAAATTGGACTTAAAAAAGTGTCAATCTTTTGATAGATATTGATTCTTAAAAACACGCTATTTGTTTTGACAGTGGGAATTAATTATAAAATTAATTAATTCATATTATATGTTAGGAATTTTTTAAAATAGACTTCATTTTTTAATTCAGAATATCAAAAATATCTTAGGGTGAATTTTATGTTTTTTTTTGAAAAACTTCAATTTTTGATGAATAGTGAAACCACTAAGTGGTAGTTAAAAAAACTGATTTTTCGTTTAAATAAAACTTTACCACTTCTGTGAATTGAATTTCAAAAATCTAACATACATTTTTGTCATTAGTAAGAAAAATTTGGTCCAATGGCATGGAAATAATTTTTTTGGTAAATAGTTACTTTTAGGTTTTATTAATCGCGATTAAAGGTAATTAGTGTAATTTAAGGTAAAAATAATGTTATAATAATATGAAATGACCTTGACACATGTACTACCCTTATTGGATGAGTCATGGCCGACCAATACAATCCATGAGTCAACTTGGGGACCCAATGGAGCCACTTGGGTAAGAAAATGACATTAATAACTTTTTATTTAATGTTAAAATAAAAATGTCAAAAACATGTATTATTTTACTAAAATGCTTTTTACATGGGGTTATACAAGTCATATTTTTGACTATAAATATTAATTATAAAGGTAAAAATATTTCCTACATCATGAGAGTTTTTTATAATTTTTAGACATTAAATAAATTTATTTATTTATGACACCATGATGATGCAACTATTAACTCATTAATGAACGATTTAAATAAAATGAAACGATAAGGAATAATCTAAGACTTAAACTTGTAAAAAACCTATTTTATGGGTTTATTTAGAAACATTATCACATTATACTTGAAATATATAATTTTGGGACCTTTAATATACGAAAATCATTTTAAAATAATGTAACATTTCATGACTTTCCAAGAGTGCCCCTCCTCCCTCTTATAAAAGGCCCCCACCTCTACCACCTTACCCACACCTCTAAAGCCATTGGATCTTCCAAAATATGCTCATTGTATCTCTCCCCATCCCTATATACATCCTAAAAGCCTTATATTATGCATAACTCTCTTTAAGAAACCCTTTTGGTTCAAACCAAAGGGAGTTACCCGATTTAAAGGAAATGTCCTGTCTTATGTTCTTTTGTTTTATTTTGCTTCTCCAATCCCCTAAACTCTTTTTATTAATTTATTTTGTAACAAAAAGGTATCTTAAATATACTATGATGTTGTTATGAGATTTATTCGAGCTACAGTTACACACACCTTCGTCTAATGGTTAAAGAACATACTGTTTCTGTGGATGGAGAATTTCTGCCTCACGAAACGATGATTGTTCAATATTTTTCTAACACATTTCATGGTGGCCAATAATATGTCACTATATTTATATATGATATATTATATTCTTATGTTTTCCATATTCTTCTTTATTTTTCAATTATGGAATACCTTTATGGTTTCCATTATGGGTAAACGCGATATCTTCATTTTAGAAAGTGCGGACTACCACCCCCTCAAAGTGATTTGATTTGTTAATGCCATATGTGGGATGTATAAAGGAAAGAGTTAATGATATAATATATTATATTATACTGGAAATATAATATACCTTTATATCATTATTATTTAATTCCATTAAATATGAAATAGAAATTAAAGTAGCGTTCATGGGTACGTACGGCTTACCGTCTCCATGAAAGGTGAATTTCATTTTTTACCTCTAAATGTTATGAAAAATTATAAATGAAAGTATATAATGTATATATATGATATATATTATATCTAAATAATTATTATAATTCTGTATATAATGGATATTTTATCACATGAACAACTTGTAATTATAAGAAGTTTATTTTTGACTTAAGTAACATTGATCGACAAAACGACTGTTATTAACTTAAATAATTAAATAATGTTAATAACATGGTAATAAGTGATATAAAAGAAATAATGAACTTGATAAAGGTTCTTAATAAAGTATAAATTAACTCTAGTTTATTATTCAAGAGATTAAAGAATGATCGAGTCAAGTCGGACACGAGGTAAGGGATCCTACCTCTCTTTTTCTTTTTAAGTACTCGCTTTTATGTCACTTCTTGTAAGATCATATTTCATATATTGGGGGATGTTCTTTTATATACCTCTTACTGTAATTTTTGTTTTCTTATAATGAGATACCCTATTTTATCTCATCAATCCATTTTTGGAAGCTTTAAGTGGTGTCGTTAGGCTGCCGAAATTTCGTAAGGGATTTCTTATCTCACTTTTAATTCCATGAGATTTCCATTATTCGCCAATTATTTATGGAATGTGGTGTATTGTGTACTTACAATTGATATATATTATAATTATTCTATTTATATACATGGTGTTCTGTAATTAATTTTGTGGTTCTTAACTTTTGGTCATATGACTCGATTGATTTCAGCAAAGTAAGGGGTTTTTCATCTCACGTTTATTCCTGTGAGATTCATGCTACATTTGCCACTATTTCCTTTTGTGTGGTGTATGTACTGCCCATGATTGTATTCTTTGTGTAATATAATTTAATTTATGGGTATTTACAACTTCATTGTATGACCCTTATTTCATGGAGTGTATGTTTTGAATGTTACCCAAATCGGTAAGGGAACCTTTCACCCTCCTCTTTTTAAAAGACTTCTTTTTTTGTTAGGTATTTTAATTTACATATTCTAATGTTGGGATAGGTTATTATATATCCTTATTTCTGTAAATGTTATGTCCAAGTGATGAGATACACTTTTTATCTCTCATCAACTCATTTTCTAAATTTTAAAGTGACGCCGTTAGGCTGTCAAATTTCTATAGGGGAACTTCTTAACCCAATTTCAATTCTTTGGGTTAAAACTCTACTTCCTGATTATTCCATGATATGAATATGTGTCGATGGCCTCTGATTGTTTTACACTTAATATCCACTTATATTGGGTGTATTTATATTTGTCACACATAATTATGTAATTGATTTATCCTTAATCTAAGGATACTGTCTTTGTAAGGGACTTCGTCTCAATCTCCTTTCATTGAGGCATATTTTGTTTTATACACAACCTTATTTTATATAGTGTATAAAAACCTTTGAATTTTAATTTTATTCAAAAGGAATATTTTTATATGAAGCGTTTTACTAAATGAAAAAATGGGATGTTTTTGTCTTACGTGTGTGGCAATAACGAGTTCTCCACCGTCGTGACCATTATTTGAGTTTCGTCTTCCTCTACAAGACATAAATTTTTTAAATGAAAAATAAATACCATGTTTTAATTTTATTATAGTTTGGTATTGAAAATGTTTTTGATAATGTTTTTATTATATCAATGTGTTGTATTGATATCCTGTTATTGAAATGTGGAAATGCTATCTTTCCTTTATGCATGTTTTATATGATACAATTATATTATGGTTCATGGGAATTGTTTATGAAAATGGGTGGTTCTGTGATAAAATAAGGGTGGGTGAGCCCGATATAGTTCTCCAATGCATTGGGTAATGTGAAGGAGTTAAACTCTAAGGTTTCTCTAAAGAGATTTAGGGAATACACTGTGATGGGTATTCCAAACGTAACCATGAGGGTTACTCCCTACGTAAGAATGTTATGAATGCCTCAAGTTCTCTTTATGTCTTATGATTTCAATGAGTTATTCACAAATCTTATGATTTAATGAGGTATTTTTAAGTTCTTTTGTTTTATAAATAAAGTATGATTTCATTGATTCTTATGTATACATGGACTAATGTTTTCATTCTGTATTTTTATATCCCTTACAGAGCTTTTTATGCTCATCCCAAGTTTTTGAAATGTTTTTCACAGGTCAAGGGAAAATTACATGATGTGATGATAGTGTCATGAAAGTTTTAAGAAATAATATATGTTTTAATTTAAATATGTTTCCTTTCATGTAAAAAATGAATATTATCTTTTATGTAACCACCTTGTTTAAATGTGGAATGTAATGCATGATTTATAATCTAATTATCTAAAACTCTAAACCTGAAAAGATCCTCAATGTTAATTATTCATTTAATTCAAGATTAAGTAGTGTTTTAAGGCCGAGTCCTTATAGTTGGTATCATAGGTCAGTTTAGATAACTTTAGAGGTTAGAGTGTTCTTTAAGCATAAGTGAAAAGTTGCGTATAACCACAATAGTTAGTATATTATATGGAGTCATTGTTATTTTTGAATGTTTTAATGGGTTTGAGATAACTTGGATAAGTATATCTTAGTGTTTATCTTCCCCATTAGTACATGATGATTTTTTTAATATACTCACACTGACCTTTTTGGTTTTAGTAAATGGATGGATCTCGCAGGCACCAAAGTAACAGTGGATGTGAAGAAAACTGTGATGGTTTTCTGAAAGAACAATTGAATGATATGGGAGCTGCAATGAGAACTCTTGTGGTTTTTCTCAACCAAATATCAGGAGTCATGATTAACAACTTGAACCTTGGTGAGTTCTCTATTGAATAATGTACAAGATAACCAACTCGATGTGGAAGTTTAGGTAATAATTATAAAGGTAACCATTAGGGTTTATATGATCCTTACTTTTGAGGTAATTATGGGTTACTATATGTTATGATGGAAAATGAAAGGAATGAGATAAAATTGAGGTTAAATTATGTTATTGTTATTTTTGATGATTTTATATCTTTTTTAGGGAATGTTTTAAGAATTATATAGTTTTGTAAAAAGGACAACGTACAGACCGTGTGACTACCCATCGTGTCGGACAAAGCTATGGGAATCGAACCGACAAACAAAGTGCGATTGGTATTTATCACCTACCACTGGATTACATGAAGTCCCTTGTTAGTATGAAAAATTATTTTTAGTTATATAATTTTATGAATCAATAATAAGTTGATTTTGGGTTATCTAGGAAAATATTGACCTATCATGGAGGATATAGGATTAGGTTAATTAATTTTTAATATGATACATTAAGAGCAACTGATGTTATTTGGAGATAAATGTTAATTTTTACATTGGAAGACTATGTGATTAAATCCTTGAAATATTTGGGTTTAAATCTTAGTTTGGTTTACTTTGAAGAATTTTATAGACAAATTGTTTATCGAATGGTCTTCATTGAACTTTGGGTTTTGTTTGACAAATTTTGGAGATTAAGAATATATATATATTTTTTATAAAGGATTATCCTTTTTTTTGATTATCTGATCTTTTTCTAACAATTTTAGTTTTGGTTAATGTCTAAAGACATGGGAAATATATAGTTCTATTTTTTGGATTAGGTGATTCTCTAGAAGTTGATTATAGCGCTTTTAATGTGAACAAGTCATCCTAAATACTCATTTTTTGGAGGAAAAATGAGTTTTTGTAAGAAATATAGTAAGAGATGAAAGTCTACATGACAAGTAAGTATGTTTCCTTGTGATTTAGTTAAGATCATAAATAAATTCCTCAATGAAAAGTAACTTAAAACTAAAATGTTGTCTGTTAACTTTTCCTACTGGGGAGTTAAATACCATTTAACCCATCACAAGTTTGTAATTTTCTTCGGGTTAACTTTCTCCTAATCATGTTTTCTATCACTCTCCATCAGAACATGACCCTTTTTTTTCTCTTCCATGTCCATGTTTTCCTATATAGAATCCTTGTATGGGTTAACTCGGGTGACATTTGTAATTCTCATTCATTATTTTAATGTGACAGTTTTACTGACTCTTGCACTGATGTGAGACTTTCAATGATGTTTCCAAGCCCAATTTTTAAATTGCGAGGACGAAATTCCAAAAAGGGTGGGAGGATGTAACATCCCAGGTAAATAAAGAATAATACATTTTCATATTTATTAATATTTTTGAATTAAATATTAATTTTACTTCAAAAGGGTTTCTATGATCGATAGCGTACCTGATACACAACAACGTGTTTCTTTGAAATCTTATATTGCACACTAATAATATAATAATATTATTTTAAATGGTAGTTAACATCTAGTCATTTTATTGGCAAGAATGAATATAAATAACTAAAATATGATTATATATGTTTTTTAAATGTTTTTACATTTATCTAATAAAAGATAAAGGCTTAAAATAAGAAAAGAAATCAATTTTAAGCATAAATACTGTAACATTCACTAAAAGGTCGCTTTATCACCTTTTGATGGAGAACCCTCTATAAAAATAGTTTTGATCACTCTTATACATTCTATTAGACCAATTAAAATCCTTCTTTAGAATCAGGACATCAAAATTTACTTTTTGTATGTTTTTGTTATTTTTCTGATAAAGTTCATTTTTAATGAATAAGTGAAAAATGTTGTATTTTAATTCAAAACCTCATTTTAATATAATTTACTTATATTATTAGATTATATTTTGAATTGGTTTTAAAGTTAAATTAGAATATATTTTTACCATTTAATCCAATGGTGATCATTGGAATTAATTTCACTTTGAAATTGTATTTAAACAAGTGTCAATCTTTTGATAGATATTGTTTCTTAAAAACACGCTATTTGTTTTGACAGTGGGAATTAATTATAAAATTAATTAATGAAAATTTTATGTTAGGAATTTTTTAAAATAGACATCATTTTTGTATTCGGAATATCAAATATAGATTAGGGTGAATTTTTTGTATTTTTTTGAAAAAATTCAATCTTTGATGAATAGTAAAACCAGTAAGTAGTAGTTAAAAAAATTGATTTTTCATTTAAATGAAAATTTAACACTTCTGTGAATTGAATTTCAAAAATATGACAAAAATTGTTGTCATTATTAAGTAAAATATGGTTCAATGGGATGAAAATAAATTTTTTTGGTGAATAGTAACTTTTAAGTTTTATTAATCACGATTAAAGGTTATTAGAGTAATTTAAGTTAAAAATAATGTTATAATAATAAGAAATGGCCTTGACACATGTCCTACCCTTATTGGATAAGTCATGGCCGACCAAGAAAATCCATGAGTCAACTTGGGGACTCCATGGAGCCACTTGGGTATGAAAATGAAATTAATAACTTTTTATTTAAAGTTAAAATAAAAATGTCACAAACATGTATTGTTTTACTAAAACAATTTTTACATTGTTTTATACAAGTCATATTATTTACTATAAATATTAATTATAAAGATAAAAATATTTCCTACATCATGAGAATTTTTTATAATTTTTAGACATTAAATAAGTAAATTTATTTATGACACCATGATGATGCAATGATTACCTCATTAATGAACAATTTAAATAAAATGAAAAGATAAGGTAAAATATAAGACTTACACTTGTCAAAAACCTATTAGATGAGTGTATTTCGAACCCTTATCACATTATCCTTGAAATATATAATTGTGGGACCTTTAATATCTGAAAATCATTTTAAAATAAAGTAACATTTTATGACTTTCCAAAAGTTCCCCTCCTCCCTCTTATAAAAGACCCCCACCTCTACCACCTTACCCACACCTCTCAAGCCCTTTGATCTTCCAAAATATGCTCATTTTATCTCTCCACATCCCTCTATTCATCCTAGAATCATTACCTTAGGCAGAAAGCTCTTTAAAAAACCCTTTTTGGTTCAAACCAAAGGAAGTTACCCGATTTAAAGGTAATGTCCTCTCTTATGTTCTTTTGTTTTATTTTGATTCTCCAACCCCCTAAAATCTTTTTATTCCTTTATTTTGTAACAACAATAGTATATTAAATATAATATAATGTTATTATGAGAAGGATTAAAGATACACTTACACACACCTCCGTTTAATTGTTAAAGAACATACTGTTTATGTGGATGGATAATTTCTGCCTCACGAAACGATGATTGTTCAATATTCTTCTAACACCTTTCCTGGTGGCCATTAATATGTCACTATATTTATATATGATATATTATATTCTTATGTTTTCCATATTCTTCTGTATTTTTTATTTATGGCATACCTTTATGGTTTATATTATTGGTAAACGCGATATCTTCATTTTAGGAAGTGCGGACTACCGCCCCCTCAAAGTGATTTGATTCATTAATTCCATATGTGGGACGTATAAAGGATGGAGTTAATGATATAATATATGATATTATACTAGAATTATAATATACCTTTATATCATTATTATTTCATTCCATTAAATATGAAATATAAATGAAAGTAGTGTTCATGGGAACGTACGACTTATCGTCTCCATGAACGGTGCATTTCATTTCATACCTCCAAATGTTATGTAATATTACAAATACAAGTATATAATAGATATGTATGATATATATGATATCTAAATCATGATTATAATTTTGTATATAATGGATATTTTACCATATGAACAACTTGTAATTATAAGAAGTTTATTTTTGACTCAATTTCCAATGATCGACAAAATGACCATTGCTAACTCAAATAATTACATAATGTTCATAACATGGTAATAAGTGATATAAAATGAATAATGAACTTGAAAAATTTTCTTAAGAAATTATAAATTAACTCTTGTTTGTTATTCAGGAGATTTAAGAATGATCGAGTCAAGTCAGACACGAGGTAAGGGATCCTACCTCTCTTTTTCTTTTTAAGTACTATATTTTATGTCACTTATTCTAAGATCCTCTTTAATATGTTGGGGGATATTCTTTTATATCCCTCTTACTGTACTTTTTATGTTCCTATGATTAGATACCCTATTTTATCTAATCAATCCATTTTTTGAAGCTTTAAGTGGCGTCGTTAGGCTGCCGAAATTTCGTAAGGGATTTCTTATCTCACTTTTAATTCCATGAGATTTACATTGTTCACCACTTATTTATAGCATGTGGTGTATTGTGTACTGAAAATCGATATATATTATCATTATTCTATTTATATTCATGGTGTTCTGTAATTTATTTGGGGGTTGTTAACTTTTGGTCATACGACTCGATTGTTTTCAGCAAGGTAAGGGGTTTTTCATCTCACTTTTCTTCCCGTGAGATTCATTCTACATTTTCCACTATTTCCTTTTGTGTGGTGTATTTACTGCCCATGATTGTATTCATTGTGTAATATACTTTAATTTATGGTTTTTTACAACTTCATTTTATAACCCTTATTTCGTGGGGTGTATTCTTTGAAAGTTACCCAAATTGGTAAGGGAACCTTTCACCCTCCTCTTTTTAAAAGACTTATTTTTTTGTTAGGTCTTTTAATTTACATCTTCTTATGGTGGGATATGTTATTATATATCCTTATTTCTGTAAATGTTATTTCCAAGTGATGAGATACACTTTTTATCTCTCATCAACACATTTTATAAATTTTAATGTGACACCGTTAGGCTGTCGAATTTCTATAAGGGAACTTCTTAACTAAATTTCAATTCTTTGTGTTAAACCTCTAATTCTTGATTATGTCATGATATGAATATTTGTCGATGATCTTTTATTGTTTTAAAATTAATATCCACTTATATTGGGTGTATTTATATTTTTTACACATAATTATGTAACTGATTTATCCTTAATCTAAGGATACCGTCTTTGTAAGGGAATTCATCTCAATCTCCTTTCATTGAGGAATATTTTGTTTTATACAAAACCTTCTTTTAAATGGTGTATAAACCCTTTTTAATTTTACTTTTTTTCAAAATGAATCTTTTTATATGAAGTGTTTTACTAAATGACAAATTGGAATGTTTTTGTCTTACGTATGCGGTGACAACGACTTCTCTGCCGTCATGACCATTATTTGAGTTTCAACTTCTTCTACAAGACATAACTTTTTTAAATGAAAAATAAATACCATGTTTTACTTTTCTTTTATTTTGGTATTGAAAATGGTTTTTATAATGTTTTTATTATATCAATGTGGTGTATTGATATCTTGTTATTGAAATGTGTAAATGTTATGTTTCCTTTATGTATGTTTTATGTGATACGATTATGTTATGGTTCTTGGGAATTTTTTATGAAGATGGGTGGTTCCGTGATAAAATATGGGCGGGTGAGCCTGATATAGCTCTCCAATGCATTGGGTAACGTGAAGGAGTTCAATACTAAGGTTTCTCCAAAGGGATTTAGGTAATATACTGTGATGGGTATTCCAAACGTAACCATTAGGGTTACTCCCTACGTAAGAATGTTATGAATGCCTCAAGTTACCTTTATGTCTTATGATTTCAATGAGTTATTCATAAATCTTATGATTTCATGAGGTGTGTTGAAGTGATTTTGTTTTATGAGTAAAGTATGATTTCATTTATTCTTATGTATACATGGACTAATGTTTTCATTCTGTATTTTTATATCCCTTACTAAGATTTTTATGCTCATCCCATGTTTTTGAAATGTTTTTCACAAGTCAAGGGAAAAGTACATGATGTGATGATAGTGTCATGGAAGTGTCAAGAAAGAATCCGTGTTTTCTTTTAAATATGTTTCCTTTGATGTGAAAAAATGAATATTGTCTTTTATGTTACCACCTTGTTTAAATGTGGAATATAATGCATGATTTATGACCTAATTCTCTAAAACTCTAAACTTGAAAAGATCCTCAATGTGAATTATTCATTTAATTCAAGATTAAGAAGTGTTTTAAGGCTGGGTCCTTATAGGCAGGCTATTCTACGGACCACCAAACGAGCCCTAGTGATCCATTCTTCGAACTTGAATGAGCCATGTGATCCTTGAATTGTGTTATTCACTTCCAAGGGTTCAAAACATCATTGTGATTCCTTCCACTAGAAAGATATTGATTTCTAGAATCTCACGTACCGCTTCGATCCACCATCCATCATCGTCATTGCACCACCCTTTTGATATGTTCATATAAGATCTGTGATATTGATTCATTATGCCACAAGGTGAACGTGTGATTATCGTTATTTCATATCCCCATAGAGAATGAAGAACATACAGGGATAAAGAGGAAAGGAACACAAGAAACCAACCCAAGGAATTATTTTCGTCTATTTTTCATTGTAGCCTTGATTCACTCCTATTAGAAGGATTAAAAACGAAACAAAATCATCCTGCAAGAATAATCAAACCGTGGGTTGACCTATTCATGGGTTGATCCGAATTTTTCATTTTAGAAACAAAAACAGGGAAGATATAATTCAAATAAAAACCCCTACCTAGAGTTTGTATCACTTGACGGTGTATATTGAAGTTAGGTCGCCACATCGATCCTCGTTCCACTAGCATTCATCGATGGTCAATTGTCGACGTCCTGTTCAATCATGTTCATTGATCCCACCATCATTGTTCATTCACCAAGGAATTATTCAAGCTTATCATAAAAATCCATCATACTCACCTCCGACTTTGGATCCTTGATAAGCAATTACGTTGCAAATCATGATTTAGCATTTTTTATTATTATACATTGAAGAGTTGTTACACTATTTCATTAATGAGTCAACATTTCAGTTTCATTTTATTACAAACCATTTCACTACAACGGTTTCAAAAGCTCAAAAATAAAATAAAACATCCACTTTATTTTATATTATTTTTTTCTTAAAAATTCTGAAAATTAACTTTCCCGGTCGACCATTGTTAGTCAATGTTAAATCTTTTCTTGGTGAATACAAACATTCTAAGTGAAATGGTTCCATAATACTTTTAATATGGGAACCAGTTCAAAATTTGAAAAACCCGCTCGCACGATATTTTAATAGATTTTTAAAAAAGTTCTAAAATCCATTCCTACCGCACCAATCCTCGGAATAACATTCCCTCTCAGATATTGGCCTCGAAATAATTTCATTTAATTTAAAAAAAATTCCATGGAATTATAGGCCATTAATTGTTATGACTTTTAATTGATATTAAATAAGAATAAGAACATTTGATGTTTAAAAATACATTTTTCTACAAACACAATTTTTTCTTTATATCTTATGTTTTCATGGAAAAGTTATATTTATAATTTATAAAAATTTAATTTGATTAAATGGATTCCAAATTAATAATAATGACATAAAAATTATGTAATAGGGATTATCTTATATATTCAGTAAAAATATAATTAAAATGGTAAATAATTAAATGAGGAAAAAGTAGGTAAAAATTGGTAAAAATAACATGGCTGAAATTTTTGATAATTAAAATGATATAAACCCATTATATCAAAAAAATTCTTTTTTGAGTTTCAATATTAAAATTATCAACAACATTTTCTTATCTAACTTTCCTATATTCTATGTGATTCCAACATTACCCTTCACATAAAACAAGTTTGTGATAAAATGTCCCTCATTTTCTCCTATAAAAAGAGGCATCTTCAATAATTCAAAAAAAAAACTTATATCCTTGGTTTTATAATAAATCCTTGTTTTAATTAAACCTTCTAAATTCTTCAACCTCATTTGTATGTTCTTGGTCACAAAAAGGAGGCCAATGTCCTTCATTATGAAGGAAGATATTGCGAGGAGTGATTCCATCAATTTAACAAGTTCTTATTCATCCCTTTCATTTACTTTTTCATCTGCACTCATCCTAAATATCGTTATCCAATATGATGTTATACAATTGAAATAATTATTATTTTTAAAAAATTATATTATCATAATATAACTCTATGTTCTTACTCATTCATTAGTAAAATGTGTTCTTTTTTGGGTCAATTTTACCACATTCATGAATGATGCAATAACATTTTCATAATGAATGATTAAGAAAACATAAATAATAATAATATAATTTAATAATGATTAATTTAATATTTTTTTTATAATTTTGTAATGGTAATATATAAATATATCCATTAATAAAATCGATTCATTTTATTAAATCAAAATTCCTTAAAAGGATATTTTAACAGCTCCTTAGGAATCATCAGCATAACCTGCATAAAATGATCAATGGATTTTAAAAATACATAAAAAATACCTATGTATCATACATGGAAAATTTTTATGTGATAACACATTATAAAGGATTAATGAATAGAACCTCAATACCAATGTTAACATAAAATAAACAGGACTGTTAACATTTATATATTTATTTTAACATAGAGTGTTGAACAAATATATAATAAGAAATTATAAATGAATGGTATAAATTAAAATAAATATAACTATAGTTATGATATTTAGGAATAATAATCCTAAATTTATTATACAAGGATATAGATCACACTTAAATGAATGAGAATCCAAGGTAAGTGAATTTTGTTGACTCAATATCTTTTCATTGAAGCATACACCTTCTTCTTTTACTATGTTCTTATATGATTTTTAAATTATACCCTATTATTTAATTATTTATTATTTATTATTTATATTATATGGATATGAATTTATTTCTCATAAAATCCTTTTAAATTTATTGGTACTTCTTAAAAAATATGTTTTAAGGGTTTTTGTTAACTGAACTTTAATATATTGAGTTATAAAGTTTTTTCACGGTATTCATTATTCTATGTTTTTTTAATTATATCCTACGATTTTATTATAATTTTTTTACTCTTTATATACTACGAATTTTAATTTATTTTTCATAGCCTTCTTTTCAAATTATTCTTACTTCATAAATTTCATTGTCCAAAAGTGTTTCATTCCAATTTCACTTAGAAATAAATATTGTTTATGAATAAATTTCTATTAGGTAAAATTTTCTGTTATTTATATTTAAAACGGAATATTTTTTTACTACCATATAGTTATTTATATGGTTTAAATGTATTATTAAAGTTTAATATCCCTTTGGTTCATAATTCATTAGAAAGGATACCTTGTAATGGAACTGACCATATCAAATTTTTTCAGATGAGAATATTTCTCGTATATGTGCATGATTTTCATACTATTTTATATATGTCCTCATCCTTATTATTTTTGTTGAAAATTTTCTATTAACATTGAATTCAATTTTTTAAATGTGTGAAATAAATATTTTTTAACATTTTTCACAAAGATACTTTCTCCCGTCATTGTCTTTAGTTTTCCTTATTAAGATTATTTTCCATGTTTTCTTAATTTTCCAAAATAATTTTTAATTACTTTCTCATTATTTTTCTAAATTTATTTTTTATGAATTATTTCCTTTTAAAATATTATTTATTAAAATGAAATTGGAATTTATTCTTATTTTTGAAAATTATCAAATGCTCTTATAAAGTGTTTTCTCATCTATGACAACATCCTTTAATGTTTTTATGCTTCATTGAGGATATCATCAAATTATGAAAACAAATTATTTTAAATAATGGATTATGATTATGTCTTGTATAAATATTCATGAAAACCATTTCTTTATCCTTGGTTAATTATTATATTATGGAATTATGAATGTGGTCATGTTCATGTGATACAGATATGTATGGTTTATCATTATATGATGGTTGAGTCTGATATTTTACTCCAACTTTTTGGATAAATATTAAAATATTATGAGATAATGATGATACATGTGTACCAAACTAAATTTATCTATATTCAAAACCCTATGCTTAGAACTGATTGTACTTAGCTAAGCCTACAACTCTATGTATATATCTTATTATGTTTATCTATGTTCAAAAATTTATTAGTATACTTGATTGTGTTTATATATGTTCAAAACTATATGCATGGATATGATTATGTTTATATATGTTATCATCATTATGAATAAACCCGATTGTGTTTATCTATATTAATAATGATACGATATTCCTATGCCTGTGTTTATACCACATGCCTATGTTATTCCCCATGGATCATGATTATTTTTTCATGTTTCCAATGTCTTATTACATAGTATATGTTATTATTTCATGATGATTTTTTAAGGATATATATCCTTATATCATGATTAATCGATAAATATTTTTATTTTATTTTCATTTTAATCATATATTTCTATCACATTTATGTTTTATGATATTATTATGATCAAGTCCTTTATGAATCATTAATAAGTTTTTTCTTTATATGAATTTAAACTCACTTCTTGTTGTGTTTACCATTTACCTTGGTTATTTCATCATGGAATATGTTTAGAAGGAATTCATGTGTGTATAATTTTACAGGATACATTAAATAAATAATGTGAAATCACACATTCTTGTAGCTAATCTCCAAATAAACCAAAACATTGTGTATTGAGACTTTGTGTTTTATTTGAAATATATAATGTTTAAAATACAGAAATGATGTAAAATAAATGAATGTTTTGCTCAGGATGTATCAGTTTAAATTAGATCAAGGATTTGTTATTTTTGGTGAATATTTTATAAACACCATGAGGATTTAATCTAAAAACCAATGTTATACCAAAAGTTATGTTGGATGAATGAAATATGACACAAGTTGAAATGAATGTGTAATAACTTATGACACATTTGAATTTATTTTATTTGTTATATGATTTTTTTACTCTTTTTATTATTTCTTAAAACAAATAAAAAAGGTTTTGGTTTTAGAAAATGGTTGGAACTTGTAGGAAACCTTAATCACTAGTGTAATTGATAATGTAGTCATTTCCCTAATGTGAAGACAAATAGTATGGAAGGTTGAATTAAAAATATCATATATATTTTTGCACAACTATCTCAAGTTATGATTAAGAATCCAAACTATATTTAACTACCAATCACACAAAATAAGATAAAAGTAGATTTTAATGGAATTTAATGTTATAAAGACAATAGGGTAATTAATATTAAACTTACAACCTGTCAAAAATGTGTGAAGAATCACCAGGGGAAATTTCTTTAAGGATTTGGAAAATGTTTTATGTGTTTTAAATCATGGTAATGAGAAATGAACTACATAAGAAAAATGAATATTTTTGTTAAGATGATGGGAAAAATAATTTTATTTCAGGTGTAAAACAAATAATTCAATTTTTTAAATGTGAGGAGATTGGGTAATATGAAAATAGATTTACCAAACCAAGTGTTAATGAGGATAATAGGAATAAAAAACCTCCTAATCCAAGGGAAAAGAGTAAGGATTATGTAATCAAAATCACTAAAGTGGAACTTGAAAAAAATGTTGTAAATGTATACTCATCAAGAACTAAAAATTTCATATTTGATTTTGGTTCTACCAACACATTTATATCTTCAATGTTTTCTTAAAAAATAAAATCACCTCCAAAAAATTTAGATATTGAATTATTGATGAAAAATCATGGTGGTATAATGATTGAATCCCAAATCTATAACACATATCTGATATAATATTTTGGGAATGTGATCTCTGTAGTTGAATATGATTTGATTTTGGGAATATATCGTGTAACATCCTAGTCCCAGAAGCCACTAAAACAGTGCTCTGATTCGGGTGGTTGCAAGACCTTAAGCGCGACTCCCCGTATGCCAATGGTTGCCGACTAGCAGCGGGGGTCTATGTAGTCAAGTGGGGAGACTATACCCCCTATTTATCAGAGTAATCCACAACAGAATAACCAAATAGCAGAAACAATTACCAATAAACAAGGAACATGTATAACAACCAATCCCAACAATAAATATGCCACATCATACTACAAGTGCAAAGTGTACAAAAGCCCAAAATGAAGACAACGGCCAAAATCCCCAAAATAGTCCCGAATCCAGGTCTGGATCCTCCACCAAGTGCTAACCATATCCACTCGACTATCTAGCAAGGACCCTTGCCCTTCTCCTGACCTGAAAACATGAAGTCTGCTCGGGTACCCAAATACGGCCCGAGCAGGGTGTGAGTACAACTTAGTAGGCCACCACCAACGGTGTCTATAAAATATCCAGTATAAACAGGTAGTGCACGAAAAAGGAAAATGAATGATAAATTCCAAGTAATTATTTAAGGTGCCTTTAACCAATTTTGATCTAAAACCATTACCACTTCCAATACCATTCATTTTACCCCAATTATCATCATTTACCATTTTGTCACATTTCCATGGGTTAATCACATACATTATGTTACATGGGTATAAGGACAACAATCACATGCCAGAGGGTAAACACGTCGTTATCCTATCTCAATAGGACTAACTCCCTCATAGAAACCATATCCTCACCTCAAAGCCTCAGTCCGGGTGGCTGCAACCGTTAGGAGAATAGACCCTCAGTCCCCTTTCCGAACCCATGCAGTTAGGGTAGAGTTTAGAGCCTCAGTCTTCACTCGACCCGTGGGAGTAGATCCTTAAGTCATACCCCACTCTACGAAGCCATGTGCACATGCTTATATATAAGTAACCATCAACCATCCAAACCATTGACCTTTGTTAAACACTATTCACAACAACCCACATGGGAAACCACATCATGCCTTAACCCATTAACACATTACCATTTCACATCATTTAACCATTCACCCAATTCCCATGTGTTATGCCTATCTCACTAAGCATTCAACATTAAACTCATAATCTTTCTCATTATAGTCTTTAATCATTTTACACAATAACCCATTTAACCCGTTCATCATTCCCATGAATCAACATTTAACTCATTTCAAATAACCCCTAGGTAATTTCTAAATCTAGGTGAATCACCTAACATCTATTCCAAGTTCAAACAATCATTCCAACATAGTTATCAATGGCTCTACAATTCATTACAACAAGGTCACTTGTTTAATTTCAAACCCTAAATCTGAGAAAAGCCGGCACATCCCATGGATGGCCCCAATTAGGTCAAGTCTATCCCAACACATCCCACAGGGATCATGAGGGTTCCCATTTTCAATTTTAAATAGCATTATTACCAAACATGCCAAGGTTATCCAGAACATAACCAAAGTAAATAAAGAACACAACTAAACATGCACAAAACCCAAAATAACCATGGGATATCACTTGTAGACCACCTACCTTGAATCCACGGTTGAATGCGCCCTCAATCGAGTCCTTAGACCTTGATCTGACCAACCATTGGAGATTCAACCTAAATCACACCCAAAAGATAGGGTTTTAGAGCTTCAGAATGAGAGGGAGAGAAGATACAAACCCCAAACCAAAAAGAGAACCAAGGATGAGATTAGCCTTACCCGGAGCTTCGATCCGCAACCAACGACGTACAAAACAGCCAAGAATCAAAGGGGAACCACCCTTTGTATGCTTGGGTCGAATTGGTTTGTACTAGGGTGAAGAGGGGAGGAAGAGAGGAAAATCTTGAGTGAGGTTTAAAAATCCCAGAGTGGAAATTTTGTAATTTTTCCCAACTTTAAGTGGCCGCATGGTTTAGCCGCACGGTTTGGCTAACCGTGCACAAACCGTGCACATGCCACTGCCCGAAGGAGGAGGATCCACAAGATTTAGCCACACGGTTTGGAAAATAGTGCGAAAACCATGCACTGACTTCTGTCCAGAGGAGGAAGGGTCGCACGGCTTAGCCTGGGTAGGCCGCACGGTTTGGCTGACCGTGCGTAGGCCGTATGTCCTGGCCTGTCTTTCCCAGTTTTCCTTTCTTTCGTGCCCCGAGCCTCCAGAACACCCCCAAGTTCTCTCACACCTTTGGAAGACATCCCTTAAGGTCTAAAACAAGGGATTCATCCAAAACATAATTAAAACATTCCTTTCCAAAAACAGGGATCTTACAACCTCCCCAACTTATAACAGCTCGTCCTCGAGCCAAGCTTCCAAGCCTCATTGCTCCACCGAAGAGAAGAGTTCGGGCCACTGAGCCCACATATCTGATTCCTGCTCCCATGTTTCTTCCTGAACAATCCCATACTTCCATAGTACTCGCACTAATGGAACAACCTTTCCTCGCAAAACCTGTTTACTATGATCCACCACACGGACCAGATGCTCCTCAAAGGACGCATCGGACTCAAGCTCCACATCCTCAACATCAACCACGTGAGATGGGTCAGGGTGATGCCGTCGAAGCTGTGACACATGAAACACATCATGCATCCCACCATACCACTGTGGAATAGCCAATCAATATTCCACTGGTCCGATCCTCTCCAAAATCTCAAAAGGTCCCACATACCTGGGTGCCAACTTTCCCTACTTCCGAATCCGATGGTGACCCAACCTTGGCGACACCCGAAGGAACACTTTATCACTCACCCCAAACTCAAGAGTTCTACACCTCCAATATGAATAATACTTATACCTACTCTGAGCCGTATCCATTCGCTTCCTGATCAACTTAACTCTCTTTGAAGTCTCCTGCACGAGACTCGGTCCCAACAACTCAGATTCACCAGCCTCTAGCCAACACAACAGAGATCTACATGGCCTCCTGTAGAGTGCCTCAAATGGTGCCATATGAATCATAGCTTGAAAATTGTTGTTGTAGGAAAACTCAACCAATGATAGGTGCCTTTCCCAAGATCCACCAAAGTCCAAAACACAAGCTCCTAACATTTCTTCCAACACTTGGATCGTACGCTCCGACTGCCTGTTCGTCTGTGGGTGGGAAGCCGTACTCAAAAACACTTGGGTACCAAGAAACTTCTGCAACCCTTTCCAAAAACACGGTGTGAAATGCAGATCTCTGTCCGAAACTATGGTCCACGACACACCATGAAACGACACTATTTCCCAAACATACAGCTCACCCAACTGGTTGACTGTAAAGGTGTCCTGAATCGATATGAAATGAGCCACTTTCGTTAACCAATCCACAACCACCCATATTGCATTATTCTTTCGTTGCATCCTAGGAAGACCCACGACAAAATCCATTTTTAAATCATCCCACTTCCATTCAAGAATGGGCAACAGATGCAACAAACAACCTGGGCGTTGGTGCTCGGCCTTCACCTGGTTCCAGGAGAGGCACCGTGCCACAAATCCCGCAACTTCCTTCTTCATTCCAGGCCACCAAACTACCTTCGAAGATCACGATACATCTTGGTCAAACCAGGATGCACTGCCCACTTTCCAAGTTTTGGTTATACACCATAATTCCTACCGAACACGAATCAAGGGCACAAACTTTCCCCACAAGAATTCCTCACCGCAGCCACGACACAAGCTGAAAAAATTCTCAAGGATTTATCGACTGCAACCGTTCTTACCAAGAGAACTTCATGGGGAAAACATAGGTGGAAACACCTAACTCACAACACAAGGAAACTTAAAACACAACTTCTCATCATCATGGGGAAACCAATCGTCACCTCATCTGCCCGATCCTCTGCACAACTCATGACCCCAAATCACTTGGTGTCATTTTCTGTTCACCCAACTCTAATGGTGACCCAACCCGGTATCACCTGGAGGAAAACACATGACCCTTCCAACCACATCTCCTGAAGATCTCACTCCACAACTATACACCCAATGAAAAACAAATCTCTCAGCTACATAACCCGTTAAACTATTCCAAAGCTCTCTACCAGTGCCAACTCACCCGAACGGTGACCACTCGAGTCCTTCCAACCCAAAACTATGGTCACGTCATCAACCGTCCATTTATCTGGTATGGTTCTCTCTACCATTTCCGGTTACTTGGAACCTCCTCCATCGACGAAGGACCACTAGATCTCAACCCAACCTTCCCATTGCCTAACACATTCTATCTTACCAGCCCCAAGCATCCATAGGAGCATTACCCTGCCTTGGCATCCAGCCGCACCGTCACAACCATTGGGAAGACATTCCTACACCATCCATTCAAAGAATAAGATCATTATGACCTCACTTAGGTTCAAATTTGCTTTGAAAGGTGCTTTCCGTTACAACATAAGCCCGTAAGTGGTCACTCTCACCTCACCCATTCATGTTTTCCATCTCACGTCAGACCACCTTTGACTAGCTTTCCCCAGAACACCCACCGAGGTCATTTCCCGAATTCCAGTAGAATTCATTATCATGGAATTAGCACCCTCCAAACTATCATCGAATTCACCCTTGGCATGACCCCACATCACATGACCTAGGTTCGTCCAACTTCACGTCATCCTAAAACCACACAAGGATGATTGAACCAGGTCTAACCCCAATCTCTATTGGAGTTATAAGACCTCAACTTCCCTTGCCAGAACCTGTTGTCATATCCAACCACATCCTCCCACGACTCAGCACAAATCTCACAAGATTCACTTTGAACCACCCTAAGATCAATACAACACTTGGCTCATTTGTCACCACATCCAAGTCCCACATGCCTCTCCAAGGAACCCGAAACACACATCACCGGTTCCTCATTGCTACCATGGTTCCACTACACCGTCTTGATGTTATCTCTTCCACATTCAAGTATGATTTACCACTACCCACCTTAGGAGTGTCGTTACCTTTTCTCACCATGAGGGATTCCAACCCCCGCATCTTAAAACCGATCACAAACCGAACCCCAAACTTAGACATGGTCATCCAACCTTTCTCCCAAAACAAGGAAACAAACGTCACCTAGTGCCCATTCTCAGCCTCCATGAACAGAACCCAAGGCATTGTCAACATTCGACCCATCCCGAGGTCTCCACCCTAAGCCACCGAGGGTGTACATCCCATTATCAGACTCCACACATATCGTTTCCTTGTGAGTAAAATCCATGATTTCCCTCATCCAAACAAACACCTTCATGTCTGTTGGCAAGAGCTAGAGCTTCTCAACATACCCTGGACAATGTCAAGATGTTGGGCATGCTCGTCACTAGCTGAGGTATGCTAAGAAGGCGTCGAGGAACACCACCACCAACTTACCCATTTCGGATGTCATGCTATGGGACACCATGACCTTCCAGGAATCTCAGGATTCCCTGTCGAACATGCCACATCAACAATTAACCATCACCACTCAGGTGCGATCTCCAACCAAGTTCAACCATCGCTCCACAACCAACCCATTCATACAGAAGTTCAGCCACATGACCCACCCTTACCTTGGGTGTCACCATCGAGTGAGAGTATATAACCATACTTTATCCACCCTTGTCTTTCCTATTCAAAAAAACTTCCATAAATCCATCAATCCTCACTCAAACAGGTGATTCATGCATTCTAGCGATACAAATATACGAAAAAAACCTTACTCCTTATCACAAACACTAGGGTGCCCTTATGAAAGAACCAAGAACAACTAGACCACCAACCTTCCCACTTACCCTTACGTCATAATACTGCACCACACAACACTTGATTCCCCTCTTTCAAGGTCCAAAACATCCATAGGTGTGACACACACCCAAAAGAACTAGAATCCTTGTCCGACCACTCTCACAGGTCACCTTGAAGGTTGAACGATACCAACTCCCTAAAAACACCACCTAGGCCATAACATGACCGGAAGGCCTCACAATCCAAGCCCAAAATCTCTACTAGGGCACTCTCATGGCCCAAACCCATGCATACAAAGGGATAATCGACAACACCAAGGATACCCACATTTGCTCTCAAACATTCACATTCTGAACTTGTCATTCACTCAGCACTTCGAAAGAATGACCGATAGAATTTAACCACAAATGGTAAGATCCCACACGATCAATCCTTAAACAAACCATTCTTCATTCATTACCCCAACAACCATCATCACACTTAGAACACCACCCCCTACCATACCTACCACGGTCATGGTCAATATGGGTAACCAACTTACTCAATCACAAGTCTTTTATCAATACATCATCAAACCAATTATTCGTTCACAACACGATCCTTTCCTCTTAGGAACATTTCCCATTTCACAACATGTTAAAATCATCATTTTTTCACATTTACACCTTTCATTAGGTATAATTCATTAACAATTTTACCATCACTATGCAACACCCTTTTTTTCTTTTAGACACCGAATCAATCCTTGCAATTTATCACAACCCAGAACCTTAACCCGGTTACAATATTTCTCATTTTCTTTCCTTTTATTCACCCACTTGTTTTATTTCATTCATCTCATAATTTCTTGATTTCATGAAATACATGATGCATCCTACTTTTCTTGCCTCACACACCCTCCCTGTGCGTGTGCCTAACACAATGCATGTCACCTATCTCCCTAGGTGCCTATAAGGATGCATGAATGCAATTCCTTGCACCGTTAAGGCTACGTTCCAAATATCATAAAATAGTCACATCAAACCACATGTGCATCACCCAACGGTGAAATATCATCAATTGTAACAACAAAAACCCAAGAACAACAATTCCCACTCGGGGTGACTTGGGTTTCCCCCATACCTGGGTTAGCTACTCCCAAGCACGAGCTCATTACCAAGTCCCGACACGTCTTAACCCTTGGATACCAATCCCAAATAACAAGACCTTAGAGAAGGAGAAGAAAGACCTCATCTGATACAACTTTGTAATGTCCCCATCCCGGAAGGCACTAAACTGGTGCTCCAAGCCGGGTGGTTACACGACCTTAAGCGTGCCTCCCTGTATGCCAAAGGTTGCAGACTAGCAGCAGGGGTCTATGTAGTCAAGTGGGGAGACTATACCCCTATTTATCAGAGTAAGCCACAACAGAATAACCAATAAACAAGGAACATGTGTAATAACCAATCCCAATAATAAATATGACATTTCATACTACAATTGAAAAGTGTACAAAATCCCAAAATAAAGACAACGGCCAAAATCCCCAAAATGGTCCCGACTCCCAGTCCGAATCCTCCACCAAGTGCTACCCATATCCACTCGACTATCTAGCAAGGACCATTGCCCTTCTCCTAACCTGCAAACACGAAGTCTGCTCGGGTACCCAACAGCGGCCCGAGCAGGGTGTGAGTACAACTCCGTAGGCCACCACCAATGGTGTCTAAAAAATATCCAGTATAAATAGGTAGTGCATGAAAAAGGAAAATGAATGATAAATTACAAGTAATTATTTAAGGTGACTTTAACCAATTCAGAGCCAAAACCATTACCACATCCAATACCATTCATTTCACACCAATTATCATCATTTACCATTTCATCAAATTTCCATGGGTTAATCACATAAATTATGTTACATGGGTCTAAGGCCAACAATCACATGCCAGAGGGTAAACACATCATTATCCTATCTCACTAGGACTAACTCCCTCATAGCAACCATATCCTCACCTCGAAGCCTCAGTCCAGGTGGATTCAACCGTTAGGAGAATAGACCCTCAGTCCCCTTTCCTAACCCGTGCATTTAGGGTAGAGTTTAGAGACTCAGTCTTCACTCGACCCATGGGCGTAGATCCTCAAGTCATACCCCACTCTACGAATCCATGTGCACATTCTTATATATAGTAACCATCAACCATCCAAACCATTGTCCTTCAGCAAACACTATTCACAACAACCCACATGGTAAACCACATCATTCTCATGAATCAACATTTAACTCATTTCAAATAACCCGTAGGATATTTCCAAGTCTAGGTGGATCACCTAACTTCTATTCCAAGTTCAACCAATCATTCCAACGTAGTTATCAAGGGATCTACAATTCATTACAATAAGGTCACTTGTTTAATATCAAACCCAAAATCTGGGAAAAGCCGGAACATCCCACGGATGGCCCCAATTAGGTCAAGTCTATCCCAACACATCCCACGGGGATCGTGAGGGTTCCCATTTTCAATTTTAAACACCATTTCTACCAAACATGCCAATTTTATCCAAAACATAAAGAAAGGAAAGCAAGAACACAACTAAACATGCACAAAACCCTAAATAACCATGGGATATCACTTGTAGACCACCTACCTCGAATCTGCGGTTGAATGGGCCCTCAATCGAGTCCTTAGACCTCGATCCGACTAACCTTTGGAGCTTCAACCTAAATCTCACCTAAAAGATAGGGTTTTAGAGCTTCAGAATGAGAGGGAGAGAAGATACAAACCCTAAACCAAAAAGAGAACCTAGGATGAGATTATCCTTACCGGGAGATTCGATCCGCAACCAATGGCGTCCAAAACGGCCAAGAATCGAAGGAGAACCACCCTTGGGAAGCTTGGGTCAAATTGGTTCATCCTAGGGTGAAGAGTGGAGGAAGAGAGGAAAATCCCAAGTGAGGTTTAAAAAGCCCAGAGTGGCAATTTTTTAATTTTTCCCATTACTAAGTGGCCGTACAGTTTAGCTGCATGGTTTGGAAAACCGTGCGCAAACCCTGTGTACGCCACTGCCCGAAGGAGGAGGATCCACATGATTTAGCCACACGGTTTGGAAAACTGTGCGCAAACCGTGCGCTCACTTCTGTCCAGAGGAGGGAGGGTCACACGACTTTTCCTGGGAAGGCCGCACGGTTTGGCTAACCATGCGTAGGCCGTGAATCCAAGCCTGTCTTTCCCAATTTTCCTTCCTTTCATGCCCTGAGCCTCCGGAACACCCCAAGGCCTCTCACACCTTCAGAAGACATCCCTTAAAGTCCAAAATAGGGGATTCATACAAAACATAACGAAAATGTACCTTTCCAAAAATCGGGATATCTATCAATATAGAGGCTATATTAATTTTTAGAATAGGAAAATTACATTTAATGTCATAAATAAACCCACGATATTATATTAGTAAAAGGTGGATTATGAAATCCCTATGGAAATTAATTCCTATAAAAGGGTCTTAATATAGACGGTTATTTAGGTCAAATGGTTGGGGAGAAACTCACTATTAAGGATATTCTAATTGAAAACAAATACATTGATGATTTTTTGAGAATAGTTGGCTAGTATTCTCTTAGATCATGAGGTTTAGTTTTATATAAAACTCATACTTACTACCACTACCTCATAAAGGACGCCTTATATAATTCCATCAATTTAATTAGAATAATTAAAGTAGAAACTCTAAGAGAATTTTGATATGGGTTTTTAACACCCTAGTTCATCATTATACTATGAACCTGTCCTATTTATTAATAATAAATATTAATCAATGTTTTTCTCATTGATTATTTCTAACATAACAACTTCATGATCAAGAAAATGTATTATATACCCCATATTGATTACTTATTCAATAAACTTTGAGGGTATCAATACTTCTCAAATATTGACCTTTAATTTGGATATCATTAAAGATTGGTGATTTAATATGATGTACTCAAGAAAAACATCAGTACAATATATAGAAACTTTTATTTACTTGTGATTACATTAAAACATAAAAATTACCCTTAAATATTAATGGGTATAATGAATAGAATATTAATAGATTACCTTAATCAATTTCTAGTATCCTTTATAGTTGATTTATCATATATTCCAAAAGTAAGGAAGAGTTTAAAGATCATTTGAGGATTGTGCTGAAGACCTTGAGATACAAAAATATATATAACAATTTTACCAATTGTAAATTCTCATTAGAGTATGTATCATTATAGAGTTATATACTCCCAAGAGAGGGTAAATCAATAGATCCTCAAAAGATAGAGGTTATTGTTGAATGGCCCAGACTATCCACTATAATAGAGATCTATAGTTTTTTTGTGATTGAATGGACATTATCAATGCTTTGTGAGAAAGTTTTCATGACTGTAAAATTCATTAACCAAGTTTACTCAAAATGGATTCAACTTCCTATAATAAATGATTACATAGAATTTTTTATGGATTGTAAGAGATAGTTTTTCACTTCACCTATACTAAAACAAACATATAGTAGAGAAGGGTTTGTTATATATAGTGTGTAATGAAATAACTCGAGTTACCCGTAAAAACTGGAACCCAATTCAATCTTCCACATAACCTAGGTGAATTCCCAATCCCCACAGACTGGAGAATAGAACCCAGGAATCAAAAAAAAAACAAAGGGAATTATTTTTTCGAACATAAACTAGATACAAGGAATATATATAAATAAAATAAATAAAAGTGAAAAAAAAACAATAAAAACATATTCCAAAACTAAAAGAAAATATTAGTATCAATAATACTCAAAAAATGGAATAAAATGAAAAGGTACATGTCCAAAAAAACTAAAGTAAAACAAAAATGGAAGAAAAATACTCTTGTGATATGTTAGAAATCCCCAAAAATATAACCACTAGCTACCCAAACCCTGCTAATAGGAACATCAATACCATACTATAAAGACTTAACTTCCCCTATATCAAAAGTTATAACCAGTTTTACACAATTAAGAACTAGGGTATTGGGTGTAAGCTAAATATGTTCAGTTGGATCCCACCTAGGTGTTCCATATTAAGTATTTGTACAAATAATCCCAATATGATCATTTTAAAGATAACATGGGATGATACGTAGTAAAATAGTTTTATTTCAAAATCATTATATATATATTCGCCTTTTCTATAGTTCTAAAACAAGAAAGGTAAAATATTTTCAAAGTAAAATTTTATATAACCATTTATCAATAACCAAGGCACATATGTGAAATCAATAAAATTACAAGAAAAATAGTAGGTAAATCACACCATGAATAAAAAAATGTTAGTGTATCAGAAAAATTGTACCATAATAAATGACAGGTGTGAACCCAAATCCATAGAACAAAAGCATAAAGATTAGAGGAACACCCCATGAGTGAAACAACCCAATAATTTCAATAATATGTCTCTAGAACAACTGGCCTAGTGAGTAAAGGAACACCTGATGAGTGAACCCTTTGATAATAAATTGGATTATGACCTTAAGTTTCACCTTCCACAAAATAACTCAAGTCGTTCAATGTTTTTAATTTCTAAAATATATTCAAAAGGGTTCTATACTTCATAAAAATTTCCAAAACACCTTTATTCTATAAAAAACATTCAGTGAAAACCCATTTCTAAATCTAATTGAAAAGTATTTGAAAACATAATTTTCATTTTCTAAAATAAGGGAAACCCATATTTTATAAAAAATACATTTACACACACACAAGAATCATTCCAATTCATTTATAGAAAAATTTCATAAAAATAGGAGTAATATGGTTCATCCAATATAGGATACATACATAACCACTTATCTGAATCTTAGGTAGAACACTTTCCAAAATGGGATCCACCATCCCCATAATGAAATCATAGGCAAAAAAAGAGTACCTAATGATGATTCCAACCTCTTAGAATCACACTCCATAACAGAACGGTTAAATGGAAAGGTTATGTCACCTATACCTCTAGAGTCGCACATTCCACACCAAAGCCAAAGAAAGGACTGGACCATAGAAGAAAATAACACAATATTTCTAGAGGTATAAAATAAGAATCATCATCAAAAGATCAACCAATCCACAAAAATTTACCAATACTACAATCATAATAAGATAAATAATAAAATAGAAAGGATTCTTACCTAAATAGAAGCGATGAAACCACCATGGAGATCGAGTACTGAATAAAGTGATTTCATAGAGGATGAGATGCCCAAAATCTCTAGTATGACCCTAGATCTAGAATTAGGGACAAAAAAAGCTAAATGAGTTATGATTTATTATTGTAGCACATAAAACCTATAGGGAATAAATGGTTTATATGGATTTTCTGTGTAAAATTCCCATAATCCATAAACACTGAAAAATAAGTCTTATCTTGTTAAATAACCCCAAGTGATTATTTTACAATGTGAAATATATGTTGTAAAATTATTTTTAATCCTAAAGGGGTTTATAGCCTAGCCTATGAGATTTACACTATAATCTACCATTTTATGATGTAAAAATGTCCTAAAGGAATTAACCAACCCAGGATCTTTCAATAACTCCCAAAAACAACTCTCAAGCTCTTTGAACCATAGAAACAAACTCTTTAGAAGAAAGATAATACCTTAACAATATTAGATGATACATAGTCCTAATTTAAAGAAGTTATTGAAATGTTTCCTTTCTCAAAATGACATTGTGGTATCTAATTTCTCACATCATTTAATGGTCCATGATAAATATTACTCGATGTATGGTCTGTAGCTATAAATGTTAATATTTGGATTGAAGATATGAAGGGACATTTGGAATAAATAGTTGAAACTAATGAAAATAAAAACATAATCTTATTATGATGGAAACAATGAGTTTCTTAGCATTAACCAAGATAGCAAGACAGATATATCATTAGAAATTATATCTTCAGTTTTTATTAGTTAGAGAAATTAAAATTGCAAGGTCACAATTTATTTAAGGGGGAGAATCTATCTTCATAAATTGAAGTGTAAATATTATTTACCTAAGTTATTTGTTTTATTATTTATAACTAATCAAAACATAAGTAAGATGAAAATCATATAATAAATGAATAAAATCAACAACAATCTATTCACTCATAATGGACCATTACAACAAAAGTACATGAAACCATGTATTACATACCCTAGATTATTACATACCATGGATGATTTTATCCCTTAAAATCACATAAACTAGAATGTGATTACAAATAGAAAATAAGAATATTTTTTTGACTAGGAAATATCATGGATCATCTCCACCCTTGAGAATAAATATTAGTTGAACTAGAGCTATAATGAGAAATATTATGAACGGATAAATCATATTGTAAATTCCAAAATGAAAACTATTGGATTAAGAAGTGTGATTTGTGAAGTTAATATGGAATATATATATATAGGATGTACCCATTAAATGACCATTATTAAGGGATATATATATCCATCAGTTATATTACCAATAAATATGTTATTAGTTTGGAATTACCGATATGGAGTTAAACCACATAAATTTTATTTAGATGTTAAAATTATAAATTTTTATTATAAATAATATATTTTAAATAAAATAAATTATTTTAATAAAATAAAATGAAACAAATTCACTGGAGGAAAACCATTGATTCTAAAGAAACCTTTTTTATGAAATATGTATTTTTATTAAATTTATTTCATTTAAATAATGATATAAAAAGAATGTATTTTTATGTAATTATTATTAATATAAATTAGTAACACTAAAGAAATATAGAAGTACATCTAAGGAATAATAATATAATTATAGTTGAATAAAAAATTTGGTGTGAAAATATACTTTTCATTATATATTATTGTATATTTATATTTGGAGTGTGAAATATAATATATAAACAAAAAAAATTCATGAATTTTTTTATTAATTAGTTATTAATAAATATAAATTCATTTATTATTAAAGAAAACTATTTATCATAAAATTGTTTTTTCTATATACTGTGTATTTTTATTTTAATAAATTAAAACAATCTCAGTTAAAGATTGATTTTAATAACATTAATTATGTATATACGCATTCCAAAAACATACCAACCATATAATTAATATTAATAGGAAATGAATAATAATATAAAAATTTTATTCTTAAAATATATTTTTCAAAAAGTTGTTTTTTAGGAAATATGCATTTTTTATTTTAAAAAAATAATCATTTTTGGATTTAAGGACGATTTTATTAAAATTTAATTTTTATACGTTTAAAAAAAAAATTTAGAACAGATGTTTTTATTAGTAATTTATATGAAATAAGAATAATAACACTAAAAATTTAAATAATATTTTTATATAAAATTAATTTTTTTTCTAGAAATATTATGTTTTAATTTTAAAGTGAAATTTATCATACATATATATTGATCTATATTAAATAGAGACAAAATTTTATAGAATTACAAAAATATGAGTTAGGAGGTTTCCACTTATGTTTTTAGTTAGAATAATATTTACCATGGTAAATAATTAAACATGTTAAAAAAGTAAAATTTGATAAAATTAACATGGATGGAATTTTTGACAATTAAAATTATAAAAAACTATATTAGAATAAATATTTTATTTTTGAGATTAAATCCTACTATTATTCCTAAAATTTCCTTACCTAACACACACAACTCACATTTGATTCCCTCTTTACCCTACACCTACCTAAAATTTCCAAAGAAATGTCCCTCATTTTCAATTAAAAATGGATGTATCTTTCACCAACTCAAAACCACTTAAATCCTTTAGTTTTCACTAAAATACCTAAAAAAATTTCCTCTCTTAAATTATTCTCCCATTTTTATTATCCTTTAGTCAAAAGAGGTTGGGTAGGTCCTTCATATAGAAGGAAAACATTGCAAGAAGAAGATATTCTATCAAAATAAGTACAAGTTCTTCTCTATTCCTTTCATATAATTTTTCATATCCCATATTGGTAAATATAATTATAAAATATAATTATTCAATGTTAAAATCATTATTCTTCTTAAAAAATGATATTATAATAATAAAAATCTATTTTCTTACTCATTCATTAGTTATAACATGTTATTGTCTCTGTCAGTTTTCCACCTACATGAACAACACTGTAATGTTTCCATCATGAGTGGTTAAGAAAACTAAAATAATGGTAATATTACATAATAATGATCAATTTAAGATACTTTAATCATTATGTAATAGTAATATATATATATATATAATTATATGCATTAATAAAAGCAATTCATTATATTGAATTAAAATCACAAAAAGGATATTATAACCATTTTTATGAAAGGTCACTATAAAATACGTATAATGACCTTTTAACTTTAGAAATATAAAAAAATAAACCGATTTAAATTTCATGGTCATTCTATATGTTTGAAAAACATAGAAAATGAGAAAAGACTAGAATTATCATATAGATGATAGTAGAAAACAAATAGAAAAATTAAAACCCTAATAATAATTTTAATAAAGAATGGTTAATTAATGGGTAATAATAAATTATAAATGATTGGTATAAAATAAAATAAAATAAAATAAATTTATTTCTTATATGTGTGATTAATAAAACTAAATTTTATTATATATGGAATTATATTATGTCTGACCGAGTTGGAATCTAAGGTAATGTGTTTTTATTCACTCAATCACTTTTCATTTAGTCATACACAGTCTTATCTGACTATGTTTTTATAAATTTTTTATTCTTCCAATTGTTTACATTATATTTTATATCCTCTTTTTCCCATGTATTTACATTTTTTATTATAAAATAATTTCTAATTTATTATTTCTTCTTAAATTATAGCGTTGTAGTGGTTTTTTGCAACTCAATTTCATTTCATTGAGTTATAATATTACTTATTGATCTTCATTTTTATATTTTTGGGTTTTTTGTGTCATATGATTCTATTATATTTTTTTCCCTCATTATATTTTTGGTATTTCAATTTCATTCCTCTAATCATCCTTTCAAATTTTTCTTAATTTATAAATTCTAATGTTTATAAGAGTTTATTTCCAATCTCACTTTGAAATCATTACTTTTTATGAATAAAATTCAATTGGGTGATATTATATGTTATTTCCCTCTAAAAACCATTTATTTTACCCTCTTTTTTTTTATTTTCGTGGTTTACATCTATTCTTACCATTTATGCTCCCTTAGGATCACAATTCATCTGAAAGGATGCTTGTAATTAGAGATGAACTTATCTCTTCTTTTCAATCCAGATTATGTGTCATCTTTTTTCATAATTTTAATATTCTTTTATGGAAATCCTTATAGATACTTATATAATTACTTGAGTTAAATTTAAATTGATTTTTACATTCATTATAAAATTGTGGAATAAATCTTTTTTTATTATTTCCACAAAATTAGTTTTTCTATATGTATCTTTAGATTTATTTATATATACTTCTTTCCATGTATTCTTGGTTTTTCAATGAAATTTTTACTTAATATATCATTCTTTTCTAAATTTTTTTATAAACTATTTCCTCTTAAAATAAAATTTTTCAAAACTAAAAGGGAATTTCTTTTTTATTTCTCAAAGTAAAATTCTAATTATTTTGTAAAGTGTTTTTAATTTATTTCCACCTCCTTTAATGTATTGTATTCTTTACATGGGATATGTTCTAATGATACTATCCAAATTATTTATCGTGATGGATTATGATCATGTCTTATGGAAATATTCATGAAACCCATTTATTTATCAAAGGATAAATTTGATATGATGGAATTATGAATTTGATCATGTTCATGTGATACACATATGTATAGTTTATCATTATATTATAGTTTAGTTCAATACTTTCCTCAAATGCATTGGGTAAATATTAATATATCATGATATAATAAGGATATGCATGGATATAATTTTGGTTATCTATATTCACAACTATATGGGTATACTTGATTGCATTTATCTATGTTTACAACTCTATAATTGGACTTGATTGAGATATTTACAACACTATACATGGGCCTGATTAGGTTATGAATAATGGTTTTATGTAGGGTTTTTTCAATTAAGAGTAATAAATAGTGATGGTTTTTATGGGATATATTAATGATATTTCATAGGATAAGAATATTGTATATATATATTCTCAAAAGACATTAGACCTTTACAGTCCTCAGGTGTGGGTTTTTCAAATGTATTAAATATTCTTCTAAAAATATGTAATATTCATATTTGAAAATAATGGGTTGTTATAGTTGGTATCAGAGTAGGGTTAATCAATCTTTGGAGATTATGGTTAAAAACATTGTTGAAAACCCTGTGTATACATCTATGTATAGGATAACATACTAATGTTTTTTTAATGACCATGAATATCCTATGGTAAACATATGGTCTGTTAGAGAGAGATGAAAGTGTCATGATTTAGAAATCCTAGGAGTAATATTTCATGATTATATGATAGTTCACTCTAATTATTAAGGTATGATGCTTACAATTGTTTTAATTTTATTCAATAGATGGAATGAAGATAAATCTTGATAAAAATGAATATAATAGACAATATAATCATTTTACACTAGATAAAAAAATGTTGTTGGAGATAAAATGAAAAACTACATTTCTATGCTCACAAAAATTTCTCTATCTATGAATGATGCTGAATTATAAATGAGAAAAAGAGGGAGAAAATTATGTTGAGTCCTTCATGATGCAACATACTCTTTATTTTAGTGGTTCTATTGATCCACTAGTTTATGAACAATGTACAAATACCATTAGAATGATATTTTCCATTCTCCAGTGCTTAGTGGATGAAAAATACATTTTTCATGTCTATTGTTTGGAAGTAAAATCAGATCAATGATGGACTCTAACAAAGAACACTATATAAAATGAATAAGTTGACTCTATGTAATGGTATGAGTTTAAGAGATTATTTTATAATAATTAATTTCTTATTATTCGTTCGATGAAAATGAATACGCAATTCCTTGACATTAAGTAGAAGGATGATGAATCTGTTGGAACTTATGAGGAAAATTTTACAAGGCTTGAGGTGGACTTGTGATATTACCCTCTAACTTGAATGTATGATTGATCAATTATTCAGTGGATTAGAACCATGTCACTGAAGGGTGTTATCCATAAGAGACTTCAATATCTATAAAAAAATTGTTCAATGTGCTATAAATGCAGAAATTGAAATTGGGGATTCCAATCATTCCAATGGATTTGATTAGATAAAGAATATTGAGTTCCATAAAAATTTAAATAAATCAAATGGTGGAAAGATATCCCATCCATTTTCATGTTAGAAATGTAAGAATAAACATTAATATAATTTCTTGAATATAAGTAGGAGGTTCTTTAAATTTGTTAGGGTGGATCATAAAGCTTGTGAATGTCAAAAGGGGAGGAATAGGCTTGTTAATCCAATGGAGGAAAATAAGACACCAACTAATGCACCAACTAAACTCTAATGATTCAAGCATAAGGAATATGGGAATTATGCCAAATAGTACATGAATATGAAGGTTTTTTATAATCATCATCAACAACATCTTATCCCAATGACGAAGGAAAATCTTATGCGATCATGGATGTAAAATATGGTAATGAGAATGGTATGGTGGAGGGTACAATTATCATCCACTCTAGAACCTCTAATGTCCTATTTTATTCTGGCTCTACCCACTCTTTTATATCTAAATATTTTTCAAAGGGTATCAAATTACCACCTTAAAATTTAGATATTGAGTTAGTATAAAAAACTCTTAATGGTACAATGGTTTCATATCAAGTCTGTAGCTCTTCTCTTATAGACGTTTGCGGGAAAGTGATTCCTACAAATCCTTTGATTCTACCTTTATTTGAATTTAATATGATTGTAGGTTTATATTGAATTTATTTTTTTGGAGCCCATATCAATTTTTTAGGAAGGGAATTCACATTTTGTATTCAAATAAACCCATCCTCATTTATCATTTTTAAGATAAAAAAGAACATCCAATAGAAATAACATCCATTATATGGGTCTTTATTCCTATTAAAAAGGGATGTTTATCTCACTTGGTTGGGGAGAAACTCAATATTAAATATATGCTTATTGTATGAGATTTTTTTGATTTATTTCTAGAATAATTTTATAGTCTTCCACCCAATCGTGATGTTGAGATATCAATATAACTCATACATGGTTCTATAATTATTTCAATGAATCCATATAGAATGAACCTAATAGAGTTATAGGAATTGAAGAAGAAACTACAAGGGAATATTTACATGGTATTCCTTCATCAAATTGCCTCATCATAAGGCACATATTTTCTTTTTATTATTAAGAAAGACATATCAATGAGAATTTTCATTGATTATTGAGAACTTAACAAGATCTTCGTTAAGATCAAATATCAAGTACCCCATATTGATGATTTTTTGATCAACTATATGGAGATAAATACTTTTATAAGATTGAAATTTTTTCTAAAAAACATAAATTGAGGGTTAATAAAGAAGATATTCCAAATATGAAATTCTATACAAGGTATGGAAACAATAAATTTGTAATGATTCCATTCGAACTTAAAAATTCCCCACCATCTTCATGTATTTAATGAATAGAGTCTTTAGATATTAACTTTTTTAGTTTTTGATATTCTTTAAAGATTATATTATTATATATTCTAAGTGAAAGTAAGATCATTAATATAATTGGAAAATTGTGCTGAAGACCCTGAGGAAGGAGTAGTTTTAGGAAAAAATTTCCAAGTGTGGATTTCAGATTTAGAAGAATTCATTTTTTGGTCATATAATCTCATGTGAGGGTATATCAGTAGATCCTTCCAAGACATAAGTTTTGGAATGTTAGACTAGACCAACCTTGGTTATTGGGATCAATAGTTTTCTTGGTTTGGCTAGATATTACTGTTGTTTTGTGGGAGTTTTCTTGTGACTATCTAATACACTCACCAATTATAATTATAAGGGAGTTACGTTCTTAGATATAGAGGAATTAGAAGATAATTTCAAGGATCTGAATTGAACGTTGTCTTGTGAATATATTCTTACTCTACCCTATAGAGGAGAAATATTAGTGATCTACTATTATGCATTAAAGATGGGGATAATATGTATCTTAATAAATAATGACATGGTGATAGCTTGAGCATCACATCTATTGAAAGACATGATAAAAATTTCTCAAACTATGATTTAAATATGGAAGTGGTAATTTTTTTCATTGAAGACATTAAGGAATTATCTTTACGGTTAAAATTGTGAAAAATATATAGATAATAAAATTTTAAAGTATATTTTCACATATAAAGAGTTGATTATGCACCATGGAAGATGGTTGGAACTGAATAAATATTTAGACAACTCAATACATTACCACCTTGGGAAAGAGAACATGGGGTTTGATGATTTAAGTAAATAAGATCATGCTTTCTTATAAATGTTAAGGATAAAAAATATCCAATAATTATTTATTTTCAAAGGATAGATCTATACATTTTGAAGGAAGGGGAGAAATTTTATCATTGTCAAATGAGAGTTCAACCTTCTATCTATGTGAGGATTAAAGAGGCCTAGAAGGAAGATATATATCTATAAAAGAAGGTGATAAATTTTTATAAGATAAAACTTTATTGTGATGAAAATATAAGGTTTGTAAACCATATATGTGTTCCTTCCATACCATATTTTAAAAAGGATCTATTGGAAGAGGATGGAAAAACATGATTCTAAATTCATCCTAGAACTAAAAAAGATGTATAGAGATATGAAAGAGTATTTATGGTGGGAAAACATGAAGAGATATATTTAAAAAAAAATGTATCTCAGTTCTTAGTTTTTTATCAACTTATGTATGGGATAAAAAAGTCTAAGGTGATGTTACAACCATTAACTATGCCAGAATGGAAATCAGAAAACATCACTATGAACTTCGTCATTGGACTCCCCATTACCTCAAATAGAAACAATGCTATTTAGGTCATAGTTGATCTCCTTATAAATTTGAAACACGTCATTATTATCAGCTAATATTTCTCTATTTATTATCTTGTCATAATATACAGTAAGGAAGTAGAAAGGTTGTATTGATTACCACATTATATTATATCTAATTTGTATATGAAGTTTACATCGAAGAATTATCAAATTCTTAAAGATGATTTGGATACATAGTTGAGTGTTAGAATGGTTTATCATCCTCAGATTGATGGTCAGTCTTGGAGAACAATTCAAACCCTAGGTGAGATATTTAGATCTTTCTCTATGTAATTAAAAGTTTTTTGGGAACAACACCTCCCATTGGTGGACTTTTCTTACAACAATAGCATGTAATAAAGAATTATGATGTATCCTTTTGAATCCCTATATAGAAAGAAATAAAAAAACAAAAGTGTTGATATGAAGTTGTATAAATAATGATATTGAGACCCGATTTAACTAAATAAATGACAAATAATGTAATATGCATTCATTAACACATAAGGGCGGCACACAGTTGATTAAAAGTTATGTAGACAATCATCAAAAAAACTTGGAGATTAAATTAAATGATAATGTATTCCTAATAATCTATGCTTTGAAGAGGGTTATGTAGTTTGCAAAGAAGGTAATTTGTATCCCTAGATATATTGGTCCCTTGTAAATTTTTGATCATTTCTAGATAGTAGCTTATCTTTATATGCATCCACCTAATTTCTCTCAAGTTTAAGATGTGTTCCATGTATCTCTCCTAAGAAATTATGTACCTAATCCTTCACATGTATTGAACTCATAGGTCATACCACAAGAATAATATCTATCTTATGAATAAAAACTGGTGTATATTATGGATCATAGAGAGAAATGTTTTAGTGAAACCACTAATTTTAAGAATCTACATAGAAATATGCGGATGTGATGAAACAAATATATCCCCATTTTTATATATTATGGAGATTGATTTTGAGGGTGAATTTAATTTTAAGGGGACTAGAATATGACACTTATATATTTTATAATTTATTTTTCATGAAATAATTTTATTTCTTTGATGGCTATCATTATAAGCAACACCGAGTTTAAAAAAAACCGCGATATACTATTAAAATATTATTATTTAAATTAATAGTTTTCACCTATCTATAGAATTATAGGGTATAAATAGGACTAAATAAACTATAAAAAATGTGCAGTAACATATGTATAAAATTAATTTATTTTTTACCAATTAATTACAATTAAAAATTGCAATGATTTAAAAATAAAAAAGAGGGTTTGTATGAAAAATTGTTCTTAGGTGAAAATTTATTATATTAATAAATCAAATTTAATCAATATTTTTGAATTATTTTAATTAAATTTATATATTATATATTCAATCGAATGTTTTAACATTAATTTAATATTTTTTTAAACATTGGATAATAAAAAAAACTTTTTTACAGAAAATGTATTTTTATAAAATCAATTTTTATCATGTTTTGTGTGCTTATATTTGAAATTAATTTGACCACCTTATAGATATTGAATTTAATAAAATGTATTACATATCTGGAATTAGAAGGTTCAAATTTCTAAAAATATTACCCTTTTATTTTCGGTTAATAAGAATAGTAACCTTGGTAAAATTTATCACCTTCATAAAAAGTAATAAGGTTAGTCAAGGTTAAAACTAAGTGATAATATGATATTGTTTCATAATAAATATTATTAGATGAAGTTAATTAGGACCTTATCATATTATTATTAAATTTTAGTTTTTTGATTAAAAATTTTCTATTAAAATGACCAATATAATATTTAAGTAAAATAAAATTACAAAATGTAACCCTCTTTATTTTAAATATATTTTATGTGTTCACATCGGAAAAAATAGTAATGATTGAATATTAATATTCATTTTGGGGATAATGAAATTATATTCATGATCTTAATTTATTTATAATTTTTTTGACTAAATAATTATCTTAAATTCATTCACAATGTTAATTCTATACATATATAATTGATAGAAAAATAAAATAAATAATTTAATAAAGAAAAAACTAAAATAATTCGAGTGAGTTATAATGTTATAGGAATTTTATTGATCAATATAACATATTAGTGATGATTAAAAATATTATATTATAATAAAAACTTTTTATTTATGTATTTCTATTTAAATTAAATGAATACTATCAAAATTGACATTAATGATATTTTATCAAAATAATATTTTATTAAATTATTTAAAAATTATAAAAATCATGAAATATGATAAGGTAGATAAGATATGGTCTAACATTTCTCCAATATGTTATTTCTGATTCAATTTTCACCTTACAATTAATATTATAGCCCATTAAGAGTGAAAAATACATTAAAGTGGTCAAGTTTAAAATTGGTTAACAAAGGTTTTAAACTAAAAGATATAGTTTAAAAAACAACTTAAACCATTCCAATTTTTTTTGGTTGATGGTATTTTAAACCCATACTATATTATATTTGAATCCATGGTCTTGTGGAGTTATTTGGTCTAGATAATTAATTTATTATAATTTCATCCTTTATGAAATCCCATGAGTGACCCTCCCCTCAATTATAAAAGAGAACACCTCTTTTCAATTTTTCACCATACTTTGAGCCTTCTAGATTGACTATAAGATAATAAAAAACCTTCTAAAATTTATGTTCCACATTATAGATGTGTTGATCCTCCCAAAAGAAAAAACCAAGGGTGATTATATGGATATATAAAATATTTGTTTCAAATAATAAGAATTAAAATAACTTTCGAAGAAAGTTGATCTCAAGATAAGGGACTTTTGTTTAACATTTATATTTGTGAGAAAAATTCTATATTCACCGCTCATTTAATTTATTTGGTGTATATAATTCTAATAAATGTATTTTAGGATTCTTATTATAAATTTTATATGAATTTTTATATCCATCTAATGTTCTTTTTCCCATGTGTATTACGAATCAAATGACATCAAACCAGTATGAAATTTATATTTCAATACTATTTTATTTATTATTTTTATACTTGAATTTACATTGAGGTAATTAGATTATCTTTATTTGAGGAAACTATTGTATTTTATTATCCTCTATTTATTTCTTAAGAATATATATTTTTCTTTTATTTTCATCACATTAAGTATTTAAAAGGCTAAAAGTGTGCTTTTAAGGAAAATCATCTTTATTTCTCCCTTCAGAATAAAATCCTTTTTCTTCTGTATCCATATTTTTTAAAAATGATTTCAATAATTTTTTTAATATTATCTTATGATTGTTTAAATTCATTTTTACACATGAATTGGTTTTTAAAAATATAAGAAAGAATGTTTTCATGTTCTAGATGAGGTAAGTTTTGACTTTTTCTACAAAAACGTGAATGAAATGTTTTATTTTTACTTATAGGACATGAGTGGAATTTCCCACCATCATGATCAATCAAATATTTTTATATTCCTTTACAAGTTTCTATAGTTATTTTAAAGAAAATTTTTTCCATAATATTTTGGAAATATTTTATATTTTAATGAATTGATTTAAAAATGGAAACAATATATTACTCATGAACATTTAAAATGGAATTTCTATTAATTATCGACAAGAAAATCCTGTGTTTCTTATGTTTTATTGGGGGAATGATCTAATTTTACTATCCTTATTCTTTGTCTACATGGTTTATGATTAAGAAGATGTGATGTTTATGAAACCCATTTATTTTTCATGGGTTATGGTATGATGAGATTATGAAATTATTATAAAATTCATTTTATTTTCATGGTTTATGATATGATTATATAATGCACATTTTATGATCTTGTGACACATATTTTAGTGGTTTTGATTATGCAATGGGTGGTACCAGAATTCTACATCTATCCAATGCATTGGATAAAGTATTGTATCTCATTAGATAATTATAGGAAACAAGTTAATGTGTTTGACCTATTACAAGAAATAAGTTTATGTTCTTGATACATTAAAGGAAATAATTCAATGTGATTAATCTATTTTGGGAAACACATTGATGTGCTCAATCCATTATAAGAAACAAGTTGTTGTTTGCTGTGCACTATGGGAAATAGGTATTCAGGATTGATCCATTATGATTTGATGGACTTGGTAGTTAACCTCGATATATGAAATGGTTTATATACTTATGATGGTTCTACAATTCCATGAAATGAAATTATGGTTCATGTTTTATTTAGGATGTTTCTTAATTTTGAAATTATAATGCTTTAGGCCTTTACTCATGTTTTTGATCTTTGAAGGATGGGGTATAAATATTGTAAGTTATAAACATGATATCATACCCTTGTTTCTATCTTATGACTTTATATGTTCATCTATTTATATTCCTCATGCTTACCCTTACCGATCATATGATCTATCCCTTTATTATGTTTCCTTTCCCTAGATTATGAAGAATGGTTTTAAGTTGGGTTTTTCGATGAAGAGTACTAAATTGGAAGAAACTTATGGGCGATGTTAATGATCTTTCATGAAAATAGAAGATTGTGTATCTAGCCTTGAAAGGCAGTAAACATTTATTTTCCCCGGTCATGTGTTTTGTAAAATTTATTTAATATTCATTTAAAAACATGTAATATTTATATATGAAAAGCCTGGGTTGTTTTATGTTATTCTAGATCCTTCTGAAGAACATTTAGTTTAATTTTATGCATCATGTGTGGGATTATGGTTTATTCTAATTCACCATGACCATGTTGTGGCATGTTTCTCTCACCATTTATACCCTCATGAGAAAAATTATCCCACTAATAACATTAAATTAATAGTGGTGAATAATGCATTGAAGAAATGGAAACATTATATCTTCCAATATAACTGTATAATGTACTGGGCTTCTACAATTTTGTAATACATTTTCTTCTAAAGGGATATTAATATTCGATAGTGTTTCTAGGTGAAATATCTCCAAACCATGGATTTTGATTTATCCCGCGTCCATAGTAATGATAATTTGGTGGAAAACACCTTGATCCATAAGTTTACAATGTAGTTGGTGAAAGAATAAGTGGATGAATGGAATTATGTGAAATTATTTATTGTGTTGTTTCAATATGTAAAATAGGTGAATGATTAATAATTATTGACTAGTGTATAAGTCACACCCTCCTTGTATGATCAGATTCACCTAGAGTAGGTTTTGAATAATGATTGTTAGTGTTTAAGAAGAATTCTAAATGGTGGCGATACCTTGGGTGATTGGTCTTGGTATCTTTATAGTGCCATTATTTTTAGTAATAGGTTACTAGTTCATTTGATTTTTTGGTCAGGGTGATGTAAGGTGGTTACCATTCGAGTGTGTTCATTCAACCTGGTCCTAAAATAATGTTTTGTAATCCCAAAAAATTGTATTGGTGGTCAAGGACAAATCTAACAGTTATTAACTATATGTATTGATGCCTTAACTATTATAATATTAATGTTGCGAATCAAAATTTCATGGTATTATGGAAAAATCCTCCCATTATGTTGTGAACATATGATGTAATTTATATGGAATTTGTGACTGGATCCAAGTGGTATAAATGCTATTTGATTGATTGTTGAAAAATTGTTGAAATCAAATCAGTTTCTTCATTATAAGGATTCAAAATGTGGAATATAATTTACACCTATATATTTAATATATTGTGAAGCTTCATGGTGTATTTTTGGTAACTTAATATGATTAAAACCCATACTTTACTTCCATTTTATGGAAGGGTTTTCAATAAAAAATGGATTGAAATTTTTTTTGGAATAACTTCTCATCTGTATATAGATGGTCAGATTGAGTCAGCTATTAAAGATATGACCTGAGAAAATCATATATATATATATTATATTTTTTATAATTTAATCATTACATATCACAAATAAAACCCACAATACCAAATCTCAAAAGTTTAGTGTATTTGGAAATTGGCTACATGAATGTCTTATGGAACATTATTTCTTCAAACTCTCCCTCAATATTTACCCTACACGAGTTAATTCTAAAAATATTCTTACATTAAATTCCCTATGGAAATGAGAAAAACAAAAAGGAGTGATCTTAAACACTCAATTAGGGAGACACTTATCAATTATTTAGAAATGGAGAGATCATAAAAATGTGGGAAACATAAAAAATGGAAAAATATATTATTAAAAAGAACATGGAATTATAATAATTGTCCATATGACATGATATATAGACATATCAACTCAAAATGATCATTATAAAAGAATATAAAAATCCATGAAATAAGAATGTGGAAACATGAAACCATAATCATGATCCATGGGGGATAATAAAAGAACGTGGAATAAATCCAAGGATAGGAAAACTATATCCTTGTAAACATTTAAAATGAAATAAGTTCCATGCATAGACTTGTAAACATAACCCAACATAATCAATACCACGTAAAAGATATATGATTCTATCGACCAGTTTGTCAGATTATGTCTTAACCTGGTATTCATCAACCATAACTATATTTATTTTATTATCACAAACAGGTCATAAAAAACATGCTCAAGGTAGGAAAGGAGTATATGGAGGTCTAAAATAATGCAAGCCGAGGGAGTCTTCCCAAATAGGATCCACACATTCCAGAGGAAGAATATCCGCATTAGGGAAAATCATATGATGATCTTATAGGGTACTTATTGAGGCTAGGAAATATTCCACATTGTTTCCATCTCACAAAGAATGAATAAAGACAACACAATCAGGAAAACTTCTTATACACCACTGGATAAGATTTTAAATAGATCAGGGAGTGGGCGTCTTTCCTTGAATATAATTGTGGACAACAGCTGAATCTGTTTCAATGATCGAGAGAAGTAGATTATGAGAAATTCAAACCTCCCACACATTAATAATGTCATTTTCCTATGTCATAATAGAGATCCCCAATCCATATAAGCTACAAAAAACCATGTACACTGGCCCATTATAATCTTGAACCACTCTGCTGCCACACATCAAATTGAGATTACTTGACCCATCCACATTGACCTTTATACCACTGATAGGAGGACTCCAAAAAAATCCATCTCCTTTGTATTGATGGTACCTAAACTTCCGAATATGGATGATAGTTACCCATGGACCGAAGGACCAACTTCATGTGTCTATTATTGTCCCACATTGATAAAGGAATCCCTATTACAAAATTTAGGGGTAATATATTATGGATGTTTTAAACTTGATAATATTGGTAAGTATTTAATAGAAAATATATATAGATAGTACAAGTTGGTACCTATAAATAAATATTGATTATTAAAAGGATTAATGTATGTACCAAAGTCTATGACAAAAACTATTACTATAATAAATATTCTTAAATCAATTTGAACTGTTATTTTTATACCTAATAACAACATTTTCTTAGGCTTCCTATGTTAAGGACACATCTCATGGAGGTAAAATTATGGTACATGTCTATATGAAATGACTAGAAAAGTTAGAGACAAAAAAGAATGTCAATATAGAATATAGAATTCAAGGATCCATTTATGGGTTGAAATAATTACAATGATCATAGAATATATGTTTGAAATGAGTTTTTTTTCAGGTTAAAAGGCCAGTGAGAGTGAAATAGTTTTCCAACCTAGGTGTTTTTTGATAACATATGGAATATTAGTTATAATACTTATGATTATATAAAAATAATAAATTTCTCCAAAGATGACTTGAGTAGCAGCCCAAGTCATAGGAAATAAAATATAATAATATAGATCAAGGGTACCTTAATCAAAGTCATTAAACATAGTTGGAATGTTATTAAAAGATACAATATGGACCAATATAATAGAAATGTTTCTAGTGTCACATGTAATCCTTGTGATGTATAGACTACACAATATTAATATTAAATTGAAAATATATCTCAAATTCCATTATATACACATAGGTTTGATATTTATTATTTATATTTCATAGAATGAAAATATAAAACAAGACCACGATAACTGTGTAGGTTGGTAGTCAAAAATATTCAAAAGTTCTTATAAAATTAAAACCGGATGATTTCTAGGAAATTAGAGAATGTGAATACGAGTTTTTTGGGAATATAAACCTAGTTTTCATTAGATCAGCTTGATCTGGAATCATATTATGGTTAATGTAATATATTATGGAAAATATTATTACAACTATTAGTTATTATATCATCATTCAAATAAATACGTTTTAGTTTCTAATACAACTTAAGGAACATGTTTAACAATCATTTTTCTTGATTTTAGAAGTTATATCATGATAGAAAAACTCAATCTTACCATTACAAAATTTTGATATGATATTTTTTCAAGATGTTATGGATTATATAGGTTATACACTTAGTGATATCATCCCTTGAGTGATTTTATCATAGTGATAAGGTCTCAAAATGAAGAAAAACCATGGGTATCATGATGGGATCAGTATTTAAAGCCATATTTCATTAGAATTGTTTTATCATTTGAGAATAAACCATTGGATAGTTAGAAGTTATACCTAGTGAAAATGGGGTTCTATTGAATTTTTTACCTAGAACCAACTATTTTATAATATTTAATTATCTAAATATTCAAAATTTTGAATATTAATAATGTTCTTATCACATCATGATTATCCTTTTGCATAAAATTTTATATGATAGTGTCTTAAAGGTAATTGTTTCACTAAAATGTCACAACATTTCCTAATTGTAATGAGAACCTAGAATTTCTATTATAGTATTATTAAATATGTGTTCCATATCTGGATGATATCATTTTATACGGTGTAAATGATATATAAAATATGGAGTGGATACTAATAGGACTTTAAGACACTTTATAATGGTGTACATCATTTATAATTTTTAGATATTGTGATTATTATAATATGAACCACCAGTAGAAAATCTATATTTATATGTTTTATTAGTTGTTACTATTTGTGTACTTGGGTAATGTTCCTTAGTCTTTAAGATTATTATTAACGTATATCCTGAGTTATTTATATTGATTTATTTATGAAATTTATGATGATATATGCTCATGATGAGGTATGATATGTTGGGTTATTATTGGGTGATATTTCATTAATAAATATTATAAGAAAGGGTTTTTTCATCCTATTATTTAATGGATGATACTATATCATGATTGAAAATTAATTTTTTATTAAAAAGTAAGTAGGAAACATAAAAAATCAAATAAGATAAAACAAACAAAGGATTATTGTGGTCTAAATTGATGTAGACCAAGAGTGTCATCGGTGATGATGTTTCTTACAACCACTAGGAAGTGAGCCAATGATATTATAAATAATGAGATCTTCATATGATCTTCCCACACAATCTAACTCATATGTAGAAAAGTTAACTTCTTTCCATGTCTGTTTGATAGAACTTCCTTTTTTAATTTTGTTTTTGCATTACCTAACAAGGTAATATAAATCCCAAGGAGGCTAATATTTCCCTTGAGGAAATTGGATTAGTGAAACATATTCAGATTCAATTTCCTCCACCTAATGGTTGAAGTGATCACACATAGATAAGACATTAATCTTGGTTTTAACTTCCACAACCAAAGAAGATCCTCAACCATAGTAGGAACTGAGGAAAAGAATGATAGATCCATTGGTGTTCCTCACAAGGCCTCCACCCCACATCTCCTCATCTTTATAGGAGCCATCAATATTGAGTTCCTTTCATCTGTAAGGCGATGACCATTTAACCCATATTCAAAAAATTTCATTCCATATACCCAAATTCAATTGAATCCTTTGGTGGATTCTATGTTTGTAAGGTGAGGCCTCTCCGTTGTGAAGGAGTAGGCCCAGATCATCCACCGATGATCTCATCTGAACCATGAGAATGATGGAGTAGTGTTTTATTACTTCATCTCATCTTGTTTCTAGCTTCCCATAGGTTATAGAAAATCACTACCACTGAGTGACCATTAAATTTCCATTCCACTTCCTATGTTCCATTTCCCTATAACAAATTATGGGTTATCTTTTGAATATAATTACTTCTGCATCATATATTAATTCATAAACCCATGTAAGACCAAAGGTTCATCACCCACTCACCATGCATGAATAGATGAGCTGTGTTATTTGTTTTTCGGCTGTCGCAACAAAGGCACCGGGAATCCATGGTCACTCTTTTGCATTGGACATTCTCATCTGTCAAAAAAGCTTGGTGTCTGATGCGACATATGAGGAAATTAAGCTTGGTGGGAATCTCTTTACCCCATACATTCGAATCCAACTCTTCCAATTCATTATGAACATGGGTAAATTCATTAAAATTAGAGAAGATGGGTTAAATTTTCACAAACTTGTAATATATAGTTTTATTGATTAGAGATATCATGCTATCAAGATTATATTACACAGTGAATTTTTGTATGTGGATATTGTTATTATATGATTTTACATCATTATCTATGGTTACCTTGGCCTATTTATTGACACTAACCTTGGAATTTAGGTGGATTTATCAATAACTATAGATAATGAGGCCAATAGGGTTACCCACTAAGTATATTTAGATCAATGATCAAGTTCTATATGAATTTAACATGTTGAGTAAATATTATTTCCTTGTGTGGTTTAATAAATAATCATGTTTTTATTGATTATAAAAATTTAGTCACTTGTTATTTTAGATAATATTACATGACTTTAATATTAAATAAATATTATTTCTCCAAATTAATTGCATTAAAATATATGATTTATTTATCTTTGTTAATTTATAATGTAAAAAATATTTATTAATTTGGTTACATGAATATTTAATAAAAATATGTTTTATATTTATGTGTATATAATATTTATTTTTTATAAGTAAATAATGTAGTGATATTTATTTAATTAAATATATTGTCCTTATTCAAGGCCTGATCAATTTTGAGGATTGAAGGACCGGGTTTAATGATCTTGTGACAAATAAGTTGTTAAATATTATTTTAATAAATTTTAATTTACTAATTTAAGAAATAATTTTTATTTATTCGTGAGTCTAGCGTATTTTAAGTAAATAATAATAATAATAATAATATTACTTATTTTTTTGGAATGGGGTTCCTAATCCAAGCTATATTTAAACTTGATTGTAAGAATTTCAACCACAATCATTATTATAGATAATGAATATCTAGATAAAATTCTATTAATACCTATATAGATATTACTCTATAATTCTCTAAAGAACATAGAGAAATTATCCACCTCTATATTGAAAACTATATTTAGAATATGAAGAAATCATTGACTATAGTGCAATTATTTTCAACATCATCAATGAATGACACAAGTGACTGAATCGTCTCTGATAACACATATGGATTTACATGGATTTTTTTTGGATATTCATTATGTGTGTGTGGATCATTGTTAGATGGATTATACCCTTGAATCTTTACATAATAATGATTATATTAAAATAAGTGGTTTACCAAATCTTTAGGAAAGAAATAATTTCAACAAAAGGTAATTCCTCAATCAAAATAAATTAATTACAAATTATATATGATAATCATGTCTTCTTCATTTTAAAATTATATCAATTTATATTCAAATTAATTTCATTGGACATGATTTCATGTTTATTGTACACCTTGGATTATTCATGGATTATGATAAAAAAAATGTGTCAGAAACTGCTAATTAGGTGCTTCCGCTATACCTGGAACCTTTACTATATATTCAAATAAAATTATTTATGTAATCGAGAAAATGATAAATCATTTATACATTTTTTGATCTAGATGATATTATCCATTGAATTTAGAGTGATAATTTCAAGTTTGATTCTAACCACAATTACCTTTGGCTTTTTATTCTTAGACATACAAATGAGAAAAACATTCCAAAAAAAAATAAATATGGATTACTGTAATCATTTGATTATGAATCATTTGACTATTTAATATCTTGTTTATTAGGAAACATTTATAAAATAAATTTAAATATTAAGTGTGAAAGGGATAATGGATTGTTGTATCTTATACATAATAATGTGTGTGTACCAATTATTACATAAGAAAGTGGTGGGTTTGGGTACTTCCTATTGTTTATCAATGACTTTAGTGAGTATGGTTATAGTTTTTTTTTGATGAGATAACTTTATAATAATCTCTAAATTTACATATAGTTTTATTAATAGGTAAATAATCATCTAGTAAAATGTATTAAGATTCTACATTTGTGTTTTGGTGTTAAATTCTTAAGCTAATAATTCACCCATTACTCAAAATCCACTTTTTATTTATTCTAGAAAAAGGAAAAATAGATAAAAACAAGAGTTTGAGGAGGTCTATAATGTTGAGGCCCTAAATCATCACCACTGACAATATAATTATATTCACAGGGGAGGGTACATGTATTATGATAAATACTAAGGCTTTTCATGTGGACTTTCTAAGCTATCTAGGTTTTACACCACAAAGTTACCTTCCCTAAAGGTGTGGGATGTCTCTAGATCATTATTCATAATAGTATTTCAATTCCTGGATAAATAAATAAGATACCATGAGAATTTTATTCTACCTTGGAGAAAACCCACAAGAAGTTTTGAATAGCTTTCAATAACTGTAATATTGATATTATTTATCTTACACAAGGATATTCCACTAAGTATAGATTTGGTCTCTACCCCAATAGTGTTTTTGGACCATAGAAAGCACTAAACTCGATGACCATTGACCCCCTTTCATTGAGAACCATGCATCAAACACTCATCCAGCCCTGGCTACAAGTCCCATCTATATTCATCTTGAAACCATAATGTGGTGGACTCCATTTAATCCACATTCCAATGTAGTGAGATTTCCAATGTAGAGATCATGGATGCTACCCGCATCATCTCTGTGAATTAGATGACTAAGTTCATATATAAGGAAGAAAGACCAAACCATGAAATGTTGACTAAATCCCTTCCCATATTCTATTTCAAGAACCCCATATCATCAAGAAGATTGAAAAAAACACCATTCCTCACCATTTTATAGCATAGACCCACCCCTTAGAACCCTAGAAAGAGTTAAAGAGAAAATATTACATGTTGTATGCATACATTCGAATACCCATCCTTTGAACAACCTACTTCCAGAGGAAGAGATCCCACACCCTCTCAAAGAGGAGATTCTATGTGGATTCAGAATTGGTATGAAGACATTAATGAAACATTGACACTAGTAGGATTCCCTTATTTTGAACATTTTCATCCATGGGAATAGCATTTTTGTGTAAATGCCAAACTAGGAAGTTCATCTTATCATGAATAGATTTTCACCACAACTTTGTGTTCTACATGTTGTTATAATGGGAGGGCCACCTATATCTAAGGATGTCCCTAGACTTATAGACAACTATTGAAAACTCCATGAAGATGTATCTATCTAGATCCTCTACAAATATATTCCCCTCATGCAGAAACTTAATGTTATCATCTTTCATGACTAAGATAAATGTCAGAAACATGATCTCCTACCTTAGGGAAGTCTATAGAACTAAATATATTGGGAAGTAGAGTAGTTGAACAACCCAGTTTTCTTTCATGAAAAAAATATCACCATGACCAACAACCCACTGAGTTTTGACATCCAACTATCCACAATTTTTCCTCATGTTTTTTTCTAGGCTTGAAATCTTATTCAGAAGCTCATCCCAAACTATCTAATCATCCCCATATCTACTCCTCATAAGCCTAGTCTATAAGGATTTTATTTCAATAATATTACAAGATAGTCTCACTTGAATTTTCTTCATCTCACTCATCCTGTAACACTATAGTGGAATGGTGTGTTGAGAGGATGAATCATACACTATTAAACATGGATTGATAAATCATGATTTAGTGGTACCTTTATATTTCATTATATGGACATTATCTCAAAACTCTTACCATCCAACTTAACCATATCCCATCTATTGTGTTAAAATATACACCATATGATATATATACTGAGAAGCATCTCAATATTCCTTTTTATATAATTTAGGGATGTGAAACATATGTATGGTGTTTGGAATCTAATAAAATTTTCCAAATGTCTAATATGTTCCAACATTTTTTATCCTTAGGAAACTAATGGATATTACTTTTATAGTAATACTAAAGAAAAAGTGTTTATGAACCAATTTTATATATTCTTTTAGAAGGAATATATTAATTGAGGATTTGATGACTGGAATCTTAAACTTAAAGAAGTTTAAGAATAATAAATTGTATGTATTCCAAATATGGAAAATTTGTTAGGTCTGTAAAGAGTTTAGAAATAAGAAGTGAATAAAGATACTCAAGAACTATAAAGGTATGGTTGGATTCATCAGGCACCCAATAGATATGGATTTCATGTGTTAATAATTGATGTCATTATGTTTAGGAATGATGAAACTACTACGTATTATGATGCCAATGAGATTTCTAATTTTGAGATATGGTTAAAATCCGTGGAATATATAATGGAATCTATGTTCACTAACTGGGTTTCTAATATAATTTAATCTACTATGATGACATTTAGTTTATTTTTTTCCTTGTTCCCAATTCTCCTTTAGATTATTGTTCTATAATTCTTGGATGTTCATTATTTATTTGTGTTCCAAAAATTCAGCTTCCATGATCTTATTATCTGAACATTCATGCTAAACCCCAATTTGGTTTGACCTGGCGGTGCTCTGGTGGTTTGAGATTAGTTGGTATTGATGCCCAGTGGCTCCCCTACTGGCATGATCACCGAAATATACTCTTTATGTCTTTCCTATTGTGTTTGACTACATCTTGGTATGGTTCAAAGATTTTGTGGATGTTTTTTATGGTGTTGGTGGATGTGTTTGACGTCCTGGGAACATCTTGGCAGTGTGGATCCCACGCCTGGTCTCGGCAGTTGCAACTCGTGTTCTTTCTCTTCTAATTATGAGTTATATTTCTATTTAATGGTTGTGATTTCGGTCTTATATATTTACTAGTGATCTTTAAATCATGGTGGTGGGGATCTACCTTGAATTATTCTTTTCCTTGTGATGTTTTTGATTGGATGATGGTGGTGCTTCTGATGGATTTCTCTTGGCATCATTTTTTTATGATGGTATGATTTGATGGCCTTTGGTTTTTATCGTCATGAAATCATCAATGTTAGGTGATGGTTTTTCAACTTTAATTCAATGATATTTTGGTTACCTTTTCATTTTTATTGTGATGGATGAAGGTGTTTTCATCGACTAAAAATATGGTGGCAATACCAATGGCCTTTTGGTGTGTAAAGTAGGTTATAATTTTTGTAACAACCCAATGTTTTTAATGGAAATTCCATTCTTAAAAAATTCCATAAAATAACATAATAATGAACTACTTAGTGATAAGTGACCTCTAAACATAAGTTTGTCACTTCTGTGTTTGGAATTTCAAAAATCCAGCATACACGGTTATGTTCAAGATGTTTTTTTGGAGTCCAATAAAAGAAATAATTTTTGGTGAATAGTAACCTACCGTAATGAATAGTAACATACCCTTATGAATAGTGATATACCCTAATGAATAGTAACCTTACCTATGGTGGTATAAAAATAATATTCATGTTGGAAGTTCAATATACCTATAGTTTAGAATGAGTTAATGAATACTTTAAAACTGGTTTTGATAATAAATTATTATTTTCATTCAATATTAAAATAATCATATTTAGAAAATTATTTTTGAAAAATGGACTACATTTTTGGATTTTACACGTCGGAAAATGGTTGGGGTAAATTTTTGGGATTTTTCTAAAATACTTGAATATTTGATGAATAGTGAAATACCTTAATTTACAAAAAATAAGCTAATTATATTGTCATGGGTGATGTTATGCTGATGTAAGCCAACTTGGTTCAGGATTACATTATAAAATTAATATAATTGGTCATTCAAGACTCACTATTCCTTGTCTTGTGGAGAATTAATAAACTAATGAATTTTATATTAAGGGAACCCCTCTCTCCTCCACTATAAATACCCTCTCTCCTTACCTCTTTCCCTCACACCTATCAAGCCTTGTGCCTAGCCAAATTTCTTCCCAAATACCCTCCAAAGATCCTTCCCCACGTCCAAGGCTTTCTGGTCTTTCCAAAATACCAAAACCAAAGCCCCTAAGAGGATTCTCAAAGAGAAGAGATCAAAGGGTAAGAACCCTCTTTTGTTTTCAAGTGTTTTGTTTTCATTTTATTTCTTTCCTTATACCCTATTCCACTTCCATTATCCAAAAGGCATGAAAGCTCCATAATCTAATATATTATGGATTCTAGCCATGTTTATGGAAAATTTCAAGCATCATACTTCTCCTCCTCTCCCTCATGTTCTAGAATTAAGCATCGTCCGTAATGGGTCAATTTACCGACATCATGGATATTGTGTTTTCAAATTATTTTATCATTTTTATTATGGTCATGAAACCATTTATTTTATTATTGAACCAGATTACTATATATTTTATATGTCCTATTTAAGGTTCCTTAATCCTCATACACTCAGGATATAAAACAATAATACAAAACAAGTCAATTATGGGAAAAATCGTTAAAATTAATTGAAGTGTTTATCATTAATGTTTAATGTAAAGGTTCTCTTTCACTCTAATTAACCAAATGAATTTTGTAACCATGTAACCTACGGTATGTACACTAATTTTATATGACTTCAATTCTGGACAACCACTTTCATCTTACAATTTATTTGAACCTAAATACAATTGAACCAATCATTAGAACAAATGAAACAAACGGTCTCGAAAAATGAAATTGAACCATGTAATCAATCAAAATGGGTATAAATGAACTTAAAAAGGGTATACTGAATCTTTTAATTTTATATGATGTTCTAGAACTATTGATTAATAAACCCAATTTGACTATTCAGGTCATTAATATCAAGTGGAGAACACCAACGGACCTAAGGTAAGGGATCCTATCAATTTCACTCTTATTCAAGATTGTTCACTATGATAAGACATGTTGTGTGTAATTATTAATTATGGGGTATGATTTAGAACCTCCCCCATACTTCCCTCTTTATGTATAAGTGATGATAATTCCCTTTCCTCTCTCACTAATCCCCCTTAAGTATTCTCGATTCCATGCTGACTCTACCGGATCCTCTTTTATTCCTTCGGGTTGCCTTATCTACCTTTCTACCAAAATGATGTTATCTTATCGTTTCTTGTGCATAATCTAAATTTTGTTTAAATGTTCCAATTCTTTTTATCAAGACTCTTTCATCACTTTATTTCAGTGATATGCATGATTTTAAGTTATTCTCTTCTCATTACTTCCCGATAAGTGAACCCGTTTTAAGGGAACTTCACGAATTCATTCCTATTATCAAGTGTACTCTATACTCTGTTTTAAGTCACCTTTGTCCTTATAAAATCAGTCTTTTTAGTATGAAAACACTTCTGGTTTACTTCTGGTTTTATAAAAAATATTATTTCGCTTTTCGTTTTAAGAGATATTCGATGTTTTCTTAAACCGTACTAAAATGTTTTGACTCAAAGATTCATAAAAACTATTTTCACATTTTATAACTTAAGTTTGTTATAACTTGTCATGATATATGCCTTTATACGTTATTAATTTCTATTTATGATTTAATTCCATTATTTCATGGACACTTGTATGTTACTCCCCTTTTTATTATGCTTCATAACGTGATTGTGTGCCCATTTCTTTCCTTGGGTACTCTTATGTTTATGTATGATTGAGGTTCTTTATGTGGAAATCATATAAATGAATAAGGTTAGATGGGTGCACCTAGATAGCGCTCCAATTCACTGGTTAAAGTTAATGTCTCATGAGAATATTATGGTCAAACAGTCCGGGCGGTTAGCCTTGGCTTGTGCTACTATGGGAAACGAGATTGGCGGTTAGCCTTGACTCGTACTAAAGACATGTCTAAAGTTTCTACCACCTCTTTATGAAACTAAGCTTATATAATATCATTCTTATATGATCCCATGATTATTTTTATTCCATGTTTTTATGATCCCATGTTTATATGTTATGATTCCATATGTTCCATGCTTCCAATATCATTATGTCAAGCCTCCTAACTCATGTGCTTAAAGTTTATTCTTATTTTATTTCCCTTACTAGGATTTTAAGCTCATCCCTTTGTTCAAGTGTTCCCCAGGGTACCCTATCCAGATGTAAGGGATCAAAGGATGTTAGGATCTCATTATGAAGATTAAATAAAGAAGCGTTTTTAGCCCATGTTTTATGTTATATATACCTAGTCTTCCAAGACACCAGACTTAACGATCCTTGGCTTGTACTCTGATGATGAATTATGTTTGAAATCATGAATTGTTATGTGAAAAAGGCTAGGGTTTCTATAATATTTATGGTTCTCTGAGCTATGAATGTTCCCTTTATGTTTGGTGGTTTTACTCGGTGACATTGATGGCTTCCAAATGTGTTGGGATTTGCTGTGGTCCTCTAGTGAAATTTTTTGTGGGCTTGGCTAAAGAAGTTATAGAGATAAGGAGGGAAGGATTCTGGTTGGTGGTACTTATTGGTGATATAGATGAATATGGGAGACTGGGTGCATCAGGGTTCACGTCATGATTCAATTCCTCTCATGATTTACGGACCGAGGATATATCATGGTATCTTTTGATTGAAATTTTAATTTAGTGGGGTTCCCAACATTTGGAATTTTATTGTTATTGAAATTTTGATATTTTTTGTGGTATTTTGAATCATTTAATTATAAATTGTGTGTTTCCCACCCAAACATAATGTTTTTATGGAAAATAAAAAAATAAATAATTGTAGATTGGGTATGAAGATTTATTGAGATATAATTAATATGCTATTTGGAATAAATCAAAATATATATATTAGTAAAGTTATATAGTTTTTTATCATGGATAACTCTAAAAAGCGGCCTTTACTAGTGTTTCATGGAATAATTCTTAGAAATATTTAATATCCTTCTAAAGAGATAGAATGGATTGATATGATTCTTTATTTATCTTTGATAGGATGTATCAAGTATTCAATGGTGTTTAATGAACTTATTTTCAATTATGATCTGACCATTACAAGTATGTATCAATATAATCCTTTTTGGAGTTTTTGGATTGTAGTCAATAATATACATAATTACTTTATATTATGTAAGGACATGTTCTTTTTCTTTGGATTTGATAATGATTTCTTTGCAAGTGGTTACACTGTTGAAAGTTTTCAATCTAAAAAGTTGACATAAGATCTCAATCCTATTTCATGTTTTTCTTAAATATTTGATCTACCAATTGAAATAACTCCAAACATCTAACTATATAATGATCGATAATAGAGGAAGAGTACATCACTATATCAAATGATATAAAGGAAGAGGTCTGGATCCATAAGTTTATTATTAAACCTGGATGGTTCCTATCATCAGGGAATAATTAAGGTTTACTCTAAAAAAAGAGTGATTTCTCAAGAAAGGGAATTTTTGTCTCACTGAATGAACAAATAATTATTTTTAATGTACTATATCATTAAAGATATCATTGAGAGGGTGATGTAAATATCTATTATCTGAAAATATGATATATTATAGGATCAATTGATGAAACCATTATCATAACAAAAGTTAAAGGGTTAGTTTGAATATCTTTGTATAAAATACATAAGAGATTATATGTAATGGTTCTATAATATTTCATGATTTTATAACAAAGGAAATCTTCATTTATCATTTATTCATGTGTGTCACATTTATATTAAATGAATAGTGTAATGATAATATCCCCCTCAATGTAAAAAATTGATTTGTTCCAAATAGATGATTATCATGAAGAATTATGGGTTTTGAGGAAATTTTAATATTACTATGATTAAAATCTTGTACATAATAAAATAATTGAATATATGATACAAAGAATAAACACATGAGGTAATAAGTCAAGACTTATTATTTGGACTATTTGGAAAAAGTATATCACATTTAATTTCATATAGTCAATGATATAATTAGTTGTGTATGATTAATATGAATCCACACTACTTGATGTTTGGGACATACCCAGTGTAAGAACCTTTATACTTTGGTACCTTTATTAAATGATCCTTCATTATTAGAAAATCAGGGGGTGATTGGGTACGTTTTTTGTCATGTCTATAGTTAAATATCAAGGAATACTTGATGTTTCCACTATATAATGAGTTAATGAAATTTGTGAACATAAATTAATTAGACTAATTACATTCATATCCATTATTAATTGTGTGTCATGTGATATTTGAAGATACTTTAATGAATGACTTGTGATGTATTGATTCATATTAATCAGTACATTTTAGTAAATTGTGAATATTTGAGATGAAATATACTAGATTAACAAATTACCATTCTAGTAGTCACTAAATTTCATGTAAAAAGGGATTATATATATAATAATGTGATTTAATTGATAAATCTTATGGTGGGAATGTTTATATGCAGATATGAGTGTGTTTGATAGAGATCACCCCTGAACCCATTATATCTTGAGTAAGAAATATTGTTTTCTTGTTGGCCACTCCATAGTTACATTTATTAAATCAGGATTTTATTTTTGTATTCAATACTATAACGAACCTTAGGGTCAAATATTTAGGCCTTAGAATAAGGATCCAATTTTGGAAAAAGTGTTTCTTCCAAAATGAAAAGTGTTTGATAATCCATACACAAAATAGTTTGGTTGGACTCATAAAGAGTTGTAATGTTTATCATAAAGTCATTATGGGATTTTAGTTTAAGTGGTATAGTGTTTTATATGCAGAGAAATGGGTATATCATATTCTATCATATACACTTAATCATAACATGTGATATACTGTGAATATTCTGTTATTATATCTTATAGATGGAATCTATAATATTGTATGATAATATTATTACATGGGATATAATTTTAATGAATTTGGATATATATATCCCAATCAATTTTATTTAGATATGAATCATTAATATGATTCATTTACGGATTAACAAAAAAAATAACGATCATTTTAATTGTTCATACGAATGAAAAACCTATGGTAATGCATTATCATAACAAATGTTTGATACCAAATGTATGCATCTGATTATTACCTCCCTCCATTAAATACATAGAACCATTATAAATGGATACAATACCTTTGTTCTTTATGTGAGAAACTCATAAGAAATGGCCCTATATATCTTCCTCCTTGTTCACCATTTATATTTTTGGAGAAAGTTCTCTCACTCCATTGGTGTTTTGGGATCCTCTTTTGATATATAAGAATCCTAGTGGATAGTGTACCACGTGTGGAGGGAAGAATAATTTCATTATAACTAGGTGATATCAATCAATTTTACTCCATTGAATATCAAAAGATGTATTTATAATTTTTTTACGAATGAAACATTAATTTTTGTTCATTCATATTACATATTTCTTCTTTTGATGATAGATCATGCATATAATGGGTTTCTTCCCCTAATTTGATAAAATTATAATGTTATAAAACCCATAAATAAAATCCATTGAGTCTTTCATGTGGTAACTACCACCCTACTTTAGTTGGTCTTCCAGTTCAATAATTAATAAAAAACGTATCTACAGAATGTAAAATATATTCTCTATTCTATAGTTCTCTGATCCTCAAAAGGTTATTTTAACCATTTATCATTTAAAAGGCGAGGTAGATCAATGGTGGAACCTAATAAAGAACTTAAATAAATAGGATTAAATTAAATCTATGGAATGTGTGGTGTTTAAAATGATATTTTTCAATAAATATTTTCCCCAATAAATTCATAATAAAATCAAGAGATAATTCCATATAGAAGCAAAAGGAGTATAAATACATTGGTTCCTATAAAGAAAACATTATAGGACATGAAAGTTATGATCCGAGTATTATTATTAAAACTGAAATAAAAACTGATATTTAATCAAATAGATTAAAACCAAGTCTCAAAAAATCATTATATATAAGGAACTTACTTTGATATGAAGAAATTATTCAATGTTCTTGCTAGGTGGAAATAAAAATTAGAGACTCAAATTATTCACATATTTTTAGTGAAAAAATATAAAAATATAGTTATATATAAACTCAAATGATAAAAAATAGAGGGCAAAGAAGATTAATCTTCTAATATTACAAAATTTTAAGAAGATTCATGGAGGGAATTATAACAAATGAATGGGTAAATTCTTCATGTGTGGACCAAAAGGATATCAAGCACATGAGTTGAAAAAAGATTTGAAGAGGTAAACCAATGAAATGGATGAAAAGAAATATCATCGTCATGAAAAACATACACTCTAATTATTTAATTTTAATGTGTATGGAAATTATGAAAACCAACACACCAATCCATGGTTTAATAATTATAATTTATGTCAAAAACCTCAAAATCAATGCGATAAAGGGAATGTAACACCCTGAAATTATAAAAGAATAACATTTTATTAAATAGCATATGTGACATGAAAAAATAGATTATAAGATAAAATAACACCCCAATATTTTAAAATATATTTTTCTTAGAATAAATTTAATTTCTTTGTTAGATTATAATACATGAAAAAATGATTTTTCTTTTATATCTTGTGTTATAATCAGGATCTAGTTTTACCAAAAAATAATATACTATTAATATTGTTATTTAATATGAAATTTATCAGATATAAACTGAAATGGTGGGTACAAATATGATTAATTTTTTTAAAAAATATAGTTTAGACATAATTATTAGTTATCTATTGATTATTAATAAAATAATAATCATTTAAAATAAAATGAAATATTTTCTAAAAAACAATATTTTTTTTGAAAAGACGATTTATTCATTTGTTTCACACATAATTTAAAATTAATTTTAAAAATTACAGAAAAATTATTTGAAAAACTGAAATTCATTTCTTTAATTGGAATATCAAAAAAAAATTGGGTGAATTTTTGGGATTTTTTGAGAAGTTTCATTTTTGATGAATAGTGAAAAATACTAAATTTGAATTAAAAACAACATTTTCATTTAAATAATTTATTAGGGTCAATTATATTTTTGAATGTTTTTAAATTAAAATTAGTTTAATTATATATCAATTAATCCAATTTATGTCATTTTTATCATTTATATATTTAATTTTCATATAAAAATGATATAAACTTTTAAATATTTCACTTTAAAAACCCCCTTTCTCGTTGCGTCTGTATGATTAATTTTAAAATAAAATTTTCTAATTTTGGGAAAAATTTTTGGTAAAATGGATTCCATATATTTAATCAGAATTATTTATAATTTTAAATAAGGTAAAATAATTTTTTTACAAAAACAAATAGTAAATATAGTAAAAATTAATTATCACGGTTAAGATAAAAATGGGTTTATCGGGGGTTAAACTAAAAAGATAGGGGTACAAATGAACTGTAGACTTGTATTAATACTATTTTATAGAAATATATATACCCTTAAACCTATGAGGTTTCTTAATGGTCCATTTTGTACCCTTTTTACCTATGATAAAACATGGGAGAACTCAATTCTTTTTAAAAATACCTAGTGTTCCCTCTCACCCACTTATAAAGGCCACCCCTCTCCTCTATTATTCAAACATTAAAACCAATTTGGATCCTCAAATACCAGATCATAACACCTCCAAAATTACTTTACTTAATCCTAAAATCTATATTTTGGTTATAAAGACTACGTTTGAAGGATTTAGTTCAAACCTGTAGAGGATACACATAGAAGAGGTATTGTTCTTCAACAAGCGTCTTTATTTTACTTCTTTCTCCACCTCCTTAACTTTTTATTAATCTATGATTATATAATAATATCATTATATTATATATATTTTAATATTATTATAATAATTTTATGATCTAGAACCACCCCCACTTCCATCAAATGGGTTTCCAAATCATCGTTCATGTGTTCGGCGAACTACCACCTCACGAACCCATGTCATTCAGTTTTTCCATTTCTACCTATCATGGTTGGGTATGGTGATGGATATAAATTATATATACGATATTTATAAATTATTAATACTTAATGAATCAAAATATGATATATTAATTTTTTTTACTTTCTATACCTTATTATTTACGATAACATGACTTGTGCGTACAACGGACCACCGCCTCGCGAAGCGATATGATTTGTCTTTCACTAATGCTTCACATGGAATGTTATAAAGATAACGATACTAATTTTATTTGATATAAGTGAAATAATAATTATATTAATGAAATAATTATTATTTTTTAAAATATAATATATATCATTTTTCTTTCTTTTTCACTCAGGTAATGATGATAACATCATTCATGTACGTGTGGACTACCACTTTCACGAAGCGATGTGACTTTATTTTCATCCTCAGACCACATGGATAATATATATAAGTATATAATATGTTTTATATGATTTTATTATAATTATTTAATGGTAAAATATTACTTAAATCCTTTCCATAGTGATCATTGAGAATGAAAATGTTACACATGTGTACGTACGACCTACCATCTCGATGATCACAATATACTTAATTTTTCATAACCATCATTCATGAATGGTTTTAAAATTATAATTTATGTAAAAATATGATAATTATTTCATTATTATTATTCCAAATATGATATAACAATATGATATTCATAATAAATATATCTTTCATAATGAAAAACATATTATAAAATAAGGCAATTAACACCTGAAACAACAAAAATAATGAACTATTATAAATGAATAGGTAAAAAGATGTTATAAAAGGAACATATATAATTTTATAATTATTAATATTGTTATTTTTTAATTAAATAAAATATTTTAAACCACAATAAATTATATTAAATAATGTTCAACCAAAATGAATCATAAGGTGAGGGATTTAGTCTCAATTTCATTTCACCGAGGAATATTGTAATGTTATACACCTAGTTTCTTTGATATGGTGTATATAATTATCATTTTTACATATAAAATCATAAGTAATTAATAACTCAGGGTATTATAAGTTTCAATTTGAATTATTTCATCTAATTTTATTTTACATAAGAGCTACCAAGTGGTAAATAATTTTATAACTCAATGTCTTTTCATTGGGTTATATTACTTAATTATTATCCTTAATATTATAATATTGTGTATATATTGAATTCTTATTATCTTATATTTAATTTACAAATTTTTATGTTTATTTATAGTTTATACACATAATATATTCATTCGTAGGTTCTCACATCAATGTTATGATCTTTTCAACAGATTATATCATAATCTCACTGTAATTGAGATTATTTATTCTTGAATTTCAGTTGAATGAAATTAATTTTTAATTGGTTAATAAAACATTTAAATTTATTTCCCTATAGTTATTCATTATATTTACTAGTGATATTACCATTTTCCAACTATTTAGAAATTAAAATAATTGATAATTGTTTTAAGAAAATACGACTTCATTTTTCTGTTTGGTTGGAAATATATTTTATAACAAGACCATGTTTTCTAAAAAAAAATTAAAAAAGTATTTATCCTATTAAAAATATTTTATATATTTAAATTTCTCCTATTTTTACTCCTTATATTTTTTCAACTGAATCATATATCATTTTCAAAAAAATAGAAATTTTTATTTTTCTAAAAACATAAAAGAACACTTCATTTAATTTTCTAAAAATGGAACATTTATATCATTCTTATAGTGAAAAAAAATTTCTTTTAACCTTTACAGTATTTAAAAAATTACCCACCTTCCTGAACATCATTTTATTGATGTTTACTTTACATTTTTATGAGGAAATGTTTAATGAAAATGATTTTAAAAGTGATTTTCAAGGAAAAGGATTTTTAAAATGTATTCCAAAATGAAAAAGATATTTTCTTAAAGAGTTGTTTAAAAATATTTTAATGGTATATCTATACAACAATGAAAAAAACCTTTATTCTTAATCAAATTAGTTAATTTTTTATTGATACCATAATTATTCTTCCTATGGATGGTTTATTATTATTTCGACCAAGGATAGTACTGACATTTACATCATTGATTCATTTTTTTGTCATTGACTTCCACTTAAAATATTCTCTTTACTATGATCCTTATACATTAAATTTCCCTTAAATATCCATATTATTTATCATTGATATTATTATTTCATAAACCATATACCATTTTATGATATAATGTTTACATTGAATGTTATTTGTTTATATAGGGAAATATTAATAAATATGTATTCCTTAATAAATATAGATATTTGATAAGGTACATTACTTAGGAATTAAATTTATTATTCGATATATAATGAATTATTTGCACATGAAATACATATATTGGAGAAAATTTAATAAAATCCCCTTGATGCATTGAGAGTCTCATGAGAAAAAATTTGTTATACAAACCCTATGAGTTTATAACTAGTATTTTTAAACTATCTTGTGAAAGGTATTGAATGTAGTGATATAGTTGGCCACACCATATCTTTTTATACTTATTATGTTCTAATACTTATTATTAATGTACTTGATGGTAAGGGTTTCATGTTTCTGGGACAAATGAAGTATAATTATTAATAATTTCCTTCATTTCAATTATTATTATTATCGATAATATTTTCTCTATTATATTATCTATGGATCCATTTCATTCTAATTTTATTGTTTAAATGGATTTAAATTTTTAAATTTTCTTTCTTAAATAATGATGCTTTAGTTATTCATGATTTATTCCACTATTCTTAACCCTTAATGTGCATTTGACCTCACCATTATTTTATTTCTTTTCCCCAGGATATGAAGAATAAATATTTGAATGAAATTTCAAGGATGAAATTCATTTAATAATTGTTATTTATTACGTTTTATTTTTCTATTCCCAATGTAAAATGGGAATCATGTATGTATTGGGTTCTCTAAAACTACTAAACTAATCGGTCCTTCGGGATTTGACCCATTGTATATATGCCAATGTAATAAATTTAGGCATAGACTCTAGGCTACTAGAGTTGGGTTCCTTATAGTTATTATCAGATAATGTTTAGTATAAACTTGTGGAACTAGATTTATGATAACATAGATTGGGTAACATAACCCTATGATTGACTTTGAGGATAAGTATTGAACAAAATTCTAAAGTTTTGGTGTGGTAGATATTATGTGGTACTTATTGGGAATACATCACTCTCTAGATACTAAATGTTTATGTGGTTCTATATTATATTTTCTTAGGGGTAATAACTCCAAAATGTGCATGTTGTCTTTGACCAGATCATCACCTAGTGCACGAAACTGTGACTTATTGTGCACCTGGTTTGAGACTACAAAGAGATATGATTAGGATAATTAACATTATATTTAAAAATCATTATAAATTTTTTAATAGATAATGAAATTTAATGACTTTAGATAATCCATAGACCATGGAAGGACCTAAGGGAAAATAAAATGGAAGAAGTATATATGTATCGAGTCAAAAAAATAAATTTTTGAAGTATTTGTACCAATTGTATTTTGGTAATAATAATAAATAAACATATTAGGATTGTGTTAGAACCATATATTTTTTCATTGAATTAAGTGTTATGGGCACCATCATGGGTTAATGATTTTAAGATTGATAATATGTTTGAAGTAATAAAAACAACTATTTAGGTTTTATGTGATGGGATTCTACAAATACTTAGGAAATTTTGGAGAAATTTAATGCCAATATATGTTTTAGTTGAGAAGTATTTAGATTAATAATGCCTTTATATTTTATAGACATAAGTTTAAAGTTTTTGATATCATGTAATTAAATAATTATAATTAATGACATTGTAATAATAGTCAAATATGATTTCTATACTTTTTGAAAAGATTATTTTTTGTTGAAAACCTTAGGAAAAGGGTTATTTAATGATTAATTTTATTTCAAGGATTCCCATCATATTGTTTTTGGAACATTATAGGAATTATATCAATATGGTTCAAAAAAAGATATCCAATATTATGAGTAACAATCTATCAAATCTTCCATGGTTATGGAGCATGAACCCATAACCGAAGGATGATAAAGGTTTAATACCTACCACCGGATTACATGAATTTTTAGTTATTATGTCACTGTTTTTATCTAAATGAATTAAAAAAATATATTAATTATGAACTAGTAGTGTTACTTATTTGTTTTAGAGATTAATTTATTATATTGGATAACTTTTTCTATCCATATTTGTTTTAAAAATAGTTTGATACAGTCAGAAACACCTGTCACTATTCTATGAACCTTATGATCTCCTAAAAGTGAATTTATTTCTTAAAGATTTAAAAAATCTTTTTTTGGATATTTATTTCATGGAGTATGGGATGGATTAGAAACCGATCGAAGAACAACCAAAGTATGTATTTGTGCTTATTAAATAAAAATTTATCATTAGAGTATGTTTCCTTATATTCCTAGAGTGTAAAATAATTTCTAAACATTAGTAAAAGGATCATGAAACAAAAAATGTCTGCCTATTACATTCAAATCTGATGAATCAGATGGACTTTTATATCATCACCGATTTATGCTTTTAGAGCCTTATATATCCATTTATCATTCAATTTCTTGTGATCTATGACCAAAATCACTCTATAATTATTTATGCTTCTCTTCTGTGCCCACATCTTCACTTGGAACCAATGTTCTCTTATTTAGAAACCTAGTTATGTGTTATGGACCACGTACTTACCTATTATCAATTATTAATAAGATATTTCATTAACTCTTTAATGATGCGGGTTTTCAAATAATTTAATTTCAAAATTTAAAACCTTGGATTAGCAAGACGATGTTTAAATTTTGAGGAAAAAATTTATTTAATGTGGGTAGAAAGTAACACCCCAGAATTTTCAAAGAATAACATTTTATTCAATATAAAATTTGACATGAAACACTTATATAAGAAGAAAATATAAAACCCTAGGTCTTTAAAATATATTTATTTTATATTAAATATAATTTCTCCTCACATGTAGCAACAAGTTTATTAAAATATACATGAAGCAACAAGTTTCTTTGATAGCTTGAGTCGCACACAAGACTGAGTCTTATTGAACAAAAATATATTATTAATGTTATTAGTTAATATAAAACTTATATCCTAGATGATGGAATGAAGAGTTTGAAAAAAATTAACTAAATTATAAAAATATGTAGTTTAGAAAAATTTATTAGTTATATATAGATTAGTAATAAATTAAGAATAATTTTAATGGAAAATAATGTTTTTCTTAAAAATGATTTTTTTAAAAGATGGTTCAGTCATTTTTTACGCAGATAATTAAAAAATAAATTTTAACACTTTTAGAATTTTTTTGAAGAAAAAATAATTTTCTAAATTTGAATATCAAAATTATATTATGGTGAATTATTGGGCTTTTTTTAGAACTTTCTTCTTTTGATGAATAGTGAGAAATACTGAATTTTAGTTTTCTAAAAGGTTAGGGGTAAATTCTTCTTTACTGAACACAAAAGAAAGAACCCCTTTTAAGAGATGGTTTAAGAGGTAACCCATACAAGACCAAGGAAAGATGTTATGTAATGAATCATGACTCAATATATAATAATGATCAAGGGTATACAAAAAATATACATTAGAATAAGTAATAGGAGAAGTCTCAATTCACTCACCACCATAGAATTCAACAATGAAAATAGACCAAGAAGTTTTGCTACCCCTATCAAGAAGTTGTTTCATGCCACTCAAAAAAATGTTGAAGATAACCCCTCATCCCCACAATGAGATGCGGGGGTGCTCCCAATGATAGGTTCCAGTAAATCTGTACCTCTTTTGAGCCACCCTCCAAAAAATGTAGCAATAAAATCACCACACTATCAACATGATACCACACAAAAACCATATTGAAAACTTAGTGCAAGAAATAATTAGAAGAGAAACTATCCATATATCAAATATATGACAGATAATAGATGTAGGAATTCAACAAAACTGACCCTATTTTGAGGTTTCTCACCCAGTGACAACAGAAAAAGCCGCACCTCACTAAATGAAAAAAACCACTTCTTGCATAGATGTCATCATTCTAATGGAAAAACAGTCCCACCAAATAGTGTAGATTCCAAAAAAACCACACCTTCACCATCCAATAAACCCAATAAACAAATAAAAATATGAAAACCAATCCATATACAATTGAACCATCCTCAATCTTCCCTTTGATCCATCAACCAGACCATAACCATCGCAATGAAAAACAACACCGCCGACCGACCAGTACCAGTCCCATCTTCACGATACAAAATCATCAGAGGAACCAATGATAGCACATAGAAATGAATGATATCATGGAATCCTATATAAAAACAAACCACCAACTATCCTATATATTCCACACTAAAAGGATATTGATCCGGCCCATAAATCTTCACTCTTGGAAGAGGAACATCGAAGAAAAGATTCCAAAAGAAAACTACCACCATAATGAAATTTGAACCACCAACATAAAAATTATAGTCGATCCACTTAGGTGATTCACATATCTAAATCCAGATCTGAGGGTGATTTCAGCTCAACCATATGGTTTCTCAATTTCCATGTCACTTCCACTTATGGTTAAGGTCAAAATGGGTTTACTCAGGGGTTAAACTAAAAATATAGGGTAAAAATGGCCAATAAACTTGTCTAAAAACTATTATCTAGAAATATATAGACCATTCACCCTATAAGTTTTCATAATGACCCATTTTTTCCCTTTTTACAAATGAAAAAACTGGGAGTACTAAATTATTTTAAAAAATACTAAGTGTGTTCTCTCCCCCACTTATAAAAGGCCACCCATATAATCACTTATTTACACCTACAAACCAATTTGGTTTGGACAATAACTTACCAAATTACATATAAAATTCCCTACAGTCATCCTAGAATCCTTATTTTGGGTATAAATCCACCCTTTTAATGGTTTAGTGTGAATCTAATGAGTATACCTAATGAATAGGTAATGTTCTTCAATGATCATCTTTATATGACTTCTATGTCCACCTCATCCAGCTTTTATTAAAACATATTGATATAACCACCATAATATTTTCCATATAATTTTATGTTTTTGTAATAGTTTAATGACCTAAAACCATCTCCACTTCCATATAAAGGGTTATGAAATCATCATTCGTGTGTACGGTGGACTACCACCATGTGAACCGATGTTGTTGGTTTTTCCAATTTTACCTCTAAAGGTTTGGTATGATGATGGATATAAAGTATATATATATTTATATAAAATTTATAATTAATTTATACCTATGGATTCACTATATAATATATCTTTTTACCTTCCATTATATAGGAGATATGATAATGTCACTCGTGTGTATGGCGGACTACCACCTTGCGAAGTGTTGCGATTCGTCTTTCACTAACGCTTCACGTGGAAGGTGATAAAGAAAAATTTAATGATTATATGTGATATAAATGAAATAATTATTCTATTAATGAAATAATTTATCATAATTAAAATTTAATATATATTAGTTTTTTTCTTTCCTTTTCACTCACATAAACATGATAACATCATTCGTATACACATAGACTACCGAATTCCCAAAGGGATGTGACTCTATTTTCAACACCAAATCACATGGATGATATATAAAAGTATATAATATGGAATATATGATATTATGAACAATATTTTATGTTAAATTATTACATACCTCATTTTCATAATGGGGATTGTAAAATGTAAATGTTACAAATGTGTGCATACGACCTACCGTCTCAATGATCGTAACATACTTCATTTTTCATAACCATCATTCATGGATGGATATAAAATGAAAATTTATTTAAAAATATTATAATTATTTAATTATTATTATTCTATATATGATAGAACTATATAATATGTGTAGGAACAAAATCTTTCATTAAAAAACATGCTTGAAGAAATAAGGTAATTAAAACCCAAAACAATGAAAATAATGAAGGATTATTAGTAAATAGGTAATATAATGATATAAAAGTATCATATAAGATTGTATAAATATTAATATGGTTTTTGTATATGTTAATAAAATGTTAAAAACAACTATAACGGAGGATAAATTATGTTCAACCAAATGGAAGAAAAAGGAAAGGGATTTTGTCTTAATTTCATTTTATTGAGGAATATTGTAATTGTATGCACCTAGTTTATTTTATATAGTGTATATACTAAATATTTGACATTTAATATCATGAATAATTTATTATTCATGGTATTTTACGCATAAATATTAATTATTTCATCTAAGGGGTTTTGACTAAAGAGTTACCAAGTGGTAAATAATTTCATAACTCAATTTCAATTCATTTGGTTATGTTACATTATCATTGTCATTAATATTATAAGATTATGAATATAATTAATTTTTTATTATATTATATTGTATTTATATATGTTTTATATGGACTTATAGTTTATACAAAAAATATATTCATTAGTCTATTCTCACTTCAACGTTATGATCTTTATGAGGGTTTACTTCACAATATCACTTTAGTCGAGATTATTTATTATTAAATTTAAATTAAAGGAAATTATTTGATAATTATTTAATAAGAACATTAATTTTATTCTAAAATGGTTCTTCATTATATTTACAAATATTATTACAAATTTCTATCGCTTTGGTACTTAAAAAATGAGATTTTTTAGAAAATTTTACTTAATTTGTTCCTTCGGTCAGAAATTAGTTTTGTTACAAAACAATTTTTTCTAAAAATGTTTTTTAAATGTATTTAAACATTTAAAAATGATTTATAAAAATAATTTTCACCCATTCATACTCATTAATTAATTTTTTCAATGTAATATTATTTCATTTAAAAAAAATCCTCTTTGGATTTAACTAAAAATATAAAAGGAATCATATTATCATTTTATGAACAAGTACCTTTACTAACCATTTTAAATAGAAAAAGGAATGTTATTTTATCTTTCATGGAATGAATAGAATTTATTTCCAAGATTAACATAATTTATTTGAAGCTTACTTTTCTCGTTTAAGGGGTTCTTTTGAAATAAAATGTTTTTAATGGAAGAAAATGATTTATAATTTTTTTCAAAAGAAAAAGTATATTTTCCTCAAGAAATTTTTTAAATATATTTTTATGATATTTATATTCATCAATGAAAACAACCCTTTATTATTTATTAAATTTTTATAGTTTTATTGATAGAACCCTTGTTCTTCTTGTAGATGATTCATGATTATTTTGACTAAGGTTAATTTTGAAATTCACTTCCTTGATTCACATTTTTGTCATTAAATTCCTCTTAAAATATTCACTTTTTTATGATCAGTAGACATTAAATTTCCCCTACATATCCATATTATTTATCTTGTATATTCTTATTTTGTTAAACCATATACCATTATACAAACATTGTTTACATTGAATGTTATTTTTTATATGGGGAAATATTCATAAATCCATATTCTTTAGTCAATATGAATATTTCATAAGGAATATTGTTTATGAATTATGTCAATTATTCGATATATGAGGAATGATTTAGACATTAAATACACAGGCAGAGAGGTGGTCAATGTAATTCCCTTTATGCATCAGTAATATCATGAGGCAAAATTAGTTTTCCAAACACTCAATATTTTAAAGTTGTCTTGTGAACAGTTTTGACAATAGTGATATAGTTTTCCAAACCTTGTTAGTTTGTAACCACCCTTTTACAAACCATATTCATATTCTGAATGTTCTTAATGGTAGATAAATCATGTGCATGGGAAACAAAACATCTAGTAATTAATAATTTTTTTCATTTTAGTTATTTTTATTATCCATGAGATTATAACTATTATAATATCTTTGGATTCATTTAATTCTTATTTTATTGATTAAATGGATTGTGTTCTCATTTATTTACCATTCTATATTGATTCTACCTTATGTTAACATGATATATTCATGTTATTTAAATGGTATCTGTGTTTAATTATTTACCATTCCATATTGTTTATTACTTATTAATTATGATTCAATTATTCATGATTTATTCAATTGTACTTAATAATTACTAATAATTTCAGCTGATCCTTAATTTGTTTACTTTCACTAGGATATGTAGAAGATATATTTTAATGAGATTTCATGGATTCAATTCATTTTCTCTTTTTATATGTTATTTTTTATTTTTTTATTCCTAAATAAAAATGGGCTTCATGTATGTATCTAATTCTCCAAACTGCTAAAATAGTCAATTGTTTGAGATTCAACCCATTTTATATAGGCCAAAGTAATAAATTATGGCATTTGATCTGGGATACCGAGGTTGAGGTAGTTATAGGTAATTTCTGTAAAATAAAAACTAAAAAAGTGGGTATAAAAATTATATTTTTAAAGTTATATTCATCATCCCCTAAAGAACATCAAATATACCATTTCATTTTGGTTATATACATTTATTTATGTTAATAAAATTTTCTAAGAGCATAAAAGTCCCACAAAAATAACATAATATTTAATTATTAGTGGAAACTATGAGGGGTGGGATGATTATATCAAAATTCAAAAAATATTATCTAATTGATATTTACAGTAATTATATATATAAAAATATTATTATTCTCTATTTTGTTGAATTTGATGTGGTTTTGGGCATGGATTGTCTCTCTTTACCAAGAGTCCATATCAATTTTTAGGATAGTGAAATCACATTTTATAAACCAAATCAAACCATTATCATCTATTAATGTAATGGTAAATATAAACTTATTATGAAAATTAATTTTCTTATATGGGTCTTAGTACCGAATCATGCAGGGGTATTTAGATTAAATGGGTATGAAGAAACTCAATATTGAATATGTGCCTATTTGTTTGGGAATATGTCAATTTATTTCTACAATAGTTGACTAGTCTTCCCCCAGATTATGATGACATGTTTTCAGTAGAACTCATACTCGATGTTATGCTATTATAAAGTTGTCTTTATAGAATCAACTTGATTGAAATTGAAAAATTAATGAAGAAACTGCAAGAGAATCTAGATAAAGTTTTTATAATCACAAGTAATTCCCCATGAATTAAATAATTATTGTCTATTATGAAAGGTAAAATAATCATATGTATATTAATTATAATGTACTTAACATGATCAAAATTGAGTAAAAGTGCCATCTTCCTAGTATTGATGAATTGTTCTATCAACTAAAAGGGGAGCATCAATTATCATTAATTGACCATTAATATAGATATCATCAATTAAGGATGAAAATAGAGGATATAGACAATAAAACCTTTCAATAATGATATGAACATTATGAATTCATATTAACACCTTTTATACTAAAAAATGTTTCCACTATCTTGATAGATATAATAAATATATCCCTTTGATATTACATTGATCAATATGTGGTAATATTTATAGATGATACTCTCATATATTTCAAGTGAAATGGAGATCATGAAGTTAATTTGAGGATTGCGATTAAAAACATGAGAAAGTAAAAACTATATAAATATGTAATTCTAGACAAAAAATGTGTTCTTATTATGTAATAAAATCATAAGTGAGGATATATATTTGGATCCTTCAACAATAAATTTGATTAATGAATTTTTCAAACTAATAACTCTAATAGAGATCCAAATTTTTCTTATATTTTTAGGATAATATCAATACTTTTTGATAAATTTATCAAAACTATAAAACCCTTCGACCAAGTTAAATTGAAAAGAATTAAAGTTCATTTAAAAATATTAATGTGATGAAATTTTAAATAAAATTAATGTAATGTTGGTAACTAAACTTGTACTCAAAATATCTTATAGTTTAATAGGTTTTGGGATATATAGAGATTCTTCGAAGAATATATTTGAATGTTTCCTTATTCCAAATGAAAAGGTTGTATCATATGTGTTACATCAATTAAAGGACTATGAGAAACATTACCCAATTAATGAGTTGGAGATAGGAGTGTTAATAATGTCATTAAAGATGTTGACGAATTATCTATATATAAAAAAGTGTAATATATATACTAATCAAAACAAGGAAAAATATATATTCACATAGAAGGATTTGAAAATGTTAAAAAACTATATGGATAGAGTTTATCAATGATAATGACTTCTCAAAACAATACCACCTTAGGAAATTGAACACGTTGGTTGTTTCTTTAAGTATGATAGATCATGCTACCTTACCCATGATAAGGATTGTAAGAGACCCAATAATAATGTATTTACAAACAATAGACCTAGAAATACTAATTGAATTGGATATTTCCTATTTTTTCGTAGTGAATATTCTTTAATCTATCCATATTAAGACCAAGGGGGCATAAAAGAAAGATATGGAGATATAAAATAAGTTAATGAATATTCCAGAATTCAACCTTAAAAATGATGGAATTATAATATTATAGAAATAAATATATATCCCTTAAAAACTATAATTAAAGAATTTAGTTTTGGATGGTGCACATATCTTATTATTCTCAGTTCATCCTAGAAGAAAAAACATGTATAGATATCACAAAAATCATTTTTGGTGGGATAACATAAAGGGAGAGATTTCATAGTATATATCTTGATGCTTTATCTACCAAAAATTTAAGTTTAAAGATTATAATTCAATTGCATGATGTAAATAATATCTATACCTATAAAAAATGGGAGAACATAAACCTATATATTTTTTAAGGTCATACTAATACATCTATGGGATATAATTTTTTTTTAGATGATTACCTTATGAAGATAGAACATTCCATTTCTATTTGAAATTATTTACTATTTGATCAACTTGACTAGATACACATACAAGAATAGGTAAGGATGTATGGAGTACGACTTTACATTGTATCATATCAGGATCCATGGTTTACCTTGAACTTCTAGATATGTCTTTAATAATCATTAAATGTAAAGTTGAGATTTCATACTACATAAATTCCTTAAACTGATGATAAATCAAAATGGAACTCTAAAAAATAGAAATATATACTGAGATCCTATTTAATTTATTTTCAATAGAGGTTGGTATTAATATATTCTTCTGTTAGAGTTCACAGACAACAACAATTTCCCTTCTAGAATTCAAATGGAACTACGTATGGTTATATATAGGAATAGAGTAGAACATCAAATTTTTCAGATAAAGTTGATGACTGGAAGCTACTGTAACTAGATCTTGTTCAAAATATTTCAAAAAAGATTCAAACCATTTATTTAAATATAAAAGTATCATAAGGTAAAAATATAAGATATTATGAAAATCACTGATGAGATTTTGAGTATGAATTATGATACAAGTATTCATTTGAATAACAAAATAAAATAGTGTTTTTATATTTGGGGATAGTTGAAAGTTGAAAGATAGGTATATTTGCCCCTTTGGAATACTTAATAATGTGTGAATGGTTGTTTATCCACCTTGAAATTTCACTAAAACTCTTAATAGTTTAGGATGTGTACTATAAATCACTTTTGAGGAAGTACATACCCAATCCATCAAATGTACAAAACTCAAATTTTTTATAACTAGAACACAACCACTATTATAAGAAATAACTAGTAAATATCTTGTATTGTGGATATTAAGTACTATGAAACATGATTTATTACCTTGTTAAAGTTCTATGAAGTAATCATATATATGAGGAAAAAAATTTGGAACCCAAAGATATATTGTGGTAGAAGTACCCTAATTTTTCATTTAGAGTGGTGAAACTTCATGGGTGAAATTTACTTCATGAGGGTAAATGTAACACCTCATATTTTTATTCCTCTAATTTTTTGAATAGATTGTTTTACATGAAACACTGAATTAATGAATACCAGGATATTTTTTATTTATATATAATATTTTAATACAAAATAAATATTAAAACATTACGGGTCTATAATTTAAAAAATCATTATAATAATTATAAGTGGAATAAAACCCTATGTAAATAAAGATATCTCAAACATGAAATAGTCAACCATATAGATTACCTTAAAGACCATACGAGTCATTATAATTATGTAAATAAGGTAAAACATAATAAATATAATAGAAATTTTGAGTGAGAATTAAACAAATAGGATGACTGAATTTTGATGAAGCATGTAAGGTTATATATAGGAATGTAATATGGTCATTATATATATGGTTATAGGATATATGGTTGTGTTATATGGGGTCATTTAGTAAACTTATATCTAAAAGATATATATAAAAGTTTATAGTTAAATGTAAATAATGTGTTAAAAATAAAATATTGGACAAATAAATAATTTGGGATTAAAATAAAAAAGGTAATAATTCATTTTTGAAAAAAATTATTATTTTAAAGAATTTTATTATTTGGTATATAATAAAATAAATTTACATATTTTATAAAATAGAATTAAAACATATAATGAATAATTAAAAAAATCTAAAAAAATCAATTATAATGAGTTATAAAAAAATAAATTAATAATTAATGGTTGATTAAAAAAATTTAATTAAAAACTTTTTTTATTATAAATTATATGATGTTATTTAAATGTTAAATTTCATATAATTTAAGTCACAAACCATCCCGTATACCCTGGTACCGTAATAACTGGGCCATAATTGGCATAGCCCGAAGTGTATTCTTGATCCTCATGGGTTGGTGACTTTCACTTGGAATCATAAAAGATAAAATAGTGAACTTTTTTTCGACATAAATAGTAGAAGAAATAATTATAATTTAGTATGATCAAAAATAAAACTCCATGGGGAGAAATTTACCAAAATCCAAATAGGCATAAATAACCCAAATTGCACCACAAAGTACCAGAAACTGAAAGATAAACAACCTAATCCCAAATGGACAAGAAAACTCAAATCCCAAATATCATCAACAAGTATCACTTCCAAGTGGTGATTTCCCCTTGCTCGAACCTAGCTAGAAAAAATATGAAGAGAACCAAAATGCACTGGTAGGGTGTGAGCTAAAATCTTCATAGTGTCAGACCAAAGATACCATAATCAAATTCCATAATTAAATAACTAAATAAAGCAGTCAATTTCAAATATACGTGCATGGTAGTTCGAGAGTTTATTTTAAAATAATCATGCTTTACATTTCAATTTATTGAAATATTTCAATAAATCTCATAATAATAATTTTTTTATATAAAAAAATTTATATAAATTAAAAAAAAGTGTAAAACATTTACCAATAATGGAATATATATATATATATATCAAATAATCACAAATGAACAACATGGTCTTCAACTAAAAGGAATGATTGTTCCAGGTTATGGGATCCTCACACACTCAAATAGTGATCATAGAAATATTTTTTGAAATATCCCTCAAACATTGGTTATAAAGGACTCATCCCCATACCATCATAGATGTGACCTACTATATATATATATTTTTTAGAGTTGTAAATCGTCAATAGAGTGATATCCTGAATAACTCACTAACTACCTAGGACATCAGGTGTTCTGACAATAATAAATAATGGGAAATTTAATTTAAAACAATTGAAAATATAATCAACCCATTTTCTTCCATTTCAATATGCCAATTTCCATTTTAAAACCAAAACGAGTGTTTAATCAAAACATTCCTTTATCAAAGAAAAATCTACCAGGTTTATATCAAAACAATTTAAGAAACTTTTCTCAAATAAAAATTTAAAATCAATTTCACAATTTAATTTCACAATTTAAATTCCACATTTTAAATTCCACAATTCAATTTCCACAAATTCCTGTCAAATTCCAAAAGCACACCCCAATTAATTTGAATTGTGTTTTTCCCAATTTCATGCCAAAAAAAAATCCAAATACCAATTTAAAACAAATTAGGGTTTTAATATATAATGGAATGAAATTTAATTTAAATAAAAAATGGGGTTAAATAAATTGTAAATCTTAAAGGGAACCACCGACCAAAGATCTCAAAATCCCAAAACACAATGCCCGTAATGGGAAACACCAATGAAGAAAATAGACAAAAATTATTCGAGAATAGAACCTTAACTCAAGTTAAAAAAATGTTGATTAGATCCTCCAATACCACTAAGATATAATAAACCTTAGGTAGGATAGAATATAAGAATTGTTGGGACTAAGAGAGAAGATTCACATACCCAGTGGAAATTGAATGTGATTCATCGTGATTCCATCTGCCAAGAAAGCGGTGTGGGGGATCCCAAATTGGATATTGGGATCCCCAAATGACTATGAAAATATTCTAGGTCAAGTTAGGTATGAGAGGATGAAAAAATAGGGTTTTTATATTTTTTAATAGAATTTTCAGATTAAATAAAAGGCACATGCATGATTTCTTTGGTAGATTTGCATAGTTTGTCAAACCACGTTCCCTAGTAGTGCACCCCTTATGATGGGATGGAACATTTATCTTTGGTGGGTGAATAGGTTTTTAGGCCATTTCCAACCTTAAAAATACTCACTACTTTGGTTTTCATCGTTTTTACTAGCAGGGCACAGGGTTTGTGAAAACTGTTCACCAACCGTGCACTGCCCAAGAGCCCTTCAAAAATTTTCCAAATATCATCTGAAACATACCTAAAAAATTGAAAAAAAATTATTGATCAAAATAGGTATTTAGGAGAAAATAAAAATACTTACAGGATTTTAAAAACTTCCAACTATAGATACTTATTGTTCTCATAATTGTTTTTGAGAAGTTTTCATGTCAAAAAATATGCAACCACTTTTCTCTCATCAGTGACTTTCTCCCCCAAGTATCATGAGTATCAGAAACATACTACCATAACACTCAAACAAAAGGAATCATCCTCCCATGATGTAGCATGGTTTTATAATAAACCATCCCGACTAGATTCTTAGTCATAGATAAATCAGTTTCTATGGAAAGATCACTCTAGATCCAAACAAAAGATGGATCGGAAAGATACTTCAATAGTTGGGATACATGGAAACAATTATGTATCAGTATCAGATATGGTAGAAGTTTTAAATGATAAGGAAACATCCCCATATTCTCAACAACCTCAAAAGGTCCTAGAAAATGAGGTGGAAATTTCCCTTTCCTCCCATGTCATTGATTACCCTACCAGGGTGAATCATTCAAGAACACCTAATTTCCAACTGAAAATTCAAATAGTATATAGAGATGATCATAATAAGACTTATAAATTATTTGTACCATAAAAATTCTTTTAAAAATCAACTAAATATTTTATATCATCTCTTTAACCAAGCTTGGTATAACCAAGTATCTTTCAAAAATCTCTGACCAACATAATAGAGATTTACAAGGCTGGCCATACAAGGCCTAAAAATGAACCTTTCTCAAAAGGAGAAATTATGATCTAGGAATAGTAACTATTTTTATATGAAATCTCAACCGTCCCTAAATTTTCATCCCAAGTTCCATAAAATTTTAGAAGGATGGCACAAAACATATCCTTAAAAATCGATATAGATCTTTCTGTATGTCCATTCGACTGTGGATGATATGCCATTATCAAATGAAACTGAGATCCTAGTGCGCCATGAAGCCCTCTGCAAAAGTGATAAGTAAAATAGGGATACCTATTGGAGATTATGAAATAAGGAAATCCATTAAAAAAAATAATATCATTCAAATAGGGACCTCCCAACTCCTCATCTTTGTTTGAATCATGAATGAGTATAAAGTGATATAATTTAGTCAGTTGATCAATCACAACCCATATCACAATATTCTTTCTATAGGTATATGGAAAACCAACCATAAAGTCCATATAAATATCATATTACTTCTAAGTTAGCACTGTAAGTGGATGAAGTAGACCTACAGGTCTCCGGTGCTGGACCTTGACACGTTGACTTAAATGACAATGAGAGAAAAAAATTAAAAATGCCTCACCCCATACCTGACCTTCAGAATCATTTCCACATATCATAAAACATATTCATTATTACTAGGTGAACAAACCACTAGTAATTATATCAGTCCATCATAATAACTTTCTTAACTGATAAATATACAACAAAATGATTCTGATAACATAGATTTATTTATGTGGAGAATGACTATTCATGAATAGTCTCCCACCATAAAGAGAGTCTCTAACACTATGGAATTCATCATAAATATATTGTTCTTGAAGAATAATATCAAGAAGAGAAGAGGTAAGCTGAACACTATACAAAATAACATAACACAATAATTCCCAAACTCAAATATGAAACTATGAAAAAATATCCTTCAATTCCACTCTTCAAATGATTATTTCACAACCTAGGTCAGAAGTTTCATTCTCAAAGAATCTACGATTACATTCTCTTTCCCTGTGATAAAGTTGATTTCAAAGTCAAAATATTGTAGGTATTCTATCTGACTCCTATGTAAAAGATTAAAACCTTTTTTTGAGAAGATATAACTCAAGATCTTGTGGTTGGAAAACATGGTAAAACATTCTCCTTAATGGTAATGATGCCAACTGTTAAATGCATGTGTCACAACTACATGTTATTAGGCATGGGTCAAGTTATTCTTCTCTTTTCACCTAAGATTCTGAGATCCATATGCAATGACATGGTAACCCTTCATATGAACACATCCCAAACCTGAACCTGATACATCAAATAAGACAACATAGCCTATCCTTTCCTTTAGAAGAGTCTGCACTGGAAAGTTGTCAAAATATGCTCAACTCAAAAAAATAACTCTGGAATTTTTAATCCCAATAAAACTATACTCCCTTCAAAGTTAGAGTAGTCGTCATAAAATCTATATTTGAGATTTTCTTGACAAAATTATGATAATATCCAACTATACCCAAGAATCTCCAAATATTGAAAACATTTTGTGGCTTCTTCTATGGCATAACTACTATCATATTTTCATGATCAATAGGAATACAATGTTATGAATACATGTGTCCCAACACCTTCACCTAATGAATCAAAAAAACAAAATTTCAAATTTTGGTATAATATCAATTATTTCCTAACAATTATAGAACTACTCTTAGATGATTTACAAGATCTTCCTTGGACTTAGAGTAAACAAGGATGTCATCCAAAAATACTTCCATGAAGATATCAAGATACTAATGTGAAATTTTGTTCCTTAAATAATTAATGTTACGCCCCAAACATATAATTCTAGAGATGATGAATTATTTTAATACATTTTTATGATTACTAGGAATTAAATCTCAAAATACCAATCAGTTTACAATTATTGGAAAATATATTACATTAATCTTACATTACAATTAAAAAATATAAAATACAACATGGATAATAATTTTTTAACATGATTATTCATCTAGATTAACCTTGTATATAAGTCATAATACACTTTATGAAATCCTAGGAAAATAAAACATAAGAAAGTGGTGATCAGAAATGGCCAGTAAGGGTAATCGTACAAAATAAGTGAAATGACCCAATATTTTCTTAATGAAAATTCTTCTTGATCAAATTAAATGTATTGTTATGTAAAATTGATATATAAAAAATATTCACTTCCTTGATTTTATGTTTTTGTATTTTAAAATACCGTTACGAATTTTTTCCATTGCTAATATAGCTATTGAACAGTGATCATGTGATTACTATAAATATAGGGCTTTAATAAATCCAATTTACTAAGAAAAAAGAAGTGATAGACTCATCCAATAGAATTTCTCCATACAAAGCACATTTGTCGGAGCTCAAAAAGGAGGTAACATCACTGAGTTTCGCTCTTGACCAAGCCCAATTTGAGCTTCAATGTGTTAAGATTGAATGGAATAACCTATGAGAGAAGTGGATGTTAATAGAGATTACCACCCGAGCGATGTTATCCAAGTTGCCCAAAGAGTCTGTCACCATCATGCACCTTACCCTTAGGTCTTATGTGGGTGTTATAAGGGGTTGTGTAACAAGACCCTAGCACTATGATTATGTGCTTTAGTTTTGTTTAAATAATATATAGTAATTTTATTATTATAATTTTATAAATGATTTTTAAAGCAAAAATAGTATTTTTAGTTAATATTCAATTAAGAAATATATTTTGATGAATTAATGGATTTTTGAATAAAATAATATTTTAATAAAATGTTATTACTAAATTAATTATTATTAAATATAAATTATTGTATAATTTTTATGAATACAATTGAAATTTTAATTAAGGATTGGAAACTATTTTTTGTCAAAACCCATGAAATTTCAATAAATATCGGTTTTTATTTTAAAATTGAAAATTCACATATTTATAATATAATTTAGATAAAATGAATATTATTTTGGGATTCTGGATGTAGAAATTATCTAATAGTTAATTTTTTATATTTTTCTAAGATAGTCAAATTTTTGGATAAAAATTAAATACTGTTTAAATATATAATGAGTTTTATGACATCAGAATGACCCAATAATGATGTGATAAAATATTATAAAAGGTGTATTCGGAAAAAATATATTTTAACTTTAAAATAATATGATTTTATATATTTTTTTCAGAAGTTTTACAATTCCTTAGTGGACCCTCTAAGACTTATAAACCCTTTTAACTTTGTAAAATGATTTCCTTGAGAGTGTGACTCACCTCTAAATATACAAGCCTAATATTTAAATAATTTAGGCCATTGACCTTAAAAATAATGTTTTCCACTCCACTTTGGAAAAAACCATATCCAAAAACCAGGGGATGGTTTTTTGTTTTGATTATTTTAATGTGTAGTGTCCAAAACCTAAATAATAAAGAATTCCCTCTCCTTTCCTATATAAACCCACTCAATATCCCATTCTTATTCACTAAAACCATTTGGAGCTCAACCAAAACACACTCACCTCTCTCTATAATCCTTCAGAGTCTCTCAAAGTTCCCAAGAAGCCCCTCTCAAGCCCCTCCCAAGCCATTGGAATCACACTTCCAAGTATGGGATTTCTTCCTTTATCATTTTTTTCGGAATTTATTTATGGTGTTATAACCTTTTATTTTACATTAAAAATGTTGGGGTATGATTCAAAACATCCCCCATACTTTCCCCCTTATGTTTTAATGATGATATACCCCTTTCTCTCTCATTAATGACTCCCATGTACACTCATTACCATGTCGAAATTCTGTAAGGTATTTCTCTCTCCTCATTTACATTCAAGAAATTATTTTATATTATGCATATAAGTTCCATTACATATGTTGGGATTTATTTTTTATGACCCCCTTACAGTCCAAATGATTATAGACCCATTTTTCAATCATTAACCCATTTTAAGATTTCTATTTGACATCGTTATGCTGCTGAAGTTACACCAAAATTTCCATACCAAAATCATCGTGTAAGTGAATACCAAAAACATTTCTCTATCAAGGGTATTAAATTTTATGCACATGTACTTATTGATTTAGGAATTAAATTTATGTATTCGACATCTCTTATTCGTGGAATAAATTATGATTTTTAAATAGTTCATGTTGTATGATCCTTGTGGCACACTTATGCATGAAATGAAATATTTATAAATGGTTCACGCTAATAGTGTTCCAATTCATTGGGTAAAGAATAGTATCATGATACACCGTGGGAAATGAGGGTTCACTCATGCTTATTTAAGTGAAATGAGGGATTAATCATGGTATTTCAAGTGCAATTAGGGTTTACTCTTGCTCCATGTGCAATGAGCCTTGGCTCATACTATTATCATGTCAAATGTTATTTCCACATTTCCGTGTTATGATAATCATGATATATAATGACTTTAGGTTCAAGTTTCTATTATGCTCCATTGATATGACTAATGCCTAACATGTATTTTATTCTTCATGTTATTCCCTTTTTAATACCTTATTTTTCTTTATATCTCACGCTTTTCATCTGTATGTCCTCTAGTTACCCCATGAAATGCTTAGTATGAGGGAATGTTGTGGTCATAAAAAGAAAGTTTTCAATAAAGATATTGTATTTTTATGTGTTAAGTTTTCATGTAATGTACCTAATTTCCCCAGGCACTAGAACCCTCTATCATCATATTTTTCTTAAGTTAATCGTTATATAACAAATCATGTTAAAGTTTTTAATAAAGGGTAGGGTTGTTATAGTTATTATCAGAGGATAAGATTAGTTATTTTTGGGATTAGTATTAGAAAACCCTCGTGAAATACTTATGTATAAGACTAAGTATAATAAAAATAGCCCTAAATTTTGGGGAGTATAGAGTAAGTGGTTTATCAAGAAAATGCATCCTTTTTTGGATATGAACAAGTAGTGGTGGCTCTAGCACAGATTTATCAAGGGGTAAAACCTGTAAAACACCACTTTGAACATGAATCAAATATGACATGGTGCACGACAACATGCCTTATTGCACTCTTGGAACTGAGACTCCTTGGGGATATGCTTTGGTAAATTCATAAGATTATTATGAACCATTATTAAGGGAATAAAAAAATACCCCAAAGAATATATGTTGGGAAGTATATCATGGATAACGTAGATTGAAACCTATAAATTCATATGTTACGGAAATAAATTTAATTTATAAGTTATCCCTTTTTCTCATTGGATTAACCTTTATGTGTTACCCATAAATTTTCTTTTATTCCAGTCAATGGATTGAAATAGGAGGACTTTGGCTATCAACTGATGTAAATATCAATGTAATGACTGTTCTAATGAGATTCCTAGTCCGATAGGAGTGGTAATCGTGAACTTTGTCATGATACTATATTAGTTAACTCAAGTTTTGAATAAAAACATGGGTTAAGAAGAACATTAAACCCCTCCTAAGAAATGAAAAGATGCAACTAGGAGCTTCACGAGACAGAGTCCTCCTAAATCATCTGATCCCTCAATCACCGAACAATGGATTTACTCCACTGAAAAGATCTTCTCCATCCTTAAAAGTCTAAAAAAATAGAAGATTATTCTATTTGCTTATCATATGGAGGGTTAAACCAATCAATGGTGTACATTGATCAAAAATATGAAACTTGAGAAAGAGATCGAGACAATGGAATGGAAGGATTTCTATAAAATGTTTTTCAATAAATATTTTCCTCACACACTATGACTTAAGATGGAAAGGGACTTCCTTTACATCAAGAAAAAAGTTGATGAATCTATTGGTGTGTATGAGGAAAAATTCAAAAGGATTGCACGATATGCCTCTGGCTTTGTCGTTACCCCAAAATTCAAGGTCAACCGCTTCTTTGGTGGGATAAAACCTATCCTATGGAAAACCCTAGAGATCAGTGACTTTGATCGCTATAAGTAAATAGTCCGATGGGCCCTTAAAGTCGAAATGAAGATCAGAAAATATCAGGGGTATCATGGGGATAAGAAGTGGAAAGTGAAATTTAATTCTAGAGGTCTTATGGATAAATCCAATGGTGGAAATAAGTTCCATCACCCCATTTTCCAAAGGTGAGGAAAGAAGAACCTTGGAAATTTTCTAAAGGGGATGAGGAAATTCTTTAGGTGTGGAAGGGAAGGGAACCTGGCCATTAACTGATGACATGAAAAACCCGCTACTATGACATAGGATTGGAATGCTCCATTCGACCTTCAACAAATTTTTCATTGCTTCAACTATAAAGAACCAGGGCACTTTACAAACTAGTTCCCTAATCCAAGGGTTTTTAGAGGCAACCAACATCCTCCATGGCAGTAAGAGAAAACTTTTTCCATCAATACCCCCAAATAGAACCCTGACAACAAAGTGCTGATAGGTGTGCTAGTTATTCATTCAATAATAGAGAACATACTTTTTTATTCTATTCCTATACATTCTTTTATATCCCAAAATTTTTGTATAAAAATCCCAAAACCACCATAAATCTGGGAAGTAACGATGTAAGTGAGAATAGAAAATGGGGAAATCATTTCATCACATGAATATAACTCCTCCTCGGTTTTAATTTTTGGATTAAACTTCCTGGAGAACCTCTCTATACTCTCTATGTTGTACGTTTATACATTTATTGTCATGTATTGTCTTTCCTTATATAGATCCAACATAAACTTGTGTGAGAGGGAAATAACTATCCATATGGAGAATCGACCCCCAAATTTTTATAAGTACAAGGAGGAGGATAAATCTTCTTTAACACAATCATCTCAAGAGTGTATATTACTTCCCTAGGAGCTTGAATATATTTTTTAGATGATCGTGTCTAAGGAATCAACCATCCTTAAAGAGATACCTAATGTGAGGGAATTCACTGAAGTGTTTCCCAAGGAATTTACAAGTCTTCCTCCTAGAAGATATGTTGAATTATCGATTGATCTTATACATGGGGCTTTGACAATATCCAAGAATCCATATAGAATGAATGTTGTGGAGCTTGAGGAGATAAATAAACAACTATATGAGAATCTGGATAAAGGTTTTCTACACCCAAGTGCTTCACTATAGGGTCACATGTCCTCATTTTCAAGAAGAAGGATGGGTCAATGATCCTTTGCATTGATTATCGTGAGCTCAAAAAATCCCAATAAAGAACAAGTATCATTTGCCACAAATCGATGACAAATTCAATAATCTACATGGAGCACAATACTTCTCCAAGGTATATCTATGGTAAAGATATTACCAAGTAAGGGTGAAGAAGAAGTATATCCCCAAGAAAACGTTTCCTACAAGATATGGGCACTATGAATTCACAGTAATGCCTCTTAGACTCACTAATGATCCTAAAATCATCATGGACCTGATGAATAGAGTCTTTAGAGAATACCTTGAAAAATTTTTATAGTCATTATAGAAGATATTATAATATACTCTAAAACTAAGGAGGAGTATGAGGAGCATCTAATCACTATACTAGAGACCTTGTGAATGGAGAAGCTCTATGAAAAGTACATATAGTGTGACTTCTGGTTGAAGGAAGTATCATTCTTGGGTCATATCATCACAAGCAATGGGATATCTGTGTATCCCTCCAAGATAGCTACAATTGAGGGATAGTCGAGGCCAACATTAGTGATTGATATCCATAGCTTCCTGGGGATAGCTAGATATTATTTCCGATTTGTGAGAAATTTTCATGATTTTCCAACCCTCTTACCAACTTAAAATGGAGGGAGTCTTGTTTTCATGGAGTGATGAATGGGAAGATAGATTCAAGGAGATGAAATGGAGGTTTATCACTACGCTTGTGCTCACACTACCAACAAGTGGAGAACTTTTGTGGTATTCAGTGATGCTTCAAAGAAGGGAATGGGATGTGTGTTGATGAAAAATTGCAAATTCATTGTCTTTGCTTTAGGGAAATTGAAATTTTATGAGAAAAAATATCCCACACATGATCTGAATTTGAATGCAGTGATATTCCCTTTAAAAATTTGGCGACATTACCTCTTTGGGGAGTTTTGTGAAATATATACAGATCAAACAAATCTTCATGTATATATTAACATAGAAAGAGTTGAACATGAGCCAACGAATATGGTTAGAGGTGATCAATGACTATGACTACTCAATCTATAACCACCCTGGGAAAGCGAACAAGGTGGTGGATGAACTAAGTAGAATGGATCCAGCGATTCAATCATTGTTAAAAATTTAAAAGGATCCAATATTCTTAGATTTGATGAAGATTGACGTGGGAATCACAAAGAATGGAAAATCATCAATCCTTTCACAAATGATTCCTCAATAATATCTTTTGGAAAGTTTAAAGGATGCTCAAAAGGATGATGTCAGAATTGAGAAGAAAGTAGAATCTATCATAAAAGGGAAATCCTGAGAGTTTAATGTTATTGAAGAAGGAATTGTGAAATTTTGGTCAAGACTACACGTTCCATAAAGTATGGAGTTAAAGAAAGAGCCTGTGTATGATACACATAGTTCAAATATTTCCATTCACCTAGGAAACACAAAGATGCATCAAGATCCCTGAGAGCATTATTGGTGGGATAACATGAAGAAGAATATTGTTGAGTATACATCAAAGTTTCTGGTATGTCAAAAAGTAAAGGCTAAGAGGCATAAGTCCAAGAGGATGATGCAATAATTACCCATACTAACATGGAAATGAGAGAAAATCATCATGGAATTTGTCACCAAACATTCGAAGACATCCAAAGGAAACTATGCTATATTTGTTTATATGGATCATCTTATAAATAATGCACACATCATTTCAATTCAGGAGGATTTATTATTGGATCAACTATAATGGATATAAATCAGAGAAGTGGTAAGGCTGCATGGAGTACCACTGTCTACTATTTCTAATCGAGATCCAAGATTCACCCCAATGTTTTGGAAAAGTCTCCAACATGCTCTGAATAATGAGATAAAAATCAGTACAACTTATCATCTTCAAACTAATGGCCAATCTGAGTAGACTATCCAAACACTTGAGGACATGTTTAGAGCATTATCAATGGACTTCAAAGGAGGATCAGATCAACATCTTCCTCCGGTTGAGTTCTCTTACAATAAGAGTTTCCACTCAAGAATCCAAATATATCCTTATGAATCCCTTTATGTAAAGAGGTACAAAACATTGGAGACATGATATTCCTCCGCATATAGCTTTTAATAGTTGATAAAAGAGCTATACTGATAATCATTGATGGGACCTAGATTTTGATGTCGGATACATGTTATTCCTTCACATATCACCATGGAATTGATTTATGATATTTGGGAATAAGGGAAAGCTTATTCCAAGGTACATCGACCCTTTTTAGATCCTAGATCACATTAGAGCAATGGTCTATCGACTAGAACTCCCACCAAACCTATCTCAAGTACATGATGTATTCCATGTATCACTTTTGAGGAAGTAGATACCTAAACCATCGCATTTACTCAATCCAGAGGTGGTACCATTGGATAATGACCTATTATGTGAAGAAAATACAATGAAGATCTTAGACCATAGGGAAAAAGTTCTATCAAATAATATAATTCCCCTCATCATAGATTTGTGGAGAAACCAAAATTTTGAAGAAGAATCATGGGAATCAGAGGAAGTGATGAACCAGAGTTACCCTCATCTGTTTTAGTGTGGGAAAAATAAATTTTAAGGGAAAAATTTCTTAATGGGGGAAGATTGTAATGAGCCAAACTTTTATTAATGAAAATTTCTCTTGATCTAATTATAAATATTTTTCTATAAAATGGATATATAAACCATATTCACTTCCTTGATTTTATGTTTTTTGATTTTAAAATACCATTAAGAATTGGTACCATTTCTAATATAGTTGTTGAACATTGATCACTTGATTAGTATAAATATAAGGCTTTGAAAAATAAAATTTACTCAGAAAAAGGAAGTGATGACCTCATCCAGTACAATTGCTCCATACAAAGACCATTTGTTGGAGCTCAGAAAGGAGGTAGCATCACTTGGCTTCACTCTTGACCAATCCCAAGTTGAGTGTCAATAAGTTAATCATGAACATAATTTCCTATGGGAGAAGTGGAAGTTAATAGAGATTACCACATAAGTGATGTTATACGAGCCGTCCCAAGAGTCTTCCACCATCACGGACCTTACCCTTAGGTCTTTTGCAGGGTTTATAATGGGTTATCTAACAAGACACTAGCACTATGATTTTGTGCTTTTGTTTTGTATAAATAGTATATATTCATTTTATTATTGTTACTTTGTAAATGATTTTTAAATCAAGAATAATATTTTTAGTTAATATTCAATTAGGAAGGCTATTTTGATGTATTAATGGATTTTTGAATTAAATAATATTTTTAAAAATTTTTATTACTAAATTAATTTTTATTAAATATAAATGATCATATAATTTCTATGAATACCATTGATATTTTTATTAATGTTTGAAAAATATTTTTGTCAATACCCATTAAATTTAAATACATCTTGATTTTTATTTTCATATTGTAAATTCACATATTTATAAAATTATTTAGATAAAATAAATATAATTTTTGGATTTCGGGAATCAAAATTATCTAATGGTGAATTTTTTAAAATTTTCTGAGTGAGTTGAATTTTTGGGTGAAAATTAAATACTTTTTAAATATATAATGTGTTTTCTGACATCATAATGACTCAATAATGATGTAATAAAATAAAATAAAAGATATTTTTGGCCAAAATATGTTTTAACGTTAAAATAGTGTGATTTTATATTTGTTTGATTAATTTTACAATGCCTTAGTGGACCCTCCAAGACTTATAAAACATTTTAACCTTTTAAAATGATTTCCTTGAGAGTATGAATCACCTACACATAATCATGACTAATATTTTAAAATGTTCTCCCATTGGAAATATAAAATAATTTTCTCCACTCACCTTTTCAAAAAACCATGGGAAAAACCATGGGATGGTTTGTGGTTTTTATTAGTTTAATGTGTAGTGTATAACACCTAAATGGTAAAGAATTTCCTCTCCTTTCCTATATAAACCCACTCAATCTCCCAGTCTAATTCACTATAAGCATTTGTAGCTCAACCAAAACCTTCCCTCCTCTCTCTATAATACTCACAAGAAACCCCAATCTCCCAAGAAGCCTCTCTCAAGCCTCTCCCAAGCCTTTAGAATCACACTTCAAAGTAAGGGATTTCTTCCTTTATCATTTTTGTCCAAATTTCATTATGTTGTTATTCCCTTCAATTTTATATTAAAAATATTGGGGTATAATTCATAAAATCCCCATACTTCCCCTCTTGTGTTTTAATGATGATATACCCCTTTCTCTCTCATTAATTTCTCTGTTGTACACCCATTACCATGCCAAAATTTCATAAGGTATTTCTCTCTCATCATTTACATTCAAGAAATTATTTTATATTATGAATATAAATTACATTACATATGGTGAGATATTATGTTCCATTACCCCCTTACTGTTCAAATGATTATAGACCCATTTCTCTCTCATCAAACCATTTTACGATTTCAATTTGACGTCGTTATGCTGCCAGAGGTACACCAAAATTTACATTCTAAAATCATCGTGTAAGTGAATACAATACCCATTTCCCTATAAAGGGTATTATCCTTTATGCACATGTACTTTTTGATTGAGGACTTAAATTTATGTATTACTTATATCTTATTCATGGAATAAATTATTATGTTTAATGAATCCGTGTTGTATGATCCATGTGGCACACTTATGTATAAAATAAAATGTTTATAAAGGGTGCACTCTGATAGTGCTCCAATGCATTGGGTAAAGAATAGTATCATGATATGCCATGTTCAATGAGGTTTTACTCAGGTTAATTCAAGTGAAATTAGGGGTTTCTCATTCTAATTTGAGTGCAATGAAGGTTTACTCATGTTCCATGTGAAATGATCCTTGTCTCATTCTAATATCATGTTAAATGTTGTATCCACATCTCATTGTTATGATAGTCATGCTATATCATGACTTTATGTTCATGTTTCTCTTATGCTCCATTTATATGTCTATTTCCAAATATGTATTATATTATTTATGTTATACCTTGTTTACTCCCTTACTGGACTTTTCAAATCACCATTTTCATATATATGTATTTAGGTTATCCTATTCAATGCTAAGTATGAGGGAATATTTTTGTCATCTAAAGGAATATTTATATAAATATGTTGTATTTTTATGTTTTAAGTTTTCATGTAATGTCCCTAATTTCCCAAGACACCTTAACTCTCGATCCATATAGTTGTCTTAAGTAAAAGTTTGTGTAATAAATTATATTAAAGTGTGTAATAAAGAGAAGGGTTTTTATAAAAAGCTATTATGAATAAATAATCATAAATCTAACAGAAAGATGTATAAATTAAACACAAGACCTTCAAACATAATCTTGATCAAAATATTGAAATAATAAATAATACCATATCAAATAATCATAGATATATATATATATATATATTATACTAGTAAAATAATCACATGGAATATTCATAACTAATATCATAATGAGGGAATTCATAATTCTAGACATCTATAATATCAAGATATATCCTCAAGATAGCTACTACCATGATTTATGATCATGATAGTTTAGGTCTGTTGGTGGAAAATCGTTTGAATTTTGTCTAGTTCTATCCTCATAACAATATAACTACTGTCAAGATCTATCCTCCTCACAATTTAAAACTTCTTGACAACAAACATGAATGGTTTATCGCCAAATAATTTCATCTCATGAGACCTAATGATGAATTGTGGGGCTATAGAGATCCATGACCATCACTTACTAAGTCAAATACATTAATCATATGAAAATAGTGAAACATTACCAAACAAAATCATTATTATTAGAAACAAGAATACAGAATATGAATACTTTAACCATAAACCAAAAATGGTATCAAAATAGCACATCCACAATAAAATTGATCATCAACCATTCACTAAAATATGGAAAATTATATCATAATATATTTAACAAAGTTATGCATAAGATTCATCAAAGGATGTTGTAATATATGAAAATACTCTATTAAAATCACTAAAAATATCTTGAGAATATTACCCTTTCTCTTTGAAATAATTTATTGAAAATCCACTCACTTATAAAATAAGACATTTAAAAATATATTTTTGAATCAAAGTGTCCCATACCAATTTGAAACTTTGGAAAATAATTAACTTTTAAAATCATTCATTTCCCTAAAAATAAGCCCTTAAAAACATTTTGGAAACATAGACATTAAAGATAAAGATTTTAGAAGGATAATATTTAAAACATAAAAATTGATGTTTTAGATAAAGAGTCCCCTATATAAAACATTAAAAAGTTTAATTTTTGAAAAAATTTAGATGAACATAAAAATAGAATTAAAACATCCTTTATAATACTTTTATATCTATATAGATAGTAATGTAAAATAATATCAAGAATATTAAAATGAAGAAAGAATTAATTCTTTAAACATTCAATGCATGCCATACCGTATTGAACATTTAAATCATAAGTATGATATCTTGAAATTAATATTTAAATAACATGAAGATAAATGTATTAATGATATGAAATAAAATATGGGAATTATATACACCAAACACAATAAATAGGTGGTGAACATGCCTTATATCCAGAAAAAATTAAAATCAATATAGAATTCCCTTACATTTGGACTGATACTCTCCGTACGTGTCTGAAACACCTATATAATGGTTTTAAACATATTATTAACATAAAAAATAATCATAATAATATTTATTATATAATATATGATTCATTTATGACTTTATATAACTCATTTATTAATAATTTCTAAGTTATAGAAACATTTTGGGTAATAATCGCCTTGTTTATCATACATGTTATGAATTCTTATTCTTAATCATATTACATATATCATGATTTAATTACTTCAAAAATGTATAAAATTATTTATCTATAATATATATTCAGAATATAAATATATATAATAAATAGATATATAAAATTAAATACACCGTTCATGGAGATGGTTGGTTGTACTTACGCATGAATGTTGTTTTCATTTCTTATCGTATTTAATAAAAGTAAGTGAATGACATATATGTACATACATACATACATAAATACATACATAAATACAAACACACACACACACATATATATTTTTTATTCTATTATAATTATTATGTCATATATTTCATACTTATTAATAATATATATTTTTATAATCATCCTAGAATAGTGAACGTGGAAGATGAATCTCATCGTGTAAGTGAGACGGTAAGTTGTACGTACGCACGAGTGACCGTATCACTTCATTTATGGTTAAATGGTATGGAATTGGATGGAATATGAATTTTAAAGGAAAAAATATAATTTTATATATATTATTTAAATCCTTTATATTCATCATTATACACATATAAATAATGTTTAATGAAAAATAGTATACACCATAACATGGAGACGGTAATTCGTACATACACACGCATGGTGATATTATTATTCATATTATGGGTAAGATTAGTAATATGTTTATCGTATAATAATAAAAACATCTTTGAATATATTATATTATTTATTTGTCACTTTAGTATGGAAACAACATAGGAAGAGGAAGTAGAAGAATAAAAGAACTTTGGAAGAGGTGATAAAACAATTACCTTTTTTTGGGTAACTTCTTTTAATTTTCACAAAAGGACTCCATAGGATGGCTTTATACCAAAATTGTGGCCTCTAGGATGTATCAACAGAATAAGGGAGAATAATTGGGTTAGTTTTGGCCAAGCCAAAGAGCTTTGGAGGTGTGAATTAAAGAGAAGGTGAAGTACTATTTTATACGAGTGGTGAGGGGAACTTTTGGAAGATCTTGAAATATTAATTAATTATAATTTTTTTCCATTTTAAATATCTCTAAAGTGATTTATTTCTAGGAAAAGATTATTATGGTTCTAAATACTCTCAACCAATAGATTTTATAATATTTTAGGTCATAAAATGAACCTTATCTTTTAGATTTAACCCTTAGTTAAATAATTTAAACCTTACCATGTCTTCTTGTATTTTTACACAGCATGGTTAATATAGTTACTATAAAATTCCAATCAAACCTAAAGTGAATCATTTATGAAAATTGTACCACAATCCATGTCAGTTGGACTAATCTTAGATATTTATTACTTTTATATCATTTAATAGAATAGTAATTATTTTAAAATTTCATTTATGACAACTTTGACACTATTTAATACTTGATATTTGATAAATTCATAAAAACTATCTTGTTTTTAAAAAAATGAATTAAATCAATTTAGACATGTCATACTCATGTAAAAACTTTTTATGGCATCAAATATTTTAAATAATATTTATTTTAATATTTATAATATCATTTATTTGATTCCTTTATTAATAACTTTATTATTGCATAATTATTGTGACATAATTAAATTAAATTATTTAATTACTAAAAATTATAAATTAATAACCATGATGTAGGAAATATTTTTAGCTTCATAATTATTATTTATAGTCTAATATATCACTTATATAAACCCATATTAATATTGTTTTAGTAATAAGAGTCCTGTTAATGATTTTTTTACCTTTACTTAAAATTAAATGTTAAAATGTATTAATCACACCCAAGTTGCTTAAAAAGTCCAAAAGTTATACAAAAGGATTTTCTTGGTCGGCCATGACTCATACAATAATATTAGGACAAGTGTGATGATAAATTTATGTTATTATAATATTTTTTACCGGTAATTGCCCTATTTTCCTTTAACCATGGTAAATAAAATTCAAAAGTTAATATTCACGAAAAACAATATTGATCCTATTAAACCAAATTTTTCATACTTATTTACTTAATTTATGTCCATTTTTCAAAATTTAATTCCCATAAGTGGAAAAATTACGTTTAATTCTAATATGGAAATGTGTCTAGAAGGCGGGTAAAAAGACATGAAAAAAGTTCAATGAATTTTTATATCTAATTATATTATAAAAATGGCCCCAATGATGTAAATTGGGTTAATATATGTATTATTTATCTATTTTTTTAAATTGAAACCAATTTAAATTAAAATAATTATTTAAATGAAAAAGTTGGATTTTTTTGACAACAATGCATTGTTTTTTCAATATTCATAAAAATTGAAAGTTTTTAGTAAAATATCCAAAATTCCACATAAGATAATTTTCATATTCAAGATTCCAAAAAATGATGTCTATTTTACAAAATTAAATTTCTAAGAGTGTTTAAAATTAATTTTATTATTGTTCACAAAAGGACATAAAAAGTAGTTCTTTTAAGAAAATAGTATTTCTAATCACATGATTATTGTACCAAATCTTATAAATTTCATTATAAATCTGTTTTATTTATGTTAAAAAATTATCAATAACACATTAAAAAGTTATTTATTACTATGAATATTACTATATTTAAAGGATAAGTTATGAATATATCATTTAAATAATTTTGACACTAAAGTATTGTTTCGTAGAGACTCAATCTTGCGTGTTACACAAGACAAGATGGTGTTGTGAGAAACCCAAGATATTAAAGATACCATAATATGAAATATTGTGGTTTTACTTTCTCCCATACTTAAATAAATTATGTCCTCCTAATTTGAAATTGTTTTTCTAAAATAAAAGGTTTATACTATAAAATACCATTGTGGAAAAACAACATTAGAAATAGGGTTAATAAAATATTAACTTAATAATATGGAGATGATGATACAAAATTCACCACTAAATTAGGATTGTTAATAGGATAAAATTAGTGGAAAGTAGATATATGTACATGGATGGAAAATGTAAATTTTATTGTGAGTGATTGAAGTCATCAATCATAAATAAGCGAAAAATCAATGGAAAGTTTAGGGCCTCAAATATATAAATATATGACGATTTAAAATATCACCAGTTCAAAAAACATAAGGTATTAGGTTAAAATATTTTTAGATACTTTTTCTTATAGTTGTGGGATTATATTTCTATCCAGATATGAACTCGAGAAAACTTATTGGATTTCATTCCATATATCAATGTTATCCTTTGGTTGTGCTTAGATCTATTTTCATCTCATTTGGTTCTTCTAGAAATGGATATTCAGGATGATTCTTTATAAATGAAGCACATTTAATGAATCTTATGGTCCATAAGTACTTCATTCATCTTTTAAATGTTTACCAAAACAAAAAAAATCACAAAATATGAAATAAATCATACATAAACCCCAAAAAATAATATACAATGTTAAACTTATTCTATTCAAACCTTAAGACTTTTCCAAAATACATCTGTCCAAATTTACTGACCCAAAAGATCTTTAAATTTCCAAAATAAATCTAGACATAAAATTCTCCAAACAACGTACTGTATCTCTTATTGTCACACACCAAATATTTGATCACATTTAAATCCTAAATTAAAAGTATTCTCTTCAAAATAATTAATGAATAAGTATTATAGTACAATCCTTATATATCTCATGAATATTATAACCAAATAACTATTAATGTAATAATTCTTGAATCCAAATACAAAATAAACTTAATCAATCCACTTCAATCATAAACCTTTAACTATGCTTAAACATCATATTCCTTAATACCTTATTCATCTCATTTTTCTTTTCAAGAATCATAATATTTAGTAGTATAACTATTTAATGTATATCCTTGAATATTTTAACCATTGAGAAAAACTAAAATCATAATTTAGAAAATACTAATAATAGTGATGTAGTCAGGAAGAATCATATATAGGATCTCTAAATGGTGGAATATTCTTCTCAATCCATTCGTCCATAAAATTATCCTAGGTTATCCATTACCAAATCTAAAGGATTATATTATATACTTAGACTTATCCTCAAAGCCTATCTTAGGGTTATGATCCCTAATCTATGTTTTCTAAATCTAAATACCGATTTTTTTTCCTAAACATCCTCTGATAAGAACTATAACTCACCAAGCCCAGATGCATAGAGCTGGTGCATTAATTTAATAAATTGGAACAAATACAAAGAATCAAATCCAGAAAGACCAATTAGATTAGAATTCTTGGAAAGTAGATTTCAAATATGAACTGTACATTGTAATTTAAAAAAAAATACAACATAGATAATCCTTTGATAATTACATTATTCTCCTATATTAACTTTTCATATCAGTCATAATACACTTCTTTGAATCCAGGGAAAATAAAACATAAGAAATGAGTGTTCTCGAATTCTCAGTAAGGGTAAGAATACAACAAAAGATATTGTGAATAAATAATTATAAACCATAAGGCACTATATTTAAATGAAACAAAATCCCTTTAAACATATTATTGATCAAAATATTGAAAAATTAAATAATACCATATCAAATAAGCATAATAATGGATATTTTACTAGTAAAATAATAATAGGGAATATTGATAACTAATATCATAATGTGGGAATCCATAATTCTAAACATCTACGATATCAATATATATCCTCAAGATAGCTAGTGTCATGATCAATCCTCATGATAATTTATGTCTATGCATAGAAACCCATTTGATTTGTGTCAGGATATATCCTCATGACAAGATAACTAGTGTCATGATCTATCCTCATGACAGTTTAAGTCTATGGGTAGAAACTGTTGACCTCACCTATTTTGATAATCCCAATCTTGTATTCATATGTTTTGACAATCCCAATTATGTGTTCATATATTATGATATTCACAATTACTGTTGATCTACACTTTGATTCTTTCAAATTGATGATCAAGTTAATAATAATGTTAAAATAATTTTTGATTTATGTTAATCTCGATTATCCATGTTTATATAAGTTTTGAAATGATTCTAAGTGAATTAGATGTGTTTTGCATAAGACAGTCAAGTGTAAGTATCACTGACCTGCATAGAGCTACCGATAGACATAGAGCTACCGATAGATAGATAGCTACCGACAGCCAGAGCTACCGATAGACAGATAGCTACTGACAGCCAGAGCTACCGATATACGGATAGCTACCGACAGCCAGAGCTACAGATAGACATAGAGCTACCGATAGACAGATAGCCACCGACAGCCAGAGCTACCGATAGACAGAGAGCTACCGATATGCATAATAGCCAGAGCTACCGAAAGCCAAGAGCAACCGATGGAACTAAGTTCATCGAGCTACTGATAAGAGCTACCGATAAGATCTAGAGCAACCGATGGAACTAAGTTCATCAAGCTACCGATAAGAGCTACCGATAAGAGCTACCGATAAGAGTTTGAAGAGCTACCAATGGAAGATCCTACACAGAGTCAACCATACACTTCTACAAACAAACGACTACCTATAATTAACTACGGAGTCAAATCCTATATCCTCGACACTATTTGTTTATTACACTAACAGCTACATTTGTTACTTTTGATGCATTTAATGTTATTAAATGATTTCTGTTGCCATTTAAGGAAACCGTTCCAAGTACGATTGAAAAGGATAATCATTCCTTCTTCTCAACAAAAAGGCATAAAGTTATAAAGGGGGTGAATGTGAAAGAGATAACATATACAAGAAAAAACCAAGAACAATGCGTATGTATTAGTGAATCAAGATAAGAGACTTGAAGAGATTGAGAACATGGGAACACACTCGCGATCAAGCTCAAAACATGCCAAGAACAACTGGAGAACTTGCACTCACAAGACTACTACTACCAGACTCCAGAACACAGAACATAAATCGAGAAATCTATGCTAAAGAAGAACTACACAGAACACTTCATTTTCTGAGCCGATAACCAAGCTGAACCTGGAATCACTGAAAGAAGAAATGATACTCTGTTTTTCAGTCAAATACCAGAGAAGGACTCAGAACCATTTCTGATCAAATCCAAAGGAGTCCAGAGCTGCACTGCAATCACTAGAGCCATTCTAAACTCCATATCTTTCTCTAAGTGATTTAGTATTTGCATTACGAGCAGTGTGTGTAGCCTATTAATTATTACACACACAGTCTCCTGAACCTTAACTGGAGGATTTGTAAATCCCCACTCATAATCTTTACATCCTTTATTTCCCACTGTGGATAGTGGTAGAGGTCGAGTGTGACCTGGACAGCTTCGAGTTGTTGTTTGATATCCCACGTATAACTGCGGTAGAGGTATCTTTGACCTGAATAGTGTGATCACTGTTGTTAACCCAGATCCAGGGTGTGAATCACTTTATATAAATTTTTAGAGGACTAAGTCTCGGCCTGAGACTGAACCTCTTGGTTAACTCTTGTGTTTTTAGTTAAAATCTATATCCATACTATATACATTTATTTCATATTCCGCTGCTATTACTTTGAAATATAATTTATTCTCAAAGCTACATTGATAGTTAAACTCCCAAGTGTTTGTATTTATTGTAAACCAGTAAGTTAGTTTCAAAAGTTAATTTAATCATAAGATTAAGTTAACTGAGAATTAATCAATCTTTGAGAAACTAATTGAACCTTTATAATCTGTATAAATTCACTATAGTTTAATTGTATTTGAAATTGGGGGATTTTAATAGAAATTTTTTTAGCAGAAATTTTAATAGGAACTCAATTCACCACCCTCTTCAGTGTCCACTCCGACCAACATTTGGTATCAGAGGTTGTGTGTTTTGCAAAAATTTTATTTACTCTCTGCTTTTCAACTGTGATTTTAGTTATATTTTAATGTTCTTAAAATATCTGTTATTTATAAATTTTTATCTCTTCAAATTTTGTTTATAATGGATAATAGACTTGAGGGTGATGCTACTAACCGGGCACATTTCTTTAATGGAAATAACTATGCTCAGTGGAAACTTAAAATGAAAATTCTTCTAGAAAGCATGAGTTTTGATATTTGGACTGCTATTGAATCTGAATGAAAAATTCCCACTACTGATAGATCTACTTGGGATGAACCTACAAAGACTGCTTACAATAATAATTGTAAACCTATGAATGCTCTGTACTGTGCTCTAGGAGATGAAGAATTCAACAGAATTTCTGCATGCAAAACTGCTTTTGAAATTTGGGATACCTTGGCTGTTTCTCATGAAGGGACAAATAATGTTAAAGAAATGAGATTGAACACTTATACTATTAAGTATGATAATTTTAAAATGAAGTCTGATGAACCTATTTCTAACATGTATCTCTGGTTTAATGAGATAGTTAACACGATGAATTCACTCGGAAAAGTTGTTCCAGCAAAGGAACAAATTATGAGAATCTTGAGATGTCTACCAGACCGATGGAGAGGCACATCTGTCTCAATCAGAGAATCATGTGACATTGCTGCTCTACCTGTCAAAGGACTTATTGGAAAATTGATGATGTATGAAGAAGAGATCAAGGTAAACAAAGAGGAAGATAATGAACCGAAAAGAAAATCTGTAGCTTTCAAGTCTACTGCTTTGAAGAGTAAGGAGAAGGAGAAAATACAAATGGAGGATGAGAGTTCAACAAGTGAAAACTCAGAGTATGACAGTGATGCAGAAATGGATCAGATATCCAGGAGATTCAAGTAGTTTTATAGGAAAAAGAAATTATTTAGGAAAACAAATTACAAAGGAAGGTATGATCAACAAGGAAAATGGAAAAAGGATTGGAAGAAAGCTGACAGGACTGATGAAGTTGTCTGCTACAAATGCAAGCGAAAAGGACATATCAAAGCAGACTGTCCAAAGTTAAAATTCAAAAAGAAATATTATTACAAAGACAAGAAGTGCAAGAAATCCATGAAGGCTACCTGGAGTGCTTCAGAAGATAGCACAAGTGAAGCCGAATCTTTGGACTCTGAAAGGAATCGAGCCAACATGTGTTTCATGACAAATACTTCTAAGGTAACATCTGACACTCCTGTTTTAAATTCATATTATTCTGGAGATGATTCTGATTCGGAAAACATGTCAAAATCTGAACTATTTGAATACTGTGATATGTTATAAGAAACCTGTAATGAGCTTAAAGAAAAATACAAAGGTTTAAAGAAACAGTATGCTTTAAGTGTTAAGCATAAATCTGATCTTGATATAGAAAAGGAAAAGAATTCTTGACTATTAAAGGAAAATACAGAACTGAAACTGTCAAATGAGCAACTCAGAAAGGACTTAGAAAAATTCATAAATGGAAAGGATTCTCTAACTCAAATGCTAGGGAAGAAAGTTGCACCTAGATATGCTACTGTTTTAGGATACCAACATGGACAGAGACAGTTCACCAGAACTCGATTTATTCCTAAGTCTGAATTTTTTTTGCTAGTTCCAGTTTTGGAAATTCATATGCTTCAACAGGATATTCATATGGTTATAGACCAAATAAAGATTATCTTTCAAAATATTTTACTTCTTTTAATTGTATGAAACCAATAAAACAAATCTGGGTACCTAAAGCCCTGATTGCTAACCTATCTGGACCCAAGAAATTCTTGGTACCAAAGTCATTTCCTGTTTAAATCTGTTTTGTTGGAGACCTGCTTGAAGAGCTGTCATAAGAAGATATGGTATTTAGACAGTGGGTTCTCAAGACACATGACTAGAGATTATTCTTGCTTCAAGAGCTTAATAAAGGTTGATGGAGGTCATGTCACCTTTGGTGACAACTCTAAAGGAAAAATCATCAGCCTAGGCCAGATTGGTAACACTGACTCAGTATTAATTTCTAAAGTTTTATTCGTTGATGGACTTAAATATAACTTGCTTAGTATATCTCAATTATGTGATGATGGTTTCAATGTCAAGTTTGAAAATGATTCCTGTGATGTTTTTAAATCCAAAAATGCTTTAGTATTTTCTGCTCTAAGGAATAAAAATGTTTATGCTGTTGATTTAAATTCTTTAGCTAAACAAAATATTCCTTGTTTTAATGCTTTTCATAAAGAATCTTGGCTATGGCACAGAAGATTAGGACACTGCAACATTCACTCACTTAGAAAACTGGCTAGGAAAAACTTAGTTAGAGACTTACCAAAATTAGAATTCCCAAATGACAAAGTGTGTAATCCCTGTCAAAAGGAAAAACAACACAAAGTTTCTTTTAAATCAAAGAAAGAAGTCTCAACTTCTCAACCACTTGAGTTGGTTCACATGGATTTTTTTGGACCATCAAGAGTTTCTAGTTTAAATGGGAAGCACTATGTCTATGTTCTAGTAGATGAATTCTCTAGATATACTTGGGTATATTTCTTAGCTCACAAAAGTGAAGCTTATTCTTCCTTTGTTAAATACTACAAGTCTGTAGAGAATCTTAGTGGACTCAAAATTAAGACCCTGAGAAGTGATCATGGCCGTGAGTTTGAAAATCAAGACTTTGAATCTTATTGCTTACACAATGGCTACAATCATAACTTTTCAGCTCCTAGGACACCTCAGCAGAATGGCATAGTAGAAAGGAGAAACCGAACCCTTCAAGAAATAGCTAGAACCATGCTCAATTAATATGAACTACCTATTTACTTTTGGGATGAAGCTGTAAATACAGCTTGTTATGTTATCAATAGAGTCTTGATCATACCTGTTCTTAAGAAAACCCGATATGAGTTGTGGAACAATAGGAAGCCTAAGGTTAATTACATCAGAGTTTTTTGTTGCAAAGTCTTTATTTTTAACACAAAGGATAATCTGGACAAGTTTTCTTCTAAAAGTGATGAAGGAATTTTTCGGGGTTACTCTACTTCAAGTAAAGCTTATAGAGTGTTCAATAAGAAATCCAAATGTGTGGAAGAATCTGTTCACATCAAATTCGATGAAACCGATCCACATGATCCTAAAACCTCTCTTGAGAATCTTGAAGAAGATTTGTCTATTCTGGACCTTAATGATAAATCCAAAGAACCTGTTATAAAAACTTCCAGTTCTGGACTTTTTCCAGAATCGGTTTCGGTTGAACCCGAAACTACTGATGAACCTGAAGTGTCTAGTCCTAACTTTACTAGATCAAAAAGAATTATAAAGAATCATCCTTTGGATGTTCTTGTTGGTAATCTTCATAGAGGAACACAGACTAGAGCTTCTCTAAGAAATCAGGTTGAACATCAAGCTTTTCTATCCCAACTAGAACCCAAAAATATTAATGATGCTATCGTTGATGAATTCTGGGTAATGGCTATGAAAGAAGAGTTAAATCAATTTGAAAGAAACAAAGTCTGGGAATTAGTTGACAGACCTAAGGACACACTAACAATAGGCAGTAAATGGGTTTTTATAAATAATGTTGATGAATCAGGAAACATAGTTAGAAACAATGCTGGTCTAGTTTCACAAGGATATAGTCAAGAAGAAGGCATAGACTATGAGGAGACCTTTGTACCTGTAGCTAGACTAGAAGCCATTAGGATTTTACTTGCATATGATGCACATTTAAATTTCATGTTATATCAAATGGATGTCAAAAGTGCATTTATAAATGGTTTTATAATTGAAGATGTTTTTTAGAACAACCTCCTGGATTTACAAACCCCCATTTTCCAAATCAAGTTTTTAAACTTTCTGAAGCTTTATATGGCTTAAAACAAGCTCCAAGATCGTGGTATGATAGACTCAGCAAATTTCTTATTTCAAAAAGTTTTACTAAAGGGATTTCTGGCCCAACTATTTTTATTAAAATAATTTCTAAAGATGTTTTAGTTGTACAAATCTATGTTGATGATATTATTTTTGGATCTTCTAAACATTCTTTATGTACTGATTTTTCAAAAAGTATGCAAAATGAATTTGAAATGAGTTTAATGGGAGAACTTAAATAATTTCTTGGATTTCATGTATTTCAAAATGAAAATGATATTATTTTGAATAAAAGTAAATATACAAAGGATCTTTTAAAACATTTTGGTTTTGATAGTATTAAGGAGAGTGAAACTCCTATGAGTACAATCTGTAAATTGGATACAGATGAAACTGGGAAACCAGTGGATCAAACCAATTATAGGGGTATGATTGGTAGTTTACTTTATCTTACTGCTAGTCGACCAAATATTATGTTCAGTGTATGTATGTGTGTAAGATTTCAAGCTAACCCAAAAGAATCTCATTTTCTTGCTGTTAAAAGAATTTTCAAGTATCTCAAACATACTGTTAACCTTGTTTTATTTTATCCAAAAGGATAATCCTTTGAGTTAATGAGTTATTCAGATGCTGACTTTGCTGGTTGCAAATTAGACAGAAAAAGCACTTCAGGAACATGTCATTTATTAGGAAAATCCTTAGTATCTTGGTGTAGTAAAAAGAATAATTTTGTATCTCTATCCACTGCCGAAGCAGAGTATATAGCTGCTAGTAGTTGCTGTGCACAAATTCTGTGGATGAAACACACTCTCTTGGACTATGGATATGATTTTAATCATGTTTCGATTAAATGTGACAACACTAGTGCAATAAACATCTCGAAGAACCCTGTATCTCACTCAAGAACCAAACACATTGATGTAAGGCATCATTTTCTAAGAGATCATTATCAAAAGGGTGATATTTCTCTTGAATTTATCGGCACTGAACATCAATTAGCTGACATTTTCACTAAACCCTTAAGTGTGGATAGGTTATGTTACATTAGGCACGAGCTAGGGATGTTTAATCTTCACCGATGTTGAAATCCTCACCGATATAAATCCTCACCGATAAAAATCATCACCGATAAAGCAATGTTTTAAATCTTTTTGTCTGCCACCAAGAATCTGAACCGTTTTTTTGTTTGTTTTTATTCATTTAACTTATGATTCCTAAATGATAAAACTAAGTCTAAGTCACTTCTCACTCCACCGAACCCAAAACCTTTTACCTTCGAACCTTAGAACCCAAACTCTCTGCAAAACTGAGATCCCTCGAACCAGCGATGGAAAAAACCAAAACTCCTGTCATCCGAGACGACTGTGTTGAGCCTAAAGAAAAAAGGCAGAAGTCTGAGCTAGAAGCGAGTAGTGCTGTTAAAACTAGGTCAGGAAGGAGACCAGTAAATCCTCATCTGCAAAATAGAGCTATTGTGATCGAAAAAGAGCTGTGTGTAGACTGGTTGCTGCCCAGCAAGTCCTTGGTGCTCGAAGTTCTGGAAGCTCAGAGATGGGTAGACTTCTTTTCAAATAACAACGGTCCCTACTACCCAAAGTTGGTAAAATAGTTTTACGAGTTCGTAAGCTTCAAGAAGTTAGAGAATGAGAACCGAGTATCTTCATTTGTAAATGGTAAAGTGATATCATTTTCATCAGTAGAATGGGCTGATTGCTTAAAAGTTCCACATGAAGGTATGTCTGGATATGTATCAAGAGCAATGCCACCTACCAGTGACATTTTTGATCATGAGAACGCATTGAAAGAACTGACTGGTGATGGAACTCCAAGGAAAGTGGTTGCTGCAGAAATGGATGGAGAGAACAGATTACTGTTCAAGTTTGTTCAACATGTGTTAATACCAAGGAGAGGAGACTTTGCTTATTTGAGATATCAGGATATCTATCTCCTACATCTTTTGAGACATGATGTCAAAGTCAATTTGTGCAGATTGGTGATGAGTCAAATGGAAGATATGACAAGGATGAAATCAAAGACTAACACCCTATTCTTTGCTAAGCTGATTTCTGTAATGATCAAAGTGAAAGGGATAGCTGAGTCTCCAGATAAGACAGTTGTAGTGAAGAGAAACTTTTGTATCACTGCTACAGTATGCAAATATATGAAGATTAATTGGAATCCGTGGAGAGGAGAATGGGTCAATGATGACCAAAAGGTATATGATAAATTTAATCCTGTGGATTATCCTTCAAGTCCAAAGGATAAAAGAGATCCAGGTCTAGGACCTGATTAAGAGGAACCTGAGTACAGTGATGAGGTAGAAGAAGAAGTATAAGAAGAAGAGGAAGAAACTCCTATGGATGATGGAGGAGATCCGGACTTGCCTCCAAGCCCTGTTGCTGAAATTATGTCTTTAGAAAAGGAAGTTCTAGCAGAAGTGGAGACACCTGCTAATGAGGAAGACCAGTCGGTCTCTGAGCATATAGAGGAAGAGTAGAATGTCTCTGAATCATCTGATTCTGCTGAATTGAGTTTGAGTCCAGTTATTGGAAGCTCATTTGTACCTTCTATGGATGAAGAAAGAGAAAGAGGAGAAGCTATACCTATTCCAGAAAATCATCTTGCTGCTGCAAAGATGGAAGTTGTTGTGGAATATTCTGATGAAGAAAGACCAGTAGAGAATGTAGTTGCTATATATGAGAATGAACCCATTAAGGGGGAGCATCACACCAAGTTTAGAAATGTTACAGTGACTATCGAGTCTGAAGACTGGGTAGAAGACCCAGGTTTTATAGTCTGTGGTTTGGATTATCCTGATTCGAATAATGAAGTATCTTTGAATAGACCAAAGATCAGCTATGACATCAATCCTGAGTTATTACCTACTGATGTGGTCTGAGTACATGATTTAGATGTGCTGAAAGAAAATCTCAAAGTCAGTTTTGTAGAAGAAGTAAAGACAATGGAATCTTTTTTAGTATCCTCGATTCAATCAGTCATGGATGACTCTATAGTCAGTTTAGCTTCTAAAAGATTATCTACTATAGTTGCTCCTACTGATTTTGTTACAAATTCTGACCTCGAATCCCTAAAGCATGAGCTGAAGGAATCCTTCAGTGCCTCTGTTGCTGAGATGAAACACTGTTTTGGTGAAGAAATGAAGATGTTAAGAAGGTCTTTTGAGCTTTCTCTTGGTTTCAATCTGTCAACTTTTATGGGTGAGCTAATGGAAGAAGTAAAGGAGTTCCACACTCAAACTTCTAGGCTAGAAGAATATCTTAAATCTCTACGGATATCTGTTGTTTCCTTAGACTCTTTCATGAGTTCAAAATATCAAGCTGACAAGGATTTAGCCTATGTGAAGAGTATTGTAAGTTAGCTGGTCGCGGTGGTTGAAGCTTTCAAAACATCTATGATGGATCATGTCAAAAATCAGGACTCTCAAATGCAAAATCTGATTAGTGGTTTTACCAAAAGCTTCAAAGAAACTGTATCCTTCTCTATTGGTCCTCTAGTTTCAAAACCAGCAATTGATCTGAATCAATTTCGTGCTCTGATGAAGGAGGATCTTGGTTCTATTTCAACCAGTGGCTCTATGGACTCATCAAATTTTAGTCGAGTTGTGTTGTCTACCAGGGATTCAGCCAGAGAAATAATGAAAGTCTTCCAGGACTACATGTGAGAGGCCTCTGCTTCTCAAGAGGCAATCAAGAATAATGTGGATACTTATTTTGAAAAGGTTTATACCAACCAACAACTGACCAACCATTTAAAACTTCTGCTTGAGAATCTAAAGTTACCTCCAGTGTCTTAGGCCTTCAGAGAGCAGGTTAGTAAGCTCAGGGAGCTTACTCCTACTTTGGATAAATTCATTCAAAATAGAGATGATTTTGTGTCTGCAATGGAGAGAGGAGGAAGCATTATAATGGATTTCAGAAACCTGCTGCTGCCCTTCCTGCATGTGGATGCCAGACCGGTCATTGTACCTCCTGCTTTGCCTGCCTCTTCCTCTACTACGTCTCTAGTTCAGATGACTCCTGCTCAAGCCATAAGAAGTCTCACACCTATGATCACTCAAAGGGCTTCCCAATATAGGCCCGACACTGTATCAGTTGTTCAGCCTCCTCTGATCATTTCTGGAATTCCAAAGTCCTCCCTAGTATCCTCAACACCTGAATTCTCTTCTGATCCCAAGGGAAAATCTCACATTGAAGATGTGGATTGATAAAGTGGCAAGTATGTTTGATAGGAATCATTTTTTTTCTATTCTGTTTATGTAATTTTTGTCTAATCTAATACAAATACCTTTCTTTCCACTATCTCAGTTTATCAGTTTTCTATTTTTGGCTTCCTACTTTTTGATTATCACAAAGGGGGAGAACTATAAAGAGGGGGAGAAAAAGGGGGAGAAATATGCTCAAAAGGGGAGAAAAGGGGAGAAAAGGGGAGAAATATAAAAGGGGAGAAATATGATCAAAGGAGGAGCCTTTGATACTATTTCTTACATTTCCTTCTTTAGTACCAATTCATTCAAACCTTATCTCTGATACTATTGTATTTAATTCTACATATGATAATTTTTGATCTATATCTTTCTATTACTATTTCCTCTTTCCTCTGATACTATTTTCATTGAGAAAATTGAATATTAATGTTATACTATCTAATACTATATTCTCACTATTTTAAAATGGCCATATCATAAGTTGTGATTGTCAAAAAGGGGTAGATTGTTGACCTCACCTGTTTTGATAATCCCAATCTTGTATTCATATGTTTTGACAATCCCAATTATGTGTTCATATATTATGATATTCACAATTACTGTTGATCTACACTTTGATTCTTTCAAATCGATGATCAAGTTAATAATAATGTTAAAATAATTTATGATTTATGTTAATCTCGATTATCCATGTTTATATAAGTTTTTAAATGTTTCTAAGTGAATTAGATGTGTTTTGCATAAGACAGTCAAGTGTAAGTATCACTGACCTGCACAGAGCTACCGATAGACACAGAGCTACCGATAGACAGATAGCTACCGACAGCCAGAGCTACCGATAGACAGATATCTACTGACAGCAAGAGCTACCGATAGAAGGATAACTACCGACAGCCAGAGCTACCGATAGACACAGAGCTACCGATAGACAGATAGCCACCGACAGCCAGAGCTACCGATAGACAGAGAGATACCGATATGCATAATAGCCAGAGTTACCGATGCATAAAGCTACCGACAGCCAAGAGCAACCGATGGAACTAAGTTCATAGAGCTACCAATAAGAGCTACCGATAAGAGCTACCGATAAGAGCTCGAGCAACCGATGGAACTAAGTTCATCGAGCTACCGATAAGAGTTTGAAGAGCTACCGATGGAAGATCCTACACAGAGTCAACCGTACACGTCTACAAACAAACGGCTACTTATAATTAACTGCGGAGTCAAATCATATATCCTCAACACCATTTGTTTATTACACTAATGGCTACATTTGTTACTTTTGATGCATTTAATGTTATTAAATGATTTCTGTTTCCATTTCAGGAAACCTTACCAAGTATGATTGAAATGGATAATCATTCCTTCTTCTCAGCAAAAAGGCATAAGGTTATAAAGGGGGTGAATGTGAAAGAGATAACATATACAAGAAAAAACCAAGAACAATGTGTATGTATCAGTGAATCAAGACAAGAGACTTAAAGAGAATGAGCACACGGGAACACACTCACGATCAAGCTCAAAACGTGCCAAGAACAACTGGAGAACTTGCACTCACAAGACTACTACTACCAGACTCCAGAACACAGAACATAGATCGAGAAATATATGCTAAAGAATAACTACACAGAACACTTCATTTTCTGAGCTGATAACCAAGCTGAACCTGGGAGCACTAAAAGAAGAAATGATACTCTATTTTTCAGTCAAATACCAGAGAAGGACTCAGAACCATTTCTGATCAAATCCAAAGGAGTCCAGAGTTGCACTGCAATCACTAGAGCCATTATAAACTCTATATCTTGCTCTAAGTGATTTAGTATTTGCATTACGAGCAGTGTGTGTAGCCTGTTAATTATTACAGACACACTGTCTCCTAAACCTTAACTGGAGGATTTGTAAATCCCCACTCACAATCTTTACATCCTTTATTTCCCACTGTGGATAGTGGTAGAGGTCGAGTGTGACCTGGACAGCTTTGAGCTGTTGTTTGTTATCCCACATATAACTGTGGTAGAGGTCTCTTGACCTGAACAGTGTGATCACTGTTGTTAACCCAGATCCAAGGTGTGGATCACTTTATATAAATTTTGAGAGGACTAAGCCTCGGCTTGAGACTGAACCTATTGGTTAACTCTTGTGTTTTTAGTTAAAATCTCTACCCATAATATATACATTCATTTCATATTCCGCTGCTATTACTTTGAAATATAATTTATTCTCAAAGCTACTTTGATAGTTAAACTCGAAAGTGTTTATATTTATTGTAAACCAGTAAGTTAGTTTCAAAAGTTAATTTAATTATAATATTAAGTTAACTGAGAATTAATCAATCTTTGAGAAACTAATTGAACCTTTATAATCTGTATAAATTCACTACAGTTTAATTTGTTTTTGAAATTGGGGTATTTTAATAGAAATTGTTTTTATCAGAAATTTTAATTGGAACTCAATTCACCCCCCTCTTGAGTGTCCACTCCGACCAACAGAAACTCATCTGATTTGTGTCAAGAACTATCCTCATGAAAATTTAAAATTGCTTGATAACAAACATGAAGGGTTTTTCACCAACTAATTTCATCTCATGATACCTACCGATGCATCGAGGGGATACAAAGGGCCTATCCCATCACTTACTAAGTCTAATAGATTATTCATATGAAAACAGTGAAACATAATCAAACATAATCATCCAAAATAAAAATAAGTATAAAAAATATGAATAATTTAACCATAAACCAAGAATAGAATATAAATAGCACATCCCCAATCAAATTGATCATAAGACATTCAAAAAAATAATGTAAATGATATCATAAGAGATAATACATTATAAAGCATAATATCCAACAAAGGATGTCTTCATTGATGAAAATACTCTATTAAAATTGCAAAAAATATCTTGAGACAAATTCCCCTTTTTCTTTGAAATCTTTTATTCAGAAGCTGCACACTTATAAAAGAAGATATTTAAAATGATACTTTTTAATCAAAGTTTCCCATACTAGTTTTAAACTTTTGAAAATAATTAACATTTAATACCATTTTTTTCCATATAAATAAATCCTTAAAATATTTTGGAAAGATGGAAAATAATGATAAATATTTAAGAATTATAATCATTAAAACATTTAAAATGATGTTTTAGAAAAAGAGTTTCCTATATAAAACATTAAAAAGTCTCATTTTTGAATATAGATGTATGAAATTAAAAATATACATAAAATGTACCTTATAATACTTTTATATCAATATAAATAGTAATGTAAATCAATATTAAGAATATTGAAATTGAGAAAGGATTAATTCTTTAAACATTCAAAGTGTCCCATACTGCTTTGAACATTTAAATCATAAGTCTGATATCTTCAAAGGAATATTTAAATACTATTAATATAAATGTATTCATGATATGAAATAAAATATGGGTAGTACATACAACTTGAACAATAAATAGCTGGTGAACATGGCTTATATCTCATGAAAATTAAAAGCGAGGTGAAATTCCCACACCTTAGGTCTGATACTCTCTGTATGTGTTTGAAACTCCTATATAATGGTTATAAAATTATTATTTACTTCCAAAAGAATCATAATAATATTTATTATATCATTTATTATTCATTATGACTTTATATTACTCATTTATTAATAATTTTCAAGTTAAAGAAATGTTCTGGGTAATAATCACTTTGTTTATTATACGTGTTACGACTTATTATTCTTAGAAATATTTCATATATTATGATTTAATTTCATACAAAATTTATAAAATGAATTATATATTATATATATATAATATAAATATCTATAATTGATAAATATATGAAATGGAAAACATAGTTCGTAGAGACGGTAGGCCGTACGTACGCATGAACGCTGTTTCGGTTTTTTTATCGTATTGAATGGAAGTAACATAATGAAATATATGTATATACATAAATGAATATATATTATTCCAGTAGAATTAATATTTCATATATTTAATTCTTATTAATACTATATATTTTTATAATCATCCTTGAATGGTGAATGTGGAAGATGAATCTCATCATGTTGTAGAGATGGTAAGTTGAACATAGGCACGAGCGGCGGTAAAATTTCTTTAATAGTTAAATGTTAAGGAATTGGATGGAATAAGAATTTTATAGAAACAATATCATGTTATATTTATTTTTTATATCATTTATATTCATTTTTATACGCATAGAAATAAATTTTAACAAACAAAAGTTTACACCATAGCATGGAGACAGTAATCCGTACGTACGCACGCATGATGATATTATTATTCATAGGATGGGTAAAAGGAGTAAAATGGTTTTACCATAATAATAAAAACATCTTTGAGTATAGTATATTCTGTATTTTTCACTTCAGTATGGAAACAACATTGGAATATGAAGTAGAAAAAGAAAAGAACTTTGAAAGAGGTGATAAAACAATTTCTTTTTTTTCAGGTATCTCTTTTTGATTTGCACAAAAGGATTATTTAGGTTGGATTTATTCCCAATGTTTGGCCTCTTCGATTAATTTATTGAAGTTGGGAGTAAAATTTTTCAGGTTTTGGATAAGCCAATGGTCTTTAGGGGTGTGAATTAAAGATAAGGAGAAGTTCTCTTTTATAAGAGAGGTGAGTGGAACTTTTAGAAGATCTTAAAATATTAATTTATTATAAATTTACTTTCATATTAAAATAGATAAAAAGAGATTTATTTTAAGGATAAGATGATTATGGGTATATATACTCTAAAACAATATATTTTATACTTGTTTAGGTCATAACATCAACCTTATCTTTTAGATTTAACTCTTAAATAGTTTAACTCTTACCATTTCTTCTTTTATTTTTACACTACATGGTTATATAGTTAAAATAAAATTCCAAGAGAACATAAAGTGGATAATTTATTAAAATTTTATCATTATCCAACTTAGTTTTCTGAATATTATATTTTTATAACTTTAATATCATTTAATAGAATAGTATTCATTTTAAATTCTCATTTATATCAATTTTGACACTATTTATACTTGATTTTTGTTAAAGTCATAACGACATGATTCTTTTGAAAAAAATGAATTAACTCAATACTAACATTTCATAGTCATCCATAAAATTCATTTATGGTATCAAATATTTCAAATAATATTTATTTTAATATTTGTAAAATAATTTATTTAATTCTTTTAATAATAACTCTTTTATTGCATCATCATTGTGTCATAATTAATTTTCATTATTTAATTAATAACAATTAAAAATAAAATACCAGGTTGTAGGAAATATTTTTATCTTACTAATGTCTATTTATAGCCTCATATATCACTTATATAACCCCATATAAATTTTTTTTTTGTAATAAGAGTCATGTTTATGATATTTTTTCCTTTACTTATATATGTATTAATCACACCCAAGTGGCTTCCATTGGACAAAATTTATATCAAAGGATTTTATTGGTCACTAATGACTCATCCAAAAAGGTTAGGAAAAGTGTTAGGGTTATTTTATATTATTATTATATTATTTTTACCTTTAATTAACATATTTAACTTTAACCATGGTAAATAAAATTCAAAACTTACTACTCGCTAAAAATTATTTTGATCCAATTAGAAAAAAATCACAATTATTACAACCATGTATATTCATTTTTCGAAATTCCATTCATAGAAGTGGTAGAATCACATTTAATGCTAATATACAAATTTGGCTATAAGGCAGGTAAAAAGACATGAAAACTATTCAATGATTTTTTATATCTAATTCAATTATTAAAATGATACCAAAGACCAAAATTGGGTTAATATATGTATTATTTATCTATTGTGACTTTAAAACCAATTTAAATTAAAAAAATTATTTAAAACATAATGTCAGTTTTTTTACCAGTAATGTAGGCTTTTTTACTATTCATCATTAATTTAAAGTTTTCATAAAAATACCAAAAGTTCACACTATGATAATTTTGATATTCTAAATTCAAAAAATGAAGTCTATTTTACAAAATTCAATTTCTATGAGTTTTTAAAATTGATTTTCTTATCATTCACAAAAAGACATAAAAAGAAGTTCCTTTACGAAAATAGTGTTTCTAAACATCTGACTATTTTACTGATGCTTATACATTTTAATATAAATATTTTTTTATTTATGTGAAAAAATTATGAGTAATATTTTAAAAAGTATATATTATTATGTATATCACTATATTTAAAGAATAAGTTTTGAATATATCATTTTAATAATTTTTTCACTAAAGTTTTGTTTCGTAGAGACTCAATCTGGCATGTTACGCAAGCCAAGTAGTTGTTGTGTGGAACAAAAACAATTTAAGATAACATAATATGAAATATTGGGGTGTTACACATAAATTCTATAGGATCATTGGTTAGACTGAATGACGCGACAAGGTACTCTAAATGGCCATACCTGCTCTGAAAGTCATTTTTCGGAATGATATATTATTTTATTCTCAACTAATTGAAACCAGACCGAAGATCATTATTCAAGAACCATTTTTACCATTAAAACTAGTCAAATATATCATTAATATGTGGAAAAAATTGATATTTTTTTAGTAACTTGATTGAGTTTTCAGTAATCCAGAAAAAGGAAACATGAACCATAAAATTTATTTGCAAAGGGAACTGGAACCTCCCAATGTGACACACTAGGGATTATAAATCCTTATCTAAAAGATAATACAATAAATTATTTAACTCTTTCATTTTATCTAGTTCCTTGTGGTATGAACTAATATTTATAGGTTGAGTAGCACACAATAAATCTATAGAAAACTCTACCTCCCTTACTACTGGAAAACTAATGAAATCAGAAGGAAAAATTTCAGGAAACATTATGATAACTAGAGGGAGGTAACTGATCAATAATTTCCACTCTAGATCAAAATAAAAAATTGATATTACTTTACCCAACTATAGATAAAAATTTCTGATTCTACTCAACCATAGGTCCCATTCTCCTTGAATGATATGACACACCCCATCAGGTGCATTGAAGGAGACCCATCAAAGATAACTATCCATTAAGACTTTATTATCAATGATCTAATCCATCCCTAAAAACATTTCAATAGGATTCATGTTGAGAAAGAAAAAATCCCAAGCAATCTCAATATCTAATAATGAGAAAACACAAGATGGACTGCATATACCCTACTCTCTCATCGTTCTGAGGGGCGTAGTAATATCCATCACATAAGATAAAAGATCTTTTGGAATATTGGGAAACTTATGATACGTGTTAAAATAAATGAATAAGATGCACTAATATCAAATAAAGAAATTACTAATTACTAATCTATAGTGATGGTACCTCTCAAAGTCACTGGACCCGTATATACTTTCTCTAGATACTCTTACACTGTGTGAATAATCTTTGTTCTGGATACCTGTGGATTGAACCACATTACTCATGAATCATATTATTGTACCATAGTTTGATTAGGTACTGATGACCCAATTCCACTACGTGGAGTGGAATATATAGGGAATAAATCCTATAAGTGACCTAAGAATTTGGAAGAACCATGTAATTTGGGTTAACTAATTGAAAATCCATTTCAAGTTCCATGTTTTTCTACACTGGTTTCAGGTAAAAGGGACTCCTCTAAGTGCACATGAGCCTTAGCCCAGTTGGGAAGGTCTCTGTTGGTGCATCCAAGCGACCAGGGATCAAATCCAGGAAGAGGCAGAATTTCCGGGGTACTATAGTAGTACTGTAGCAGGAACTGTGCGGTACTGTAGAAGGTACTGTAGCGGGAACTATAACAGGAACTGTTTGGAACTGTAGTAGTTGGGAATATGCCCCCATTTGGGCCTTCAGGCCTCTGATTTGGTCCCCGAGTCCTTCATAGGCCTTCGGGCACCCAGGCCTTTGGGTCAGTTGGACCTTCGGGCCATCTCAAGGCCTTCGGGCCACCTGCTAATGCAAACCAGACAAAAACTACAAGGAACAAGCTCTACAAGGAGGATGAGAAAGGAGCTTTCACCATAACAGAAGGTAAATGGATTGCAAGAATGAGAGGGTATGACACCTACCATTGGGACACGCCTATGCATGCACGGGAATGCATAGCCGAACAGCCATGTGAAGGTGGAGAGCTGATTTCACGATGAAGATGCTGGGGAAGAGCAGTTCCAAGTTGTTATTCTGGGTTTAATGTAATGTTTGTGCCTACGGGCAATGAATTTTTCTATGGCATATGAGCATGTAATCATTCGCCTATGGGCATTTTAGGGTTCCAACTCATCTTTTAAAAGGTGGATTATCAAAAATCAATAAAAAATGAAGGCCTTTGGGCCATTGGAGGGACTCCTCTAAGCCTTTCAAGAGGTCTATAAAAACCATACTGTTGATAACCCCTCAAGAATCATCAGAAATTCTATTACATTTATGGTAAATCACAGAACTTCCACTAGGATAAACACTACTACAAAACATGCCTTTAATAGAGCTAGAATAGGCCTTTAGAAGTTCTCGAAAAGCACTGACTACCTTATCTCATTTAAAAGGCCAAGTATTTTATCATCAATAGAAAATTTCTTATAAAGGGTATCCTTATTAACCCAAATAAAAGTGCTAATAAAGAATACTTTTATCAGTGCTTTTATTTGGCACTGATAAAGATTCCTTTATCGATGCTTTAAAAAGAATTACTAAAGGATTCCTTTATCAGCGCTTCTATAAGCACTGATAAAGGCTATCATTATCAGTGTTTTTAAATCACAAATAAATGGATCTTTATCACTTATTTTAGAAGAACTGATAAAGGGATCTTTTATCAGCTCATTTAGTAGAACCAGTAAAGGGGAAAACTACAGTGTGATGCTACAACACAATGTAGCACTAGAAACAGGTGCAGTGTAATGTAACAACACACTGCATCACCATAAAAAAATAATTACCAAAATAATATACAAATAATTAATTAAAATTAAATAAAAATTTGAAGACAAATAAATGAAAAAAATCTATTATAGAGTATTTCAGTTTTTTTCTTTCTAAAATTAATATATATTTGGAATAAAAAGGCATATTTGTAGTCATACTAGACACACCGTGAGTCGAATTGAGGAATGACTAATTCCTAAACATTATAAATGACTTATGGTTCTTTTTACTAAAGAACCAAAATAAATCTAAATTCATTTTCTCAATTATTAGTATGTCAGTTGTTTTTTATTAAAATTAATTTTATTTTTGAATAAAAATATTCCTCTGGAGTCATACCGGTCACATAGTTCACTGGATTGTGATACGACAAATTCTTACACATAAAAAATTAATTATGGATCATTTTACTAATGTACTGAAAAATAATAATGTGTTTGACCATTTTTGTGTGTGATTTGTTTTTTCACTAAAATTAATGACAATGTTGAATGAAAAGACACACTTGGAGTCATACTGATCACATCATGTGTTAGATTGAGGTGATTATAATTCCTAAACATCCCAAATAACTTATGGAAAATTTTTATAATTTACCCAAATAATCAGAATGAATTTTACAGGTTTGAGTATGCACTTGTGTTTTTTACTAAAATGTCATTTTAAACTGGAAACAAAATATTTGTGCCTTACATGTGGCATCATTTTCAGGTTTTAAATGATACTTATTCATACACCTCAAAAATTAATTATGAATTTTTCATTCAAATTATCATGAGAATCTAAGCACGGTTTCTCAGTTTTCAATGAGTGATACTTTTTTTTATTAAAACGATAACTTTAAACTGATAATAGAAACATGGAGTCATACCGGTGAAACAGTACATCATATTTAGGTTTGGATGATTTATACACATAAAAAATGACTTATGGATCATTTTATTAAACTTGCAAAACTATCTGAATGTATTATCTTGGTTTTGGGTATGTTAGTTTTTTTCACTAAAATTAATTTCAATTTTGAATAAAAAAAGGCCCACATTGAGACATAGTGGTCACACCATGCATTAGATTATGGTACATATGATTCCTAAATGTCTAAAATGACATATGGATCATTTTACTAAAGTATCAAAATAATCAGAATGTGTTTCTTTAGTTTTGAGAATTCCACTTGTGGTTTTTTACTAAAATGTCATTTTAAAATAGAAACACACACTTTGATATGTACATGTTGAATCATGGGTGGGTATGACATGAGACTGATTCATACACATTACAAATGAATTATCAATTTTTTAACCAAATTATCAAGAAAATATAAGCATGTTTTATTAGTTTTCATTGAGTGATTATTTTTTGTGTGTTAAAATGTCTATTTTAAACTGATAATAGAAACATGGAGTCATAAAAATCACACCATGCGTTAGATTGATGTTTGGATGATTTATATAAATCACAAATGACTTTTGGATAATTTTCCTAAAGTAAAAAACAACAATCCAAATGTGTTTTCTTAGTTTGAGTGTTTTATTTGTTTTTTCAATTAAAATAATGACAATTTTGAATAAAAAGATTCCCCTATAGTAATAATGGTCACACCATGAATCAGATTGAGGTGTGGATGATTCATAAACATCCCAAATGAAATATATATCATTTTACTAAATTATCAAATCAATAATAATAAATCTCTTTGGTTTTTCGTATTCCACTTTTCTTTCTTACTAAAATGTCATTTTAAACTAGAAACACGCACTTTGAGTCATATAGGTGGCATCATGAGTGGGTTTGACAAGATATTGATTCATAAACATCCCAAATTAATTAGGAATTATTGTCCTCAATTATTAATACAATTTGAGCATGTTATCTTTCTTTTCAATTAGTGACACATTTTTTATTAAAATTTCAATTTTTGAACTCATAACGAACACTTTGACACCAACCCTCCTCGATGACTATGATATGTCAATGGTGTTTGTCCTCTAATAGTTCATTCATACACCTATTTAATTTAGTGGTTTATTATAAAAATATTTATTCAAAAATTTATGTTAGATTATATACCTACTTGATAGTTGGGAGTTGTATAGATGTTTCTTCAATAAATCTAGTAGAGAAATTGAAGCTTCTAACATAGAATGATATTGCAGGTGGATTAAAACCCTATATAAAATCCCTTTAAAAAGTAGAGAAATAAATTATTTTAATAATTAAACTAAAACAAAATCATTTTATGATCCTCATTTTACTTCTTTGCCTAAAACTTTCTTAATTTTCAATGCAGCACTTCTAATCCCCCTCCGCCACAATCCCCACCTCGGTCATCACCACTACCTCCTCATCCATGTTGATCATCAACTCCAAATCTACCTCCAACTCTACCTATGACTTTTTATCCACCCATACCTTCTCCTCTGCATTCACCTCCACCTCCGTCCCCACCTTTGTCGGCACCTCCACCTCCAGCTCCGTTATTGCCCAACAATATTATTGTTAGCAGGTCAGTGCTTCTAAAAAAATTGATTGAATCCATTATACATCTCCTTGAGAAATATATCAAAAAATAAAATATAATCATTATTACACTGATTTTTCAAACCCCAAATATTTTTATTTGTTCATAAATCATACTAGATCAAAAATATAGCAGGTAATCACCTGAATTTGTTGTCGGCATAAATTCTAAAAAAATTAGGCTACCCACTAATCTTTAAACAAATTTATTTCTTCATTTGAGTAACTAGGTTGTCATGAATATTTAAAGTACTGAGAAAATACAGAAAAACAAATGATTATGAAATATATTTAATGAAATAATAATTACATTCAGAAATTACCTATGGGGGGATGCTAGTTTTTTCCTGATTTATGATTTCTCTCATAAAGTTGAATAAACAATATCCACAATAGATTTCATTATCTTGTTTCACGCACTAAAAAAACATTTACCAAAATATATTTATCATTTAAAACTGTTTTGATAGTTAAATATTTCTATATATACCTAATTTTTTTCCATTTTAAGTAATACACATGAATTTTCCCTTCAAACATTGACTTCATCCCAAGATCAAGCCTATATTTAGAGACCACCCTATCATAAAAAAAATTATTTTTAAAAAATATTCTAAAAATCTAATTTGATGTTTGATTTTAAAATTTTTATTCCATTGTAATACATATTCACAATACACATCATGTGTGATCAGTTGGTTCTATATACATGAATTGGATCCAAAAAATAAATATTCAGGGAGTCCATATCGACTGCTATCAGCATTCAATGCATCCTTGAAAACAAAAACAATTAAGTAATGCAAAAATTAAAAATATATTTTATGTGATTATATTCTATAGTTTTAACATTGAATTGTAGGAATCATAAAGAGTCTATTGCATGATGGTTTTTTAAATGTTTTTAGTAACATGTATTTTTTATACTTAATTGCTTTATCATTCATGGAATATTCTGGGGTAGAAATGATATAAGGATTAATGAATCAAAATCAGGATTCACATGATCTTCCCTTTATATATATTTTTCTATAAACATTTTTACAAAATATTAATAGTTATTAACTTTACTAAACATATTAGTTCACTATTTGGATAGTCGTATTATGAAAATGTAACTTATGTATGTATTCACAACTGAGATTCCCAACTATTCAGCTAGAGAATACCATTTAAAGTCTTAATAATAATTATTTCTATTAAGTAATCTCCATATATTTATTATTTATATTCATTGAAATACATTTTTTTATCTTTAAATGTGGTCTCTATATGAAGTTGTAATAATAATAAATGTTTCTTTGGAACTAGCGGGGAAAAGGTACCCTCCAAAGGTCATTTTGTTTTCTTGGTCGTTTCACTAGATTTTATTGATTAGACGTTCTGTTTGTTAACCACGTTATCCATATGTAATATTGTAACTCAATTCATAAGTTTTATTATCAACAGTTACATGTATTTTAAAATATATTTTTTAATGATTTACCTCATGTGTCTTTATTTGAATAGAAATCAATGCTATGAAAGCTCTAATAGCATCATCGACTATTGTAATATCTAGACTATCAAGTGGAATAGAGAAATCATCAGTCACCTCATAATCTACCTCAATTCCCAATATCATGTGATATTTTAGGAGGTATTTACTATTTAGATAATCTATTCGGATATTATACCTTGTACCCATCTCAACACGAAGGTATGTGGGTGTTGAAAGATAAAAATCACATACAACTGTACCCTAAATAATTTTAGTACTATAATGTTATCGGGTGTTTTTTATTCACATTTTGGAGAAAGAGTAATGAAAAATTGATTACCATTGGTAAGGTATTCAGTTGGGGGAATGATTAGCCATAAAGCTATTGTGACCATTTGGTTCATGTGTGGATCTTTACTCCACTGTCGGTTCACTTTGATACTTTCTTGTACATTGGTATGTGAAACCAAATAGAAAAATAATATCTTCTAGTGAGTCTATTTGTGTCTATGATAATCTCACCATATTATATGTGCCTTCACGTGGTTTTATCATCTTAAAATATGTTCTATGAGAGACTCCAAAACCTAATCCCTTAATGAAACCATATTGTTTAGGCCACTTCAAACCTACTGAATGTATCTTTTCTTCTGGTACGATTATTGTTGAATATTTTGTATAAACCATATAAAAAATGAACATAAATAGATATTTTTATGTAATATTGTTATATATTATAACAAATTAAAATTATATCATACTTACACATGCTTCCTATATTGTTTTTTTTATTTTCATCAACTAATTTACCCTCTTCATTTAGAAGAACCTCCTTTCATATCACACTATGTGGGATAGAAGTGGCTCAAGATTTTGATTAATTAATCTACATATAATCATAGGAACATATATTATTTCATATCACATAATTAAACTTTTATTTTTGATTTAAAATAAATACCAATATCTTCTCTAAATAAGTTTACCATGTCCTTTCATTGTGATAGGGGTATGTTGGTTTAATGCACATTCATTATTTTTGGTACTCTTTTTATATTTTATATATTAAATTTTTTTAATCAAGTTGGATAAAATAAATAATTTCAAATAATATATTATCAATTTTAATGCACCTGAAATGATTTCTCATTTTGATGATTTATGAAATTAGTCCATGTTTCATGATTTATAATGATTACTAACTATGTGGTGGGTGGATATTTATTTTCCCCTCATCATCCCTAAGATATAATATTTTAAGAATATTCATGAAGCATCAATAATTTTTTCTAGTGACCATTAAGAAAAATTTCATATAGAAATATTCTAAAATAAATGATGTCTATTGAGAATAATGAAAATAAAATAAACATTTCATTATATAATTTCTCAGTAAAATAGAGAAAGTATATTGTAGCATTACTATTTTATCATTCCAAATTATTTCCTTCATTAAAAGATTGACACAATACCATGAATCAATGTCAATCATTACATTAATCCTCATTGTGTCCCTAAGGTAAGTAATGAACATTGACTTGTTGGGATCAATAGGTTGGTCACATTGTTCCAACCAACCTCAAAATTTATACCCTGAATTCTTGCCTTGATAATTTTATTCACCACTATGATGTTGCGTTGTAGTTGTTTTTTCATCAACATGTTGTTGATCCACTAATAATTTCATAGTTTCCTCACCAATAGTCTATAATTCCGTAGGATTGGTAACATCATCATGTACAGAAGACACTGTCTGCATAACTAGTCAAGCATTTAAAGTTTCTTTAATAACGACAATACAATACACTGCATGCATAAAATTCCACTATTCCATGCATCTTTCATTAAAACATTTACTATCTTGATCATAGATATAATAATTCAATACTATAGTAAAATAAACTATCACTAACATTATTTAATCTATTCTCAAATGTTAATTGCCTTCCATCTCTTGATAATGAATTGGACTCCCTATTTCAAACTAGACTTCCTCCCATAATTGTGGTTACAATGTTCCTCAATGAAATTCAACATGAATATTTATTATTTCATTTTGTTGTTTTATATTTATCTCCCAATTTTTTTGGATAAAAACTTATGTTTATTGAACTACTCAAACCCAAATTCATCCTATACCGTGTAATGTTGATCATTTTGGATGACTAATACTCATATTAGTTCAAACAAAATAGAAGAGATGCAGGATGAGTCTCTAGTAAAAAAAATACAATAATAACTATTCAGGGTATAAAAGATAAATTTCCAATGATGTTTAAAAGTAATATAAATGAAATTTTAATTATGGATTCTAACATATTACATTTCAAAAATAAAGGAATGAACATTCTAATCCACATGACTTCTTCTCATAGTAATTTACTTCTACTCATAAACTTTTAATATTTTCTATTTCTTCTAAAATGTTTCATTATTTTAGAATGGATTAGAGGAGATACAAACCTATGGAGGTATTGGTGTGAGGTGGATGAGAGATCTTGATAACCATCCATTTCTCCAAGATTCTAAGAGAAGATATACTTATGATGAACCAGAAAACTAGGATAAAGAAATATAATTATTGTGGGAGGAATACCTTTGAGAGTCATATTGGAAACCTTTTTAATTTATCAAGGTTTAAGTGGAAGAGAATCAAAAGGTGTGTTTGGAATGATTTTTTTACTAAAAAATATGAAACTAGATTATTTTCATGATGTCACTCATCACAGTAGAATTAAAATCCATTTATTTTAAACTATGGATTTATAATAGCATCTAATGTGACCACACTAAAAATAAAAGTAATTTTTGATGATGTGTGGTAAAAATTATTAGATAGAATTGTATAAAAAAATGCATATCAAAAAAAAATAAATCAATCATTGTGTTTTGATTAATTTTTTTTGTGTCAATTGTTAGGGTCTTAGGATGTATTAAATAAATAGGATGAAAGTTTTAATGAGTTTAAGAATGATTTTTTTGATGCTACATTCAAGTCCATGGTAATGACTTTGATGAATATTAATGAATATAATTTGGGAAAGTGGTATGTCATCAATGAACATTGGAACCACAATTATTGGAGGAAGGGTAGTTTGAAAGAGGGATTATAATACATCATAAACAGATGGATTGATATAAAGTGTCCGAGGATGGATTAAATTGAGGAAGTGAAGTTTAGTTGTACTATAGTATTGAATTATTATATCATTGTTCAATACAATAACAATTTTCATGAAGGATGCAGGAAATTTTGGACTTTTATGCATGTAGTGTATTATATTGTATATCTATCTTTCCAAAATAAATCATTATTTAAACAGCCTTATTTTTGAAACCTATGGTCCTTTTTATGAAATATTATTTATATTAATTTTTACTATTTTGTGTTTTATGCTTATTTCAAAATAGTGGATGTATATGTGGTTCACGGTGGTCTCCTATGAAGCTTGAATGAGTTTACATAGTAGGGGTGGCCTTGTGTAGGTATAGGTAATTGAGAGAGAGATAGATTATGGTTACCATGATGGGCAGAGATTTTGGTTTCCATGTGGATCTGTTGATGGATTTTTCACTTGGATCCAATATCATAGAAATAGTATCAAATATTCAATTCAACATCATAATGAACATTGTTAGATCTATTTCAAACCCAAAAGGCTTGATTATTTACTAATAAAACCATGTCAGCTTCAAAACATACTCAGGTTTGGCTCAGAGTTTATTTTTACCTTGTCATAATTTGATATTTGAAAACCATTTATTTCATTCAATCGATCAAATAAATAATTGATTCTAGGAAAAGGAAATTGTTCCATAATTATTACTCTATTCAAAATTTGATGCTGTATAAAAAAATCCACTCTAGAGTCATCCATAGACTAATGAACCATAAATAATCTACCAGTCATACATAATGACCCTTCTTAGAAGGAATAGTTCAAAAGGGCCATTTGAGGTTCCCAAACCAATCACATCAATATAAATGTTTCACATAAAGGAGGGAATAAGGATTAAAGTGTCCTAAGAACATACACTGATGAAATCACTCAAAAAGTATCCTAAATTAAAGATGAATTAGAATACCTATACTCAATTGGTCTTGGAGAAATTAATCTAACCCCACCTATATTCTACATCACTTCTTTATACTCAAGGATTCCTCACCTTATAATTTTTGATATTTTTTAATTCTCCATAAGATCCCTCCATTAACATACATCCATTTAACAGGTGAATTTTCCAATTTTTTCTCAATATTGATCTAGAATTTTGTTACTTTTATAAATGAAATGAATCTATAAAATGCAATCCTTAATTTATTATTATGATATATTAAGATAAAATCATAGAGGAACTATAGATACTACATGTTCCTATCATTGAAAATCAAACCACATAACTAGAATTTTACCTACAATTAACTCTAAGAAATGAGGTTCAATAAAAGTATTAGAATATAGAGGATGTCCATCAGATCCTTCCTATGGAGATCTAGGGGTCAGATTGGTTATATATTCTATATTAATGTAGAGATTCACATAATTTTACCCTTATGAAAAACAATAATCTTTCAGCAATAATAATAAAATAATCTATTTTAAATGGGAACCACCTCTCCCTTTTAAAAATGTATTTTTATAATTTAAATATAATTTAAAATATTTTATAAGAATTAATTTAAATATATGTATGAAATAAATAGAAAATAGTATCAATAAATGGGTTACTAAATATTCCCAATCAATTAATAAGTTATATAAACCAAATCATCACTAATAAGTAAATAAAAACACACAATCTATTTATTATTCATGTTTTTATTAACATAAATTATTAATTGTATCTAGAATTTTTTTTATCAAAGACAAATAAAAACATGAATTATCATATATTATTATTGATTCCTATATATCCACTCCTAAATAAGAGGCACGAGACTAGAGAAGATAGGTCATGGAAAAAATAAACAAAAAAACAACCTAGACTTTATATGGTAACTCAAGTATCCAACATAATTATGCTATCCAGACATATTTATGGATTAATTATTATGTCTAGAATGTTTTTTATTTTAGATATAATCAATACTATTATCCTTAGTTTCACTATTATTTCATTTTGTAACATTTTTGACCTAGTATACCAAAATAGTTCCCAATTCAGGTCAGCACAAAACCTTAGACACACTTATTGATCACTAAAGTCTTGTGTTAATGCTAAGGGATATACATTACATGATTGAGAAATGGGTTAATATTTTAAATTTTTAACCAAAATCAATTTGATCATTATATAAAGCTAGCATTACCTTTTTAGTATCATGTGGTGAAAAATATAATTTATTTATCCACACATGCCCATAAACATATGTTGACTAACCTTACCATATGAAATCATCCTTTTCATTCTTTGAAATCATTTTATATGGAGGAAAATATGTAATAGAACCACTCATTGTATTTCAGTGGTGATAAGATGATATATAGGGTTTGTCTTGGTTAATAACAACGCAGAAACACAAAACACGGAACCCAGAAAATTCAAGCAAAGATAAAGGAAAAGTAGAATATAATATACATTGGAATCTGCCCATGATTTTTTCGAGAGAACATATAGGAGTTTCATGGACAACAGAGGTGTTCTGTGAGAGATCAAGAATTGTGAGTGACTGAGTAATAGATAGGGTTCTTTTAAAAAGATCTGGGACACTTTTAAGAGTGATTTCAGAAAAGCACAGATAAAGATACCTTTTATCAGTGCTAAATTGATAAGCACTGAGAAAATAGATATTTACGAGTCCTTTTTTAGTACTGAAAAATATTCCTTTTATCAGTGCTAAAACTTTAGCACAAATAATGGATTTATAATTATAATTATTTAAATATATTTGTTATAATTTTATAATTATTTAAGTATATACAATTAATTATTTATAATTATATAAATACTTATTTAAAAATAATTATTATTTATGTATAATAATTATAAATTTTTAAATTTATAAATATAGTAAATATACATTTATAAATATTTATTTTTATAAATATTTATTTAAAAATATATTTTTAACATTATTATTGAATATATAATCTTAAATACATGAACATTAAAAATGATTTAAACTGAATAATTTAAAATGAGTACACATTAAAAATATTGCAAAATGGATAAGTTTTATTAAATAAATATAAATCATTAAAAAATTATGGATATATATATTGAAGTAAATATGAATACATATTGAAAATAATAAAAATTTTGTAAATAAATATATATAAATTAATAATAGAAAATGATAAAATTCAAAAATAAAATAAAAAGTAAAAAATATTAAAAATGAATACCTTAATTTTTATAGTATTAAAAATAAATAAATAAAATTGACCGATTAAAACCAAAATATGGTAAATGTATCATGTTATAATGAAATTCTAAAATATAATAAAATTTGAATAAATTATATAAATATTAGGTGTATGTGTTTCTATATATTTTTATGTGCATTTGTGTATAAAAATGCATTAACTAATTATATATATATATATATACATATACATATATATATATATATATATATGTATGTGAAATCAATATAACATGCAACATTTGAAATATGCAAAATTGAGAAATCAAACAACATTAAAAATGAATAAGACATTAATAAAAATTTTAATTAACATTTTATTCATTTTATATATATTTATATTTAATATATATTCTTTATTACTATTTATAATTAATATATATAAATATATATTATACTTATTCATTTTTATTAATAATTATTTCATTAATATATTTTTAAATAATTTTCAAATGTATTAATTTTTAATTATTTTGTTTATTTATTACAATTTATTAATTTTATATATCTATATTTAATATATAAAATTTATAATATATATATTTAAATATGTATTTTAAATTTATTCATTTTTATCAATAATTATTTAATTAATAGAATGTTTAATATTTTTATTAATTTACCCATTTTAAATTTTATTTATTTAGTTATTTCATATTATTCATATTTCATATCAATACATTGAATATATAAAATTTATTAATTTTTAAAATTTATATATATGTATATTCAATTTATTAATTTTTAAAAAAAATTATTTAATTACTGAAATTGTTATTTTTTTTATTTATATATTTTTAAATATTTCATTTTATTATGTACCTTTAGAAGCGCTAATAAAGGACTATTTATTAGTGCTAATAAAAGAACTAATAAAGGTTATCCTTTATCAGTTCTAAAAATAATGTGCTGATAATGTGTAAACATTATATGCACTAAAATTAAGTGTTAATAAAGGGTTCCCTTTATCAGTGCTTTTTAGCGGTCATAAAGATAGACTTTATCAATTCATTTTTCTAGAATTGATAATTTACAGCGCTACTAAAGGCCTGTTTTGTTGTAGGGAAAAAGGAACTGCCATCAACCCTGGCTTTTCAGCCATGTCAATTTCAACCATTAATGCCCTATCCAACACATTAGCATAAGAAGGCAACTTCAGTAAGAAAACCTAATAATGAATATCCAATTGAATTACCTTTTTGAAATGTCGAGTATTCATATTCTCATTCAATATAATCTCATGTGAAAACTATAAAAGGTCAGTAAAATGGTTTTCATATTCTGTCACACTACTTTCATCCTTGTAATGTTTGAAATACTCTAAATCCTTTTCCAACACCATCAACTCTGGAGAGAAATAGATGGTGAAAATAACATTAATGTCTTTCCACTCTAAGCTATAATGCTTCTTCTCCATCACCATATTGACCCATAGCCTCCTTCTAGGACCCTCTAGATTGAAGGTGTCACATTTCATCATGATTTCATTAGGAATATCTAAAAACTCTAACAAAATCTTGATATTCCCCAACCAATCCTCTTCCAATTGAGGATCATTAGAGCCTTGGAATGTTTGTGGATTTAAGTAAAGGAACTATAATGAACAAATCCTAAAGTCATCCCATTGAGGTTTGATAGCATGATATTGAATTGGAATGAGTGTAGATGCCTCTCGCAAATCTCAGACAACACATTCAATAAGTTTAACAAGATTCTAGTCCATGAGAGGATTTTCTCACTGTGGTTCATCAGCAGCTTCTTCCTGGATCTGATTCACACATATTCTTGAAGGCATGATTCTACACAACATCAACAGATACCATTTAAGACATCAAATTAACACTCAAATTGATAGACAATGGTAATTAATCCCATTAGATAGATAAACAAGATTTAAATTTTGACATATCCAAATGAAAAGAAAGAAAAAACTAAAACCAGTCCTCAAGATGTCTTTCCCAAACAACCCCTGGTGACTGAAGGCCCATTGTGTTGAGAGCTCGCTAGACACTCAATCTCAATTACCTCCTATGTACCGAAAATATTACTCAATTATATATTGAAATCAAGGAAAGATTCATGACCTACACCTCTAATACCAATTTTTCATGAACCATCCTGGATACTCTCATGCCTTGATACCCTGATAAACTTGCTGAAAATGACATTGATTAAATGGAATTCCCTATACACATGAGTTGTTTACTAGAACCAGCAATTATACATGATAAATAAGACAATATTTTTCCTTATAAACAATGGAAGAAAAAGTTACAAGTAAGTATGCTCAGGTGAAAAATACATAGGGAGAGTTGTACGAGAATTTAAAAATTCATAAACAACCCAAAGTACTCCAAAAAGTACCATAAACGAAAATATAAACAACCCTGGTCCCAACAGACACAACCACTCAAATCCAAAAGTTCAAAAATAATTACCACATCTAAGTGGTGATTTCCCATTGCTCAAACTTGGAAGGATGAAATCTATAAACAACGAAAGGAACAGGTAGAGTGTGATCTAAAATACTAGTAGGGTCACACAAACTATTTCAAAATAAGATGGATCAAATAAATAACCATGTAAACCATTCAATTTTAAATAAAGGGTCATTGGAGTTCAAAATAATATTTAAAAAAATCATGCTTTACATTTAAATTTATGGAAATATTTCAATAAATGGATTAAAAAAAATTTATATAAAACAATTTTTATAAATTCCCAAGGAATGTGTAAAGTTGTTTAAAAATATTAGTATATATATATATGTATGAAATAATCAAAATCTAGAAACATATTCATCTACCAAGACATATGATAGTCCCTGTTTATGATATCCTCACACAGTTGAATAATGATCATGAAAATATGTATACATATGTACCTTAGACACTACTCAATGAGGACTCATCACCATCCCATCAGGGATATGACATACTGCAAATGTAATATTAGAGTTGTAAAACATCAATAGAGTGATACACCTAGTAACTCCTTAACAATATAGGATTTCATCTACTCTACCAAAAATCAAAAACATGAAATTTACATTAAAACAATTCAAAATAAAATTGAACTAATTTTTTCAATTTCTATATTTTAATTTCAATTTATAAACCAAAATTGGTTTTTAATCAAATCATGCCTTTTTTCAGGATAAAACCACATGGTTTCTATGTAAAGAATTTAACCCATTTTTATCAAATACAAATATGGAAAATATTTCACAAAATAATTTTACAATTTAAATTCCAAAATTTAAATCCCATAAATCAATTTCTATAATTTTCCATCAAATTCCACAAACACACCCTAATTCATTAGAATTGCAGGGTTTACCCAATTCCGTGACAATATAAGTCATATCCCTATTTAAAACAAATTAGATTTTCCTAATATAATTGAAATCAATTTAATTTAAATAAAAGAATTTATGGTTAAATAAATTGGTAATCTTAAATGGATATACCTATTGTAGATCACAGAATCATGCAACCCAAAACCCACAATGAGAATCTCCAATAAATAATGTCGAAAAAGAAGATATGAGAATCAAACCTATATTAAACATATAAAACAATGGGGATTAGATCCTACAACAACACATAGATCTAATAAACCATTGGAAGGATAAAATAAAAGAGTGAGAGAGGCTTGGAGAGAAGATTCACATACCTGGAGGATATCAAACATGATTACCCATGATTTAATCCACCTAGAAAGGGGTCTAGAAGAGCTAAAATTGGATATTGGGAGTCCAAAATGCCTATGAAAATTTTCTACCTTTATTTAGGTCTGTGTGGAAGTATAAATAGGGGTTTGGTAAATTTTAAAAGAATTTTTAGATTAATTAAAATCTATGTGCATGGTTTCGAGGGAAGGGCCACAAGGTTTGTCAAAATGTGTGCCCTAGCCATGAACCAATCCTGATGGGGTTGAACAATTTCTCTTTGGTGGGAGTACAATTTTCCAAAACATGAAATAACCATGAAAAACCTCACTGCCTTGGTTTTTATAGTTTTCACTAGTAGGGGGCTCAATTTGAAAAAACTGGGAACCAACCATGCACAATTCAAGAGCCCTTCAAATCCTTCCAAATTTGACCTGAAACATCCCTAAACAAAACTCAACCAAATCATGATCAAAAGAGGGTTTAAAAGTACCTAAAAATAGTAACAAGATGTTAAAATTTTATTATAATATTTAATAATATTTTTAGGATTCAAACAAATGAATTAGTATTCATCTAATTACTATTACTTGTTATGGATTAATAAAAAATTTACTTTTATGCTTAAAATAAAGTTTTATAAAAAATTTTAGTATTTTTAATTTCTTGATTTAAATTAATTTTAATCAAACATATAAATTTAATTAAGAATAATTTATTTTATTTATGTAATCATTTCATTAAAATTTGCTAAGTTGTTCAATTTAATTTTTGGGAAAAATGTTTTTGAGGAAAAAGTGAGTTAACATGGTAAAGAGTAAAATTAGTTTAAAGGGTTATATTAAAGGATATAATCATAAAATATCACAAAATATTATCTATAAATTTTTTTATAAGGTAATTAATGACCTCCCATAATACCCTTTTCACTATTTTTACACTTTCCATGTAAAAAAACATTCATTACATGTTAAGGAATGAGTATTTGTAGGAATTCCACTCAAACTTACTCATAAAAGGACCCATCCTCTACCAACTAAAAAAACTATTCTTATGTTTTCATCTTAAATATGGTCCAAAATTAAATCTTATAAATCCTTAGTTCAATTTTTTCCATCTATGGATCCAAGGATGAAGCCAAAATATTTCATTTTTAAGGAACCCATTTTGAGATGGAGTGAATTCATCGAAGTAAAAATCTAGTAATTCACTATATTTTTCAACTACCTTATATTATATAATAATTATAAATAAAATTCAATAATATATTTGTGTTATATTATTACAATTATTACATTATAAAAAAGGATATTCCTATAATATAGCTTTGTACTCTTACGCATTCCTAAGTATAACATGTTTTGGTTTGGGTCAGTACAACAACCTACATGAATGATGCTATACTATCTTTTTAATTTCTACCATGAATAAGTATCAATAAATTAATAATGGAAATAATTAGAATTAAACATTAATTTATTTTATTAATATGGTTCTATAATAGAGGAATAATAACGATTTCCATTATAAAGTAATTCGTTGTTATCATTAAAATTACTCGAATCAGGCTCATTTTGGATTCCATTCTCATGAGCCATACCAATACCATCCATAAATTGAACATGGTAATACATAAATAATTTAAACACAATGATTTCACTACCCTTAATAATCTTGAAATTATAACATTTTTTAAATGAACAAAGATTAATATCAACATTATGAAACTTTTATGAAATTATTAGAATTACAAACATATGAATATACAAAAAAACATTCACTATCTAATATATCTATAATAAATTATTACTATTGGAGATTATAAAATGTAATATATATGAATAATATTATGAAATAATTTATTGTGATTTTTATGTCTGTTATATGATATATTAAATAGCTTTTGTAGAATTCAGGTGTAAATGTATGGGATTATTTTCAAACATCAATTTAAAATAGATATTTTCTATATTTAAATTAACATTTGATAAAATTATATATAACTCATCTTTAAAACAAATTTACAATCTTCTATTATTTTTATATTTGATATTTACAGGTGTCTTTCCCATTTCACCACCATTTGGTTCACAAAACACCTGAAATAATTCTTGTGATTGGAGATGACATAATCTTTATTTTTCATTCATAACAATTATCTTCCATGTATCAATTGTGATAATGGAATGAAATATTCATGAGATGATTATTTTATAATTTCCCTTATTGTAACTTACCTACATTGATGTGTTAAGATAAACCTTCTCGACATTCCTTTCCATTATGAGTACCTTATACTTATTTCTTCTAATTTAAGGGTATTCGCAGAGATAATCATACTTTTCGATTGATTGAGGAAATATATTTCCATGTCTAAATGCCCTATTTTTTTATGTACATCAAGAATTCAATATACTTTATTATTCTTACTAATTTTATTAACATATCTGGCCTATTTCATTTTTTTTATGGTTTTTAAGAATCATAAAATATTATATATGACCCATTTTGTTTCCTCAGGTTAATTAATCTATGATATGTGGTCTATTTCATGTGGCACACATATATATAGTTTACTAATATATAATAGGTTGGGCCATAATTATATTTCTCTCTAATGAACTTGGTAAAGATTTATATCTCATGATATGACATGTAAGGGACTAGGGAGTGAATCTAATCTATGATGTTTATGGTAAAGGGGAGTGAACCCTATCCACTATGTCATGTGTTTTACAACCATGTGATTATATTATTTCCATTAATCCCATACATAAGAAATGTGTTTCTATGCTTATGTTTATGAAACATTTCTATATTATTCCATATTCCTATGTATTTTTTCATGGATCATTATTATTGAATCATGTTTCTATAATCCTATATCTAATTTCATTTGATATACTGAAATCAATTCATTATGATTATTTTTTTATCCTTTTTATATTAGATATGGTTTACTAATTACAAGATCATGTATCATGATTATGTTATTATACCCATATGTTCTTCTTATGCACACTTATGATGTTAGATTGATATATTTTATGAATAACTTTTTTAAGAATGTGTTGTCACACTTTTTTATTTTTAAAATACTGAGTTAATTAAGTGGGGTATTATTTTTAATAAGCCTATAAAGATATCATGTTTAGAGAATTTTATGGGAGCTGTTAAATTCTTATTGTAAAATAAGAAGCACGTAGAGCTAATTTCCAAATACTTGAATTGAAACAACCCAGGTAATGATAATAGTAATTAAATTTTTATACTTATTAATAATCATGAATAATATTTTATTTTTTTTATATTCTTTATATGAATAATAACTAATTCCTTAGTCAATTTTTTTATTATTAAAAAATTGGGTTTCATGAATTTTAAATTTTTATTTAAAATATTAATTTCTAAATTTTAGAAATTTATTTTGACAAAATTCTCTAATTTTAGAAAGAATAATGGAAAAATTATCTTAGAGTGTTTTTCTTAAATTTTCTAAAAAAGTACATTTTTTGGGAATAATACAGAATAATTTTTTTTGGAAAACTATATTTCATTTTCATGTATTTACAGAGTCACATTATATTTTAGATTGTTTTTAAAAATTTTATAGATAAGTTTTTAATAAAAATTACCTATTAAATTTCTATTTAATAATAAATAAAATTGATTTTTTATATAAAACTTTTTTATACATTAAAATTCATTTTTCTATAAAACTATTTTTCCAAAAGTTTTGCGTGTTTATTTTAAATGTAATTTCTTCCACTTATAGAAATTTATTTTGATAAAATGGTCTAAAATTTTGGAATTATAATATATAAAATTTGTTAATGAATCAACTTTTTTTTGTCATTATGAATAGTAACACTGGTAGAAAATTTAGTAACCAGAGTAAGAGATATTATTGGTTAAAAGGGTTAAAACTAAAATGAAAAGGATTAAATTGAAAAAAAAAAACTTGTATAAATAATATTTTATTGTAATATTTATACCATATATCATCTATTATTTTATTATGAGTAATTTTTTATGCATTTTTATTGAGTAATACATTAATATATTTTAATCATTTGAAACATTACAAGTGTGCCCTCTCCATCACTTATGAAATGACACACCCTATCCTATCTTTCCTCCACATCATGATCCTATTATATCAAATAATAAATACCCAAATAAATTCCTAACATCCATTAATTTTCCCAATATGTTATGTTTTGATAAAAATACCATAAAATGAGTTATTTAGCTATAAACCTAATAATTTTTTCTAAAGAAGATGTATAGTTATTAATAGTATATTTTATTTTTATTTTTTTATTTACCTATATAAAATTTATCCTAAACATTTCTATATAATAAAATATGTATCTATCATTTAATAGAGGATTATTATATTTATGGTATAACCCTTCTTCGTATCCTTTTATATCTTACGGGAAATGAAAACATTGCTCATACGTACTTGTGGACTACTACCTCTATGAAGAAATGTGTTTCATTTTTTTATCATTGGATCATATGGTTGGTTACCATGATGGATAAAATTAATATATATGATATTCAGGACATAATGGTATTTTTTAATAATAAAATGCTATTTAATTTCTTACCGTTCCATCCCATGAAAAAATGAGAATGTTATTTATACATTCATGTGGAATACCACCTCCATTAAGATATGTGATTCAATTTTCATTTTCACCATATAAGCATAGACATATGAATGGAAATAATGAATAAATATTAAATTTAAAACATATTTTTTATTATACAAAATATAAATATCATCTAATTTATTTCTTTTCCACTCATTAGAAAAATAAAATGGGCATTTATGTGTACATATGTACTATTATCTCTATGAAATGATGTGGCTCATTTTTCATGACATCCTTAAATGGTAGATTATATAAGTGTATAGAATTTATGAATATGATAAATATATATATATATTTTGGATTTTATAGATAATTTAAACAAACAACACTTTACCATGGTCAACACATCGATGTTGTTTTTTGGTTATGAACTGAACACCCCCAAAACACTCAATGTGAACATATCCAATTAAGTAACTAAATAAAACACGGTAATAAATAAATAAAAGTAATAATAATAAATAAATTGACATTATAAAGGTTATTTAAAATATATAAAACCAATATAACCTTATTATTCACGATTTTGAGAATATATGAAGCTATACACGACTTAAGGTGGGTGATTTCTAGTCCCAATTCCCTTTTTGTAGGCATAAGCTATTTTCACCACATGTTTTATTTTTGTAGTGTCTATAAAACCCCATGGATTTTTTATCATTATAATTTAAAATTAGAATGATTAAAATCCCATTTCATTTTCTTTACACCAATATTTCATTGATTAAAAATTTATCACTTCATAAGGAATATTATATTGTAAAACCACATTTTAAATGATTAAGGATTAATTTTATAAAAAAACTCCGAAAATTACATATTAATAAAACTATTTCATAGATTTATTTATATGGAAATTTTATTTACTTCTTTAATTTATTTCATGGTTTTTTCAAAAATAATATTTTTACATATATTATATCAAATTTTTTGACTTTATTTACAAAAGAAAAAATAAATGTTACATTTTAACGAATATGACTTGAACTAATTTTACCATTTTCATAACTATTAATTATTATTTTGATTTACTTACAATATTATATATTTTTTCAAATAAAACCATTTTTCATTTTTCTCGGGTTGAAGCCTCTTTTTATTATAAAAATAAATATCTCTGTCTATTTGGTTAGAGGAAGAACCATTACACATCCTATAAGCCTAAAGCTAAGTGGCTCATAAACATAGAATGAAGTCCTAGTGAAGTGTCGTGTTTTCATCATCTTTCCTACATCATAGGGACTACATCATTCCTACATCACTACCTACCTACATAATGCCTTGATCACCACTTTCCCACATCATGACCACATCACTACTTACAATGAAAATCCTTCAAGAAGATTTCTTGGATTCAAATATTGTTCTTTTGAGATTTTTTATATTTTTTCAAAATAAGGGTTTTATAAAAAAATATATTTTTATGTCTAAAAGTGTGTTGTGTGTGAGTTGAAAATAAATTTTCAAGGTATTTATGATGAAAATGTGAAATCATAAAAATATTTTGATGATAACATGATACTTAAAAATTAGATTTTATTATGGGTGATCCTGATACATCTTATACAATTGGTTAGATCAATAAAACTTATAGTAAGGGTGAGACTGATATAGATCTTAAATGCATTGGATAATGTTACTTATACTCAAAGGAAATATGGTATGGGTTAACTTGTGAGGTTTCTCTATTTTATTTAACGCGGATGTAATTATTTTTGACATGATTCAACATGGATTATAAATATAATTCTCTAAAATTTCCATAAGGATTTAAAATTTCTTATTATGGGTTTTAAAGGTCTTAAATTACCAGAAATTATTTTCCCCATGTTAATATGATTTATTTTATATGGCTAATGAGTATTGTGGGAAAGGAAAAAATTTTATTGTTTTTTTTATTTTTCACTATAATAATGGATTTCATTATTTCATATCACTTACTAAGCTTTTATTTTTCATTCCAAATATTTTAAATTTCCTTGATTGGTATTAAGGATGTGTAATAAAAAATAAGACATCAAGTTTAAAGTCATGAATATTTTTCAATAAAGGAAAATGTTTTTCATTTTAAAAGTTTTATATTATTGTAAAAATAGACACTGAGTAAAAGTATCCACTCTATAATATGTGTTTTTTTTGTAATTATGATGACCCAATTCCCTAAAAATATATAAATAAATGGAATTTAGAATTTAATAAAGTGAATTCTTGTAAAAAAAATGATTATATAATTTTTAAGGCTAGAACCTTATAGTTTGTACTAAAATGAATGTTTAGATAACATTAGAGGTTAGGATAATATTAATAAATTAACCTTGAGAGATTTTACTTTATGGTTAATTTGAAATGATATAGAACATTAATATTACTATGTTTCTTTATATAATCTTTGTATGTTCAAAATGGTTTTCCATAGGAGAAAAAGGGATGTTGAAGTGGTTAGGTTTCAAGAGGATAATATCCTTGAAAATTAATATCCAAAAATGGTTAAAATTTTAACTAAGTAGTTTTTTGAAGTGATGGATCAGTTCATGAAGGCTATAAAAGTTGGTGGCATCCATATTAGGGAGAAACATAATTTACTATAGAATAACATATTGATAGAGAGAATTTCATGAGATAGAATACTCTAATTTTGTTGAAACCTATAATATATTTTTAGAATAAGTATGGTTCAATGCTATATAAATGATATTAAAATTTATGCAATCTTTAGAATACCAAAAGGTAACTCTTTTCATTTATAATTTTGAAGTTGAAGCCATTCAGTGGTGGTCATAAATTATGAATACCAGATAGAGATTATCTTGATGATAGGGAATGCGATACATTTAATAATATTATATTGGAGAAATATTTACCTAGGAAAGTTTGACTTATAATGGAGTTACAATTCTTTTAATTGAGGAAAGATGAGGTCTCCATTTCCACATATTAATAAAATTTTACAAGATTTTTCCTAGTACACACTAAATTGTGTTTGGGACCATTGATTGTAAAATTAATCGATTTTACAAATTATTATAACCTTTTTTTAATATAATGTTCCTCACAATAATTTAAAAGTTATGATAATGTTTTTTTTGTGATGATAAAGTTGAGATAGAAATTTTTAACACATATATGTTTCATGATATCAACAGTAGGAAGAGGTTAATTTGGTATAAAATGATAAATAAATAAACTAGTAAATCTATAGGCAATTCCCTAACATGTTATATGTGTGGTAAAATACTTTTTAGGGAATTTTTGAAAGTATTTAGAATGTTTTACTAGTGTGTTATTTTTTTCAAATGGGTTGTGAGTACAAGGAAAGGAGTAATGATCAATCCAAGAATAGGGTAACATATAGTCATCCATAGGGGATATGTTTTATTAATAATGAGTTGGGAAATTATGATAAAATGTATCAAATGTTAATTAATCAGTGTGGAAATCATCACGATCGAATGTAAAAATGTGTAGAAAATTCATTTACTACTACAGTTGAGGTTGGGCTGTCTAAATAAGCGGTTAAAGGAAAATTACTTGTTTTTTCAAATTATTTTATTCCCTTTTTTTGACTTTGGATATTTACCAAATCATTTTTTTATTTCATAAAACCACTTTAAGGGAAATAGTGGAACCCTCACACTCTCCAATTCCACATTCAAGTAGGCCAAAACAATGTAGATTAAAAATTCAAAAAACAAAACACAGAGACCAGTGAGAAAATTTAACACATATTCAAAATTCAAAAACCAAAAGAAAAAAGTAAATCAAAAATCATTTCACCAAAACACATATCAAAGACAAACCTCACAAATCACATGAGTTTCCAAAGAAACCCTGCATCGAAGATAACATGAGGAGACATCTGCATCAACCACTACATCATCACCATCATCACATCATCATTATCACCATCACAACGTCGTCTCCCACTTCAAGGGTATGTATTAAACTAACTATTATTTATAGTAATCTTCCTATTATTATCAATAGGATAGTTTCTCTTGAGAATATTGTTAAACTAACCATAATATTGATTGATATTATTTTGGGCATGTATTGGATTTTAGTTTATCATTATAAGTTATATTTAAGATAAAATTTTGTTATATTCAATTATTTCATACCTTTGATAATATATCAAGGAGATGAAAAATTGGTTAAAGGTGATAATGAAAGTTACCTAGATCATGCCATTAAAGATCAGGAAAATTTTAAGATTTATGATGTGTTATTTTTAAATGAATATATGGATGTATTTCCTAATTACATTCCTATAATTATTCTTGATCATGAAGTTTAACTTACTATTTGCATAGAGAATAATACTAATCCAATATCAAAATCTTTTTACTCAATGGATAAATTTAAATTTTTTGGGATAAAAAAGTATTTAAACAAATTGAATGAACAAGTTACATTAATCATATTACTTCACCATGGGGTGATCTATTTTTAATTTTCAAAAATAAAAATGATTTAATGAATATTTTCATTGATTATATATCCTTTAATAACATCACTATTACAAACAATTATCCATAATCTAATATCAACTATTTCTATGATCAACTATAGGTACCATATTATTTCTTGAAGATTTACCTCGGGTTAGGATAACATTAGTTTAAGGTAAAGGAGGAAAATATTATGAATATGAGGTTTTGAGTGAGGTATTAAAATTACGAGTTTATGGTTTTGTCCTTTGGTTCACCTAAGGCATCAGTTGTATTCTTGGATATTATGAATATATTTTTCCATTACAATTTATATATGTTTGTGTATGTGTATATTGATGATATTTTTTTTATATTCTAAAATTAATTAGGATCTTGAAAGACACATACATATTATTTTTGAAAATATTGAAAGAAAATAAGTTGTATATAAAATTTAGTAAATGAAAATTTTGGTTGCATGAGATTTCATTTCAAGAGATTATTATTTATATAGATTGAATAACTATTGACTCTGATAAAAATAAAGTGGTATAAGAAGTTTCAAGAACTAAGAATGTAAAATATATTTCTATTTTTCTTGGATTAGTGGGCTATAAGTAACAGTTTTTTGAAAATATTACTCTGTTATCTTTCTGACTAAATATATTGACTCAAAAAAGAGTTAAATTTATCTGGACCTAAGATACTGATGAATGTTTTCAAGAACTAAAAACAATACTATAGAAGGATCCATTTTTTACCCTTTCCTCCAGTAATAGTGAGTGTTTCCTATATGGTGATGATTATTTAAAGGGACTTGGTTGTTCTCTGATGCAGAATGATTAAGAAATGTTTTATGCTTCAAATCAATTGAAATATCATGAGATAAATTATCTTACACATGATCTGCAATTCACTTGTATGGTTTTTGATTTAAAATATATATAAATCATTTATATAGAGTAAAGTGTTAAAAATATATTGATCATAAAAGGTTGAAATATATATTCACTCAAAAAGAGTTGAAAATAAGGAAAAGAATATGTGTTGAAATAATAAAGGATTATATTTTCACAATTCATTAATATCTAGGGAAAGAAAACCAAGTATTCAATTGTTTTATTTTGAAATATAATGCATCATTAACCATGATACATTTAGAACATGGACCATTGGTTAATTGTGGGTAATGCATTCCTAGAAATAGAATATGCTAGAACTTCTAATGTTTTGCTTAAGGTGTCAGTGCAATCATTATTGTTGGACAAAAAGAAATCTTAGAAGCAAGACTATGATTTATAAGAAAATGTATAACAATTAAAGAAAGTTATGATTACTAAATTTAATAATGATAAAAATGATGTTTTGTGATTTAGAAAAAGGTTGTGTGTGATAACTATCTCTTAGTTCACAAAGTAATTGTTATTTGAATCTCACATATATCCCTTTTTATCCTAATAGTACTAAGATGTAAAATACCTTAGAGGGTATCCCTAGTGAGTCACAATGAAGAAATATATTTTGGATTGTACAACAAATGTTTGAGTTTTAGATTGGTTAATTTGAGATGGAAATTATTTTAAGGGATGATTCTTTACTTTTCAATGATATAGGGGAAATGGGAAAATATATCTATTGATTTTGTGGTGGTATTAAAAAATACATCACAATGTAAGAATTCAATTCTGGTTATTATTGTTAAATTGAATAAATATCCACACTTCCTTCCCATTTGAGATAAATGTTGTTAGATCAGCTTTTTCTACTAAATCTTTAAGAGATAGTTTGGTTACATGGATTTCATCACTACATTGTATCTGAATATGATACCCATTTTACTTTTAAGTGTTTCAAATGACTTTAGATGTCATTAGGTACTAAATTAAGTTTCTTCTTATCTTTCCTTCCTCAATCTAGTAGAAAATTACTGAAAAAATTTAAAATTTGAAATACATTCTTTGAGCTTGTTCATTAGAATACTAGGTAATTTGGGATCAACATTTTATATGAGTATAGTTCTCTTATAATAAAACTTTTCATTACAGTATATAGTTGAACAATTTTGAGTCAATATATTGAAAGTGATGTAGGAATCCAACGTTTTGGGATGAAGTAGGGGAAATGATGTTTTTGAAACTAGAGTTTATAGAGGATATATTTGTAATGTGAAAGATGATATAGTATCATATCAATGTGTCTTACAGTAGGAAAAAGAATTATGCAGATTACCATAGGAAAAATTTTATATTCAAAGTCGATGATCTTGTTTCTTTAATGAATATACATTGAAAGCTGTTATGTGTTTTGGTAAAAAAAGAAATTTAAGTGTGTGGTTCATTGGACAATATGAGATTCTAGATAAATTTTGATCAGTTATTAATTATGTGGTCTTCATTATGAGTTTATCCTTGGTACATGATGTGTTTCATGTTTCATTATTAAGGAAATTTGTTCTAGATGGATCTCATGTTATAAGCCTTGAAGTAGTAACAAATGAAGATAATATTTCAAATGTGGAATAACTGGTTAATATTCATGATCACATAGAGCCAATATTTTGTAATAAGAAGATTCATCAAGTTAAGGTATAGTAGAAAATCCACATGGATGAAGAAGAAACCTAGGAATTAGAAAACACTATGAATGAAAAATATCCCCACTTATTTAAGTAATAAGTAAAATTATAAGGGAACAAATTCAAAATGGGGGGAAGAATGTAACATCTCAATTAATGTTAACATTAAATCACCTCTATGAATTATTAATATTCATAAATTACATTTTATACAGTTATATTCATTATAACAATAATTGGTAATTTCTCAGTCAAAAAGAAAATAGTTTTATTCTTACCAAATTAGGTTTTAAGCATTATATAGATTTATTTAAAATCATATTTTATAAATTTTATAATTGTAATTTTAAAAAAAGAGATATAATTTTTCAAATAAAAAAGTAAAAATTATCTTAGAGGTATTTTAGGGGATTTTTTTAAAAATTAAATTTTTTGTGAATAATATAAAATACCAATTTTATGAAACCCATTTATTCATTGAATGAATTTAAAAAATCACTTTATAATATATATTAGTTTAAAAAAATAATTAGTTACATTTCATTTATATTTATCGACTCAATTTCATTTGTATAAAAATTACATTTTATTTTGTATAAAAACACTTTTAATCTTAAAAATGAATTTTTAAGGAAGAGTTCCTTTCATCACATTTTGTGGATTTATTTAAAATTAATTTCCTTCAACTATATTAATTTAATTTTTTAAAATTGATTAAATATTTGTAATTTTAATTTAAAATTTTTTATGAGGCCGTTTTCATTTTTTTCATAATGAATAGTAACTTTTGTAAAAAAAAGTCAGTTTCCATGGTAAGAGTTAAGAGAGATGAAATGTGTAACAAATTTATGATAAGGTTTAAAATGACCTTATAAAGTTTTATAACTATTATTTTATAGATATATTTTGACCCTATCATATTTATTATTTATTGAGGAGTCATTTTGGATCCATTTTCTTCAGGTAAGGCATTAATAAATTTTAATCTTTTGAAATATTCTAAGTGCATCCTCTCCCTAACTTATAAATGGAAAACCACTATCCTCTATTATCCACACCTAATTAGCCTCTTGTCTAGGAAAATACCTTCCAAAATACCTTCCTAACATACCTTCCCACATTCTACAAGTTTTTTGTAAACATAATACTAATTTAGAATGTATTTGGGTATAAACCTAAGGTTGTTGTCCAAAGATGATGTCCAGTTATTCAGTGAGTGTTTTCTTTTTTATTTACTATGTTACCACCTTCAAAACTCTCCTATAAATTATTATATAACAACATAATAATTTCCCATATACATAAACGTTATCATGTTTATGGTATAACCCTTTTCACCTTCTTTCCATCTTATGGGAAATGAAGACATCGCTCATGCGCATGTTGTCATGACCCCATCCCCACAATGTGTACCCCTCCTTGGGTGAAAATGTTAGAAGGAAGATAGTGACACCTGAGGCCCACCTCTATTAGGACCTGGGTTGGCGACTATATGTGAGGGTATAATAAACACACAAATGGGAGGCATTTCCCTCTAAGACAACATATGTGAAAGAGAGAGATAAGACATACACCAAACAACTCCAACTCAGACTAAAATACAATATAAATCCCAAGCACACATATGTAATATCATGAAAAACCAGTCAAACTAAATGAAAAAAGTGTAGGTACCAAAGGAAAGTAAAAACAATAGTGACCACAAAGCCCGAAAAGCTCCTGCGACTCCAAGATAGTAGTAACCAGCCTGATCTCTAACATACTCAAAGAGATCTAAAAAATAGTTTATATATACACAGGGTGAGTGTAACAGTAATCTCAGTATGATCTTTCCCGGAGCATCTCATGAAAAAGTAAAGAAAGAATTCTAAATCTCAATAAATAATAAGTGAAATGAACTCATCACTTAATTAGGTATACTATGTTCCAAGACTCACCATGGATCCTCTCACCCATTATCTCATACAAGAGTATATGATATAATAAAGAATATCATGGTTATACCACTAACACTTCCCCACTGGTTTTCCTCTTTTCCCCATGATCGCGTGTCTTAAGCATCTCTCTCAAAAAGGTATTTCCCATAGACACATTAGCATAACACTGCAACATGAAAATCGTGAAACACAACCACTATGTCTATGTAACCAAAGTAACCATGTATTTTCTGAGAGCCACCACCGATCAAATAATGTGTATCATTCAGCGGTCATTAAACCTAAAACCATTATAACCCATACATTGAGTATGGATCTGCAAGCCATCACAGTATATACATGTTACACCTACAGTAGTCCATAAGAAACTATATCCATAATATATGTGTGTGAATAAGAACAATCCATTACATCCCTCTACATACATATATGTGGAAACTAACCAGGGTGCCTACCAACAGATGTAACTACCAAGAGAAGAGAGTGGGGCCCAAGTGGGTATTCAGCCATCCATCCTCCCATCAGGATGTTGGGGAAAACACCCCTGGGGCTCAGAATCCTCTAGGTGTCAGTGTACCAATCTAACGGGGTTGAGTAGAATATATAAATACAAAAAAGAGTAGAATATACTATAGCTCACAACAGCACTATGGGCATAACCTATTCTTAGAATCAACTGTAGTTAATGTGTCTCCGGATCCCAACTTCCACTAATAAAACTAGGAATCCTATAAGAACCCAACTATTTAAAGAGCTAGATTATATTACATTATCCCTTTTTTATCATTTTAACTTTAGGTTAATTAATTATTTAACCACTAATTAACTAGTATTAATTCCACACTATATTTCATTAGCATCACACCAAAGTTTCATTCCCTCTTTGCATAACCAAACCAAGTCCCCAATTTCTTAAAAGTATTACGTCGTCATTACATCACAAAAAGTTCGAACCCCATAGGTTAGCAACATTTATTTAATCATTTATTAACAAAATTATTACTTTCCCATATTCATAGGCATTCTAGAAAAAAATTCTAAGCTACTAAACACAAGGGGGATCAACACAATGAGTATATGAACAACCTGTTAAGTCTTTGCAATCTATTGGAAGAGTACAGACCCATCCTTTCTTCAAAGGCTAAACACAAAAACACATGACATACCCCATGGATCATCACCCCTTTTGGAAGTAGGGTAAGCAAGACCAACTTCATTGAGTAGTGGGAAAAGTAATGTAGATAAACAGCCAACAATATTAATAAAGAATCCAATCATTCATATCCAACCCATTTCATCATCTATAGTGTCCTCTCCAACACCCACATGCATAACCCAATGCATCTCACCACTCTGGGTGTCAACTTCTTCAACAACCAATGGGCCTCTTAAATGCACATCTCACAACATACATCCAGAATCACATCACAACACCAGTAGCAGGAAACCACAATCATATCAACTATTCTCTTTTCCATTAAACAAGGCATCCAACCTTCATACATAATGAGCACTCGTGGATCCAAAGAACAAGGCACTCAACGTTATATGCAAGAGGGTAACTCAGAACCCTACCAGGCATTATCTTTTATCAAACAACTAGTTCTTTAATCTATGTGGAAGTAACTAGTTTATTATTTATAAGTACCAAAAATATAAAACATGAACAATAATATATCACAAATTAACTAAATAGTTAATTTACATGCCTTTATTTCATTATCAACAAGAATCAACATGCGTATTTCTCATCAATTAATTCAATTAAACATGCTTACTATAACAATAACCCGATACATTTACATGCCTCTTTATCTTTGAAAAAATAATTACAATTAATCCCAGTTTAGATTATTTACCCATTTCCATCATGAACGACAAGATAAATTAGGAAAGCATATATACCACACTATCTAGTAAAACAAGAGGCAATAACATATGATCGATACCAATTTATCTATAAAGTTCATATATTTATTATGTCAATTACATTATGATCTAGTGGGATAAATCATTATGACTCTATAGATTCCTATAAGAGAATAGAGAAGCCAAAAATACCCTACACCAAAAGGTTTATAATGCACTTTACATAAGAATAGTCCAAAAAAAACAGAGCACGATCACCACTCTTGGAGGACTGCATCCATCCAAGGATGCAGAGATCCCACCACACTAGCCAACACCTAATAAATACCGATTAGGAATATGGAGATCACATTCCATAATCGGGAAAGAAGAAACATAAGGAGAGGAACCCAAAACAGTGAAGGTAAATGATTCCTTATAGGGAATATTGATCGATATTGATTGATTGCACCAGAATAGGGTGTGCTCTTGCAGAAGTAAGAACTTCACAGGGATCCAATACAAGGAGGAAATCTTGATCACATGAATCCTATTGTAAGTAAAGAACAATATGAGTGTCTCGTGCCAGGAAACAATAAAGAAGATCAAGGGAGGAGGACATATCGACCCTTTAAAAGATTTAACAGAGCATCAGTGTAAGATATTATGGATTTTTCATTAATATCAGATCTATCAAAGATCACACATTGTGACTGAGTAAAGGCTTCCCAACTATTATGAAAAATTAATATAAGAGTTATGTTATTTCGATTAGACTTTAACACATTAAAAAAGGTATTTTAATGATTTTATGTCAAAGAAAACATCAAACAAACTAAACTGTAGGAAGTATGAAATAATATGGAAATTTGATACAGGAAATGAAAAATTTCTAGAAACACTGTTCATGAGACAGTTTTGATGCCTCTGTTTCTGTGCTATCATTTTTTGTTCTACTTTTTCTATGATACTATTTCTGTGCCACCATTTTGGTACAACCATTTATGTGCTACTATATCTCTTTCACCATTTTTCTAATACCATTTTTCCTTCCATTTCTATGCCATTGTTTCTATTGAAACGTTTTTGTGCTACTATTTTTGTGCTACCATTTCTGTGCCACAGTTTCGGTGCCACTATTTCTGTGATACTATATCTGGGCCACAATTTCTGTGCTACCATTTACATGCCACTATATCTATTCTACCATTTATGTGCCACTATTTATGTTCTAACGTTTCTATGACACAATTTCTATCATACCGTTTCTGTGTCACTATCTCTATTTTACCATTTCTGTGCCCCCATTTATGTTTTATTGTTTTTGTTCCGTTGTTTCATGACAATTTTTTATGAAAGAGTTTGAAAATTTAGAAAAGGAAGTGACACTGTTTCATGAAACATTTTGGAAATTTTGAAAAGGAAGTTACACCATTTCGGGTCACAGTTTCATGAAATAGTTTGGAAATTTTGAAAAGTGATACCATTTTGTGAATGTGTTTCATGAAATAGTTTGGAAATTTGGTAATGTCTTGGTGATAAGTCACTTTGACCCCCTATAACACCTCCAACACCATATTTCATCCAAGACAAGGGCCAGAGACGTTCAAACCATTACATCAGATAACTCTCAAAACAGTCTCATCCTTGAGAATCAAAAACCAACCCAAATAGGAAATATAAAAAAGGGGTCCGAACAACCACCCTTAGAGATACCAATCAAGGTTATAACTACCTAAGGAACTCAAACACTTCAAAAATGAACACTTGGAAGCACATGATAACCACAACCAGCTCCTAAACATTATCACAGGGGAGATACCTCTCAAAAGAGTGAAATCCAGAGGCAACAAGGGAAAGAAATATCATAACCAAGAAAGTTCTACTACCATGAACCAAAAAAAATTAGAAAAAGATAAACATTAAACAACTTAGGGTACTGAGTGAATATCTACGAATCAAATTACTATGTACTCTTCTCTATTCCACTGTGTCACCAAAAGACATGGACCAAGAGAATAGCATGCCCACAAAACACTTTCTTCTCGTGGCCTTGGATCTCTACAGGTCGCTCCTTGATGGTCGAATCATCACTAATGTTGTTCTCTCCCCAATTGATGACATGAGAGTCATAATGAATAAAATGATGGAGCTTTGACACTTGAAAAAAATCATGTATCTGGATCATCTATTGGGGAAGTGATTCCTGATATTCCATAGATCCAAAATGATCTAGCACCTAGAAAGGCCCAATAAACCATAGAGAAACCTTACGCCCATGACTAAACCATTGCTTTCTATGATGGGGAGTCACATTAAAGAAACATGTGATCCCCAACATCAAACTATCAAGGCCTCTTCCTATGATAGAAATAGGATTTCTGATGATCATGTGCTACCTTCATCCTCTCACAAATCACCTGAAGCATATCGATCATATTCTGTACAAGTTCCGGACCGAGAATTACTAACTCTCCAACCCCAGTCCAGCACAATAAAGAATGGGAAGGTCAGCCATACAAGGATTAAAATGGTGTCATACCTATGGTGGAGTGTGAAATATTATTAAAGGAGAACTCCTCTAAGGTTAAGTGCCTCATCCATGAACCTCCAAAATTCCAGACATAAGAGCGCAACATGTATTTAAGAGTCTGGATGGTCCTCTCTGTCCGAACATCCGTCTGCGGATTAAAAGAATTTTTAAGTCATCGTTGAGAACTGAAATCATGCTACAGAACTCTCCATACACTAGAAGAAAAATATGGATCTTGATCAGAAATTATCATCCTCAGGACTCTGTGGACTTTCACTACCTTCTCCAGATATTTCCTCGACAAAACCTCCATTGAGAAAATACACCTTGATTGCTATGAAGTTGGTGGATTTAGTTAAATGATCCACTACCAACCATATAGAATCATGGCCTTCCTGATATCAAGGTAAAACAGTAACAAAGTCCATTAAGATGTACTCCCACTTCCATTAAGGAACATACAATGGCTAGAACAAACCACCGGGAACACAGTGCTTGACCTTCACCCTCTGGCATACTAAACATTGAGACACAAACTCTACAACTTCACGCTTCATCATAGGCCACAAAACTGACTCCTCAAGCCTCAGTACATCTTTTTCATGATAGGATAAACTAATAAAGGATAACTATGGATCTCTATGAGAACCTTCTCATGCACCACCAAAGGAATGAAAATACTTCCCTGATATAACACTATATGTTGTTCATCCTCCGACCAAACATCAGGGGCCTCACCTCAAAAAACTCAGTCTCTCCTGACCTCCACCTCTTTATCACCCAATAGGGACTCTTCTACATGATTCTCCAGAGATTATTGCACTATCATATGGATAATACAACCTCTACCCTTGACTTCTTTCTTATCCGAAAGCAATGATGAAATTTCATCCATTATTCTCCAAGAATCACCATATTTGTGAACTGAATCACTAAACGAATTCCTACACAGCGCATCAGCTACAAAATTTCCCATTCTTGGGGTATACTATAATTCCCTATTCATAAGTACCCTGAGTCTGTGCATTATTATATAACATTGTCATGATCACAATGGATCAAATCCCGAAAGACCGATCAGTTTAGTAGCCTTGGAAGAAGTAGATACATACACATGTTTTAAATTACATCATGAAATAAAAACAACAACATTTTATCACCTTTGAACACACATATATCCCTTAGCATGTCCCTATATGTCAACTATAAAATACTTCTTCACATCCTGGAAAAAATAAAACATAGAAAGGGGTGAGCGTAGATGCTCAGTAAGGATACCAATATAGCAGAAACTTTCATAAAAAATCCTAAACATTTAAGGTAATGTGTAAGACTAAAACATAAGACTTTTAAACTAAAACATCATAAAAATATGGAAAATATAAATCAAATAATTTCATTTACTTATTCACATGGATATTTTACTAGTCAAATAATCACATGAAATATCAATAGCCAATTTCATATTGTTGGAATGCATATTTTCGGACATCATAACAACATAGTCAAGGCCTCATGCCAAGACTTCAAATAATATTTTCTAAAGGCCTTGTGCCAAGACACTAGTTTGTCTCATGAGACCTACTGATTCATCAATGATCTATAGAAGGCTCCACCTATCACTTACTAAGTCCAATGCATTTCTCATATGAAAAGGTTGAAACATAACATAAAAATTCGTATTAAAACTAGCATACAAAATGTAAATACTTTAACCATAAACCATGAATGGTATAAAAATATCACATCCACAACCAAAAATATCACAGAACCTTAAATACAATATGGAAGATTATATCACAATAAATCAACTTCAAACAAGCATAAAAACTAACAAATTATGTTTACATAGATGAAATCAAAACTATTTGAGAGAAATATCTCTTTATATTTTGAAACCATTTAAAAGTACTGTAATTTTAAAAGAAAACATTTATTTTGGAAATATTCTTATAAACTGTAAGGGAAGCTTTTAAGATTTTATAATGGTGGAAAATATCCGCACTCACCGTATACGTTAAAAAAACATTCTTTCCTTAATTTTGTTGAAAAGGTCATAAATGACCTTGTTTGGAAAATGGTGGAAAGATTCTTTGTAAAAAATTTATAAAAAGTGAAACAATAGTATAATTTAGTTTAACCCATAATCTAGTAAATATCAAAAAAAATTTGAAATAAATTTTTATGAAACACGGATGCAGATGATAAAGGGGTCCTAATAGATACTCATGTATAAACAACCTCAGATATTGAAGAGATTGTAGAATTAACCCTTACTATGTACTTTTCCTTGGTCAAGGGTACTTTAAACTCCTGTATAATAGTTAAATAATTTTTATTAAATAATACCAGAACCACATACATAAATATGATATCATATATAATATTAAAACATTGCTTTGTTAATAATATTTCAATGGTATCATTATTTCAGGTGTTAACTGGTTCGTTTTCCTTTAAATGATTGGTTACATAAGCCATTTTTGTTATGGATGGGAGGTATTTTATTCATATCTAGAATGATATTAAGTTCTTAAACATTATTTTTAATCATAAAATAAAAATTATTCTTGAATGGTTATGATGGGGAGAGAATTTCATCGCGTCCATGGAGACGGTAATCCATATGTACGCTCAAGCCACAATATCATTCTACTGATGGTGAAATCGTATGTAATTGGATGGTATATCATAAATATAGAATAATTAAAATTTTATTTTTATTATTTACATCATTTATAATCATAATCATACCCATCCCAATAATGATGTGTTTGAATAACAAACTACACCATGACGTGGAGACGGAAGCCGTACATACGCACGTATGGTGACTTTTCATTCATTGGATGGAAAAAATAATGAATATGGTTGTACCATATTAATAATAATATCATAGTATGTATAAGGTACTGGATTTATTATTTTTTTTATGGGAATAACAATGAAAGGATAAGTGAAAGAAGAAAATAACTTGAAAGAGGTGGTGAAATAATTACCTCTTCTTCGGGTTCTTCCTTTTGATTTGATCAAAAGAGATCCTTAGGTTGGTTTTATGATCAATGTAATGACCCTAGGATTATGTGAGGGTAGTTAGAAGGATATTTGGGAAGGGTTTGGCCGAGACAAATGGATATGGAGGTGTGATTTTGAGAGAAGGGGAAGTACCCTTTTATAAGAGAGGTGAGGGTCACTTTAGGAATACATTGAAATATTATTTTATAATAAAATTATTTTCGGTTTCTAATGGCTCTAAAAGGAATTATTTATAGGGTAAGGTGGGTATGGGTTGAAAATATCTGAACCAATAGGTTTTGGACAGGTTTTGGTCACCATATTATTATTTATTGGGATAAATATATTTGTACCTCATTTATAATAAATTAAAAATATGTATAAGGTAATTGATTTATTATTTTGGTTTGGTAATAAATATGTAAGAGGATGTGTAAGAAGAAACAAACTTGAAAGTGGTGGTGAAATAATTACCTCTTCTTTGGGTGCTTCCATTTGATTTGATCAAAAGGGCTCCATAGGTTGACTTTATAATCAAAGTAAGGCCTCTAGGATTAATTTAGGGAAGTTTGAAGGATATTTGGGTAGGGGTTGGACAAGCCAAATGGATTTGGAGGTGTGATTTTGAGAAAAGGTTAAGTACACTTTTATAAGAGAGGTGAAGGTCACTTTAGGAAAACCTTGAAATATTATTTTATAATAAAATCATTTTCGGTTTATAATGTATAAAAAAGATTTATTTAGAGGATAAGGTGTGGATAGGTCTAAAATCTCTCAAAATATATGTTTTATATAAGTTTAGGTCACCATACTAACCTTATCATTTAGATTTAACTCTTAGTAAAATAGTTTGACATTTACCATGTCTTCTTTAATTTTTATATTATATGGTTAATAAATTTACTATAAAATACCAAGAAACCCCCAAGTAGTTAATTATTTATATATCTAACCTTATCTAAATCCATTGGCTGATAATTATATTTTTTTGAATATTAAATCAATTAATAATATAGTATTTGTTTTGAAAACTCATTTTTGTCAATTTCTACACTATTTGGTATCTGTTTTTTGCTAAAATCATAACAACTTGATTAATTCTAAAAAACTATTTAATCAACCCTAACATGTCCTATAAACCTATAAAATTAGTTTCATTCATTATAAGTCTCAATTTAAATTTATTTGGATATTTATAATATAAATTATTCTAATCATTCATTAATAAGGTAATTACTGCATCATCATTGTGTCATAAATAAATTTAATCATATAATGCCGAAAAATTATAAATAAAAAACCATTATGTAGGAAATATTTTTATCTTTCTATTTAATATTTATAGTCGAATTTATCTTTTGTTTAACCATATATTAAAAATGTTTTAGTTATGAATCTTTGAATTTTACACTTTTAACTCCTTTTTACATAAAATAATTAGAAATATCTGAATCTAATCTAGGTGAAACAAAAGGGTCATATTTTATTATTAAGTTTTGTTTTGGTATAAATAAACTTATCCAATATAATTCAGACATGTGTTAGGGTAATAATAATATCATTTTTACCTTTAATTACCATATTTACTTTAAACTGTGGTAAATAAAAGTCAAAAGTTACCATTCACCAAAAATTATTTTCATATTATGGAACCAAATTTTATTTATTGATGTAAACCGTGTCTCTCAGATTTTTATAATTCAATTTACAGAAGCATTAAAATTACATTTTATTCAAATTTATAAATGTTCCTAGAAGGTGGGTAAAAGACGTTAAAAAGTTCAATAAAATTTTATACATCTAATGTCATTATAAAATGAATCCAAAGAATTACATTGAACTAATATTGGTATTATGTATCTATTTTGACTTAAAATAAATTTAAATAATTTAAATAATTATTTAAATAAAAATTCATTTTTAAACAACAACGCAGCCTTTTTCACTATTCATCAAAAAGTGAAAGTTTTCATAAAAATACCAAAACTTTACCCTAAGCTAATTTTGATATTTCGAATAAAAAATGAAGACCATTTTGAAAAATAAAATTTATAAAAATATAAAAAGTTGGTATTACTATTCAAAACAGTAATTTTGATTAGTCGTGGTGTGTTAAAATTCCAAGTTGCATACAACACAAGTTATTAAATTATTAAATGGGAAATGTACCGTGGAATCGTGGGGTGTTAAATTCTCCCCTCATTCAAATAATTTTGTCCTTGAAATTTCTAGAATATTACTGCATAAAATGATTCAGGTGGTTCTTCATCATAAGTTCCTCGGGTTCCCACATTGCCTCTTCCATTTTATGATTTCTCCATAGAACATTCACCAGACGAGTTGTCCGGTTTCTCAACACTTTTTCTTTGGTATCAAGAATTCTGATCGGATATTTTCAATAAGGCAAGTCAGGTTCCAGTTCTATTTCTTCATAGGTGAGTACATGCACTAGGGAAGGCATGTATTTTACCAACAATGATATGTGGAACACATCATAAACTTTGGAGAGACTTGGCATCATTTTTAAATGATAATCTATAACTCCAATTTGTTCTAGAATTTCAAAAGGTCCGATGTTCCTGGGACTCAATTTACCCTTCTTATCGAAACATATAACACCCTTCCATAGAGACACCTTAAAGAAAACATGATCACCTACTTGAACTTATAAATCCTTCATTCGATTATCAGCATATCTCTTTTTCCTAATTTGATTTTCTTTGATGTGGGTTTGGACAACCTTATCCTTTTCCATTGTTTCCTCAACAAGTACTAGTCCTATGAGTTTTCTTTCACCAACATCATCCCACCAAGTTGGTGTGCGAAATATCTTTTTATATAATGCTTCATATGGTGCCATCTGAATACTTGAAGGGAAGATATTGTTATTGGAAAATTCTACCAATGGTAAATATTGATCCCACATACCTTGAAAGTCAAGTGAGAAAGATCTCAACATTTATTCTATGGTTTGAATAGTCCATTCTGACTGTCCTTCAGTTTGAGGGTGGTAGAGAGTGCTCAAATGAAGTTCAGTATTTAGGGTCATTTGAAAAAGTTTCTACAATCTTGACGTAAAATGGGGATCACGATCAGAAATAATCGATAGGGGTACACCATGATGTCTTAAAACTACATTAATATGTAGTCTTTATAAATGTTCAAGTGGTAAATCTTCTCTTATAGAAAGAAAAAGTGCCGACTTGGTAAGACAATCAACAATGACACATATTTCATCATTCCATATAGGAGTATTTGGTATTACCATGAGAAATTCCTTTATAATATCATCCCATTTCCACCCAGGTATAGGATGAGGTTTCATGACTCATCGTGGATGTTGTCTTCCAGCTTTCACTTATTTACAAACCATACATCTTGACACATAATCAGCAATCTCTCTCTTCATGTTTCCCCAGCAAAAATTTCCCTTCATATCTCTAAACATCTTAGTCCTACTAGGGTGTATAGAGAAATTTGAGCTATGATCATCATCCAACAATTCCCTTTTTAGACCAGGTATGTCATGATCAAAAAGTCTCTTCCCAAATTTCAAAATTCCATCTTTATATACGAAGTCCATCAATCTCTAATCATTCAATGCTTTAATTTTCTTTTGAAACTCCTCATCATCACTTCAAGAAATTTTATCATTTCTAGTAAAGATGGATTCGAAACCATTTGAAAAAGTATTGATGTTTCACCTTCCATGATTATTCCCATATCTAGTTTTACTAGATCCATGTACATATGATCCCTTTAAAATCTTATCTTATTCAGAACTCCATGATCCTATTTTCTCAAATCATATTCCACCTTATTTTCCTTCCCTAGGTGGTAGTGTATAGTGAAATCACAATCTTTAAGTAGTTCAAGCCATCTTCTTTACCACATGTTGATTTATTTATGTGAGAAAATATACTTCAAACTCTTGTGATTGGTATATATCACAAATTTTTTTACCATAGGGAGAGTGTCTCCATATCTTCAATGAAAATATTACACCTTATAACTCAAGATCATGAGTGGGATTGTTTTTCTCATGAATTTTTAGCTACCGTGATGCATAGGAAATAACTCTATCATTATGCATAAGGACACAACCAAGTCATTTCTTTGATGCGTCACTATAAATAACAAACCCATAATTCCCTGATGGTAGAGTCAATATAGGATCATTAACTAATATTCTCTTCAGTTCTTCAAAATATTCTTCACACACATTTTTCTAAACAAATTTAACCCCTTTATGTGTGAGCTTGGTTAATGGGTTAGCCAATTAGGGAAAAATTATGGACGAAGCACCGATAATAACCTTCTAAACCAAAAAAACTGTGTACCTAAGTTATAATTGTTAGTGATGGTCATTCATGTATTGCCTTGGTATTTTAAGGATCAACATATATTTCATCCTTAGAGACAATGTGGCCAAAAAATGAAATCTCTTGAAGCAAGAATTCACACTTACTAAACTTCCAATATAATTCATTTCTTTTAAGAGTCTTTAGAATAGTGCGCAAGTGATTTTCATGATCTTCATATATTTTGGAGTACACCAAGATATCATCAATAAATACCACAACAAAGACATCAAGGTATTCCTTGAAAACACTATTAATTATATCCATGAAGACAGAGGGTTCATTTTTTAGTCCAAAAGGCATTACTATAAACTCGTAATGCCCATACCTGGTATGAAATTCTATCTTCGGAATATCTTCTGTATTCACACACAACTGATGATATCCAGATCAAAGGTCGATCTTTGAAAAATATTGAGCTCCATGAATTTGATCAAATAAATCATCAATGGTAGGTAGGGGATACATGTTCTTTATTTTTATAGCATTGATCTCTCTGTAGTAAATCCACAACCTCATAGATATATCTTTCTTCTTAACAAAAAGAATAGGGGATCCCCGTGAAGAAACACTAGGACAAATAAATCCTTTATTACTCAATTCCTATAATTTTTTCTTTAGTTCCACTAATTCCAGAATGGCCATTCTATAAGGGGTCTTTGATACGGACCTTGAACCAGGAATTAAATCAAAGGAAAACTCAATTTCTCATTCTGGAAGATGTCTAGTAAAGTCCTCTGGAAACACATCAAAATATTATTTCACAATGGGTAAATCATATATTTGAACATTATTTTACTCACACATAGTTATTTCATTCTATTCCTCCCCAATAATTGAATTTAGTAGAGCTATAGGGGGTGGATCTAGATAACAATCAGGTGGTGACATTTTTTCTCTAAAGATAAGGTACTCTTCATCATCATCGAAAATTGTAAACTCTTTCTTCTTATAATAAATTGTTGAATCATGGTCCAATAGCCAATCCATATAGAGAATTATATCAAATTAAATCAAGGGTATGATGATGAGATCCGTAGATAAAGAACATTTATATGCCCTATTGGGAATTGATTCAAAAAACTTTGTTGCAATGATAATTTCCTTAGGAGTTTTGACTAAAAATTTATTTGTTAAATAAAATTATAAATATCTAGTTTTCTTAGAAAACTGGAAAGATATGAAACAATTCAATGATTCAAAATCAAATAAATCATTGGCTAAACTTGAGGAAACCATTAAATTACCTGCCACCATGTCTTTCGGAGCTTCAACCTCAGCAGTTTTGATTGCATAATAATGGACATGCTCCCTTGGCATTTTATTAGGTAAGTTTACTTGGCTCTTAGGACATTCATTTTAATAATGCCCCATTTCTCTACAATTGTTGCATTCAATATTGATAGCTTCTTTCTTTCCCTTGCAATCATGATATTGGTGGCCATTTTCACCAAACTTGTAACACACTCCAATTACCTTCAAGAAAGTATAAGGGTGTTTCTCAATAGAAGGATTGATAGCCTCTTTCTTTCCCTTGCAATCATGAGATTGGTAAGACTAATTCTCAATAGACTAATTCCCAATTACCTTCAAGATATCATAGTGTTCTTCAGATATCTTCTTCTCTTCCTTTTTTTAAAGTTATAAGACTTAGAGAATTTTTTTTCTGTCTTGATAGCACATGATACAATATCTTCATATGATGAGAAGGATTGTAAGACTAATTCTCAATAGATAAATGGTTTTAACCCATAAAATAATTGATTAATATTACTTCTTGGGTTACATATATAATCTGATGGGTGCCTTGATATCCTAGTAAAGTTAGCCTCATACTTTGTGACATTCTCATCCTCCTTTTTCCTCAGACTTAGAAATTTCCTTTATATATCCACTCGATGGTCATAAAGAAAAGTATTTTTCTAAGAAAATCTCTTCAAAATCCCTCCATTCCATATTTTATACTTCTACATCTTCCTTTGTGTTTTGAATTAATTACCACTATTGATCTTCATCTCCTGTGAGGCAATAAACTACCATGAAAACTTTTTCCCTTTCGCTACTTCCCAAAGCATGAAATATTTTCTCTAAGGAACTTATCCATTGCTCAGCTCCAAATCGATTTTTAGTCCCATTGAATGTTGGTGGTTGTTTCTCATGAAGCGGTATAACATTGATCCTCCGTGTTGTAGATTAGGGTGCTCCATACAGGTAAGGTTATATTTCATAACCTGAGTGAGTTTTCCATGTATGGTGATAAGATGATCAACACCAATTGCATCACGAACTCCACTATAATTATCTTGAGTAAGCGGGAAATTCCTTCATGGATTACTTCCATTTATATAGTTTACTTTCCTTCCACAAGGAACCATTTCAAAACAATGGCATACACTATATTAGTTTATGAATCACAACACATAATTCCAAAATTGTAAAACACTTAACAAAAATTAAATAATTTATGGATATAATCCATAATCATAAAAATGTTTTCTCTGAGGAGGTATATACTCATAAATCCTTCATAATGGTTTGTAAAAAATGTGAATTATCCTATGTACATCCACTGAGAGTGTCATAAAAAAGAGTGCAACAAGGCCTGTTGTCATGTACTAGGATACCCCAAGTCAATCCTAAAACTCTTTGTCGGAGTTTTCACTCCTAGGTACATTAGTTCCAAAGCCTCCTCAACCTCCTCGTATTGATATAGGTATTTATTGTGTAGAGAACTCAAAAAATCTCTACATTACCAAAATTATTGGAAGTTCTTCCATACTAATCGTCAAAGTCCATCTTAGGGTAAAGTTCCCTAATTAGATTTTTCTAAATATAGATTCCAAGATTTGAACTATACTTTATCTGATACCAACTGTAACACCCCCGATCACAGTTTCCCAGAGTAAGTGCATTATTACATAACATTGGAATGACCACAAGGGATCAAATCCCGAAAGACCGATCAGTTTAGTAGCATTGGAAGAACTAGATACATACATAAGTTTTAAATTACATCATTAAATAAAAACAACAACATTTTACCCTCTATGAACACACTTATATCCCTTAGTATATACCTACAGGTCAACAACAAAATACATCTTCACATCCTGGGAAAAATAGAACATAGAAAGGGGTGAGCTCGGATGCTCATTAAGAATAAAAATATATCAGAAACTTTAATAAATAATAATAAACATTTAGGGAAATGTATAAGACTAAAACATAATCCTTTTAAACTTAAACTTCAGAATAATATGGAAAATATAAATCAAATAATTCCATTTTCTTATTCACATGGATATTCAACTAGTCTAATAATCACATGCAATATCTGTAGCCAATTTCATATTGATGGAATACATAATGACGAATATCATAACTACATAGTCAAGGACTCGTTCCAAGACTTAAAATAATATTTTGTTAAGGCCTTGTGCCAAGACCCTATATTTTCTCATGAGACCAACTAATTCATTAAAGAGCTATATCAGGATCCACCCGTCACTTACTAATTCCAACACATTCCTCATATGAAAAGTATGAAACATAACATAAACATTCGTATTAAAACTAGAATACAAAATGTCAATACTTTAACCATAAACCATGAATGACATACAAATATCACATCCACAGTCAAACATTTCACAAAACCTTCAATACAATATGTAATATTTTATCATAATAAATCAACTTCAAACAAGTGTAAAATCCAACAAAGGATGTTGACATAGATGAAATCAAAACTATTTGAGAGAAATATTTCCTTCTATTTTGAAATCATTTTAAAGTACAATAATTTTAAAAGAAAACATTTGTTTTGAAAATATTCTTATAATATTATATGGGAAGCTTCGAAGATGTTATAATAGCAGATAATAGACACACTCTCCGTATAAGTTAAAAAACATTCTTTTCTTAATTTTGTTGAAAAGGTCTTAAAGGGCCTTGTTTGGAAAATGACAGACGGATTCCTTTATAAAAATATTATAAAAATTCAAAAAAGTGTATAATTGAATTTAACTCATAGTCTAGTAAATAATAAAACAATTTTGGAAATTTGTTTTTTTGAAACATGGATGTGGATGATAAAGAGGTCCCAGTAGATACTCACACATAAACAACCTCGGATAATGAAGATATTGTATAATTAACCCTTAACTTGTACTTTTCCTTGGTCAAGGGTACGTTAACCTTCTGTATAATAGCTAAATAATTGTTATTAAATTATACAATAACCACATACATAAATATGATATCATATATGATCTTCTAATATTGATTTGTTAATAATATTTCCAAAGTATCATTGTTTCTGGTGTTAACTGATTTGTTTTACTTTATATTCCTGGTTATGTAGGTCATGTTTTTTTATGGATAGGATGTATTTTCATCATATAAACAATGATATTAATTTATTAAAAATTATTTTTAATCCTAAAATGAAAATTATTCATGAATGGTTATGATGGGGAATGAATTTCATCGCGTTCATGGAGACGGTAATCCGTGCGTACGCACGAGCGAAAATATCATTATATTAATGGTGAAATCATATGTAATTAGATCATATATCATATATAAAGAATAAGTAACATGTTATATTTATTATTAAAATTATTTATACTCATTATTATACCCATCCAAATAATTAAGTGTTTGAATAACAAACTACACCACAACATGGAGACGGTAAGCTGTACGTACGCACGTATAGTAACTTTTCATTCATAGTATTGAAAAAATAATAAATATGGTTGTACCATATTTATAATAATATCACAATATGTATAAGGTACTGGATTTATTATTTTTTTATGGGAATAACAAAGAAAGGGGAAGTGAAAGAGGAAAAGAACTTGAAAGAGGTGGTGAAATAATTACCTCTTCATTGGGTGCTTCTTTTGGATTTGATCAAAAGGGATCCTTAAGTTGGTTTTATGATCAATGGAATGAATCTAGGATTAATAGAGGGTAGTTAGGAGGATATTTGGGGAGGTTTTTCCTGAGAAAAATTGATATGGAGGTGTGATTTTGAGAGAAGGGGAAGTACCCTTTTATAAGAGAGGTGAGGGTCACTTTAGGAAAACCTTGAAATATTATTTTATAATAAAATAATTTTCGGTTTCTAATGGCTCAAAAGGAATTATTTAGAGGTTAAGGTGGGTAAGGGTCGAAAATATCTCAAAAAATATGTTTTATATAGGTTTAGGTCACCATATTAACCTTATCCTATAAATTTAACTCTTAGTTAAATAGTTTGACATTTACCATGTCTCCTGGTATTTTTATATTATATGGTTGATAAACATACTATAAAATGTCAATAGAACCCCAAGTGGATAATTATTGATATATATAACCTTATATAAGTCTTTTCTACTAACTTTAGATTTTTAGGAATATTATATTAATAAATAATAAAGTATTTATCAAAAAACTCATTTATGTCAATTTTTACACTATTTTGTATTTGATTTTTTGTTAAAGTCCAAAAAACTTGATTAATTCGAATTTTTTTTAATCAACACTAACATGTCATATTAATCTATATAATTCTTGTAATTCATCAAAAGTCTAAATTTAAATTTATTTGGATATTTATAATATAAATTATTTTAATATTTTATTAATAAGGTAATTACTGCATCGTCATTGTGTCATAAATATTTTAAATTATTTAATGTCTAAAACTTATAAATAAAATACAATTATGTAGGAAATATTTTGATATTTCTAATTAATATTTACAGTATATTTTATCTTATGTGTAACCCTATATTAAAAATGTTTTTGTTATGATACTTTGAATTTAACACTTTTAACTCTTCTTTAAATAAAATAATAATAAATATCAGAATCTAATCCAAGTGGACCAAAAGGATAATATTTTATTTCTAAGGTTGTTTTTGGTTGAACTAAACTTATCTGATAGAATTAGTACATGTTTTAGGGTAATAATAATACCATTTTTACCATTAATTACCCTATTTACTTTTAACCATGGTAAATAAAAGTCAAAAGTTTCTATTAACAGAATACTATTTTCATCTTATTGAACCAAATTTTTCTTACTGATTCCAACCATGTATCTATGATTTTTGATATTCAACTCACAGAACTAGTAAAATTATGTATTATGAAAATTCGCAAATGTGCCTAGAAGGTGGGTAAAATACGTTAAAAAGTTCAATAAAATTTTATACATCTAATCTTATTATAAAATGACTCCAATGAATTACATTGAACTATAATAGGTATTAGCTATCAATTTTTTCTTAAAATAAATTTAAATAAAGTAAATAGTTATTTAAATAAAAAGTCGATTTTGAACAATAACATAGTGTTTTCAATATTCATCAGAAATTGAATGTTTTTAGAAAAATACCAAAATATCACCTTATGATAATTTTGATATTCTGAATAAAAAAATGAAGACAATTTTAAAAAATAAAATTTCAAAAATTTCAAAAAGTGGGTATTACTATTATAAATGGCTAGTTTGATAGGTCGTGGTGTGTTAAAATTTCAAGTTGCATACAATGAAAGCTATTGTATTATTCAAAGAGAAACATATCGTGGAAGATTGGGGTGTTACATATACAATTTTTTAAATTCATATTCCTATAAGAACTCCATCAATAAATTCTTCTTCAAGTTCAAGTCACACTGGGAGAAAATTCACATCAGGCTCTTATGACCGGCGAAAACCAAAAAGTTATTTTCAATGAGGTTATGTGGCCACAACTTTAGTGAAAACACTATTGCTTCCAACTCAAGATCATGAGTGGAATAGTTACATTTATGGGGACCCAATTTGCAAGACCCCTAAGAAAAAACTTATCGTTGTTTCATTAGAATAAACCCTAACCCCAAATTTGTAGCATCATAGAAAACATTAAACTGAACTCCCTCTATTGGAAGACATCGAACTAGAGTATTGAAAGAATTATCCTTTAGATAATTTAAAGTGTCCTAACACTGATCGGTCCACATGAATGCCTGATCCTTCCAAGTCAATGTTTTCAGAGGAGTCACAACCCGAGAGAAATCATATATGAACCTCCTATAATAGCATATGAGACCAATAATACTTTTCACCTTTTCCATTATCTTAGTGGATTCCCAAGACACAACTGCTTCTTTCTGTGATGGATGCACAACTACCCCATAATGGGATACAACATTTCCCAAGAAAAATTCTTACCAATCCCAAAACTGGAACTTTGAAAACCTCCCAAACATCTGTTTTTGATGATGAACTCCCAAAATAGCAGGTAGATGCTATGGATTCACCTCCTCAAGAATGAAGTACACAAGGATTTCATTTATTAAAACTACCATGAACTTTTCTAGGAACTCACAGAACATGAAATTCATCAATCCAATGAACACAACTAGAGCATTCATCTCACTGAACGAAATTAAAACAAACCCGTACTTCCCATGATGACAACAAAAATCAGTCCTCAGGATATCCTCATCCTTCACACACATTTGATGATATCCTAACCACAATTTGATCTTCAAGAACCAACTTTAACCATTTATTTGATCTAATAAATCATTAATATGAAGAATAATATAGATATTATTTATTGTCACTTTGTTTAAGAAATGATAATTGATACACAACCACAAACTGAGGTCATCCATCTTCACAAAAAACACCGGTGCATCCCACGGTGACACAATCAGCTAAACAAAACTGCATTGTAATAGACTATCGAGCTGTATACACATCTCATGTATATCTAGAGTGGTCATCCTATATGAATACAATGATATAGGAGATTATACCAGTTTTATCTTGATCCTATACTCGATCCCTCATGAAGGGGGTAATGCTACAACCTCTTCTAGAAAGACATCAGAGTACTCTTCTACGACCTGGGGAAATTCCAACTACTGAACCTATGAAGAATATAGAATCATCTCAGTCATCAATGATGACAATTAAAAAAATTCCTCTGATCCATACAAAGGTCTTTCTCACCAAAAAACATTGGTGGCTCTCCATCATCATCAAAGAACACCACCTACCTCGAGAAGCAATCTACAATAGCCTGCACAGAATACATCCAAACCATGATGGGGATTACATTGTATGGATGTATCCATAATACTAGGAAATATCCCTAAGATAAGTGCTTAATCAACACTAGATAATAGTCTCTACATACTTCAAACAAGTCAGCTCGACCTCCAACTGGCGTAGTCAACACCAAGGGCACTAGACGTCTCCCTACCTCAAGTCCCAAAGAATGGAAAAGGGACAGCGATGTGAAGTAGTCTGTCACTCCTAAATAAAACATGGAATACACCCAAGTAGAAAACAAGAAAAGGGAACCTTGAATGATGTATGGCTCACCTGACACTGACAATGCTAAAGCATAAAGCTGACCACGACATTCTTCAAGGCCTCTTTGACCTTGATGAATACCACCACCCCGGCCAAACTATGCTCTCTAAGGATGGGAAGTGTCACAGGGCTATCCTCTGCCTTCCCACATCTGCTTTCTGCTGATCCAAAGCGATTTAACCTGCTTCTATTTCCTATTCAAAACTTCCTCGACAGAGGAACCTTCTGTTGAACACTTGACACACGCTGACTGCTCTGAAAGGAAGGGCTGTCTCATAGATGGTGACCTCAGCCTCTATAAGAAAAAAGTGTTTGATCCCTTGGTATAGGCCTAAGAGATGCTTCCCCCAAAGAAATGAGATATTGAGGGATCATAACTACCCCCCAAAAAATATAAACTCTTCTATATTGAAAACCAGAAACCCCAGAACACAACAATTCCTTGTGAGGAATCTTGACGAATCTCCTCTCATGATGATCCAGTTCTGGATAATGTTTTATTGATGACCTCTAACCTCACCAGAACTTTGAGATATGTCATATGTATAAATGGGGTGACCTATAGATAGATCTCTGGATGAAAAGCCTCTTCAAAATACATCTCTATACCTCTTCATTTGGCAATAGGTCTGAAGCATATTGTAAAATGTTATTGAAATGGATCTCTAACTCTCTTACACTGGAGCTCCCCTCTCAGAGGATAACTAACTCATGGAGATTGTACGCCTTCTCGGTCGAAGAAAGAATCATGGCTCTGAATTTGTTTCAGAACTCCTCCCACAAGTTTTGCAACTCCTTGTGATCCCTAAGGAACAAGAAAAACCACCGCCTCGTTGCCCCATGAAACATCGTCATAAAAAAATACACCCAGTGATCCATCTAATCAGGGATCAAACTGAACGGTATCTTGGACTCCTCCATCTAGTCTTCTATGACTGCATCCAAAACAGACCCCTCATTCTTCTGCAGACTCTGGTGTAGAAACTTCTAGAGTTTCCCCCTCCATGTTTCATCGTCCTCAGCCTCTACCCTATGGTGATCCACTAGCACAACCTGTTGTACATCTTCTACATGAACCCGATGAGGGCATCAACTTGGAGCTATACCTACAAAATAGGAAACAATTAGATCCCCTAAATCAGAAATATGGATGAATCAACATCAATAAATTAATCATTTTCTTTTATTAATTTTAGTTTAATCTATCCCATGGTCTATGCATTCAATCATGGGAACAAGGAAGAATGATGGTTGATCCTTTCCTCAATCTCTACCCAATAACCAGTATCACCTCATTTCATAGCCACTATAAACTTAATGTTCGGTGAATCAGATCACAGAGAGGCCTAAAAGCCTATATCTTAGTTAGTGTCCAGTGTTTACATCACTTGATAATGTGTTCTGACACCATTTCCCAACCAACCCATGAAACCTCACCTATTCCAAAAACCAAACTCCATATTATCCCTAAACCAGAGATCTGATACCACTCTATCATGACCCCTCCCCAAAAATTGTAACCCTCTTAGGCCAACAATGTGAAAAGGGAGATAGTGACACCTGCATCCCGCCTCTAGTTGGCCTCGGGTTTGTGACTAGCACCAAGGGTATAGTAAACACATAAATGGGAGGCATTACTCTTTTAGATAACACATGCAATAGAGTGATATAAAAAAGACACAACCAACTCTAACTCATAATTTTTTATAAAATAAATCACATGTACACATATGTAATGTCATGAAAAACTACTACAACTAAAAGAAAAAACTGTAAGCTCAAAATGAAAGTAAAAAATAGTTGCATCCACAAAGTCCGAACAGCTCCTCAACTATAAATATCATCTCCCAGACTCACATCTACCACTGATGAGACTAGGTATCCTATAAGAACACAACCACTTAAAGAGATTCATTAGATTACTTTATCTATTTTTTATCAGTTGTACTTTATGCTGATTAATTCTTTAACCATTAATTATCTGTTATTAATTCCACATTACATTTCATTAGCATCACACCAAAGTTTCATGCCCTCTAGAAATAACATAACAAATTCAATAGTTTCTCAGAAATATTACCTCAGAATTACATCCCAACAAGATCTAAACACATGGGTTAACATCATTTATTCAATAATTTATTAAAAAAAATTACTTTCCCATATTCACAAGCATTATAGAAAAACATTCTAAGCTAATAAACATAAGGGGCCTCAGCATGGTGTGTTGATGAACTACCTGCCATGTCTTTTCCACCTATAGTAGGAGCGTACAACTATCATTCCTTAAGAAGATAAACAGATAGTTATGTAGCATACCCCTTGCATCTTTTCCCCTTTTGGAAGGAGGGTAAGAAAGACCAGTTACCTTGAGTAGCATGGAAAGTAAAGAAGATAAAAACAAAAAATATTCAGTAAGAATCCAATCATTCATATCCAACCCGTTTCATCATCTCTAGTGTCCTCCTAGACACCCACATGCATAACCCGATTCATCTCGCCACTCTAGGTGTCAACTTCTGCCACAACCAATGGGCCTCCCTGCCCCTACATCTCACAACATACATCCAGGATCACATCACAATGCCAGCATCAAGAAACAAACATTATATCAAATGGACTCTTTTCCCTTAAACAAGGAATTCGTCCTTTATATATAATGATCACTCATGGCTCCAAAGAATAAGGCACTCTACCTTACAAGAAAAAGGGTAACTCAGAACCCTACCAGCCATTATCTTATACCAAACAGATGGTTCTTTAATCCATCTAGAATTAACCTATTTATTATTTTTAGGTTCCAACTATAAGATACATAAACAGAAAGCTATAAAAAATTAACTAAATAGTTAATTTACATGCCTTTATTTCATTATTAACAAGAATATACATGCCTCCGTCTCATCAATTAATTCAATTAAACATGATCACCACCACAAAAAACTGGATTCATTTACATGCGTATTTATCTTTGAAAAAATAATTACAATTAATCATAGTTTAAATTCTTTACCAATTTCCTTCAAGAAGGACATGCTAAACAAGGATTGCATAGATATCATGCTATTTAGAAAAACAAGAGGTAAAAATATATGATTAATACCGATTTATTTATCAGGTTCAAATATTTATTATGTAAATTTTATAGTTATCTAGTGTGATAAAACAAGCTATATTTACAATTTGACGTAAAAGAATAGAGACGCCACGAATACCTTACCTAAAATGGTTTCTGATGCTATTTTCATAAGAACAGTCCAACAAAACACATCACTACCACCTCTAATAGAGGACTGCATTCACCCGGGGATATAGAGAAACCACCACACTAGCCAACACCCAAGAAAACCCAATTATGAACACGGAGATCAAATTTAATAACAATTCAAGGGGAAATATATGGAGAGGGACCCAAAAGAACAATGGTAGATCATAAGTTATATGGAAGACTGATCAACTGCTTTGTTGCACCAAAATAGAGGGTGAACCTGTTGTAGGAAGAACTTCAAGGGGAACCAATCTAAGGAGGAATGTTTGATGGCATGATTACTATAGGAGGACAGAAAAAGTTCGAGGGTCTCACACTAGGAAACAATAATGAATATCAAAGGAGGATGAAATCTTGGACCTTTAAAGATTTAACAGAGTAGTGGTTTAAGACGAGTTTGGTTTTTCATTAATACCAGATCTATTATAGAACATGAGTTTTGACCGAGTAAAGGCCTCTTGACTCTTAGGAAAAATTAATATAGGATTTATGGTCTTTTAATCGTCCTTAAATCCCTTAAAACATGTCTTTTGATGTATTTTACGCAAGGGAAATGTGAAATGGGTGAAACTTTAGGAAATATAGATTTTTTTGAAATTGAAAACATGAAATGAAACAGTTCTAGAAACACTTTTTATGAAACCATTTTGGTTCCACTGTTTCAGTTCCAGCATTTCTATGATACCATTTCTATTCCACTTTTTTTGTGCTACCGTATCTGTATAACAATTTTTATGCTACCGTTTTTGTGCCACCATTTCTATATTACTGTTTTTGTGCCATCATTTCTATGCTACTGTTTCTATGCCACTATTTTTGTGCAACATTTTTGTTCCACCCTTTCTATGATATCATTTCTATGAAACCACTTTTTGACATAGTTTCATGAAACATATTGGAAATTTGGAAAGGAAGTGACGCCATTTCATGACACAGTTACCTGAAATGGTTTGGAAATTTAGAAAAGGAGGTGACACTATTTTGTGACACAATTTCATGAAACAATTTAGAAATTTGGAAAAGGAAGTGACATAGTTTCATGAAAAAGTCTCATGAAACAATTTAGAAATTTTGAAAAGTGTTGAGGATATGTCACCTTGACCTCCTAGAACAACACAAACACCATATTTCAGTAAAATAAGGGACCAGAGAGGTCTGAGCCTTTACAAATGTGTGTTCTACTACCTCCACAAAGTAATGTGTTTCATTTTACATTACCAGATCATATAGTGTGTTAATATAATGGAAAAATAGTTATAAAAGATATTAATGACATAATTATCATTCTTTAAAGATAATATATGATCTATCTTCTTACCTTTAGATACATTGAAAAATGATAACATCATTCATGCGTAAATGTGGAATACTGCATCCATGAAGTGATGTGATTAATTGTTCATTTTCACCTTATAAAAATGGTTATAAGGATTAAAATAATGAGAAATATAACATTTATAACATATTTATGGTTTTTAAAATTAAAATATTGTATACTTTATTTATTTTCCAATATTTATAAAAATGAAAATGTTCTTAATGCATACAAGTGGACTACTATTTCCATGAAATGATACGATTAATTTTTCATGAAAGCCTTACATTTTTATTTTCAGAATATTATCAAATATAAAAATATAATAAATATAACCGGTTTAATATTATTTCTATTAAGGAATCATAATCCCTTTGACCACAGTCAACACACCAATGTGGTTTTTAGGATATAAACAAAATGATGCCAAAATATCCAATGCAAACTTTACCATTTTAGTAGCTAAATAGAACATGATACCAAATGAAATAAACAAAATAATAAAAATTAAATATACATTAAATTTTTTATTTTACAATGTTTAAAACTAATTTATTTTAATTATTTAGGAGTTTCATAATGTATGAAGCTAGACGATACATAATGTAATGGATTCCTTGTCTTAATTCCCTTTTCTTAAGACTTAAGATATTTTCACTACGCATTTTTTTGTGGTGTAAATACTACCTTATTGATTTATTTATTTGTTTAGTATTAAAATAATTTTTTTTACAAATATATTCCATGTTCTTTCCATTAAGGATTTGTTGGTTCAAAAGTAATTAAATCATAACTGATATTACATCTTAAAACCTCATTTTAAAGGATCTAAATATTGATTTTTTAAATATTTTTACACCATTAACTTATTCATAAAATCCTTTAATGGATGTATTTATATGGATATTTTACGTCTCTTTTATTTTTATTTCAATAGGTTTCATAAAAAATAATTTTACTTATTCTATATATAATGTTTTGACTTTCTTTACAAAATGAAAAAGGAAGGTTGCACATTAACATATTTGGCATGACCTCCTTTTCCCATCATCATGAATACTCTTCATTGTTTGGATTACATTTGAATATTTCAGGGATATTCAATGAAATTATTTTCCATTTGTTTTGGGTAGTTTTATTTTTTTTTTTCAAAAAATGGGGTTTAAAAAGAAAGTATATTTCGATATCTGAAAGTGTTTTTTGTATTTGTTCAAAATATATTTTCCAAGGATTTGTGATGAAAATGTGTGAGTTTATAATTTTTTTATTCATGATATGTTACTTAAACATTATCTAGGATGAGAGGTGAGCCTGATATAGCTTATATGATGTGTGGTCTTGATACATCTTATATGATGGGTTAGCCTGCTGTAACTCTACAATGTATTGGGTAATGTTTTGTTTCATCAAAGGAAAGGAGGTAGTTACCATAGGATGTTATTTCTTTCAATTTAACTAGGCTTTAGTTATTTCTAACATGAGTGAACATGAGTTAGGAATATAAATCTCTAAAATTACTATATGGGTTTTAATTTTCTGGCTACGAGTTTTAAAATTATTATATGATCAAAAAGTGTTTTCCCACTATGAAAATGATTTATTTTATAGGATTAAAGGATAATGTTAAAATATAAACATTTTAGGTGTTTTCATGTTTTTTGTTGGACTAAAAAATTTCATTCCTTTATATTCTTTATAGATATTTTTATTCTCATACCACATTTTTCAAATGTTTTTCACATGGTTTATGCATGAGTAAGAATAAATAAGATATCATATTAAAGGCCATGAATATTTTTAATGATAATAAAATGTGTTTCAGTTTAAAAGTTTTATATTGTGGGGAAAAAGTACTCTTAGTGTAAGTGTCAAATTTATGGAATTTGGGTTTTTAATGTAATACTCGTGACCTAATTATACAAAAATCTAGATTTAAAAGGTCCTCTAGAATGAAATAATTCGAATTCCTATCTAAATACTCTACATTATATATTATTTTATGTTTGGGTCCTTAAATAGCCTATAGATTATGATCTATGATTAATTATGAGATATAATTGATATTCATGTAAAATTAATTATTATATATTTATTTTATCATTAGTTTAACTCAATTACAACATTAATCTAACCTATAGTTTTTATGGAAACTATTTTTGAGGATTCTATTCAGGTGGTTCATCAATAGTCCCACCCTGCTCACACCTTATTTGGAAACTTTAAAAATGTGTTCATACTTAATTGAATAAAAACATTATTTTAGAAATAAAAACATTTTAATAGATTATTTTTAGAATATAGTTTCATATGTCACATAACATAGAAAAAAATTCATGAAATTTTAGCATTAGCTTCTATATGAGTGTTATTATATTAAAAATCTCAAGGAAAGTGATCCTTTTAATAAATAAATTATTTAATATCATGGAAATATCCAATATCAATATAAAGAAACTCGATGATAATATCCCTAACTACATCAACATCATGATCCTAAAATATCTATAAAAATATTGATCACTTAGTTTCTCATAAATCACAATATTAGGATAATAATTCATTAACTCCTTACACATCATACAAAATTCCAAGATAGAAGAACATACCAATTTCATAAGAAATAGGTCCTTCTTTCAGTCGATTCTAAGAGTCACATTAATAACTATTTATAGAACATATATCAAAATTGATCCAACTAAATCATGGATACATCATGATAAAACTAACATAAAATTCCCAAAAAAAAATTTAAACATTATAAAATATACATTTTCAAAATATTATAGTGTTCATACTATGTCTTGATCAACGAAAAATAAATCTAAACCTCTTCCAACCAATGCACAATCTAATGACTATGTATAAATCCCCCATTAGTTGGTATCTTCTGCTTTCACTACTAAATCAAGGAAATTTTCAAAGATTTTATAGCTTATGGGTCTATCCACTAAAACAACACCATAAGTTCTTGTCAAACCTCTTTTTATTAAACCTCATGATGGAGTAGAAAAAATATAATAGCTACAAATAGATAAATTAACCGAATCCCAAGGATATATATATATATACCTGGTAAATTGTTTAATAATAATAACAAATCATTCACCCCACATAAAGAATCACCTCATGCTCAATACATACAGTCATCATGACTTGTGAAATATTGATGTAGTTTGTTGATGTTTAAATTGTTTTCAATTACTTAAGAAGATAAAAATTCAATGAGTTCTTTAAATTTGATGATTGAAGAGCCCATTTTTGGTTTAGAAAAACTTTTTTCATTGGTTATTTGTGGTTGACACAATGTTTACAACTTCAGGCTAATTGGATGAAATGAGAGTTGGAATTTAATAGGATGAAATAAAAGAGGTGAAAAATATTTTTTATCACTTTTAATGAAGTTTTGAGTATGGTTATGTTATAATATCTTGAGTATGTTGAGTTTTGAGATCATTTATAATTTGGATATGTTTTTCAATAAGATGTACACCTAAAAAATTATCCAACATACTGAAAACCCAAGCCAGCTCAACCTTCACCATATGCAGGACCCCATAGGGTCGACCACAGCTGAGGGAGCTAGCTTAGGAGAAGATGGTAGGTGGAATGGTAGGAGGAGGAGCATGCCCTCTAGGGTGCATAGGTATCATGGGGCCACCGTTCAGGGTAGAATGGTGGTGGAGCAGGGCACATGCATGGTGTGGTGTTACCAAGGAGACGATATACGAGTAACTATTTCTGTTGAGTGATTTCCACATCTTTTAATATAATTGAAATAAAATATTTACATTTTGATGTGGGATTTATTTTGATGGGATACCGTTAACCTTTATTTAAATATGGAAAGAAGGGGAATATTCAGATCATTTCCTTCCAGTCGTTCGATTAGAATAGAGATTTCAACTTCAACCTCTCCCTCACCTAAGTGTTCTGTTCGTGAGATGATCTCCATGAAGTCATGTCGTCTGAGGACTGAAATTTGTCCTACAATCATCGTTTCATCATTCTGATGATCAGACTACGATTGAAATAATTATATAACATTGTTTTCATAATATAATGAGGCATAAAAAATGTTTTATGGTGTATAGAAGATTTATATTATGATGATGATGTTTATAATATTTGTGGAACTAAATATTTTTGCATGAGTTGAGTCCATGTTTTGATTTCTATATATATCAAGTCCTGCACCTATGAGCCAATATATTTTGAGACTCTCATTTTTGTTTAAACATGAACCTTTAATCCTTATATTTTGCCGAAATATGTTCCATAAAAAAATTAATTTTGTAAAAATAATGGAGTTCTTGCGATGAAAAAGATATATTCTTTGAATACTCATTATCTTCATGAAGAAATTGGCTTATTTGAATCAACTGGGATAACACATTTTGTGTCTCCTTGGATTTATGAATATTTCATAGAATTTGTGCATGCTCATAGTTTCATTAAGGGTTTGAAGGTAATAGTATACACTCACATGAGTAAAGAGTGTATATTGTGTTTGAAATAATAGTGAACACAAGGATGAAGGGTAGTGAAAATACATCTTGATGTGTGCAATAGAAAATGATCATATGCACAAGCTTGATTTATATTCATAGAATACATGAAATGTTTTTATGTTCAATAAAGGATTGCACAGTAGAAAAAAATAGTGCTTACCGATTTGAATTATTGAAAATATTGGGCAAGTGTTCAGTGTGTGTGAAGGTGAGTGCACAAGAAGGAAAATAGTGTGTGTGCACTGTGAGTCAGAAAAGTGGGATGTGTGTGTTTATTAGGATCTATATGGAAAAATCATACATGAATTAAAGAAATCTAATATGCATGTGTTAGAAATAAAATGGGTTTAAATGTGTGTGTATGTTATATAAACATGTGTGCACATACAATTATACATGAACGAAGTTGGAAGAAGTAAAGATGAAATTTTTATTTCTTAATTAGTGTGAGGTGATTTGATACTGAATCCATGACAATATTACCAATAGTGATTCATAAGAAATTTTTTATTTGAGTTCTTAGTGTTTAGTGAGTCTGGGTCTTTTGTATAAGAAATAACATTTTCCTGAGCAATGTTGTTCTAAGGTAGGTCACTATTTATAGGTGATCGGTTTTATTAATAAAGACCAAAACCAGTGTAAAGTTTCTTGAATTGTACATGGCATTGTATGATCCAGTAAGATCATGGAGGAATATTATAATATATTTTTATCAGTGGATCAAATATTTTGTGACTCATGATTTTGTAAGTCTTCAGTGGGACTCGGAAGAAGAAAAAGTCTCCAGTGGGACTCTGGAGTAGGCTGATGGGATGCTGGTAACACATTGGGATGTAGTGTAAAGATACTCCTATGTGGATCTGGAGTCACTTGTGTAGGTGGGAACATGAGATATCTATTATGATTCTAATTAATAACACTATGGGATTTACTATTGAAGGGAATGAAACATTCCCTATTGTAACCATCAACATATATTGAAGAATATGTAACTGGGGGTATAACTAGTTGCAACAAGGATGTAGGTCTTAGTACTGAACCTTATAAAACTACCATGTTCTTTTTTTTCATTTAAATTCTATATGGAATAAAATATTCACTCATCCTAATAAGTGACCGAGGTTAGAAGGGGTTTAAGAAAATAAATGAATTTATTAAACCCAATCCATACCTGATTCACCCCCTCTTTGTGTGTCTACATGATCTATTGGAAACTTCCACTTATAACACATGAAACATGAATAAAAAACTCTCATGATACAATACAGAATGTATATTTCTAACCTAGTATCAATCTATAATGTAACTAATCCCATTATTACATCATGGGGTGAAGTTTTCATTAATCTTGTTTCTTTGGTTTACTTCACATACAATGTTCAGTTAATAATGCTTCCATACCAACCCATGAAATCTTCACTAATTCCTACACAAAACTACATCTTAAAAAACATTCACCAATACCATTATTTCATCACTCACCACTTCTTAAACTCTACCTAAGTTGGTAACAAGGTTAATATAATCCTTTAAGACTACTTTAGATAATCCATAGGTTATTGACTATCACAAAGGGCATATCATCACACATATATTAAATTATTTATTTTTAAATGAAAACTCCACTATATCAGGAATAATAAAAATATATTTACCTACCATAATAAATGATTAATTTATTGAAAAATGAAGTTCAAGTAATACAAAGATAATCCACAAGAATAAAAACCAATACATCTAAACAAACTCTCTATACCTCGGGGAAGGTTTAATAAAAAACTCATCCTTAAATATGTATCTCTTATCTAGAGTTAAGGTCACTATCCATCACTAATAACTACATCCATATAATATGAAAAAATATAAATTAAGGTTTCATATATAAATATACTCAGTAGGTTTATCCTTTGAACACCCATGTCTCTATGTAAATGTAAAATACTAATTCATCTATGAATGAAGTAAACATCTTAATGTAATCACACACCCATCCCCAAAATTTAACAAACCAATCCATTTCTATCTCAATATCCACATTCTATGCACCACTAATTATATAGAACATCATATAACTCCCAACACTAAATATTCACTTCTAAACCATATCTAAAAAACGTGCAGTTTTCCATCGATAGGGACATCATTATAAAATATATAAAGATTGGGAAGTTTTCAACCCATAGGGAATCTCTATATTATAGGCTGTCCTAACATAATGAATATTCCCACCAAAAACCAACACTAAATATTCTAAATAATCCACCATCTATATAAAATAATGACTGGGAATCTGTCGACCCATCGGGGCTCTCAATTTTTTTTTCAGGCTGGTCACCATCAAGGTCCATCCCCACCACAACTCACCTTCACAACACATATACATCTATTTTTTGGGTATACATACATATATAAGGAATTTTATAATTTTATTATAACCTTAAGGTCTATCCCCACTATAACCTTTATAATCATTACAATATACTTCAAATCACCACCATAACTATCTACATCATTAATGTCAACATCATCATGTATCACAAATGGATTCAATGTCCCTTTATCTATTTTATCTCCCATAATGGTTATCCACATATATGAAGGCATATAATTAAATAATAACTTCATCCACACACCCACCTAGGTCTACAAAAAACTATATCCTAGGTAGGTAATCAATATATAACTATCATTCCTCATATCATGGTAATAGAAAAGTTTCATAGACTCATTAATTTACATCAAATGTCATAAAAACACTTTAAACATAATATCATTTTTCTCAATAAAAATTATTTTTCATACCTACATATAAGAACACAAGATAGGTTTATCCTATTCTGAAATATGGCAAATTCTTAAAAAAGTTACACCACAATTCTGTAACTCACTGTGTGAATGTAAAACATCATTGAAACTTAGAATGACCCCCCATGTTTTCGTACATGACCCATGTCAATCTCAATAACCCTTCTCTTAATGAAAAAACATCACTACGGGTAATTTTTTGAAAAGTTACAAAACCCCAGTACCAAATCAATAAGACTTAATCCTTTAGGAACATTAAATATTTACACTACTTATCAAATTGGAATCCCAGAATAACCATAAAAAATTTAAAAAATATTCACAAATTATTTTTAAAAAAATCATATTATATTTTAATATATATATATATATTTGAAATAAATTCATTTAAATAATTTAATAAATCCCTAACATGTATTAAAAACTAGTATTTATCTACCATAATTATTGAAAAAATTTATAAAATCATAGAATATAATCTCATTAATTCTATGGTTTTCCATTATTAACCAATTTACACCAATAATCTTACATATCAAAATTCTAAAAAAATTAATTTTACACATTAAAAAATTACATCATTTAAAATTTAAAATTTTCAAATATAATAATTAAATCATTTATCATTATTTTATGTAGCCATGATAAAATAAAAAAATCACTATAGGTTCATAGTGATAAATTAAAGGAGAATAAACCTAAGCCACCTACATAAATTCCATGTTGATCATCCATACTCAACTATGATTATTTATTAATTTATTATTAATATTTTTTTACCTTTATTTGACCATACATGACAAAAATATTCCAAGAGTAATCTTCCTTAATAGAATTGAAAGACTAGAATAAATATCTTTAGAGAAAATATATATATGAAATGAGTAAAATATCTATTTCACCAATAAAAATTATGAAAGAACTACCCATTAATTTCTCCTTCGACACTAACATTTAAAATATTTCATTTAATTCACTATATTAAATTTCATTAAATGAAACAATTATTATATCACTAATTTTTAAAAAATATGTCTGATAATTCCTATGGTATTTTTTTATTAATGTCAAAACACAAATTTTTTTATTATTTTTTAAAAAATTATCCATTCCTTCACTACTACTATTTTTTTGGATTTTTTGAATAAATATTTTATTTTATGGTTAATTGGGAACCTGGACATTTTATTTCTTACCCTGCAACAGAATGTTTTTGTATCCCAACCCATTTAAAATAATCAAAAACACCAAACACCCAAAATAGCCCACAAATCCCAAAAACCACTCCTAACCAAACCCATCCTGACATCCCATAACCCATGATCAAATTGACCTAACCTCCAAAAAAACCAAGCCTAGTTGTTCCTTGATCATCACCTCCTCGGGTCATGTGCTACCTTGAGCCCTAGTAGATTCATCAACTAATGGGGTAAATGTCTTAACACTATAAAATGATCAAAATCCACTGATCATCTTTAGGATCAACCAATGATAAAAATCATCTCCATCTAGGATTATCATTAATTGAAAACACTCACAGATAGTGAAACCTCCATTATTTTGTGAAATATACCTATTTTCCTTTATTAAACATCTACCCATGGCCTAGAATGATACCATTAGAGAGACATTGTTGGCAAAAGGATCATTGTCCAAAGTATTGTGGGTGTTTATCACTAATACAATAAAATACAACACTCGATGAGGCTCTAACGATGATAGGGGCTTGGAAAGATGAAAAAAAGAAACATGTGAACGAATGTGGTAGGAGCCAAAAATACAAACATTGGATCTAAGACATATATGGGGAAAGTGATTGATCCTTAGAAAAGGGATAATGACACTATAAAAGAAAATTCTTCTATGAGTCCAGCGATCCATTAAAACCCAACGACATTCTGACCTATAACAAAACATAGAATCAAAACCCACATAAATGAATAATCATGAGCCCCATCACATAATGGAGACTAGGAATAGAAACCCAATCTTGGATGCCCATCCCTCAACTCAAAACAATGCTAGAAATGAAGTCTTTGAAAAATGATCGATGAAATGTTAATGAAGTGATCGGAATAAGAAGAAGGAGTGGAAATTCACATCCACCCAGGTGAAACGCAGAAAAATTAGGAATATAATGCTAGATTTATGAACATTTTTAATTCCATCAGTACACAAATTTCAAAAAATTATAACCACTTCAAAAAGTTATAGAAATTAAACCTAAAGAAAAAAAAATTCCTAAATCAAATGGCCACTCAAAAATTCATTTCAATAATAAAAAATTAATATTTTATACCACTATATCCATAAAAATATCAAAATAACTTCAATAGTTTCACAAACTAAAAAACCAGGATTTTACTCTATAGAGAACATCATCTCCAAATGAATGGTCCACAGAGGTGTCTATATAACACCCCTCAAGATTGGTATAATAAAATGACTAACAAATTCAAGCCAATGTCACTCAAGAGAAATAATATATATTTTTCTTCATGAAACCACTAATGTGATGTAATTAATACACTATAAAGACCAAAATGAATCATATTTCTAGGTTAATATATTTTTATTCATCCATCTATTAATCTCATATGCCATTTACATACTTAATCTCCGTTTCAGAAAAATGAAATTATATTATATGGTGGTTAATGAGTTAAATAATTTATTCTATGACTTGGTTGATCAAAAATAGTCACCACCAATCGAGAATAGTTAATAGTATTCAATTTTCTAAATTATTCTCATAAAAGTAATATAACAGTTAATTATATCAATATTTATAAATTAGATCAAACCAGATTTACTCTAATCAAATTAATTGAAATTTGTTTATTACAAGTTGAAATTAGTTAAATATAGTTAAACATAGTTCAAGTGACCAAATTTGGTTAAAACAATCATACAATACAATAACTGGCCAAAAAAAGTAAAAAATAATTGAATATAATCAATAAAGTTCAACTTTTCTCATGTTGGTTCAAGAAAGTTTGATAGGGGTCAAATAGTATTAATTTATTGATAAAAAATAAAATATCTCCTATAAGGTTCTTGATTTCATCAATAGTTATCAAAAAATTCCATACTTTTCAAAAATTGAACATCTTTGCTCATCATTGAAATTTAATTCTAATCAAGAAGATAGTCAAAAAATAACTAAAGAAACATAATTAACATTAAAAGCCATTCATTGAAATTTATATGGGAAAACAGTAAAAATTGACCTTTTATTTCTCTTATATGGAGTCCAAAAAGTCATAGATAAATTAAAACACATATTTATTAACTTTTTTAATATTATATTAATATATTAATATATTATTCATATAATCAATTCAATTATACCCCCACTAGGGGGAGTAAAATCAGCAAGCATAGTGAGTGGGATTCTTTTCCATTTTTACAAACACACACGTGCATATATATATATATATATATGTGTGTGTGTGTGTGTGTGTGTGTGTGTGTGTGTGTGTGTGTGTGTGTTTGTGTGTGTGTGAATATTTGTCTATTTTTCTGGGTGGGATACAGTCAGGCTTCAATTGTCGATTATCGATAGTTGGTCACTTCTATTAGTCACTAGTTTCTATTCATTGGTTTTCACCACTAATCATAGTGTCTATAAATATATGAACTCAAAAAATCCGGATATTTTATGATTAAACTTGTTTAATCCCAATCTATACGATTTACCTCAATAAAAAAATTTGAATCACAGTTGTTTAATAAAAATCATAATCAATGTAATTCGATTAAAAATTTGACTATAGATCTATAACTACTCACTAGTCTGAGTGAAAAATTACATACATAATTGTATTTTTCTTGTTAAAATATTTGTTTTTATAGGTTTCTTTATACTTATATCAAATTAGATCAAAATTTATAAACAAATTTCTTATTAATAAAAATGTGTTTTCATCTAAATTTGATGATTCAAAAAATTAATCAAATTTATAGATCCAAAAATTAAATATATATGTGATATGAAATTAAATTATTAAAATATTTAATAGAAAATTATTAATGTATGTGGTAGATAACAATAAGTTAATAGTAACACATTTATTTTATGAAATGGTGTGGTGGAAGTTAAGGTCACCTACCTAAATTTAATTATAGTAATTCCTTCATCATAACTAGATGTCACCGATGAAGGTAGAGTCTCATACCTCTCATATGAAAATTTCATCATAATGGAGGCAGATTAGGTATAATTATTGTATTTATATAATCAAATAAATAACAAAAATGATTAAAATTTAAATAAAAATGTGTATTTAGAAATGAGGAAATAATAAATTGTTTCATAATGTTATAAAAACTCACATCCTTGGGTAAACACCATAATATATGATTAATGAAATGATATATTTTTAAATATTATATCATTTTATAGATCAAAATTATCATTTTACCTTAAAAATAAAATATAATGAAATAAATCCTTAAACTTTAAAAAAATCCAAAAGTAAAATGACTATTCATTTAAAAAATGATTTGGATAACTGAAGATATTGAAACCTTATTTGGGACTCCTAGTTTTAGGTTATTTCTTTTATATTGAAAGGATGTTAGGGAAATTATGCCAATGAAATAGACTACCCATGAAAAACCTTCTCCATAGAGACTTGATTCTCTACCAGATATATAAAAAATGTCAAACCCTCCTCCAAATACAAAACACCAATATTTTTAACATGACATATATTCTAAATATATTTCCATATCTAATATATATATAATACATCATGGACCCTCTCATGTTTTATAGTAATCATCAACTAATTCATCACATCAAGAACCTATTCAAGTACCTTAAATGGTAAAATAAAACCCTAAGAAATATTTACAACTTTTTAAAACATTAATTTCTCATGTCTTAAAGAGACACATAGGATCACACTGTCTCTAAGAAGAAACTCCATTAGTTTTAATCTTCAATCAATGTAATAATTATATTTACTTTTAATCATTTTCATATTATATCTGATAACATGCACATCCCTAGTCATTCTATAAACAAAATTGAGTTCAATAATAGTTGTATCTCTAATGTACTCCCAATATAATAGTGATAAAATTTGACACCAATATAATTTATCATAGGGATCCATCCTATTAGAAAAGTAGTATATACCATTATAGATGAACTCCCTTAGATGTAGATGATCCACACCTTAACCAATTAAATATATTTTTCATTCCCAAAACATATCCTCAATATTCTAGATAATATTCCCAATCTAGCCATCTATTTTTGGATGAAATGAAAAGATAAAATTTAGTTGGTTACCAAAATCATTTTGTAACCCTATACACATTAATGGAATATTTCAATTATAAAATTATAATCTAGCATGGATATCTATATAATCACCCAAACTCTAATGCATATAATATTTCCCAAGGATTATATATAATCCTTATTTTGATAGATATAAAATGATACAATGTTGGAATTCAATCCATCACCACATAGATAACATCATAACATATATATGCATAAGGAAACCCAACAATAAATTAAATGTATAAATCCTTTCACTTTTAACATTGTATCAATATTATTTCTAAAATGCTAACTAGAACATGATGTTAAAACTTAACCAATTAATAGGTAAAACCATTAGCTATGAACTCATTCATAGGCCTTTTAAGATCTTAATATCAATATTATATTCTTATAATATGATATATATATTTTTTAATCCTATATAAAAATCCAAGGAAAAACTATGGAAATCTCATTGTATCACCCCATATATACTCTATAGAATAATAAGTCACCCTAAAAACATATTTTTTTCTTCCCATTATGGAACCTACCATAGAACATATATCACTATATGATACATAGGTTCTAAATACTATGGAACTCCAACAATAATACTGCACATGTATCCCTATTGATATTTAGTCCCATATTTCATCAAGTAAAGATCCACTAGCATCTATTATGGATGATATAAAAACTCAACTTACTCCAGGACATGATAAAAATATAATAATTTTTATATTATCCTATACTCATCACTTGAATATTAATCTTCATACTTTAATGTTTTTTTAATTAAGGGTGCATGTTAACACATTTCCCTTCCCATTGGTATATGTGATAAAAAATCAAAATGATGAAGGAAATTTATCTACCTCTTCTTCCCCATATTCATATTTCTCTATGAAAAGATGTTTCCATAGATTTTATAGTCTAAAAGGATTATAAAGTACCTTAAATGAAAAAAAATAATTTTTATAACTCTATATCATTGCTGTTATACTTATAATCATGAAAGAAAATCTATCTAGATAAATATGTAAACATTTCAAGATCTAACATCAATACACTGCTTAAGCCTTGAGGTAAGATATCACGATACACCTCATAAATTTACCAACCTATAAAAACCTTAGTTTTTTCAATTATTCATACTTTACACAAAATACTTAAATGAAAAAAAACATTACTACTAAAAAATATAGGCCCTTCATGGTCAAGGATAATAAAGGATATTAAATTTGAGAAATGAAAGGTTTTAACCACTTTAAATATCATGAAAGTTTGATAAAATTATGAACCTATGAGAATTTATTTGTTATCTCATAAGAAATGAATGTTTTTATCTATGTTGGATATTTGGAAACACCTCTCTCCATGAAAAAAAAGTTATGAAATAAACCTATTTCATTTGGAAACAACTCTTTGATAAAATCCTATGCATCTTATTATTAAAAAAAAAACTCTAAAACTAACCTCATATAAAAATAGTTATAATCTTACATTGAACACACTATAAAAAACAAATCATTATGTGTTGTTTAAATGGAAGAAAATTTTATTTTATTTTTGTTTCGGGAGCTGATTAGGGGTAAAATAGTAATAAAACCTAGAAAATTATTCCAAAATATTTTTTGATCACTCTTTCAGTAATTCATTGGGTTTTATTATCTTAGAGGTATTTTTTTGTTTAATTTTTATATGTTCATGCTTTTTGGGAATATTTAAATTTTAATTAATAAATATTAATTATTTATGCATGTGTGAATGGTGATATATTTCAAATGGAATCCCACATTTAATTTCTAACTTTTTGATTGATTATAAAATGGGGGTTTTCTCAATAAAGTTGTAAATAATTATCAGGTTCTGGGTCTAGGGTTGGGCTTTTAAGTGGTTATTTATTATATTTTATTTTTCATTATTATTTATTTCTATCTTATCCCCCTAATGAGCTTTCCATATATGCAAGAGTGATAAGGGTGTTCTACCCCTTTCTATATATAAATAATCCATGAGGTAATGAGATGAGGGAGACCCCATACTTCATATGAGGAGATAAATCAGGATGTGGTGGATGGGGAGTGTTGATTTGGGCTTGAAGCATCAATATTTTCACTATGAGGTTTGTTGTATTTTAATTTTTAGTTACAAATTACCATAGATAAGTTTTTATCGTGTTTAAAAGTGTTTATCAGTTATTTCGGATTCACTTGAGGGATATTGTTAGATAATTTATGGATAAATGGGGGTACTATGGTACTAAAATGGGGTTTCAGTTTGGGGAATCTAATCACCAGATGTGTAGTTAAAGAACACACATAGTGTGTTATTCATTTTTTATGTAGGGTTGAAGACGATGACTATAAAATGTGTAGTCCAGTAATATATACTGTGTAGAGTGATTAGGGTTGTGGAAAAGTACTCAAGAAAACACCATATTCATGGGAACAAGGTGGTGTAGGGTAAATGACTAAACCCCATGCATAATACACAAATAGAGGCTATGAGGATTATTTTTTCAAATTCAATGTGTGGAGAAAGGCCATGAACCCAATTTTAGTTACATTCCATGTGGGTTTAGTACATTCCATATACTTAGTAAGTACAAACTTGTTTAGGATGAGGTTCTAAACTAGAGAGTATTGTTGGGGGTAGACATAGTTTACACTAGTTACAAGAAATATACCATCCCATTTGAAGTTGTATTCATGATTTTGTCACCATTGATCTAGAATTGGGCTTTTGGGTAGTCCATTATGAGTATTTTTTCATTTAAATTGTAGTGGTGATGACCTTTTGGTTATTATTAGCCATTGTTTTGGTGATTTATATTTGGGTATGGTATGTAAATTGGTTTCAATTTGGGTTTAGATTAAGAAATAACAAGAGGGAGGTTTGGTGAGAGACACAACTAAGGGTTTTGATATCGATAGATGACTTTTATTGGGTATTCCCAAGGGTTTAGTAGGATATTATTTAGACTATTTATAAATAATAGGGCTGGTTGATTGATGGTTTTGTGTTTTATATTACATATTGGTTTTTTGAGGTTTATATTGGATGGAGGAAATGGTCTCAGATGACACTTGGAGGTGTCAGGTATGGCTAGGTTCCATTGAGATGAGGATTGTGGTGGGTTTGAGGGATCATAGAGGATTCTCTTGCAGGATAGGATATTAACAAGGATGATTTATGTGTTAGAGATGCAGACCATAAATTTCTTATATCGACCATGATATGATGTTCCTTATTTTATGTTGAACATTGAGAGGGTCAGTTATGAGGATATTACATGGATGATGATGGGTTTTGGATTTTTGGAAACCCATATTTTTATGGATTATGCTAGTGATTAGGCAGAAGTTTTTTCTTGAAGGTATTAGATTTGAGAGGATATATATATATATATATTATAGGTTGAGGCATTAACCATGTGATTATTTGGATGCTATCCTCTATTGGTCAGTGTTATAATGTTTCTAGAGATCTAATAAATGATCGACATGATAATAATAACTAGTGTAGATTATGATCCTGAGAGGGATTCATTTTTCTAGATGATGAGTTCTCTCATATGGTTTATGAGTCCCATAAATAATAATCTTTCCTAGGGTGTATTATATTTACCATTTAGTTTTATAGGACTACCAGGATATTGGATGTTTCTTTACTGTCTGAATATATTTCCTAATTCCCTTTTAGAAACTATTATTGGAGTTGTAGTTTTTAATAGTGGTGTATGTTACTGTTTTGGCCACTGATAGAGATTCACTTTGTTCTAGAATTTATGATTGTTTATATATTTAAAATTTTTAAGCTTCCATTAGGTATGGTGGAAGTGCCTATATCTATATAGACAAGTGAGCCTCAGGCTCTTTGTCCTGTAGATGTTGTCAGTGTAGATTTGATTAACCTAATGTGGAATATTATAACCCATATTTTTTTATTTGTTTTATTTATATATTTGTTTATTTGTTTTACACTAGTAATTTTTATTATAATATCTTAGGCATATAAAATTTTCAAGATATTGTTTTGATATTATATATTAAGTACCCCCATTATGGTGGCCTACTTAGAATTATTTTCTCACCCGATACATGATATTTTTTTTGTGTATAGAGAACCATATATTTTGTTTAATGTTAAGAAAAATATGCACAGTATACAGGGGAATGGTGAAGTGTTGCATGATCAAGTGAGATATCTTGAGTTAATTTTGAGGATCATGATATAAAAAATTGACCATAGTCAGAGGTCAAACTTGAGAAATGTTTCTAGGATGGTAGTGCACCCTTCTTGTGTATTTCATATTAATTCAATTATTCTATATATGGGGTTATCCCAGTGTTTGATCAATTTATGTGTACTAGAATTACTATGAATTTGTATACTATATTTCATTTGAAACAAAATAATTATATTTTATTTATTTTTCATAATATGATGTTTAAGTATATATATATATATGTGTGTGTGTGTGTGTTTTTATTTATTACTATTATTTCACATTAATGTGTGTTTATTGTCTCCCTAGAGTATCTCTTTAGAGCCATATGACTAATAGGTGATCTCTTACATATGGGGAATCATTCTAGTAGCCTTTTTAAGAGTATGATCGAGTGACGTGTCATGTAAAACTAGGTTGTTTTGTTATAACATGGTATCAAATTTTTTTTCCATCATCTTATTATTTGAGCGATGATAGATAGGTGCTATATAAATGTGTCTAATCGTGTGATAGACCTCAAATAGGTGCATCATGAATACCATTCTAGTAGAAAGACCTTATTACAGGGGTGATGGTATAACTGTTCATGTATTATTTAGTTATAGTTTGTATATTTATTCAAGTATGTTATTTATTTCATATATTAATTATGGTTGTAAGAATATTTCCCATTCAAAAGATCCATGTGTGCATGCTTCATAATGGACACATAGGATTCACATGAAATTTTCTTTTAGCATATTATTTCACTAAAAATGGAGGTTAAACTATTCAATGTTTCAATAATAACCTATATATAATGGTTCAATATATATTATTGATAGAATTGTTTTCAATTATACTATGATTATTTTTTTCCTGGTGATAATTTATGTGGTTCTTATGGTGATATACTCCTCATTGATAGAAATACATCCCCTTTATTGATGAATGTATGTATACCCTAATGGGTTAGTGTAGGAATTAGATTTTCTTATTATAGATTGAAGATGGATTTTATTACTAAGTGTTGATTGAATTGGAAATGAGTTACCATAATAATTTTGATACCCTAAGGGGGTTTTGGATATGATGGTGGATATCGTTGTCTAGAGAGGTGGAGCACTGTAGTGATTTTTTTGGGAAGGTTGGGTTGAGAGGGTAGGTTTGGTAGGATTTATGGCCTTATTAAATCTGGATGTGTTTGGGGGGGTGTGGTGAGAGAGTGAGTAGATGTTCATGGATTTGGAATGACACTCAAATGGAGGGTGGTCATGTAGTTATCCTTGGAATGAGTGAGATGGATTAATTTCTAGGAGCGATGTGGGTTATCTATCTAGATGGAACTAAGATGTGGGAGGATCATGTTAGTGGTTTAGGCATGTTATCCATGGTATTATGGGACATGACTCAAATAATCCTGATTTTGATTGTGTGATCTATTTTCAGTAGATCATGTGATTGTTTGGTTCATGTGAGAATAAGTAAGATTGTGTATGAGAACTAGTGAGAGGGTCTTATAGAATTACACTACCTTGGGGAGGAGCTCAGTGGAAGGCATTGCCTTCTAGAATAACAACTTGATGCATGAAGGCATGTGAGCATTAGTTATTTATTGTGATGATTGGTTTATGAAATTGTGTAATAGGAGACGTGTGGGTCTGTTGATAAAACTTTAGGTCATGGGGGAACCCATTTGTTGTAGTAGCATTGGACCTATTCAGAATAGTTCTTAAGGAGCAGTGTGAGGGAATACTTATGGTGGGGAGAATTCAATATGAATTTATATGATGATAACCTTGATACAAGTGGATTTTGAGAATAAAGGATATCATCTTGGGTGATCCATGAATGTGAGGTTGTTGGAGTTTGATATCGATGCTCGAGTATGAGGGAATTCAAAACAAAAATTCATTTTGTTTGGTAGTAGATGAAGCATGGTTCATAGAGATCAGTGTTTTGGTTGTGTGAAAAAAATATGGATACCCTATGGAAGGGAGTGTCTTATCAACCATGGATGAATGAACATCATTTTGGAAGGGTCATCGGAGTAGTGAGACCGATTGGTGGGTGGTCATAGAGGCATCAAATTTTAGTTCACAGTGAGAATTCAGATGTATTTAGTTCCATGGAAGCTACCAAATTAGATTTTGGAATTTAGAAGCATGACGGTGTTCATGTTATGATAGGGATGATGAATAGGATGTGATTTGAGGGTTGGTCAGATCAAAGGTGCATCTGGGATTGGCTTGAGAGCATGAAAACTAGTTGTCTACTAAGGATTCTTAGGGACTGAGAGGTTTTATGGTGTGTAGATTATAATGATCAAAATCATTATATATAATTGAAATTTAGTGATATTTTAACTTTTTATTTTTTTATATGGTGAGGGTTAAAATGGAAATTTTCAAAAATATGATCTCATAAATATTTTTTGAACACTTCATAAGTCTTGTAATAAGAGGTTTTACAAAGGGCCGGTGTTTGGTGGAATTTTGAACCCGTCATATTTTTCAGAATAAATAATTTTCAATTAATATATATTTATTATTTTAAGGTCTTTGAATGGGTATGTATTTGAATTTAGTTTTAGATTAAAATTATGACTTCATGGTTTATCCTGTAACATGAGGTTTTTCCAAGAAGAGTTATAAAATCATCAAGGATTCCAAGATTGGGGTCGATCCTTTAGATAGATATATTTTACATTATAATATATCCCCTAACCCATTTGGTTTCCTAGGTAAGTTTTATGGGTTAGGGTTTTTCACTCTTTATTATGTATGGAAGATCCGTGTGGGAATTAGGGAGATGGAGTTTTCGGACTTTGTTTGATGAGCTAGATCTAGATGTAGGGGTTTTGAATGGAGGATTTGACCATGAAAATTAGGTTTTTCACTATGATGTAGGTTTTATTTTATTTTGTTGTTAAAAAATCTAAATATAATATTTGTTTTAAAATTTTAAAGAGCTTATTAGGTTGTTTTTGTAACACCCCATGACTTTATAATATTTTCTTTTTTGAATTAATTTTAATTTTTTTTCCAATATTGATTTATATGAAACACCAAGTTAAGATTATTTTACACACAACATAAATATTATATTTCTTTATATAGAACAATGTGGTTAGATTTCATTACATGGAAGAATGTATTTTCTCGATTTCTTGTGTAACACGTAAGATCGTGTTGTACGAGAGAATAATATATTATTAAAAATATTATTATTTAATATAAAAATATATAAACTATCTGTTAAATTGTCGACTATAGAATTAACTAAATTAATAAAATATATAGTTGAATTCTTTGGTTACCTGTTAATAAAAAATTAATATAGAATCCAAAGGAATATAATGGGAATGATTTTATAAAAAACTATCATTATGTGAAAAAAGTTATTTATCGTAATAAGATAAATTAATTAATATTTGTGAATGATATTAGTTAAATTTATCTATTTTATATTCAATAAAATATTTTTGATATTTATCTAATTTATTTTATAGGCATAAGATGAGAACATGCACAATATTACAAATAAAAACCTAAATGTTTATAAAATAATTTTTACCGCATTTTAATGGAGAACCTATTTTGAATATAAATTTTGGAACTTTTATAAATATCATATGTCAAAATAAATTTAATTTTTTAATTAAATACATAATATTATGTTAGGGTCAAATTTTGGTATTTTATATTAAGTTTCATTTTTAATAAATAGTAAAAACCAAAGAATTTTAATTTAAAACTATTTTTAATATAATTTATTTATAAGGATAAATTATATTTTTAAATTTTTTTAAAGGTTATTTAGATTATATTTTTATCAATAAATCAAATTTAGGCTATTATAATCAGTTTCTCTTTGAAAATGAATATAATAACTTAGAAAACATGTGAACGTTTTCACTTTAAAAACCTGCATTGTTGTCCTGTCTATGGGATTAAATTTAAATTAATTTCTTCTTATTTTGTATTTTTAATTTGTAAAAATGGATTAAATATTTTTAATTATAATAATTTATAATGTTTAACAAATTCAACTTAATTTTTGACCAAAAATAGGAGTGAAAGAAATTAAAATTAATTACATTGATTAAGGTAAAATTAAGATGAACAACAGACTAATCCTTAATCCTAATAGGTTAAATGAAATATAAACTTGTAAAAAACTAATTAGAAGGAAATATTTAGGCCTATAAGACTTTAAGGTTTCATAATTTTTCATTTCAACACTTTTGTAACCAGTTATACTTAGGGAAGACATAATTATTTTAAAATATACCAAGTATGTCCATTCCCTATACTATAAAAAGACACTCAACCCTACCGCTTACTCACACCTATCTAGCTCTTTGGTTTGACCATAATATTCCAAAATAGCTCTTGTAAATCCATCCCTTCAACCTATATTCTTCACCTTGGGAATAAATCCATCCAAGTAATCCCTTTGATGTAAACCAAAAGGACTTTCTTGAATAAGATGTAATATCCATTCTCACACTCTTTAGTATTAATACTTTATCCACTCCTTCAATTCAAATTATTTAATGATTATATAAAAAACATTATCCTAAATATACAAATATGGTTTAGTTATATGGTTTTTTCCTACACTTACACACACTTACTCCTAATGGGTAACAAACTTACTGTTATTTTGTTCGACGAACTACTGCCTCACGAAATGATGTTGTTCATTTTTCCATTACCACCCTTCATGGCTGGAAATTATGATGGGAAAACTGTTAATATATTATATATAATATATTTTTTATTTCTTTATTCTTCTGTAATTGTTTAATAACATATACCTTTATTCTTTTGATTTTGTTCAAATATTATAACATTATTTGTGGAAGTGTGGATTATTGGCTCCTCAAAGCAATGTGATTTTTTCACACTATACATGAAACATATAAAAGATGGTTTAAATAAAAAATATGTAACATAAATTAAATATATATTATATTAATTAACTAATTAAAATTATAGAAAAAAAATATATCATTTTATTTATTACTCCTTTCACAAATTAAAAAGTGACAACATCAGTCATAAATGTGTGGACTACAACCTCCCCGGCATGATGTGATTCCTTTTATATCAGAAGAGTTCTATGGATAAGTATATATTATTAAATAACATGGTATTTATGATATAATTATAATTATGGAAGGATATATTTTTACTTATCTTCTTCCAATAATGGTCATTGTAAAATGAGAACGTTAATCATGCCTACGTATGACCTACCATGTTTATGATTGTAACGCTGTTTCATTTTTCATAACCATATTTCATGATTGATTTTAAAAGTATAATTGATCTATAAATATGATAATTATTTCTTGATTATTATTATAGATATACCTATATATTTAAACCTTTGACTATAGTCAACCTACCAATTTCTTTTTTGACACATGAACCGCATATGGTCAAAAACACCAGAGGTGAAATTAATTATTAAAGAAGTTTTATAAAATAATGTAATAATTGAAGTAAAATTAATAATAAAATTGAAAATGGTTCTAAATAAAGTAAATAATTAACATAAGTTTATTATTCTTGAATATAAAGACACATATGACAAGTGAGACTCATGGTAAATTATTTTTCCTCAATTTAAATTCCATTGAGACTTATTTTTTATAAATCAATTCAATTTAATATGATGTATATAATTCCCATTGACAAGTGATATCATGAATATCCTTATTATCACGATATTATCAATTCCATTTAATTTTATTGCACCATTGGTATTATGATCTAAATGTTTCAAAGTGGTATGGGACACTTTGAAATATTTAAGGATTATTCTAATAAAGAATGTTTTATTGATATTTAAATGGTATTTCCATTCATAAACATAAAAAAACATTTTGTTACTTAACCTCTATAGAGGAATTATTGGTAATTCTGCATTATTTATTCAATATTTATTTTTTATAACAAGTCATATTATTTGTTAATTAAATCGATTATTAAATATAAGGAATAATTTTGATAGGTGGTGGGTGGGGACAAAAATTTATATAGCCCCTTGATCCATCAAAAGGATCTCATGAGACAAATACATTGGAAAAATAAGAATACTTTAATCCGTATTGTGAAAGGTATTTATGGTATAAGTTTTCATGTACCTTATACATGGCATCAAAAAATTAAGCATTTCCCTCATTTAGATTCAGTTATTATTAATCTATACATTTCTTGCATTGAAATATCTATGAATGAATTCTATTCATAGTTTATTGATTAAATGGAATTTGTTTCAACTTCTTACCTTTACATATTGATATATTGTTATCTTTTTATTTGAATTGTATGTGTTATTAGTTATTTACCTTTACATATTTATTATTATCATTAGTTCATTATTACTTACAATTTATTTAACCTTACTAAGAATTTGATCTCACCCTTATTATGTTTCCTTTCCCCGGGTTATGAAGAAAAAAACCATGAATATGATTTCAAGTATGTTTTTTTATTTCATTTTATTATGTATCATGTTATTATTTTATTTTCCAAATGTATTATGGGTATTATATATGTAATCTAGTTTTCCAAAACTATTAAACTGTTCGGTCCCATGGGACATGAAGCTTGTATCTATGACAATGTAATAAAATAATGCACCAACACCAGGCTTCTAGGGTCAATGTTACTGTTGGTATTAGAACAAGTTTAGCAGAAAACATGGAAACTAGATTTGGAAAACATAGATTATAGAACAAAACCCTAAGAAAAACTTTGAGGATAAGTATAGAAGAACATCCTAAAATTTTACTAAGGTAGAGATTATATGGATTTTTCTAGAAATTCATCTCTATCGGGATACTACTATTGGATGTGGTTCTGGTATAGATGTACCTAGGGGTAACAACTCCGACAACGTGTTTTGGGCCTGACTTAGCATAACCTGGTACATTAAAATCAAACTTACTGCGTAGCTTGTTTGAACCTACTTAAGATACAATTAGGATAATTCAAATTTTCATTACAACCCATTATGAAGTATTTGGAAGTAATTATATTCCCATAAAACCATGTTTATGATTATGAGCTTAGATACACATAAAATTCTCAATTTATGTTAAGTGTTTTAATAGATTTTGGATTATACAATAAATTTTATAATTATATGATCTAATTTAGTGTATGTATTCATTTATAAATGTATCTTAGAATAAGTAATGTGAACCTCACCAATGTACATGATCTAATGTGTAAGAATCATCATAGCTTTTATGGTCTTAGGACAATATTTCGAAGAGAAATAGTCACCCATGCATTTTGATCATACGAGGACATAAAATCAGCTGATAAAGAAATGGGTAAATAATTATCAATGTCATAAGGATTCAAAGGAAGTAAAGAAAATAATATGATGGTAGGTCAAAATATTTATAAAGGAATTAAGGGAAATAAGTATTTTCCTATATGTTTTAATTATAAAAATAAACACCTCAGTGATTTTTTAAGGGAATGTGAGTTTTTTATATGTATAGAGAAAAATTACACCAAGTATGTGATTTCAAGGGAATGAAATAAAATTACAATGTGAAATTATTACATTGTAAAGAGACTGGACACTAAACAAATCAATGTCTCGTGAATTAAAATAATATTCCCCAAAAGATTCTAATGTATCATGTTCAAGATTATGCTACTACCATAATTGTAGATTAATTCTTAATGAGCATATTTTTGGATTCATTAATTATAATATTTCAGTATTTTATCAATTATGTACTAGATATAAGTGTAATGGAATGTATGAGTATAGTACTACAGTACTTTGTTATTTAGTATTTGAGATCATATGCTGAATGGTACCAATAAAATTTATTCATTAAAAAGTAAAATGTTTAGGAAAACACAATATTGATGGAAATATAAACATTAATATCTTCTTAATGTTAATAAAATGATGTTTGGATAATGAAAATTAGATAAGTTCTAACTACCTTGGAATGGAGTAATAATTTATTTACAAAGTTGTTTATGCTATCATTGATGGAGTATAAATAATTTTTAGATTTAAAGAATATATCCAATAATCTATGTTCTATTTAAGGAATAAGAAGAATACATGCTTTCAATAAGTTTTTATTGTAATTCAAGTAATTACTATATTTACATGCATAGTATGTGGCTATTAAAGGCCATTACATGTTATTTGATAAGTTTATTTTAGAAATTCGATGAACTTCTTTCTAAAGTGTTGAATCGTAATCTTTTGTAAAATTTATCCATTTATGAAATGGTTTATGTTTATCATAGGATGAGGTTTTAGAGGTTTATGTATTGAATCACCGTATGATGAAACCTATGACAATAAATGAAGTAAAACTAGATTATGGAGCAACCAAATGATAAGATTTTGTTTATGAAATAGAAACACATATTTACTGATATTCTGATAGATTGAATGAATTCTTCAAGTATATGAAAAATGGTCTCGAAACAAAAATATTGTCCTATTATCATCATTTTTGATGATATTGAGGGCCTTTGTTCATAAATATAGTGTATGTTTTTGTGGTCAAAAAATTTCAACTGAACATTTTCTCTATCACTCTCCATAAAATCTTAATGGTTATATTTTTTCTATGTCCATGTTTTTACTAATCCTCTCTTATTTCAATGCCTAGCTTTATAGTGACCTTCACATTTTCCTTAACTTATTTTTAAAAAGATATGCTATTAACCTTTTTTATGATGTGGATTTATAATAATAGTTTATTTTAAAATATCATTCCCTTGATTAATGAGATCAATGATTAATTATACATACACATTTTATTGAATATGGGGAGAATTTAACACCCCCAGACTTTACAATATTTTCCTTTTAGAATAAATTTAATTAATTCTTCTAGATTTAATTATAAAAAACACCAAGTTAAACTTATGTTACACTCAACATTAATTTTAGCTTACTCGATATAGAACAACTAGGTTAGCTTATGTTACATGAAATATTGTCTTTCCTTAATGGCTTGTATAACACGCCAGAATGATTTTTATCAGACAATAATATATTATTAAAATTATTATTATTTAATATAATAAGATATAACCTAGATACTAAATTGATGATTATAGTGTTAAATAACATATGAAAAATATATATTTTAATTCTGTGATTTCCTATTAATTTTAAATTAATATAGAAACCAAATGCATATAAAGGGAATGATTTTATAAAATACAATATTAATGTAAAAATTGAAAAAAAATATAATAAGTTAAATTAATTAATATTAGCGAATGATATTAATTAAATTTAAATTTTATATATTCAATAATATATTTTAGATATTACCTAATTTATTTTAGAGGCAAAAGATGATAACATACCAAATATTAAACATAAGAACCTATATTTTCAATAAAGCAATTTTTCTACCTTTTAATAGAGAACCTATTTTAAATATAAATATTGAACTTTTATAAATTTTATATGAAAAAATAATCTTAAATTTTTAAAGTCAAACATAAAAATAAATTTGGTTTAATTTTTGGTATTTTTCTGTGAAGTTTCATAATTTTAATGATTAGTGTAAAATAATGGATTTTAATTCAAAACTTCTTTTTCAGCTAATCTAATTATAAGGATAAATTATATTATTAATGGTTTTAGAGATTAATTATATTAATTTTTTTTATCCATTCATACAATTTAGTTCATATTAATAAATTTAACATTGAAATTGATTGTACAAATTTATCAAAATTTTGACCGTTTTTATTTTAGAAACACACCTCGTTGTCCCATTTGTTGGAATGAATTTAAATTAATTTCTACCAGTTATATAATTTAAATTTTGAAAAATTGATTCCATATTTGGAATTATAATAATTTATAATTTCTATTATATTAATCTTATTCTTTTACCAATAATATTAGTGAATAAAATTTAAATTAATTATATCGATTACGGTAAAATAAATCTTAAAAATGGACTAATCCTTAATCATAAGGAAAAAATGGCCAATAAACTTGTATAAAACCTTTTTAAAGTACATATGTAGTCCACTACACCTATAAGTTTCCTTAATGGTTCATTTTGACAGCTGGGGAACAAGTAATACTTGGGGATCACATAATTCTTTCCAAAAATACCAAGTGTGTCCTTTCCCTCCACTATAAAAAGGTACTCTCCCCTCCCACTTTGTCACATATTTCAAGCCTTTTGGATTGAAAAAAATATTCCCAAATAGAAATTAAAATAACCAAAAATCAACCTATAATCCTCACCCTAGTAATAAATCATTCCAAATAATCCCTTTGGTGAAAACCAAAAGGAGTTACCCAAATAATAGGTAACATCTTTCCTCAAGCTCTTTAGTTTTATTCATTTAGCCACTTATTAAATTATCCTTATTACATGATAATACAAGAACACAAATATCCTAAATATAATTATATTTTTTTATGCTATGGTTTCAATCAACACTTACACACAGTTCTATCTAAATGATTGCGAACTTAACGTTCTTATGCACGACGAACAACCACCTCACGAAATAAAGTTGTTCATTTTTTACATTTCCACATTTTATGGTTGGGAATTATGATGGATAAAATGTTGATATATTAAATATTTTAAATTTATTATGTCTTTATCCTTTTTTAGTTATTTAATAACATATACCTTTATACTTTCTATTTTGGGTAAATATGACAATATCGTTTGTTGAAGTGTGGATACCACCTCCTCAAAGTGATATGATTCATTCAAACTATACATGTAACATATAAATGATGGTTTTAATTAAAAATATATGACATAAATGAAATATATATGATATTAATTACATAATTACCTTTATATAAACATAATATATCATTTTCTTTATTACCCATTTCACACAATAAAAAGTGATAATGTCGGTCGTGGACGTGTGGACTACCGCCTCCCAAATGTGATGTAATTCCTTTTACATCAAAATAATTCAATGGATAAATATATATGTTAAATAAAATAATATTTATTATATAATTATCATTCTATAAAGATATATAGTTACTTACCTTCATTCCATAATGATCATTGTAAAATGGGAACGTTACTTATGAGTACATAAGACCTACCGTCTCCATGATTGTAATGTTAGTTCATTTTTCATAACCATATTTCATGATTAATTTTAAATTTATATTTTATGTATAAATATGATAATTATGTCCTCATTATTATTGTTTATATTTCTATATAATTACCCCCTTTGACCATATTTGACCCACCAAAATCATTTTTGACACCTGAACAAAATTTGCTGGAAAAAACATCTAACATAAACTTATTTGTGTAATTAGTTTTATAAAATAATGTAATAGGGGAATTGAAATTAATAATAAAATTTAAAAATATTCTTAATAAATTAAACAGTTAACATAAGTTTAATATTAAGTAATATAAACTCATATGTAACAATTTAGACTCAAGGATAGGGATTTAGTCTCAATTTACAATCCATTGAGACTTATTTGTTATACTCCAATTCACTTTTATATGGTGTATATACTTTACATTAACCGTTTTTATCATTAATCACCTTATTATAATGATATTAAAATTTCCATGTGTCATTATTACTTAATGGGTATTATGATCTAAATGTTTCAATGTGGTGTGGGACTCTTTAGAATGTTTAAAGATTATTCTCCAAAAAATGTAATAGTGATGTTTCAATGGTATTTACAATCATAAACATGAACAAACCATATTTTTACTTATCCTCCACTGAGGAATTATTGACAATTCTATTTTATTTATTCATTAAGAATATTTTAGGATAAAGAATATTTTTTATTAAATAAATTGATTGTTCGATATGAGGAATTCATTGGGAATGAATTGACGGGTGGGACCCTGACTTTATATATCCCCTCGATGCATTGAAAGGTTATCATGAGAGAAATAATTTTTCTAAATTAGAATAGTTTTAACCATATTGTGAAAGGTGTTGATGGTATAGGATTTCATTTTCTTTAGACATGATGTTGAAAAATTAAGAATTTCCCTTATTCGGATTCAATTTTTATTTATCCATGTTATTTTTTCATTGACATATCCTGGATGAATTTTATTCTTATTATATTATTAAATGGATTTTTTTCAGTTTATTACCTTTCAATATTAATATTAACTTATTTAATTATATGAATGGCATGTTTTATTAGTTATTTACCTTACCATGTTGATTATTATCATCATTTCATTGTTGATTCTTCTTTACATACCCTTACTATGCACTTGATCTCACCCTTATTATATTTCCTTTCCCAATGTTATTAAGAATTAATATTTGAATATTATTTAAAGGATTTTTTAAATTTTATTTTATTATGAATCATGTTTTTATTTTCATTTCCCAATGTATTAAGGGTATCATGTATGTAATATGATTTTCCAAAACTAACAATATTTTTGGTCCCTTGGGACATTAATCTTGTATCTATGACAATATAATAAAATAATTCACAAAATCTAGGATTGGGGTATTATAGTTTGGAGATCATTTAGGGTCGTTGTGGGTTTATTTGGGGAGAAAATAGGGTTTTTGGTGATTGCAATTGGTTTCAATTTAGGAAACCCAATCACACGGTAGGAAGTTAAAGAATATATATTGTTTTTTCTTATTTTTTTATATTGGTTTGAAGATGATGACTACATGTTGTGTATTCCATGGGTAAACACTATGTTAAGTTATTAGGGGTGTGGTCGAGTACTTATCTAGACACCCCATTCATGGGTATAGGGTTGTGTTGGGTGCACGGTGAGACCCCATATATAGTACATGGTAAAATTTAATATGGAATATTTTTCTCTAGGTCAAGTGATTAACATTGTCTGGAACATCATATTGGTGAAACAATGTACATGGTTTGTTTACATTGTGTACCTAGGATGTAAACATCATGTCGTGCTGAGGTGCACAACAAAAGGGGATTAGCTTAGGGTACATGTTGTGTACATGATGTACACATTGTATACTACCCCCATTAATGTGTGTTTCTTGTTCTCTCTCATTGGAGATAGAAATATACTTTCTTATAATCTATTCTGAGTTTGTTTCTCACAGGATCAGATGGTGGGGAACATTTGGTGATCATAGGTCATTATTAAGTTGAATTAGATTTGGGAGATTTTTGGTTGGTGGTTTCCATTTAGAATTAAGTTGTGATCTCTCTTAAGAAGTTTCTTGATACCCAGATGAGGGTTTTAATATTAATGGATGACTTAGCGTGGGGATGCTAAGGGAATTGAAATTATATTATTTATATGTTTCATGGAAAATGAGAAAAGTTTATTATAGTTTTAGGGGTTGAGATTATATATTGGTTTCTTCAGGATTAGATTAGATAATGCTTATAGGAAAGGATGATACCATGGGGTTTTAGGTATGGATGGGTGTTAATTAATTTAGGATTGATATGGTTTTGATGTATCATAAACGATTCCCTTGAATGCGAGGTGATGATCAAGTATTTTTGTTGTGTTAGAGGGTCCATATATGGATGTCTTATATCACTCTTAACCTGTGAATTGGTTCTGATGGAGGTTCCCATTTGGGAGCCCTATTTATAATGTGAATTACTGAACCACTAATTATTCCCCATGTTTTGTTTTCTATCAATAGTGTTAGTGTTGAGGATTCAATTTTGATGATGTTGGGATTGGAATTTTGGTAATACTTTTCTTCTATATATTATTCCATGGATGAGGAAAGAAGTTATTTATTGAATTTATTGGAGGTGACAAGAGATATATGGATATTATGGGGTGAGGCATTGGACATGATATTATTTTTATTCTCTCCACCATTATCTAGTGTTATGAGGGTTCTTGGGAGATAATTTGAGATCATAATGAGTGCACCCCCAAGTATAAATTATTATCTTTCTAGGAATTCATTTTAATCATCATTGATCCCCCTTGGGAAGGTGTATAGAGAATGTCTAGTTTAGAGGGAATATCAAGATGTTGGGATATTTTTTAGTATCATCCTTAAGTATCTATATCCACTTTAGATTATGTTATGGGTGTCCAAGAATTGGGTTGAGGTGTGTGTTGTAGTTTAGGACACCAATGGTGATGTTCTTGGTCTCTTCATTTATTCAGGTTAATATATTGAACACCCAAAATCTTCCCTTAAGTAAAGAAGAATTTCATTGTTCTATACATCCTAGTGACCCTTAATCTATATGCCTTCCATCTCATAATGCTACATATTATATTGACCTCATTTTTCATATTAGAGCTCGAGGTTTAGTGGTGTTTTGTTAATTAATTAATTCATTCATTAATTTTATGCTTTTCATTATTATTTGACTAGGCTTGACATATCACATAAGCATGATCATATCATGATAATCGTTATTAGGTACTACCATTTTTAGTGGCATATTTAGAATTATTTTCTCACCTCCTTTAAATGATTTTTTTTGTGTTGAGACCATAATATCTAATTTTAGTTTAATCATTAATGAACATTCAAAAGGTAGGAAACCTAGTGTTTCATGATCAACATTGATTTCTCGGACTGAGTATGTGGATGGGGCTGGTGTAGCTTGATATTTGTTAAAGGGATAGTTTGAGGCATCAATCAAGGATGGGAGTAGAGCCTTTTTTGTGAATTTTATTTTATTCCGTAAATTATTTATATTTGGTCGGCCTAATAGATGATAAATTGATGTTCACTACCATGATCATGATTTGGTATGTTTCATTTCATTTATAAAAATGTGATTCTATTTTATGTATTTTATGAAATCTGATTTTTATATATGTATGTGTGTTTATTTATATTCCATTATTATGTACCAATAATGTTTGGTCATATTCTCCCTGCATTATCTATTTAGAACCTTGTGGTTCTTTGGTAGCCTCTAGAATATGGTGAGGCACACTTGAGGTCTTGTGGTGATATGAATCCTGAGAAATGTAAGGTCAACTTGGGATTATTTTTTTCACACTATGTATTATAATTGAAGATGGGAAATACCTTTTTAAGATATAAACAAAATATTTAATGCATCAACCCCTTGAAAATAATTGGCTCATATTTTACATCGAATGAAATCACAACTTACTCAAAATAGTCATACCACCATTGAAAATATTTCTTTGTGACATCCTCCAATTTAATATCTAACTAATGATTACCATAATGTTTAATTATATTTCAAAACTAAATATCACCCCGAAGTTAGTCAAATAAGTTATTAATCATTATAAAATGATACTAGTTCTTCATTGTAAACCATTATAATAGAATATTATAAATGCATAAAATAATGTTTTTGCCTTAATTTCTGGTGAATGATGTTGGTGTCACACATAGTGACATGAGTTGGATATATAAAATAAATAATAAACCAAGATGTAGATAATGTAACCACATAAGGGTATGCGTTATAACATTATTGTTTATACCACTTTGTGGTTTTCATGGTGAATGCAATGGGCTTCCATTTTCGAAACTCTCCTATAATGATTATCATACTGCGGAGAGGGATCCTTATCAGAATACTGAGGATCTCAGTGATGAATTGGAAGCTTGGATGGAGGAGCAAGATGAAATAGTTTTTCAAAGATACAGGAATGGAGAAATCTCTGTGAATGCCTAACTTCAAATCAGAATGTGAGTGTTCATGAAGTTGGTGGAAAAATTCAAAAAAAATCTTGATTTTATATTCAAGGACATCCCATGGCAACGAATTTCCTCTGAGTTCTTTTTTTTATGGTTAAGACTGGTGTCTTGCACTGCTTCTCTTAGGATGGGAGCTATTTTTCCATGAAGTCTGGCCTTGAGGAACCCTGTTTTGGATGATCTCAAACAACATGGGCTTGATGGTTCTGTTTTAATGTTTTATGATGATGATGAATTTCTATTTGACGTCTAAAGATTTCTGAAGATGGATGGCATGTTGGCTGGAACTGATGTCCAGATCCATGATGATGTTTTCACTGGAAAGCAGAATTTCTGCTTTCTCCTTCACTGGTTAATGAATTCTGGATGTGAATAATTTTCTCTGTTTGGAGAGGAACATGGAACCTTTATATACTGAATATATTTATCCTTGTTCAACTATTGAAGTGGTGTATTGGAAGTTCCTCTAGGAGCTTCTGCTGGCATTGACTCTGGATGGTTACATGTTTTGGTCTGGACTGGGCAGGAGTATCTTGTCCTGTTTTTATTTTCCTATTTTTGCTATAATTCTGAATCTACTCTTGAGGGTTCTTTCAGCTTGATCATCCTGGATGTTCTTGATGACCTTTATTGGAGGGCAAGACCTATATCCTCGTTGTTTAGATGCTCCACAAGCCTTGCAATGGATAACAACGATATAAGCCTACATTGGATGACCAATGAAGGAAGCCGGCTTTCAAGAGGATCCAATGTATGCTGGCCTAAAAGTTTACCTTTGGTATGTTTGAGATTTTACATTGTGTACCCCAGATTATTTCCTTCTGGTGTAAACCCTTTACACCTCGTGTTTGTACTACAAATCTTTTTGTTTTAATAAATTCTCTTGAGGGCATGAATTGGGAAACCAATTCATCTCATCACTTTTAAAAAAAAATCCTCTATATGGGAGTTATATCACCATTCCACTCCATTTATGCATAACTATATCCTATGAAACCCATTATTGGTATCAAAGTGAGTTCTTGATAAGAACAATAAGATGAAGATTGAAAAATAAAATAGTTCATTTTTTCAATAATCTTGGCTATGATTTATGTAACAATGTCATAATTTAAATAAATTTTTAAATGGAATAGTTTTTTATAAACATAATTATTTTTCTTATAAAAATTAGAAAACATCATAAAATCCATGTTTTCACACTATTCTTTTATCTAAAATGGTTTTCGTTCTCATAAATTAGATTCCTATGAGTAAAAAACCTGATCAGAAAAATATTAATAACTCACATTTCAAGGGATGAGCATTGAAAAAAAATTATTATTCTTCTAAACCATGTAATATTTAAAGGTATAATCTCCAAGTGATATTTTATATTAAATATATTTTATATAGAAAAAAATTGTGGTTCTTTGTTATGGTTTTGTTTAATGTTAAAAACATTCAAATACCTTCATCAGTGTGGGCCTAAATCCACCTGAATATAAACCATATAACAATTTTTTTCATTGTTATAATTATATAATGTGGTTATATCTCATTCTAAATATTTCACTTTTCATTAATTTTGTAAATACCCTTTTATTATCATTGTAGATAATTTATTTAAATTATAAATAACTTTATTTTATAGTTTAAATTGTTTAAATTTCTTCTCATAATCGTCAAGCTATGCATATTAGTGTTTCAGGTTATGTTTGAGTTAAATATTTGGTATTATTCAACCAAGAATAATATTAATATTTATTTTTAAATATTAAATAAAAATTTTTGATTATGATTTATAAATATGATGTGTTACAGTTATATTATAATTGAGGTATCTATTGAGTATTGATTTAAGGGTAGTGGTACATTAGGTTACACTTTTAACTGTCCTGGGTTCTTAGGATCCATAAATAAAAGTGGATGTGTGGAAACTATTAAACTATAATTTATCTTGTATGTATTTTATTTCATCTAATTCTAATACTTTACATGAAAGGGTTTTATATACCTTATATATAGGATGTAATTAGATATGTGTAAATAAAATAATATTTTATTTTTGGTTAAGTAACACCAATCATGAGCTTTATATGGTGTTATATATTAAAATTCTTTGAACATGTTAGTGTGGTTAATGGAATATGATTCAAAAATAAATTCTAATAAGCACATATATATTTGAATTTCAAAAGATTCATTGATAAAAATAATATTCATATGGAAATGTTGAGACTATGAAAAATATGGAAATACTAACTATGATATTTCTTATAAATAAATCATATGTCAAGACCTAGATCATTCAGTACAGGTGACCCTCGCCATTAAGAACCCGTGGATTATATTTTTTATGGTAATCATATTACAGGTGAACATAACAATTATGGATGGATATATAATGTGAGTTTTAGGCTATATTTGTTTTGGTGATACAAATGGTTATGTTCCCAAAGGAGTGGATTTTAGATAGTTCATCTAATAAATCATGTATTTAATTTACCACTTTTATATCCAAGAGCAATGTATTATGTGATTTACCTGATTTGATACTAAATAATCCATATATTAAATTATCATCTTGTCTAGTTTACGTCATAATAAATATATTGTTTTTTCCACTAATGGTTATTATGCACATGGTCATCATTTTAGTGGGAGTGCATTCAATAAAATACATGATTAAATTATGTAAAAAAAATAATCAAAAAAAAATTTATTTTTGAGTTTGGAATGTATTGTCAGTATCTTTTTAAGTTATTTTATAGGTTATTCCTATGGTTTAATTAATTGGAATCCAATGATTTGAAATTTTCATAGAAGAAGAATATTGATCATATGGGTGTGGATATTATAGAAATCAATTTCTCTAATTCTGACTCAGTATTGTTAGATACTGGGTTTATAACACACATTTTTATTGATTCACATAAACTCATAGAAAATAGATAATTGAATAAAATAAAACTATATATTTTTTGGAAATATAACTATTATTTTTTCATTGGAAATGATCACTTTTTCTCCATGTCTACATAGTAGACTAGTTTAATAATTGAAAAAATTCTCAAAAAAGTCTTACAATATATAAAAAATTTATGTCCATATCATATTTAAATAAAAAGGGTCTTTTTCATGCCTAATAATAAGAGTTACTCTATAAACATGAATAATATTTTTTATGGAATTGCAAATATAGTGAATAGTTTATAAATTATAAATATATATAATTTGGTCTATAAAATTCAAGATAATAAATCTAAGTTTGATTCCAATTTTATATATCTTTGAAATTGTTAACATGGATATATAAATTATAAATCCATCCATGGACTCCATATGTATGTATTTTTTGGTTCATTCGATTACAATTTTTTTACTATAAGAAATTTTAATTACTAAGAAAAATGAGAAAATAATTTATTTTATAGAAAAAGAGAGAGGATATTGTTATATTAAACATAATAAATAGTGATGTATGTGAAATAATGATTATATAAGTAGGTGGTGGTTTTAGATACTTCATATCCTATACATGTGATTTGATTCAAAATGAATATGTATTTCTTATGAGGGAAAAGGTTGAAACTTTTGAAGATTTTAAATAAATAAAAATTAAATTATACAAACAATAGGGAAATATAATTAATATTTTCTAATTATATATGGGTGGAGAATACTTGAAATAGGAATGTACTGATCTTCTAAGAGATTATGAATTTTTTTTATTACTCCCTCCTCCAAGAACACCATGGTAAAATGGTTTGTTAGTGATGAGGGATTAAATCGTGCTAGACTTGGATTGATCCATTATTATTTGGTGTGACCTTACTATATTATTATATAGATATTCACTTTAGGAAATATCTATCATAGTAAAGTGAAATACATATAAGTGGACTATAAAGACACCATATTAGATATAGATTTGGATACATATCAATTTGTATTTTATAAGGATTTAGTATTTTAAAAAATGCATATAATGATTATATCATAAAAACAAATCCTGAAATAAAATAAATTTGTATTAATTGGTTATCCTAAAAACACAATAAGATATTATCTTTATAATCCATCTAAACACAATGTTTTTCTGGCTAGACATGATATATTCTTTAAGAAGGATCAAATTGATCAAGGATTTAGTAGGGGAAAATTTTTACTTTTCAGAAGATCAAAATCAATACACATGAATTATTTTTTGATAGAAAGTTATTTTTTGGATAATAAGTTATATAAATATAATCAACTAATGTTACAAAACAATATTGAAGGTCCAATAGAATTTTTATGGTACATAACAGGTCTGTATTTTTTTTTGTATATGAAAATGAAGAAACATTCATATTATGAACCTACTATATATATATATTTTCTTCAAAGTATTGATTTTAAGAAATTGTTAGATTCCATGAGATTTGTGGTGGAATCCATGCACACTAACCAAGCTTGGAAGATAGTAGATATAGATAAAGGGGTGAGTCCCATTAGTTGAAATTGGGGTTTTTATTGGAAAACTAACAGGATTGTAGAGTGTATACCTATAAATATATATTAGTGAACAAATTATATAAATTTTTTTAGTATTGATTACATAGTTTGTTTTTCATTTTTAGTGATATTAATGCAAATTCAAATATTTATTTCCATAATAATTCATTAAGATGATATGATATATCAAATGGTTGTCAAAAATAATTTAATTAATAGTAATTTGGCCATGAATGCATATATGATACATCCAGATGGTTTAAAAGTAACAAGTGATGATGTTAAAGTAAGAAATTTTCACCAATCCATTTATAGATTTAAGAATTATTCTCTGAGTTGGAACATACAATTTGATTATGAATTCAAAGAGTTTGGTTCATCAAGAACTCGAATGATTCTTTTGATTACAAGTAGGTTTATGGGTTTTTTTTGTATTTTTGGTATTGTGTGTGGATGACATACTACTCAGTTGAAATGATATCCTAACATTACATTACATAATTTTATGGTTTGGAAAGATCTCCTCAATGAATAAAATTGGTGAAACATATTATATACTTTTTATGAATACCTATATAAATAGATCTAAAAGGATTCATGGACTGATATATAACAATTATATTAATAAAGTCCAATATTTTTTTAGCATAAAAAAATTAAGAAGAGACATTTAAATATTTTTATGTCAATAATATTATAATTGTTCAATATTTTTGAAATGATTTAGAAAGGGGAAATATTGACAGGGTTCTTATCCATCCTATATTTTATTTTTCTGGTATATCGTGTCGTGGACTTGTCCTGATGTATAGGTCCATGTTTTTGAAAAATATTACTCCTTAAATACTATGTTTGATAGATTTATCCACTTGAAAAACAAAAACCAAATAAATATAGTCCATCACGAGGTAGCCTTAAAATTAACATGTAAAAGCAATGGTAATATAATTCTGAAACACACACACACACATATAAAGAAGAATAGAAAAAATTAAGATCACTTATATATCGACTCATATAGTGCCAAAAAGAAAATAATAAAATATTTTTTCTAAACTTTTATTCATTTAAAAATAAATAAATTTTGATATTAATAAATTATTAAAACTAGTTTAGTTATTTTTTTACAGTAAATGGTAATAAAAAATGTTAATTTTCTAAAAGTCATTTTCCTTTAAGAAATATTTTTTTTGTAATATTTTATGTTTTTAATAAAAATTATAAATTATAAATTTTAGGACTGGAATTAGAAATAATTAACTTATTTTTTGAATTTATCATTTAAATTTTACCATAAGTGATTTTTTTATATTTTTCTTAAAAATTTATTTTTATTTGAATAATGCAATATCCTATTTTAAAAAATACCATTACCTTTAAAGAATTAGTTTTTAGTAATAAGGATTTTGAAATTTATGAAACCCATTTCTAGAAAAAGTATTCAATTTATGAGTTATATTACAAATATAAAATTATTAATTGTATTTTACAAACCTATAATTAATATTTGAGAAATTAAGTAATATTTTTCTCATGATTGGTTTTCCATACAATATATATATAATAATTTTCAAAATAAATTTTACAAATTTTAAAAATCAATTCAAATTTAATTTATTTAAAATTTGGAATCATTAGGTACAAATTATATAATAAAAAAATATATTATTTTTAAAAAAAAATGGTAAGTTTGTTAATTTAAATACATTTACCTCGGTAAAAAATAAAATGGTAAAAGTAAAAAAATCTAAGAGTAAATGGCCAAAAACATGATTAAAACATGTGTGGGAATGTGTTATTGGGGAATTTAATGACCTTATAACTTCTCCTTTTTACTATTTATCATATTTGGAGTCATATTCCATGATATCGACTTTCAATTATTGAAATGTTTTGGGTATTTAATTTTTTTTATCCCTTTTCACTTATAAAACCAATTATCCTATCTTGAATTCCCCACACAAAAACCCAATTTGAATAGCCCAAACTCTACCCAAACCTCTCCATAAGAAACCTATATAACATAAACAGGATTTGGTACTCTCAAAATTACATCCCCTAAAGGATTTATCCATTTTACAAAAGAGATAATCCAAGTAGTGAGGTATGAATATCTAACTCATCCTCCACATTTTATATTTCATTATGTACAATCCTTCTTACTAATATCCCATTAAACCATATTATAATGTAAATTTAAGTACCACTAGTATCATATTTTTTTAATATGATTATATTAGAATCATTAACTGATATTCCCTTTTCTATTATTAAAAATGAAAACGTGAATTTTGTGTGTGTGCGGACTATAGTATCCAAGAAGTAACACAATTTATTTTCATTAACCACATAACCTTTTAGGTAAAAATGTGAATTAAAACATGTATAATAAATATGTCGTATTTATGTTCCTAAAAGTATAAACCCTATTAATTATTTATTTCTTCCTTCAGAAAAATGAAATCATCATCAATGCGTATGTTTGGACTACCACCTGCACAAAACAATATATTCAATTTTTCACTAAAATTAGGATGGATGGTTTTAGTTTATATTTGATGATTATATATGATATATATATATATATAACTAATATATATCCTGATTATGGTTATTTATGGGTAACAATAAAAAGATCACTATATGGCAGTCAATTGATACCGGTATATAACTTGAAACAATTTCATCACAATTATTTTCTTCATAAAATGTGATTAAAAATATCATATAATGTAAGTATAACATTATAGGTATTTAAAAAAAATAATTTTGAATACATATAATGGTTTTGAAATGATTATTTTTGATACAAAATGCATGATCAACATTTCATTTATGAGCCTAGTTCAAAATAGTTTGGATTATTAACAACCATTGTTGAAAAGATATTAAAACAACATAATACCTGAAGAGAATTGTTATTAATGATTTATATAAACAGAACAATATATTAATAAGGTTCTGAAATAGTTAATTAAGACGTTTATATTTTTTATAGATGAGGTTAATTATCTTTTGGATGTAAAGAGTAAATGTAAGGAACTTTGACCCACAAAATCATTTCTTCGAGTTATACAATTTCTTATTGAACTTAATTTTTCCAAAACATTCTATTTTGAATTATTTTCTCTTCATATCTCTATTGAAAAATATTATTTGATTTAAATATAATTTTATTAAATCTTTTATATTCACTTATTTAAAATAAAAAGTAGTCTTTTTGAAAAAAACATATAACTATGTATTTTAAAACATTAAATACAAAATATTTTCAGTAATATCTTTTCATGGTTTGGTTTACATTATCTTCAAATGATCTATCAGTAATGTAGTTATGTTTCATGTGTTACCATATATATTCTTTTGTTCTATAATTATTTTGGGTGATCATGTTTTTGGTATCATATTATTTTATTATAGATGTTATTTTATACCATTTGGATGTTTTATGATACTCCCTATATTTTAATGGGTTATTTATAAAAATTGAATGATTTCCATTTGGATATTTAAGAAAATCCATCTTCTTCCATGAGTTACTTAGGATATCTAGATGATTGATTTTAAGTGTCACACGTAAGTATGGATGATTATGGGTAGGGTCATATATTTCCCTCCAATGCATTAGTTTAAGTTTATATATCATAAAATATTCCGGATTGTACATAATTATTTTGTTTAAATAGATGTGTGCATGATGGGTTTTAACACATTTTTAGGCAGTCATACTGTGTTTTTTTCACATAGGTATTGGCATAGTGGGATTCTCAAAACTATTTTACTATGATTATAGTTGTTCCACATTTTCATGTTGCTTATCAAGTTATAACACATTTTCAAGATGAATTTTATTTCAATGAAATTCATTGTTTTCATGATTATTCCTTATTTATAAATTTTACCACACATCAATGTCATGATCAAATGTTATATGATTATTGAGATGTATTTTGAGCCATGCCATGAAAATTGTACTTTATAATTGATATTTTTATTAACTTATTTTTCTTTAAAATGAGTTAGGATTATCATTAATATTTTTATGATATTTTAATAAGATATTTATTTCATCATCATTTTCTCCTTTTTGATTATGATTGGATACATTATTACACGGTTTTCCCTTAGCAAGCATATAGAGATCACCGATTTATCATGTTTCCAGCTCCAAGTTATGAATAGGATTATATCAAGTGAGATATCTATAAAAGGGTATAGAAGAGTGTTATTGTAGATATATTTATTTTCAAATTTTGTAAAATAAAATGTTTTTGTAACTAATATCCAAGTCACTAAACCATTACATCCTAATATAATTAACTATTACTGAAATTTATCATCTAAATCATGAAATTAATGTAATGTTTATGTTGTGTTTAGATTGGATCACTTTATTTTGTATTAGATATAGTTTTAGTTATTTTTTGAGATTAATTTAGATAAATTTAGAGAAAATCCTACGAAAAAATCTAAGGGGTTATTCTAAATATACACAATCTGGTGAAATTTTGGTAAATTATAGATTGTGTGATTTTACTATAAATTACAATCATATTTGGATACTAAAAGTTGATATAGGCTCTATCAATCATGTACCTATTGGTAATAACCTAAAAAAGGGTGTATTGGGTATTAATTTGATCTTTACCTGGTAAATTACAAAGGGTTATATCTGCAAACCTAGTTACACACTACCGAGGGATATTCTCTGGTTAATAAAATTATCATTACAAAACTTAATAATGTATTTTTGTATGATGTTAACAAATTAGGTTAGAAAAAACTAATTATAAAATGACCATGAATAATCTAGTTTAAAAACTAGAGATTTATAGGCTAACATATACATGTAATTTATGAAATAATACATTAATGTTTATATCATATTGATTTTTACATTTATTAATAAATTCCTAATTTTACTTTATTCAATGTAATGGTAGGAACATGAATGAACTCTTTGAAAAATTAGTTTTACCACATGGGAATAAATGCACCAAATTCCAATATGACTCCATAGTTTTGAATTTTTGTGTTAGAGTAGTACTGGGGTGGGAGAACTCCTAGGATGGTACTCCTTGTGAATCTAATTATACCCCCTTGGTATATTTCTATATAATATTAGGCATGGATTATATTTCCCAACATAATGATCATATTAAATTTAGAGATAAGAAAATATCATTTGATATCCCAAATCAACATAATATTAAGTGTCAATGAAAGGATCATTACGAACTCACTATGAGAGAAATTTATATAATAAGGATTAAGATTACAAATAAAGAGAGACTCATGACCCAAAAAATTGGGGAGGATTTCAACATTTATTACATGACTATTGTATGATAATATACTAGGGTATATCTAGATTCACTATCTAGTCTTCCCATGCATTTGAGTTTTTTATAGAAATAATACTTGGAGCTATAACTATCTTGAAGATACCATATATAATTTCACTGATTAAATTAGAATAGTTAAAGAAGAAACTATATGAGAATTTTGAATAGGGTTATATTTTCCTTATTGATTCACCATGGCATGAACTAGTTCTCTATAACCACAAAATTTATAGAACAATGTGAATTTACATTGATTATCACGACCTTACAAAAATCATGATCAAGAATTATTAAAATCTACCTTGTATCAGTGATCTATTCGATCAAAATAGAGGAGATTCATACTTCTTGATTATTGACCTTTGATCTAGATATCATCAGTTAAGGGTTAAAAGGGAGGATATTTACATGAAATAATTTCCTATAAAGTATTGAGACTATATATTTATAGTTATACCATTTAGAAATATAAATTATCTTGTTATCTTCAGGGATTTAATTAACCGAGTCACTAGAGACTACCTTGACCAATTTATTATTGTATTTATGGAATATACTATTATATATTAAAAGACAAAAGAGTATGAAGATTATTTTTGGATTATGTGAAAGACATTGCGAAAGAAAAAAATTTATGCTAACTTTAGAAATTGTAAATTATTGGTATAGAAATAATTATTCATAGGCTATGTAATCTCAAGAAAATCTATATCAATAGATCCATAAAAGATATAAGTTATTGAGAAATTCAAAATAAATATTGTTGTAACCAATATTCTTAGTTTAATTATGTTATAAAGATATTATCTATGATTTGTGAGAAGTTTCTCATGGCTGTAAAATCCAAAAAACTAAGTTAAAAATAATGTGAGTGAAGTTATTTTTGGATTTTATAATGAAAAAATCTATTGATCACTAAAAAATATGTTGTTCACTACCCTTGTACTAATGTTACCCTACAACTAAAAAGGTTTTATAATATGAGTTGATGCTTCAAAAAATGGTTTGGGTATAATACTCAGGAATAATGATAAGGAAAATTCTTACGACCCTTGCTAATTAAATATTTATGATAAAAATTAACTGAGACGTGATTTAGAGCTGGAAGTAGTGATATTTTCATTAATGATTTGGATAAATTATTTTTACAGTAAAAATTGTGATCTCTATATTTTGATCAAAAGAGGTTGAAATATATATATATGCACATAGAATGAATTTAATGTTCACTATAGGAGATAGTTATAATTCACACAATATTATGAATTCTAAATACATTACCACCTAATAATTGTGATGATTCTCTAAGAAAAAAAGTCCATAATACTATATCAATAACAAGGGTTGAAAAATATCTCATAGTCATATTTTTTAAGAGATTAGTTGTCAATTCATAATAGGAGGAGAGAAAACCTATATTTATAAAATGACTTATCAACCTTTCAAACCTATAAGAATCAAATAATCCCATAAAGATGATGTAAAGATACAAAAAGATAAGTAATATTCCATAGCTCAACATTGGAAAAGATGGAGTTATAATGTTTGGAACCTGGATATGTGTCCCCTAAATATAGAAATTGAAGAAATAATTTTGGATTATTCACATATATCATCCTTTTCAATTCATTTATGAAATTAAAATATATATATAGAGTTCTAAAACAAAACTTCTGGTCGATATCATGTAGATAAAAATAGAAAAATACATATCTCAATAATTGTTATTCTGAAAAGTTTACAAAAATGATAAAAGTATAATTTTATGTTGCAAAAATTACCCATAAAAGTATGTAAATGGGAATACATTACCATATAATTTTTCATAGGACTCCCCAAATAATTTACAGGGGATAATTATATTTGTGTTTTAGTCGATCACCTTATAAATTTAATGAATTTTATTTCCACCAAAAAATATTTATATCATGACTAACTCACCATCATATACATAAGGAAAGTGGCAAGGCTACCTGAAGTAAAAATCTCAATTGTATCTTATCAGGATTTTAGGTTTACCTAAAGTTTATAGAGATGTTTCTAGAAATATTTAGAGATAGAGATAAGTTTCATCACTTCTTATCATCCACAGAGAGATGTTCTTTCTAAGAGGAAAATTCAAATACTTGAGTATATACTAAGATCATTGTTAATGGATTTATAAGGATGTTGAGTTCAATAACGTCCCTTGATAGAGTTCTTATATAGAAATAGTTTGTTTTATGTAATCTATAAAGAACTATATGAGGGTCTATATAGGAAGACATGTAGGACTCCAACATTCTTGTATGATTTTGGAGAGTGGAATATGATAGGGCCTAACCTTGTTTGAGAAATGATAGATAATTTTCAAACTATTTAATAGAATAGTAAATTCACACAAATTTGAAATAAGAGTTATATAAATAGTCATCGAAAATATCTAGAGTTTGATGTTAGTGACAAAGTATTCCTTCAAATATCACTATGGAAACAAGTTATGAAAATTTGGATGAATGGTAAGTTGAGCCCATGATATATTAGTGCCTTTGATATCCTTGATCATGTTTGGGTCATATAATTTAACTTAAAACTTCCTCCATGAATTTCTCAAATTCATGATGTGTTCTATGTATCTCTTTTTAGAAATTACATTCTAGATCCATCATAGGTTTTGATTTTAGAGGTTGTAGAACCTGGACAAGACCATCAATAGGAAAGAAGCCCATCCATATAGTAAAACTTAAATGGTGAAGTCGCGATTTTTTTAGAGGTTACATGGGAACCTGATGATGTAATTATAGAAAAGTGCCTACAATTTTTTCCACTATGTAGTAAAATTTTGAATTTTAATTTTTTTTAAAGAGAGTATAAAGTAATGACCTAATTTTTTGTAATATATTACTTCTTAAATAATATGTTTTATTGTTTTATCCATACACAACATTGAAACCAAGAAAATATATTATGTTATGAGGAATTCAAATAATTGGTCGATATATGTAGTGGTAAAGTAATTATGTCATATATATATATATATAATTACTAAACAAAATAAAGTTCATTTTAAATATCGAATCAGCTATTGTTTCAAAGAAACTTAGATTTTTTTAATCTAAAATTTATTGATTTTATAGAATAAAATATTTTTTTGAATATTTTATTAACAATAGTTTAATTATTAATTTATATAAAATGGGACTGATGATAGATAATATACAAAAGTCGTATTCATATAAAAAATCTCTATATTTTAGATTTTTAAATAAAAAATTATAAATTTTAGGATAGTAATTTTTAAATATTAACTCCATTTTTGGATTTATCATGGAAATATTATCATGATATTAATTTCATAGATTTTTCTAAAAATAACTTGTTTTTGGTGAGTAGTGCAATATTCATATTTTACAAATATCATGTCTTTTATGGAATAATTAATTTATAAGAATGATTTTTAAATTTTTGAAACCCTTTATTGGAAAAATTATTCATTATAAAAGTTATATTATAAATTTAAAAATAAAAATTCTTATGTACAAACAAATATTTAATGTCTTATAACTTATGTAATATGTTTATCCATAAATTATTTAAATACATTAAATAATTATTATCTAAAAATTAATTTTTATCACTTTTATAAATTGAATAAAAAGAAATGGATTAAAAAATTTGAATCATTGGTTCCAAATAATATAATAAGGACTATTTTATTTTATTTTATTTTTTGAATAAAAGAAAATATTTTTAGTTAAAAACCAGTTACCATGGTAAAAGCTCAAATGGTAAATGTAAATAATATAGTAGTAAATGACGTAAAATATTTTTAAAACATATGTAAAATATTTTGGTTGAGGCCTTGATATTTCTTATCACATCCCTTATCCATTATTTCTCCATTTATTGGTCACTTTCCTTGAGATTGATTTTCCACTATTGAAATGTTTTGGCTATTTACAAAAATGGAATCCGTTTTCACTTATAAAATGGGATCACTTGTTATTACATCCCCTAACACAAAAAACCACAATGTTTAGCCCAAAATATATCTAAAATATCCAAAACCTTCATATCTACCTTAAATAGTTTCGGGTCTTCTCAACCACCACTTAAATGCTTAACCCTCTTGGTAAAAAAGATAATCCAAGTAGTGAGGTATAAATTTTTAATAGTTCCTCCCCCATTTCTATTACGTTATGTGAAATTATATTTTCTAAAATTTCATTAAACCACATTATAATGATATCATTAGTATAACTAGTATACTATTATTCTAGTATTATTATGGTAAAATAATTAACCGCCCTCCCCTTTTCCATTATGAAAAACTAAAATGTGAATCATGAAAGTCTACAGACTACCACCTCTAAAAAAACCTTATTCTTTTCTTTCTTAACAAAAAATTGATGGTAAAAAATGGCATTAACTTAATATTTATGTTATTTTTTTCATATTTATGACATTTCAATGACAAATCATGTTACTAATTTCTTCCTTTGTTCAAAAAATAAAATCATCATACATGCTTGTGTATAGACTACCACCTCCATGGAGTGATTAATTTTATTTTCACTACCCCTTATGGATTGTTTTATTTTACATTTTGTGATTATATATGAAATATATATAATTAATATTTTTATTGAATATTTTTATTTATGGATAAATAAATAAGGATCTTTATAAGGTAATCCATTCATATTAGTAAATAACCATAAACTAGTTCATCACTATTTTCATATTTATAAATCATGACTAAAAATCCATTTTAATGAAATTATAATATTATAGTTATATAAAATACATCAATTATAGTACCTTTAATGTTTTTAAATGATTATAATTGAGAGGAAAATGAATATGAACACCACATTTACAAATCTAGTTCAAGACATTCAAGAGTATTAACATCTAACATTGAAAACATTTTATAATAACATGATACATGATGAAAATTATTATTAATGAAGATTATAAATATAAATTTAAATGGATAAGTTTATCTTATAGTTAATTAACATGTATATTTTTATGATATATGAGGTTAAATAAAATCCCTCGAAATCAAGGGTAAAGGTAAGGGGCTTGGTATCTCAAAGTCCTTTCTTTGATTTATATAATTTCTTATTAAAAATAATTATTCTAAAACATTAAATTTTTAATGGTTTTATCTATTTATTTTTCTGTAAAATGAGTTTTTGGTCAAAATAAATATCCATAAAAGTTTTTATTTTCACTTATTTAATATAAACAAAGGAAAATTTGAGAAAAGAAACTCGTAACTATGACTTTTACAATGGTGAATACAATTGTTTTCCACAAAGTACATTTCATTATTTGGTTCTCATTATCTTCAAACAATACATATTTAATGGGGTTATTATTTATGTATCAACCTATATTTTATATTATTATGTGATTATTTTTAGTGATATATTTTTGGGTATCAAAAAAATTTATTCTTGATGTAATTTTATACCATTTGGACATTTTATGAAACAAAATTTATTTCCATGGGATCAGTATGAAAAGTGAATGATTTACATTTTTATTTTAAAAAAACCATTATTTTTTCCCTGGATTCATTAAAATATGTTGACAATTGATTTTATGTGGCACACATATATATTGATGATGATGGGTGGGGTCATGTATTCCACTCTAAGGCGTCATATTATGTTTATATCTAATGATATAGTCAAACATGGATATAAGGTGTTTGTTAACACTGGTATGGAAATGATTGGATTGATAACATTTTTATGAATGGAACTAATGTGTTTGTTCACATTGGTATGGTCATTACAGATTTTCTCACAATTGGGTTTTTGTACTTATGGTTTTTCAACATTTAGAGATTGTTAATCCAGTTATGACACTTTTTAAAGATACATTTCCTTTCTATAAAATAGAATGCTTTAATGATTACACCTTATTTGTAATGTATTATTCAATTTTATTTCAGTCTTATATGTTATATGATTATTGAGATATATTTTAAGCCATGTCAGAACTTTTATGATTCCCTAATGATCTTTTGATGATATTTTGTCACTCTAAAAAGTTTTATGATAATTACCTATGGTGTTATGATCTTTTATTATATTATTTATTTCATCCTCATGTTCTCCGTAATGTTTATTATTAGGTACATTATGATATGTTTTTCCTATACTATTCATATGAACTCACCCCATTCATATGTTTCTAATAATAGGGTTACGAAGTTGATTATATCATGTGAGATATCTTGAATGGGGTGTATAGAATCATGACTATGAAGAAATGTTAGAAAGCATCATAAAATATGATGTTTATATTGATAATATCCAAGAAACTAATCCTTTTGTTCCTTAGATTTCACAACTAATTGTGAGTTTTAATATCTAAATCATGAAATTAATGTATAATTTCATTTTTATTTAGATTGGGTCACTTTACCAAATGAATCTTATTCGTTGATCATAACTAGTAGATATTGATCTAGTCCTAGTGAGAGATACTATATTTCTATGAATAAAATCCCTAAATTCATTAAAATAACTATGTATTTATTCATGGTATTTGGTGGTGAGGAAGAGATCATTATAAGTGTTTACACTTATGCAAGAATCAAAAATAAAAATAATTTTATGATATGTTAATTTGTTTTTTTCGTAATAGTGGAGATAATAATTAGAAGACTTCCCAAAATTACACTATGTAAAAGTAAAAAATATAATCATATTACATCACCACATAATATGTAATGAAAGAATATATTTAGAACAATATGTCCAGCATTATTCATGAGGTGGTTCCTCACATTTAGTGATAAATTAAGATTTTTTATGATAAAAATGAAGATAATGAACTTACGACTTGTCCTAGTGGGTCCCATGCTATGACCACCCCACACCCACATCCAATAGGCCAGGGGCTGGAGACTAGCTCCGAGTAGGCACATTTCACAAATGGGAGGAATTTTCCCAAGTACATTATAGACGCAGACATCTTCAAGCCCAAAAAGCTAAAAAAATAATAAAACACCATCCCCCATGCATGCATACACAAATAACTAACCAAAAATTAAAATAGGAAAGTAAAGTGCATGAATGTGAACCAAGACTAAATACAGGACCACAAAAAGAAAGACAACTGCGAAGTCCAACCTGAAATCATGGGTACTAAAGCTAGTGTAGAAAACTATAGGGAACACCACATCCCATGTGATCTCAAAAGGCACCGTCTGGTCCTGGTCGTTCTCCTACTATACTGGGGACTACATAAAAGCATCATTCATCTATACAAGGAAAAACATGTGTGGGAAAATCCCTTATAGGTGTGAGTAAAATAATACTCAGTAGGACACCTTGGAACCATAAAGGAAAAACCATAAAAGAATACAAAATCAACTCTACAAAGGTATACTCCCATACATATACCAAAAATATATAGATATACTCATAACGAGCCTTAAACAAAGAGAGGATAAAACAAATCCAATCATCAGCCACATGATTCTATGCGTGTCAAGTTTTTTCCAGGAGAACTCATTCCTCGAGCCTTGATGTCATCGAGGATTCTTAAAAGAGGTGATACTACTTTGGGCCCCACCAAAAGAGAAAACACAGGTCAAAGATCATGATATACATATAGTGTATTCTCCTTAGATAATATTGTGCACCTAGTCTATATTATCCCACAATGAAGGGGATTCATCTCAGATAATACCAAGAACCCAACCGATGTGGCTCATATGATAGGGGATTCTCCTCAGAGAATACTGTGAACCCTACTGATACAGCCCACTAGATGGTGGATTAACACCCAATTCTATAAAGCGGCCTCAATACCCAAGAAACTCTATCTGGGGTGACAGAGTATCACTCCTGTCCCTATGAGGATGTCACAACTCTATTTGGGACTCTATCCTCTTGAGGGGATTGCTGTCCAGGGATGTGGGAATAATGTCCTACAAAACCCTTGAGGAAAGAACCAAGGGGAATATTTTCACCTACACCGATCCTCATTAAAAACCAACAAATCCTTTACAAAATTACAAACTCATCACGGGGGTACAAACCTAGTAAACATCTCATCAAATGGAATTAAGGTTTGAATGTTATGGGTCTTTTAGTGAAAAGGGGTCGGTTGGGTCCAGGATCGGTCTGACCCAGTCAGACTGACCAGACTCGATGGAGGGTCTGACTCGACTCTACAGGTCCGACCCGAACCTTTGGTCCTGAACTTTTCTACAGTATTGTTCTATTCTACAAGACCATCCTATTTTTCCATCCCCCCCGCCACATAAAGGCCGGTTCACCAGCACGAGACGCAGCCTGGTGAGCCGCGCCTCGAGTCAACACAGCTGGTCCGTGTGACCAGCGTACACCCACGACATAGTTGTGGGTCCTCCATTAGACTCTTCTTGAGTATATCCACCCCTCCACTATTTTGTCCTCCTACCATAACTTTTCACCGTCACCCTCATGCTAATTCCTCCGTGGGATCCTCCATCAGACATGGCTCCAGTGAGGCGTGTCCCTCCCCTGTGACCCTCCATTGTTTTCACATCTCTCGCACACCTCTCATGGATCCCTCCACAGGTTGTTGAGTTATCAGACTCTTATATCCATGCACCATCGGGAAAGTTTGGAGCCACCACCTCCAACTGCCACTTCATGTTGTTTCCACCACCCACCGTCGTGGTCCTGGATCCCAGTCTGGATCATTGTTCCCATTAAGAGTGGGAATGGATTTTGGGAAAGACGAGGCATAACAAAAGAACACACAAATGTGGATGGATCTGGGAATTTTATGTGTTGGACATGATCTATCAACATTATAATTGAAAATGTGGAAAATATGAACAATTCTTAAAAGAGATCAATTTTAATCATGGTTGATCCCTGATTCAAACCGTGTAATATAAATCCCAACCCCGCACTATGAACCATCTTAGAATCAATCCTTTATTCGATTTATTCACATTCATCATAGGGAAAAGAATAAATAACAGGGAATGAAACTAAATAAATTCACACACCCAGCCTGGTGTTAGATCATTTTCTGTTGTGGATTCGTTGTTGTTGACAATCCGTTGAAGAACGATCTCGATCCCTGTCTCTGATCCGAAATCTCTAGTGTTTTTCTTTGAGGGAGCCTCTTCTATTTGTTTCAGGGAAACTCCAAGATTATGGTGATAACCTTGGATCTCATAAAATGATTTTTTTAAAGGAAATATATATTTTGTGTCAAAAATACTTTTATTTAAAATATTTTAATAACGGTTATGTCCAAAATCTACCTTTTTTCTGGCCCACGCTGGATGATGTTAGGCCCTACCTAAGGTAAAGACACTATTCTGGATGAAATAGTTCCCTTATATTTTGGATCTGGGAACTCTTTTAGAATATTTTAAGGTTCCAATTTATCTTCCCTAGTTCTTTTATTTAAAAATAGAACTTTATTCAAAGATTTATTTTGGGCACACCGAGCCTTGGAATCTCATGTCGTCTCAGCGCTTGGTCTTAATATTTTCCCTATTAATTTATTAAAATATATCAGAGAAAAACCTAAGTCATTAAATTCTCCCCAACATAGGGATTTACATTCCCAAAAATCAAAATAATAGATATAGAAACAAATGGGGATACTGAACATGAATCAAATCTTCCCACTCCTATGTTCTCACCTAGAGATTCCTCTGCTACCACTAAATGCATACTAGAGGAATTGATCTCCCAGGTAGGGTCCTCTCATATCAATCCTTGATATCCTCCATGAACTCCATAAAAGTATCCCCATTTTCAATGTCTTGATTACCCCAATAAATGATGTGTGATGGGTCATGTACGTATCTCCTCAGCTGGGATACATGAATGATGTCATGCAGCCTCTCTAACTGCGGAAGTAGAGCCAAGTGGTATGCCACCTCACCAACTATACGCAGTATTAGAATAAGTTCTGATGAACCACAATGATACCTTGTACTATCTGTTGATATGGGATAGAGGGTTTCCATCGATGTTCATCCATTTAAGATAACCACATAGAAAGATAAAGGAATTAGTCTATAACATTGTGTGATAGAAAAGAGAGAGGAAAAAATATGGTCAAATTAGTTGATGTAAATCACGCATTGATGAATCTGTTACCTAAATTGATTACTCTCAAGAATCCCCAACCTTAATAGTGTGGAACGAGATCACTTAATGGGGAGGATCCTACTAAGTTTCTCCAAAATCCACTATATATGGATAATGGGAACCTCTTTCGCAAGAACCTTGAGACGATACTCCTTCTACAACATGAGTAGGATGGACCATAACACACTGGTCATGGATCTCCTTGACAATGTTTTCTAGATAAAAAGATTTACACATCATGATCTTTGATTTGAGACATCAGACGTAAGGAGGTAGACCATGTTTCAAAAAAAGGGAACAATCACATCGATCCAATTTCTTATTAAATTCATCAAACTCATTTAATGATCCATGAAAATCAGATTATTGCAATAGTTATTCCATTGTCACTATTTCATTATACGATGCTTCAAGTATTTTTGAATCCTCACTAGTAGGGATATCTAATAAACTTAGTTCAGAACCAAAATTGAATCCACCATTAGCCTCGTACACCTCTTTATCAATAGGTACTACCATTTTAGTCACCACTAAATCATGATCAACAACATCATCTTCATCAGACAGTTTGGGGTACCTATCATCCCCTTCTAGGATTCTGAAAGGACTATCAAAAATAGTTGCAGAGTCCTCTAGTGTATGTTCATGATCTAAAATATCATAAGGAGTATAAGTCCGTGATTGATACATTAAAATTATGATTTTCATTTTATATTAACCGGATCCTCTTCTCTTACTATTGTAACAAAGAGAATTTGGTCTCATCTCTTGATTCTTCTCCTATTGAAGTGATAGACTCACCAACATGAATCAACACCTCATTTACATTATCATCCAATGTTCTTGAGGGTTCATCTATAATCCCCTTAAGAAATGATAGGGGATTAGATCCTATTACTCACAATCATGATCAAACATGTATTCTGGGAAAATGAGTAAGAAATGATGTAATGAATGCTCACCATAACAAAAGATGTTCTTAGCCAAAGGGTTTACTCTCTGAAGTTCCTTTAATCTTGATAGATGATGTCTAAAAATTGCATTCTAAAATATAGATATTGAAGGTGGAAGTGGAGAAGACCCTCCAACCATATCTTCCACTATCATTATATGACCCATGTATAGCTCTAAGGACTCACGAGTAGCTCCCCCAACAATGATGGGGGTAATCGACGGGCCATACGAAGATGATTCTAACTTAGGGACCTCTCCATCTCTCCTATACAAGTTAAATTCATGTACCTTTTTAGAAGAAACTTGTAACACCACAATATTTTATGGTGTGTAACTTTTTAAATATAATTTTTCTACATAATTGGTTTCACACAACACCAAGCTTAAATGAACAATGATATGAAATTAAATATGATTATTCTAAAAAACCATTATAACCTCGCTGTTAAATTGACATGAATGAATAGTATTAACCAATTTATGAAATTTATATATTATATATTTAATAAAATGTTTTTACATTCATCCAAATTGTTTTATAGTCAACATTAGAATGAATCTGATTGTATGCATTAAAAGACAATATTTTTCTAATGGTAGTTTTACCGCCTTTTAATGGGGAAATGGTTTTAAAACTAAATTTTTAAACAAATTCTATTGAAAAAAATAAACTTCATTTTTAAAATAATAATTTTAAAATTATGTTAGGGTGATTTTTTTTATTTTTTTGAAAAAGTTTATTTTCTAGTGAAGTGTGAAAAATATCAATTTTTATTAAATTGTTAATTTTTTATATTTGAAGTCTATTTATGATTTAAATTAGATCTCACCTATGTGATTATAAATAAAATTTAGGTATTTTATAAATGAATGTATGATATGTTAATATCATGTAATAAGTAATTAAATGTTTAAAAAATGATAAATTAATAGTTAGTATTTTTGTGAAACATGAAAGTTTATTCACAATTTTATAATTAAAATAACTATTTAAAAGAAAATTTATTTTCATTAAATAGATTCCTAAAATAATATTTTTTGGTCTTATGATTATAATATAATTTTATCATACCTTAATTTGTTTTCGAAAGTGTTATAAAATCATTAATAATTTTAAAATTTGTATTTTTTGAGTAAATGATGATTTAATTTAAAAATTAAATTGGTCATATTTAGAAAATTATCTTCATTATATGGATTCAATTTTTAAATTATAAAAATAAAAAAATGTTAGGGGTGAATTTTTGTGATTTTTCCAAAATAGTTGAATTTTTGGTGAATAATGAAATACGATAATTTATAGTATTTAACAAATACCTAATTTATTGAGTTATAGATGATTTATAGCTTATATAAAACCATAATCTAGTACTTTAACTAATTAGTTTAATATACCTAGTGATAAACTGAAACTATTTATATTCATGTGAAAAAATAATAAACTAATGAATATAAGAATGAGAAAACACCCCCTTCGTCCACTATAAATACCACCCCTCACCACCTAATCTAGTCACACCACTAGAGCCTTGATGATTTTAAAAATTCTAAAAATCTATTTTACAAGCCTTCCGCTATGTATAGGATCATTGTTTATTAATAAAATACCAAACTCAAGTGCCTCGTGATGTTCTCAAGGAGGAGAATTCAAGAATTAAAAACCTCTTTCCTTTTCATTATTTTTTTAAACATTATTCCCTTTTGTTGTTATATACTCAACTACACTTATCAAAGATACATGATAACTCCATTATATTTTATATACTATATATTTTTTGTTAATTTAACAACCAATCATCATTTATCTTGCACTTTTTATTCAAAAAAGGAAAACATCATCAATGAGGTGTCGATCTACCACCTTTGTAGATGACAAGTTTTACTTTTTCAATCCCACATTCAAGGATGGAAATGAAACCATTTTTATGATTAAGAAAAATTATAATATCTATTTTATAGCCTATATATTGTTCTTGAAGCATTATATATACATTATATTAATTAATGAATCAAAACTAGTTTGCGATGATAAAAAGCCGCCAAAATAATCTAAATGACTATCATTAACGTCTTGTATAATGATTCATCCTCACACAAAGTAATAAAATGACTCATATTTCAATTTAATATTATTTATTTTAATTAATAAAATTTAATTTTAATTCTGGGCAAATATTTCCATTTTACATGAACTTTCGTACATGTATAAAAGTGAACCAATCATGAAAAAAAAGGAAACAAACACTCTCAATTGACATAATTCAATCTTATAACTCATCAAAAAAGTTATCAATGACCATAATAAAATTATACCAAATAAAATAAAAGTAGAATATTTTTTTAATTAATTAATAAATTTATTTTTTTAATTTTATTACCTAGTATGTTAAGTACAAGTGGAAAATTATTTTGGACATAAGATAAGAGTTTCTTCATGAACCTCTATTTTTCATTTGGGTTATGCTATATCCCTCTTTACCCCAATGTAATTATTAATTATTTTATATAATTCTTCTAAATTAATTTTATGTTCTCCAAACTCATATATCTAGATCATTTCATCTTTCTTTTTTGGTATAATACATGTTTATAATTTTTCATGATCAATTATTCCCAATAAGCTAGCCCGATTTTAGGGAACATCCCAGTTTCTTACCAATTTTTAAGTGCACTCAATGATACGTTTAAAGAACCATTATTCTTTTAAAATCAATTATTTTATTATTAAAAATCAGTTTAGTTAATTTTTTATTTTATGAAAACGATTAATCTTTTGTCTTATTTAAAGATTTTATATTTTCTCTTAAACCGCACATAAGTGGCCTAGTTCTATAGTTTCTTAAAAACTATTTTTACTTGTTTTAACATAAGTTGGGCATGATTTTAGACTCAAAAATAATTTTATTTTCCTTCACCTTTATTTTTTGGGATATACATATTTACAATATAATTTTATAAGAAACAAGTTATTTTCCAAAAATTACTCTTCATTCCAAAGAAAAAATGTATTTTTATAAATAATTTATTAATTATTTTATCAGAGTATTTAAATTATTGATTATGATTCAAATATTTCAATGTGGAATGGAAAACATTGATTTAAAGATATATTTTTAAATCTATTATTTGACATATGAGGAATTCATTGGACTTAGTAAGTGACATATGGGGCTCACTATGGCCCCTCGATGCATCGATAGATCTCATGAGAAAATACTAGATCAGGTATTAGATGAGGCATTAACAATTTATGTATAATTCTTGGTTGAGGCCTTGATGGTTTGTTTATGATATCTAACATTATAAATTCTCTCATTGTGGTATTAGTAATTGATAAATCATGTAATTATTCATCTAGTTGAATATCCATGGTTAAGTTTCATGTGATTATTTATATGGTATCTTTTATTAATCTTTTATTCCATCTATATTATTCTCAATATTTTTTTTATTAGAATGTGTTTCAGTTATTCAACTTAAAATATTTTTTATGTTTAGGATATGTTTATTTATATTTCTTACCCTTATCGAACATTTGATATCTCCCCTTTCTTATGTTATATTTTTTTCTAGAATGAAATGATGTATATTATGAATGAATTTCATGGATAATCTAGAAGTTATAAATGTTTCTAATGGATTTTATAGGGTTTTTTCCATTAATGTTATAATTTAAATCTTATGTTTGTAACTGGTTTTCCAAAAATTCTAAAATATTCGGTCCTTTGGGACGTGAAAACTTTCTCATAGTGACAATGTAATAAAGTAATGCACTGACTCTAAGATGTTGGGGTTGGGGTCTTTATAGTTGGTACTAGAGAATGTTTAATAGAAACATAGACTAAGAAAACATATATTAGGGAACATAACCCTAAGATAGACTTTGACACAAGTATAATAGAACCTCCTAAAAAGTGGTATAGTAGAGATTATGAAGGTTTTCCTAGAAATACATCCTTATCTGGATACTACATATGGACATGGTTCTGGCACATATATACCTAGGAGTGACAAATCTGACAATGTATGGCGGGTCTAACTCTACATGACCTGGTACACAATAACAATCCTTAGTCAAGGAATGGTATGGCATGGCTGAGCGATATGCTTTTGATAATTCACATTTTTATTACAAAACATTATGAAGGATTTGAAGCAAACCATGTCCCCAAAGAAACCGTGTTTATTATCATGATATTTGTTATGCATAAATTTATAATTTATTTTAAGTATTTTTCTATTTAAAAATTGTACATTATGATTCATAACATAATTTAGTGTATCTCAATTTTTAGAAATGGTTCGTAGAGGATCGAATGGAAACTATATAAACGCATGTTTCCCATTTAGGGATTTTTATCCTATACAAGATAATGATGTTAGAGTATGAGCTGAAACTGGATCTGAGTTAGTTATCACAATTCTAGGAAAAATGGCTTAGGTTATAAATAATAATCTTACCTAAATAGATGAACCTAATCTACAACATGGAGGAACAATGTTAGAACGCTTCATGAGACATCATCCACCATCATTCAATGAGACAATAAACCCATTTTTAAATGAGCATTGGATAATTTCATTAGAGAAGATTTTTTTTCTATATGGGAAGTAATGACAGGGAGAAGGTTATCTTGTTAATTTATCATCTATTAGGAGATTAAGGTAAATGGTGGTCATTAATTCAAAAAAATGAGGAGGAGTTTTCAAATATGGAATATAAGAATTTTAAGGAAATTTTCTTGGAGAAATGTTTCCCCAATGAATTACAAGAAGATGTGGATAGGAAATTACTGATTCTGAGGAAGAAAGTGGATAAAAATGTTTCTAAGTATAAGGAAAACATTACAAGGTTAAAAATTCATGTTACTGACTACGTACATTATCAAAGTGGAAATATTGATATATTCTTTAATGGATTAAAACTATTCCTCCAAAGGGAACTGGTCTCCCAAACTTTATCATTATAAGAATATATGGTCCCATGTACTATCAATATAGATAAATAATTCTATAAGACATATGAATTTAAGGGAAACTAAGAGAAGAATAGGGTGGTGGATAAAATAATGGATAACGGTAAGAATAAAAAATGGAATTTTACAACATGTGATAATTTTGAAGGAAACACATTGGTATACGCTTAATAATTAAATGAGTTTTCTTAAAATGTGAAGAAAAAGGTCAGAATGATCATGATTGAATGATAATGAAAGAATATTCCAATATTTAATGATTTAAATATAAGTATAAGAGTCGCTATGAAATTGAATATCCCAATAATGAAGGGGATATAGCTCCAAATAAGCAAAGGGGTTGTGGTCAAGCTTATTCTACAACCTCATATGAGTATGAATTATTAATATTCTTGTGTTTGGATTCAAAAATTAAATTATTTGAGTATTTCATCAATAATTATCTTTTTATAATATTAATGATATGTATAAGGGTTGTACTAAAAAACTTATTATTTAATTAGTTGAAAGAATGAGATAAATAGGACATATAATCAAGGGAGTTGATTCTATTGTAGGCTGATGTTTTTGAAAACACGTGAATTTGAATAGATTACCCATAATATGATCTTGATGATTGAGATGATAATAAATAAATGTTTACTGTAAATTATTTATGACCATGAATGTGATATGATTGTTTATGTTATGTTGGCATTATTAAATGTTTGGATTTAAGGACAACTTGATATTTTAATCTTGGAAGCATTCATGTTTTCAATAAGATTTTTAGGTGGTCAAGGTATTAATTTATTTGATATATGTGTTTACAAGCTACATTATTTGGATAATATTTATGTTAAGTTTATTTTTTAAATTTACTGACCTTATTTCTAATATTTAGGTCATTGAATATGGAAATAAATGTTTTATAAGAATCTTAAGATTAACTACTTGTGTAATGAATCAAGTTTATCTTTAGAAATTATTGTTAATTGATAACATATGCTAACCTTATTTGTTTCAGAAACAATTTAAGGATTATGTAATGACTTAAAGACCAAATTATTTAGTAAAAATTTTTCAGGCTTAAAAAATCATCTTGAACATTTATTTACAGATGTAATAGATGATGTGAAAATAGATCGAAACACAACCAAAAGATGAGATTACTCTTATGACATGGATATTAATAAAGAATGTTTATCTTATCAAGTACCTATATTAATATTAAAAGTATCCCTCAACTCTAGGAAAAATATTTTGGAACAAAAGCATTATCTCTTTACATTTATTTCATAAATATCATTTGTATTTTATCTAATAACAAATTTACATCTTTATGATGGTTAACATTCTAAAGGCCATGTTCCCAATCAATCTACATCAGAAATTGATGGTTAGATTATTATTCTATTTATATATTTTCACTTCACACTAATATTATCCTATTCCAATACCTAGTTTTTGGTTAACCTAATCATTTCCATTTCCCATGTATTAAGATGATATTTTATTAACCATATTTATGATGTCGGTTTCCACAAAGGAATTTTGAAGTATCAACGTTTGATTTTCAAAGTACAATTTCAAATTGTGAGGATAAAATTTATTGAAGGTGGAGATAATGTAACACCCCAATATTTTATGATTTTTCTCTTTTTAAATTTAATTTCTTCCACATCTTAGGTTTCACACAACGAAAATCTTAAATGAATGATGATATACAATTAAATATCCTGATACTAAAATGACAATTATAACCAAGCTGTTAAATTGGTAATAACTAATAGTATTAACCAAATAATGAAATTTATATATTATATATTTATTCAAATGTTTTTAAATTCATCCAAATAGTTTTATAGGCATATGATAAGAATGGATCCAACTTCACACATTAAAAGACTATATTTTTTAAAAGAAAATTTTACAACCTTTTAATAGAGCACTTGTTTTAAAAATAAATTTTTACACTTTTATAAATTATAATGAAAAAAAAAATCATTTTTAAAATAAAAAATTCAATATTATCTTAGGGTGACATTTTTGATTTTTTCTAAAAATATTCATTGTTCAATTAATAACGAAAAATACCGATTTTTATAAAAAAATCAATTTCATTAAATTAGAAGTATATTTATGATTTTAATTATATCTCACCTATGAAAGTATAAATAAAATTTTTATATATTTCTAATCATGCTATGATATATTTAAATTATGGAATAAGTATATAAATTAAAAAAACTAATTAAATGTTAGTATTTTTGTGAAATATAAATTTTTATTCACAATTTTACAATAAAAAAATTATTAAAGAAAAATATTTATCAGTAAATAAATTAATAAAATAATATTTTGTGGTATTATGATTATTAGATAAATTTATGAAAGTTAAATTAATTTCACTAAGTGTCATAAAATCAGTTATAATTTTAAAATATCCATTTTTTGAGTAGATGGTGATTTTATTTAGAAATTAAATTTATCATATTTAGAAACTTGGTTTCATTAAATGGAGTCCATTTTTTAATTATAAACATCTAAACCTGGTTAGGATTAATTTTTGGTATTGTTTCTAAATTAGTTGATTTTTTTTAAATAGTGAAATACAGTTTATTGATTCATAGATGACGTGTGGCTAATGTAAGCCTGTAATATCAAACTATCCTTCATTATTGAAATATATTTAATTATAATGATCAATCAATTCATAGTATTGAGATAAAATATAAAACTAACGAATATAATAATGAGAAAACACCCCTCACCTCCACTATAAATACCATCTCTCATCACCTCTTATCCTCACACAACTAAATCTATAAGTATTGTCCAAATTTTTCCAATACTCTTCCAAGGTCTTCCAACCACATCTAGGAGCATTTTTTATCAATAAAGGACCAAAATAAATTCCCTCAAGGAGGTTCTAAAGTAGGACAGTTCAAGAGGTGAAAACCTATTTCCTTTTCTTTTAATTTATATTCAATTTATTTTATTTTCTTATTATATCCACACCTACCATTATCCAAGTGAAATTATAAATTCAGTATCTTTTATATACTTTATTTATTTTTTAATGGAATAAACCATCATCATTTATCTTCCCCTTTTCATTATAAAAATGAAACCATCATCCATGAGGTGCCAATTTACCGCCATCATGGATGAAATGTTTTTTTTTATTTCTAGATTGAAGGATGGTCATGAATCCATTTTTATGGTTAAATAATATTATAATATATGTTTACATCCTATATATTTTTCTATAACCATTATATATAAATGATATTAATTAATGAAACAAAACTAGATTGTGATGATCAAAACCTTCTAAATAATCTAAACAATTATCACTAACATCTTGTCTAATTATTCATCTTCACCCCAAAGAACCAGATGAAATATATAACCATTTAATATTTTGTATTTTCATTAATAACATATATTTTTTATTCTGTATATATATACCCTTTTTATATGTTCTTTCGTACATGTATACAAGTGACCCAGTAATGAAAATCAAGGAAACGAACACTCCCAAACGACAGAATTCAATCTTTTAAATCATAAAAAGGTCATAAATAAACATAATAAGATTATACCAAATCATATACAAGTATAAAATGTTATTAATTATTTAATTAATAATTTAATTTTATTATCTAGGACATTATGTACATGTGCAGAACACTTTCAGACATAAGATAACAGTTTCATCCCGAACCTCCATTTTTCATTATGGTTATTCTATATTTATCTTTACCCCAATATAATTCTTTATTATTTTAATAATTATTTTAAATTCTATTTATATGTTCCAAAATAATATATCTAGATTATTTTATCTTTATTTGATGGGATAATTCTTGTTTTATAAGGTTCCCTTCTCAATTTTTCCAGATAAGCAAGCCGGGTTTAAAGGAACTTCCCAGATTGTTACCCATTTTCATGTTCCCTCCATGATCTTTTATAATCCATCATTATTCTTATAAAATAAATTATTTTATTATGAAAAACTATATTAGTTAATTTCTTGTTTTATGTAAACAATTAATCTTTTTTCCAATTTAAATATTTTTATATTTTCTCTTAAACTGCACAAAAGTGGCCCATTTCTAAAGTTTATTAAAATCTTAGTTTTACTTGTTTTAACTTAAGTTGGACATAATTTGTGCCTAAATAATAATTTATGTTTCCTTACTTTTTATTTTTTATTATATACATAATTAAAATCTTATTTTATTAAAAATACAAATGATTTTCCAAAATAACTCTTCTTTCCAATGTAAAAAGATTTTTCTCTCAAGAATTTTTCAAGGATTTTACTAAATTATTTTCATCTATGATTATGATTCAAATATTTAAAAGTGTTATGGGTAAATTTTATTTAAATATATCTTTTTAAATAAATTATTTTACATATAATTAATTCATTGGACTTAGTTAGTGATGGACAGGTCCTGCTACAACCCCTTGATGCATCATATGGTATTATGAGAGAGACTAGACCAGGTTTTAGCCAAGGCCTTACCCATTTATGTATACTTATTAGCCAAGGCCTTGATGATATGTTTACGATGTATTAAATTATTGATTCCATAATTATGATATTAGTAATTGGTAAATCCTATGACTATTTGACTAGTAGAATATCCTTGGTTAAGTTTAATGTGATTAAATATATGGAAATTTTTATTCAACTTTACTACTTACAAATTATACTAAAGATTATGTTTTATTGTAATGTGTTTTAGTTATTATCCTAGAATAGTTTTTCGGTTTATGATAGCTTGTGCTATGTTTTTTACCATTACTGGGAATCTGATCTCACCCTTTTCATATGATTTATTTTACCCTAGATGCAAAGATGTATATTATAAATGAATTAAAGATATAATATTTGAGTTATGGATATTTCCAATGAAGTTTATATGTTTTTTCCATTCATTTTGTAATGTATAACTTATGTTTGTATCTAGTTTTCCAAAATTTATAAACTATTTGGTCATTTGTGATTCGAACACTATTTAATAGGGACAATGTAATAAAGTAAGGCACTGACTCCATGCTACTATGTCTGGGGTCTTTACACATCCCCTTAACAAAAATAATTGGGAAGGAAATGGGGAAGAAATAGAAAACAAGGTATACATCACCAGTATCGGTGAATTAATCCCATTCATTAGTGGATTGATCATCCACACCTTAGTGTCACCCTAATCCATCATATCCTCTACTTTCCTTATAGTGGGGATCTGATTATAAGTAACATAAATGAGTATCTATAGCTCCTTGATATGTTTCCCCTCCTTAAAGGGTTAGAATAAATGGTCAGGGAGTTCTCAAACACTCCCAATCCAGTGAATATTTAATCCATCATAGAGAAATGAAGACAGATCATTGACATCATCATGTCAAACCTACTAGAATTGAACCTTCTCTGGCCATATGTAATCTGATCTTTGTTTGTGTGTATATAAAATACACCTAACATCTCTCGATTTCATTGATTTTTCATCTAATATTTCTTCATAGAAGATTTAAAAACTGATATTGGAATCTACCATTAATGGTAGAGGCCAGATAATCTCATCTCAACAAGTGTCATCCTTTCATTTCAAGCTTTCCATGTACCCTTAATTTGAGATCATTTATATGTTTTCAAAGATCCAATACCATTACCCCTAGTCTGATCCTTCTTTCCATTATCCCCCCACACAATAGTTTTCATGGATACAACTCAGGGATTCTCTCTCTCAAAACCACTTTATGAAACAATTAAATCTAAGTTTCATCATAAATAGAGGTCAACCCAATAGAATCACTCTATAAAGGAAGCTTAATTATCACTTGAGTTGCATCCAAATCCAAGAGTACACAGAGTTTTTGGGCCAACATTTGTTTATTCTCTAATTGTACATGTTTGGATGGGGATATAATTGGTTGTTTCAACCACTTAAATTGACATGATGATTTTTTAAGAGTATAGGCTTGAAAAGTACCCTCTCCATCAGTTCGATCTATTAACATGTCATCCCTAAACGAAATCATTTATAACCTCAGTTCAACATTATCTTTTCCTTAATTAGTTAAAATACCTATGGATGGATCCCCATATGGAAGGATGTTGAATTATCCCAATAGATTCAGTTTTTTTGAAGCTTCACCATACATCAAAGATAGGGGTTGGAATCTATAAAAATCTTGAATGAATGGTCCCAAACCGCATCCAGGAACATTGATTTCACCCAGTATAACATAAGAACTGAAGTGTTCCACAATCCACCTAAAATGGACCAAAAATTCTAAAAGTATATTTCACTTCATACATGTGCAATAAGAATTGGTGAATACTCTACAAATTCCGAACTTCCAACACTTTGTGCTTCCCATCTTATAACATGGAATCCATGATAAATGTTTCCAACCTTACACCTATATTTGATTTAAGATACAAAATAATGTATGTGCTTAAAAAATTTCTAAGAAGCCAAGGAGATGTGTACTATTGGATATTTTTGACTTTACTGCATACCACTATTAGATATACTGGCCTAGTTCTATCATGGTCCTAAATCTAATAGGAATTCACCACATTTCCATTATAGGACATCCTGTTGGACATTTTCTCATGGGTCCATCCCCTTTAGGCTCCAAGAAAATTTTTATCTAAACCTTAGAGTTTACATACCCTCTAATGTGGTGGTATTACTTCCTAATATCCCAAGAAATATCTAGAATCTTACGATCTAAGACAGACCCCTTTCATCTTTTTCCGATTTTTCATTTGGCTGGATAAACTCATTGTACATCCCTATGTGGATGGGTGCTCCAAATATCATGTAAATATCCCATAATCTAACACCAACTTCCACATTTGTAAGATGATAGTTTTTGTTATGTGGAATCCATTGGCTTAATAACATAGTGATAATATCTAGATTCTTATTTACAAATTTCTGGGCCACCCATAAAGCCTCATAAATGTCGACTGACTTCATCTCAACATCAAATTTAGTACAAGTTTGGCACACCCAATACACCCAAATCCCGCCTAGTTTGGAACATCTTCCAGATCCTAGGTTTTAGTCTCCCTTAAAACATTTTTATTGGTCTATCTTGGAATCATGAAATAAACAATTGTATCTGCACATATTTGACTCAGGAGTGAAAGGATTTAAATCTAGGGCATAAATACTATGTTGCATGATACATTCCAAGGGTATCATTCTTTCATTGAAACATATTCCCTTTGAAAATATTTTTTCTTGTAATTAAATTAATGTACTGTTGGAACATGGAAAGTTTTAAATAATTTTTTTACTTTGGGATGTGCGTGTTGTTTAGGGGTCTTTGATGGTAAAGCAGCAACTAATCACTATTGGGGTATTCATGATGAAATTTCATCAAATGCTTCACCAAATCTGGGAGTGTTGTGTCAATTAAATCATAATAATCTACCCAGATGATGTACATCGTCTCCGTGATGCATGAACTAGATTGTTCATCAGGTACTCTACCCCATTTAGTAGCCATTGGAACTATTCAAGGAAATATTGAGATTTTTATTATAGATAAAGTGTTTTTTTTTTGAAAATTTAGAAATTTAGAAAAGGATTGGCCTCATACGGGACATCTGTTATGGTGTTCTTACTCATGGCACTTGACTAGGAGGACTCACACTTGTCACTCACACAGGTTGACTCACATAAACCACTGACCCAAGTGGCCTTACTCATGTCACTCACTTAGGAGGTTGGGTCATGCAGGTGAAGAGATACTATGTGTACATAAGTAAAGATTTAGAATAATGCATATGAAGATGAATACCAATATGATAGAAGAAAAATGAAATTGTAGTGATATAGATAGAAAGTACCACAAGTAGGTCACATTATTTATACACATGAGATTGACTGCATGACAAGCCTACACGATACACCTGTACAATCCATAGTCACAATGGACCTACATAATAAGCCTATGCGATCACCCTACATGGATCATATTTTAACCAGTATCTATAAAAACATACATGTATAAATGACCATCAATGTCTAGCTTGAATTCACATGAACATGTGGAGTACAATGAATAATGGATCCTTCAGTGTTTATTTATATCTACCTCAGGATTAGATCCCATTATTTTGATCACATCTAACCCTTAGGGGGGAAGGGATTTTGTTGAAAATCACTTTTTCACATGAATATGATAAGTTTAAAATGAAAATGAATCAAATAATATAAAATAGAAAGGATTTAAGGATCTGACGTGTTCACCCAATTGGTCCTTTATGAAGTCCAACCCACTGAACTAGTGACATCATGCAAGTCCAGTCTATATGGATATCTATATCGATTTGGTCTATAATACAAGTTTCAACCACATGACTCTACCCTAAAAAAGGCTTGTTCTTGAATAACTATCCTGAGTGACCTACAAGAACTAAATACTTAACCTAAGGTAATGACATTTCCAATAAATAGGACCCCTGGGATCCTAATTTGACAAAACTGGAAGACAAAGAAACTGCTGGAGACTCCCTCCATGCGATTCCTTCACCGAGGTCTTCAGTACACCCTAGGTAGTCTTCCAAGACCATAAAGAATATTAGATTAATGTGATTACAAGGTATGTTTCTCTCCAATGACTAAAAATTCCTTTATTAGGAGCCATATCACCTATTTTAATATAACTTGGTCAAATTACCCTAATTATTACTAATGGCATTGAGCTTATCTATACGCAGTGTGAAGATAATGCTATGGAAGACTTTATGGATAAAAAGGACCCTCAAGAGTTACCCATAGTGATGTTTTCTAGTACTGGAACCCTTCCCCTGGGTGATGTTGACATTGTTATTGGATATCCAATTGTTCTTTATTTTTACAGGCCCCCATGACTATTATCCATTAGTGTTCCCTTTTATTTTAAAAAGAAAATATTTTGTGTGTGTGTGAAGTCCCTTTATTAATCTAAAGCATGTGTGAGACCCTTATAGAAGCACCTAAGGAGACCCTTGGAGGGTTTTTCAAGGTATATCCCAATTTCGGTTACCTAGTTTTATCAACACCCATGTTTTCATAGGTACTACCATCATAGAGTAGCATCGAAGTCACCCAGAGAGAATCTAGGAGATTTCATAAGCTTCCCATGTTCCACTTGGGTGAGACCAAATCTAGCTTCCCAGGTAGCACTTGTGTGAGGTCCTAATATACGCATGTATCACTTGGGTGAGGCCAAATCCATCCACCAGGAAGCGTCATGGTGAGTTCATACTAATCCACCTATGTACCACATGGGTGAGGTCCTATTATGCTTCCCAAGAACCACCTAGGTAAGGGAAAATCTAGTTTCCCAGGTACCACCTAGTCGAAGAACCCCCTATCCCACCAAGTTACCACCTGGGAAAGGTACCTACTAATACCCTTTTATATCATTAAGGTAAGATAATATTTTTCTATGGGGCCTCCATCCATGGGGGACCAAATCAAGTCCACTACCAAAACCTCTTGATATGTATTATCAGAGTAAAAGGATCATTAACATGTCCTCCAAATTATAAATTCCCATGGTAATGGAATTCCCAAATTTATCCTACCTAATATGTGATATCCTCATAGTTTTCTCAATCATAATTTCCAATGGTAATGTAGATCATGATCGTATGGATAATGACAGGTCCTTGGGGTTTTGAAAACAAGAGAGGAGATAAGAACACCTATGACTGGTCTCTCTTCCTAATTTCCCAACCATAAACCTTTAATCATCTACCAATTGACAAGTGGTAAATTCCTCTTTAGGTAATCCCTCTTAGATTAAGACCCTATTCTTTATCTTGGGATGTTTAATTCATCCTTCCTTCTATATCCCTGACCTCATCTACCAATAGATGAAGGAGATTGTGCAGATTTCCAAATCATCCACTTCCTTTTGTTTCTTTCACTAATAATGACTCATGTGGGTTTAGATGTTAATAGTGATCATGTCATAATCATGATAATATTTCTATCTTTGCCCCATATTTGATGTAAAACCCAAACATACTCACCAATTTGGACCTCCTCCATAGGTGTAAGCCCCAACCATTATAAACTACCTAGGATTTGGTTCCTATCCAAAAACGATACTTTGGATGACTTCCTAGGGTTGAAACCCAACACCCCAAACTCACCTTAATCTTCTATGATACATATTCATAGTAGGTTCATATCCAACCTTGTAGGATACAAACCTTCCGTTACCCCCAGTCATCTTTAGCTTAAGTCTCACACAATCCTTCTCTAGGAACCTTCCACCTATATTTCATTGTCACACAATGTAAAAATGCATGATCTAGTCTTCATCACATGAACTTAAATGGTACGATGTGTCCCATTATGCAGAACTGAAATTAATGGATTTTCATTACATTCATTGGGATATGTAAGAATCCCTTCTCATGGGCCTGATCCCAACATCAAGACAACTCTCATCATCCTGGATGGTGATAAATTCTAGAGTGCCCCACCACATGTTTTAAAACTAATATCATGACAGCAGATGACATAAGAATATCTAATCCATATACAAAATGGTGCCATCAATAGAGTACATTAGATACATACCAATTAATCCATCTATGAAGAACCCCAAATGAATATAGATGGTTATAAAGGTAATATATAATGATAATTAATTGTCTATATAACGGTGAATCTTTCTATATTTTAGTATTTATTAAAGGTTTAATTTATATGTATTAAATCTATTAGAGCATCATGTAGTAGGAAATAATTCCCCCTAAAGGTGTGATGAGACCTACCTCCTATACTCATGACCAATGTGAGTCCCTCACTATTTTTAGAACCATTTCACGATGACCCTACCTTAGGAAAGTAGGTTCATGAACCTCACAAATAAGGGAACTATTGTGTGTTTTTAGATCCATGTATAAACTACATTGGAAACCACTCATAAGGGAAGTGAAAATAAAAATGAAGTTTTTTTTGTGAAGGGTTATTCCAAAACCACCACAAAACTCCATTCAAACCTCAATAAATTTTCGGAATGAAATAAATATTTTTCGATCAAAATAATTCTCTTTTCATACAATTATGGATTGGGTAATTCATAATTGTTTAAAATACTATAAATTGCCATAGGGTTATAAATTTTTCTATATAATAATTATTAATTCTGGTAAAAAGTGTTTATTCAAATTTCATGAAATTTTTATTCATATAAAAATGAGTTTAAATGGTTTTATAAAGAGTTGGAATGTTTTTATAGATGTCTATAAGGATGTATTTAATTAAAAGATTATTTTATATATTCACTATATCATAAACCATTATGTAGTGAAATTAATAGTGTCATGGTTATAGTTATTTCATGGTTGTTTATAATTTTTTTGGGGTTTATGGTCAATGATATGAGATATCATTAGATCAACTCTCTTATAATGATTGGCATGTTTTTTGTTTCTTTTGATTCGCCATATAATGATTCATATATTAGTTCAATTCTAAAAATAGATTAAAATTTTAATTAATTAATGAGGTTATCATTATAAATTTCAAAAAGGTAGAAAGACCAAATTTATTTCTTTTATAGTGTAAAAAATTCTCTAACTCAAATTGGAATCTCCATTCAATGAAGGTAATACAATATTTGTATACTATTGATTGACCACGTTAAATAAAAATCCATATCATTCTCTTATCTTCATTTAACATTGAGGAGGAGGTGTTTGAAAACCTTTGAAGGATAATTAGTACTAATGAAGTGTTTAATGATTCAATTTTGTCTGTTAGATACCTTTTTATACAATAATCTATTGATTAATGCCAAAGGATTGCAATAAAACTCACTATAGGTGAATATTCAACATATAATTTTATGTAATATTTATTTCTAAATATTAAATTTAATTTTACTAATTGCTATCACAGTCAATCCAAATGATGATTTTGTGTCCTTATTCTAATATATTTGGGAAAAGTGGTGTTATTAAAATACACTTGAGATGCTGGGTTGAATAAAACCTCTATAAAGTTGTTCATAAATCTAAACACTCATGTCATGGGGGTTTTTAGTATCTATACAGTATATATCCAAATAGATATGATTAGTAATTAAAATGAAACCCAATACCAAAATTTACCATACATTATCGAGGTAGAGTCATAATCTCTTTAGGAAAAAGGTTGAAAAAATTCATTAATTAAATATAGTAGATCATCTACCTACACCATCAATATTTAAAAACCAAACTCATATGTTTTAATGAAACTGGTTTGGACTAAAAATGATTAAAACAATCTATGTGGTCACACTCTTACAAAAATTTCGAAATATTCCCTCTAAGAAATGAGAATATAACCCTCCTTCGATAATAACAAACATCATATTACATGGAATATGATAAATATATGTTAATAATGGTTAAATTTTTATAAATATGAGTTTTCATGATAACCACAAATTCCCATCACACTTACTTGATAAACATATAGAAACCTATAATATCCCCTAAGAGACATCAATAAGTTTATCAAGTGTCAAAATCTCTTAATTGATAAACTCAGAGATAAAAATGTTGTAGGAAAAAATAATGAGTCACATTTGTAGATTTTAAAAATATGATTTTGGTAAATATATATTGTACAACTCATGACAAATAGGTTGTCAATCACAACAACTTATTTCACCAAAATTTTCTCTCTACTATATATTGATCCATGGAGACCTTACTCTCTCTAACTTCCATAAACCTAATTTAATTAATTACCTAAGGATGCGATAATAAAAAAAATGTTAATGAACAACTTCACACTTCATTGATTAGAAAATGGGATGTTTATTAAGGAAACTATTATTAATGATGGAGTATTTTTTTTAAATAATTTAATATAAAAGGCCATTTGAAAGTATAGAAATGATAATCTACTAAAATACCATGTTTCTTACTCTATTGGTTACCTTATAAAGATCAACACTCAAATAAAATATGTCTTATGATAACACAAGAAAAACACATTGTATCCTAACCACCAACCAAAGGTTGTTAAAAACTAGCACCTGATAACTAAGCTTATGCTAACTGATAATTCCAGAAATCATTACAAGTCCTCAACTAGATAAAATATTTGAAAATATGAAACACTAGACTTTCATATGAACAAGACTCTATTGTATTGGAACTACAAAAAAATTTCTAAACTAGAAGAATATGAATCCTCGGTATGTTTGATTACCAAATCATAGGTACTAAACCCTTATTATCAATTTATCACTACAACATCTAATATAATACCATTAAAAAATGAAATCCAACCAATTGTTCATCTAAGAATATATCAGGTGGAATAATACATAAAACCTTGGATCATTTACCAAAATCCAATATATTAGACCTATCTAATGAAATAATAAAAAACTCCTACAAACACTCGACATTCAAGGTTGTAAAAAACTATTTTATAAACTAATCCTGAAATAGGGTTTACTTGCTCCTGGCCTCATCTCAATTTCAAAATAAAAGTATCCATAAATATATGGTTGCTTCATATTGTAAGCTCACTAACAAATGTACATTATACTTAATCAATATCGCAAAACTCTACATCAGGCATCGTAAACAACAATCGATTTGAGTCACCATGTGACCTTAGGAATGACACCATATACACCAGATGCAACTAGTTAGTGTTGAGAGTTAATAATCATTTGTGGTAGACTATACTATCAGTATCCTAAATCCCAATACAAATATAAATCATGGAAATATCATACACAAAGAAATACAAGGTATAAAAATGGAATTGCAACTTAGAGTTAAATATTAAAAAATAAATATCAACATATGATAAAACATGATATAGGGATATCATAAATTATAAAAAAAGTGGTAACCCATTAGGTTTATCATCAATAGAATAAAAAATACACAATAAAAAATACCTAATCTGAGTACCTCCTTGGTCCCATCAACAAAATCTATCAATCCATAATAACATGACAAAATATATAACCTATAATTGGTCTTATATTAAACATAAAGTCTAGATGCATAATTAAGTGAATATATAGGTTGTTAGAATGAAAATACGTAGGAAACCCCCAAAGGTGTCCCTAGAATATTCTATAATATATATGGTGTATGTGTATATAAGGATATAAATTAGGGGTAATATATAGAATGCATGGAATTAACTAGTTCTTCATGTGATAACCACTCAAACATGACACCTGATCATACATGGTTTGGAATATATCAATGAAGCATCAAAAAATAGAGGCATAAAATACTATAAAATATCATATATTATGTATATCAAGGTCATATTTCTGATATAGAGATTCCATCCGAGATATGTGATTTTTGGTTTCAAATCCGTGATGCGGGAGTCCCTTTCCCGCGGTGGTTGTTGAGAAATTTCTAAGTGGCTTTGGCGCGGACGTCTTCCGGAGTGCCCTTCAGAGAGGCGACGTCGCCTCGTCTTCTGATGAGGGCTTCGGACTGAGCTTCTTTAGTTCTCACTGTCAAGGAATCACTGGACTATTCTGAGCCGCTTCGGTTTTCAATTCTGAAGGTACCCCTTTCTTAGTTCTTTTTTCTTGAGGTTTTGTGATCTCTGAGTTACGGACGGGAATCGCGTGGAGTGAACGAGATGTGTTCCGAGCCAATCAGTGGTGCTTCGAACATGATCTAATGCTTGCACATTGTCTATTGATGATGATTTCCAAGCACGGTCATGTGTGGATTTTTCATTTCTGAATTTGCCTGTGTGATATTTTCTTTGATGATTGACTGAAACTGTGGCTGGATCATGGAATTTTTGTTCGTGTTTTTGATGGGTTGATATCATGACTGGCTCTGGAGGTCTTGTCCACTCTTACGTTGCTCTGGATTCTAGTCCATTGCTCCTTTTCAGGTCGGTTGGGTGTGATGGCTTCCAAAGAGGTTTTGGGATGTGCTTATGAGCGATAGGGTGTTCCAGGAGGCATGACATGGTGTGACCTTCTCCTTATGGTTTGTAATTTTCAATTTGAACTTTTCGGGGGCCATGAAGATGTGATACATCAAGGGCTTTGGCTGCGCGTTCCTCTTCTCTTGCTTCATGATTTCATCACTCTCTCCGAGGTGGATCCGAGTGGTGGTCTTCTTGGTTCTTTGGGATGTGAGGGTTCGTCTGCCGACATCTTGTGATGGCTTTGTCTCCTTTGGCTCTCATTGATTTTCTTGAAGGTCCGGAGGAGGTTGTTGTATTCAAGGACGTAAAGGCGGTCCTTATGAATTTGATTTTTATATTTTTAGTCTTCATGTACACTACTCATGGTTTGCATCATAATGCTTGGTCTTTTTGTGATTTTGTGATTCTAGTTTGTGAAATCTTGTCGAGAGGCTACAAGGATCCGCTCTAGATGAGGTTTCAGAGAAGGAAACATTCACCAAAGCTTGGACATTTGGATTTGGCAGAACTAGAGGGTATGACTATTTTCATCAGTACCAGGCCCATGCAACCCTGCATGGGACAGTTTGCTGAGTGGCCTGACGTTGTTGGAGGTTTTACATAATGATGTAATTGTTTGGAAGGGGCGTTTCTTACAGTATTTATCTGGGTTGTCTTTCATTTTAATGGTTTTTATTAGGTGAAGTTGTCAGGGTTCACACTTACCCTTTAAAAGTGTCATTTGAAAATACAGAAAACAGATTCTAGACAATGTCATGTACTATCATGGAGTCACGTTACAACACTAGTTTTTCTAATCCATAAGAGATAAAGTAGTTTATTAGTGTATCTCTTCAAATATATGAAGAAAGATTGTGAGAATGAGTAGTTGATCCCGACACAACATTCCCAAGTGTAAATTCATAATGATGGTAGAGCATGACATACTAACATATCCTATAGTGGTGGATCACAAAACATACAAGGGAGAGCTTATTCACTTTTGAGTTGATTATGACTCAAACACTAGGTAGTAGAAAATCATTTAGTGAATCATGAAATACTGTTGAACATGATGTTATAACCAAGGAGAACATTACGAAATACTATACCGAAAGAAAGGACTATCAACTAATAGATCAAAATGTACACCTTAAAAATATAACACAAACATGGGTGGATTATGAAACACTATGCTCCAGAAAAATAGAAGGATCAATCAGTTGATCATGAAATAATAGTAAAAAAGTATAAAAAATTCAACTCTACCCTAAAATACTTAGTCTTTATACAACATTATATAGATAAACATCACCCCATATGAAAAATATATCAATATAGTTAAGAAAAATATAAAAATTAATGGAAAAAATATACCATGTGCAATCCCCCATCTTACAATAACCCATTACATGAACTATAAGAGAATACGGAACCCCCATGCAACCGACCCATGACCAACCTTACTCGCCTTTGTTATAAAATTTCAAACAAATCTCCATAACTAAAATCTTTAAATAGAATGAAACATCTCAATCATTATAATCTTCATAATACCTTAATTTCTTATTATATTAAGCTAAACCCTTAGGATATATCGATCTCAAAAGGCATACCCTCTCATAAGGTTCCAAAAAACCTACTTGAACTTCCTCTTATTTTACCATTTCAAAGACAATCACATCATGATGAATTAGATTCTCACAATCCTGCATCCCAAAACCATATATTCTTAGATCATGTGGAGAAAATCAAAACATATCTTATACCTCATCCTTGGAGGATATACATTAATACCAATAAAGTAGTACAACATTGTTGAGAATAGAGGGTTATGATACATTTACCAAAGCACCCTTGAAGGGGAATGAATCATGTTGTTTCATAATTAAACAATTTTCTATATTACACTCTCCCATCCTCAAATATTTTTACCATGTGTGTAAGGAAAAAATATAATCTCTACATTACTCAATTTGTTCCTCACCAAAAAAACAATCAAATATATAGAAATGAAAGAACACATGACACATGGATTTTTACTCAGTTCACCCGCACTAGGATACATCAAAGGAGTATAAGAATAGTGATATGATATGGTATAATAAACTAAAAAAATACACTCTATTACATGGATACAAGTTTTTGGCCTTGATCACTCCATTCAATGGTGTACTTCCTTTACACGAATTTGGGATTTCTCATTACTTACCCAAGGATCACTACCTCTTCATTTTTTTCACACACTCCTCAAAGAAGGAATCTACATTTTATAGAAACATTGGTATCTCAATTTTCAAAAGAGACAAAAAAAATCCTTTAATAATTTGATATATATTAGATTCTATGATAAAATCAATGTTACTTCACCCTGACACTTTAACATAGTATGATATCAACTTCCCGATGAAAGAGAGTTATATCTTTATCTTATAAATAAACAAAATAATTTGAAGTTACTCCAAGTAAATAATAAAAATACATTGTAATTATCTTTATTTTCCCTAAATTATTCTATGTAATAATCCAGGTAATAATAACTCCATGTGAAAGTAATTTTCTTTTCCATGCAGTACCTTCTTCCACAAATAAAAAATAACACCATAATATAATTACTCTCTTTACATAATATCCTTTTCAACTTAGATGAATGATTAAACGTAATTAAATTATACAAAATCAATTTACTTTCATAAATCATGTGTATAAATAACTCTCTTCATTATGATAGATCTTTTATTCAATCTCCATCTCTTTTCCATGTATCTTTTCATTTATATTATCTGGATGTAGAAATTTAATTCCACCTCTTTCAAGAACTTTTAATGTATGATATATAAATATATATATATATCATTATTCTATATATAAGTCATTAATTAAATATTTAATATTAATCCTAATTTATCCATGATCTAAGATAATTCTAGGAATCCCACATAATTTAGTGGGGTCAAACATGACCATTAACGTCAAGTCACCCTCCAAACCCAAACAATAATTTTCTAATCTTAAATTGAAAATGAGAATATTATTTTCATATTTATTCTAATAAAAAATTTATGAACACCATCATGGCCTCTTTAATGTTTTGTTTTGAATTTGACATTGAATCTCCCAGCCTTTAAATCTACAATGTCCAAAAAAATCAATCTATTTTTAATTTAAAACTTGATTATACCATGATCTACCATGTTGTGGTGTGCGTTTATCTGTTGAATTTTACTTCTATAGGTGAAATTCCTTTTGAAATGGATTCCTACATAAAAAATCCCATATTCAGTTCATTACATAATAGTATAGTACCCATAATACCATTTTCATCGTTTGAAACCTTCTTTATCCCCATTTTATAATCTATTATCAGTTTAATAGAATGGATACAAAAATACCAATAATCCAATATCATGTTTCACACAAAAAATTTTTAAATATAAAACAATTCTTTTGTACCTATTTCTAAAACCATATATCCATTATAGTTTGACTTTTAAGTACCAAATATTAAATATTTTTTTTTTGAAAATCATTTTCATGTTTATACTTATTTAGAAAACTTGAACAAACCATGATCAAAACTTCACCACCAAAATAACTTGCTTCATGTTTTTTCTATACAAAATGGTATCCATTTTAGAATAAATCATTTTTTTTCCTCTAAAAAAATCATTTTCACCCCATGAAATACAAAACACTTTTTTTCTAATATAGGTTATAAATTTTCTATTGAAACATTGAATAATCATCTCCAAAATGGTTTGGATAGTGTCCTCTATTACTAAATAAATTCTAATATTTTAGAAATAATTCCTTGAAATGTATTTATACTTCAAACACATTAATATACTAGAATAATAAATTTATTCCTTGATAGAAACCATCTATGAAAATATTATCAAAACACTTTATGAAATCTCTATACTCTTTACCAAATCAATATCAGTGATAATCATAACTCATTGTCCCTTATCTCTATTTAGGAATCACCATATTTTCAATGCCTTATAACACTCTCCACCATCCATTAGATCTCCTTTGGATGCATGTGGGATCACCCTTTGTATTTCCCCACTCATCAACATATTAATATTTACATTTTTCAATAGATACACTCTTCTATAATAATAACCATCCATCAACTGCAAAAAATCCAATATATAAACCTTTTTTGTGACATTCTACCCCTTTGTATTTTTATCTATTATACAATAAATGTAATACTCTGATATATTTGTATACTTCCCCTGAATAAACTATAGATAATGGATAGATTATTTGTCATAGAATATCAAACTAAAAAACAAAATATATTGTATTGATATAAAATATTAAAATACAAGGAAAACATTAATACATTAGTATAATACAATAAGAAACATCATTTAAAAAAGGCACAAGTTGGATAAATGTGAAACTATATTAAATTACCAAGAAAATATAGTCATTATACTTGTGACATTACATTTAGATCATAACCCTATCCACATATATGAAATAAGTCTTAGAAATAAAATTATTATAGGCATGTTGAGGCGGAAGTGAAAGAATATAACGAATCATCTTAGTGATGTACATATGGTTATATATAGAAATTAAATCTAACCATTATATAGATAGTCGTTAGAAAATATTTTCATTAGATATGTGGTTTTTGGATATATGGTCTTTGGTTATATACAATGGGTAAGTTGTACAATTTAAAATAATGTATTTTGTAATTAAATGAAAAGATAATATTTAATTAAAATAAATAATTATAAACAAATATTGTATGTGTCACATGTTATTATAATAAAAACTACTATAAAAAATTGATTTTATATATTTCTAAAGTTAAAATAAATATTCTAAAACCAATTGATTGATAAAATTAAATTTTTATAATATGAATTATGAATTTTAATATGATGTGTTTAAAATTACTTAAAGTTAAAAATGATATTATTCAAATGAGTATTCTTTTAGGAATTATTTTTGTTAACCTTAATAAATTAAATTGATAACTTATTAATGTTATATATAATTTAATTATCTAATGTATAAAAAACATATTAAAACTTATTTAATTATTAATTGGTATGAAATGAGATTAAGAACACATGATGTTTAAAAAACTATTGTTCTATAGAAATTTTTTTGTATTTTATTCTTTCAATTAAAAGATAAATTTAAATTTTTTGGAAATAAAATTATATTAAATTAATTCAATGTTTTTATTCAACATGTTAAAATTATTTAAGAAGGTAAATTTCATTTTAGGGCATAATAAGTCATTAAGGTGAATAGTGCATGACATCGGTAAACCCTAAGAACTATAAAATATAGTATATGTATAAAATGATGTATAAATCATATAAATATCAAAATAAAAGTGTATAATGGATTTAATCTTTATCCTCCTTGGTTTTCTCCACTTTGAGTTCCACTATCTATTTAAAATTAATATTCTTTAACCACTATGTAAGGATAAATTGTGAAAATTTCACTCAACCTCACCTATAAAAAATTGTATACCCCTCCCAAACAACAAAACCATTATTTTATCTACTTTATTTATACCATTTTTTAATTACATAAATATTAATTATATTTTTATATCTTTTTATTTTAATAGGTAATCTAAAATACCTTATTTCAATGGAACCCTTACCAAGAAAGAGCATATTCATCAAATATCTAAGTTATTACTTTATTTTTTCAATTATATTCACATATCATTATTTATAAGTCCCATAGTACACTAAAATAATATTATATTAACCTAATTATACTTCTAAAAAAATTATTATACAATTAAAATATTCTATACATTACTAATTCATTATTACAACATGATTGTTTGGGCTGGTTTAGCCACCTAGATGAACAATGTTATACAAACATTACTATTTCAAAAAAGAATAAGTATAAAGATATTAATTATTAATATATATGATCTTAAATGTAAATATATTTCATGAATATGTTTTTGGAAGGATAAAACAAATTAATGATCAATATTAAGAAACTTATTGTTATGGGTAAATTACCTAAAAAATGTTCATCATGGATTATATTCTTGAAAATGACACCAATAATTTACATGAAATTAAAAATAAAGTACATAAATAATTTGAAAAATATATTATTCTAACTATACTAATATAGGAATGATGCATTTAGCTTCAATGAACTTGGACTGCCATCACTATAATAAAACATGTGTGAAATAATCAATATAAAAAACATCCGGTTTTCAATATAAGAATTAATTAATTATTATATGTGTAATTATTGTTTATAATATAAGATTATAAAAGGAAATATGTGAGAAATTTTTATTAAATATATGATTGATAAAGTTATTTTTATTACATAGGATGTTAAATCTGTTTCATGGAATAGATGAGTAAACATAGGGGTTTCTCATCTAAATTTTCCTTTCATTGAGATATGTTTTATATTAACCACCTTCTTTATTTATCTGGTATATATTTCCCTATAAATATATTATACCAGCATTTTCATTTTAATTATGTAACTTAAAAATAAATATAATTTTTCTTCTTTTATGGTATTTTGATTTAAAATTTACCAAAGTCATATTTGTTTTCTTTCCATTATCACATTGAATTCAAGAGTTTTATGACTAAATTTACATATGGGTGAATCATAACATATTTATCTCCAAAACAATATTATTTTATTCTTTTATTTTTTATTACTTTTAAATTTCCTCTTAACTCTTGTTTATAATTTCCCAAAGTGATTCTTATAAGAGAAACCAACCTTAACTATTATTTTAAGTTTATAGTCCTTATCCTTAATGTCCACATCCTCCATATTGTTTCAATGATTTACTTATCTCCAATTATATGATTTATTATGGTATTTTTCAGTGCCCTTTAATTTTATTACAAAATAAACTGACTTTTAACATTTTCAATATATTAATGTTGCTCCGAGTTTGATCATTTATACAATGTGTGAAAGAAATCACTTTTATAAACCACTAATTTATTAATAAATTTTCTAGATTTCTTCATCAATTTTATTTATGAAACTTACAATCCATTTATTTTGGGTTTTCCAATTGAATTTATATTCTCATTGTTTTATAAAATACATTTTTAAAATGTATCAAAAAATATAAAGATTGTTTCTTATTTTTTCTTCAAGTAAATTTTATTTATCTTATAAAATTGGTTTCATCTATATAAATATCTAATAATATTTCTTATTTTTTCTATGTAATATTCTCTAATGATATCATACACTTTAATTCTTTGGATGACTTATTAAAATTCCTTATAGATTTTTTCATGAAATCAATTTTTTATGGGTTAGTTATTCTATGATAGAATTAATAATGTTTTTATGACCATGTGGAACACATATGTATGATTTATTATTATGTGATTGGTGGTTCTGTTATATCCATCTAATGAATTTGGTAAATATTTATTTCTCATTAGAGAATAACATTATGCTTGGACATTTTTATTCACTTCACATCATTATGTGTGAGATTTTTTTAGGTTCACATCATGATGTTATGTTCAGAGCCTTATTTTTAGACCAATTTAAGGATAAAATTTATTACAAATTTAAAATTCCCTATGAATATTATTATAACATGTTACATTATTATATATAATTTTTCTCACTTTCCTATGCTATTATAACATCGCGGTCTGGGTGAACTAAATTGGTGCCCTGATCTAGTTTGATAGAAGACCATAGGAATGCCTCCACATATGACTGAGACTGTTGATTAGATGTGAGTGTTTGATAAGGTATGTGGGGAGAATATACCCACTTCTTCATATTAATAAACCATTGTAAATAAATAAAAAATACCCAAATAATAATAATCAATAATCAAAGATAATCATGTATCACATAACCAACACCTAAAAAATAGTAAAACAACCCCATCCAAAATATAATAAAAATTTCATGTCATAATTTTGATAAATTCCAAAGGAAAAAAATGAAGACACCATAAAAATACCCAAAAAAAGATCAAACATCAGTCTGGTCCCCTCATCCATACTCTTTCACAAATCCTAACTCATCTATCAAACATAGGGACTTTTCACTTTTCGTAACATTCAACCATGAAGTCTTTCTGGGTACCCATGTCCGCCTGAGTAGAGTGTGAGTACAAATTAGTAATCCACCATTAATGGTATCTAAAGAATTATTTATTCAAATAAAATTGTATACAGAAGTAATAATGAATAAATGACAAGTCTTAAATAAAAGAAGTTCATTATTTAACATCTTTCACGCAACCCCATGATCTAACGTGTTCCACCATTTCACTTGAACAACTAAACCTTCTTTAACCCATTATGTAAGTTTGAACCATATACCATGAGGGTTACATATTTATATACATCAAACAATTTACACCAAACCAAGTATGTGTTATTCTATGACCAGAAATCCCAAACTAAAAAGTCAAATTCTATAACCAACACCCATTCCTTGATGTGGAACTCCATGTCCATCATCATACCCTATGTCCAAAATCATCACATTGGTGTGGAATTCCATGAAAAATACCCAAACCTCAATGTGGAACTCCATGAGAAACATTCTTAAATTTTCATCAACATTTACCCAATTCCATTTGATACCTTTACATTAGTACCATAACCATACCATATTAAGATTTATTCATAACCACAACCATGTAACATATACCAAAGTCATTCAAAAATTTGGGAATACCACTTTTACCACATAACACATTTTCCCTTAATCATATCATATCAAATTTAACCTTTCTATGTTTAACCAAACATACAATACACCATGTTAACATTAAAAATATGTATACAACATGTTTAATCCCATAAACCCTGTAATTTTCTATTTAACAACTCTACCTATCATAATCAAGGTAATGGTACACCCCATATGTGGCCTTAGTCCGATTCCAGTCAACAAAAAAGGACCAAATAGGGTTCAAGAAGGGTCTAACACTTGATTTCAAAACCAAATTTATCATCTACTTACATGGAATAAAATTCACAATATAATGGAATAATTTCAAAAATTCATACACATGAAATTAAACATCAAAACTGTGGGATATGAATTTTAGACCACATACTTCTAGTTCAAAGAAACGTATACACCCAAAAACAACCCTTGATTTAAAGACAAAATAATCTTCAATTACAAATATAATAATTCCCTAGAAAAAAGGGTTAGGGGAATTGTAAGAATATAAATCAACCCACCATGGTTATTATAGAAAATAAATGTAATGGAGTGGTAGAATCACATGGAGCATCAATTCACAATCAACTATGCTTCAAACAACCCAAGAATTAAGAAGAAACACCCTTAGAGTTCTTAAGAGCTCATAGTTAGTATATTTAGATACAATAGGTGGAATGGGGATTAAAATTAGGTAAGAAATAATAAATCATAATGGGTAAAAAGGAAAAATCACTCCATTTTAATTGGCACATGGTTTGGATACATGGTTGGACAAATCGTGCACCAACTGTGCACCCTCTATCAAAGAGGGGACCAAGACACATGGATTATCCGGGCCACCCACACATTTTGAAAAACCATGTGGTGTACATGTTATCCCCAATTTATATGAGTGATATTTATCCACCTATTATCTTAGGCCTCTTTCCATGGTTCTCTAACTATTCACCACCCTCTATGAGGTATCACAATTATGGTGTTTGGTTAGTACTAATCATATACCAACTATGAAACGTACATTGAATTGAAAATTTTCCCCATTTTAATTTCCCAAACCCTTAGGACACTTCCAATACATTCCCTACCCATGGGAATTATTCCATCAATAATTTTAAAATGATTTTAAAAAAAATAAAAAGAAAAATTACCTCATCAAGCACTGGCGTCTTACTGCCTCCCATCCTTATAATAGTTCATCCACGAACTACCATCCTAAGAATAACAAAGATTACAAGGTAAAAAGGTTATACCAATTGTCCCACATATGTAGATACCAATCCCTTTTTTGCACATGATCATTATCATGCTTCCATAATACTCTGACCAATGACACGATCTTACCCCACATAACGTTCTCATTATGATCCAAAACACAAATAGGATTCTACTTAAAGGTTGAATCAACATCAATATCAATATCATAAATATCAATCACATGTAGAGAGCTATGATGATACTTACAAATTTTTGATACATGAAAATCATCAGGCATAACACTATACATATGTAGAGGATTCAATCGTTATACCATGAGTATGATCCTCTCCACAATCTCAAATGGACCAACATACCTGGGCATAAACATTCATTAATTAAAGATTCAATACTAACCCAATTTCGTTGACAGATGAAGAAATATAAGGTCACCCAATATATAATCTCAGGGTCAAAAATACATATCATCATATAATTTATTTTTTATCTATTTCATGGTCATACTCTTTTAAACCAATTAAACATTCTTTGAAATCTCTTGCATAATAATCAGTCCCAATATATCTTATTCTTATACTTCCATTCAATATAATGGTTATTTTCATGGCCTACCATAGAGAACCTCATATAGTTCCTTATAAAAAGTTTCCTGATAACTACTATTATAGGATAACTCAAAAGTTGATAAGTGTTTTCCCCAAACCCCACCAAAATATTGGACACATGCCTTCAACATGTCATATAACACCTGGATAGTACATTCTGATTTCCCATACATATGTAGATGTAAATATGTACTCAAAAAAATCTGAGTACTAGTGAGCTATACATACCTTTCCAGAAGCATGATTTAAAAAATATATCAAGATCTGAAACCATATTTTGTGGCACCCGATAAAACAACATCATCTCCAAAACATTCAATCCACCCAACTGGTTGATGTTAAAAGTATTCCGATTCAATAAGATGTGTCCTAAAATTATCAAATGATCCATATTTAACCAAATTGTTTCATTCTTCTAAAGCATCTGCAGAATACCAGCAAAAAAATCTATTGTAAAATTTTACAACTTCCATTCTAGAATAGGCAATGTCTATAATAGTCTAGAAGGTCACTAATGCTCGGCCTTCACCTGTTGATAGGTGTAGTATCATTTTAAGAAACCTACAACCACCTTTTTCATTCTTGAGCACCAATACTATCTATGAAGATCGCAATAAATCTATTTCAAATCTGGGTGTACCACCCACTTCAAAGAATAAAACTTTCACATTAGTTTTCCCCTCATACATGTAGACACCACAATGGGACCACGAACATGGATAATCTAATGTTCACCTATAGTCGAACCAAAATTTTCATCCCCACCATTAAAACTATACCTCAAGACAAGGAATTTAGAATCCATATGCTTCCTCCCCACTACTCAGTTCATAAGATAGGGATTAATATATAATGATATGAGTGGCATCAGTTCATGCTCATCTCAAACAACTATATGCATCTTTGGGAAAAAATAAATTATCTTCCCATTGTAACTGGACTACTAAACAACATGGGTACTTTTATTCTAACTGAACTATTCTAAAAAATTGTTTCCCTTCCAAGACATATATGCTAGTAAAAAATAAAAAGACTACATATACTCAACCCATATCAGTTAACAAAGGGTTCAATAATGCTACGAAAAGATGTAATTAAGGATATGATGATCATTATAAGTCATATAATTTTTACCCTGAAGATAATGTCAAGACAATTTCAAGGAACAAACCACTAGATTCCACTTGATATCATGCATTAAATAGTTCCATTCATGTTGGTTCGACTTCCAATATTCGTACACCATGAATCGATCTCCCAGTATCAACACTACCCCATGTCTGATCCCAGATGCATCACAATATGTAGTATACTCCTCTCTCAGGTAAGGAAAAATTGGAATTGGTTCAATGGTCAAGAATTTATTCAACTTCAAGAAGGTACTCTCAGAACCATTACCCCATTCAAACCTTATTCTTTTATTGACCAATCCAAAGAGTGGATCTTCCATGTGTGAAGACTCATTGATGATCCTTATGTAGTAATCTACTAATAACAAAAGAAATTTTATATCATAAAAAATATTAGGATGATCACATATAACCATTGCATGATCTTTATTAGTGTCTACTAGCACACCTTCCTCAGAGATGATGTGGATCAAAAAACATACCTTTTCAATCAAAAATTGACACTTAGATATCTTGATGTATATCATATTCTCTCCCATTGTACTTAATAAAAAATCAAGATGTTTTCAATGATATTCATTTGTTTGGGAGTAAAAAAAATCATCAATGAATATAACGAAAAAATAGTCCAAATATGGGTGGGATATTCAGTTCATACAATCCATAAACACTACAAGAGCATTTTTTTTTCCAAATGATGTCAAAATGAACAAATACGAACCATAACTAACCTTGAATGTCATATATGGTATATCTTATGTGGTCACCATCAACAAATTATTCATTTATATGAAATAAATTTTTGAGAAAACCCAAGAACCCTTCATTTGCTCTAAAATGTCATCGATATGTGGAAGTAGATACCATTTCTTAAATATCTTCTGGTTCAACTTCGTATAATTGAAAGATAAAAAACAACAATATAGATGCATAAGGTGATGTGATCAGATGAATTTATCCCTTATCCCTAAACTCCTACACTTATGTTTTAGTATCTAGAATCTCTTCCAGTTCTATTCTATATAGAAGAATATAAATTAGCTTATCTGCAAAAACTAACTCAATCATAAAATTGACCTCCATCTTGGGTGGAAACCCAAAATATTCACCAAGAAAGACATCCGGAAATAGATCCACTATAATAGGAAATACAACATGCTTTACTCTCCCATAATCATGCATATAATTTTTCTCTTACTCTATGATATCACATATTTTTAAACAAATTGGACCTACATGAAATTTTTGTATATTCCATTATCTATGATGGATATAAGTGTCACCTTTCAAAGATGTGAGACTCACTCTCCTATGGTAATAGTCAATATGTTCTTGGTACAAAACCAACCAGTCCATTCCCAGTATCTGGTAAAAATCTAACATCTATTCCACATAAAACTTCCGAAGGAAATGGTACACACTATCCTTGAGGGTATACACTACACAATGTCAGTTAGCCTCTGACCTCACCCCTACTGGCGTGTTGATCAATATAACTCCAAAAAAAATTCCATCTAAAGACCTAAAATACACACTTACCAAATGGATATAAATTTATTAGTATCCCCAATATCAAATAAGGAACTGACAAGTATGGGGGATACAATAATCATAACCTGAAAAGTAGATTCTCCTTCCTTGATACAAACTAGAGTTGGATGGATAGGATGAATCTTTCCTACCATTCTACCCTAAGATCTAGTCTTTGTCCCCTATATTAAACCATCTTAATAATATGGGTACCCTTATCCTAAAGTACCACATCAGTCATCCCAACTAGTACAACTAGTGTAACTCCAAATTCCAAACTGATATGGCATAGAAGACCCCATGCTTGTGATCTATGTTGGTCTCAGTCATTTATCACTACCCATCTATAGAGGTTTACTACAAAAATTCTACACATGCCCCATCTTGGTGCATTCTTGACACTCCAGTGGTGGCTGAATTCACTGACCACACATGTGTCCTAGCTTTTTGCCATAATAACAAACCAGTCAACCATGACCCTAAGAGGCTGACCCCATCCGCAGGCTACACTTTCTACCAAAACCCTAGTGAAAGTTCTCATAATGGTTCCTCCTACAATTAGAATACACAACACCATGTTACCCCACTAAATCTGTTTGGCCACCAACTATATCCTCATTCAAGTTCCCCTTATAATTGAGAACATGGTCCACTACCTGAACAATCTTCTTTAAATAAAATATATTCATCTGATACTTAATCTCATATATGATTCTATCCTGAAAACATCTCCTCGTAGATTCCTTATATCCTTACCATGATATAAAAACACTATAATTTAGTGAAGATGCTAGCATAATCCATCATTGACATACACCTATGGGTCAATCGTATAAACTCCATAGATTTCTCTTGCCTCAACGTCTTAGGTTAAAACTAGTCAAAGATCTTTTTTGGTGAAATCCTTCTATACTATACCCTCCAACTGCTCATCTCATGCCTAAATATCCCACAAACACTCCACTTCACCCTGTAACATAAAATCCACTAACATGATCCTCTACTATGATGTAGTATCTAGGTGTTCTAGAAGCATCTAGATATACTATATTAAGAAGCCATCTAAGTCAGTCCATACCTCTCAAGAAAATAGTGGAGGGTTCTACATTTGGAACTCTCTCATTAGATCAAACACACTCAATACACCCATCCCAGAGTATTTTTTCATAAACTGCATAAAAAGATTAAAATTATCATATAACTACCCTTTTCCCCATACCTCAGAATGAATAAGGGTTATGGAACCACCACCAATGGTGCATTCTAAAAAATATCCTCTAGTATCCCTAAACCATCTTTATGGTGGTATCTCTATACAATGACAAAAATCATCTTAGAACACATAACATATAGTATTCTAAATGTCACAAAATAGGGATCACAACTACTGATAAACAAACCTTTGTGGATAAAAATTCGTTATGGATATATTCACAACATTGTCACTAACCTTAACAATCTCTATCATGGGTCATAACTATCTTAGGAAAAACCAAATTTCAATTAACATCATCCTATTTGACACCATTTTTATATATTTTAACCTAAAAAAATAATTCAACATTCATATTAGGACCCAATATAACCATTTAAATTTATCAATTTTCAACTTAAACAATTTCAGCCTCTTTATTAGGAATTATCTTCTTAAAACCATAAGAAAACAAAAAAAATTCATTTTCCACAACCCACCAATCTTGATTTTCTATTAGTTATTAATATTATTCATGTTGTTTAAATCTAGAGTGTCTAAAATGATGCATATATACAAAAACCTCATTCCATATCAAGGCATAAGTAAAAAATCATAAATCAATAACATCACACCACATGTGTGTCAACCAAGGAGAAATAACATCCAACTATAATAAGTAATATCAAAAACAACAATTCCACTATGGGAACTTGGTTTTCCCCTGCACATGGGTTAGCTAATCCCATACATGAGCTCAATGATAAGGCCTAAAATACTCTAGACTTATGTATAACTTCTATATATAATAAATCAATAGAAAATTAAATGGATTTGATACCTCTCTAAATCATCTCATCTTTGGTTCCACTAAACCGATGCCTCGATCCAGTTTCCCTCAAGACCTTAGGAATGCCTCCACATACACCGAAGGTTTCCAACTATCACTGTTGGAGTAATAAGGCATATGGGGTGACTATACTGTCTTTTCTAGAATTGATACCCACCAAAATCAAGAAACAGTAACAAAATAATAATGATTAATAATCAACTATAATCATGAATCACATAACCAATTCCCACAACCAGGTAAAACACCCATATCTAAAATACAATAAACATTTTATGTCACACTAGTGTTAATAAAAATAGGAAACCAAATATAAATACGCCCAAAAAATCTCCAAAATGGATGCCAACATTATTTTAGTCCCCTCATCCATGCTTTATCTTAAATACCAATGCATCTTTATAACATAGGTCCCTTTCCAATATCTTGAAAAACAACCATGAAGTATTCTCATATACCCATATCCACCTGAATTGGGTGTGAGTACAAATCAGTAATCAACCACCAATGGTGTCTAATGTTATATCTTGTATAATAATAGTATATGTAGAAGTAATAATGAATAATAGACAAGAGATCAATAAAATAGGGTGCATTATGTAATAGTTTTGACACAATCCTTTGGGATCTCTTGTTCCACCATGAAACGTGAAACACTAGAATTAACCCACACTATTTCATAAGAATGAAGCATATACCATGAGGGTCACATACACATATGCATCATAAAATTTAAACCAAATCGAGGATGTGGAATTCAATGAATAAAAATCTATACCTACACTGTGAAACTCCATGACCAACACCCATGCCTGGATGTGGAATGTCCTGACCAACAACATCCCCATGGTTTGGAACGCTATGACCAACATCCATACCTCGATGTGGAATTCCATGAACCACACTTTTTCTTCATCAACATTTACCCAATTCTATTTGATACCATTATATCAATTCCACAACCAGACCATATTACAATTTTTTATAAACACAACTATGGATCATAATCACAAGTAAATCAACTTGTGGGCATATCCCTTTAACCATTTAAAATATTTTCCCTCAATCATCTCATATCCCATTTAACCATTACATGTTATAGAAAACAAATAATACACCAAGTTACCATAAAACACTTTCATAAAACCATTTTAATCCCACATACCCATTGTTTATCCATTTCAGAACTCAAATCATCATCAAGGAAATAGAACACCCTATGTTTAGCCTTAGTATTGATATACCCATCATCAATGTACCCAGTGAGGTTTATAAAAGTTCAAAAACAACATTTCATCACCTAATTTATCATTTCCTTTGAAGGAATCAAATTAAGAACATTATGATAGAAGAGAACAACCACATACATATGAAATAAAATATAACGAATATGGTATATGACTTGTATACCACCTGACTCAACCTCGTATACATGTAGTCATCCAATAAAAAACCATTATTCAAGCCCCAAAAACGTCCAATTACAAATCAAATAATTCCATAAAAACAATGGTTTATAGGGTTTAGAATAATATAAAATTGACCAACATGGTTTTTACATAAAATTTAAGAATGTGGAGCAGTAGAATCACCCATAGCATCAATTTACAACCAATAGTGCCTCAAACAACTCAGGATTGAAGGAGAAACACCCTTGGAGAGCCTGAGATCTTTTATTTATGACCCCTAGTTACTAAAGGGGTAATGGGTAAGAAAATTGGGTAACAAGAATTAATGTATGAGGGTAAAAATAGTAAAATAATCATATTTTATGATGTGTGTGGTTTGGACTCAAGATTAACCAAACACTATGCCAAATATTTAGAACCCTCTATCTAAGAGGGGGCCATGATGAATGGCCTGTCTAGGCCACCCGCACAGTTTGAAAAACTATCTGGTTGTCATTTTCTCACCTTTATCCAATAAGAGGCTCAAGCTACTTAGTTTCTTAGGCCTCATTTCATGGGTTGCTAATCATTCACCTCCCTCCATAAGGTTTCATGGTTATTGTTCATGGTTAGTACTAACCATTCAACAACCATGAAACATACACTATATGACATCTTTTCCACTATTTTCATATCCCAAACCCCCATGACACTCCTGAGACCTTCCCTACCCTTGGGAGGAATTCCATAAATCATTTTAAAATTATTTTATCCAAAATTTTAAAATAAAAAATTCCTCATCAAAAAAAGTGATCTTACAGTAACATTCCATGTCTAGTCATTATTGTTTTATGTCTCCTCATTCATTCTTCATGACATGTGTTGAATTTTTAGGAGTTTGTATGTTCAGTTATTATTATGTATGAAAAAATATAATGATTTAATATTCATTTTAATCATATATATCTCACATTCTTATGATGTATCCCTTTATGAATCATCTATAAGTTTCCCCTTACTAAGAGTTTAGGCTCATTCATTTTGTTTTCCACTTACCTAAGAAACTATATTCAAGACTATGTGAAGAGTAAGGTTTTATATAGATATTTTTAAGGGATAGATCAAATTAATAATGTGTAATAAGATTTTGTTAATAGCTGATATCCAATGACACATAACCACTGTGTTATGAGATTATGTGATTATTTGTGATATGTATTGTTTAAATTATGAAATGATGTAAAATATATACATGTTATGCTTGGTTTTCTTGGTTGGAATCATATAATAGTATAGTAATTTATGGGGATTTCTTAAGTGAAACCAACATAAATTAATGTTTTTTAAACCAAAAGTGATATAGGTTGAACCAAAGATATCATATTCTATAATTATGGTTTCTTAAAATAAGGAATTATATGATGTTATGTGAAAAATTATTTAGTTTCTCACTATGTATCTATTAAAATATTATTTTTTATCAACCATAATTAATGAATTTTGGTTTTCCATGAAGAATAGCATTAATGATGGGTGTGATTAAAAATATAGTGATTCTCCAAATGAATAATCAAACAATATAAGATATGGATTTAAAAATATTATGGTTATTCCTAAACAACTAAATCATGTTAATATTAGAAAAATGAACTTGGATAAAATTATACACACTATAAATATGATAAAAATAAGGTTTTATAGATGTTTAGTCGATAAATACCGTAAAGGTAAAAGGTTACACTTCTTACCATTCAAAAATGTATGAAGAAGCACATTTTGGGAGGTATGAAAAGAAATATGAAGCTCTTTAAAGTGTGGAAAATGAGGGTATAGAGAAAAAAATCACTAAGAAAAAAAGTGAGTAGTTTATTTAATTTTATAAAGAGAAAAAAAATCTTCCTAGGGCACCACTAGAAATTTAATGTTTTTAATATTGAGAGGATAGACACTATTAAAATAAATTCACAATTTTTTGAGATAATAAGGAAAATAAAACTCAAAAACCTATGACACTAAGGGAAGAAGGAAAGGACTATGAAATTACTACTATTGAAATGTATTGTGATAATGAAGTGGTTAAAGGAAAACTTAATATTTAATTTAGATCTGAAAATGTTTTATTTAATTTTGGTTCTTTGTATTATTTCTTATTAGGAATTTTTTTTAAGAATGTTGATTCACCACCTCAAAATTTGGATATTTAATTATTAGGGAAAACACCTAGTGTAATGCCCCGACTACAGAATCCCAGATCCGGTGCATTATTTTAATACATTGGCATGATCATAAGGAATCACGTCTGGAAGGAATGATCAGTTTAGTAGTCTTAGAAAATAGATAACATGCATGAAAGTTACATTAAATATTCAAACATAAAACAAAAAATAAATAATCTATTGAGAAAAAAATTATTCCCCAAGATTAACCCTCCATATAAAACATAATATTCTTCATGGAATCCTGGGAAAATAAAACATAATAAAGGGGTGATCTCAGATGCTCATTAAGGGTAAATAATTTAGCGGAAGCTATAAAATTTTAAGGAAATATGTGTAATAAAAACACAAGACTTTTAACCATAAACATGAACATAACATGGAGAACAAAAATCAAAAACTACCATATAAACTTGAACATGGTTATTCTACTAGTAGAATAATCACTTGTAATAATTAATTTCATAATAAGGTAATGCCTAACGCCGAACATCATTAACATATAGTCAAGGTCTCGTGCAAAGACTAAAAATAAAATTTTTGTCCAGGCCTTATTCCAAGACACTACTTTGTCTTGTGAGACCTACCGATGCATCGAGGGGCTGTAGAGGGTCCCACCCATAACTTACTATGTCCACTACATTCCTTATATGAGAATGTTGAAACCTAACATTAACATTCGTATTGAAACTAGCATACGAAATGTTAATACATCAACCATAAACCATGAAGGGTATAAAAATAGCACATTCATATTAAAACATATCATAAATCATTAAATAAAATATGGAATATTTTATTATAATAAATCAACCTTAATCAAGAATAATATTCAGTTAAGGATGTTGGCATAGCTGAAAATGATTAGTAAATATTTTTGAGAGAAATATCCATTTTTATGAAATCATTTAAAAGTACAAAATTTATAAAGGAAGTAATTTAAAATATATTTTTGAATCAAATTTTCCCATTCCACTTAAATTTTTTTAAAGGAATTAACATTTTAAAACAATCATGTTCATATAAATAAATCCTTAAAACCGTTTTGAAAACATGGACATTAATGATAAATATTTAGAAGAATAAATATTTAAAACATTTAAAATGAAGTTTTAGTTAAATATTACCTTAAAAGAGTCATTGTGAAATATATTTTATGAAACATGGACATGGATAGTAAATATGTCCCAAAAAATACTTACACATAAACAATCTCGGAAAATAATGAGATTGAGGAATTAACCCTTACCTTTCACTTTCCTTCGGTCGAGGGTACGTTTAACCACATGTATAATGGCCATAGTTTGTTATTGAATTATAAAAGAACCATATTTATATTTATTATATCCTACATGATTCATTTATGACTTTATACTACTCATTTAATAATTACTTCCTGGTAAAATTAACATTTCGGGTAAAAAATACTTTCTTTATCATACGTGTTTTAACTTATTTTTCTTGATCATATCATTTAGATCATAATTAAAATACTTCCAAAATATAAATAATTATTTATATATAATATATATTTAGAATATAAATATGTATAATAGATATATATATGAAATGGATGACACCATTTATGGACACAGTAGGCCGTACGTACTCATAAATGATGTTTCTGTTTTCGTATCGTATTGAACAGAAGAATGTGAATAAGAAATATGTAAGTACCTAAATTCATACACAAAAACTCTCTCTCACACACACACACATATATATATATATATATACATTAGGAAATATTATTTCATATATTACATACTTATTAATAATATATATTTTTATAATCATCGTTGAATAGTGAACGTGGAAATGAATCTCATCGCAACGTGGAGGCGGTAAGACGTACATACACACGAGCGATGATATCATTTACTTAATAATTAAAAGGTGTCTAATTTGATGGTATATTAATTTTACAAAGAAAATGTCATGTTATTTTTACTATATATATATATATAACTCATTATTATATCCATATAAATAACATAGTGTTGAATAACAAATTACACCACGACGTGGAGACGGTAAGTCGTACGTACACATGCATGGTGACACTATCATTCATAGGATGAATAGAATAATGATTATAGTTTTACCATATTTAAAATAATATCACATTATATATAAGGTACTAGATTTATTATTTTGGTAAGGAAATAACAACGAAAGTGGAAGTGGAAGAAGAAAGGAACTTTGAAAGAAGTGATAAAATAATTGCCTCTTCTTTGGGTGTTTCCTTTTGATTTGGACAAAAGAGCTCCATAGGATGGATTTATGCTCAAGCGAAGGCCTCTAGGTTGATTTAGGGACTTTTTGGAGGAGATTTGGGCAGGGTTTGGCCGAGCCAAATGGCTTTGGAGGTGTGATTTTGAGAGAAGGGGAAGTACCCTTTTTTAAAAGAGGTGAGGGTCACTTTAGGAAAATTTTGACATATTATTTTATTATAAAATAATTTTCGGTTTATAATGTTTTCAAATTGATTTATTGTAAAGATAAGGTGGGTATATGTCTATATCCCCTCAATCAATAGGTTTCAGACAATTTTAGGTCACCATATAAACCCTATATTTTAGATTTATCTCTTTGTTAAATAGTTTAACTTTTACCATGTCCTCTTGTATTATAATATTAAATGGTAGATAAACTTACAATAAAAATCCAAGAGAACCCTCGTGATTGATTATTGATATATATAACCTTATTTAAGTACTTTCGATGGTACATAGATTTTTAGAAATATTATATCAATTAATAATATAGTATTTTTTTAAACACTCATTTATGACAATTTTGACACTATTTGGTATTTTGTTTTTGTTAAAGTCATAAAAACTTTATCACTTCAAAAAAAATTATTTAATCAACCCTAAAATTTTATATTAACCTAAAATATTCGTGGATTGCATAAAAGGCCTCAATTTAAATTTATATTTATATTTATAATATCCATTATTTTAATCTCTCATTGATAAAGTAATTATGGCATCATCATTGTGTCATAAATAAATCTAATTATTTAATATATAAAAATTATAAATAAAATACATCTATGTATGAAGTATTTTTACCTTTAAAATGAATATTTATAGTCTAATTTGTCTTATGTACAACCTTATATTAAAAAAAATTAGTTATTAAACTTTAAATTTTACACTTTTAACTCATCTTTAAATAAAATAATAATAAATGTCTTAATCTAATCCTATTGGACCATAAATATCATATTTTATTCCTATGTTTGGTTTTGGTTGAAATAAAATTATCCAATACAATTAGGTAATGTGATAGGGTAATTATAATATCATTTTTACCTTTAATTACATGATTAACTTTTAACCGTGGTAAATAAAAGTCAAAAGTTACTATTCATAAAAAATTATTTTCAGATTATTAAATCAAATTTTAATTATTAATTTAAACCATCTATCTCATATTTTTGAAATTAAATTCATAGAATCGATAAAATTATGTTTTACGCAAATTTGCAAATGTCCCTAGAAGGTCGGTAAAAGATGTCAAGAAGTTCAATAAAATTTTATACATATAATATTTTTATAAAATGACTCCAATGAATAACATTGAAATTATATAGGTATTTTATATATCTATTTTAAGATAAAATAAATTTAAATAAAATAAATAATTATTTAAATAAAAATTCAGTTTTAAACAATAATGTAGTCTTTTTCACAATTCATTAAAAATGGAAAGTTTTCAGAAAAATACAAAAAATTCACATTAATATAATTTTGATATTACAAATTAAAAAATTAATTCCATTTTACCAAATTCATAACATATAAGTTGCATTAATTAATTTAAAATTAATTTTCTTTGTCGAAACCAAAAAAGTAAAATTTTAAAAATAAAAAACTATCAAAATATTAACATGTGTTTATGTAAAATTTAAATGTGAAATTACTTATAATAACCCAAATTGTAATAAATGATAAAAATATAATCTAATTACACTTCCCAACCATTAAAATTCTTAATTTAACACTATAAATTATTTTAATTAAAAAAGTTGATTTCAATTAAAATTTAGCATTTTTCACTATTCATCAAAATATGAAAGTTATCTGAAAAAAAAAATTACCCAGACTAAATTTTTATGTCATTCTTCTAAAGAAAAATTTAATTACATTAAATTGATAATATAAAAGTGTCAAATATTGGTTTTAAAAAAGGGTTCGCCATTAAAAGGTGGTAAAATTTCATTTTTTGTAAAATACTTCTTTTATCTAGAAAAAAATGAATTTGTTCTTATATTATTTCTAAGAAACAAAAATATAGATATTGAAATTATATTGAATATATAAAATTCAAAATTCATTTAATACTATTCAAAACTGCTTTATGAATGGCTAGTTTGGTAAGTCATGGTGCGCTCGAATTAGGTGTTGGTTGTAGCGCAAGTTAATGAATAAATTTGAAGAGATAACATATTATGAAATCATGGGGTTTTACATTATCCCCTATTTCAATAAATTGAGTCCTCAAAAATTGAAATTGTTATTCAAAAATAAATGGTTAAAAATAGAAAAATACCTTTGTAGAAAACCCACATCAGAAATTAGGTTAATAAAATTTAGTCTTAATACGAGGGATTGAGAAATGAAAAACTCACCTCCAAATTATTATCTTGATTAATAGAACATTGAAGTCAATTAGAGACACATAATTGAGGGAAAACATAAATATTTATTGGGAGTGATTTAGGTCATCAATCACAAACAATTGTAAAATTGAGGGCCTTAAACCCATCAATATATGATGATATAAAATATCATCGGTTCAAGAAAATATATGATATTAGGATAAAACGTTTTTATTTTTAAGATCACTTCCCTAATGTTTAAGAATTAATTGATTCATACAATAAGAGAAAAAAATATACTTGACAAGTAGAGTTCCATCCTTCAACTAACTTCTACAACAAACACATCTTTCACTCCAAAAGATAATAGAATTCAAAAATATTCTATTTATCCTAATTGTATAGGGTTTTAAAAAATAAATTTTAAATTTGTCTATCATATCAATTTTAAAAAAAAAACAACATTATACAAACTAGGACATCACGTAAGCCAGTGGTAGGTGTTGCACCCTTGTCGCCCTTTAGTTTCGAGTTCAAGTCTCATGGCCCTGCCGGACACGATGGGTTGTCACCAAACCTGTGAGTTGTTCTTTTTATAACAATCCAAAAATAATCTTAAGAAATTTTTAAAGCTTAAAAAATAGTAACCAATGTCCAACTTAATTCATTCCTATTGTTATACTTATCCAAAATACTTCTGTCTAAACTCACAGTCCAAAAATTTATAAGGAAGGTAAACATATTGAACATCTCTTTTTCCACATAAAAACATGTGAATACCTTCATCATGTATACTCTTAAAACATGGTAACACCCTGAATTACCATAAAACCTTTCTGATTACATTCATGCTTCCTTATTCCTTATAGAATATTGGATATAAACTTTATATCCAAAAATTTTGTAAACTACAACAATAATGGAATAAAAAACATTAATTAGTTTTAAAGTAGTCAAGAATGTCGAATATAATTTATCCAAATCAATAATATCTTATTCCAAAATAACTACATCAGAATCACAACCATATTAAGTTTTATCTTTCCTTTAACCATGTATTTTCCAAAAAAAAATTAACTTGATATTGTGTCACTTTTCTTAGAACCATATAATCTCAAATCCTCAATGAAATAGTACTACAGTACAATCCTTATTTGTTTCCATAATTCATATAATCGGTACATTGTTGATATAACACTCAAATGAAATAATTATTTAATAAAAACTTAAGAAAACTAGTAAGTCCTCTTCATCTATGGTGGTATCATAACTTGATTATTATCCTAAGCATCATTTCGGGTATACTCAGATTATTTGGAAATTGATTTGTGTAGAGTCCCAACTTCTTGAAGATGAAGCATTGTACATTTGAAACCTTTTTCTTACCCTTGAAGCCACGTACATGGTGTCCTTTTTCTCTACACTTATAACAAAATCACATTCCCTTCAAGAATTTACCAAGGTAATTCTTTCCATAGTTATCACATATGAAAAAATCCTTCTTTCCCCTCTTCCCTTTATCCATATTTCTGTCTACCATCCTTTTCTTGTCTTGTTTCCCTTAAAATTCATAGGAATCAAAGAATTTATTACTTATCTTATTAACATATGATATTATTTCTTCATATGATGAGAACACATGAGAGACTCTTTCCTTCTAAATGTGGGATTAATTCCATGAATGATATGATCCATCTTACTCTTTGGATCATGTGTATTGTTGGAGTTATCTTCCTTCTACTGGTCTCCATTTCTAAATGATGACATGCAGTTGGTTATATCATATCATAATGTAAAATCCAAAAACTACAAAACTTATCATCATTAATTGAATATTTTAACACATCAAGTATCATAATCATAAAAATGGTTTCTCTGATGACATATTTAATCATAAATCCTTCATAATAGTTTTTAAATAAAATTTGAATTATCATTAGCATACCCCCCAAGTGTGTCATAACCAAAAGTGCAGCAAGGCCCTTTGTCGTGTACCGGGATACTAAGAGTCAAACTTGAAACTTCTTATCAGTTTTTTCACTCTAAGGTACACCTATTCCAGAGCCGCCTCTACTTGCTATTAACCATAAAGGGATGAATTTCATGGAAAATACACAAAATCTATACATTACCAAAATTTTAGAGAGTTTTTCTATACTAATCTTCAAATTCTATCTTATGGTAATGCTCTCTAATTAGAGTTTTTCTAAATATAGTTTCCAAGATTTTTACTAAAATTCCTCTTATACCAACTGTAACGCTCCAAAACCAAAAGCTCGAAGTCGGTGAATTATTTTAATACATTGGCATGATCACAAGGAATCATGTCCTAATGGACCGATCAGTTTAGTAGTCTTGGAAAATAGATTACATACAGGAATATTACATTCCACATTCAAACATAAAACACAACATAATTAATCCTTTAATAATTACATTATTCTCCTAGGTTAACCCTGCATATCAAACATAATAAATTTTATGGAAACCTGGGAAAACAAAACATAATAAAGGGGTGATCTCAGATGCTCGGTAATGGAAAATTATTTAGTGGAAGCTATAAACTTTTAAGGAAAGATGTGTAATAAAAACAAAATCCTTTTAAACATAAACTTGAACATAATATAGAGAAAATAAATCAAACATTACTATAAAAACATGCACATGGATATTCTACTAGTCGAATAATCACATGTAATAATTAATTTAATAATTAGGGAATGCCTAATGTCGGACATCATTACCACATAGTCAAGGCCTCGTGCCAAGACTAAAAATAAAATTTTTGTCCAGGCCTTGTGTGAAGACACTAGTTTTTCTCATGAGACCTACCAATGCATCGAGTGGCTATAGCGGGCCACACCTGTCACTTACTAAATCCACTGCATTCCTCGTATGAAAATATAGAAACATAACATAAACATTCATATTAAAACTAGCATACGAAATTTCAATACTTAAACCATAAACCATGAAGGGTATAAAAATAGCACATCCATATTCAAAAATATCATAACTCATTCAATACAATATAGAATATTGTATTATAATAAATCAACTTTAATCAATAATAATATCAAGTAAAAGATATTGATATGGTTGAAAATGAACTAAAAAACATTTTGAGAGAAATATCTCTTTTTGTGAAATCATTTAAATGTCAAACATTTATAAAGGAACTAATTTAAAAGATATTTTTGAGTCAAAGTGTCCCATACCACTTTGAAACTTTTGAATGAAATTAACATTTTAATACATTCATGACTATATAAAAAAATCCTTAATACCATTTTGAAAACATATACATTAATGAGAAAGATTTAGAAGAATAAATATTTAAAACATTTAAAATTATTTTTTAGTTAAATATTACCTTAAAATAATAATTTTTAAATGTGTTTTATGAAACATAGACATAAATAATAAAGATGTCCCAGAAAATACTTACAGATAAACAATCTCGGATAATAATGAGACTGAGGAATTAACCCTTACATTGTAGTTTCCTTTGTTCGAGGGTACATTTAACCTCTTGTATAATAACCATAGTATGTTATTAAATTATAACAGAACCATATTAATATTTATTATATCATACATGATTCATTTATGACTTTATACTACACATTTAATAATGATTTCCATGTTAAATTAACATTTTGGGTAATAATCACTTTCTTTATCGTACGTGTTTTAATTTTTTATTCTTGATCGTATCATTTATATCATAATTTAAATAATTCAAAAATATAAAAAATTATTTATATATCATATATTTTTAGAATATAAATATGTATAATATACAGATATATGAAATGAAAAACATCATTTATGAAGATGGTAGGTCGTGCGTACGCATAAATGTTGTTTCATCTTTCATATCATATTGAACAGAAGTAAGTGAATAAGATATATATAAGTGTATATATATAGTAGAATTATTATTTCATATATTAAATACTTATTAATAATATATATTTTGATAATCATTTTTGAATGGTGAACGTGGAAATGAATCTCATCGCGTCGTGGAGATGGTAAGCCGTACGTACACACGAGCGACGATATCATTTCCTTAATGATTAAAGGCTGTGGAATTGGATGGTATATTAATTATTTAGAGAAATTATAATGTTATTTTTATTATTTATATCCATATTACCCATCATTATATCCTTCTAAATTACATAGTGTTGAATAACAAATTACACCACGACGTGGAGACAGTAAGATGTACGTACACACACATGGTGACATTATCATTCATAGGATGGATATAATAATGATTATGGTTGTAACATATTTATAATAACATCATAGTATCTATAAGGCACTAGAGTTTTTATTTTGGTATAGAAATAACAAATAAAGTGAAATTTGATGAAGAAAACAACTTTGAAAGAGGTTATAAAATAATTACCTCTTCTTTGGGTGTTTCATTGTGATTTGAATAAAAGGGCTCCTTAGGTTGGCTTTTTGCTCAAGGGATGGCCTCTAGGTTGAATTGAGGTAATCTAGGAGAATATTAGGTAAGGGTATGGACGATACAAATGGCTATGGAGTTGTGATTTTGAGATAAGGTGAAGTAACCTTTTATAAGAGAGGTGAGGGTCACTTTAGGAAAAGTTTGAAATATTATTTTATTATAAAATAATTTTCGGTTTCTAATGGTTCTAAATGGATTTATTTCGAAGCTAAGGTGGTTATGGGTTGAAATAATCTCAACCAATAGGTTTTATACAATTTTAGGTCACCATATTTTCCCTATATGTTAGATTTAACTCTTAGTTAAATAGTTTACCTTTTACCATGTCCTATTGTTTTATAATAATAAACAGAAAATAAAATTACTATAAAATGCCAAGTGAACCAAAAGGGGTTAATTATAAATATATATAACATTATCTATGTACTTTTGACAAACCTTATATTTTTATAAAAATTATATCAATTAATAATATAGTATTTTTTTTAAAAAACTCATTTAGGTCAATTTTGACACTATTTTGTATTTTGTTTTTCTTAAAGTTATAAAACCTTTATCATTTCAAAATAAAATTAGTTAATCAACACTAAAAAGTTATATTAAACTAGAAAATTCTTGCATGGAATAACAAGCATCAATTTACATTTATTTTAATATTTATAATATTAATTATTTTAATCATTCATCAATAAAGTAATTACTGCATCATCATTGTGTCATAAATAAATTTAATTATTTAATATCTAAAAATTATATATAAAATACCATTATGTGGGAAATATTTTTATATTTGTAATGAATATTTATAGTCGATTTTAAATTTTTTATAACCATATATTAAAAATGGTTTAGTTATTAAACGTTGAATTTAACACTTTTAACTCATCTTTAAATAAAATTATAATAAATGTCCTAATCTAATCCAAGTGAACCAGAAGGATCATATTTTATTTTTAAGGTTATTTTTGGTCGAAATATACTTATATAATAGAATTAGGACATGTTTTAGGTAATTATAATATCATTTTTACCTCTAATTACCCTATTTACTTTTAACTGTGTTAAATAAAAGTCAAAAGTTAATATTCACCAAAAATAATTTTCATCTTATTGAAAAAAAATTTACTTACTAATTTTAACCATTCCTCTCAGATTTTTGAAATCAAATTCAAGGAAGTGGTAAAATTAAGTTTTACGTTAATTTTCAAATGTGCCAAGAAGGTTGGTAAAAGACGTCAAAAAGTTCTATAAAATTTTGTAAATCTAATTTTATTATAAAATAACTCCAATAATTACATTTAACTTATATAGGTTTTATATATCTATTTTTTACTTAAAATAGATTTAAATAATATAAATAATTATTTAAATAAAAAATTGGTTTTAAATAATAACGCAGTGTATTTCATTATTCATGAAAAATTAAATGTTTTCATAAAAATACAAAAAATTCACCCCAGGCTATTTTTTATATTCTGAATTCAAAAATTAATTATTTTTTTACCAAATTCATAACATAGAAGTTTCATTAATTAATTTAAAATTAATTCCTACTATCAAAACCAAAAAGTGGGTTTTTAAAAAGTAAAAACTATCAAAATATTGACATGTGTTTATGTCAATTTTAAATATAAAATTACTTATAATGACATAAATTTTAATAAATGATAAAAATATAATCTAATTATACTTATAAACCATTAAAATTCATAATTTAAAACTTTCAATTATTTTGATTAAGAAAGTGGTTTTCTATTAAAATTTTGTATTTTTCACTATTCATCAAAATATGAATGTTATAAGAAAAGTACCAAAAAAAATTCCAAACTAAATTTTTAAGTCTTTATTCCAAATAATATTTTATTTTCATTAAATTTAATATATAAAAGTGTGGAATATTTTTTTTTAAAAAGGGTTCGCCATTAAAAGGAGGTAAAATCATATTTTTTTAAAATACTTCTTTTTTCTGAAAAAAATGATTTTGTTCTTATATTATGTCCATTAAACACATAATATGGATTCTAAAATTATATATAGTATATAAAATTCAAAATTCAGTTAATAATATTCATAACTGATTTTTTAACGGCTAGTTTGGTAAGTCGTAGTGTGCTCGAACTCGGTGTTGCGTGTAGCATAGGTTATTGAATTACATTGAAGAGATGAATTACTATGAAATCATGGGGTTTTAAATTATCCCATACTTCAATAAATTAATTTCTCTTAATTTTAATATTTTCTTCAAAAATAAAAGGATAATAATAGAAAAATACCTTTGTAAAAAAATCACATTGGAAATTGGGTTAATAAAATTTATTCTTAATAAGAGGTAAAGGGAAATTAAAAAATCACCCCTGAATTATGATCTCGATTAAAAGAAAATTGGTGAAAATTAGAGACACATAATTGTAGGGAAAACGTAAATATTTATAGGGAGTTATTGAGGTCATCAATCACCAACAAGTGTAAAATTGAGGGCTTCAAATCCATCAATCTATGATGATTTAAAATATCATCGTTTCAAAAATAAATAAGGTATTAGGATAAAACATTTTTGTTTTTAAGATCAATTCCTTGAATTTTAATTTATTAATTTATTCATATAAAAAGAGGAAAAAAAATATATTGGACAAGTAGAGTTCCATCCTTCAACTATCTTCTACCATATACTCATCTTTCACTCCAAAAGATAATATAATTCAAAAATATTCTATTTATCCTAATCGTATAGGGTTTCAAAAAAATAAATTTATAACTCATCAATAATATCATTTAAAAAACTAAATTATATAAACCAGGAAATCACATAGGCTAGTGGTAGGTGATACACCCTTGTCTCCCAACAGTTCTGGGCTCAAGCCTCGCGGCCTTTCTTGACAGGATATGTTATCACCCAACCTTCTGGTTGTCATTTTATTACAATCCAAAAATAATTGTAAGAAATTTTTTAAGGTTAAACAATAGTATCTAATTTCCAACTTAATTCATTCCATCTTTTAGACTTATCCAAAATACCATTGTCTAAACTCACAGTTTAAAATTTATAAGGAAGGTAAACATATTGAAGATCACTTTTTCCATGTAATAACATGTCAATACCTTCATCATATATACTCTTAAAACATCATTACAACCTGAATTACCATAAATCGTTACAGATTACACTCATTCTCCCTTATTCCTTATAGAATACTGGATATACTCCCTATATAAAATAATGTTGTAAACTCCAACAATAATGGAATAAACAAACAATTAATTAGTTTCAAAGTATTCAAGAATATTGATTATAATTTATCCAAATCAATCATATCTTATTCCAAAATAACTACCTCAGTATCAGAACCATATTATGGTTTATCTTTCCTTCAACCATGTATTTTCCAAAAAAATTATTACTTCCTATTGAGCCACTTTTCTTAGAACCATATAATCTCAAATCCTCAATGAAATAGTACTGCAGTACAATATTTATTTATTTACATAATTCATATAACCATTACATCATTTATACAACACTCAAATGAAATAATTATTTAAAAGAAATATAAGAACACTAGTCATTCCTATTTATCTTTGGTAGTATCATAACTTGATTATTATCCAATATCATCATTTAGGGAATACTCTGATCATTTGTACATTAATTCCTTTAGGGTCCCAACTCCTTGTAGATGAAGCATTGTACATTTGAAACCTTTTTCTTACCCTTGCAATCACATACTTTGTGTCCTTTTTCTCCACACTTATAACAAACTCCCATTCGCTTCAAGCATTTACCAAGGTGATTCTTTCCACAGTTATCACATATGGGAAAATCCTTCTTTCCCCTTTCCCCTTTTCCATCTTTCTCTCTACCATATTTTTCTTCTCTTTCTTCCCTTCAAAGCAATAGGATACAGAAAATTCATTAACTATCTTATTAACACATGATATTATTTCTTAATATGATGAGAACACATGGGATACTATTTCCCTTCCAAATTTTGGCTTAATACCATGAAATATATGATCCTTCATACTCTTTGGATCATGCATATTGCAGGAGTTATCATTCCTTCCACTAGTTTCCATTTCTAAATGAATACATACATTAGGTTAGATCATATCATAATGTATAATCCAAAAACTAGAAAACATTTCATCATTAATTGAATATTTTCATGTATCTAGTGTCTTAATCATAAAAATTGGTTCTCTCCTAACATATTTACTCATAAATATTTCATAATGGGTGTAAAGAAAATGTGAATTGTTTTAAGAATATCCCCTAGGAGTGCTGTAACCAAGAGTGCAGTAAGTATAGTTGTCATGTACCAGGATACCCCAATTCATGCTCGAAACTCCAGGTCTAAGTTTTCACTCCTAGCTATATCTATGCCAGATATGCCTCTACCAGCTTGTATCCAGACATTGATGTATTTCCTAGAAAATACAAAAAATATATACATTACCAATATTCTAAGATGATCTCCTATACTAATCCTCAATGTCTATCTTAGTGTAAGGATCTCTAATCAGAGTTTTTCTAAATATAGTTTTTTAAGGTTTGTACTGAACTTCCTCTAATACCAACTATAATTCCCCGACCCCAAAAGCCCGGAACTAGTGCATTATTTTAATACATTTTCATGATAACAAGGAATCAAGTCTCAAAGGACCGATCAGTTTAGAAGTTTTGTAAAATAGATTACATACAAAACCATTACATTATACATTAAAACATAAAACAAAACATAAATAATCTGTTGATAATGTCATTATTCCCCAATCTTAACCCTGCATATTAAACACAATACACTTCTTGGAATCCTGGGAAAATAATACATAAGAAAGGGGTGATTTCAGATGCTTAGTAAGGGTAAATAATTTAGTGCAAGCTATAAAATTTTAAGGCAAGATGTGTATTAAAAACAACAGCCTTTTAAACATAAAAATAAACATAATATAGAGAAAATAAATCAAACAGTACAATATAAACATACACATGTATATTATACTAGTTGAATAATCACATGTAATAATTAATTTCATAATGAGGGAATACCTAACGTCAGACATCATTACCACATAGTCAGGGAATCGTTCCAAGACTACAAATAAAAGTTTTATCTAGGCCTTTTCCCAAGACACTAGTTTTTCTCATGAGACCTAATGATGCATTGAGGGGATATAACAGGCCCCACCCGTCACTTACTAAGTCTACTGCATTCCTCATATGTAAATGTAGAAACATAACATGAACATTCGTATTAAAACTAGCATACGAAATGTCAATACATCAACCGTAAAGCATAAAGGGTATAAAAATAACACATCCATAGTAAAACATTTCCAAACTCATTCAATACGATGTGGAATATTTTATTATAACAAATCATCCTTAATCAAGAATAATATCCAGTAAAGGATGTTGACAAAGTTGAAAATTATCAGAAAATCTTTTTGAGAGAAATATCTTTTTTTGTAAAATCATTTAAAAGTCGCACATTTATAAAGGAATTTATTTAAAATATATTTTTGAGTCAAAGTGTACCATACCGATTTCAATCTTTTGAAAGGAATTAACTTTTTAAAACAATCATGTCCATATAAATAAATCCTTAAAACCATTTTGAAAACATGGACATTAATGAGAAAGATTTAGAAGAATAAATATTTAAAACATTTAATATGATGTTTTATTTAAATCTTACCTTAAAAGAATCATTTTTAAATGTATTTTATGAAATATGGACATAGATAATAAATATTTCCTAGAAATTACTTACACATAAGCAATCTCAGATAATAATGAGATTGAGGAATTAACCCTTACCTTGCACTTTCCTTTGGTCGTGGGTACGTTTAACCATCTGTATAATAACCATAGTATGTTATTAAATTATAATAGAACCATATTCATATTTAATATATCATAAATGATTCATTTATGACATTATACTGCACATTAAATAAGTATTTCCATGTAAAATTAACATTTCGGGTAATAATCACTTTCTTTATCGTACATGTTTTAACTTGTTCTTATTGATCCTATCATTTAAATAATAATTTAAATAATTCCAGAATATGAAACATGATTTATATTTAATATTTATTTATAATATAAATATGTATAACATATAGATATATGAAATGGAAAACACCATTTATGGAGATGATAGGATGTACGTATGCATAAACGATATTTCCTTTTTCATATCATATTGAACAGAAGTAAGTGAATAAGATATATGTAATTACATAAACACACACACAAACACACACACACACACACATATATCTCTAGTATAATTATTATGTCATATATTATATAATTATTAATAATATATGTTTTTTATAATCATCGTTGAATGGTGAACGTGGAAATGAATCTAATCGCATCGTGGAAACGATGAGCCGTACGTACACACGAGGGATGATATCATTTCCTTGATGATTAAAAGGTGTGGAATTGGATGGTATATTAATTATATAGAGAAAATATGTTGTTATTTTTATTATTTATATACATATTACTCATCATTATATACTTCCAAATAACATAGTGTTGAATAACAAATTACACCACGACCTAGAGACAGTAAGTCGTACGTACATACGCATGGTGACATTATCATTCATATGATGGGTAGAATAGTGAGTATGGTTGTATCATATTTATAATAACATCATAGTATGTATAAATTAATTGAGTTATTATTTTGGTATGTAAATAAAAAATAAAGATAAAGTCGAAGAAGAAAAGAACTTTGAAAGAGGTGATAAAATAATTACCTCTTCTTTGAGTGTTTCTTATTGATTTAAACAAAAGGGCTCATTAGGATGGATTTATGATCATAGGAAGGCCTCTAGGTTTAATCGATAGATTTTGGGAGGATATCTGGGTAGAGGTTGGATGAGCCAAATGGAATTGAAGATGTGATTCTGAGAGAATGGAAAGTACCCTCTTATAAGAGAGGTGAGGGTCACTTTCGGGAATGTTTGAAATATTTTTTTATTATAAACTAATTTTAGGATTATAATGGACAAAAAATAATTTTATTTGGAAGATAAGGTGGGTATGGGTATAAAAAACTTAAACCAATAGGTTTTAGAAATTTTTAGGTAACCATATTGACATTATATTTTAGATTTAACTCTTAGTTATATAGTTTAACTTTTACCATGCCCTCCTCTATTATAATCATAAATGGTAAATAAAGATCTTATAAAAAAAAATAACCACAAGTGGTTCATTGTTGATATATATAATATTATCTAAGGAATTTGGCCGAACCTTAGATTTTTATAAATAATGTATCAATTAATAATACAGTATGTGCTTTAAATCTCATTTATGTCAATTTTGACATTATTTGGTATTTTGTTTTTTTAAGTAATAACAACTTTATCACTTCAAAAAACAATTTATTTATTCAACCCTAAACTATTATATAAACCTTTAAAATTCATGTATGTCATAAAAATACTCAATTTACATTCATTTTTAAATTTATAATATCAATTATTATAATCCTTCATTGATAAAGTAATTATTGCATCATCACTGTGTCATAAATAAATTTAATTATTTAATCTCTAAAAATTATAAATAAAATACCATTATGGATGAAATAGTTTTATATTTCTAATTAACATTTATATACGAATTTATCTTATATATAACCCCATATTAAAAATATTTTTTTTATTAAACATTGAATTTATCAGTTTTTACTCTTCTTTAAATAAAATAATAATAAATGTCTGAATCTAATCGAAGTGGACCATAAGGATAAAATTTTATTCCTAAGGTTGGTTTTGGTCAAAATACAATAATCCAAAATACTTAAGATGAGTTTCAGTGTAATTATAATACCATTTTTACCTTTAATTTCCTTATTTACTTTTACCCGTGGTAAATAAAAGTCAAAAGTTACAATTCACCAAAAATTATTTTCATCTTATTGAACTATATTTTACTTACTAATGTCAATCGTGTCTCTTGGGTTTTTGAAATTCAATTCACAAAAGAGGTAAAATTGCGTTTTATGTAAATTAGTTAATGTGCCTAGAAGGTGGGTAAAAGAAGTCAAAAAGTTTAATAAAACTTTATATATTTAATTTTATTATAAAATGACTCCAATGAATTACATTGAACTTATATAGGTATTATATATCTATTTTTACTTAAATAAAATTAAATAAAATAAATAATTATTTAAATACAAAATCAGTTATAAACAATAACGGAGTGTTTTCACTATTCATCAAAATTTGAAAGTTTTCAGAAAAATACAAAAAAATCACCCTAAGATAATTTTGATATTATGAATTCAAAAATAAATTCTATTTTACCAAATTCAAATCATAGAAGTTTCATTAATTAATTTAAAATGAATTCCTGTTATCAAAACCAAAAAGTAGGGTTTTAAAAAGTAAAAATTGTTAAAAGATTGACATGTGTTTATGTCAACTTTAAATGTAAAATTACTTATTATGACCTAAATTTTAATAAATTAAAACAAATATAATCTAATTATAATTACAACCCATTCAAATGCATAATTTAACACTATAAATTATTTTGATTAAAAAGGTTTCTTCAATTAAAATTTAGTATTTATAACTATTCATCAAAATATGAAAGTTATCTGAAAAGTACCAAAAAATTATCCAAATTAAATTTTTATGTTATGATTCTAAAGAATAATTTAATTTAATTTAATTTAATATATAAAAGTGTCAAATATTGGTTTTAAAAAAGGTTTTCTCATTAAAAGGTGGTAAAATTTCATTTTTTGAAAAATACATCTTTTACCTAAAAAAATGTATTTATTATTATATTATTCCTAAGAAAAAATAATATGGATTCTAAAATAATATTTAGTAAATAAAATTCAAAATTCAGTTAATACTATTCATAACCTCTTTTTGAACAGTTAGTTTGGTAAGTCGTGTTGCGCTCGAACTCTGTGTTACATGTAGCGCAAGTTATTGAATTACTTTAAAGAGATTACATACTATGAAATCTTAGGGTTTTAAAACTATTGGTATGTTGATTGAATCCATGGTATAAAACTCATATCTAATCGATATTTTTTTTGAAGATAATTCATTTAGATCTAGTTCATATTCCCTTGGTAAAATTTGATGGGATATTTTATAAAGATTAGATATCCCTATATAGAGATCATATCAAATAAGAACCCATGTATTCTTATGTGGTAAAAATCATTTTATTTTTATCCTAAATGATTTTAAATGGCATTAAGTATGTACCCCTCTTGATCCCAGCTATTTTGGAGGTGTCTGGGGCTTGGTCAGAGTCCAGAGCTAGGTTTTAGGGGTTTTTTAGGTCTTTCACCCAGTTTGGAGAAACTATGTAGGGTAGGACACATAGTAGGACTAATCGTGAAAGGAGAGGCAGTATCTTCTATGCTGTTTGAGAAACCTTGCAATATTGGCCACATGGATGTGCGTCAAGTCTGAGAAATTATATACTTTTAAAAGATAGTTTCCACACAGTTACTATATGGTTAGTCAAACTGTGTGTGGTAATGTGCAATGTGCTGGTTGGAGACAGTGAGCAAAGAATAGTTTCTGAACGGTATGGGAAACCGTGTAGATAAATCGTGTGACCCTGCAATGTGGGTTTTTTTTATTTTAATTAATGTTAAAATTTTCTTTTAAACCCAATTGGGGTTTTCATTTAGTGGATATCATCCCTTACTATGGATTACTCCCTTTAGAAACCTGAGCTATGGATCGATCCTGAATCATCGTACAACCACTATTTCAACCATAGATCATCTCATCAGATCAGTATTATTATGTCCTACAATGCTTTTTATCCATATTCAGTTCTTCTTGGAATCGATTGCACTATTTTATTTTAGTCACATATTCCCTAATATTTAGTTCTTCGTCTAATCATTAGATATCTCCTAAATCAGGAAAAATAAGGACTTGATAATGGATGAGTTCTCTAAACCGAGTTGAGGTAGGTGTTCTATACTTTTCTTTGGATTTTCTGGAGATTTTTGGGCATTCGGCTGATATGCCGCCCGCTAGACTTCCTGACGCAACCCTGTTTTTTTAGAGTGCTACTTTTAGTAGTCTTAGTTCGAAAAAGGGAGGATGAACGTAGGTTCTGTTTAGGTGAGTTGACACCCGTTTCTTGTTTCAAGGTAACCCAAGGGGTGTTCCTTATAGATTTAACCCATTTAAGATTTTTTGAACCACCCAAGGGGTGTATTCTTGTGATTTCCTAGATAGAGGATTCTTGTTAATTCCTTAATAGAATTGAATAGATAACCAAGGAGATGTACCTCCTCCCTTATTTGTGATATCATGTTATACCATGCCTATTTAGTTTAAATTGTATTGTTAAATGTGAATAAATGGGTTTGTATACCCATGTGGTAGATTAAATGGGTGTGTATTACATGATTTGGTATACTTATGGGATGTGATAGATTATATGAGTGGGTATACTCTTATGTTTGAAATTTTGTTTTGTTAAATATTCTAAATGCTTGATTGAATGGTTTGATATATTCCATGGATTTCTCCCCATAGATCTTGAATGTGGTAGTGGATGTCTTTTGTTTACTCTGTCCCTTGGGTCTTGACTCTGTGGGATGCCTCGGGCCATGCCACTCCATGGATCCTTCTGGCTTTGAATTGTGTAGGACATGTCAGTACACCAGATCCAAGGACTCCAACCAATGCGTAGACTGATTTTCCACTGGGATGCCCATGGGAATCGATATGGATGCCTTGGATGATCTCCTTAGATCTGAACCTTCATGTTATAGATTCATTTCATTGATTATTTAGGGAATTACACCTTGGATATGGTCCTTGGGATCTACATTTCACTCTACGGCATTGTTGTGAGATTCTTTAATCCTTATATAGTATAGTTGTGTATAACATGACAATGATGGGAGTATGATGAGGTTGTGTCACCTGGTTATTTGTTAATCTGCAATGTTAGGATCTAAGTCTGTTGTGGGTAGCCTTGATGGCATGATTAGTTCACTTATTGTAGTAGACGTATTCAATGGGAATTCCATTTACTTTACATATTCATTTACATTTACTAGCACTTTTTTATTTCTATTTGAACTGTATTGACATGGGTGGTTTCCTACTAGTATGTTTAGCTCACACCTTGTTTAGAACTCCCTAGGGACTGAAATAGATTATATGGTTACAGGTGATGATAGGGGAAAGCAATCTAGTATGGGTGGTTGACTATGGATTTGGATTAAGGGAGCATGGGACCAAGATGCTGCTTGTGATGTGTGGATAACTTTTTGGTCCTTTTTACTTTTTGGGAAATCTGTATTGTAGAGTATTTCCTTATACTATTTTGGTTGCTTTATAGACACATGTATTATCTACACCACTTTGAATATGATACACTTCTTGTTGTTGATATGTATTCTCATCTTGCTTGTTCTATTTGTTTAGTTGACTGATTTTTACTTCGCTTATGGTATTTATCATGTTTGACTTCTATTGTGACACTCTAGTAATGAGGGAATAGTCTCCCCACTGAATCACCTAGGCCCTAACTACTATTCAGTAGCCTTGGGTCTTTGGGGAGCTGCGCTTGAGGCCATGTGGTCAACAGGGTTTGGACCACTGTTTTGGGTGCAATCTATGTCTAGTGTGTTACAAAGTGGTATCATAGCAGGTTTTTTTAAGGTTTTCCTTAATATTTTGCGACATTAGACAGGGATAGGAATTAAATGGTATTTTTAATAAACTATGCCTAGGAGTATCTACCCTGTGTATGGGGAAATCCAAATGGCCTCAAATAGATTTCTATTTTTCTGGATTTGATGGTTACATTTGATTCAATTTCACAGAAGGATGATGTACATGATTTCTTCTTTTACTATAGATGCAGTTTGGTGTTCTATTTGAATTGGAACCTGATGAGATGAGAATATTTCATATCGTTCATCAAATAAGTGCTTTTTAGAATCACATGTCTGGAATTTTTTCATGCCATTTAGGATATATTAGATATTTCATGTGTTTGTGATACTTGTTGTAATATATGTGCCTACAGTTGTGTTAGTTTGAGTGAAATATATATAAAGGGTGACATAATATTCCAATTCATAAGGAGTATGGGACTTATGAATTAATAAGTGACAAAATGATGGAATGTAAATTCTAAGGAACATGATATATGTATGGTTTGAATGGGAACCTAGTTTGGGTTCGTGAGGTGTTATGGGCCCTCATTGATTCAGAATTGGTAACCCATGGTAGAATTTCTTGGATAAATAAATATGAAATGGAAATGGTAACATGAAATTATGGATAGAGACTAGAACTAGACCTAGATTTTGAGTCGAAAAGATGCATAGTTTCTAGTTGATAGATGATATTTCTTTATACAGTCCTAGACATAGGAGTAGGTTAGGGTTTGACTTGGTTTGTAGGAGATTTTTGACCTTTCCTATAATTTTGATACATTTGTTTTGATGTTATTAATTTATGAGGAATCTGTTTGGAATTGTAGATATATTCCACCATGATGACCTATAGAGGCACAACTCTAGGGAGGTGATTACCATACTTTAGAGATGGTGGGATATGAGCCACTGATTGATCCTCTGTTAGTGATAATTGAATAACCAGGGGATATTTCAGACACATGTATTGAGGAAAAGATCCACAAAGGCTTATTTCAATATATAAAAACCTTCCAGGGACCACAATAGCCTATCATGACTATGGATGAGATGATATGGGTGTTCCAACAACAGCATCCTACTATGTTTTTAGTGGATGGAGGACCCTAGGATGTAGAGATATGTCTTAAGACCATGTTATATATTTTTGAGAATATGGAGATTTCCTCTTGGTGGAGGGTCATGGTCATGACATCCATGCTATGTAGATTGGTAAAATGAGGGTGCAATATTTTTAACCAGGATGGCGGGCTACAAAACATGGGTCCGTCTGAATTCCAAACCCGATTCTACAATTAATTTTACCCTGCGACTTTGTGAGTAGAGTGGGATAGTGATTTCTTGCGTCTGTAGTAGGGAACAGTGATGATTATGGAATGATTAGCATGCTTTAGAGAGTTGCAGCATTTTGAGCCTATGTATCTTATTGGTGAGATGTCGTGGGTGAGATGCTTCGAGCAAGGTCCGAGACCTGATATGAAATATCAGGTAAATGTTTTCAGGTTTAATTATATCATTGAGATTATGAATCATGTGCTGATCATAAAGTGGGACCAGAGGGAAGGTGTGGGTACATAACATTGGAGTGTTGGTTCTTAACCCAGTGGATCTACGTCTTCAATAAAGGAAGCACCATTGTGAGGCTTACCATGAAATGAGTTCTAGTCAGGATGTGGTGGTATGCAGCTTTTTGTATTACCATCATCATGGTAGGAGATCCATGTGATGAAAAAATGTGACCACAACCCAGTTGAGTTCTAAACTTATGGACGTATGGGGCACATACAATGGTTCTACAGGACCTTCCCTCCAGCTGCGAGTGGTAGGGTCTCAGCTCCGACATATGGTTCAGGAAAAGGTTCTTCAGCTCCACGTCAGGATGGGAGATGGAGTAGTGTAGGTTGGTTAGGCCAGAGCAGTGGTGGTCAAGGATGTGGTATCCATACACTGGGTACTCAACGATAGTAGGGTGGATCAGATCTGGGTAGCCAAACAGTTTCACAGAGTCGTGGAACAACTCAAACTTATGCAGTGCAACAAACCCAATAGGATCAGGATCCCATACCATCTACAGGGATATGTATGATCATATTAACTTATACTATTTCATCTTCTCTTTTTTATAGAGGTGTGTCACATTGTTTTATATCTTCATTGGTGGTTAAAATACTTGGGCTAATGTTTTTTATTTCTGAGTGTGATTTGATGCTAGAAACACAATTAGGATTCAGAATGGGTGATGTGCACTAGTGTATGGAGTGTCCCCTTGAGTTCAGAGGGTGTCAATTTATTTTGGATCTTTATATCCTTGAGATGATAAGGTTGGACATCATCCTAGGGATGGACTATTTAGCATATTATCAAGTGTACGGTGATAACTATCACTGAAAGGTGACTTTCACATCACCATAGGGAGCAGTGTTCATTCACAAGGTTGAATGGGATGTCCATATAAGCCGAACTAGACCCAATCATTATGGGATGGGTAGGTAGATATCACATATTTCCAATTTGTTTTTGGATGATCAGTGGTGGAGTCTAGTGGACTTCCCTTCAATATTTAAGCACCACAGGGATGTATTTACTAATAAATTATCTATATTACATCCTAAGATAGAGGTGGAGTTCCCTCTCAAGCTAGTTCTAGGAGTTTCACAATTATCAATTCCTCCTTAGAAGATGGATATGATGGAGTTATAGGAGCTTAATAGGTAACTAAAGGATTTGGTGGCGAAGGGGTTTATTCGAATAATACTTCTCTATGGGATTCGTTGGTCCTTTTTATGAAAAATAAATACAAAACACTTAGGATTTGTGTGGGATATCAGAAACCAAACCAACTAATGGTTAACAAATGATATTCCTTTCCACAAATAGATGAAATGTTCAATCATCTTTAATGAGATTGAGTGTTCTCAATGATTTATTTGAGGTCATGATATCACTGGGTATGTTTTCTACCTATAGACATACCTCATAATAGATTTCGTAGTAGGTATCTGTTATATTATTATCTAGTTATGTCGTTTGGTCTCATGAACACTCTAATGGTTTTCATGGTGCTAATGAACTATGTGTTCCATCCTTACATGGACTCATTTGTTTTGGTTTACATGGAAGATATCTTGATGTATTATCACAGTCAACACGACCATGAAAACCATCTTGATATCATTTTTAATACAATAAGAGAGAATTAGTTATATGTTAAGATCACAAATTGTCACTTTTGGATGGACCAGATTCACTTCCTGGGTCACTTCATCTTGGATACAGAAGTATCAGTGGACCTAGAGAAGTTGATATCCTTAGTTTCTTGGGAATATCCCATGATTTTTTTGACATACAATGTTTCTTGGGGATATCTGGTTACTACATGTGTTATATACAAGAAATATCATTCTTATGCATGTCATTGAAATTCTTGACTAAGAAGGGTGTGAAGTTTGTTTGGTCATATTCTTTTGAGACAACCTTTCATGAGCTGAAAGGGAGGCTAACATGAACACCAATCCTAATACTGCATGAGTAGGGAAATAGTTGCACAGTTTACTATGAAGCTTCAGTTATTTGGTTGGGGGAAGTGCTAATATAAGGATATCGAGTCCTGGCATACGGGTCTTGGAAGCTAAGGCCTCATGAGAGGAATTACTCTGCTTTCGATCTAGAGTTAGCTATAGTTTTACACGCGTTGTGATGTTGGAGACACTATTTACCAGGAAAGTATTTTTTTTGTATACACAGACCACAAAATCCTCAAGTATATATTTATGTAGCATGATCTAAATCCGAGGTAGTGAAGGTTGGTGGAGTAACTAAAATCCTTCAACTTCGAGCTTGGATACACACATGGTAATGGGAATTATGTGGCTAATGCACTGAGAAAGAGAACCCAGATACATGTAGTGCAGTTGGAATGTAGACAGTGGAAACTTATGGTATTTTTCTCTAAGATGCATCTGGAGGGTCCTAATAGGCAAGGGAAGACTTTTCTATCACCATTATATGTGACCTCTACCCTACTGTATAGAGTTAGGATGAGGTAGATATCATTTTCAAAAGTCCTAGTTATATTGGTGTTTGTGGAAAGCAAGGACCCTCCTCCTTGTTGGACAGTAGGCAGGGATGATATCTTGCATATTCATGGACACATTTGGGTTCCAATGGATACATGTGAGGAGTTGATGCATGAGTTTCATGATTCAACATGATAATTGAATCTCGGTTTCATTGTGATGAGTCGTGACTTACAACATCAGTAATAGTGGTCGAGTATGAAGAGAGAGTTAGCAGGTTTTGTTACGAGGTGTTCCACATGTCAGCATGTGGATTCAAAAAATCTATGGCTAGTTGGGATTTTATAGAATTTATCTATCTCTTAGTGGAAATGGGATGACGTCATGATGGATTTCATGGTTGATTTGAAGAGGTATCCTCGAGGTAATGATGATATGTTGGTTGTTGTTGACAGTATTATAAAGGTCTCTCATTTCTTGTCGATCAAGGAGACCTTAAGTATTTATAATCTCAAAAAAATGTATACCTGAGAGGTGGGATGACTACATGTGGTCCCACATAATATAATTTTCTATAGAGGTCCCTAATTCACTTCTTATTTCAGGAAAACAAAATTGAGTGTGTTGGGTACACATGTTATTCTAAGCATAACATACCACCCTCATACTGATAGCTAATCAGATTGTACGATACAGGTTCTAGAGGACATGTTGTGAGCATGCATCCTAGATTTTGGGGGCTCTATGGGGAGGTGTATTCCCCTAGTTGAGTTTTACTACAATAACTGTTTCTATATGAATATATAGATGGAAGTTTAAAAAGATTTATAAAGTAGGCCATGTCGTTCTCCCTTGTGCTAGTTAGAGGAAGGTGATGCAGCTTTACTGGGACAATATATCATGGAGGACACTTATGAGTAGGTCCAGTGGATATATAAGCATATGTTTACTGCACCGTGTCAATAGAAATCATATGTCGATCACCAAAGATGAACCCTAGAGTTAGAGTTTGAGGATCAAGTTTTCTTGCATATTTTATTGAGGTTGGGACATAGGTAGATCATGAGAGAGAGTAAGCATTCACCCTGATATGTTAAGTCATTTGAGATTATGGAGAGAGTTGAGTTGGATTCCTATCAGTGGAAATTACCTCAGAGGTACAAATTCATGCATGAAATCTTACATGTATCTTAGATTCAGCACTATCACTCAGACCTGTCTCATGTTTTTTTAGCCTGATGAGGTTGAACATCAGGTCGATGCATCATTTGAGGATCATTCAATTCATATCATGGATAAGAGCACAAAGGTTTTCTATCGCTGGTCAGTTTTTCTAGTACGGGTGTTATGGCAGCACTTCCATTTACAGGATGATACCAGGGATTGGGAGGCCAACTTACATGCTAAGTGGCTAGATTTGTTCATAGATGAATCTTGATCACCATTCAGAGAGCAATTTGGGGATGAATTTCTATTATGTGGGAAGATTGTAAGAACCTGTGTTTTCATATGAGGTATGGATCCTTTTATTTTTTCTTTAAATCATTTCATATGGCCTTACATATGAACCCTTATTTACCAAAGAAGTTTTGGAGGTGTACATGGATTGTTCAGAGTCCAGGGCTAGGTTTTAGGGGTGTTTTAGGCCCATCGCAAAATTAAGTGAAATCATGTGAGGTAGGCCACACGGTTAGACAAACCATGTGAGGGGAGGTAGTAGCTTCCACACAGTTTGAGAAACCATGCAGTAGAATTTTCATGGATGTGCATAAATTATGAGAAATTTTAGACATTTGACACACAGTTTCCACACGGTTACCAAATAGATAGTCAAACTGTGTGGGGGTAACCAAGAAATGTTCCCCTTTGAGATAGTGACCTGAGAATAGCTTCTGCCGAGCTTGGGAAACTATGTAGATAAACCATAGGAGCCTGTTTTTTAAAAAAAATTAAGTTAAAATTTTATTTTAAACCTATTTGTGTTTTTCTTTCAACAGACAAAATCCCTTATCACAGAGCTCTCCCTTTAAGAACCTAAGCTAGGTATTGATCCCAAATCGTTGTATGACCTCTGTGTTGACCGTGGATTATCTCATTGGATCAATATCAATAAGGCAAACAATCTTTCTTATCCATATTTGATTATTCTAGGAATTAATTTATCTATTTTATTTTAGGCTCGTATACTCTAATATGTCGTTCTTTGTTAGTTTTTTAGATAACTCTTAAATTGTGATGAATTAGGATTGGATACTGGACAAGATCTGTACTACAAAGATGAGGTTGGTGGTCTATGATTTTATTTGGATTTTTTGGTTCTTTTCAGGCATTTGGATGATATGATACCCACCAGACTTCCCAGCACGACCCCATTTTTTCAGGGAGCTACTTATAGTAGGCTGAGTATGACCTAGGTAGGATACATGTAGGTTCTATTTAGGTACATTGACACCTATTTCTTGATTCAAGGTCACCTAAGTGGTATGACTTATGGATATAACCTATTTAATCTTTTTTAAACCTCCAATGGGTGTATTATTGTGATTTCCTATATAGAGGAAGCTCGTCAATGCCTTAATTGAATATATAGCTCTCCTAGGAAATTTACTACCTCCTTTTATTGGGATATCTTGTTTTAACTTGATTATTATTTTTAAATTGTATTGGTAAATGTGAATAAATGGGTGGGTATACCCATGTGGTTGATTAAATGGAAGTGGCTTACATGAGTGGGTATACTCATGGGATGTGATGGCTTATATTAGTGGGTATACTCTTATGTTTGAAATTTTGTTTTGCTGGATAGTATGAATGCTTTAATGAATGGTTTGATAGATACTGTGGACTTCTCTCCGTATATTTTGAACATGGTAGTGGATGCTTAGTGTTAACTCTTCCCCTAGGGTCTTGATTCTGTGGGATGCCTCGGGACTTTCTACCTAATGGATATAGCTTTCTTAGACTTATGTAGGACATATAGGTTCACATTCTCCTTGGACTCCAACCAATACCTAGACTAAGTTTCCACTAGGATTCCCATGGGACTCGATCTGGATGTATTTCCTGATCTCCTTAGATGTATACCTTTATGGTCTAGATTTATTTCATATATTTCCTTATATGTGATACCTTGGATCTGCCCCTTGGGGTCTACATTTCACTATACGACATGGTCGTGAGATTATTGTGTCCATATACAGTGTGGTTGGGGATTAATTCACATTGATGGAAGTATGCCATGGACATATCACCTAGTTCTTTTTTATATCTACGTTTTTAGGAGATGACTCTGTTTCATGTTTCCTGGAGGGGATGTTTAGTTTACTTATTACAATAGACGTATGTAATGGGCATTTAAGTTACTTTACATGTTTTTTTACACTTTCTAGTACTTGTATATTGCTTTTAGAACTATATAGAATTAGGTGGTTTCCTACTGGGATGTTTATCTCACACCGTATTGGGTCCTCCATGGGGACCAAAATAGATAATATGGTTATAGGTTATGATAGGGGAAAGCACCATAGTATTGGTTATTGATTATGGCTTTGGAGTTGGGAAGCATAAGAATAAGTTAAGGCTTGTGATGCTGGGATAACGTTTTGGTATTTTGTAATTTTTGGTACATCTATATTGTATTGTAATGACTTGTACAATTTTTGAATCTTTCTTGACACATGTATAATTTCCACCATATTTTATATGAGACACTTATCGTTATCTGTATGTATTCACGTCTTACTGGTTCTATTTCTTCCAATGACTATAATTTACATCGCTGCCTCTATTTACCATGATTTACTTCCATTGTGATACTCTATTAATGAAGGAATAGTCTCCCCATTGACTCATCTAGGCCCTCACTGTTAGTCGGTAGCCACTGGAGTTTGGGGAGATACGCTTGAGGCATTGGGGCCAACCGGGTTTGGATCACCATTTAGGGTGAAATCATGGTCTAGGATGTTACATATCAATTGTTTAGAAAATAAAATCTCATTTAATATACCAAATAATCCCACTATCAAATTTCAATTCAAGGATTATTATGAACATCCTTTGAATAAATCTTCCCTAATATGAAGATTGATACCATGTAAAAATGGATCTTCATTTAAAATTGTTTGTGTAGAGATAATTATTTAATAAATTACAAATTTTATGTTGGATGTGGATCAATATGATTATATTTATATATTTTTTTTAGATATTATCATAACCAATTTTGTTAAAATATTGGGTTGCGAAAGATTCATGAGAATGAACTTGTGAAAGGTATGCCTCTAAAAATAATAAATTATTATAACCCTTTGTGGAAGAATATTTTTCTAGGATGGTTTCAATATATACCAATTAGGAAATAAAAGGCAAGCTCCACAATCATAACCAATATAATAAGCTAGGTAACACATTATAAATTATATCTCGAGTCATATTAAGAATATTATCTTCGATCCTCATTGGTAAAATAAATTAAAATTTTGAGGATTCAATTTATTAAATGGGGGAGAGTGTAACACCCTAATATTTTAGTACATATATCCATTTAATAAGATATATGTAATAGACTATTTATTTCCCACACAAAGATGAACTAAAAAAATGTGGTGCATTTTATGTAGATAAAATATTAATGTTTTATAAAAACATGAATACATTTTTAGAATACAATATAAAACAACATTATGTAATTTATAAGTGGAATAAAAATAAAAGTATATACAAGTATCATGAACATATAATAATTATCCTCATGATATTACATAAATATCATAACCATGATCACAACTATTGAAATAAGGAAAATTAATAAAACTATTATAGTCATGTTGTGGAAGAAGAAAATGAATATATTGAATGATCATAGGAATGTACATAAGGACATATATGAGAATGATATTTGATCATTATATATGTGGCCATTGGAAATATGACCAATGGATATATGGAAACTATAAATATTGTCATTAGATATATGGTTATTGATTATATCCAATGGGTATGTTAGAAAATTTAAAATAATGTAATTTTATAATGAAAAAGGATAATATTTAATAAAAAATTGTCTTATAAAAATAAATTTTATTATGAGTTACATATTATTATTATAAAAATTATTTGATGTATTTATAAAATTAAATTAAATATTTCTTAATTATGGATCCATAAAAATAAATGTTAAGAATATGATTAATGGATTTCAATAAGATGTTGTTAAAAAAATTTAATGTGAACTACTAGTCTTTTTTAGAGAACTATTTTTTAATAAATTGTCTATTTTTACCATAATAAAGTAAATCAATAATTTTTTAATGATAAATATAATATAACAATTTATAAAAAAAAATATATTAATCCTCATTTAATTGGGAATTTAAATGAATTAGGATAAAGAACACATTAAGTTAAAAAAAAATTGTCTATAACAAAAGTTTTTTTCATAAATTGAATGTTTTAAATTAAAAGATAAATTTAACTTATTTATAATATAATTTATATTAAATTAAATCCAAGTTATTAATTATAATTTTAAAATTATGTTATAGGATCAATATCATTTTGAGTCATAAAAAAGTTATTGGGGGTGAATAGTTCCTGACATTGGTAAAGTGTACAAACTATAAAATAATGTATGTGTTTAAAATGATGTATAAATTGTATAAAAACAAAATATATGTGGATACTGGATGCAATCATGAGCTTGATTGGTTTTTTTAACTGATGTGTTAACTTTCCATTGAAAAAATGACCATCTTGAACCATTATGTGTGGAGAAATTGTGAAAATGACACTCAAATTTATCTATAAAAGGATATCTCATATGTACCTAAAAAACAGATCCAAGAATTAAGTTATATCCTAAATAAATTACTATTTCATCTCTAAAAAATACTTTATATATGATATATTTCTTCTGGTAACATGAATGAGTTTAAAGGCTTCGTTCCAAAGGAACCTGTGTCAAGGAGAATCGAATTTATCATGTAAGAATTTAAGTTCTTCCCTTTCCTTTTCAACTACTATATCATATAAACCATTTATATTTATTATAATATAATATAATTATATAATATTAAATTTATTATTCTTAAAATAAAATGTTAAAACCATTATATTACTCTATACTCTTACTTTTTAACTTGCATAACATGTTCCTGTTTGTAGTGGTTTAACCACAAACATGAACAATTCCATACCAACATCATGATTTTAATGAGTAATAAGTATATGGACATTAATAATGATAATATATGATATTAAAGAGTAATTTTTTTTTAATATTTTTATTTAAGTATGGAACAAAAATTAATGATCAATACTTATAAACTTATTATTATTGTAAAATTACTAGAAAAATGTTTTTCATGGATTCCATTCTCATGAATGATAATAATTATTTATATAAAATTAAAATGTGAATATATATATCATTGGAACTAAATGATTATACTACCTTTAATAATATGGGAATGAATAACTTGGTATGAAATAACCAGGACCAAAATCATAATTATGAAAAATGTACGGAATAATAAATATTAGAAGCCTCAGATGATGAAAATAAACATTAATTATTTAATAAATGTGTAATAAATGATTATAATATGAGTCAATAAATGATAAAATATATAAATAAGGTTCCTAAATATATATTTATGTATTTTATGTTTATTATAATTGATCTCAAAGTGCTTTCGTGGAACATGAGAGGAAAGGTAATGGTTTCTTGTCAAAATATTCCTTTCTTTGGGATATGTTTTATATTCACTAACTTCTTTATTTTTGTGGTGAATATACTGAGCTATAAATATATGATACCCTATTTTTAATATAATTAATGGGATTTATAAATCCATGTTATGTTCTCTTTTTAATGGATTTTTATTAAAAATTAACCAAGCTGTAAGGGTTTTCATTCTAATGTCACATTGAATTCAATATTGTTATGACTAAATTTATAACTTTAGAATCTATATGATATTTCTATCCAAAACCAAATATTTTTTCATTTCAACTATATTTTTATTATTTTTATAATTTCTATTTCTATTTAACATCTCATGTGGTTTATAATTTTCAAAAAGTGATGTTTGTAAGGGAAGCTGACCTTACCACTTCTTTTTGGTCAGAAATATTTATCTTCTATATCCATATTACTAATGTAGTTTTATAGATATACTTATATATACTTCTATGATTTATTTATTCCTTATTTATTTTACATTAATTTCTTCACAAAAGGATTCTTCTTTTAATGTTTTTGTTATGGCCATTCATCACCACAATTGTCTATTTTTACAAAGTGCGAAAAGAATATCATTTTAAAAGTTTTTTGTACTAATGAATTTTCAAAAAATATTAATTAATTTTATTTAATAAAAATATTCTCCATGTTTTCATAATTTTATAATAAAATTAATATTAAATTTTTTATAAAATATATTATTTGGGGGTATTAAAAAATATAATGTGTATTTTTTCTTCTTTATCTTTGTTAATTTAAATGCTCTTATAAAAATGTTTTTTCATCTATTTAAATTTCCTTTAATGGTTTTCATGTTTCAAGGGAATATGAATTAATGATACCCTCCACATTATTTCCCAAGATGGATTATGATAATGTTTTATGGATGGTATAATTAGACATTTTTCTTTTTAAATATTAGTTAGTCTATGATAGAATTATGAATTTTCAAATGATCTTGTGGTGCACACATGTATGGTCTATAATTATTTGATTAGTGGGTCAATTATTTCCATCTAATGAATATTGTAACCCATTGTATCTCATGAGATAATGATGTTTTGTGTGGAAATTTTTATTATTTTCACAACATCATGTGTCATAATTTTTTTTATAATCACAACATCATGTGTGGACATTATTTATACATTCACAACTTTATGTGTGGGACTATTTTAAGTTAGCCTTATCCACATTGTTTTGAATTTTTATGCTTATTCTACTGTCCTATTTCTATGTTATGTAATTTTTTTTCACTTTCCTATGATATTATTCATGTCTCATCATTATTGTACCATGTATCCTCATTTCTGCTCCATGGTATGTTTTGAAACATTATGAGGTTATATATCCCTGTATAATTACATATGGAAAAAATAATGAATCCCTGATCTTTCTAATTTGATGTTTGTATCATGTTCATGTTTTCTGAAATATTTATGATATATAACATTATAACCCACTAACAAATTTTCTCTTACTGATCATTTGTGCTCAATCTTTTCTTCCACTTCCCTAAGGAACAATATATAAGAATATATGTTCAATGAAGTTTTATTTAGAGATATTTGTATGAGGTTTTTAAGTAATAATGTGTAATAATATATTTATGTATTTTATCACCCAATAATCTAAACATATGGGTACTAGTATTCTGGTATTACTTTTGATATGTAATGATTAAATTATAAAATGTGTGTAAAATATATGGTTATTAATTTTGGGTCACCTTAATAAATCCATATCTAAAATCAAGCTACAACTATTCCAAATAATGTGTATTTTATGGTGAACTTATTATCTACCTTTAACAAAAAACAAGGGTTGTATTAGACACATATTTTCTCTTTACTCTATATATATCACTAAAATTAATAAGGTTATCTGCATCAACATTTTCACTTTTATACCCCACGTTTCAAAAAATATATAGAACTAGATTTAGAGAGACTACAGTCAGCCTTTGATATCCAATTTTAGACTCCATGAAAACAAAAACTCATCTTGATGTTCTTCTCCTCCTTTGGTTAAAAATTAATAAACCTTAAATAAATTTATTTTATGTCTCTATATACCAAACTCTTTCATTATGTTTTCTGATATAATTTTCTAAAATTATATATTTCATGACCTCATCACCCAAACTATGCAGAATCTTGTATATATCATTTTTCCCATAAAAATTGTTAGTAAAATTGAAGACATTAAGGTTTATTAATGATTTAATTTTATAAAAAATAAAAAAATACATTTATTATATTTAAATAAATATTATAACATTTATTTTTAGATCCCATTAATTGGGTACAATGTTCAATGATAAGTGTCTCAGGGAACCCAAGTAGAGTTGTGTAAATAAATGAGGTACATGATTAAACCATTTTCTATCTTACCCTCTCAAAATATTATATCTTCATACCTTGTCAGCAAGAAAATTATCAATCTTTCCTTCCCTTGATTTCCCCCTCAATGAATAAAAATCATAGTTAAAAAATTAAATCACATAGGACATAAGGATTTTAAATTGTTCGCCCACATTGGGATACATAAATGGAGCATGCACATCGTGATGTGTCAGTGTGAAAAAATCCACCCCCAAATCACTATTTTTGGTGGATAAAAGTTGGTGGTCATGGTTAATCCATGCCAAGGAACAATTTTTTTAAGACATTTATTGATCTACAATTTAAAAAATCAGGATCACTTCCTCTTATTTCATATTTTTACCTAACTCAGGGAAGGATTCAATAGTTTGTAGACATAAAAATCTCTTCATATTAAACATGAAATATTATCACTCCTTATATCATTAATTCCAAATTATTTTCTTTGTTTAAATCCTCATCATTTCACACCTCCTATTAAAAACCTAATGAGATGTGGTTCTTAATTAGAGATAGTTATATCTTTTTCATCTAGACAAGCACTATAGTTAAAAAATCCTCTAGATAAAAGAAGGTGGAACTTGGTTTATCTTATTGTTCCATGTATTCTTCTTGAAAGTCATCCAGGCATAACCAATTCCTTATGAATGGAATTGTCCTTTTCGTGTAGTAACGTCTTCTATAGATGATGAATAATTCTAGAATAATGTTAATATAATATCACACTATTTTTTATATATTAAAATTAATTGATGTAATTTTTCACTTCATAAGCCTCTTCCCTTCCCAAACGAAATTCTATAATAATGATCTTGAACAAACCATGTCTTTCATTAACACTCTATCTCTTCTTCTTGGATCACTTATCAATGTGTAAAATAGATACGAAAATTCCATTTCACATCTTTCCAAATATGAGAAAGTATAATATATATACATACATATATATATATATCATTCTTCCACCTCTATTACCTTAATTAAATATTTTTTCTTAATCCTCCTTTCTTCAATCTCCATAAACATTCCATCCATCCGACAATATTTAGTTAAGTTAATAATATTTTTTAAATTCATTTAAAACTCTAATTATTAAAACCCAATCTCTATATTTTGAATTCTAATTGAAATATTTATTTTTTAGAATTTTCCACACTACATAATGTATAACATCTATTATAACCATTTGGAATCCCATCTCCAAATTTGAATCGAAAACTATCAGTCTTAAAATCAATGGAATCTAAAAAGTCTTTCCATTTTTCATTTAAGAAATAACATACCATAAAGAAATATAACATGGTTCACTCATGTAAATGAAATAATCCTTCTACTAGTTTAACAACTAATGAAATGGATTTATAAATGATGTCAACATGATTTTTTGTTTATTATAGAATAAAATGATGCCTAAAATTTCTTATTATATATCATAGTTGAATCTTTATTCCCTTTTTAAAATACAACATAAATTCATCAAAATGGGTAAAAAAATGAACTTAATATAGTATCACATTAATAATATAAATTTTATAATCCCGAATGGAATCTTTTATGACTATTTCTAAAAACAATATTCCATTTCAGTTCATTCTCTCAAAATATTGCTTGACTATGCCTATTTCTTTGTAATAGAGTTTTCTCCATATTTTTCCTATGCTCATAATCATTAATTAAGACATAAATTATATTTTTGATTCCACAATAAATTTAAACTTTATACCACATTTTCCATAATACCCACAATTGTGATATGTCTAAGATTTTTTTAGACCATAGAATAATAATATCCATTATGGGTGTGATAGATTTATCCTTTACTAAACATATTAAGTATTTCTCAAAATGATTCTTTTATTGTGCATGATTCTTAAAACTTCTTAATTGGACATAATAATATATTTATACCTTGAATAATAATCATCTATGTTAAATAGACAATTAATATTCTTGTATTCTACATACACATCACCAAATCCATATGATTCAATATAAAGTTTCCTTTAACGTTATCACCATTAAAAAATCACCATATATTCAAAATATTATAAAATTTACCACCTTCAAATATATTAAATTTTAATTTGTGTGGGATCCCCCTTTGGTTTTTTCTCTACTCATCACAATTTTCATATTCAAATTCTTTAACACATGTACACTTCTCCATTAATAACAATCAATAAAATTATAAAAGTCTATAACTAATTAACAATAAAAACAAACTTCAACCTCTGGATACAAAAATTATTACCCACCAATGTCATATTATTTTATATACTATTCTTTCACTTCCTTAGTGACACTAGGAACAACCACAATTTATGATTAATATTTTAACCATTCTATGTAACCGAATCATAATAAATCATTTAGGAAACATTCTTATTCATGTTTCACTACCAAAATATACATTAATTTAACCCCTTTGGGAGAGTTTCAATATAGAAACCCAGGATTCTCATACATATATATTACATATAAATAGAATAATATTCATTAAATTTCATAATTATCCATGCCATAATCTTATCGATCTGGGGAATTTGGAAACATGGATACCTGGAAAATTGGTTCAAAAGTGGACTACATCATCCCCCACTAATTTCTTCAAATCTACTTACCATCTTTGACATATCATACATAATACCTTTCTTCATAACATATGGAAAGTAAACATAAATAAGGGAGGGATCAGATTATTTGTAATGGAAAATAGAGGAGATATCAATATAACATGAGCATAACATTGTGATAACATGAGGATAACATTTAAAACACATACCATCAATATCAAATATCATAAAATTGATTCATGACCAAAACAGTAGAATTTCATAAAATAGTAATCATTAAGGAATCAAATAATATGATCCATGAGAGCATAAAATTTGGATAATACATATATTTTTTTCATACACTTAAGCTTATAAAATCTTATGTTCAGAATTCCAAATAAAAAATTCATAATATGTTAGGTTTGGGCTAACCACCCATGTTCCTATATCAGAGTTGGGATAAATTCATATATTCCTTTATTGCAATTGGGTAAATTTCTTATATACCCTCTTTTGGGATTGGTATAATCACCCATGTAACCTTTGATCTCATATAACATTAATCATTACCTAATTCATTATAGGGATATATAATTTTGGTCCCACACAACACATAATGAAAATCATACATATGTGTTCCACAATATCATAAGACATTCATCATATAATTACCCATGAAAAGGAATCATGTTTCATAATCATATATTTATCATAATCATAATCAATACATATAATAATAAGGATGGTATCATCAAATAATATCCCCAGTGAAATTTTGTTAACATCAAAATATTTAATCTAAGATGGAAAATGGCTTTTAATTATCACATAGAACATTTTTTGTGGGAAATATCATTTCCCCTTTGATATCACTTATTTAAACTCTTAAAATTTCTGAAATATTAATGAAAAAACTTTTTTTAAAACAACCATTTAAAATTATAAATAAATCAAAATATCATTTATTAGTCACGATAGTATTAATTTTTTCTCAAGTCGTTTATGGTAAAACCAAAATTTCTTTCACATTTTTTATAAAAGGAAAAACTAACTTGTTTAGAAAATAACAAGAAGATTAATTTTAAACCATTTTTAAAAAATTAATAATGGGTGAAAATGTATTTAAAATATCAATTGAAAATAATAAAAACATTTTATAAAACATTTTTATAAAATAATAACATGTAATAAAAATGATCTTTGACCGATGTGTAAAATAATTCCAATTTTACATAAAAAACATTCTTTTTATTTGTTAAATTTATAATGAGAGTAAAATTGAAGGGAATATTTATTATTTTTGAATAAATAGAGGATAATAAAATGAATGTGTTTATTTAGAAATTGGTCTCAATATTTCATCATTAAAAGCATAATCATAATAAATCCCAGTAAAAAATGGGTGTGTGATACCATGGTATATATAAATAAATGGGTGTGTGACATTCCAGTTATTAAACCTGTTAAATATTTTGAAGAACCTAATTAATTACATAAAAATTTATAGGAAACAATAGGTGTGATATATAAATTAAGGCGATGCCCCCAAAATTTGTGCACAACACTTTGGTATATATAAACATCTCAACAATTAGTGAAAGGAATAAGAACACCCACCTTACACTCGTGCCAAATAGATCATCCTGTATCAAGATATGATTCATCCTGGTTCAAGATAAATCTAAATAAAAAACAAAGAATTCAATATTACATCATTTGAGCCAAAATCTAAATAGTGCAATCTATATCTAGAAGATTCGAGAAAAGATAAAAAGGAATTAGGGCACTACTATTACGAATCTAGGGAGATGAACAACACCCAATTTGGAGATCAAACTGAGAGGGGATCTGAAGAGGGAGAATATTATCAAGAGGTAGATCCCATGTGTGTCCCCTACAATGAAATTAAGTAGAAGAAAATGAATTTTATTCTTAAAACATTTTATTGTAAAAATGGTAAATTTACCCCAAATATCTGGGTCGCACAATTTACCCACACAGTTTTTCAAACCATACAGAAACTGTGCGCAAATCATTGTAAGAGAAAGGGTAACTCATATGATTACTCCTCACGGTTAATCAAACCATTCATAAATTATTTTTATCCCTCAATCAAAGGCTACTAAAAGTGTAGAGCTTCTGTATGGTAATGCGCCCCAATCTGCATGGTTTTCATTGATAGTGCGACCTCCTCTTTTCACCAAAAACTCGAGCTCTGGGATTCATACAAACCCCAGTTACCCCAGAGACCTCTTTGAACACAAAAATTATTCATATAAGGTAATATTTAAGTATATAAACAAATATTTGATGGAAAAAATAGGATTTGTGCATCGAAGAAGAACCTTGTTCTTACAAATTCTCCCCTTAAAGGAATTTTTCCCTAAATCACTCTTACTAGAGTGTTGAATGAATATCTGAGAGAAAATCATGCCACTGTTATTATACATCAGCCTTTCTCTTCCAGAAATCATCCTGCACTTGGCCATGATGCCATTGCACCTATATTGAAGGAATAGACAATCTATAGAAAACATTCTTGCTATAATCTACAATGCATAATGGATACTCCTCAAAGGAAACATAAACTTGTAACTCAACCTCTTCAGGCTGAAAATCATGATACGTGTCAGAATAGTAACATCGCAATTGAGAAAACTGGAATACATCGTGCATAGCTTGATACGTCTGAGGTAACTGTAACTAATAGAAAATTGAACTGAGCCTCTCAAGAATCTAACATTATCTGACATATCTTGGAAAACGCTTACACTATCTCCTGATACACTAGTGTCCCAACCTCAATGAAACACATAGGAATATAAAATCCCATCCTCTAACTCTACAGGACTTATATGGATATCGAGGTAAGATTTCTGACATGATTTCACAGTAGATATCTACTTCTAAATCATCTGCACATGTTCTATGCTCTCTGAGACAAGATAAGGTCTCCACATAGCTTCCTCTCCTGCCTCTAGTCAACATCGGGGTGATTGGAATAGCCTACCATAAAAATCCTCATATGGATCCACTTGAGTAGTAACATGGAAGCTATTATTATAGGACAACTCCACCATGGGTATATGTCTCTTAAAATAACCCCTGAAATCTAGGACACATGCTCACAGAATGTCGTCCAGCACCTAAATCATACTCTTTGAGTAACCATCGTTATGCGGGTTGTATGACGTGATCAGAAGCTCCTATTTACCAAGTTCACTCTGTATCCCTTTCTATAAATGATAAGTAATCCAGGCATCTATATCTAAAACAATTGATTTTTGGACCCTGTGTAGTTTTAAATTTTCATAGACGTACAACGTCTCAAGCTCATGAACATAAAATGTTTACTTGATCGGTAGGAAATGTGAAATCTTCATGATCCTATCAATGAGAACCCTAATAAAATTGTTACCTCAAGGTGACCTTGGAAAACCCATCACAACATCATTCCATTTTCAATCAGAAATGGGTAGTTGTTGTAAAATCTCATCGATTCATTGGTGTTCCAACTTCACCTCATGAATGTTGGAACATCCCTTAAAAAAACCAGTTACATATATTTTCATACTGAGCCATAAATAATGAAGATGTAAATACTAATACATCTTAGTGACACCAGGATGCACTGCCCATGTTGAGGCATGAAAATGTTGCATCATCTCTTCACGCATGTCTTCCAAAACCCATATACAACCATCTAACTACATAATTTCATCCTCACCTACAACACAACTTAGAGGAGGGTCCTCAACTTCCATACATTCCTATATAACAAGGCCTTCAGAATATGATAGATTCCTCATCCTCACTCTATCTATTATGGTAGAGGTAATAGATGAAATTGAATGAAATGTCTTCCCATGACTATCATGAACCTCCAAGTGAATCTTAGAGAATAATTCCATAAACTACCACTCACTAACGACCTTTTGCACTACCTGTATTTGATTCTTCTTTCTCATTGCATCGGCCACTACATTGCATTTCCCAGGTGTGTAGGAAAGCTTGAAGTCAAAATATTAAATGTATTCGACCCACCTTCACTACCTCAGATTCAGATGATGTTATGTAAATATGTAGTTGAGGCTTTTTTGGTCTATGTACACCCAAAAATTCTCCCCCTTTAATTAATGTATCCAATAGAGTAAAGCATGAACAACTTCATCCTACTCGAGATCATGTTTCGAGTAATTCCTCTCATGTGGCCTCATCTTCTGAGACTCATACACAATTAATCGATACCCCTGCATACGGAATGATACTAGTCTAATTCCTGATGCATCACAATAAATAGTGTAACTTCTACCCAACTCTAGATAAATCAGTATCGGTGCTGAATTAAATCTCCCTTTCAGCTCCTGAAAGGCAGTCTCTCAAGAATCTGTCCAAACATACATTGTACCTTTTTTAGTTAGGCCTGTTAATAGGACTTCTAAATGTGAGAAGTCTTTTATGAAATGCATGTAATAACCATACAAATATAAGAAAATCCACACCTAAAAAATGTTCTTGGGATACTCCTAGTAAACTACTACTCTCACATTCTCTGGGTATAATGATACTCTTGTCTCTAAGATGATATGACCCAGGAAGTGAATCTAATCCATACATATGTGGATCTTTGTGAGCTTAGCATATAACTGATGCTCTCTCAGTGTACTCAATAAAATCTCAAGATGTTTGTAATGGTCGTGTCGATTATGAGAATAAACCAATATATCATCCATGAAAACCACAAAAAATGATTCAAGATAAGGATGGAAGACAATGTTCATCAATGCCATGAAAATTGTTGATGCGATCATGAGACCAAATAGTATAAAAAGATACTCATATAGAACATACCTACTCCAAAGGGTTGTGAAAGATATGTTTTATGATATAATATTCACCTGATGATAATCGGATATCAAATCGATCTTTTAGAAAACTCGAGCTCCCAAGTGCTAGTCAAAGATATCATCTATTCATGGTAAGGGATATTGGTTCATAACTATGAACTGGTTCAATTTCTGATAAAATGTGAAAAACATGAGTGTATCCTCATTATTTTTCACAATAAGCACTCAAAAACCCCATAGAGAAGTATTGGGTTGGATGAAAACCTTTTCCACTAGGTCATCTAGCCACCTATAGAGCTCTTGCATCTCTGCCATAGCCATATTGTAAGGAGGAATAGATACCAATTCATCTCTTGGGATTAGCTAAATAGAGAATTACACCTCTCTCACTAGAGGAAAACCAAAAAATATATCCAGGAAAACAACCCTAAAATGATCAACCATTTGATGGAAATATATCTGACATGTTCCTTGGTCATCCAGATACAAACTTGCAATTTATGATGTCATCCTACCCAACCCACAATGCTCGAGTCCTTCCCAACTAGTCCATCCCAATAATGACGTCAAATCCTATCATCTATAGGACATAGAGGTCCCATACTATGTGACACATACCAACCTCAAGGGGTCACTTCTTGAACTAACACACAACATATGTTCTAATCCCTAATAGAGTGTCTCGAATCATAACATTGTCAAAAGTAAAAACACAGAGCCCAAGGATCTCCACAATATGAATAGATATATTAATATGTGAATCCCTTATATATAAAAGTGCATAACCTAAAATAGAGGCTAATAGAATAGTGCCTCTAATAGTAAAAGGTCTAGGATCTTGCTCCTATTGGGTCTATTTCACTGCATAAGTCAGGCATGTACCATGGATCATAGACATTACCATGTTACCTTGAGCTAATCCACCCAACTGTCTCTGTGAAACTGGAGTCTGGATTCCAAAAACATGAACACCACCTTGGCCAAAATGGCCCGTTGAATTCTTGGTCACGAACTAGTGAGAAGCTTAATACCTCTCTTTTGAACATGGAGAGAGTGAAGACCCTCTCTCACTAGCTATTAGGGAGAACACCCTATAGAAACGCTGATGATAGCCAATCTTTCCATAAGATTTGAATTCAACAGGGCCCTGTAGACATTGTGACCTCGTATTCCCCAACCTACTGCAATGGTAGCACCTCCCTACCTAAAGATACATTATGACTTCTAGTTTCACTATAAGAAATCTTTGGATGATGATTCCTACTACCAATATCGAGAGTATCAAATCTAGGTGTCGAACCTCCATGGATCACACCTCTAGATTCCCTCGGGTTATCCTATCTAATCCGTGACTGATTCACTATAGTAGAGATAGTAGTAAACCTGAATAAATTTACCTATGATTGGATGTCATATCTCAGACTACCCTCAAATCACTTAGCATTTGATACATCATCACCCAACGGAATAGGTTCGATACACTGGAGCTCATTGAAACGGGCCGAGTAGTCCATCACTAAAAAATCATTCTGCTCTAAATGCATAAAATTCTAGGGTTTATCTGCCCTGATCATCTCAGAATAGTAATATTCATAGAAGACTATCTAAAATTCTCCCCATGCCACATATGGATGACTCCCCACCTAATTAATCATGTCCCACTATCTTTTGGTGGAATCACGCAACATATACATAGTGAGATTTACCCTCCTTTCAACAGGCATCTCATGAAGCTTGAAGATAGAAAACATGGCCTCTATCCATGACTCTGGAGTCTTCGGTCTGCTATCCTCCAAAAACGTGGGTGGATGTTACTGCTGGAACACTCGAGTCAGCATAGCCATAGACCATTAAAGTTGTGGTTCACCCAAAAAGGTTTTCATGAACCTCATAAAGCCTTCACAAAACTATGAATTAGAACTTACGTCTGTTATAACAGTTGGTTCCACAATTGAAAAAATTGGAAGATCCACTGGTAGCCCATGGCCTACCACCTCTAAGGTATGATCATCACCACCCTCCTGGTGTACAGCTGGAGGACTTCGTGGTGGCATGACTCTACAAAGGTTAAGATTACACCTTAGTTCTTGTTTAGTCTCAAAGTCTCTTCTAAAAAGTGCAGAACAAATAGTACAGGTTAAAACCTTCTTCTAACTCTCACCACATTACCTTCCCTATGGGCTAGGTCTAGGTGTAAAAAAGTTTGAAAGACTAAAAAATTTCCCAACTATGGTCGGATCTGGTCAAGTTTACTATCATAAGGAATTTAAAATTTAAAACATTCCCATCTCAAAGGGTATCCTAAATGATATTCGAAATTTTGACCCATGGGGGACCATACTCCTGACAAATCAAAACTTGTAATCCACCTGAAGCACATCAGAACCTAATTTAGTATAATTCTAAACATGGTCCACAAAATTATGATCCAAGGGGTCCCATAAACCTCAGAGAAAAAATATTTATTTCCAACTAATTATTACCATAACATGCTCCAATAAACCAATCACAACAGTAGGAATATCTATCACGACATCTATCATAATAACATGCAATCAATAATGCTCTCTAAATGGCATGGAAGGAATGCTTTCCATGTGATTTATAATAGGTTCTTGTATGATGCATGAGATGGAATACCCACATCTCATCATGTTTCAGCACAATAGAACCACAATTATATCAATAGTAATATTACAATAAAAGTGTGTCAGCCAACTATGAAATTGAGTCCAATGTATTAAACCAAAATCCCAAATCCAAATTCAATTTTAGACAATTTTGATTTTCCCTATACGTGGGGTAGCTGCTCCTAGGAAAAAATTATTATGAAATAGATTTTCATCCCTATACCCATCTAATGTCACTAAATAGTAAAGAAAACCATAAACAACTCCTCTAATACCTTTTTGCAACATCCTAAACCCAAATTCCACAAAATAGTGCTTTGAGATCAGTTGGCCACATGGCCTCAAGCACATCTCCCCAAACTCTAGAGGCTACCAAATATAAAATAGGGACTAGGTTTGATAGTGGGGTTATTATTAATTCATTATAGTAGAGTGTAAAATAACATAATAAACTCAACAAGAGTAAACAATATAAACTGATAGTATAAATATCTAGAAGTCATATCTTACAAAAGATGATGATACAAGTAATATGATCTATAAAATATCAAAACAAGTCACCAGACTATGAGTTAAAATAAAAAATCCATAAGTAAAAAAATGAAAAAAATTATCCCATTAGCTCCACAAGTATAGGCTTAGTCCCATTCTATCTTTCTCCTAAACAATATTCCTTGTACCTATGGGAGGGTGCTTTCCCTTATCGAAAATTTTATCAGTATAATCTATTTTGGTCCAAACCATGACAAAAATAAGGTTTGAAACTAAATCTTAGTTGAAAACCACTTAATATATCATGGATATATAAAACAAGTAGTGTATAATAATGAAAGTAGTAAGCTAGGAGGCACTCAAAAGTAAAAATTCTTATAAGCACTAGTTTACATTTCCATTCCATTTCATTTAATTAATTGTACAAATACAATGAATGTTTTAACTCTTGTGATCCAAACTAAGCCTAACATTCCCCATATAAAAGTAATTACAATAGATGCCTTAGAAGGCCAATTAATAAAGAAGATGTCATAACAGAATCCAAGATTGTACTTTGGATTGGAAGACGCATCATGAACCTTTTTAATATCCTATATAACACTTTCCCATCCATGACATTCCTAGGATGAAATTAAAGTATCACTCTAGGTGAAAATCCACAAACACCCTACAAGCTCATCCCAACGAACCTCATAGGAGCCCGATATAACTCAATGTGTGGTAAGTACATGTCAAATGTGCCTGTCCTTGGATGTATTATAGGGATTCCCAAGTATCACTCATGACATAATCCATGCCTCTTGAGGCCATACCTGGAATCCTATATAGATCCATGATTCACTAGGTATTTAGTACATAGCCTCTATAAGCATGTATGTGGCTTCCATGGTTCACTCATGCCTTTACAATTATAAAAAACGTATTGATCCCATCCAATACATTATTAGGAATCCAATGTTCACTCAAGTGGCCTAGGTAAGATATACATGTAATAACATCAATGTAATTCCAACATAACCCATGATTCACCCAATTTTACTCACCTTTTACCAATATTATGTTCAAACTATCAATTCATTATAAATGTTAGGGTTATCACCCAAAGTATCTAATATACATCCCACTACTATGGGTGTCTCAAATAGGACCAACCGATAAGTCTTAGACTAGAAATAATAACATGGGAATAACTCATATAATAAAGATACAATGTAATCTAAACTATTATATGGCCTGAACATAACCTACTCACATGGTAAGGTTTATAGTTGGAACCAAATAGTCTAAACATGCTTAAAAAAGCCAAGGCATAACATGTGTCAATGGGGAGAATCAGTAATCTCAACCCTTAACCAATAGTAATACAATATAAAAATTTGGAAATATCCTTTAATTAAAAAATCCATTTTAAACAACCTATGAAAGTAAATTCAAGGAATACCTCATAGGTATCCTACTCCCAAACGGCCAAAAAGGGTCAAACTGGTCACTCACCAATGGGGGGTCCCTTATTCTAGGTAGTAATTCTATTAAATTCATTGAAAACCCTAATTAAGTACCTAAAAATGATAAGAAACAATAGGTATGATTCATAAATTAAGGAAACACTCCGAAAATGGCTGCATGACACTTAAGAATATATAAACAACTTGACAATTAGTGAAAGGCACGAGACCACCTACCTTAGACTTGTGATAGATAGTTCATTCAATATCAAGATATGATTTTCCATCATTTGGGAGAAATTTTGAGAATATATGAAGAATCTAATATTAGGGCTTATGATCCTAAATCTAATTAGCGTAATTTATATCCAAAATAATCAATTAAGGCTAAAAAGAAATCAAAGAATTATAGTTACAGATCCAAGGAGATGATCGACACTCAATTCTGAGATCAAAAGGAGTGGGGATCTAAAAAGGGGAAATAGGATCAAGGAGGATCTCCTAGGAGTGTCCCTTACTGTCCGATGAAGGAGGAGAAAGTAATTTTAAAGTTAAAACATTTCCAGGGAAAATTGGTAAATTTACCAAAAATATCTTGGTCACGTGGTTTGTGAAAATGTGTTGAAATAATCCACAATTCACTATAAGATAAAAGTAATTATAGAGCTTCTTCATGACCGTGTGCCCCAACCTGCACGGTTTGCACTGATAGTGCAACCTCCTCTTTTCACCCAAAAAACCGAGCTCTAGACTATCCCTGGAGACCCTAGAGAACTCCATGACCCCATAGAAATTCATATAATGTAATATTTAAACAAATAAACTGAGGATTGATAAAAAAACATTATCCTTACCTCAATGAAGAACCAGGTTCTTATAAAAGAAGGGAACCGGTGTTGAGGGGGAGAAGAAGGCTAGTGGTGATGGGATACGGTAGGAAAGGTTTTATGGTTCGGCGGGCTAGGGTTCGACAGGGTCAGGAGTCAACAATAATGGGATAGGGTTTGGTGGGATATGAATCAATGGGGTCATGGGATAGTAGAGAGGTCTACATTTTGATGGGGTGAGGGTTCAATGGGGTCGGGGGGTGGCTGCGAGGGGATATGGTTCGATGGGGTCTCAGGCCACAGTGAGGGGTTTGATAGGGAAAGGGGAAGAGGGGGTGGGGGTTCTGGTCTCATGGTGGGGGGGGGGGAAGAAGTGTAATTTGTAAAAAAAATATTTTAGAATTGGTTCTTTTAAAAACCCCCCACTATATTTTTAATTTGTTTTAATGGTGGTTTAAGAAACTGCTACAAAAAATCACCGCGAATTATTGAATTTGGTGTATTTCCATACTACAACACAATTAATTATTTTTAAGTAATTTAATAAAATTACATTCTAAATGTCCTGACAACATGTCTAAAGGGTTTCCAAGGCTCAATAGTATAAGGAATCACCCAAAGTGGTGATCCTTGGTGTGGTTACAACCTTTAAAAAATCTATGGGTATTGAAATGAGGGTTCAGGTCATAGTTCTCACCTTTAAATTTACATATTTTAGAATTAAAATGTCACATATGGATATTCTTGTGTGGGGATTAATATAAAAATTTATAAATGGGTGATGAATTGAGGAAAATAGTATATACCACCTAGTATATGAAGTTATACAAACACTCATCTAATATTGTCCTCTGATACGAGATGGAATAGGAGAAAATAGAGAAATAGATGAATACCCTGAAAATAAGTCATATTTACTTGGTTGAATATCTCATAACATGTGGAAATATGAAGAATGAAAATAATTAAATTTATCTAATCTCTTATCGAGAGCAATCCAATGATATGAATAGTGAAGAAATCTGATCTTAGATAGAGGAGTGAATTCAATGCCTATCTTGGAAAGAAAGGGAGGGCTCTATAAGGGTGAGGCATCTTATAGAAAATAAAAGTGGAAGATATTTTTTCTTTTTATGTTGGAAGGAGTAAAAAATAAACTTTTCACACATCTTTAATGAGTAACATGGTTTGGACGCTTGGTTGAAAAAACTATGTGCTAAATGTGCATCAGCACTGTCCATGGAAGACAGCCCCTCGCATGGTTAGGTGAAAGGTTTTACATACCATGCACTAACCATACATTTCAGATTTACTGAAACAATATTAATTTTCACATGGTCATGCATCCTCTATTTCATTGTTTTTAAACAATTGTCTCTATATATATTGGATGCACTATTGTGTCACATAGTTTCTACTAACCTTGATCTAACCATGCGCCTCATACAACTTATCCAAAAACTAGAGCTCCAAGCTGCAAAAACGACTTGGATTCTCTTGAACCCATACATAATAATTAAATCCCATGTATAAGGTTAAAATAAGGATAAAAAATAAAAATTTAAGGTTCCTTAACACTGGATAAAAATAAAACCTTATATTCCTGACCTTGAATTTCTTCACACCTATACAATACTTATTATAGTTATTACAAGATGTTTAGCCTCTCACTTGGGTCATAGAGTCATATTGCCTTATTCATGAATACCTAGAGTTACATTAGTACTAAACCATCATACTATGTATATACAATTGATTGTTTATTTTTCAATTAAAGTCTCACTCTCGTAATCATAGGGATGTCACTACATCCATATAACAGAGCTTTTACATACACAATACAAAATCTTTGATTGCCAACTGGTCTTTAAGAGTAGAACATGAAATTTGGTTTCTACAACAAGAACTATTCCAAAATATTTTATAACACATATTCAATAAAATATATAAACTCATCTAATCTTTGATGATCTTCAAAAATTCAACATATCTTCAAACACTGAAATAACCAACACAACCAATTACAATCCAGCATAGTAGTGTCAGTCTCTCATTAAATCTTCTTATTATTCTGTTTCTTAATCTTCTAAAATATTGAATTTCATAGGATATTCCTATTCATATTTATTTGATGCCTAGTAAATAAATTTTCACCAAAATAATATTGAAATATTCAATATTATTTTCAAGTTTAGATGTTCACTTGATTCATAGCTCTTAGTTAAGAGTTTTTATTCAGTTTCTCATCAATATCCTTCTTTTTAATTTTAAATATTGGTCAAAAAGAAAATATTCCCTATTTTTTAATATTTAAAATCACACAAACATTTTATATCTATGATATCATCATCTCAATAGTGTATATAAAGGTTTCTCCCATGATTTGGTTATTCCCGTTTTCATCAATGTATCATCTCTTATAAAATGAGATGAACAACCATATTTTCATTTTATTCTAATGTTCTCTTTTAGGAGAATAATATTCAATTTATTCCCTAGTATCCTCAAATTACTTTTCATCTTCTCAAAATAATTTCCATAGAATATTTACAGTAACAATATCTATAGCTTCATTAGAAACATAGTTGTAGTAGCCTATGGCATAACACTTTCTCCTTTTTGCATCATAGTCTTTGGCCTTATGGTTTAAAATATTTATTTCCTAATGAAAATCATATAACTCTATTGGTAAATATTATCATTATAAAATCATCCATATTTTATTAAAATAGCTTTGGGATATATGTATCATTAAATTTAGCTTCAACATCCACAAATCTAAATTTCTAGATTTATTATATTTTGAATTTTAGCGTGGCTCTAACTAATATTCTTAAGAACTCTTTTTTTATTAATATTTTCTTGAACAACACAATAATATTAAATAAAATATGTTTTTGATGCTTATATTAATAAATATATTTATTAATATCATCAAATTTATATTTCTAGAAATATTATATTTATTCCTCAGAAATACATCTCACATTGAAAAATCAATGATCTAGTTCTACTCTGATTGAGATAAAATTCACAATATTTAGAATGAATAATGAAAAATTATATATTTTTGGTGATTTCTGAGTTAGTAAAGACCAGATCTTTCATTTTTGAAATAATTTTATCCTTAGAACATAAATTCTACAAACATAAATGTAAAAATATTTTTAAAAGATCCCCCATATGTGGATCACCATACATCGATCTCCAACACTAGATCCCCATGCATCAGCCACCACTCAATTATAGATCCAGTTACATGGATCTTCACATAACCATTTTTTTTATTTCACAAAATTCCGAAAGGAACCAATTTGAATCATCTATAACCTTTATGACTTTATCAACGAGCTTCCTCAAATATTTCAAACCCTAAAATTTTAACATTAGGTTTTACCCCTAATGGTACCATACTATGACATGAGAAAATTGTCTCAAGAATACATCAATGTTTACCTCAACCTCATAATGACTTATCAAAACCACATTATTGTTTATGTTTCAACCTTACAATGATATTTTTAGACCTCATGAGTACATGTACCTACCTTATTTTATCATCATTCCGCATTATAATGATATCTATATGTAAACTATAATGTTATCTGTAATTTTTCATTTAAGAATATAATCACCTAAAAAATGACTAAGGGTTATCTCAGAAACTTAAAAAAACACCCCAAACACAGTCAACATACTTTTAAGAATAATTTAAACTAGTTTATAAATTTCACTACCATTCCCATGGTTATGTTGCATTTTAAATTCTAAAAAATGAGTATTATAACTATATATTCATTACAGTACATTTGTATCAAAAACTCAATAACATTTGACCATCATCCAAGTGTATTTCAAATTAATTTCAGAATCCACTATGTTAACCAACTCTATGTTAGATTTTCCACTATACAACTAAAATTCTCTATAAATTTAAATATATTATAATATTTTTAAGTAAAACTTCACAAGATATCCAAGGACATATTCAACCAAGAACATATCTTACATCTCTAATATTTTGTACATATAATGATAAGAATTCCATAAACACTGACCAGTATATATATTGAAGATCAACATACTAATCATATAGGTATTCAAGGTAGAAAAAACTTATTTCACTTTACTAAAAATATATGGGATGTACCTTCAACATCTTCTATTTTCATTTATTCATCATGGAAGAATCATACTCATCATTTATGGGTAGATTATCACTCCATCACCCAATATCCCACAAACAAAGACATTCCAACTCACTACCTTATTGAAAAAAATACCACTTCAGCATCACATATATATGTGGGAAATTCAATATCCCCTTTTGAATTTATTGTCAATATAAATATTAAATTAAAAGTCAATTTTGAACAACTCCCCCTGATTGAAAATAATTTTAGAGTTGGAAAACATTTGTCCCTGTTATTATAAGGGAACATGAGAGGGAAAATATTTATCTCTATGTTATATTAGATTAACATCTTATAACATTTGATATTTATCTTCCCTAATTATTACATTTCTTGATAGATTCATTAAAATTGACGAGACCAAGTAATTGCATACTAATGATCCTTAAGCAATTCAAAATTAAGTATATGTCTCCTAATCAATTATAAAAAACAATATTTATTGTACCAAAGTATCAAATTTTTAAATTAACATTACACAATTTGGTACCCGCTATTAAATAAAATTATTTGAGAATACTCAATCATATTTTCAAGAATTGTTATAATCATAAAAAAAACTTCTGAAAACATATAAAAATATTCTATTGAAAGTTTTTTTGATCCCATATTTTCAATATATCCACTCCCCAATGATAATTTATTCAATATAAAATAAAAATAATGAGAAGAGTGAAAATCATTCCTTAATAATTAGATTTCTTAGGGGGTTTTTTATTCTAGATTTAATAACAAATGATTCATGTATGTAACATTTATTATTCTATAATATCTTACCCTTAAGGGATTCTCTCCAAAATTATTTACCATAGTAGTTTTTATATAAAAATAAGATCCAATCAATTTTGATACCAGTTTATGTGTGATATAAATTTAGATATTTGGAACATGTTTTATAGAAAGGACATGATATGAAAATAATTTATATTTTCTAGGATGGAGAAATTTCTCTATCTATATATAATTTATAACCTTAATGAACTATTTTATTTATTAACTCAAATTTAAATCCCTTTTCCAAGATATAAAACCAAAAAAAATATAGTAATATGGTGGTTCATCCATTATCTCCTTTGTTGTAAGAGTAGGGATGAGACTTGTTTCTCAAACTGAAAATCATATTATTTGTATCTAAACAGTATCTTGAACTATTCATCAATTAATTTTTATTTGTATTCCAAATTTTTTCACCCTTAGAAAATTTAGATTCCTTTTTTTTTAAATTAATTTTACATGGAGTGGAATGTTTTCTCAAGAAATCCTGGAAACTTCATTATGAAATACATGTTCAAAATTCTTAGCCTCATCCAATTGATCTGGATATATTATTTCAATATCCATAGGAGCATTCTCAGCCTTATTTTTCTCTTTGGACACCTTCAAAGAAAATTTATTAGTACTTGGAGTGAATGGATCTTATTACATAACTTAAAAAGAATCCTCTATCTGAGAATCCATGTGATATATCTGATTGTAATATGACTAACCAATTTTCACCTTCAACACACCTTTTCATCAGCCTTAGGGTCACCCATTTATGGAAATATATCTACTTCTTTATTAATGTGAACAACTAATTTTATCCAACAATCCCACTCTTGGATGAATTACATTATAGGTTCAATCTTGATTTATTTAAATTTTATGTACATGGTCATCTTATAGTGGTACATGATGTGACCTTTTCAAGAACAATAGAAGAATCTTAACACTATTGAAACAAAATTATCATTAGCTATCTTAAGTAAACTTTTTGGAGTGACATGAACATATTTATTATTCAGTTTAGTCCTTAAAGAAGACTTCAAATCTATCTAGGATTTTTTCTTATGTTGTTGGGTCCTTTAATTCACATGAGTATAAGTGTTATATTAGGATCATTCATACCAACACTCATGATATACATGACCATACATGTTGAAAATATAACTAATGTTATAAAATGTTTCAAATTATGTTTTATAGTAAATATTCTATTTTTTATGAAGTTTGTTACTTTCCAATAGTTTTTACCTTTGTTTCATGAATTCCACCTCTCTGTTTAGGTTTTATTTGAGTTTTACACACTGATCTATTATTACATCATAAACTATCTTTATGTAGATGTTCTAGGATATCCAAAAATATGACAAAAATAGTTTATTTTAAATTTAGGTGTAATCTATCAGTATTTACAAGCTTTATTTTTTTGGGTTGGAACCCTACTCTTTTTTGATCCACTTGGGGAACTATTTTTCTTATAATTAGTTGCATCTACAAAGGAATTATATTGTTGTTTTTTAGGTTTTTTGGTTACCCAAAATTTTTATATATTTTTATAAGGTATACACCCATGAAATTTAGTATGAAAAAAAAATTTCTTATACTACTAATAAACAACTATAAGTATGATTACCAACCCACCAAAATCTCACATGTAGATTTGTGTAGTGAAAAAAACCTCAATATGATCTCTTCACATTCAACCAAGTGTATCTGAAGTAGAAGTCATTACACCCTACCTACTTCAATAAGTCGACCTCACACACACCATAGATGGAAAAAAATGGAAAAAATATATATTTTTCTAAATGTAACCAAAGTAAATAATGTAGTAAATGAACACATAAAATATAACATTTTATAATATTTTATCTTATATGCATGTGAGAAACCACTGGTACTTATTTATATTATCGAATTTATAAATATTAAAATCAATAGACAAACACAATAAAATATAATTCAATAGAAAATGATTAGAACTTTGAAAATCCCTAATGAAAATTATATTATATTAGTAGATTGTGTATGTTCTAGACTCGATCTCTCTTCTAGGTTGGTCATCACATCATTTTATTGGAAACTTATCATGATTTCTACATCACACCATACTTTTGACCTGAAAGTTAAATTTTTATTCCAAATCACTTTTGAGGAAAAAGTGGGAAACTTGTATTTTCCAAAGAAATGTATTAACCACGAAATGGGCCCATAAAGTTGTTAAAAACAAGACTAAAGATATTCAAGTCAACCACCCTATAAAGCATCCAATTCAGAGTGGATACCTGCATGTTCAGATCATTACTAAGAGGATACTCAGAATAATCTTCCATCTTGTCCCGGGTCCGGATAAATTCTTACATGGTGATCTTCCTTTCATAGAAACCTCGTTCCAAGATGCAGTCTTGTTTTGTGATCCACTAACTTTTTTCTTCATTAGAATCAACATTTAGAGACCTCTCATAAATTCTGTGAATAACCTCCTTCAAGATATTGATCTGAAATATTTCTTCAAGAAATTACTCCTTTGAGTGTAAGACAATCTTTAGACATTCCCCATTCCCCTCTTCCACCTTTTCTACCAATATGTGTTCGGTACTCTCTGGTATTGGTTCAACATTTGGTACCATGATTTCACCATCAGGGGCCTTGATTTCCATACATATAACATTCTCCCCCAACTCTCTAATTACTTGCCTGTCACTTTTCAGCAATTTTTGGGACCCAATCCTTCCACTATCACATTATGTCTAAACTTCCCTCAAGATCTAGTAACAATTGTCTTCAGGGTGTTCCAAATTATTCTTTCAAGATAATTTCTTCTAGAAATTTCCCAAGAATCCTCGTTCACCTTTGATGTCATATAATCATATGAACTTATAATGACCCAACTATTGCTGATGAGATGAAATTTTATTTTTACACACTGAGTGTATCCACCTTTCTCTGGTTTAATTTCTAGTGAATTTATATCAAATGCTCATATTTTTTATGCTCTAAACATTTGTTTCTATAATATTTCGATGGTAATAAAAAGGCAACATATCAAAAAAACCTCTCACTTCAAGAATTTTCCTAGGGAAACCCCAAAAACCCTGCTGATTAATCTTTAGTCCTCTCTAGTAGTATTATTCATAAACCTTTTTATTTTTTTCCACCCAAGCCCCCCCAAGGCATGAGGTTTCCTCATAATTTCTTAAGATAATGTCTTGGTGAACATGTCAACAGTATTTTGTATCCAATTGATCTTAGAAACATATAACACTTTATCCCCTAGTATATTTATAATGAAGTGGTAATTCAAGTTGAGGTGCTTCTTCATTTTATGAAGAAATTTAATTTTATCCACGTGTATTTCACATTAGTTATCAAAGAAAGGAATCCCTCCTTAAATTCTTTCTAATTCATTCAGTAACTTCTTCAACTGAAGTACCCCTACCCAACTTATGCTATCACTAAATACATTATTTAGTTATAATTAATGTAGTAAAAATGAATTCATGATATCTCAATAATAATATCTCATCTTCATGTAAATATGAATCATGTTGTACTCTGGCGAGTATCTGAATCTCCAATGCAGTTTGAGTCCACAAAACCTTATAGCGGGTCTTCATACCCAAATCAAAGTGATTGATATTATTATCTATTCAAATATAGATAGATCCAATTCATATCCTTCTAGTTAAATTTCCCTAGATTATCCATGTACTAAATCAAAACTCCCATTTTATATGAAATATCCAGTCATGTAAAAATAATTACATACATTATACTTCTGTAAGTAGAAACATAAGGCACTCTCTCCATGTACCAACACTCATCATCCCTTACATGTTCATACACCTTGTATAGTTTTAAGTGTCCATCAAGGGTGTTGAAACTGGTTTAAATTCAATGATACTAATAATATCAATGATTTTATGACCAATACAACAAGAAGAAAGTGAAAAGAAGAATGCGGGCTGGTGGGTTAGGACCTCTTATAGTGATATTGTTCAGGGTGGAGAGAAGATTTCATCAGGGAAAGAAGAATTTATGACCAATCCAACAAGAAGAAATCAAAGGAGAGATTACTCCTCTATTCCAAAGACAATGCTCACTAGGTCCTCCGTCAGCAAAGGCAAAGGTACTCAGCCTTCTAAGGAGTTTTTATATCTGTAAAAGTTAAATCTCAGGAGAAAGTATGTTAAGATTCTAAAGCATTATGAAAGATCGGAATGGGAGTTGTCCACTGCGGATGAAGCACTTGATTATGGGAATGATGATGGGTATAGTTTTTATGACATGTAGTTGTGTTTCAGGGCTTGTTATGCTTCTTTCTATAATTTTCCTTTAATTTAATAAATGGTCAGAGACCTTGTCTCTGGCTGATATTTCTGGGTATTTCTAATATAGAACCAAAATTCCAATTTTCTTATATTTCTTGAGCTTTATCCCCAAAATCATCCTTTCTTTCCTGAGGTCATTCATATCAAAACTTCCAGCCAACTTAATTTTAAATTTATAGAACATTTTAAAATATGATCCATCAATCTAATCCAACTTGAAACATGTCATCTAAATATAACAAGAACATTATAAATGTCCCTTAAACCCATTGATACTAGTAAAAAATGATTATCATTACAAATGTATAAGCCTTCTTCTTCCACAAACTCATTGAAATTATGATTCAATTATCACAGATCTTACTCAACCTATAGTGGCTTTTCTTTAGTATACATACCAAATTATGATGACCATTTTTGTAACAGCCCAAGATTTTATAAAAAATATTCTTTTTAATTAATGTCTTGTGTTGTACGCTACACCAAAAGGAGCTTGCACAACACGCATCCTTGACTTGCCTTGTATTACACGCAATCGCGACCTTCCTCGATAGCGTGTGTAGTACGCAATACTGAGTTTCACGAAACAACGATATGCTATTAAAATATTATTAAAACTAGCCATTATAAATAGTAATAACCACCTTTTAAAATTTTACGAATTTTATCTCTCAAAATGGACTTCATTTTTGGATTCGGAGTATCGAATTTAGCCTAAGGTGAAGTTTTGGTACTTTTCGGATAACTTTCATATTCTGATGAATAGTGAAAATTACTAAATTATAATTAAAAACAACTTTTTTTTAATCAAAATAATTAATAGTGATAAATTATTAATTTTAGTGGTTTTAAAGTATATTTAGAATATATTTTTACAATTTAATACAATGTTGGTCATTGGATGTAATTTCACATTTAAACCAGACATAAACAAGTGTCAATCTTTTGATAGATATTGTTTCTTAAAAACACGCTATTTGTTTTAACAGCGGGATTTAATTATAAAATTAATTAATGCAACTTCTATGTTATGAATTTGGTAAAATATATTTCATTTTTGAATTCGGAATATAAAATATAGCTTAGGATGAAATTTTGGCATTGTTCTGAAAAACATCAATTTTTGATGAATAGTGAAACTACTAAGTGGTAGGTTAAAAACTGAATTTTGCATAAAACTTAATTTTACCACTTCTGTGAATGGAATTTCGAAAATCCGACAGACACGGTTGATATCAGTAAGTAAAATGTAGTTCAATGAGATAAAAATAATTTTTTGGTGAATAGTAACTTTTTACTTTTTTTACCGCGGTTAATAGTAAATAGGGTAACTAAGGGTAAATATGATATTACTATTACCCTAACACATGTCCTAATTATATTGGAGAAGTTTAATTCGACCAAAAACAACCTTATGAATAAAATATGACCATTTAGGTCCACTTGGATTAGATTAGGACAATTATTATTATTTAATTCAAAGAAGAGTTAAAAGAGTTAAAATCAAAGTTTATTCACTAAAACATTTTTAATATGGGGTTATACATAAGATAAATTCGACTATAAATATTAATTAGAAATCTAAAAAGATTTCCTATATAATGATATTTTATTTATAATTTTTATACTTTAAATAAATTAATTTATTTATGACACAACGATGATGCAGTAATTACCCTTTTAAGGAAATATTAACATAATTGATGTTATAAATGCTCAAATGAATGTAATTTGAGACTTTTTATGAATTACACTAATTTTCTAGGTTACTATGAGATATTAGTGTTGATTTAATCAACTTGGTTCGAAAATATAATTCTGTTATGACTTTAACAAAAATCATATATCAAATAGTGTCAAAATTGACACAAAATAGTTTTTAAATCAAATATTATATTATTAATTGTTATTTTATTCCTAAAAATCTAAGGTTCGGAAAAATGACTTAGATAAGGATATATGTATTAATAATAAACAATTTGGGGTTCGTTTGGCATGTTATAGTAAGTGTATTAACCATATAGTGAAAGAAAACATAAAGACACGGTAAAAGTTAAATTATTTAACTTAGAGTTAAATCTAATTGATAAGGTTAAAATAATACCCTAAACTTGTCTAAATCTTATTGGTTGATAGGATTTCGACCCATCCCCACATTATCTCCTAAATAAGTCCCTTTGGAACCATTATAAACCGATTTTGACTTTAATATAAAATAATATTTTGAGGTATTCCTAAGGTGCCCCTCTCCTCCCTTATAAAAGGACACCTCCTCCCCCTCCTCCTCACACCAATTTGAGCACTTAAGCTCGTCCAACCCCTGCCAAAATCTCTTCTCCACTTCCCTAGAAACATCCTAGAGATTCTGGTCTTCCTCAAAGACCAATTTTAGTGCCCTAAGAGGAGGTCTCAAAGAGGCGCTTCAAAGAAGAGGTAATTACCGTTACCAATTCTTTCATCTTTATTTCTTCTTCCACTTCTTATTCTTAGGTTGTTTCATTATGAAGTAATAAAATCAGTATCACTCATATACTGATATGTTATTATAAGTATTAAACAACCCTATATCACCATCTATCCATCCTACGGAAAAAGAAATCACCGCGCATGCGTACGTACGGAATACCGTCTCCACGCCGTGGTGTAATCTATTTTCCACCACCACCTTAAATGGATGGGTATAATGGTGTAAAGAATAACTATACATAGTTATTACAACATCATATTTATTCTGATATATTGTATAATCCACTCCAATTCAATTCAATATTTATGGAAATGATATCATCGCTCGTGCGTACGTACGGACTACCGTCTCCACGACGCGATGAGATTCATTCTCCATGTTAACCATTTAAGAATGATTATAAAGTATATATAAGATATAATAATGAAATATATGACATTATAAAGATACTGGATTTATGTATATATATATATATGTATGTCATCTACTTACTTCCATTCAAGACAATAAGGAAAGGAAAACAGCGTTCATGCGTACGTACGGACTACCGTCTCCATGAACGGTGTTTTTCATTTCATTTATCTATCTATTATATATATATATATACTGAATATATATTATATATAAATCATATTTTATATTCTGGAAGTATGTAAATCATGATATAAGTAATAATAATGTCAAGAACAACAATTCAAAACACCTACGATAAATGAAACAATTTTACCCAAAACGCTTCTTTAACATGGAATTTACAAAAGAACGGGTAATATAATGTCATAAGTGAACCATATATGATATCATAACAATGAATATGATTCTGTAATAAGTCAATGACATTATTTAAACCATTATACAGGAGCTTCGGACACGTACAAAGCAAATCGGACCTAAGGTAAGGGATATATCACAATCTCATTTTTATCCGAGATTGTTTATTCGTAAGTATTTACTGGGGTGTATTTTATCATCCACATCCATGTTTACTCAATATGTAATATTATTTCCATCCACCTAAAATTGTTTAAATCCATTTTTACCCTTCGGTGAGTTTTTAGTAATACGTATGAAAGGAATCTTTTGTCGTTTTTCGTACGAGGTACTTTTTGACTTTTCCGACAAAAGTACGAAGAATGTTTTTTTTAACTTATACGGCATGAATGGATTTTTAAAACATTATTTCCAAGAAGCTTCCTTTACAAGTTTTCAAGTTTATTTTTAATCAACTTCTTTTATTTTAAAGTAGTATGACATGTTATGAAAGGAAAAATGTTTTTTGAAGAAGAAAGGATATTTTCCTCAAGAATGGAGTTCAAGTGTTTTATCAAAATTATTTTCCATCTAAGATAATAAAGGGTTCTATTTTTATCCCTATTATTAAATTGATTTGATCATGTTGTGATAGAATTATTTTTATGAATTCCTTTATCTTATATGAATTGATTTATGATGTCATGATGTTTCAAGAATCCCATTTTTGTTACATGTGTTATGCGATGATGTATGTTTTATGATTATGTGGCACACATAAGAAAGGATTCATTATAAGATGGGTGGGACCTATATCTCCCTCCAATGAATTGGGTAAAGATTTTATATCTCATGAGATAGACATGGCTGGAATGGTAGGTTATACCGGTTCAGTGAAACAGGACTGAAATGAGGGTTACTCGATTCAGAAAGGGACTTTGTCCACTAAGATAGTCTTGGCAATGAGTCTTGACTAACAAGAAATGATTCTCTATGATTATGTGTGTATGCCACAAAGTTTCATGTTTTAAGTTATGATTATTGTGATTACATTTCACTACCATGATTTATCCCATGTTATGAAATTATGCTCTCTTTTGCAGGTTAAGATTTCCAAAAGTTATGTTCTTATGAATATGATGTGATTGATTTTTCTTTTGTATACCCTTACTGAGCATTTGAGCTCACCGTTTTTATGTTTTCTTTTCCCCAGGATATAAAGAAAGGTTTTAGGTAAAAAAAAGGGAAAGATCTTTATGGGAGATATTGAAGATCTTTCACCACGATTAGAAGATTACGTTCCGAGTTTCCAAAGACACTAAACTATTACGATCCTTGTGTGTGTGTTTTTGTTATGTACTAAGTATTCCGCAAAAGTAATGTAAAGTCTATGTACGTCAAGATACGGGTCTCTACAGTTGGTATTAGAGGAAAGGTTTAGTCAACCTTTGGAAACTAGGATGTAAAAATGTTAGTGAGATCCCTAGAGATATTTCTAAGGTATGTATAGGGATGTATCTAAGGTTAAGTATACGTATAGGTTATAGTCCTAGAATTTCTCTAACGATCTTAGAATTTAACCTAAGATGTTAGATATTGAGGGTACTACCCCTTTATTATGTTGTTTTCCCTAGTATGATTTTTTCCTCTCACACTATTCTTTTGGGGTTTTAGACGATGGCTGGAACCCGAAGGAACCGTGTTGATCAATTCAATGGACAATGCAATGATTGTCCCCCTGAGCAACCAAACGATATGGGAGATGGAATGAAAAATCTTGTAGCCATGCTCACACAACTTTCTCAAGCTATGAATCATGCAGGACTTCCAAACGAGCAAAGGAAGGAGCAACATTCTGTTGAATCCTTCATAAGGCAGCGTCCGCCTTCTTTCAGTGGGTCTACTGATCCATTAGTTGCTGAACAATGGATTAGTACTACTGAAAAGATATTTTCAGTTCTTCAATGTTCTGAACATGATAAAGTCATCTTAGCAGTATATCGTTTGGAAGGTGAAGCTGATCAATGGTGGAATCTTATTAAGAATACGAGGCAAAGAGATGAAATTGATTCCATGGAATGGGATGAGTTCAAGAACTTGTTTTTCAGTAAGTACTTCCCTCGTATTCTTCGAACGAAGATGGAGAAGGAGTTTCTTGAACTAAAGCAAAAGGATGATGAATCTGTTGGTATATACGAAGCGAATTTTACAAGACTTGCAAGGTATGCATCTGGCATTATCATCCAACCTGAAAGTAAAGTTGATCGATTTTTCAGTGGCTTAAAACCAAGTCTTCGAAGGGCATTAGCTATAAGAGACTTCAGTAGCTATGAAGAAATTGTGCGTTGTGCTATCAAGGTAGAAATGGAAGTTGGTGTTACATATCCATCTCATGGGTTTGACAAGAACCGAAAGATGGAGTTCAAGGAGAAAACTCAGAATAATGGTGAAAAGAAGATGAATGTTTCCTTATGCACAAAGTGTGGAAAGAAGCATGGTGGAGATTGTCTTAAAGGGACTAGAAAATGTTTTAAGTGTGGAAAAGAAGGTCATCGAGCAGCTGAGTGTCGATGTAATGGAAAATGGGATTCTAATGAAGTGAATAAAGCAAACACTGCAGAGAACGTACAACCAACACTTCAATGCTTCAAGTGCAAGGAAATGGGGCATTATGCTAATAAATGCCCTAATCCAAGGGTTAGTGATGATCGACATGAGCAACCGCTTAAGGCAAAGGACAAAGGGAAGTCACATGCGATCACTATTGGCAATGTTGAATATGACAACGATGTGGCGGAATGATTAAGTGTTTATGTAATGGGATTCCAAAATAATGTTGTATCTTGGAATATTGGAATATTTATGTATTGGTCTAATGTGGTATTCAAAGTGATTGAGATATTATGCGCATAATGAAGGGAAAACGAGAAAATGAAATGTTTAACAATATTCATGAGCTCATGATTGATATAAGGACTAAGTGATATCATGGTTTGAGTATATAGAATTTTGAGGATTTTGGTATGTGGAAAGTGTTAACTTTTAACTGCATTCAAGTTTTCACTAAGGTTCAATGGGTATTCAAGAGAGTACAAGATTAAGGCCTTTGAATGTTTGGAATGTGTCCAACAAGATATATCTTATGATATATGGGGATCAACGATGGTATTAAATTTCTGGTAATCGTTTTCACTATGTTATGAGAATGGACTGCAGTATTATGGATAGGACTAAAGATTGGAATGGATTATGTTGGACATAAGTTAGTATTGTTTAAGGATAGAAGTTTTTTTGATATTATGGGATGTTATAGTAATATAGTTTTAGAAAAAGGACAACCTGCAGGACGGGCGACAGCCCATCGCTTCGGACAAGGCTGTGGGAATCGAACCCACAACCGAAGTGCGACTGGCCTTTATCGCCTACCACTGGCCTACAGGAAGTCCCTGTTTAGTAGAAACTAGTTTTATTATATTAAGCAGTATGATATATGAAGTATAAGTCCATTTTAGGAACTATATATGATTAATCTCACTATAGATCGACTTATGTATATAATTTTTGCTAACCTTTTGTTTGAGACAGATGGAATGACCCATCATTCTATCACATGATCTGCTAACACTTCATGAATAACAAATTCAACGTCATTTATTTAAGAGATGAAGTGGAAATTTTTCTAGGCACGAACAACAGTGAGATTGTACCAAAATAAAGTAAGTATTTATTCTAATTCAAATTTTCAACTTTAGGGAAATGATCTTGAAAACCAAAAATGTTGTCCTAGTGATCTTATACCTGATGAATCAGATGGTACCTTATATCATCACAAATCTATGGATTTGTGATTACTGGCTTTTCCATAGCCATGTTCTCTACCACTCTCCATCAGAACATGATGGTTAGATTTCTCTTCCATATCCATATTTTCACCTATGTGGAAACCCAATGATTAGTTTATTTGGGTAACCGTTACGTTTCATACTTTTGTTTTTAAATATTGGTTTTGATATTCCTTTTTACGATGTGGGTTTCTATTAAAGAAACTTTCAAATAGTAAACCATTTATAACCCCGACGAATTTCGAGGGTGAAATTCATTTTAAGGGGGGTAGAATGTAACAGCCCAAGATTTTATAAAAAATATTCTTTTTAATTAATGTCTTGTGTTCTACGCTACACCAAAAGGAGCTTGAACAACACGCATCCTTGACTTGCCTTGCATTACACGCAATCGCGACCTTCCTCGATAGCGTGTGTAGTACGCAATACTGAGTTTCACGAAACAACGATATGCTATTAAAATATTATTAAAACTAGCCGTTATAAATAGTAATAACCACCTTTTAAAATTTTAAGAATTTTAGCTCTCAAAATGGACTTCATTTTTGGATTCGGAGTATCGAATTTAGCCTAAGGTGAAGTTTTGGTACTTTTCGGATAACTTTCATATTCGGATGAATAGTGAAAATTACTAAATTATAATTAAAAACAACTTTTTTTTAATCAAAATAATTAATAGTGATAAATTATTAATTTTAGTGGTTTTAAAGTATATTTAGAATATATTTTTACAATTTAATACAATGTTGGTCATTGGATGTAATTTCACATTTAAACCAGACATAAACAAGTGTCAATCTTTTGATAGATATTGTTTCTTAAAAACACGCTATTTGTTTTAACAGCGGGATTTAATTATAAAATTAATTAATGCAACTTCTATGTTATGAATTTGGTAAAATAGATTTCATTTTTTAATTCGGAATATAAAATATAGCTTAGGATGAAATTTTGGCATTGTTCTGAAAAACATCAATTTTTGATGAATAGTGAAACTGCTAAGTGGTAGGTTAAAAACTGAATTTTGCATAAAACATAATTTTACCGCTTCTGTGAATGGAATTTCGAAAATCCGATAGACACGGTTGATATCAGTAAGTAAAATGTAGTTCAATGAGATAAAAATAATTTTTTGGTGAATAGTAACTTTTTACTTTTTTTACCGCAGTTAATAGTAAATAGGGTAACTAAGGGTAAATATGATATTACTATTAACCTAACACATGTCCTAATTCTATTGGATAAGTGTAATTCGACCAAAAACAACCTTATGAATAAAATATGACCATTTAGGCCCACTTGGATTAGATTAGGACAATTATTATTATTTAATTCAAAGAAGAGTTAAAAGAGTTAAAATCAAAGTTTATTCACTAAAACATTTTTAATATGGGGTTATACATAAGATAAATTCGACTATAAATATTCATTAGAAAGATAAAAAGATTTCCTATATAATTATATTTTATTTATAATTTTTAGACGTTAAATAAATTAATTTATTTATGACACAACGATGATGCAGTAATTACCCTTTTAAGGAAATATTAACATAATTGATGTTATAAATGCTCAAATGAATGTAATTTCAGACTTTTTATGAATTCCACTAATTTTATAGGTTACTATGATATATTAGTGTTGGTTTAATCAACTTGGTTCGAACATATAATTCTGTTATGACTTTAACAAAAATCATATATCAAATAGTGTCAAAATTGACACAAAATAGTTTTTAAATCAAATATTATATAATTAATTGTTATTTTATTCCTAAAAATCTAAGGTTCGGCCAAATGACTTAGATAAGGATATATGTATTAATAATAAACAATTTGGGGTTCGTTTGGCATGTTATAGTAAGTGTATTAGCCATATAGTGAAAGAAAACATAAAGACACGGTAAAAGTTAAATTATTTAACTTAGAGTTAAATCTAATTGATAAGGTTAAAATAATACCCTAAACTTGTTTAAATCTTATTGGTTGATATGATTTCGACCCATCCCCACATTATCTCTGAAATAAGTCCCTTTGGAACCATTATAAACCGATTTTGACTTTAATATAAAATAATAGTTTGAGGTATTCCTAAGGTGCCCCTCTCCTCCCTTATAAAAGGACACCTCCTCCCCCTCCTCCTCACACCAATTTGAGCACTTAAGCTCGGCCAACCCCTGCCAAAATCTCTTCTCCACTTCCATAGCAACATCCTAGAGATTCTGGTCTTCCTCAAAGACCAATTTTAGTGCCCTAAGAGGAGGTCTCAAAGATGCGCTTCAAAGAAGAGGTAATTACCGTTACCAATTCTTTCATCTTTATTTCTTCTTCCACTTCTTCTTCTTAGGTTGTTTCATTATGAAGTAATAACATCAGTATCACTCATATACTGATATGTAATTATATGTATGAAACAACCCTATATCACCATCTATCCATCCTACGGAAAAAGAAATCACCGCGCGTGCGTACGTACGGAATACCGTCTCCAAGCCGTGGTGTAATCTATTTTCCACCACCACCTTAAATGGATGGGTATAATGGTGTAAAGAATAACTATAAATAGTTATTACAACATCATATTGATTCTGATATATTGTATAATCCACTCCAATTCAATTCAATATTTATGGAAATGATATCATCGCTCGTGCGTACGTATGGACTTCCGTCTCCACGACGCGATGAGATTCATTCTCCATGTTAACCATTTAAGAATGATTATAAAGTATATATAAGATATAATAATGAAATATATGACGTTATAAATATACTGGATTTATGTATATATATATATGTGTATTTCATCTACTTACTTCCATTCAATACAATAAGGAAAGGAAAACAGCGTTCATGCGTACGTACGGACTACCGTCTCCATGAACGGTGTTTTTCATTTCATTTATCTATCTATTATATATATATATATATACTGAATATATATGATATATAAATCATATTTTATATTCTGGAAGTAATTAAATCATGATATAAGTAATAATAATGTCAATAACAACAATTCAAAACACCTACGATAAATGAAACAATTTTACCCAAAACGCTTCTTTAACATGGAATTTACAAAAGAACGGGAAATATAATGTCATAAGTGAACCATATATGATATCATAACAGTGAATATGATTCTTTAATAAGTCAATGAAATTATTTAAACCATTATATAGGAGCTTCGGACACGTACAATGCAAATCGGACCTAAGGTAAGGGATATATCACAATCTCATTTTTATCCGAGATTGTTTATTCGTAAGTATTTACTGGGGTGTATTTTATCATCCACATCCATGTTTACTAAATATGTAATATTATTTCCATCCACCTAAAATTGTTTAAATCCATTTTTACCCTTCGGTGAGTTTTTAGTAATACGTATGAAAGGAATATTTTGTCGTTTTTCGTACGAGGTACTTTTTGACTTTTCTGACAAAAGTACGAAGAATGTTTTTTTTAACATATACGGCATGAATGGATTTTTAAAACATTATTTCCAAGAAGCTTAATTTACAAGTTTTCAAGTTTATTTTTAATCAACTTCTTTTATTTTAAAGTAGTATGACATGTTATGAAATGAAAATTTTTTTTTGAAGAAGAAAGGATATTTTCCTCAAGAATGGAGTTCAAGTGTTTTATCAAAATTATTTTCCATCTAAGATAATAAAGGGTTCTATTTTTATCCCTATTATTAAATTTATTTGATCATGTTGTGATAGAATTATTTTTATGAATTCCTTTATCTTATATGAATTCATTTATGATGTCATGATGTTTCAAGAATCCCATTTTTGTTACATGTGTTATGCGATGATGTATGTTTTATGATTATGTGGCACACATAAGAAAGGATTCATTATAAGATGGGTGGGACCTATATCTCCCTCCAATGCATTGGGTAAAGATTTTATATCTCATGAGATAGACATGGCTGGAATGGTAGGTTATACCGGTTCAGTGAAACAGGACTGAAACGAGGGTTACTTGATTCAGAAAGGGACTTTGTCCACTAAGATAGTCTTGGCAATGAGTCTTGACTAACAAGAAATGATTCTCTATGATTATGTGTGTATGCCACAAAGTTTCATGTTTTAAGTTATGATTATTGTGATTACATTTCACTACCATGATTTATCCCATGTTATGAAATTATTCTCTCTTTTGCAGGTTAAGATTTCCAAAAGTTATGTTCTTATGAATATGATGTGATTGATTTTTCTTTTGTATACCCTTACTGAGCATTTGAGCTCACCCTTTTTATGTTTTCTTTTCCCCAGGATATAAAGAAAGGTTTTAGGTAAAAAAAAGGGGAAGATCTTTATGGGAGATATTGAAGATCTTTCACCACGATTAGAAGATTACGTTCCGAGTTTCCAAAGACACTAAACTATTACGATCCTTGTGTGTGTGTTTTTTTGTTATGTACTAAGTATTCCGCAAAAGTAATGTAAAGTCTATGTACGTCAAGATACGGGTCTCTACAATTTTCTTGTACACCTGTTTGATATTTCATTTCAATTTCCTCCTCCAAATCACTATTATATAATGTTATTTTGACATCCATATTCTCTAGATATATATCTTCAAAAACAACCTTGCTTAGCACAGTTCTGATGGTCATATGTTTACATACTAAGGACACTATTTTTGTGAAAAAATCTACTTCCTTTTATTGAAATCCAATAAATACTAGTTTCTATTTTATTTTCATCTATTTTTCCCTTAATTTACTATACCAAATTATTTTTCAACTTTTTTCTTACCATATGAAATTACATATATATTCAAAGTTTAGTTAAATATATATGAATCCATATTCTCATTCATGGATAACTCCAAATGATTATAGTCACTGTAGAAAGTCCCATTTAATTTATTTTAAGGTTCTTCTACATAATTTTGGATTTAAAAGTTTGAATCATTCCCAAAATTATGCACTCATCTCTGTATTTTGTTTGATCTCCCCAACTGAATCTAATGGACTAAACTACTTGGATCTGCACATTCTTCTAGTACCTAAACTTTTGATACTTTTATCTACCAGGTACATAAATATTATAGTACCACTATATATTCATATACTCTTGAACATTCTATTTTTTTATAAACTTGCAACTATAATTTTGATGCCTTAAACACATGCATATGGGTTCTTCAGAATTTGAAAACTACCTCTACTATGAACATCCAAGATTTAAATAGTTGATTCTTCGTCAACTTCATGCACCACAAAGTTTATTTTCTTCTATAAAGCCTTCTCATAAATAAAAAATAATAATGCTTAAGATGATTTATTTTATTTCACCAACCCATAAATGATATCAAATGTTTTTATCTCCATAACTAAGGAAAGAACATATTTTGGATTTTGATTATTGTTTGTCTCTTTCCTTTGAATTTACATGAGGATTTTATTACCCACCAAAGACTATAAGATAATTAAATATTTTCCCTATTATCGAATATAGATCCTCTTTATGTTCGTATCAAATTGGTAATATTTTATTTCTCTTAGTGAGATAAGTATTCATGTTGAGTTCCTCATCCCAAATCACGTTAGGGATTCCTGAGTGAAACATCCCTTCCGTCATTCTCTATCAATGTATGATTCAACATTTTAGATACTCCCTTATATTAAGGATTTTGAACACTATCATCTAATAATATATTCATTTCTTCTTGAAAAAGTTCTAGAATTTGGATCTATTATACTCATCACCATTGTCTGTTTAGATGCACTATAACTTCCAACTTTATTCCCTTTCCATCAAACCTTTTCTCTGAATAAATACCTAAAATACATAAAATTTATTCTTGAAGAATTTAATTAATATATTCCATAAATAATAATTAATGAAAGTAATAAATTAAAGTTAATCATAATAATATTGAACAGGGGTATGTACTTATACATCTATGTGCTCAAGCTCTAACATATAGTCCCTAAAATACCAAAAATCAAGGTTGAGAGAATCTTTATACTTTATTCCCAACACAAACAATTCACACATTCCTATTTATCTAGGATCAAGATTCTCTATTACATTTTACTTTATAAATTTCATGTTCTTTTCATTTAGCTGATCAAAATAATACTTTCATACTTTTAGATCATCAGAAGTTATTTTTAATAACCCAGTTCTTATTCTTGAGGTACAGGTTTCTTCTTTTTTCCTCTCCTTAAGTTTTTTGTGAGAAAATAAGGAAATTGGGGGAAAATACAAAAAATTTGGAAGTACATGCCATTTACTTTTCCACACGTCGGGTAATTTTGGCCGTGTGGGATGAGTACACATGGTGTGTAGCCATGTTGGCGATGAAGGGTGAAAAAAACCGACTACATGCCGTGTAGTGGATATTTACATGCCATGTAGTCAGTGGGAAGGCGAATAGTAAGGCGGTGCCTAGAGGGGTGACATTATATTCCGTGTATAGAGGCATACATGCCATGTGCTCATGTCTACAGATGAACAGTGCCACGCTGGCAAGGAGCCACCAGTGGAGTAGTTAAAAAATGGAAAGTACACATCGTGTACTTGAGAGTACATGTCATGTATTTTTTTTCACATAAAATGCCGAGTAGCCTCCCCTATTCATAGGGAAGGATTAGAACATTGGTAGAGCTCGAGAGAGGAGGATAGACCTTCAAGGAGCTCTCGATCATGTGTCAGGAATTGGATTCTTCTGTCGTCGATCTCTTCGGCACCGCGCGGGTAAGAGATTCCTTCTACTTACGTGTTTCTTTCCAATTATTCCTCTAAGGGAAGTTATTTTAGGTTGAACGAAAATTCTTTTACCTCAGATCTACAACGTTCTTGGAAATTTCAAAAGGTATTGTTCGTGTATATCAATCAAGGGCGATCGAGGTAGGTGGCTTGATGTTTAATTTCCCACTGATGTGCGTTTTGTGTACCTTTGTGATACGCGCCCATGAATGGGGTGTCATATGGCTGAGGACTTGTTGAATTAAATACCTATAATTGTATAGGTAATTTAAATGTGATAATAAACTGCTGTTTGGGATCACTGGATGGATCCAGGACCACCCTGGGGGTGCGTTCCTCTGTGTATCCATTTAGCCAGGATACCCGAGGGTATGCCATGTTAATTTTGTGCATTACTTTTTCCTTGAGAGGAATTTCATATGTACTACTTATTTAGATGTTGGGCATGTCCGAGTTAATTTTTTAGCCTGAGGGTGTTGTTTTACATAGCCTGAGGGAAGTACATCTTTTAGCCTGAGGGAAACTTCTTCCGTGCCTGTGGGAAATAGACTCTGTGCCTGAGGGTGACACTTTGTACGCCTGAGGGCAATATCTGTTATGCTTGTGGGCAATTACCTATGGGTTGTGTTTCTGATTACCTGATGGTAAGGGTTTGTGTGTCTGAGGACACTGACAATTTACATTGAAATTAACTGTGGTGGTTTCCTTATAATGAATGATTAAATACATAATAATATGGCAAATAACTGGTAATGTTAGTTAATTTTGAGAACTGCTTAGTTTATTTCATTTTACTACTGCACACTATTGTTGCATATTTTTACACAGTTGGGCATGGGCCTTTGGTGGGTGCCTACTGGGATTTATTTCTCATACCCTATTTGGGTCATGTCTTCGGCCCAAACATATTACATTTATGAAGGTGTGGATAAGGGCAAGGGTCCTTTTACAGGTACTTGATTGCTGTTGAGAAGTAGGGTAGCATGAGACCGGGCTTAGGCTTGCGATGCTACCAACTATTTTGTTTTGGTTTTGTTTTCTGTACTTTTATTTCAGTTGTATTGTATTCCAGTGTAACATGTTTTGGTTGTTTTATAGAATACTGACATGCTACATTTTCATATATATATGACTGTTGGTTTCCCTATTATTATTTGTTAACCATTTTTGTTGTACATATTGTTTACCACTTCCACTTGTTGTATGATATTTATCAATTCCACTACACTACACTTTGACAAATGAGGGCATAGTTTCCCCACAATCAGACTAGGGCCCTCACTGCTAGTCGGTAGCCTCTGGCGTTTTTGGAAATACGTTTGAGGTCACGTGGTGAACCGGGTTCGGGGCACCCGTTGAGTGGCACCTGGAACCGGGACATTACATTATACATCCAATTACTACCCTCCCATTATAATATATGTTCATAAAAATAGTCTCGTAATTTAAACATTTTTCTATCTCCATTGATCCACAAGTTACCTTTTATACCCCATTTTAAAATATAGTTCTATAGCCAACATCAAGAAATTTTCCAAAGGATATAATATTACTCATAAGTACATATATGTGATGAAATATTGATAGCTTCAAGAACACTCCATTATTTATTCAAATGTTGACATATCATTTTACAAAAACGTGTTGGGTACACCATCATCTAGATTAACTTTCAAAAACACCCTAGATATAATATTTGAAATAAATCTTTGATATCTAGATAAATGAGAAGATTCTATAGAGATAATCATAGAATATTCTATGAGAGTTTTCAAGATTATTAGATAGACTTATATTTATTCCATTCAGTTGATAGAATCTGAACAACCAAATGTTGACACATTTTCTATGTTCTCCTCCAAAATATTATAGTTCATTTTGATATGTCCTATATTCCCTCATTTATAGTAAGTTAGACCTGGACCAATTTTATTTCGTTAATGTATTTTATATAACTATTTTATGATGTTTTATTCTAATAAACATTATTTTTATGGGGTTACACACCCATTCCATCGGTATTAATAGAACTACCAAATGGTTCCTAAACATTCTTTCACCAAAGTTCTTCATTACGAATCAGATTCCTAATAACATTAAACACCAAATCCTATTTTCTTCTAGTGTGACTAGAAGTTGTAACCATTTTATCCAGGATCTGTAGAAGAGAATATAAAATAATAAACTCCCAAACATCATCATAAAATTCTACCTTTAAAAATTAGAGCTACTCATGAATTAAGTAAGATTCAATGTATTTATTTGTCACCAATATTCCTTATGAAAAACATAATATAAAAAACCCTGAAAAAATAAAAACCATGTTCCCAGACATCAGTTTTTCATACATGTCTTTCAATTCCATCAAAACTTTTGTTGTTGTCTTTATCTCTTGAATGTTAAAAGCATCATTTATTTTTATATACATTCTTACCAGCACCAATGATTTCTTATCCAGGAATTCCCATTCTTCTTCTTAAATTAACACTAGATTTACCCCACAATATTGGACTTCTATGTCCTTTAGAATAATATGGTCTTCAATATTCATTCTATAAATTCGAAAATCCATTCCATGAAATTTTTCCATTTATATATTCCCTTTAACAGATTTCATTCCTTCTACTTATAGAGGTTTTCTAAAACCCAACCTTCAAAAACAGTCGTTCGATACCACTTATTCAGGGAGAAACCCACAAAAATAGTATAAAAATAGATAATCTATACTTATGATAAACCATTTTAATTTTTATATTCAACTAAATAGAATTCCATGCACAAGTTTATGTTGAAATATCATCCCCAGAAACTTTGCTTCCCCTTCGACTAAGTTTACAAAAAGTATGAATTCACTACACCCTATGCACCATAGTAAGTCGATCACACATAAACCTAAGAAGAAAAAATAAATACTATTGAAAACATGTTACTATTATACATTAAACTAAAATTAAAAGAGAAGTAAATGAACATATAATATTTAATGTGTATCGTACTTAGGTCTTACATGAATGGGAGTGGATCATGTTTCCTTGAATTTTACCTAATTCATATCTTAAAGAATATTTACCACTTTTTAATTATCCCATTAAAAATATGAACCTCACTTAACTATTAAAGGGAGAATCAATATATTCAACTCTCACTCAAAATGAAACAACCAAATGAAATACATAAGATAATTCAAGTAGAATCACAGAGTATTTTTAAAATGTTTTCCCATTCATAGGAAACCTACTCATTTAATTGATTAGTTTTTATCCCTAATGAATAATTATATTAACCACTATATAAAAATGTGAATATAATGGGTGTCTTCATGAACCTTGTGTGTTTCACACACATAAAATTCTATTCATAATAATCACAAGATTTCAATATCATTACTATCATAGAGTCTCACTACTCACTTCTTTTATACCCAAATTCACAATAGTTTCACAACTTCCCATCATGTATATACAAGTGAATCCTTCCAACATGAATGTTGTCAATATTTGGTTATTACATAGATTTCACTACATCCATAGAATATATTTCCTTCTTACTCTATATAGAATCTTCCACTTCTAAAATTTATTCGAGAGAATAACATAAAACTTTGTTCCATTTCATAGCTCAATAAATAGATATTTTATAAAATATTTTAATTAGTCTCTATCAACTAAAATGAGATCCTTTTATCATAAAAACCCCATAATCTCCTAAAACTATGAATTTATCAACAGAAAAGATCATAATCATATATAATAGTGTTAATATCTCCCCACATTTTCTTCTTCTTCCTGGTCTTCTACAATAGTGAGTGTCATGGGATACTATTCTTCCATGTACTTCAATACCCAGTTGAACAATATTCTATAGAATTAGATCAAAATATTCTAGTTACTTTTAAATTTTAAATTTTCTTTTAGTTCACAACTATTTATTCACATTTTATATACACTTTTTTCATCTCTTTCCTTTCTATTTTTATATATTGTTCACTACAAAAATATTTTCTATATTTTCATAGGGAAAATACAATAATATTTTTGATGCCATAATATCGTTTTATATATGGCTTGTAAATGGGTATCTATGATGATACTATTATTCTTTTTTCATCAATGTGGTTGTAGTAAAATAGATCTTCATTTAAGGTATGAATCTTGATTTCAGGTTGTTCTTTAGGAAAAAGGACAAAATGAGGTTTTTTCTGAGTACACCTTATATACTAACATGTGTACACCATTTACCCTGTTTCCATGTACAACCACATATTGGTCGTGTAACGGATGAGTACATGGCCATGGGGTGACCTAGAAGACAGCTTAATTTGAGGGTTGATTGAAGCTAATACACATCTTGTAGTTTAAAATGAACAATTTGTGCGCTTTTATTTTTATTTTATAAATCTGAGTGGGGTCATGTATCATCTTTAGAAACACATTCTTCTGGAAGTGGTTCATACAGGAGTGCGATGGAACGACCAAATAACTTCAAATCCTTCCCAATTCTCCATATGAGCTCAAACTGAGACACTATTGGGTTCCCTAGAATCCCACCAGTGATTTCTCAAAATCCCTAGAGCCTCTCATCCAGATGCACCATCTCTTGTGGGTTATTCATGGTTGGGAGTTTTTTCAACTTCCTGTAGATCTATGCTGATGTATGACAATTCAAGGGCCGAAATTCAAGTATATTGATCGTATGCCATCGAGGTAGGTGGTTTGTGCCTTTCGTTGACTATATTTGGATTATATATTCCAAAAGTGTTGCATACTATGTTTTGGGGTATTTTAGGATTTGGAATTTAACACTATTTAATACCTGATATGGTGTGATTGATTGATAAAGGGTTGTTACTTACGTGTAAGATTAGATACCTTTTCTACAGGACACCCCATGGGTGAGTTTCCTTTGATTGATTATTTATGTTTGTTTAGTCTAGGATTCATGTTAGTCTTGCCCTGATTTCCATGCCTTGGTTGATTAGGATGGAGTTTGATTGATTATATGAAATGCATGTGATATGAATTTTGAATTATTATACATGTTGTAGTTTTAGATTACATGAGTTTCATTGAAATTATATGTGCACTGTTTTCCAATGAACCATGAGAGCCTTGGACTAGGAAGACTGTGGGGACTTCCAAATTATTTTAATAGGACTGTGAGATCCTTCATGTAAATGATTGACCCACTGGTATTCCCTGTGATAACTACCCAGGAGGTTGTTTATACTTACCTTATACTATGTTGAACTAGGGGTATTGACCATGAGAGCTACCCAGGAGGTTTTTTATATTTACCTTATGCTACGTTGACCTAGGGGTATTGACCATGAGAGATACCCAAGAGTTCAGCTATATTTTATTTGTGCTATGTTGAAATAGAGGTATTAATCCTGAGGACTTCCAATTTAGTCTTTTTAATTTATCTATACTATGTGGAAAAAATGGGTTAGACCATGAGATCTTTCCTAGAGGGTTGTTTATGAATGATTGAATGATTGGGATGAGTCTGCCAATCCAAAGCACAATCTTGGATGTTGTCTTACCTGATTGTTTATATGGTCCTCTCAGATATAGGTTTTTTAATATTCCATATGGGGATATGGATCTTAAGCTAGATACTGATATTACATGTTTCAAATGGGGAAAAATAAATGTAAATGAATTTAATTGAAAACTATAATATTTTTACATTGGAGTATTTCCATGTTTATTGCTTAATTTCTGTATATTACTTGCTATATATATTCACTAATAGTTTGCCATAGATCATTGGTTTTTGCCTACTGGGACTTTGTTCACACCCTATTTGGGTCATGTTTTAGACCAAAGAAGATTATATGATTTCAGGTGTTGATAAGGTTAAGCACCCTTCTTCATCATGTACTTGATTACTGTTGGAGCTGAAGAGTATGGGACCAAGCTGAGGCTTGTGATGCTATTGGAGTTTACTTTATTTTATAAACATCAGTTTCTATATTGTATTTTCAGCATTGTGACATGTTTTTCTAATTACCTAGACACATGTGACATGCATAATTTATATATATGCTTCAATTTTTTTATTACTATAATTCTTATGTTGTTTACTTATGTTCTATGGTATTACTACTTCTGCTATAGTATACTATCTGTTTTATGCTATGTATGCTCTGCCAATTAGGGAATATTTTCCCTTATATCACATCTTGTTCTTTCTACTAGTAGATAGCATCTGTAATTTGGGAAAATGTCCTTGAGGTTATGTGACTAACTGAGTTCGGGGAACCTTTGAGCAGTACCTAGATCCGGTACGTTAAAAAATCATATTAGAGGACTTTATTTTCTACTTTTTCTTACTATTTTGATCCAATTGACTGGGAAAAGTAGGAATAAGTAGTTGTTAATAAGTTTTTCTTAGGAGTAGAAAACCTATGTATAGGAAAAAACAAAGTTACCTAAAATTGAATTGTAATTTTTGGATTTTGAACTATTAAAGATGATTTAATTTCACCATTGGGTGAAAAACTTGTTTTGTGCTATTAGTATTGATATCATTGTGGTTTTATTTCTATTTCAACCCAATGAGATGAGGTTACGCCATCTCATGCAACATATAGTCACTTGTTAGAGATCACATGTCATCTATTATTGTCATCCCATGTAAGGTGAATTACTGATTTCATGTTGTTGTGATAGATATTATGATAGATATGCATGTTGTTGTGATAGATTATGTGATATAAATACCTAATATTTTTATAGGGTATTGGTATGTGTAAAGTTTCATTAGGATGGATGTCAGCATTTGGTCCCTGAGTTGTTATGGGCCCTCTAGGATTAGAATTTTGTGGATCATGTTTGAACTTTAATTGAATTATTTTAATATATGATATGGTTAATGATGTAAAACATTGATTCCTAGGGAGTATGGGATCTAAAAGATCATAACATGGAATTTGTTGGACAAATTTTACGATTTTGGGGGTTCCAGAGAAGTTTCAGAGGCTTGCTTTCCGAAAATAGTAGAAAACTCGGTGTGTGATGTTATGAACACACGCTATGTTTTATTGTGTTATAGAAGAAATTAATTTTATTAAGTACATGTCGTGTACCTTATATACATGACATGTAGTTGTTAGCAGTGTGACTGAATATGTAAGAAAAGACTTGGAGTTGGTGAACTTTTGGTATAACATTCCATGTATTGGGAGTACACGATATGCTATAGTCGAATGTGTATTCGGCCGTGTGACTAACGAAAATGGTGGATAGAAGTTTTTAGTACATGTCGTGTAGTGTTACACTAGTAGGACCTTTTAGTTATAGCCGTGTCGAAGTAACTGGGTAGGAAGGAATATTCAAGTACACATCATGTCCTAAGAGGAAGACATCGTGTTTATGGGGTGTTACACGACCAGGTTGATAGGGATACATGCCCATGTTATGGCTTAAGGGAACACTCCATGTAGTGGTTCTACACACTGTGAAACCCTCTTTTGTAAAACATGGGTGTTTTCATTATCATGTTCTTTTATTACACATCTAGGTTATAATCCTTGATAAACATATACCGAGGCTTGCACTTGACCTTATAGAGTCATGCCACCAAGACATCCTCCAATTGTATGTTAGGTATAGGGAAATGACTAAACACTGGAAATGGTAGGTCAGGGACAACTAGAAGATACTCCCATTGTACCCATCTTGGAACCAGCTGCTATACTGGATGAAGGTGGTGATTTATAGTTTCGTGAAAGATTTATGAGGATGATGCAGAGTTTTTAGGGAGCACCACATCTTTCCCTGACTATGGCAGAGCTGACGTGGGTGTTCCAGCAGTAGCATCCACCCACTTTTTTAAGGGATGGAGGACCAAAAGTTGCAGATTCATGGTTGGAGGCCATGATTTCTATCTTTGAGCATCTGGAGACACCTCTTAAGAAGATATCGAAGCTCACGACTTACAAGCTGCGTGATTTTTCCAAGAGATGGTGGGATGTTATCTCACAGGCGGGGCGTCATCATGATATGGATTAGGAAGAGTTTCAGAGGACCTTATATGATTACTTCTACCCTAGGATTTTCAAGGCCGACTGAGCCTAGGCGTTCATGCATTAAGAGTAGGGTGATCTTTTGGTGAGGGATTACTCTTCTCTCTTTATAGTGTTCATCACTTCACGCTTGTTTTGGGAGGTGATGAGTTATCACTGGCTAGAAAATTAGATGATGGCCTCAGGTACAACATCCTATCCAAGATGAATGTTTTTAGGTTGAAATTGGTGATAGAAATAGTAAACCAGGTGCTAATTACAAAGAGAAATATGAGGGAGCTTGGAGCTTCAAGCTATGGTGGTTTAGCATCTAGGTTTGGTACTCCTTCGATCGATAACAGGAAGCACCATATCGATTTTACACATGGTGGTTATTCCTATGGAAAGAATGTTTATTTAGGTATCCAAGTGGTGTGATAATTGTGCAGGGAGAATAGTAATACGAGACCGTAGTGCCTGAGAGACACAATTGAGTGCCTATCTTGCAACAAGATGGGTTATATTCAGCATTTTTTCATGATGTTCTCAGTAGTAGTGAGTGACAGGGGATCAGTTATGACACCAAATTCAGGATCAGGACCACCGGTTTCTCATCAGTTAGAAAACTAGAGTTCTTTAGGCCATTTATACTGAGGAGGTGGTCCTGGCCATGGTGGCCAGATGGTAGGTTTTTAGTGTCAGTAAGGTGGATCTACTCAAGGTAGCCAGGTAGGGTCATAGGGCCACGATATAGGTCAGACTTTTGCGATGGAATGGACTCAATAGGAGCAGGATCCAGGACCCTCTACAGTTAGAGGTTGGATTCCAGTTTCCTCAGTTGTATCTTATGTTCTTTCGAATATCAGGGCTTTCCATAGTTTTATATCAGTTTTCATTGTGAAGAGCCTTGGGATTCATATCTTTACTTATGATTATGTTATGATGATAGACACTTTGATGGGGATTAGGATGACATGTGTACATTAGTGAAAGGAGTTCCCTTATGAGGTTGGTCGGTGTCACTTCTTGTGGAAATTCTATAGCATTGAGATGATAGTCTTTGAATTCATTTTCGGAATGGACTGGTTGGTCTCCTTTCAGATTTTTGTTGACTACAACCATTGTAGGGTGAGTTTCGCATCACCAAAGGGTGGGTCTTTTCTACACAATGGAAAATGGTATGTCTGTGCGAGTAGAGTGAGACTTGATAATCATGGGTTGGGTGGAATTACATCCTAGATTGCTATTATATATCTGGATGACTACGGGACTTCACAGATGGACTTTCCCCCACTAGTGGATTATTTCAGATATGTCTTTCCAGGTGACTTTTTTAGGTTTTCCTCTAGATAGAGATATATATTTCTCTATAGAACTTGTTCTTGGAGTGGCACTGGTGTCCATTCCTCCATATAGGATGGCTACACTAGAGTTACTAGAGCTCAAGAAGCAGTTAGAGGAGTTGTAGGAAAAGGGACATCCTTTTTACGAAGAAGAGAGACAGTACGCTCAGAATTGGTGTGGATTATAGGAACCTGAACTAGTTGATGGCCAACAATCGGTGTCCCTATCTAAGGATTGATGATCTCTTTGATCACATTTGAAGAGCCCGAGTGTTCTCAAATACTTACATGAGATCATGTTATCATCAGTTCTATGTTATACCATTTAATATATCTCTTACATCCTTTCAAAGTAGGTATAGTCTATATGAGTATTTGGTTTTGTTGTTCAGTATCATGAATTTTCTAGTAGTTTTCAAGACCCTGATGAACCGACTATTCCATCCTTACTTGGATTATTTTGTGAAAGTATATTTGGATGATATCTTGGTATACTTTCAAACTTGACAATACCATTCCTCCCATCATGATATCATTTTGAGTACACTAAAATAAGGAATCATTTATAAGATAAGATCAAAAAATTCAACTTTTGGATGGATCAGATTCATTTCTTGGGTCATGTTATCTCAGAGATAGAAGTATCAATATACTTAGAGATGGTGAGAGTGGTAGTTTCTTGGGAGAAGTTAAAGAAAGTATTTGATGTAAGAAGCCTTTTGGGGATGGTTGGTTACTACAGACACTTTATTCAGGACTTTTCATGCTTAGAAGTTCCACTAACGAGCCTGAATAAGAAGGTTGTGAAGTACTTGTGGACAGATTCCTATGATTCATCCTTTCTGGATCTGAAAGGGAGGTTGACTTTAACACCGATACTGATTTTTATGGAACTAGGAAATAGTTACACCATTAACTGTGATGCATTAGTTATTAGGGTGGGAGAAATTATTATCTTGGGGGAAGGCGTCCTTATGTACAGGTCTTGATAGTTGAGGCTACATGAGTGGAATTACCTAATGCACGATCTCGAGTTGGCTACAGTTTTTCATCCATTGCTATGTTAGAGTCATTATCTTTTAGGAGATGATTTTTTTGTTTACATAGACCAAAAAAGCCTCAAGAATATATTTTGACTAAGAGAGATCTAAATTTGATATAGTTAAGGTGGGTTGAGTACCTTCAGTATTTTGATTTTTAACATTCCTACACTCCTAGGAAAGACAACATAGTGGATTATGCATTGAGAAGGAGGACCTAGATACAAGTAGTTCAGGAGGCCAGTAGTGAGTGGCATCTTATGGCTCTGTTATTTTAATATTAATTTGGAAGTTCACGATAGATAGGGGAACACATTTCTTTCTTCTATAGCTATTACATCTACTCTACTAAATCAAGTGTGAATAATGCATCTATCAGATTCTGAAATCTTAGTTCTACGTGATAGTGTGTTAGGAAACAACCCTACTCCTAGGTAGACCATAGGTGCAGATGATGTTTTTCATTTTTATGGGAACATATGGGTATCCAAAAACATACATGAGGAGATGTTGGGATATTTTCATTCCTCAGTATGGGAAATTCATCTTGGTGTCACCACGATGTATCAACATCTACATCATCATTATTTTTGGCCATATATGAAGAGGGATGTAGCTGGTTTTGTTTTGAGAAGTTCCACATTTCAGAAGGTTAAGGCAAAACATCAACAACCAGAAGGGCTATTACAGCAGTTACCCATTCCCAAGTGGAAGTGATATGATGTCGTGATGGATTTTGTGACCGGTTTACCAAGGTCACCTAAAGGAAATGATGTTGTATGGGTTGTTGTTGAAAGACTCATTAAGGTTTCACATTTTATGCTGATCAAGGATACCTTTAGTGTTGATGATCTTGAGAATTTTTATATCTAAGATATTGTAAGTTTATATGGGGTCCCACACTCTATCGTTTCAGACAGGGATGATCATTTTACATCTTGTGTCTAGAAGGGACTACAGAGGGAATTGGGTACACAGGTACTTCTAAGTATAGATTACCAAACCCAGAAAGATGGCAAGTTTGAGAGCACGATTCAGGTTTTGGAGGACACAATTCGAGCATGCGTCCTAGATTTCATGGGCTCTTGGGAGAGACACATACCCATGGTGGAGTTTTCCAACCACTATCATTTTTAGGCAGTGATTCAGATGGAGCCTTATGAAGTTTTTTACTATAGGTCATGCCGATCTACCCTTTGTTGGCTGGAGTTATAAGAGGCAGCTATGTTGGTCCCTCATCTTGTCCAAGAAACTAACGAGCAAGTGGATTTGATTCAGAAGAGGATGGATACTATAAAATCTTTCCATAAATATTATGTTGATCGATAGAGATGGCCTCTGATGTTCAAGGTCATTGATTAGGTATTTATGTGCCTCACACTGAGGTTGGGACATAGGAGGATTAGGAGATAGGGGAAGCTCTCATTGAGATGCGTTGGGTCATTTGAAGTTTTTGAGAGAGTCAGACCGGTTTCCTATCAGTTGCAGTTATCATAGATGTACCAAGCTATGCACGACATCTTTCATGTTTCTCAGGTATGATGTTTCTTTTCAGACTTGTCTCACATTTTTCAACCAGAGGTGGTTGAGTTGGAGGTGGATACATCCTTCGAGGAGCACCCTATTTCGATTATAGATCACCTCAAAATGTTTCTATGTGGCTGGTCTTTTCCTCTGGTATAGGGTTCTATGGAAGCATGGGAGAGTACAAGAAGAGACTTGGAAGAGGGTGGCTGACATATTATCACAGTGGCTGGAGTTTTTCACAGATTCTTCTTCACCAACCTGGTAAGGGAAAATTGGGGATGAGTTTATTTGATAGGGGAAGGTTTTAAGAACAGAGATCTTTATTTTTGGTATGGATCTTTATTTCAGGATGTTCTTGGGGAAAAATGAAGAAATGGTTTTTTTTCAATGTACATGCAGTGTGCTTCCATGTACATGCCATGTACCTGGTTTTCGCATACATTTGTGTACTAGCCACATAACGCCATAGTACATGGCTATGTGGTGACCTGGAAGACCGCTTAAGTTAGGTGCTAGTTGAAGCTAGTTCATGTCATGTAGCTTAATATTAATATGCCAGGTACTTTTCTTTTTATTTGATAAATTAGATTGTGGTCACGTCTCATCTTCAGAAACACCTTTTTCAAGCAGTGTTTTGTACAAGAGAACGAAAGAAGGGAGGAAAAACATCAAACCCCTCCTGATTCCCCATCGGAGCTCTGACTGAGATATTTTTAGGTGTGTTATAATCTCATCAGTGAGTTATCAAATGCCCTAGAGCCTCTCTCATTGATTCACCCTCTCTTGAGACTTATTCATGGTTTGGAGTTTTCGCCTTTTTGAAGATCTACACCGATCTCGGCCGATTCAAGGGACGACATTCAAGTATTTCAATCAAACAACATCAGTGTAGGTGGTTTGTGCCTTTCATTATCTTTATTTGGTTTATATATGCTAAAAGTTTCGCATACCAGGTTTTAGGGTATTTCTTGATTTGGAATTTGACCCTGTTTATTACCTACTACGGTTTGATGGAATGATAATGGGTTGTTTCTTATGTTTAAGGTTAGATACCATTTCTACGGGACACTCCATGTTTGTGTTTCCTTTGATTGATTGTTCATGACTGTTTGGTCGAGGATTCTTATTAGTCTTAACTTGATTTATACACCTTGGTTGATTAGGATGGAGTTTGATTGATTATATAAAATTCTTGTGATATGAATTGTGATTGATTATCCATATAGTAGTTTTATATTATAGGAGTTTCTTTGATATTATATATGCACTATTTTACAATAGACTATGAGAGCCTTTGACTAGGAAGACTGCAGGTACATTCACATTATTTACACAGGACCGTGAGAGCCTTGGTGTAGATGATTGATCTAGGGGTATTGACCATTAGAGCTACCCAAGAGGTTGTTTATAATTACCTAATACTATGTTGAACAAAGTTTAATGACCATGATAGCTACCCAGGAAGTCATTTATATTTACTTTATGCTATATTGACCCAAGGGTATTGACGGTGAGAGCTACCCAGGAGGTTGCTTAGATTTTATTGACGCTATGTTGACACAGGGGTACTGGCCCTGAGAGATACACAGTTAGTCATTTTAATTGATCTATACTATGTGTAACCAATGGGGTTAGAACATTATTTCATTCCTAGAGGGTTTTATATGAATGATTGTATGATTTTGATGACTATTTCAACCCAAAAGATAAGCTTGGATGTGGTATTCCGTGTTGGTTTAGATGGTCTTCTACGACATCTGTTTGTTACTATTCCATAGGGGATATATATATTAGGCTAGATATTAAGATTACATGTTTCAAATGATGAAAAATAAATGTAAATGAATTTAATTTAAAACTTTAGGGTTGTTGATCATACCAAGATTCACTGTTTCATTTTCACCGTTACACCATTGTGTTAAACTTGTTTTGTGTTGAAAATTTTAAAAATAATAACAAATTGAAATTAATGTTTTATTCCATTATTTTTGTGTTTATTAATATTAAAATGGTAAATGTTATGTTTTTTTAATATTTCAATTTTTGAGGAGATGATTTGGATTGAAAATGATGAAGTAGAAGAAAAATGGGCCAAAATTGCATGGATCCATGGAGACCTATACACTGTTCTTCCTGGTTAGAAAATTCCGTAAATCTAAATGAGCTCATATATTGTGTTCCATTCCAAACATTAATGGTATAAAACTCTTATGAACGAAAACAAGCCCAATTTTACCATCATGATTCCCAACCGACCTGATCTGTCTAAAACACCGAATTTGTGCGAAGTCAAAAGTGTCGTTCTGTAATCTGTCTATATCTCCATATCCACTTGTCCAATTGATTCCAAAAATTTAGTGGAGATATTTAGGAAGTGGGGCTACATATTTCTAGTTTTTGTAAAAGCTATATTCGATTTTCTATTGTGCGAAACACATGGAACAATTGGCTTGATGAAATTGGTGTGCCATAAACCACCTTCCAATTTTCCAATAAAATTGAACCTTGGGCTACCCATTTGGGAGCTCGGCCAAGAGGCAAGGTATTGCCATCTTGGATTCCCCAATGAGTATTCTAAATGTCACTATATGTTCTAGAGGTTATCAGAAGTGATAATTCAACATCTTCCACATCTTCCACATCTTCCACATCCTCCCCTGCCATGGGTTTCTAAACCCCTTGTGATCACGCAGGGAGGAACGTGATATAAATCCCAAGCTTCATGTTTGTAATATTTGAATTATATTTTTAATTAAATGTTGTTTAGTTTTTTGAAATAATACTATAATCTTGTTTTATTGAGTTATGTAATGGTATGTCATTCTCTAGTCATATGATCATGTTTGTGGGCACCCATTCATGTGATGTTTCACACATCGTTCACCACTTTTTCTTCCCTCATTCAATTGTGGTATTTGTGTGGTTAATATTGGTCAATTGAAATCAAATATTCCCTATAAAGGCCATGTAAATTTATTTCATGGTATCATAAAGAAATAACATACAAACCTGGATAGCACATCACGTTCTTTGTGTGTTTCCTTGGTGAGTTTCAGTTATGAAGTTGAACACAAATCACCCAATCATCGGTGGTGTCCGGTGAATCATTGTGTGTCTTCGACAGAACCCTAGGAGTTATCGTAGTATAAACTCAATAAAATTATGTTAATAGATGTTAAAAACCAGTGATTAAAATATCTATACCCTTTCTCTTGAAGCGATGAATGATGAACATCACGATACTCCCCTAGGTTGATCACGTTTAATTAATTTTGTTCATTTCTACCTAGTTTTATCACTTCATTTTTTCAATTGTAATATTTAATCATCAAACCCCAAGTTTTATTAAATACCATTTGCCTTATATATTTATAATAAAAACCCTATTTTTCAACTAATTATCTAAGGCTTCGTCTAGAGACAACCTATGGTTGCTGCTATACTGCCGAAATTCAAGTAAAAACTAAACAACTATATTGACGCGCTCAACAACGCGATCAAAATTTGGAACCAATTTTGGGGATACAATATCCTTTTTTATTTAATTCCTTTTATTTATTTATTTTAATTCTTAATTATTACACCTTTCAATACACCACCCCCAGTTGATTGTTTTTGTTTTGGGGTTTTTTTGTTATTTTTGTTTGCTTTTGTGTGTTTTCTATCTATATATCTTCTCTTTTCTCTCTCTATATCTCTCTCACTTATTCTAAATTTCTCTATATATAATTATATAGTATAACATTATATTCTGACTTCACCCTTCTATAGTTATTTTATCCATATTCAATCATTAAAAAAACAAAAAAAAAACAAATAGACTTCCCAACTTATTTGCATGACTCGACCAGAAAAAGAAAAACAGCTTGAATTTGACCCTGAAATTGAAAAGACACTTCACACAAAAATCATGGAATATAGGGAAAATAAAATTAAGTAACAATAAGTAACCCCTTGTTTAAAATCAATTGTTCATAAATCAATCAAAAATTAAACCCAATCAAATCCAAGAAAACTTGGCTGCAAATAATCGAACCTTGAAAGAACTGACCACCCCGGATATGGAGTAGCAACCTGTATACATCCAATATCCTAAGGAAGTATCCAACATTGAGCATAGATCATGCCTTATCGAATTAATTCATAAATTCCATGTTCTCCCCATTGAGGGCCCTCATAAACACCTTAAGGAGTTGCACATAGTGTGCTCCTCCATGAAACCCCAAAATGTGTCTGAGGACTTAATTATGTTTAGGGCCTTCCATTTCTCCCTTGATGGTGTAGACAAAGATTGTATATACTATTTGCATACCAATATTAGGGGATGAAATTACCTTAAAAGATTCTTTTTAGACAATTTCTTCCCTGCCTCCCCAACTACATAAATTAGGAAAGAAATCTGTGGAATTAGGCAATCACAAAGAGATACCCTTCATGAATTCTAGGAGAGATTCAAAAGACTTTTCTCAATATTCCCCCACCACTGGATTACTGAACAACTATTAATCCAATACTAATATGAGTAAATTATCCCCATGGATTTTGGAATGATTGATGATGCATCTGTTGGTTCCCTAGTTGATAAAACTTCTTTCGCTGCTTGTGACTTAATAGCCAATATGGCTCAAAATTCACAACAATTAGGTACACAAGCTCTTGCACCAACACGAGGAGTTAATGAGGTAATTCATTAATCCCTAGAATAAATGGTTAATAACAAGATTGATGATATGAATACCATTTTATGTAAATTAGCTCAAGAACAAGGTAACTCACAATATCCTCCTATTGCATTACATTGTGGAATTTTTTATGAAAATACCCATTTTTTGGATCAGTTCCCACAACTTCAAGATTCACCTAAGTCATATGTAGTTATGTTCCCAGTGCATCCATTCCAACAAGAACCTCCCTTCAAGCAAGAACAATTCAGGCCAAATCCAAACCCTGGGTGGCAAGAACAGCCCCAGTATCGACAGGGAGGAAATTCAAGGTACCCCAAGTAGAATTCGTATCCACATGGCCAGGGTATGCAACCTTATTATCCTTAAACTTCTCAAAACAATAATCCTCCTCCTCCCATACCTGAACCAACCTCAAGGATATGTTGAAACAAATGGAAACTCAGAACCTCTAGTTCCAACAGACCACACAATCAGCAATTCTAGACCTACAAACTCAAGTGGGACAATTGGTGAACACCATCGGTGAGCTTAAGATACAAGGTTCTAGACAACTACCATCCCAACCCATTTCCAATATGAAGTAAAAAGGTAACGTATGCACAGTTACACTTTGTAGTGGTAAATATGTTTCTCATTCTACTAATTCTACACCACAGGTATGTCCTCCTCTTGAAAACTCTCTTCTCCAACTATAACGACCCATACTTTACATACATTGTTATTACTTCAGAATTGAATCACACTTATTACAACATATAACAAAACCAAGAAAGGACCGTATAGGTATAGTTTCTTTAGAAACTGGGAAACATAAACAACTGGTTTATAAAGCATCTACTTTGCCTCCCATTTATTTCATCATATCTAGAGTCCCTATTTGGAATATTCTACTTAACAACCTTCTTCCTGACCTGGGGAAATAAAACATACAAAAGGGTGAGCTCAAATGCTCAGTAAGGGTAAACAAAAGAAATATCCATCACATCATATACATAAGCACATAACTTTTGGAAATCTTAACCTGCAAAAGAGATCATAATTTCATAACATGGGATAAATCAGTCGTGAAATGGAATCCCAATAATCATAAAATAAAACATGAAAATTTGTGTCATATACACATAATCATAGAGAATCATTTCTTATTAGTCAATACTCTTTTCCAAGACTATCTTAGTGGAAAAAGTCCATTTCTGAACTGAGTTCACTCCTCGTTTCAGTCATGTTTCACTGAACCGGTATAACCTACCGTTCCAGCCATGTCTATCTCATGAGATGTAAAATCTTTACCCAATGAATTGGAGGGAGATATAGGTCCCACCCATCTCATAATGATACCATTCTTATGTGTGTCACAAAATCATAAATCATACATCATTGCATAACCCATGTAATAATAATGGGAATCTTTAAACATCGTGACATCATAAAACAATTCATATAAGATAAAATAATTCATAAAAATATTTCCATCACAACATAATCAAATCCATGTAATAATAGGGATAGAAACAGAACCCTATATTATCTTAGATGGAAAATAATTTTGATAAAACACTTGAACTCCATTCTTGAGGAAAATATTCGTTCCACTTCAAAAACACTTTTACTTTCTTAACATGTCATACAATTCTAAACTAAGAGAAGTTGATTAAAATAAACTTGAAAACTTGTAAAGGAAGCTTCTTGGAAATAATGTTTTAAAAATCCATTCATGTCGTATAAGTTAAAAAAACATTCTTCTCGTACTTTTGTCGGAAAAGTCAAAAAGTACCTCATACGAAAAACAACAAAAGATTCCTTTCATATCTTTTACTAAAAAGTCACCGAAGGGTAAAATTGGATATAAAATATTGTATAATGATGTAAATATTACATATTGAGGAAACATGTATGTGGATGATAAAATACACCCCAGTAAATTTCAAATTATAAACAATCTCGGATAAAAATGAGATTGTGATATTTCCCTTACCTTAGGTCTGATATGCTTTGTCCGTGTCTGAACCTCCTGTATAATGATTTAAATAATGTTATTGACTTATTACAGAATAATTCTTATTTTTATGATATCATATATGGTCATATTCTTATCATCTTAGTAGTAATATTTCATTTCTACTTGTTATTCGGGTGTTTATAACTTTTTGTTCTTATGCGTGTTTTGTCGAATAAATTCTTATTCTTCTCTTTAGGTTATAGATACCTCATTTCCAGAATGGTATTAGTGTAATATATATCATATTCATTCATTCATTTCATTTATATAATAATTATGAAATGAAGATCATGTAGAACGAGTCGCATCACATCGTGGAGACGGTATTCCGTACGTACGCACGAGTGATGATATCGTTCCTATGATCGTGGAATTGTATTGGAGTGTATGTATACTATTTTAGAATCAGTATCACTTTATAATAGTCATATATAGTCATTATTTACACCATTATACCCATCCAAGTAAGGTGGTGGTGGAAAATAGATTACACCACGGCGTGGAGACGGTATTCCATACGTACGCACGCGCGGTGATTTCTTTTTCCGTAGGATGGATATATGGTGAAATAGGGTTGTTTCATACTTATAATAACATATCATTATATGAGTGATACTGATGTTATTACTTCATAATGAAACAACTAAAAAAGGAGAAGTGGAAGAAGAAATAAAGATGAACGAATTGGTAATGGACATTACCTCTTCTTTGAAGTGCTTCTTTGAGACCTCCTTTTAGGGCACAAAAATAGGTCTTTAAAGAATACCAGAACCACTAGGATGTTTCTAGGGAAGTGGAGAGAAGAAATTGTCAGGGGTTGGCCGATATTGAAGGCTCAAAGTTGTGTGAGGAAGAGGGGGAGGAGGTGCCCTTTTATAAGGGAGGAGAGGGGCTCCTTTGGAAAAATTAAAAATATTATTTTATTATAAAGTCAAGTTCGGTTTTAAATAGCTCCAAATTGATTTATTTAGAAGCTAAGGTGGGTATGGGTAGAAATCCTCTCATCCAATAGAATTTAGACAAGTTTAGGTTCTTATGTTAACCTTATCATTTAGATTTAACATTAAGTTAAATAATTTTACTTTTACCGTGTCTTCTTGTGTTCTTATACTATAAGGTTAATAAACTTACTATAAGCAGCCAAACGAACCCCAAGTTGTTTATTATTAATATATATAACCTTATCTAAGTCATTTGGCCGAACCTTAGATTTTTAGGAATAAAATAACAATTACTAATATAATATTTGTTTTAAAAACTATTTTATGTCAATTTTGACACTATTTAGTAATTAATTTTTATGAAAATCATAAAAGAATGATTAGTTCGAAAAAAGTTAATTAAATCAATACTAACATGTCATATTATTCTATAAAATTAGTTTAATTCAAAAAAAGTCTCAAATTACATTTATTTTGGTGTTTATAACATTAATTATGTCAATATTTCATTAATAAGATAATTACTGCATCATCTTTGTGTCATAAATAAATTAAATTATTTAATGTCTAAAAATTACAACTAAAATATCATTATGTAGGAAATCTTTTTAGATTTCTAATTAATATTTATAGTCGAATTTATCTTATGTATAACCCCATATTAAAAACGATTTACTTATTAAACATTGATTTTAACTATTTTAACCCTTCTTTAAATAAATTAATAATAAATGTCCTAATCTAATCCAAGCGGGCCTAAATGGTCATATTTTATTCCTAATGTTGTTTTTGGTCGAATTAAACTTGTCCAATAGAATTAGGACATGTTTTAGGGTAATAATAATATCATTTTTACCGGTAATTACCCTATTTACTTTTAACCGTGGTAAATAAAAGTAAAAAGTTACTATTCACCAAAAATTATTTTCATCTCATTGAACCACATTTTACTTACTGACATCAACCGTGTCTCTCGGATTTTTGAAATTCCACTCACAGAAGCGGTAAAATTATGTTTTATGAAAAATTCAGTTTTTTTAACTACCACTTAGTGGTTTCACTATTCATCAAAAATTAAAAGTTTTCAGAAAAATACCAAAATTTCACCCTATGATAATTTCGATATTCTGAATCCAAAAATGAAGTCCATTTTGAAAAATATAATTTATAAAATTTCAAAAAGTGGTTATTACTATTCATAACGGCTAGTTTTAATAATATTAGCATATCATTGTTTAGTGAAACTCGGTATTGCGTACGACGCAAGCTATCGAGGAAGGTTGTGATTTTGTGTAAAGAAAGCCAATCAAGTGTTGTGTGTAGAAAAAGATTCCTTTGATGATTTATATAACATAAAAGTCTCGGGTGTTACATTTTACCCCCCTTAAAATGAATTTCGCCCTCGAAATTCGTCACTTTGTAACAAACAGATGAGGATACCTCTCCCTCATCATATCCTCAAGCTCCCATGTAGCTTCTTCTAATTGGTGGTTCCTCCATAAAACTTTCACCAATAGAGTGGTCTTGTTTCGTAGGAATTTTTCGCTACGATCCAGAATCTCTATCGGTTGTTCTTCATAAGATAGATCTTTCTCCAGCGGTACAACTTTTGAGCTGAGTACATGTGAAGGATCAGGTATGTACTTTCTCAGGAGAGATACATGGAACACATCGTGAACTTGAGAGAGATTCGGTGGAAGCGCCAATCGGTAAGCTACCTTCCCAACACGATCCAGTATTTTGAAAGGATGGATATATCTAGGGCTCAACTTCCCCTTCTTTCCAAATCTCATTACCCTCTTCTAGGGACATATTCGTAAGAACACTTTATTACCCACTTCAAACTCTAGGTCTTTTCTTCGGTTGTCGGAATAACTTTTCTGTCGACTTTGAGCTGATCTTATGTGTTATTGAATAGATCTGACCTTTTCTGCCATTTCATCAACGAGATCAGGTCCTAATAGCTTTCTTCCCCAACTTCATCCCAGCAAGTTGGAGTCCTGCATTTCTTTCCATAGAGAGCTTCATAAGGAGCCATCTGAATACTGGAGTGAAAGCTATTATTATAATAAAATTCCACCACAGGTAGCTATTTATCCCAACCACCTTTGAAATCCATAGAGAAAGCTCTCAACATATCTTCTAGAGTTTGAATTGTTCTCTCAGACTGACCAGCTGTCTGAAGATGATAAGTAGTGCTGAAACTCAACTCTGTATCCAGAGTATGCTGAAGACATCACGAGAACTTCGAGGTAAATCTCAGATCCCGATCAGATATAATAGAAAGTGGTACTCCATGCAATCTTACCACTTCCTTTACATATATCCTGTCAAGCTGATCCACAGAGAAATCCTCTCTAATAGCAATGAAGTGTGCAGACTTTGTAAGACGGTCAACTATGAACCAGATATCATTATTGCCTTTGGATGTTTTAGGAAGTCCTGTGACAAAGTCCATAGTGATGTTTTCCCATTTCCATTCGGGTATGGGTAATGGTTGTAACATCCCCTTAGACTTATGTCTCTCTGCATTAACTTGTTGACAAACCAAGCATCGAGAGACATATTTAGCAAAATCTCTTTTCATGCCATCCCACCAGAAGTACTCTTTCAGGTCCCTATACATCTTCGTGCTTCCAGGATGAATAGAGAATAAAGAACTATGAGCCTCATCCAGTAGCTCCTTCTTTAATTCGAGGATGGGAGGAACACAAACCCGATTCCTGAACTTTATTATCCCATCGCAATCAAGGTTGAATTCAGGAACATTTCTCACCTTCTTTTGTAACTAGACATCTTCTTTCTGTGCCTCTTTAATCTTCACATGTATAGATGGTTGAACATTCATTTGAGAAAGATAAGATTTTTCCCCTTCCATTATAATTCCAAGATACATCCTTTGTAAATCCATAAATATTGGATCTTTTGTAATCCTCATCATGGATAAACTGGCATGGTCTTGTCGACTTAATGCATCTTCCACCTTGTTTGCTTTCCCAGGGTGGTAATAGATTGAGCAGTTATAATCCTTAATCAGCTCCAACCATCTTCTTTGACACATATTCAGCTCCTTTTGTGTGAAAATATACTCTAAACTTTTATGATCAGTATAAATATCACACCTTTCGCCATAAAGGTAATGCCTCCAAATCTTTAATGCAAAGATTACCGAAGCTAACACCAAATCATGAGTTGGGTAATTTTGCTCATGTATTTTGAACTGTCGTGAGGCATAAGCTATCACCAAATCATTTTGCATAAGAACACACCCCAATCCCTTCTTGGATGCATCACTATAGATCACAAACCTTTCTCCACTACAAGGCAGTGTGAGCACAGGTGCACTGGATAACCTTCTTTTCAACTCCTTGAAATTCACTTCACATTCTTCCGTCCAAAAAAACTTAACTCCTTTCCGAGTCAACTTGGTGAGTGGATTAGATAATCATGAGAAATCTTTCACAAAACGTCGATAATATCCAGCCAAACCAAGAAAACTTTGGATCTCAGTTACTTTTGTTGGTCTCAACCATCTTTCGATAACCTCTATTTTTGTTGGATCCACAGATATCCCCTCTTTTGAGATTATGTGACCCAAAAATGAAACTTTTTGAAGCCAAAATTCACACTTGGTAAATTTGGCATAAAGCTTCTCCTTTCTCAGGGTCTTCAATATAATTCTCAAGTGATCATCATGTTCTTCCTTTCTCTTTGAATAGACAAGAATATAATCTATAAAGACTACCACAAACTAATCAAGATAGTCTCTAAATACTCTATTCATTAGATCCATGAAGATAGCAGGGGCATTAGTAAGACCAAATGGAATCACTATAAATTCATAGTGTCCATAACTTGTACGGAAATCCGCCTTTGGTATATCCTCCCTTTTGACCCTTAATTGATGATACTCTAAACGAAGATCAATCTTGGAAAAGTATTGAGCTCCGTGTAGTTGGTTAAATAGGTCATCAATGCGCGGGAGAGGATATTTGTTCTTGATAGTGATCTTGTTAAGTTCTCGATAATCAATGCAGAGTCTCATTGATCGATTTTTCTTCTTAACAAAAAGAACAGGTGCTCCCCAAGGTGACACACTAGGGCGTATGAACCCCTTATCAAGATTCTCTTGGAGTTGCTTCTTCAATTCCTGCAGCTCAATTAGGGCCATTCTATAAGGTGTCTTTGAAATAGGCAAAGCACCCGGTACAAGTTCTATTGAAAACTCAACTTTACGATTCGGTGGAAGACCTGGTAATTCCTCCAGAAAGACATCATCAAACTCCCGTACAATGGGCATATTCTTAATCGTGATTTTCTCACCAACCATTTGAGATAAATAACCTTCATTTAGTGGAATCAATACCCATAAAATGGAATAAATTTCCACTGGAAGGTTATGTTCATCCTTGCATCGATAGACAATCATAGATTGATCTAGAATATAAAATGTGACTTCCCTTCTTTGGCAATTGATATGAGCTCCATGTAGAGAAAGCCAATCCATGCAAAGAATCACATTAAATTCCACTATAGGAAGGATCATAAGAATTTCAGGAAGCACTTTCCCAAAAACTTCAATCGGAGAATAATTATAAACTTTTGATGCGACTGTTGTGCCATTAGGTGTTGTCACAGCTAACTCAACATCTAATTGTTGAGGTAATACGGTGATAACCTTATAAAATTCTTCCGAAATAAAGGAGTGGGTGGATCTGGAATCAAATAAAACATTTGCTACTTTAGATTGGATGGTAAGTGTACCTTTCACCACATCGTTATCGTACTCCACATCGCTGATAGAAATTGAATGTGACTTTCCTTTGTCTTTATCCTTAAGAGTTTGTTGACGTCGACCATCATCATCAACCCTTGGATTAGGGCATTTATTGGCATAATGTCCCATATCCTTGAACTTGAAACATTGAAGTGTAGTAGGTTCATTCTGTGTATCCCTTCCTTTGTTTGCATCATTAGACATCTTCTTCCCATCATCGCGGAATTCAAATGCCCGATGACCTTCTTTTCCACATTTGAAACATTTAATTGTCCCTTTAAGACAACTCCCTCCATGTTTCTTTCCACACATTGAGCATAAGGGAAAGCTCATCTTCTTTTCAGTGTGCTCTTTATATTTTCCTTTGAATTCCATTTTCCTCTTCTTATCAAACCCATATGACTGATGGGTTACTCCAATCTCCTTCTCAACTTTGAGAGCACATCGAACGATTTCCTCGTAGCTATTGAAGTCCCTTATGGCTAAGGCCCTTCAAAGAATTGGTTTTAAGACACTAAAGAATCGATCGATCTTACTCTCAGGTTGGATAATAATACCAGAAGCGTACCTTGAAAGTCTTGTAAAATTTACTTCATAGGTACCAACAGATTCATCATCCTTTTTCTTCAGTTCAAGAAACTCTTTCTCCATCTTTGTTCGGAGAATACGAGGGAAGTACTTATTGAAAAATAAGTTCTTAAACTCGTCCCATTCCATGGAATCAATTTCATCCCTTTGCCTCGTATTCTTAATAAGATTCCACCATTGATCAGCATCACCTTCCAAACAATACACTGCTAAGATGACTCTATCATGATCAGAACATTGAAGAACTGAAAATATCTTTTCAGTAGTACTAATCCATTGTTCAGAAACTAATGGATCAGTAAACCCGCTGAATGAAGGTGGACGCTGTCTCATGAAGGATTCAACAGAATGTTGCTCCTTCCTTTGCTCGTTTGGAAGTCCTGCATGATTCATATCTTGAGAAAGTTGGGTGATCATGGCTACAAGATTTTGCATTCCATCTCCCATAACGTTTGGTTACTCAGGGGGACAATCATTGCATTGCCCGTCGCATTCTGCATTAACACGGTTCCTTCGGGTTCCATCCATTGACTAAAACCAAGAAGAATAGTGTGAGCAACACTAATTATACTAGGAAAACCACATAATCAAGAATAAAATTTCACACTTAAGGTCTTATCCTAGGTTATTCATGGCCATTTCTAAAACACTAAGATTGTGTTCTATGCTTAGACTTATCCTTAGGTTTCATACTAAGGCTTTCACATCCTAGTTTCCAAAGGTTGACTATACCTTTCCTCTGATACCAACTATAACAACCTATACTTTACATACATTGTTATTACTTCAGAATTGAAGCACACTTATTATAACATATAACAAAACCAAGAAATGACCGTATAGGTATATTGTCTTTAGAAACTGGGAAACATAAACAACTGGTTCATAAAGAATCTACTTTGCCTCCCATTTATTTCATCGTATCTAGAGTCCCTTTTTGGCATATTCTACTTAATAACCTTATTCCTGACCTGGGGAAATAAAACATACAAAAGGGTGAGCTCAAATTCTCAGTAAGGGTAAACAAAAGAAATATCAATCACATCATATACAAAAGAACATATCTTTTGGAAATCTTAACCTGCAAAAGAGATCATAATCTCATAACATGGGATAAATCATAGTAGTGAAATGGAATCCCAATAATCATAACATAAAACATGAAACTTTGTGGCAAACACACATAATCATAGAGAATCATTTCTTATTAGTCAAGACTCTTTTCCAAGACTATCTTAGTGGACAAAGTCCATTTCTGAACCGAGTTCACTCCTCGTTTCAGTCCTGTTTCACTGAATCGGTATAACCTACCATTCCATCCATGTCTATCTCATGAGAAATAAAATATTTACCCAATGCATTGGAGGTAGATATAGGTCCCACCCATCTCATAATGATACCATTCTTATGTGTGCCACAAAATCATAAATCATACATCATTGCATAACCCATGTAATAATAATGGGAATCTTTAAACATCGTGACATCATAAAACAATTAATATAAGATAAAAGAATTCATAAAAATATTTCCATCACAACATAATCAAATTCATGTAATAATAGGGATAGAAACAGAACCCTATATTATCTTAGATGGAAAATAATTTTGATAAAACACTTGAACTCCATTCTTGAGGAAAATATCCTTTCTACTTCAAAAACACTTTTCATCTCTTAACATGTCATACAATTCTAAACTAAGAGAAGTTGCTTAAAAATAAACTTGAAAACATGTAAAGGAAGCTTCTTGGGAATTATGTTTTAAAAATCCATTCATGTCGTATAAGTTAAAAAAACATTCTCCTCGTACTTTTGTCGGAAAATTCAAAAAGTACCTTGTACGAAAAACGACAAAAGATTCCTTTCATATCTTTTACTAAAAAGTAACTGAAGGGTAAAATTGGATATAAACTATTGTATAATGATGTAAATATTACATATTGAGGAAACATGGATGTGGATGATAAAATACACCCTAGTAAATTTCAAATTATAAACAATCTCGGATAAAAATGAGATTGTGATATTTCCCTTACCTTAGGTCCGATATGCTTTGTACGTGTCCGAACCTCCTGTATAATAATTTAAATAATGTTATTGACTTATTACAGAATCATAATTATTTTTATGATATCATATATGGTCATATTCTTAGCTTCTTAGTAGTAATATTTCATTGCTACTTGTTATTTGGGTGTTTATAACTTTTTGTTCTTATGCGTGTTTTGTCGAATAAATTCTTATTCTTATCTTTAGGTTATAGATACCTCATTTAAAGAATGGTATTAGTGTAATATATATCATATTAATTCATTAAATTAATTTATATAATCATTGTGAAATGAAGATCATGTAGAACGAGTCACATCACATCGTGGAGACGGTATTCCGTACGTACGCATGAGTGATGATATCGTTCCTATGATCGTGGAATTGTATTGGAGAGTATGTATACTATTTCAGAATCAGTATCACTTTATAATAGTCATATATAGTCATTATTTACTCCATTATACCCATCCAAGTAAGGTGGTGGTGGAAAATAGATTACACCACGACGTGGAGACGGTATTCCGTACGTACGCACGCGCGGTGATTTCTTTTTCCGTTGGATGGATAGATGGTGAAATAGGTTTGTTTAATACTTATAATAACATATCAGTATATGAGTGATACTGATGTTATTACGTCATAATTAAACAACTAAAGAAGAAGAAGTGGAAGAATAAATAAAGATGAAAGAATCAGTAACGGACATTACCTCTTCTTTGAAATGCTTCTTTGAGACCTCCTTTTAGGGCACTAAAATAGGTCTTTGAAGAAGACAAGAACCTCTAGTATGTTTCTAGGGAAGTGGAGAGAAGAAATTTTCAGGGTTTGGCCGAGCTTGAAGGCTCAAAGTTGTGTGAGGAAGAGGGGGAGGAGGTGCCCTTTTATAAGGGAGGAGAGGGGCTCCTTTGGAAAAACTAAAAATATTATTTTATTATAAAGTAAAGTTCGGTTTTAAATAGCTCCAAATTGATTTATTTCTAAGATAAGATGGTTATGGGTTGAAATACTCTCATCCCATATAATTTATACAAGTTTAGGTTCCTATTTTAACCTTATCATTTAGATTTAACATTAAGTTAAATAATTTTACTTTTACTGTGTCTTCTTGTGTTCTTATACTATAAGGTTAATAAACTTACTATAAGAAACCAAAAGAACACCAAGTTTTTTATTATTAATATATATAACCTTATATAAGTCATTTTGCCGAATCTTAGATTTTTAGAAATAAAATAACAATTACTAATATAATATTTGTTTTAAAAACTATTTTATGTCAATTTTGACACTATTTAGTAATTAATTTTTGTGAAAATCATAACAGAATGATTAGTTAGAAAAAAGTTAATTAAATCAATACTAACATGTCATATTAATATATAAAATTAGTGGAATTCATAAAAAGTCTCAAATTACATTTATGTTGGTGTTTATAACATTAATTATGTCAATATTTCATTAATAAGATAATTACTGCATCATCTTTGTGTCATTAATAAATTAAATTATTTAATGTCTAAAAATTACAAATAAAATACCATTATGTAGGAAATATTTTTATATTTCTAATGAATATTTATAGTCGAATTTATCTTATGTATGGCCCCATATTAAAAATGATTTACTTATTAAACTTTGATTTTAACAATTTTAACCCTTCTTTAAATAAATTAATAATAAATGTCCTAATCTGATCCAAGTGGGCCTAAATGGTAATATTTAATTACTAAGGTTGTTTTTGGTCGAATTACACTTGTCCAATAGAATTAGGACATGTGTTACGGTAATAATAATATCATTTTTACCGTTAATTACCCTATTTACTTTTAACCGTGGTAAATAAAAGTAAAAAGTTTCTATTCAACAAAAATTATTTTCATCTCATTGAACCACATTTTACTTACTGACATCAACCGTGTCTCTCGGATTTTTGAAATTTCACTCACAGAAGCGGTAAAATTAAGTTTTATGAAAAATTCAGTTTTTTTAACTACCACTTAGTGGTTTCACTATTCATCAAAAATTGAAAGTTTTCAGAAAAATACCAAAATTTCACCCTAAGATAATTTAGATATTCCGAATCTAAAAATGAAGTCCATTTTGAAAAATAAAATTTATAAAATTTCAAAAAGTGGTTATTACTATTCATAACGGCTAGTTTTAATAATATTAGCATATCATTGTTTAGTGAAACTCGATATTGCGTACGACGCAAGCTATCGAGGAAGGTTTTGATTTCCTGTAAAGAAAGCCAAGAAATTTTTGTGTGTATAAAAATATTCCTTTGATGATTTATATAACAAAAAATTCTCGGGTGTTACACCAACCCTCAAATGTTTCAAGCAATGAAAAAAAAAAGAAAAAAAAGAGTGATCAAATTATCATTAAGGATTCCCATGAACAATCCATTCCTGTTCATTTCTCAAAAAGACTCACTAAATCTTCAAAAAACATTGATAATAATATAGACAATGAAATAATGGATAAATTTAAAAAAGTTCAAGTTAATATTCCATTGTTGGATGTAGTTAAGAAAATTCTTCATTATGCCAAATTTCTCAAATAACTCTGAACCCATAGACGAAGGATGAAGGGGAATAAAATCTTTAACCTAGTAAGAAATGTTTGATCCTTGATTCAAAGAGAAATGCCAACTAAGTGCAAGGAACCGAGAATAATTATGATACCTTGTACCATAGGGGAGACCATCTTTTCTAATGCTATGTTAGATTTAGGTGCTTCCATTAATTTAATTCCTCACTTCGTGGATACATATTTGGAGGTTGAAGAACATCAACCAATAGGCATTATCATGCGAATTGCAAACCAGATTACTACACATCCAACATTAGTGATTAAGGATGTCCTAGTAAGTGTGAAGAATATCATCTTCCCTACTGATTTCTATATTCTTGAGATGGAAGATACCCGAACCCAGGGACATACCCCTCTCATATATGGGAGGACATTCCTTAAAATTGAAAAGTTGATCATCAATGTTCACAATAGTACATTATCCATGGAGTTTAGTGGTGAAAAGGTAAGTTTTAACATCATTGAGGCTATGAAACACCCCATTTAAGAGCACTCCACTCTTCTTGTTTATTCGATATAAGTGCTCTCTGATGATTCACACACACTCACTTCTTTCCTAAACCCATACTCGGATTAATTTTCCTCTTCTTCACACTTGGATGATTTGAGTTTTGATTCATGTTTTGAGTGTTGTGTGGGTTTTGAGAAGTGTAAATTTTGGGCTTTAATTGATGAGTGTGTTCATTATGAGGTACCCAAGACCATCGATGATTTGTAAAATCACATTTCAATAGATTCTCTATCCTTAGAGAATAAACATGAGCAGATAGATAGTTTCATGGACCTCAAGCCCCCTAAATCCACTCCCACAGTCTAGAAAACCCCATAAGTTTGAATTAAAACCACTTCCAAATATTTTAAAATTTCTCCTATCCAGAGGGTATTGACAAATTTCCCATCATTATTTTCAATAACCTCTCTCAAAAACAAGAATATAAACTGCTCAACCTTTTGATAGAGTGTAAAAAGGAAATAGGATGGAAATTGGCTTATATTCCCAAGATTAGCTGTAACACCCCAGGTAAATAAAGAATATGACATTTTTATATTTATCCCTATTTGTGAAAAAAATATTAATATTAGTTTAAATGGAATGCTATGCTCAATGGCATACCAAATACGTGACAACGATTTCCTTCGAAATCTTACGTTGCACTCTAATAATAAAATAATATTATTTTAAATTGTAGTTAATGCCTAGTTAGTGTAATGGCGGGAATGAATAGAACTAACTAAAAAATGATTATATATGTTTGTAAAATATTTTTACTTTTTACAATAAATATTAGAGGATTAAAAATGCGAATGAATCCAATTTTAAGCATAAACATTCTAATATTCTTTAAGAGGTCGATTAACCGCCTTTTGATGACGAACCTCTTTTATATCTACTTTTTGACAATTTTATGTGTTATATTTGACAAAATAAAATTCTTCTTTTGAATCGGGACATCAAAATTTACTTTGTGTAAATTTTTGGTATTTTTCCGATAAAGTTCGTTTTTAATGAATATTGAAAAATGTTTTATTTTAATTCAAAACCTCTTTTTAATCTAATTTATTTATATGATTAGATTATATTTTGAATTGGTTTTAAATTTCAATTAGAATATATATTTACATTTAATCCAATTGTGGTCATTGGAATTAATTTCACTTTGAAATCAGACTTAAACTAGTGTCAATCTTTTGATACTTATTGTTTCATAAAAACACGCTATTTGCTCTGTCAGCGGGAATTAATTATTAAATTAATTAATTCAACTTATATGTTTTGAAATTTTTAAAATAGACTTAATTTCATAATTTATAATATCAAATATATCTTAGGGTGAAGTTTTGGTATTTTTTTGAAAAAACTTCAATTTTTGATGAATAGTGAAATCACTAAGTGGTACTTATAAAAACTGATTTTTCCATTTAAATGAAATTTTACCACCTCTGTGTTTTGAATTTCAAAAATCCGACATACATGGTTATCATTAATAAGTAAAATGTGGTTCAATGTAATTAAAATATTTTTTTGATGAATAGTAACTTTTAAGTTTTTAATCGCGGTTAGAGGTAATTAGTGTAGTTTAAGCTAAAAATAATGTTTTAATAATATGAAATGACCTAGACACATGTTCCACCCTTATTGGATGAGTCATGGCCGACTAAGACAATCCATGGGTCAACTTGGGGACCCCATGGAGCCACTTTGCTTGGAAAATGACATTAATAGCTTTTTTTTAAAGTTAAAACTAAAATGTCACAAACATGTATTGTTTTAATAAAACTATTTTTAGATGGGGTTATACAAGTCATATTTTTTACTATAAATATTCATTAGAAAGATAAAAAGATTTACTAGATCATGATATTTGTTTTATAATTTTTAGACATTAGATAAATTAAATTATTTATGACATCATGATGATGCAGTGATTACCTCATTAATAAAGGATTTAAATAAAATGAGAAGATAATGTTAAAACTATAACATACACTTGTCAAAAAACTATTGGATGAGTGTATTTCGAACCCTTACCACCTTATCCTCGAAAAACATCAATGTGGGTCCTTTAAAATCCGAAACTCATTTGAAAATAAAGTAACATTTTGTAACTTTCCAAGAGTGCCCCTCCTCTCCTCTTATAAAAGGCCCCCACCTATACCGCCTTACCCGCACCTATCAAGCCTTTGGCTCAGCCAAACCCTGCTCCTTTTTCCTCTCCACATACCTCTCTTACTCCTAGAAGCCTCACTTTGGGCAGAAGTTTTCCCAAGGAAGCCTTTGAGCTCAAATCAAAGAGAGTTACCCGATTTTAAGGTAATGTCTTCACTTGTGTTCTTTTGTTTTATTTTTCTTCTCCAACCCCCTAAACTCTTTTTATTAATTTCTTTTGTGGAATACCTTTATGGTTTCTATTGTGGGTTAACACGATAATTTTATTTTAGGAAGTGCATACTACCGCCCCCTCAAAGTGATTTGATTCGTTAATGCCATATGTGGGATGTATAAAGGATGGATTTAAAGTTGTTATATATGATTTATGTTACATATAAATGATGAATATAATTCTGGAATTAAAATATACATACCTATCATTTAGTTTTAATTCCATTAATATGACATAGAAATGAAATTAGCGTCCATGCGTACGTACGGCTTACCGTCTCCATGAACGGTGCATTTCATTTCTTACCTATAAATGATTATGTAATATTATAAATACATGTATATTCTGGATATATATGATATATATGATGTCCAAATCATGAATATCATTCTGTATATAATGAAACTTTGACCACATGAACAACATGTAATTGTAAGAAGTCCACTTTCGACTTAAGAACCAAATATCGACAAAACAAACATTATTAACTTAAATGATTACATAATATTTATAACATAGAAATAAGTGATATAAAAGGAATAATGAACTTTAAAATGGTTCTTAAGGAAGTATAAATTAACTCAGGTTTATTATTCAGGACGTTAAAGAATGATCGAGTCAAGTCGGACCTGAGGTAAGGGATCCTACCTCTCTCTTTCTTTTTAAGTACTCTACTTTATGTCACTTCTTTTAAGCTCTTATTTGTTATGATGGGGGATGTTCTTTTATATTCCTATTTCTGTAAATTTTATGTTAATATGATGAGAGACCCTATTTTATCTCACAATCCATTTTTTTAAGTTTTATGTGGCGTCGTTAGGCTGCCAAATGTTCATAAGGGGATTTTCATCTCACTTTTTATTCCCATGAGATTCATGCTACATTGGCCACTATTTCCTTTTGTGTGGTGTATGTACTGCCCATTATTTTAATATTTGTATAATATAATCTCATTTATGGGTAGTTACATCTTCATTGTATGACCCTTCTTTCATGGGGTGTACGTTTCGAAAGTTGCCCAAATCGGTAAGGGAACCTTTCACACTCCTCTTTTAAAAAGACTTATTTTGTTATGTCTTTTAATTTACATATTTTTATGTTTGGATATATTATTATATATCTTTATTGATGTAAATTTTATGTCCAAGTGATGAGATACCATTTTCTCTCTCATCAACTAATGTTATGAATTTTAAAGTGACGTCGTTAGGCTGTCAAATTTTACCAAAGGAACTTTTTAACCCAATTTCGATTTCTTTGGGTTCAACATGTACTTATTGAATATTTCATCCTTTGAATATGTTTGAATTACTGTTTATTGTTTTACACTTATTATCCACTTATATTGGGTGTATTTATATTTTTCACACATAAATATGAGATTTATTTATCCTTAATTTAAGGATACCATCTTTATAATGGATTTCATCTCATTTTCCATTTCTATTGAGACTTCATTGTTGTTATGAACCATTTCACTCTTATATGATGTATATACTGTCCTTTGGAATATTACATCATACCTTTATTCTCGTGATATTATCAAGTTCTGATTAAATGTTATTCCTAAATTATTTCATTCAAGTGTCACTCATTTTGTTAAAAACCCTTTAACTAAAATATCATTTTAAATGTTTTAATGATTTATTCTTATAAATATTTCGCATTAATATCCATTTTTTCAAAATGGATTTAAGGATTTATTTATATGGATATTAATGGTTTAAAATGTTAAAAGCTTCAAAGTGGTATGGGAAACTTTGATTAAAAAATCTCTTTATTAAATGTTTTAAATGGTTTTAAAAACGGTTTTTAGAATGGATTAATTATTTCAATATCTTAAAATGTTATATTGTTATTGCAATGTGGGAATGTTATCATTCCTTTATTCTTATGTTATGTACTATGATTATGTTATGGTTCTTGGGCATTGTTTATGAAGATGGGTGGTTCCGTGATAAACTAAGGGCAGGTGAGCCCGATATAGCTCACCAATTCATTGGGTAACGTGAAGGGGTTAAACGTTAAGGTTTCTCCGAAGCAATTTATGGAATATACTATGATGGGTATTCCAAACATAACCAAGAGGGTTACTCCCTATGTAATAATGTTATGAATGCCTCAAGTTACCTTTATGTCTTATGATTTCTATGATTTATTCATGATTTTATGAGGTATATTAAAGTGCATATGTTTTATGGGTAAATTATGATTTCATTATTATATATATATGTACTCATGTTTCCTTTCCATACTTTTTATAACCCTTACTGAGATTTTTATTCTCATCCCAAGGTTTTGAAATGTTTTTCACAGGTCAAGGGAATGGTACATGATATGATGATAGTGTCAAGTAAGTGTCAAGAAAGAATCCATGTTTTATTTTAAATATTTTTTCATTGATGGGAAAAATGAATACTATATTTTATGTAACCACTTTGTTTAAATGTGGATTGTAATGAAAGTTTTATAATCTAATTCTCTAAAACTCTAAACCTGAAAAGATCTTCAATGTGTAATCTTGTAATAACTCAAGATTAAGTTAGGTTTAAGGCTGGGGCCTTATAGTTGGTATCATAGATCGGTTTAGATAACTTTAGAGGTTATGGTATTCTCTAAGCATAAGTGACATTGCCATAATGGTTAGGATTTCAGAAAGAGTCATAGTTTTAGATAAAATTAATGAGTAATTATATCTTAGTGTTTACCTTCCTCATTAGTACATGATGGTTTTGTTGATATACTCACACTGACATTTCTGTTTTTACAATGGAAGGATCTAGTAGGCACCAAAGAGACAACATATTTGACGGAAACTGTGGTGGTTCTCTGATTAAGATACTAGATAAAATGGGGGATTCAATGAGGAAACTCATGGTTGTTCTAAACCAACTATCAAGGAGTCATGATCAACCACTTGAACCTTGGTATGATCTTTAATGCATCATGTACGAGATGACCAATCTATGTGGAAGTTCAGGTAATAATTATAAAGGTAACCATTAGAGTTTATATGATCCTTACTTTTGAGGTAATTATGGGTTATTATATGTTATGATGGAAAATGAAAGGCATGAGATAAACTTGAGGTTAAAATATGTTATGATTATTTTTGAAGATTTTATCTCATTTTGGGGAATGTTTTAAGAATTATATAGTTTTGGAAAAAGGACAACAAGCAGACCGTGTGACAACCCGTCATGTCAGACAAAGCTGTGGGAATCGAACCCACAACCAAAGTGTAACTGGTAATTATCTCCTACCACTGGACTACGTGAAGTCCCTGGTTAGTTTAAATAATTCTTTTTAGTGAGATGATTTTAGGAATCAAGAGTAAGTTTATTTTGGGTTATCTATGGAAATGATTAACCTATCATTGAGGATATGTGATTAGGTTAATTACTTTTCAATATGAGAATTTAAGAGGAACTGATGTTATTTGGAGGTAAAATTTAATTTGTACCTTTGAAGAATATGTGACTAAATCCTTCAAATATTTGGGTTTCAATCTTAGTTTGGTTTACTTTGAACAATTTTATGGACAAATTGTTTATCGAATGGTCCTCGTTGAACTTTGGGTTTTGTTGGACAAATTTTGGAGATTAAGAATATATTTTATTTTTATAAAGGGTTATCCTTTTCTGGATTATCTGATCTTGTACTAACCATTTTGGTTTTGGTTTTTGTTAATGTCTAATGACATGGGAAGTATATAGTTCTCTTTTGTGGATTAGGTGATTCTATAGAAGTTGATTATTGTGAACAAGTCTTCCTAAATACTCGTCTTTTGGAGAAAATATGAGTTTGTGTAAGAAATCAAATAAAAGTTGAAAGTCAACATGATAAGTAATTATGTTTCCTTATGAATAAATTACTCAATAAAAATTAACTTAAAACAAAAATGTTGTCTATTAACTTTTCCTACTGGGGAATCTAATATCGTTTAACCCATCACAAGTTTGTGCTTTTCTTGTGGTTAACTTTCTCCTAAACATGTTTTCTATCACTCTCCATCAGAACATGAACCTATGTTTTCTCCTCCATGTTCATGTTTTCATACATGGAATCCTAGTATGGGTTAGATAGGGTGACCTCTGTACTTCTCTTTCTTTATTTTAAAGTGATTGTTTTACCGACTCTTGTTCTGATGTGGGACTTTCAATGAAGTTTCCAAGCCCAATTTTGAAATTGCGGGGACGCAATTCCCAAAAGGGGGAAGGATGTAACACCCCAGGTAAATAATGAATATGACATTTTTATATTTATCCCTATTTGTGAAAAAAATATTAATATTACTTTAAAGGGAATTCTATGCTCGATGGCGTACCCAATACGCGACAACGAGTTCCTTTGAAATCTTACGTTGCACTCTAATAATAAAATAATATTATTTTAAATTGTAGTTAATGCCTAGTCGTTGTAATGGCGGGAATGAACAGAACTGACTACAAAATGATTATATATGTTTTTCAAATATTTTTACTTTTTACAATAAATGTTAGAGTATTAAAAATACGAATGAATCCAATTTTAAGCATAAACATTCTAATATTCTTTAAGAGGTCGATTAACCGCCTTTTGATGACGAACACCTTTTATATCTACTTTTTGACAATTTTATGTGTTATATTTGACAAAATAAAATTCTTCTTTAGAATCGGGACATCAAAATTTACTTTGTGTAAATTTTTGGTATTTTTCCGATAAAGTTGATTTTTTAATGAATAGTGAAAAATGTTGTATTTTAATTCCAAACCTCATTTTAATCTAATTTATTTATATGATTAGATTATATTTTGAATTGTTTTTAAAGTTCAATTAGAATATATTTTTACCATTTAATCCAATTGTGTTCATTGGAATTAATTTCACTTTGAAATCAGACTTAAACTAGTGTCAATCTTTTGATACTTATTGTTTCATAAAAACACGCTATTTACTCTGTCAGCAGGAATTAATTATTAAATTAATTAATGCAACTGATATGTTATGAATTTTTTAAAATAGACTTAATTTTTGAATTTGGAATATCAAATATAGCTTAGGGTGAAGTTTTGGTATTTTTCTGAAAAACTTCAATTTTTGATGAATAGTGAAACCACTAAGTGGTACTTATAAAAACTGATTTTTCCGTTTAAATGAAATTTTACCACCTCTGTGTTTTGAATTTCAAAAATCCGACATACATGGTTGTCATTAAGAAGTAAAATGTGGTTAAATGGAATTAAAATAATTTTTTTTGGTGAATAGTAACTTTTAAGTTTTTAATCACGATTAGAGGTAATTAGTGTAGTTTAAGGTAAAAATAATGTTTTAATAATATGAAATGACCTAGAAACATATCCTACACTTATTGGATGAGTCATGGCAGACCCATACAATCCATGGGTCAACTTGGGGACCCCATTTAGCCACTTTTCTTGGAAAATGACATTAATACCTTTTTTTAAGTTAAAATTAAAATGTCACAAACATGTGTTGTTTTAATAAAACTATTTTTAGATGGGGTTATACAAGTCATATTTTTTACTATAAATATTCATTAGAAATCTAAAAAGATTTCCGACATCATGATATTTGTTTTATAATTTTTATACATTAAATAAATTAAATTATTTATGACATCTTGATGATGCAGCGATTACCTCATTAATAAAGGATTTAAATAAAATGAAAAGATAATGTTAAAACTATAACTTACACATGTCACAAACCTATTTGATGAGTATATTTATAACCCTTACCACCTTATCCTCGAAATAAATCAATGTGGGACATTTAAAATCCGAAACTCATTTGAAAATAAAGTAACATTTTGTAACATTCCAAGAGTGCCCCTCCTCTCCTCTTATAAAAGGCCCCCACCTCTACAACCTTACACACACCTGTCAAGCCTTTGACTCGGCCAAACCCTGATCATTTTGCCTCTATACATACCTATACTACTCCTATAAGCCTCACTTTGGGCAGAAGTCTTCCCAAGGAAGCCTTTGAGCTCAAATCAAATAGAGTTACCTGATTTTAAGATAATGTCTTCACTTGTGTTCTTTGGTTTTATTTTGATTCTCCAACCCCCTAAACTATTTTTATTCATTTATTTTGTAACAAATACAGTGGATTCAATATACTAGGATGTTTTTATAAGAAGAATTAGAGCTACAATTACATACACCTACATCTAATAGTTAAATAACATACTGTTTCTGTGGATGGCGAATTTCTGCCTCACGAAACGATGATTGTTCAACACTCATATAACACCTTCAAAGGAGGACATTAAGATGTCACTATATTTATATATGATATATAATATGTTTATGTTTTACTTAAGATTCTTTATTTTTCTTTTTTGGCATACCTTTATGGTTTCCATTGTGGGTAAACACGATAATTTCATTTTAAAAAGTGCGGACTACCACCCCCTCAAAGTGATTTGATTCGTTAATGCCATATGTGGGATGTATAAATGATGGATTTAAAGTTATTATATATGATTTATGTTACATATAAATGATGAATATAATTATATAATTAAAATATACATACCTATCATTTATTTTTAATTCCATTAATATGACATAGAAATGAAATTAGCATTCATGCGTACGTACGGCTTACCGTCTCCATGAACGGTGCATTTCATTTCTTACATATAAATGATTATGTAATATTATAAATACATGTATATTATGGATATATATGATATATATGATATCCAAATAATGAATATCATTCTGGATATAATGAAACTTTGACCACACGAACAACATGTAAAGAAGTCCACTTTCGACTTAAGAACCAAATATCGACAAAACAAACATTATTAACTTAAATAATTACATAATGTTTATAACATGGAAATTATTGATATAGAAGGAGTAATGAACTTTAAAATGGTTCTTAATCAAGTATAAATTAACTCAAGTTTATTATTCAGGACGTTAAAGAATGATCGAGTCAAGTCGGACCCGAGGTAAGGGATCCTACCTCTCTCTTTCTTTTTAAGTACTATCCTTTATGTCACTTCTTTAAGATCCTATTTGTTATGATGGGGGATGTTATTTTATATTCCTATTGCTGTAAATTTTATGTTAATATGATTAGAGACCCTATTTGTTCTCATCAGTCCATTTTTTTAAGTTTAATGTGGTGTCGTTAGGCTGCTGAATGTTCATAAGAGGATTTTCATCTCACTTTTTATTCTCATGAGATTCATGCTACATTGGCCACTATTTCCTTTTGTGTGGTGTATGTACTGACCATTATTTTACAATTTGTATAATATACTCTCATTTATGGGTAGTTACCTATTCATTTTATGACCCTTCTTTCATGGGGTGTACGTTTCGAAAGTTGCCCAAATCGGTAAGGGAACCTTTCACACTCCTCTTTTAAAAAGACTTATTTTGTTATGTCTTTTAATTTACATCTTTTTATGTTGTGATAAGTTATTATATATCCTTATTGATGTAAATTTTATGTCCAAGTTATGAGATACCATTTTCTCTCTCATCAACTAATGTTATGAATTTTAAAGTGACGTCATTAGGCTGTCAAATTTTACCAAGGGAACTTCTTAACCCAGTTTCGATTTCTTTGGGTTCAACATGTACTTATTGAATATGTCATCATTTGAATATGTTTGAATGACCATTTATTGTTTTACACTTAGTATCCACTTATATTAGGTGTATTTATATTTGTCACAAATAATTATGAGATTTATTTATCCTTAATTTAAGGATACCATCTTTATAATGGATTTCATCTCATTTTCAATTTCTATTGAGACTTCATTATTGTTATGCACCAGTTCACTCTTATATGATGTATATAGTGTCCTTTGGAATATTATATCATCCCTTTATTCTCGTGATATTATCAAGTTCTGATTAAATGTTATTCCTCAATTATTTTATTCAAGTGTCACTCATTTTGTTAAAAACCCATTAACTAAAATATCGTTTTAAATGTTTTAATGATTTATTCTTATAAATATTTTTCATTAATATCCATGTTATCAAAATGGTTTTAAGGATTTATTTATATGGATATTAATGGTTTAAAATGTTAAAATCTTCAAAGTGGTATGGGACACTTTGATTCAAAAATCTCTTTATTAAATGTTTTTTAGAATGGATTCATTATTTCAATATCTTAAAATGTTATATTTTTATTGAAATGTGGGAATGTTATCTTTCTTTTATGCTTAAGTTATGTACTATGATTTTGTTATGGTTCTTGGGCATTGTTTAGGAATACGGGTGGTTCCGTGATAAATTAAGGGTGGGTGAGCCTAATATAGCTCTCCAATGCATTGGGTAATGTGAAGGGGTTAAACATTAAGGTTTCTCCAAAGAGATTTATGGAATATACTGTGATGGGTATTCCAAATGTAACCAAGAGGGTTACTCCCTACGTAAGAATGTTATGAATTCCTCAAGTTACCTTTATGTCTTATGATTTCTATGATTTATTCATGATTTTATGAGGTATGTTAAAGTTCATATGTTTTATGGGTAAAGTATGATTTCATTCTTATGTATATATGTACTCATGTTTTTTTTCCATAATTTTTATAACCCTTACTGAGCTTTTTATGCTCATCCCATGTTTTTGAAATGTTTTTCACAGGTCAAGGTAATGGTACATGATATGATGATAGTGTCAAGGAAGTGTCAAGAAAGAATCCATGTTTTATTTTAAATATGCTTTCGTTGATGGGAAAAATGAATACTATCTTTTATGTAACCACTTTGTTTAAATGTGGAATGTAATGCAAGTTTTATGATCAAATTCTCTAAAACTCTAAACCTGAAAAGAACATCAATTTGTAATCTTGTAATAACTCAAGATTAAGTAAGGTTTAAGGCTGGGGAATTATATTAACCCATCTATTTGTATGAACTATATACTTTTGTATGATGAGGATAAGCCCAAGAGACAATCTCAACACCGGTTTAATCCCACTTTCCTTGAAGTGATAAAATTGGATGTCAGTAAATTACTTGTTGTGGGGATAATTTATCCTATATCTGATAGTAAATGGGTTAACCCAGTACAAATTGTGCCTTAAAAAATAAGGATAATAGTTGTGTCAAATTAAAGAAATGAATTGGTTCCAACACATGTGCAAAACAGTTGGTGGGTCTGTAATAACTATTGTCGACTGAATCATGCCACACATAAGGACCACCTTCCTCTACCTTTCATTGACCTAATTCTAGAATTATTGGTTGGTAAGTCCCATTATTGTTTCCTTGAAGGCTATTCTAGTTATTTTCAAATCCATATAGCCACTAAGGATCATGAAAAGACAACATTTACCTGCCCATTTGGCACATTTTCATACAGAAGGATTCCTTTTGGTCTATGTAATTCTCATGGTACATTTCAATGATGTATGTTGAGTATTAATTATGAGTACCTATATAATTGCATGGAATTTTTTATGGATTATTTCACAGTTTATGGAACTTCCTTTGATGACTGTTTGTCTCACCTAGGTTCTACCCTTCGTTATTTCATTTAAAAATATCTTGTATTATATTAAGAGAAATACCATTCCAGGGTTGGTCAGGGGATAGTTCTAGGGAAATTTATTTTAAAATAGGTAATTGAAGTAGATAAACAAAAAATTAATTAATTTCAACCCTTCCATATCCAAAATCTGTTAGTGAGGTGCGATCTTTTTGGGTCATGCTGGTTTTTACCACCGATTCATTAAAGAATTCAGTAAGATCTCACTTCCCTTATCCCGGTTATTACAAAAGGATTATGAGTTTGTGTTTGATAAGAATTGTTAGGATGATCTCAATTTTCTAAAAAGGAGTCTCACATCACCTCCCGTTATCTATCCACTAAGGTGGGATCTCCCCTTTGAGCTTATATGTGATGCATCTAACCTTACAGTTGGGGAAGTTTTATCACAAATGGTTGAGGAAACTCCTCATGTCACTTTTTATGCCTCTAATACCCTTGACCCTACCCAATTAAACTACACAAACACTTAAATGAACTTATTTCTATTGTGTTTTCCTTGAAAAAATTCTGTTCATATCTTATCGGGTCAAAAATCATTGCCTTTTCTGATCATGATACCCTTTTTTTCACCTAGAGAAACTTGAAGCAAAGCCCTGCCTCATTTGGTGGATGATCCTCCTCTAAAAGATTTACCTTGAGATTAGAGATATGAGAGGAGTGTAAAATGTGGTTGTTGACCACATTAGTAGGATTTCCCCACCATTAGACAATAATGTTGACTCACCCCTCCCTATTGGAGAATTCTTCCCTCATGAAAACCTTTGTGATGTTATGGACCTTACCACCTGGTATGCGGACATTGTAAATTTTCTAGAAACATATATAGTCTCCACTGATTTCATAATTTCACAATCCTAGACACTTAATCATGATTCTCGTTGGTACATTTGGGATGACCCAAATTTGTGGATAATTTTTTGTGACAAAGTAGTTCATTGGTGCATCCCTGACCTTGAGTTCACCTCTGTTTTGACATTCTGACACTCCTTGGCCTATGGGGGAACTTTTACTCTCAACGTACAGCTCAATAGGTCCTTTAATCAAGAATTTATTGTCCAACATTGTATAGGTATGCCCATAGATTTTGTAAGTTATGTAGTCATTTTCAATTCATAGGGAATATCTCTAAGAGGAATGAAATGCCCCAACAGCCCATGTTATTCTCTGAAATTTTTTGTGCTTGGGGAAATGAATTCATAGGCCATTTTCCAAATTCATTTGGCTTTTTGTACATATTATTGGCTGTTTACTAGGTATCTAAATGGGTGGAACCAAAGTCTACTAGGACTGATAACTCTTATGTGGTTGTTGATTTTGTGAGGTCTCAAATTTTTAGTAGGTTCGATTTACCGATATTCATCATTAGTTATCAGGGTTCACATTTTTTCAATCACAACATGAAAAATTTTCTTCGTAAGTATGGGGTTGTTCATAAAGTCTCTACAGTATATTACCCCCAAACTAATGGACAAGAAGAAATCTCAAATCAGGAAGTTATAATAATCTTTATAAAATGGTACAACCTAACAAGAAATATTGGAGTTTGTTCTCGAATGATGCACTTTGGGAGTACCATACAACTTTTAAAACCCTAATCGGAATTTCTCCATACAAAATTGTGTTTAGAGACGTTTTTCACCTTCTAGTGGAGGTATAACACCATGCATATTGGGCTGTTAAACAATGTAATATGAATCTTTCAGATGCAGGTGAATAGAGGAAGCTGAAGATTCATGATTTGGAAGAAATATGACGTGATGCATATGATAACTCTAGGATCAAAAAGTAAAAGATAAAGTCTATCCTTGATTTCATGATTCATCAATAAAAGTTCCATATTGTTGAGAAGTTCCACATGTACAATTCCAGGCTAAACCTCCACCTAGGTAAGCTTCATTCCTGATGGCTCGGTTCTTATACTATTACTGAGTTTTACCCTTTTAGTGTAATACAGGTTTTGCATGAGAAGAGTGGAAAACATATTACTGGTAATGGGTAGAGGCTCAAACACTTCTATGAGGATTTTACAAAGCATCTCATGGGGTAAATCCAATTAATAGATGCAACATATTCCACAACATAACAGGTTTTCCCTTCTCCCTACCTTTAGTTATTTTCTATTTATTTAAAAATCATTCATAGTGGAAAATGTAATGTTTCGGTGTGGGGGAGGGATGTCATAGTTTGGATTAAAGAAAACAAAAAAAATTAAAAAATAAATAAAAAAATAAAAATGTTTTCTCATGTTTTTATTTCATTATTTTGTGTTTTTAGATAAAAATTGATCTTGAAAAGACTATCCAAAATCATTTTCAGGCTTGAGTCGATTGTGCGTAAAATTACATTGTTTTTGGAAAGATGTTTTTCAAATGAATGTTGATATGGAATATTTTTCTAGAATTTTTATTTTAAAATCATTCTTAGGTGTTTAATAGATCTTTGAAACTCATTCCTTATTAGCACTGAGAAATATTTTAATCCCTTACTCAAGAGATACTCTAATCCATTTATTGTATATTATAACTTTTAATCACATTCCTGTGTGTCTTGGGTCATGTAGAGAAACTAGAACTTTCCTTGATTCTATTTGAATCCATAATATTAAAGTATGTTACATTCATGATAGAGGCAATCGTTTATTGAAAAGCCCTTTGTACAATTAACCTCTATTTTTTTCCACCTTGACATTTTATCCTTCTTAAGACTTAGAGACCATGAAATTTTTATTAGGTAGACACATTAGAAGCTAATATATCTCTACCTACCCATATCCTGTGTATATTATTGGTTTATTTTTATAAAGTGTGGGAGATAGGGTGTTTCTATTGTAATTCTGAGGAGAGAATCATTTTTATGGGTTGATATAAAGGGTGCCTACATTTTCCTTGGTAAATGGGTTCACAAGACATATTACATCATTGTTTTACACATGTTTCCCAATTTATCTCCAAAAAAATGATAAATTTAAAATATTGTTCTTTACATTGAAAAAAAACAGAACAAAAGAAAAAATGTAAAAAAGATGATGTTTACTAATTATTATTAACTGCTTGGTTGTGACCCACTGAAATTAAAAATATGGAGAGTGAGTTAGTGGTGATACACTTTGTGAGGGATTCAGTGTGTACATTAATTTTGAATAAATGAAATATTTTTACATGTTTTGTAAATAATATATTAACCACTCTTCTTCCTCAAATTTTTAAACATTAAATCCTTCCAACCACTGAACCTCAGAACAACCTGTAGGAAGTCCTCTTGAGTAGCACACTAGTTTTTGCTAGTAGAGAAATGAGAATTTTGGCAAGCACATGGTAAGATCACATGAAATCTAGGAAAATATCATAAATCCACTTTCACATGTTCCTTAAGTGAAGAGGGAAAAATTTTAGGTGAGGTAGTTTGCAACACATTTCATGGGTGAACAAATGAAGTTGAACAAATTTGAATGTGATAAAAGAAAAATGATAGGAAAATTGATTCTATAAATGAGACATGATTAATTTAATTTCAAAATAATATTGGATGTTTTCACGCCTTTTATATAGGAATGATTCATGATTAGGATATTATACTTTTACCAATATTTAACATGTTTTGGTGTGGGGCTGTTATCATACCACAATTCACTGTTCATTTTCACCCTTACACCACTGTGCTAAACTTGTTTTTTATTGAAAATTATAAAAATAAAAAAAATTGAACATCATTTTTGATTCCACTATTTTGTCATTATCACTATTAAAATGGGAAATGTTACTTTTTTTTTGATGACTTAAATTTAGGAGGAGATAATTTAGATGGCCCATGATGAAGTGGAAGAAAAATGGGCCAAAATTGCATGGATCCATGAAGACCTATCCACTGTTGTGAATGTTTAGAAAATTAAGTACAATATAATGGGATCATATTTTGTTTGATGGTACAAATTTTAATGGTCTACAAATCTTATGAAGGAGACCAAACCCAATTCATCCATCAAGGGGCCCAACCGACTGGATCTGTCCAGAACACCAAATTTGTGCGATGTCAAAAGTGGCGTTCTGTAATCTGTCCATATATCGGGATCCAGTAGTCCAATTGATTCCAAACTTTCGATGGAGATATTAAAGAATGGGTATAAAACTTTACAATTTTTTCAAAAGGGATATTCGATGGTCTATTGGATGAAACACATTGTACAAGTGTCTTGAAGAAATCTATGTGCCTTAAACCAACTTCCAATTTTCCTATAAAATGGCACCTTGGTCTCCCCATTTGGGAGTTCGGCCAGGAGGCAAGGTGATGCCATTTTGGATTCCCCAAGGATTATTCTCAAAATCCCTATAAGTTCTGGAGGATATTGTAAGTTCTACTTCAACATCTTCTTCTTCCTCCCCTCATATGGGATTCTTAACCCCTTGTGATCACCTAGGGAGGAACGTGATGTAAATCCCAAGCTTCATATTTGTAATATTTGAATGATCCTTTTAAATATAGGTTGTTATGTTGTTTTTCATAATCTTTTATTCTTTTTTTATTTAGTTATGTACTGGTATTTTATGCTCAACTCATACGATCATGTTTTGGGGTACCCATTCATGTGATGTTTCACTCAATGGTCACCACTTTTTCTTCCCTTGTTCAATTGCGGTGTTTGTGTGGTTCATATTGGTCAATTGAACTCACATATGCACTGTCAAGGACATTTAGATTTATTTTTTGGTATCATAATGAAATAACATACAAACAAAGACAACCCATTGAGTTCTTCTTGTTTTGCCTTGGTGAGTTTCGGTTATGAAGTCAAACACAAATCACCCAATCATCGACGGTGTCTGGTGAATCATGTGGTTATTTCGACTAAAACCTAGGATGTATCATAGTATAAACTCACTAACATTTTGGTAATAGGTGTTACAAACTAGGTATTAAAAGATCTATACCCTTTCTCTTGAAGTGATGAAGGATGAGCATCACGATACTCCCCTGGGTTGATCACGTTTAATTAATCTTGTTCATTTCTACCTTTTTTTATCATTTTAGTTTTTATATTGAATATTTAATCATAAAACCCCAAGTATTATTAAATCCCATTACCCTTCTATATTCAAAATCAAAACACTCTTTTTTAACTAATGATCTAAGGCTCCGTTGAGAAAAGACCTAGGGTTGATGCTATACTGCAAAAATTCTAGTAAAAACTAAACAACTAATTTCATGTGCTCGACAACATGATAAGTTGTTTAATTTTGATTATTTCCTAGTTTATTGCTTCATTTTTTCATATTACATGATTTATATATTTACTGAAAGTTAGAAAAAGATCATTAGTGGTTACCTACTAGGATTCGTCTCACACCATGTCTGGGTCATGTTTTGGACCTAAGAAGATTATATGATTGCAGGTGTAGATAAGGTAAATCTCCCTTCTTCTTCATGTACATGATTGTTTTCAGAGCTGGAGAGCGTTGGACCTAGCTGAGGCTTGATATGTTGTTGGAGTCTAATTTCTTTTCTAAACATTGGTTTCTATATTTTATTCCCAGCACTATGACTTGTTTGGATACTTTCCTAGACACATGTGACATGAATCATTTATATATATACTCCATTTGTTTTATTTCAATTAGTCTTCCATTGTTTACTTCTATTTTTGGGTATCACTATTTTATCTTTTTTTTAATATCTATTTTCCACTATGTATACACTTCCAATGAGGTCATAGTTTCCCCAATATATCATCTTAGCCCTCACTGCTAGTCGACAGCCTCTGGAGTTTGGGGAAATGCACTTGATGTTATGTGACTAACCAGGTATTGGTCACCCGGATCCGAGATTTTACAGTGTTTCCTCCTATAAAATAATGGAAGTGTGTTTATTTTCTCTTTATTTTCATTTTATATCTCAACTAAATATATAATCACCCTATTCCAATTTATAATTGAGTCACTTTTCACCTTATAAAAATTATCTCTCCAACATCCAATCCTTAAAATATTCCTATCCATATTAGAAACACATCTATAGTAGCTTAAAATATATCTCTTTATCTTTATGTAATGTCATCCTCTATAATTTTCTTATAAATTCCATATTTTCTAATAATCATTAGATAATGCTACTAATCAATCTCATCATTTTAAAATCATCCACCCAACATTAATACACTCTTTGTGATATAAAAAAAGTATATTCCAGCTTCATCATTAACAAATATATATTATTATATTTAATTAATCTATAATTTCATCTTTGGGATAAATAATAATTTAAAAAATTCATAATTCCTTGATTTTTATCATTAATCGACTCAATAAAATGAATAAATACATTTTTATTATGTTTAAACAATTAAAAAATAACACTAGAATCATTATATTTATTTCTTCAAAATATTTATTTCTAGAAAACTCATCATCATATCATAGAAACTTTTCTTACTTTCATATTGTTTTCATCTGGTTCATCGCAAATTCAGATCAATTTTTTAATATATACTATGAATCACAAAAAATTCGGTATTGTTTGCGCTATTTGATTTAATGAAGATAAACTCTTACATTTTATGATATGATTTTTTCCTCATAACATAAATTTTGGAGACATTAGTGTCAATGTAAGGATAAATAGTCCCATTGTTTGGATTTCTTTACATTGGTCTTCTACTCCAGATCCCTATACATCATCCAATACATTATTGTAGATACCCTTTAGTGTATTTGAATTATCCATTTTTCAATATTTCACAAAATTAAAACTAGAAATAGTTTAGATCAACTCAATCTTTCATGACTTAATTGAAGGGATTTATTAAAAACCTATAATCACTTATATTTTCACAAAGTGTTTTCCCCATTATGGTACCTTACAAAGACATGAAACACTTGTATTAGCCTTACATATATAGATTTCTCAACCTCTCAATGAAATTTATATTCCATAATAAAATCTATATTTAAACCTTATTAATACATTTATAATCCTCATGAGTCCATGTCCTGAACATATGAGATATATACTCAACCATATGATGATGCTTATCTGTACCTCATAGAGGTGTCTAGGATTGTTCATTTAAAAACAAAATCTCTTGAAAATAGTTCATGGTAATCTCCATAGAATCAAAAACACCTCAAACACTATCAAAATAATTTTGGTAATAATATAAACTTGTTTAGGATTTTTTTTATAACCATAACCAATTTATTATATCATATTAAAGACTCATGATATAGTTTTTCAATTATAACTTAATTGCATTGCATTCCCATATTAAAATCAATAATATACAACCTTTATCTAAGTGTATTTATCACTAATTTTAGTAGAATCCAATCTAATTTTAACTTGGATGGATTACCCCTTATTCACCTAAATTTATCATCAAATTTTGATATATTGAAGTATTTTTAAGAATAAACTCATAAGATATCCATTAATAGATTCAAAAACCAACAGCTCCATTATATCTAAACTTTTATAGAAAACATCAGAAGCATTCTATTATTGCATTCCATTATATATATTGAATATCAAGACAACAATAAAATAATTTTTTTAAATACCTAGAATTTGTGTAAATGGGCATTCAAGGTGACAACAAGTTATTTCCATTTTCCCAAACTATATATGAAGCACCTTTAATATATTCATTTTCAATTTATTCATCAGAGGAGTAGTGTACTCATACATATGGGTGAATTCACACTCCATCTCCCAATCTACAACACACATTAACATTCCAAGTTACAACATTATTAACAATAAATATAACTTTAGCTTTACATATCCAAGTGGTCACTTCAGTTTTCTATCTTGGACACCATAACACATGAACATACCTAGTTTTATCTACACTGATGAAGTTTCAAAATAGATCCATGACATTTTATGAACTAAAAAGGAGTCCTAGAACGTCATTGGATTTTATAATCCCCATGAGAATAAATAATCAGTGGTTAATCATGACACATCCTCCTAGAATGATTATATACTTGAGGTGTGGATCATGATTCAAAATAGTTGAGAAGTAATTAATCATAATGACTGATCAAAATATATCATCTCCTTCCCATCTAGTTCATAGATCATGACACATATATTACAAGATACAATGCACTTGGAGTTATTATAATTACATTCCCACTGAGTGTGGACTATCAATTAATAATCACAACATTCAACTAAAGATGATAAAATTGTATAGGATTAGATCACAACATATAATTAATGGAGACAGGTCCATCAATCAGGGATTATAGAATACCACTATGGAAGATAACAAAACATAGGATTTTGTTCAGGAAACACCATTATTAAGAATATATCATATATAAATAGGTATATAATAGCATAATATCAGGAAAAAATTCAAACAACCATATGTATGCCCTTGAGTCCCTAGCCTCCACAACATAATCGAGAAATATGCATCACCTCACATGAAAAATTCATCATAATTGTTAGGAAAATCATAATAATGGATGTAATACATAGAAAATTGGTAGATAATTTCCTAAAATCAGAAACAATATTCAAATAACCTAATGTCTTCCCTTGATTCCCTAGCCTTTATACTATCTTCAATAAAATGGAAATAACCTCACATAAAAACGACATCATCATAGTATGTAAAAATATACAAATGGATGGAATACATAACCTTTGTTATTTCTCCATTATTTTAATATCATATAAATATCACTCTACAAGAAGACAACACCCACATGTACCCTTTTGTTAACATACCTCACTCAACTATGACATCCAATTTATAACATATTGCTCTAATTGAAATATAATAATATAATTAAATCCCTAAGATCATATTCTCTTCATAAGACCCATCTCATATATTATATTAATATGAACTTATCATCTATATTGATTTCATTAGACAAAAGATCTCATATGTATCAATTAAACCTCCCTACATTCTTCTTAATTTTCCAATTCCAAGAAAATCACCTCATGCTGAATTATATTATCATAAGACTCCTTCTCAAAAATATACATAAATGAAAAATATGGAAGGAACCAAAACCTACCTCATACATTAAACAACCAATAGGAGGTACATAAACTAATACCATATGATCCAAATATGACTTCCCACTAAAGTCGTATTCCTTAACATAGTCATTTTCATCTTTCAAAGTGCCACTAATAAAAACCACAAAGTGATATTACTATTTTAATTAATATAATTAATCATCACATGTAATATTTTAATCAAAAGGTTTATTTATGGTTAACTACATAAATTTCCATTAATCCACCTCTTTCTATATATTTTTATGGTCTACAGATTACACCCATAGGATTTCTCAAATTATTACCAATGTTATCCACTGATCAAACTAAACATCCAAGTATTTACCCACTTGAAATTCCATAAAATGACCTAATAATGATCATAATAACAATTTTATAATTTATTATATGGACTCACACACTTTTCAGGTATATGACATAAAATTAAAGGTTATTCTCATTGGATCCACGATCATTGACATCCCTAAAATCCCCAAACCATGTATTGAATATCCTATCCTCTCATATAATTCTCAACCGTATCATAAGATAATATTTGACACCCATATAATCGTAAATTATATTCTTGAACATGATATCCTATACATGAAAACATATAGATAAATTCACATGACATGTTTCTTAGTATCATATGGACCACCGACCTCATGATCGTTAGAGTCATGGATTGATTCAGCTCCATTTACCTAACAATTAGAAATCAAATTTCAATGACCAAGAATGGACATCACACGTGAATAATGGAAGTATTCAGGAAAAAATAGAGATATTGTCTACCTTAGCCTCACCGAGGGAATTCACTAACTTTAAATTATTCAATAATCAACTATGATATGAGTCGTTGAGAGTGATGGTTAGTGGATAGGAAAAGGGTGAAATGATAGGGGAGGGTTTCCTAGGGTTTGAGGTTTGAGTGAGAAAATAGTGAGAAGATAATATTTAATAATTATTAAAAATTAATTAATTAATTTTAAATTAAAAAAATATCATATAGGTCCACTGGATACTAGGCATTACCCTCGATGACTACGTGGTGTTTATCAGATACCTAGTCCAAGAGAACTTGGTGGCTGATACCCATTCAAGGAATACTTCCTCTCTACCATCACCAATGGTTACGTAGTAATCCCCCACCGAATACCATGTTCCATATGATTATTTATAAAAAAATATAAATAATTGGAAAATTACTTCATTAGATACTTATATAATAGAATAAATAGATTATAATATATTAAAACACCCTATAAATAATCTCCATTCATTGTTATTAAAATTCTAATATCAACTATAAAACTTCTAATATTCCAATTCAAAATTTCAACATTTCCCAAATACCTTTCACCAATAATGATACAAGTCATTTCAAACATCCTCGTGAATTTAAAAGAAATATTTCTCTCTCCCACAGTTATAATCTATATCTGAGGGTAATCCCTCATATTAGGGGTTTCATTATACTTGAAAGCATTGCAATGTATCATCCAAATACTCATTCTCTATTCGTTTGACCTAGTCAATGCATTCATGAATGGATTTATTTTTATGTTACACCACTTCATGAGCAACCCTTTGATGGTGTACATGATACCAAAATATAGATAAACATATGTTTTGATCTAGTAATTATAAGGATATAGATATAAATTAATACCATTGTTCTCCCCTGATATACCATGTATATAAAATCATCCTATTATACAAATGACAATATCATGAACATAATATAAATATATGATGCATGTTTCATTCCTATAATAGTTCCATATAATTAAAACACCTTCAAATTGTGATAATTAAAAAAATTCTTGATCTTTATATAGAATCACGTAGAACCTCTCGGTTCCCTCTTTATTCATAACTAACTACATTGAAATACTTAATATACTAAATTATTGAACATTATATTATTTCCAGCCTAATGAAAATACTTGTATATTAATACTCTAAACATCATCCTAAAATTCACTCTAATAATAGTTTTTCACAACATGATCTTTTTGAGACCCCTACCTAGACTGATGAAAAGTCAAAGGGAAGAAACATTACTACCAATTCCAATATATTAGGGACTGATGACTAGCATGGATGGTAAAATATCACACATCTGTAAGACATAACCCTATATATAGACTCATAATATAAATAAAAGTACATCCACTTTCAACATCGATCATAATGAATATAAAACATGCATGAAATTCATGTAACACAACAATAATTATGGATAATATATCCTTGAAAAATAACCACCAAACTATAAAATAAAAAAATCCCAAATAATACCCTTTCACTTGTGTAAAAATATATATTTTACATCAGTTTTTGGGTTATAACATCATTCTTTAAGGTGTATTCTTTTCAAGAGAGTGTAAATAATTTTTTAACACCATTTCTTATAAAAAATGTTAATAAAATTACATCATTAGGTATTTTGGTAAAAATATGTTAAATATATTAAATATATTTTAGTTTTAAAGTAGGTTATTGGAAAAATCAATGTGAAAAATGAATTTCCATATAAGTTATTTAAATAATCTATTTGAAAGTCCATTTTTTAAATTTGTTTTTAAAAAATATAATGTGAAAATTATATGTTTTTTGAAACAATTATAAAATAATTCAGTTCCATATGTGGTTGTTTTAGAGATTAAAGGACAATATAAATTAAAGTTAAAAAATATATATCAATTTCAATATTCAAAAACAAATAATCATTCTAAAAAATCATGATAATAATCAATAGATATTATAAAATTTGAAGGAATAAAAAAAAATTGAATAAAAGAGATTATTCTATTGATTTTATCTCTAGAAAGAATCTTTGATGACCACCAACTTCCTCATCACTAACACCATTCCTTAACTTGAATATTTTAAATAGGTAAATATCTATGATGGATATTCAATCATGATTTAGAATATATGAATAAAGAATATAGATAGAAAATATATTTGGGTGAAATCTTTATATATGGATATTTAGAGATTGAAATTAATGTTTAGGAGGGAAATGAAAAGAAAAGAGTGTATGGGGTTATTGATTTATAAACGGGAACTAATAAAATTGTGGCATAAATTTGAAAAAAAAAATTAAAATTTCATGTGAGGAATGATAAATTTATGGGTGGAAAATTAAAATTACTTTGGTGTGATGTCAAAAAATGTATATTCTATGTTATGGTTACATTTTTAATGTTAGTTATTTTAATAAATAAGGATAAAAATTCATATCTTGTGAGTTTTGACATCAATTATTTAAATAATTAGTGTTAAAAATGTTCATGGAAAGCATTTTAACAAATATTTATTCTAATAATTGATGTGAAAACCCTCTTTGATAGGAGTTTTATAATCATTTATTGAAATAAATGATGTCAAACCCTACATGGTATGAGTTTTGACATAAGTTAATATAATAAATGAAGCCAAACCCCCTCTATGAAAGGGGTTTAGACATCCGTTATTTAATAACATACATTAAAACACTAAAAAATATATTTTTTACTACTATTTTCATACCTTGAGTCATGGTTTAAATAGATCATCATCCAACTCTATAGAATAATTAGTATGTTTGAGTTAATGTTTCAAAATACCTCCATAGATAAATGGGTGTGTATCTATTATGAAGAAAATAATAGGATATGGTATAAAAATACTCAGTAGGTTCCTAAAATAGAGACCGAATTGTCTAAATGGGATTAGAGAATGTTAATTCACCTGTGAAGGTCAGAAAAAATCTTGAAAATCCATCACATCCCAGAATAATGTCAAGGTCCACAAGAGCTACCTCATAGATCATAATAGACACATTCCAAAAAATTGAATAAAACATACATATAATCATATATATATATATATATATTTGTATGTATGTATTGTCCCATTCATCATACAATATATATAAAAAATGTACTCCATGAACTAGCTCCCACCAACTAGTAACTAGATTTTAATATATAACATCATCTTAACAACCATATATAAATAATATCTATTGGAAACATATTAATTATCCTATAAAAAATAATCATCAAAGTCCATAATAATAAATTGAAACCAACAGTGGGGTGGGGAGGGGTCTATTAAGTTGATATTCATGTACTCTACCTATATTATATATGTTATGAAATATAAAAACTCATAACATGGCTAGTGGTTGAGTAGTGAGTGAAAATGTTTTCATTGATCGAAATGTTAGAGAAAAAATATGGTACTCATCAAAATGAAAACTAAAATCAACCATTAATACCTTCATCATCATTACCAAACATCACAAAATAATTATTACATGTGTAGGATCTCAACAAGTAAATATAAATGTACTCACAACTGAATTTTAGACACATAATACTAGTAATGGCCGTAAATATATTAATATTAACATAAAAATATCAAAAATATTAAGGTCAACCCATTACATCAATATCTCATTTGTAACCATGTATCCATAGGAAATCCCATCAAAAAAATATAGAATCATACATGGGAAGAACACCCACCCTAAACTATCAATCATCCACCTATTGGACCCAAATTTATTATCTCACACTGATTAAAAAATATATCTTTCTAAAAGAAGAACTTTTTTAAGATTTTATAACACAACAAAATCCTATTGAAAGATTTCTAACATACTTAACTTATAAAAATAAAAAAATTCGATACAATAAATCTCATAGATAAACATATATTAAAACCAAATCTTTCAAATTCATGCACACCAACTCCCTAGAAGCCTTTTCATAACCTCCTCCATCCAAAGGTACACAACCTCAACCGAAAATAAAGGTAGATAGATAACGAACCTAAGACCCACCTCTAGTAGGCCTAAGTGGAAAACTATAATTGAGGGTATAAAAATCTCAACAATACGAGGCATTTACCTCTATAATAATAGAATTAGGATATAAGATAAATAAACCACAAGAAACCCCTTGACATAATATAAAAAAGAAAACTAAAACCATCGTACTATCCATGTATAAATGAAAATTGTATAGATAAAATTCTCCAGATAAATACCCAAAAGAATATCTGAGGAAGAAACAAAACAACACTAAATCCTGGTATAGAAATATCTAGCACTATCCATGAAGTCCTCCTAGAAAAAAACGTAGTATATATATAAATTGGGTGAGCATAAAAGTATACTTAGTAAAGAAACTAGAGTCTCTAATGCACATGTGAAAAGGGTGTACTAATGTACCAGTGAGATGACCGAAGAACCAATAACCCCTACACAAGTTAACTAACCAATCCCATCCTCACTATGGAAATCTCATCAAATAAAACATCTAAGTATAATAAAATAATAAAAATCATATCGATAAAGGTTACCTCACACCAGTTTCCCATTGATTTATTATCTCATACCCCAAATTCATACCTCTTGGGAGTCCCATCTCTTCATAACAACACATCATACTAAGCACCCCATATTCAGCTATCCATCACATCACACCTCACATGAAGAGACCCGATACATCACAACACATCTCACCTGAAGATTCATGGGACATCACATCACATTTCTTCCAAAGAAACCTAATGTATCAAATCAAATAACATCCTCAACTATAACCAGAGTTGTTGGGTATCATGAACATAAAGGAAATAAACCTCCCCCCTACAATGCATGACACCGACCATAACCCACCTCATAAAACATCACTATAGTACATTTTTTGACATCTTTTCATCACATATTGGGCATATAATCATATCTTGGATGAGAGAGTGATAAAGTGTGTCTACCCAACCATACATCCAAACCAAAAGGTACTGGAAAAAATACCCCCAATATATAGCTTTTGGAACATGGTTCTTGTTGCAGGTGAAGTACACGTAAAAAATCACAAGGAACATACAAGTTATATATATATATATATATATATATATATATCTACATACAAGACCAACCTATTGGTTTTTATCAAAACCTTAACCAAATCATAACATCACCACCCAACCACATAAGAAATCATCAATTTTGCTACCACCACTAAATACACTACACCACAGAAAATTCCACAAGCCATATTTCACATTTTTTCATCTTTTTCAACATAATCCATTTTTTGGATATCACATTACCAACCAATTCTATAATAAAGACCATTCATTTCATTGTTCATCCCATTTAATTTTGTAGTAAACATCATCCATAGTTATCCACACATCTAACTTTTAATTCATTAATTAGTCATTTCTATATCATTAACGAAACCATCCCAGCACTTTTCAAATTCATCATTATCATTGAATTCCAATACTACCAGGGCATCTAGGAAAACAAAAAAACACACACACAAAAATAGCCCATAATCATCCTTAACCCAACTAATCCCAAATCACCTCTATATAATATCCACATCCAATTACTCACCACCACATACACATTGTAATAAGTTTTCATGTCATCCACCACATTACACAACCACAACTCATCACATAACCACATCACATCACAACTGCACATCACTTACTCATAATATGACCACACCACAACACATTATCACCACACAACACAACCACACATTTTTAAAAAAAATCACTTATCATATTTCATATTTAAAAAGAGGGATTCATAAATTCCACATATTTATTTTATGGAATTATTACGCAAGCCATAGTTTCCATGTGAAACCAATTTTTTAGAAAAATGTTAATGGATAACTATTTGTACAATATGGTATCACAAAAATCTAAAATCAATGTAACCACAAAACATAGAAATTTAGTACAAAAATTTAATCCCAAAAACCATGATTTTCATTGGTACAACAAGAATGGAAAATCTCATTATCAACAATATAAAAATGATGTAAAAAAGATAATCATTATCCCCCCCTTTAATTTAAATTGAACATTTCATTATCATTATTATGATAGTGAAAAACAATATTCCAAAATATAAAAAAGAGTATAAACCCTCTTACATGATACAAATAGATGAGAAATGAAGGAACCCCACCTCAAAGGAAGATTTCTGATCCACTATGAAACGATAGAATTGGAGTGAGACCACCACTAAGGACCACAATGAAGAAGAACACCATACTAGGATAGAACTAAATAGTACCATCATTCCCCAACTGAAAAAACACCCAAAACCTATTTTTTATCTTGATAGAAACCTCCCATACAAGATAACAAAGGGAAATCTAAAAAAAAGATTTTAAATCACCTAAACCCCTATATATCGATCCTCCAAGTACATGGTTAAAATCTACTAATGTAGGGATAAAATAACCCTAAACATATTATATTACAGTGACACCCCTAGGACCACAATAAAAAACTTATAAAAACTAAATGGATTGTAACATGACACCCCTCACCATGCCATAAGATTTTTGGTCATACAAGCCTCCAAGATTTACATTTATTCATATGTTTCAGGTCCTAGAAAATATGGGGTGAATACGGAATTTCCTAGATAACAACTTTGCATAACCTAGTGAAATAGGAAGAGGCTATGATGTATCCCCATATCAATGGTGTAACTATTATATAATTGTAATTATAACTAAACCCCACTTGAACCCCCTCTACGCTGCTTCCATTTATCCATGATGTATCCATCACCTGTCAAGAAGGTTTTATATAACTGCCACAGATTTATGGAATAGATACCATCAAATTGCATGTAGTCCACAAAACCCCTTTATTTGGGTCCCTATGTCACATCCAACTTCCCAAAAATATTGAAAATATAACACCCCAAGATTTCATAGTATGTTATTTTCTTTAAGGTAATTCAATAGCTTGCGCTACACGCAACACTGAGTTTGAGCACACCACGACATACCAAACTAGTCGTTCAAAAGTGGGTATGAATAGTATTAACTGAATATTTAATTTTATATACTATATATAATTTTTTAATTTATATTGTGTGTTTTTTATACATAATATAAGAACAAATTTATTTTTTCAGATAAAAGAAGTATTTTTCAAAAAATACAATTTTACCACCTCCTAATGGAAAACCCTTTTTGAAACTAATATTTGACACTTTTATATATTCAATTTAATAAAATTAATTTGTTCTTTATAATCGGGACATAAAGATAAATTTTGAATAAATTTTTGATACTTTTCTAATATCTTTCATATTTTGATGAATTCTGAAAAATACTAAATTTTAATTGATAAAAAAACATTTTCAATCAAAATAATATATTGTTTTAAATTATGAATTTTAATGGTTTGGAAGTATAATTAGATTATATTTTGATCATTTAATACAATTTAAGTCATTGGATGTAATTTCACATTTAAACTGAACATAAAAAATGGTCAATCTTTTGATAGTTATTATTTCTTAAAAACACGCTTTCTGTTTAAACAATGGAAATTTATTTTAAATTAATATTTCACACTTTTGTGTTTTCAATCTAAAAAAAAGGTTTCCCTATTTGGAATCAGGAGGTACAAATTGTGTAAATATGTAACTTATATTTTTATAGATTATGAATATTTACTTCAATAAATATTTTATTTACCATGGTTAAAGGGAAAATTTGGTAAATTAGGGTAACATAATAATATTATAATAATATTAAATTACCCTAACATGTGTCCTATTCATATTGGTTGATACATGGACGACCATGGTAATCCTTTTATCTATTTTGGGACCCCATGGGGACAAATGAGAGTGATAATGACACTTTATATGAATTAATTTAAAGTAAAGACAAAAATGAACTAAAAATATATCTTTTAGTAAAACAATTTTTACATGGGGCTATATAAGTTATATTTTAGACTCTAAATACTACATATAAATAGAAAAATATTTCCTAAATAATTATATTTTATTTATAATTTTTATAAATTAAATAATTTAATTTATTTGTGACACAATGATGATGTAGTAATTACCTTATTAATGAAAGAATCAAATAAATGGTATTATAAATATTAAAATAAATATAATTTTAAAGTTTATATGACATAAATTAATTTTATCAGTTAATATGACATGTTAGGGATGATTCAATGTATTTTTTTCTAAGTAATAATCCTGTTATGACTTTCACAAAAAACAAAATACCAAATAGTATCAAAATTGACATAAATGAGCTTTTAAATCAAAGACTATACCATTAAATTATATAATAGTACTAAAAATTAATGGATCTAAAAAAGGTCTATTATAATGATATATATTCCATTAATGAACATCTTGGGGTTCTATATGAATTTTATTGTATGTTTATTAACCATATAATATAAAAATATCAGGAGACATAGTAAATGTTAAACAATTTACCTAAGAGTTAAATCTAAAATATATGGTTAAAATGGTAATATAAACTTGCCTAAAACCTATAGGTTGAGAGTTTATAGACCCATATCCACCATATATTATAAAAAAAAAATAAATCCATTATAAACCGAAATTGAATTTATTATAAAATAATATTTTAAGGATTTCCTAAAGTGACCCTCACCTCTCTTACAAAAGCGTACTTCCCCTTATCTTAATTTCATGCCTCCAAAGAAATATTTCTCGACCAAACACAGCCCAAATATCCTCCCAACATCTCTCACATAATCCTAGAGTCTTTACTTCCATCATAAATCCTACCTACAGAGCCCTTTTGATCAACTCAAAAGGAAACACCCGAGGAAGAGGTAATAATTTCACTACCCTCTTTCAAGTTCTTTTCTTCTTCCACTTCCTCTTTATTATTATTTTTTCATACCAAAATAAGAACTCCAGTACCTTATATATAATATGATTTTATTATAAATATGGTAAAACCATATTTGTTTTCCTATCCATCCTATAAATGACAAAGTCACTATATGTGTGTACGTACGACTTACCATCTCCATGTTGTGGTGTAGTTTTTTATTTAAACACTTAATTATTTGGATGGGTATAATAATGAGTGTAACTAATGTAAATAAAAAATATAACATTATAATTATTCTGTATATATTATATACCATCCAATTACATATGATTTCACCATTAATATAATGATATTTTGCTCCTGAGGACGTACGGAATACCGTCTCCACGAACACAATGAGATTCATTCCCCATCGTAATCATTAAAGAATAATTTTCATTTTATGATTAAAAATAATTTTTATAAACATAATATCATTATTTATATTAATCAAATAAATCACATCCATAACAATCATGGCTTACGCAACTAACCATATAAAGGGAAACAAATCAGTTAACACCCAAAACGATTATACTACTGTAATACTATTAACAAATAAATATTAGAAGATAATATATGATATTATATTTATGTATTTGGTTATTTTATAATTTAATAACAATTATTGCATCATTATACAGGAGGTTAACCTACTCTATACTAAGGAAAATTACAAGGTAAGGGGTTTCTTATTTCACTTTTAATTCCGTGAGATTTCCATTATTCGCCACTTATTTATTGCATGTGGTGTATGGTGTACCACCCTTTGATATATATTTTCATGATTATATTTATGTTCATGTTATTCTATGATTCATCTATTGGTTATTAAATTTTAGTCATATGACTTGATTCATTACAACATGGTAAGGGGTTTTCATCTCACTTCTTATTTATGTGAGATTCATGCTATATTGCCACTATTTCCTTTTGTGTGGTGTATGTACTACCCATGATTGAATTCCTTATGTAATATAATTTAATTTATGGGTATTTAAATCTTCATTGTATGAACCTTATTTCATGGGTTGTATGTTATGTAAATCACCAAATCGGTAAGGGGATTTCGAATTTCGATTTCCACGCATTTGGTTTTACGCAAATATCATTGATTATTATACTCCAAGATTATGTGTGAAATCACTATTTATTTATATATGTAGTAATTTCCACTCCCCTTTATGGGGATATTATAATGATACACATAATCACTCCATTTATAAATTCTCAAGTCATCGATATGAACTTGATAAGACAAATCTTAACTCAATTTTCATTCATTGAGTTAAACATTCAATTCGGTGGTGTTGTTGATACAAGAATATGTGTGAATGTCTTCTGATTGTTTTACACCGAATATCCAATCATATTTTGTGTATTTATATTTTTAACACATAATTATTTCATTGATTTATCCTTACCCTAAGGATACAGTCTTTATAAGTGATTTCGTCTCAACTTACATTCCATTGAGACTTCTTTGTTGTCATGCACCAATTTATTTTTATTTGGTGTATATACTGTAATTTGACATAATATATCATGAATCCATTTATTCTCATGATATTTTTATGTTTTGATTACCTCAATTATTTTTATTCATGCTTCTCTAATTTGTTTAGGAACTCTAACTAAAATATCATTTCAAATGTTTTAAAATTTTATATTTTTAAATCTTTCTCATTAATGTCCATGTTTTAAAAATGGTTTTAAAGATTTATTTATATAGAAATTGATGTTTTAAAATATTATTTTAAAAGTTTCAAAGTGGTATGGGACACTTTGATTCAAAAAACTATTTTAAAAATCTTCTTGATAAATAGTGATACTTTTATATGTTTTCAAGAAAAAGGGGTATATTTCTATCAAATAGTTTTGATGATTATTTTCATCTATGTCAATATCCTTCATTGTTCTCAATTGAGGTTAATTTATTATAATATAATCTCCCATATTTTATATAATGAGTTATGTTTGACTGTGGATGTGATATTTTTATAAATTTCATGGTGTATGGTTAATGTATTGACATTTCGTATGCTGGTTTAATACGAATGTTTATGTTATGTTTCAAAATTTTCATATGAAGAATGAATAGGACTTAATAAGTGATGGGTGGAGCCCACTATATCTCCTCGATGCATCGGTAGGTCTCATTAGACAAACTAGTGTCTTGGAACAAGGCCTTGAAAAAATCTTATTTGTAGTCTTGGAACAAGGCCTTGACTATGTGGTTATGATGTCTATCATTATGAATTCCATCATTATGAAATTGGATATTGATATTACATATGATTATTATACTAGTAGGATATCCATGTGAATAGGTAAATGTAATTATATGATTTATCTTTTCTATATTATGTTGAAGTTTGAGTTTAATATGGTTTTGTTCTAGTCTTTTACAATGACCTAAATTTTAGTTCTTAATTATGACAGTTTTTACTATATTATTATCCTTACTAAGCATCTGAGCTCACCACTTTCTTATGTTTTATTTTTCATATGATTCAAATAAGTATATTATGACTAACCTGCAGGAATAGGCTAAGGGATGTAAGAGTATTCAAAGGGAAAACAATGTTGTTTTTTTATTTCATGATGTAATGTAAAACTTATGTATGTATCTATTACTTACAAGGCTACTAAAATGATCGGTCTTTCAGGACATGATTCCTTGTATCATTCCAATGTTATGTAATAATGCACTAATTATGGGTAACTAGGGTCGATGCATTACAGTTGGTATCAGAAGAAGTTTAGTACAAACCTTGGAAGCTAGATTTATTAAAACAACTCTTATTAGGAAACACTACCCTAAGATAGACATTGAGGATTAGTATAGAAGAACATCCAAAAATTTTGGTCATATAAATATTATGTGGGATTTCCATTAAATACATCCATGTCTGGATACGAGCAGGTAGAGGTGGCTCTGGCGTAGATGTACCTATTTGTGAAAACTCCGACAAGGAGTTTCGAGTTTTACCCGGGGTATACTGGTACACAACAATGGGCCTTGTTTCACTCTTGGTTATGACACTCCTGGGGGATATTCTTATGATAATTCAAATTTTATTTACAAACCGATTTGAAGGATTTTAATATAATATGAGAATAAATAAACATGGTTAATCCAAAGGTATTTTAGATTTAAAATATAGTGTTATGATATTATTTAAATAATTTTATGACTCACATTATGCTTTCTTGTGTTAGTTAGTGGCTAGATTCCAAGGAAGTTATAGTAACATTGAACATGATATACAAGGTGGGAACGGTGGTGGAAATGTGAAATGAAATGGATTTTTGATAGGTGTAAAAGATATCATGTTCATGCTGAATCAGTTTTTCAGAAATATGATAAAAAACATATATATTAACCAACTCCTGGACTCAACAATGAAAAGAAAGGTGGTGAATGATAAGAGCTCTAGAAATGGATACCGTGTAGAAAAGAAAGGTCAATTTCCATCATGTAGGAAATGCAGAAGGAGACACCTAGGAAAGTGTCTCAATGGAACAAATAAATCCTTTATGTGTGGGAAAGAAGGATATAAATTAAATAATTAATGAGAAAAAATGATGAGTACTATGGAAGAAAATAAAAATGATCCCAAGAATCCATTTGCAGTAATTTTCTGTAAATGTAGGGTGCCTGGGCATTACCTGGGTGAATGTCCTATTCTTTAGGATAACCTCTTGGTAAAAAATAACCTATGTGGAAATAAATTGATGGAAAAATGTTTAAAAGTATTAGTTATCTTTATTTATGGGATTACTTTGGAAGACATTTCTCTTGTATTTGTAACCTTGTAGTTTTTTATGTGAGAATAAAATTTTAGGAAGAATTAACTTTTCTATTATAGTTATAAATAACCATTTGGGTTTATATGATCCTTGAATTTGAAGAAATTATATGTTATTAAATTTTGGGATGAAAATGCAAGGTATGGGATAACATTTTTGGTGAAATTATGTTATGGTTATTTTGAATGATTTTTCTCATTTTGGGAATGTTATAAAATATATTTTTTGAAAAAAGGACAACACATAGACCGCGTGACAACCCGTCATGTCAAAAAAAGCTGCGGGAATCGAACCCACAACCAGTGTGAGATTGGGATTTATCACCTACCATTGGACTATGTGAATTCCCTGTTAATGTGACAAATTCTTTTTAGTTAAATGATTTTATTGATCAGTAATAAGTTGATTTGGGTTCTTATGTCTTATCAAATGGATATCCTTAGTATAATAAAATGATTTGGTGATTAAGTGATAAATGTTATTTTGGAAGATGTTTGCTCAATTGGGAACACTATATGCCTAAGAAAAATAGAATACAATGAGATTTTATTTGAGGAGTAATGGAGGATTATTTATGTTTTATTGTGGATTTATAGAGATTTGGATTATTTATTGAAATGATTAACCTATCATAGAGAATATTTGATTAGGTTAAGTATGTGAATTTAAGAGTACTTGATGATATTTGGAGATACAATTTAACGTGGAAGACTACTTAATCAAATTATTCAATGTTTTGGGTTTCAATATTAGTTTGGATTATATTGAAGGATTTTAAGGACAATTGTTTATTGAATGGTATTTATTAAACTTTGGGTTTTGATAGTTTAATTATAGAAATTAACATTAGTATTTATTTCTCTAAAGTATTGTCCTTTTTGGGGATCATCTGATATTGTACTAACAATTTTTGTTTTGGCTAATCTCTAAATATAATGTAAATATATAGTTTATCCTTTTTGGATTATGTGATTCTCAAGAAGATTACTCTAGCTCTTCAGGTGTGACCATGTCATCTTGAATAATCATCATTTGAAAAAAAGATGAGTTAGTGGTAGAAATTAATTAAATTATAAAACTATACTTATAAAGTAAGTATATCTCTTTATGTTCTTATCCAATCTCATAAATAAATTCCTCAACATTATGAAATGGAACTTAAAACCAAAAAAATTGTTGTATGTTTACTTTTACTACTGGGAAACTAATGACTATTTATCCCATCACGAGTTTGTGGTTTACTTATAGATAACTTTTTCCTGATCATGTTTTCTATCACTCTCCATAAGAACTTGACACTTATTTTATCTTCTATATCCATGTTTTCCTACATGTAATCCAATTATGGGTTATCTCAGGTGACCTTTGTACTTATCTTTATTTCTTTTAAAGTTATAGTTTTATTAACTCTTTTTCCGATGTGGGACTTTCAATGAAGTTCCCAAGCACAATTTTAAAATTGTGAGGACGCAATTTCCAAAATGGGGTAAGAATGTAACACCCCAAGATTTCATAGTAAGTTATTTTCATTAAAGTAATTCAATAGCTTGCGTTGCACGCAACACCGAGTTTGATCACACCACGACTTACCACACTTGTCATTCAAAAGTGGTTATGAATAGTATTAACTGAATTTTGAATTTTATATACTCCATATAATTTTAGAATCCAAATTATGTGTTTCATAGACATAATATAAGAACAAATTCAATTTTTCAGATAAAGAAGTATTTTTCAAAAAATGCAATTTTGCCACCTTTTAATGGAAAACCCTTTTTAAAACCAATATTTGAATATTTTATATATTAAATTTAATGAAATTAAATTCTTCTTTTGAATCAGGACTTAAAAATTTATTTTGAATAATTTTTGGTACTTTTCTGATAACTTTCATATTTTGATGAATACTAAAAAATACTAAATTTTAATTGAAAAAAACATTTTTAATCAAAATAATTTATATGGTTAAATTATGAATTTGAATGGTTTTGAAGAATAATTTGATAATATTTTTATCATTTAATACAATTTAGGTCATTGGATGTAATTTCACATTTAAACTAGACATAAACAAGTGTCAATCTTTTGATAGTTATTATTTCTTAAAAAAAGCTTTCTGTTTTAACAATTGGAATTAATTTTAAATTAATTTCTGTCAATTCGGTGTTTTGAATTTGGAAAAATGGATTCCATATTTGAAATCATGAGATCCAAATTGTGTAAATTGGAACTTCTATTTTTAGATATTATGATTATTTACTTCAGTAAATATTTTATTTACCATGGTTAAAGGGTAAATCCAGTAAATTAGGGTAACAAAATAATATTATAATAATATTAAATTACCATAACATTTTTCCTATTACTATGTTTTGATACATGTACGACCATGGGCATTCTTGGGTCGATTTCGGGACCCCATGGGGCCAAATTAGAGTGATAATGACACTTTATATTAATTAATTTAAAGTAAAGACAAAAATGACATAAAAATATATCTTTTAGTAAAACAATTTTTACATGGGGTTATATAAGTTATATTATCAACTATAAATACTCATTAGAAAGGTTAAAAAATTTCCTACATAATAGTATTTTATTTTTTGTTTTTAGACATTAAATAATTTAATTTATTTATGACACAATGATGATGAAGTAATTACCTTATTAATGAAAGAATCAAATAAATGGTAATATAAATATTAAAATAAATATAATTTCAATGTTTTTATAACATACACGAATTTTTTAGATTAATATTACATGTTAGGTTTGATTCAATTTTTTTTAAGTAATAATGATGTTATGACTTTCACAAAAAACAAAATACCAAATAGTAACAAAATTGACATAAATGAATATTTACGACAAATACAATATCATTTAAGTATATAATAGTCCTAAAAATATAAGGATCAGACAAAGGACTCTTATAATGATATATATGCAATTAATGAACAACTTGGTGTTCTCTTGGAATTTTATTTTATGTTTATTAATAGTATAATATAAAAATAGAAGGAGACATGGTAAATGCTAAACTATTTAACTAAGAGTTAAAACTAAAAGATAATGTTAAAATGGTTTTCTAAACTTGTCTAAAACCTATTTTTTAAGAGGTTTTCGACCCATCCATACCTTATCTTTGAAATAAATTATTTTGGAGCCATTAGAAACCGAAAATTAATTTATTATAAAATAATATTTCAAGGCTTTCCTAAAGTGACCCTCACCTCTCTTATAAAAGGGTACTTCCCCATCTCTTAATTTCACACATACAAAGCCATTTGTCCCAGACAAACCCTGACCAAATATCCTCCCAAATTTTCTCACATCAACCTATAGTCCTTACATTGATCATAAAACCAACCTAAAAAACCCTTTTGACCAACTCAAAAGGAAACACACGAGGAAGAGGTAATAATTTCACCACCCTCTTTCAAGTTCTTTTCTTCTTCCACTTCCTCTTTATTTTTTTGTTTCTATACAAATATAATAACTCCAGTACCTTCTACATACTGTCATGTTATTATAAATATGGTACAAAAATATTCATTATTCTAACCATCCTATAAATGACAAAGTTTCCATATGTGCGTACGTACGACTTACTGTCTCCACGTCATGTTGTAGTTTGTTATTCAAACACTTCATTATTTTGATGGGTATAATAATGAGTATAACTAGTGAAAATAATAAATATGAAATGATAATTATTCTCTATATATGATATACCATCCAATTACCTATGATTTCATCATCAATATAATGATATTGTCGCTTGTGTGAACGTACGGATTACCGTCTCCACGAACGCGATGAGATTCATTATCCATCGTAATAATTCAAGAATAATTTTCATTTTATGATTAAAAATAATTTTTATGAACATAATATAATTATTTATATGAATCAAATACATCATATCCTTAAAAAACATGGCTTACATAACCAAGCATACAAACGAAAACGAATCAGTTAACACTTGAAACGATGATACTACTGAAATATTATTAACAAAGCAATATTAGAAGATCATATATGAAACCATATTTAGGTATTTGGATATTTTATAAATTAATAACAATTATTTCACCATTATAAAGGTGGTTAAACTACCCTATACTAAGGAAAATCACAAGGTAAGGGGTTTCTTATTTCACTTTTAATTCCGTAAGATTTCCATTGTTAGCCACTTATTTATTGCATGTGGTGTATTGTGTACTTCCCTTTGATATATATTATCATGATTATATTTATATTCATGGTATTATATGATTCATTTTTTGGTTATTAACTTTTTTTTCATACGACTCGATTGATTACAACATGGTAAGGGGTTTTCCTCTCACTTCTTATTTCTATGAGATTCATGCTATATTGACACTATTTCCTTTTGTGTGGTGTATGTACAGCCCATGATTGTATTCCTTATGTAATATAATTTAATTTATGGGTATTTAAATCTTCATTTTATGATTATTCTACCATGGGGTTTATGTTTCATAAGTCACCGAATCGGTAAGGGAATTTCTAATTTCGATTACCACTCGTTTGGTTTTACGCAAACTTCCTTGATTATTTTACTCCAAGATTATGTGTAAAATCACTATTTATTTATATATGTAGTAATTTAAACTCCCCTTGGTGTGGATATTATTTTTATACACATAATCACCCCCTTGATAAATTCTCAAGTCAATGATATTAACTAGATAAGATTAATCTTAACTAAATTTTCATTCATTGAGTTAAACATCCAAGTCGTTGGTGTTGTTGTTACTAGAATATGTGTGAATGTCCTCTAATTTTTTAAACTGAATATCCAATCATATTTAGTGTATTTATATTTTTCAGACATAATTATTTTATTTATTTATCTCTATCCTAAGGATGCGGTCTTTATAAGGGATTTCATCTCAACTTACATTCCATTGAGACTTCTTTGTTGTTATGCACCAATTTATTTTTATTTAGTGTATATACTGTACATTGTCATAATATATCATGAATCCCTTTATTCTCAAGATATTATTAATATTTTATTACCTCAATTATTTTTATTCATGCGTCTCTCATTTGGTTAGGAACTCTAACTAAAATATCATTTCAAATGTTTTAGAAATTTATTCTTCTAAATATTTCTCATTAATGTCCATGTTTTAAAAATGGTTTTAAGGATTTATTTATATGGAAATTAATTTTTTAAAATTAAAATTCCTTTTAAAATATTCAAAGTGGTAAGGGACACTTTTATTCAAAAATCTATTTTAAATAGCTTCTTGATAAATCATGATACTTTTATATGTTTTCAAGAAAATGGTATATATTTCTCTCAAATTGTTTTGATGATTATTTTCATCCATGTAAATATCCTTAATTATTCTCAATTGAGGTTATTTTTTTATAATAAAATCTTCCATATTGTGTTGAATGAGTTATGTTTGACTTTGTATGTGCTATTTTTATAACATTCATGGTTTATGGTTAAAGTATTGACATTTCATATGCTAGTTTAGTACTAATGTTTAAGTTATGTTCCAAAATTTTCATATGAGAAATGCATTGGACTTAGTAAGTGATGAGTGGAGCCCACTATAGCTCCTCGATGCATCGGTAGGTCTCATGAGAAAAACCAGTGTCTTGGCATAAGGCCTTGACAAAATCTTATTTGTAGTCTTGGCATAAGGCTTTGACTATGTGGTTATGTAGTATACCATTATGCATTCCAACATTATGAAATTGGATATTGATATTACATGTGATTATTCGACTAGTAAAATATCCATGTGAATATGTAAATGTAATTATTTGATTTATCTTTTCCATATTATGTTGAAGTTTATGTTCAAAAGGCTTGTGTTCTATTCTTATACATTTCCTTAAATGTTAGTTCTTATTTATGATAGTTTACGCTATATTGTTATCCTTACTGAGCATCTGAGCTCACCCATTTCTTATATTTTATTTTTCCTAATATGGAAAGAATTATATTATGATTAACCTATAGGAATAGGCTAAGGGATAGAAGAGTGTTTAAATGGGACACAATGTTGTTTTTTTATTTCATGATGTAATGTAAAACTTATGTATGTATCTATTAATTCCAAGGATACTAAACTGATTGGTCTTTTGGGACATGATTCCTTGTATCATGCCAATTTTATGTAATAATGCACCGATTATGGGTAACTGGGGTCAGGGCGTTACAGAATCTACCACTATGGTGTAGACTAAGGCTCCACGTACATGACTCCTCTAGGTGGATTTTCCAACAACAACCTCTCCTCCACTCTCCAACTCATCAGGAAACCCTGAATATATCCACCAATATAATTCTTACAATGTATAAAGATGTAATGTTCATGCCATTACATCAGATACCTCTCAAATTATTATCACCCTAAACAATCAAAACAAAATAAAAATAAAAGTCGTAAAATTTTGAAGATACCATCCCTCAAGAAACCCATCAATGATATCATTACAAATGATCACCACCACCAAAAACACACACCAATCATAGCTAAAAATGTTCACAAGATCTTTCTCGCAATCACACCACCACAGTACATTACAATCTACCCACACTAGGTAGAACACCGAACCATTTAACATCAATTGAGAACCACCACACCTATCACATATCCCTAGACAATAACTTCCCCAACAACCATACAACACATCCAATAGAAAGAAATCATGGAATTCCGCTATCCATGTCAAAATATTATCCACTTTGGGGAAAATATACTCACCTAAATTATTTTAATCATGTAAAATTATAATTTTCATTGATCTGTAATCAGTTTTTCTCCTCTTCCTATGCTTGAATCACTAATCCCCCATCACATCAAGGAAAATAACATCATGTCAACAACAATATCTCAAACATTAAATCACCATGACAAAAATAATGAAAAATGAGATAATATAAAAATTCACAGTATTTGGAAACAATCAACATATCTCACTCTGAAGTAATCTCTTATAGGCCAACATTCCTTCATAACACATCAACCAAAGGAAAGGTCCATCCTTGAAGCTCATTCTCCAGATGATCCTAGATCTCCAATAGTTGCTCCATGAATGTCACTTCATCCTTGATACCCAACTCTCCCCATTCAATGGTATGGGGTTCATCATGAGGATACTGATGGATCTGAGTGACAAGGAAGGTTTCATGAATCTGGTCCAATAGTTCTGTAAGTTCCAACTGTTAAGACACTTTTCCAGCATGGCCCAACACCTCAAAAGTCTATGTATACATGGGTGATATATTACTCCCCTTCTAAACATTAGCTACCTATGTTGAAGAGAAACCTTCAAGAACACATAGTATCTAATATTGAACTCTAAATACCTCATCCTATGATTATTATAATACATTTTTCGGTTTTGTTTTCTTTTATAATCCCATAAATAACTAGAAACTTCACTGCCATTTTCTACAGTAAATTGGGGTTGATAGATAGCTATTCCTCAACCTCATCCTAAAAAAATGGAAAATGACATGGATGCATGTAAAAAGGCTAAAATGGGTCTATTCTGATTGATAAGTGATAGTATTTATCATAAAAAACAATACCAATGTTAATGGGTTTTTCCTAAGATCTTCTAAATTTCATGACACATGCCATCAACATATCTTATAGGGTTTGGATATTCTGCTCTTTCTTCTTATCTGTTTGAGGGTGGAAGGAATTATTAAGGAATAACACCATTCCAAAAAAATTTACCAAAACCCTTCAAACTCATGGGGTAAAACATGTGTCCTGGTCCAAGAAAATTGACCTTAGAACCATACAAAACTACACCACCACATCCACATTCCTCCTCAAAGATCCATGATTTCCGACTCCCAAATCGCTAGGCAGTAAACTGATTTCTACAAATAATCTATGATTACCTAGAAATGATCACATCCCTCATGAGATAGAGGTAACCCCAAGATGAAATATAATGATATTTAATCCCATTTATACTTGGAAAAATTCTAGGGCTACAATAAACTATAAGGGACACAATGGTCTTCCTTTAATTTTTGGAAAACCATGTTCTGATCTAAAAACTCATCCACTGCCCATTTCATCCCAGGCCCCAAGAAATATATCATCAACACATATTACGTCTAGGATATATACTCTTAGGTGTAACTCCAATCATGAGATATGAAACTCATGAGGGTTCCCCTCTTACATTTCTATTGAAATAAATAGCCTCTCCAAAAACAACATTGGGTTTTTACAATCCTCTAACTGTCAATCTGAAGCATCACTATTAACAACACAATCACACATCACCCATTACTCTATGTCTCCCCACTGAGACTCCTCCAAATTTGGAATCAAATAATATTTCATTTTCATCTAAAACAAATAACATCTCCATCAATAACTTTCGCATCATGGTGCAGGGCTATCAACTCCTCCATATCCTTCTAGGAATATTTGGACTCTGAATCAACATCATTCCATGACTTTTTATCAACATGGTAGTCATGAAATTCCCCTTTTATAAGATGTATGAGATCTAAAATTCACAATCCTAAATAAACTCCATACACCTCCACTTCCACATATTCAGATCACACTGAGTAAATATGTGCATCAAACTCATGTGATCCATGAAGACCATAAAGCACTACCCAATGAGGTAATTCCACCACATCTTCAAAAAAAACACAAGTAATGTTATATCTATATCATGGGATGAATAGTTACACTTGTGGGGAAACTACTATCAAGTCACATAATAGATCATTTCATTATAATTCATCAAGAAACATCCCATTCAAAGATATGAAGCATAAAAAACACCGCACACATAACCCCTTTATTTAGATACTGTCACACTAATAAAATTCATCTTTAGGTAGGAGAACGCTTCTTGACACTGGTTAGTCCAGATAAAACAATGTTTTTCCTTTCTAAAGTTATCAACGTGGAAAAATCCTTGAGAATTTATATATGAAACTGTAATAATATATCACATGGGTAGGGAAGCTGCAAACCTCTTCTGCATTCTTGGGTGCTTCCCAATAAACTACATCCTCAACCATTAAGGAGTACATGAAAAAAACATGCTGAGACACCATGTTCCTAATGAAATATACCTATCATTTCTAGAAATTACACTTGGGAAACTTCACATAGAAATTGGGTCATCAAAGAACCCATAATACAGTTATGAGAAGATATAAATTATCATCCTTTGAATTCATGTAGATCAATAATTCATTGATGAACATGAATTTGAAGTAGCCCAGGAACTCAAAAAACATAGATTTCATGACCCCATGAACATATATAGTGTGTTCATGACACAAAATAACGTGAACACAATCTCAATGTGACCATACCAACATCTGAAGATAGTCTTTGGGACATCTCCCTCCTTGACCCTTAATTGGGGATATCCATACCACTGATTAATTATATAAAACCAATTGAACCCTCTTGATAGATCAAAAATAGCATCTATACTCAAAAGAGGATAATGATTCTTAATAAACACCTCATTCAACCTTTGGTAGTCTATAAACAACCTTAGACTACCATCCTCTTGGTGGATAACATTGGATCACCCCATGGTAACACATTGGGATAGATGAAACCCTTCTAAAATAGATCATATATCTAAATCCTTAATTCCAAAAAATCATCTGGTTCCATAAATAGGGATCCATAAAAATTATAAAATCATCATGTTACAGATCTATCAAAAACTCAAAATCACGGTGATGGTGAAGAGTCATAAAATCCTCAGAAATGACATATTGAAACTCCCTGACTACCATAGGAGTGTCCTCCATCCTAGAATCCACTGATTCCTTAGAAAACACATCCATAAATGAAATAAGGTCTTCCACACATCTACTTACCACCTAAAAACATCACCCACAAAAGAAAACTACACACAAACCATATAAATTTCATAACATGAATCCCCTCCAAAATTAGTCAATAATAGCATGCATAGAATAAAAATATTCAATGAAAAGATGAAATCATACGACTTTATATAAAACAAGAATAGATACACATAGGGATGATGTGGCCCCATTATTAGTTTACACCCCCTAAACACATTAAACAAGATGGTATAGCCTTGAACTATCATAGAAGACAATAAGGGAACACGAATCCACTCTATGCCTATCCCCGAAGCACAAACTAGAGTAAGTGAAATAAATAATTATGTAGATAATGAATAAAAAAGAGGTATAAAATAGGTTGGAAAACTATTTAAGAATACCCCAAATTATGTATGGCCCCTCGAGTGTTTCTGCCTCCAGTAACTAAAACCGAACACACCCAACTCCTCAACCTCTCTACAAACATCCACCTCCATGAACATGCTCTGGTAGAGGTCCCTAAACTTGAAAAGCATACTAAGGTTAACCACTACATAATCTATCTACCCTTAGAAAAGATTAAGCCTAAATACTCCAATTCTGATATAGAATCACATGAAATAGATATTTAGGATCACATCAAACCTGACCACCACTACTAAAAAAATATTGAAGAAACTCTAGGAACTGATTCTGAAGATGTCCATGAGCCCCATAGAAAAATATAGTGACTCGGTGCCCCTTAGTAGAGAATAGAAACCACTAAACCTATAAGGTAATTAATGAATCTATTAAGGTATTATCATCACTGGTTGAAACCTCTAGAAATCTGAAACCTAAGATTGGCCACTAAAAACATTACTCCTGTAGGATAACTAGTAGTTCCCCTCTCATAGTAAAACTCCTCATGAGTTCATACACGCAATTCATGCCTCTTTATTTTTAACCTCCATATATATCAATAATGTAAAGGGAGTAACTATATAATGGATCGAGGGATGAAGTTCCTACCCATGATTCTACACTCAAGGATCCTTATATGAAAAAAAATATCTCAGGGAAAACACATAAGATCATTTAACATATCTCTCTTACAAACAAACTTCCCTGCTGAAGATAAAACAACTCTTACCTCTTCACTACTTTCATGGAAGGTGGTAGTAACTCCACTTGAAACTCCTTATTGAATTCAACCCCTTAAACATTTTTCACCTTCCATTCACCATGGTATAGTTTCCACCACTTAAGCACAAATACTCACATCTTACATGACTGGTAGTGTGTCCCAATACTCTTTCCTAACCAAGATCAAACTGAAATCTATCTCAAGCTCCTCCAACCAACTCCCTGTCTCTATATCAGAAAAACTACTGTCATTATTTTATAATATATTTCACTAAAATTCATAAAAATATCTCTTTTAAGCCTCATCCTCCTTCATTAGGTCGATCCTCTCATGATTGACCGAATTAGATTAATGAACCTCTACTGCCTGAGCCACACACAGATGATGACCAAGATCCATAGAGAAATGGGAAACAATATTTTTTAATCCTAGTAGCATGTAATTTTATTAGGATTCATTTAATTCATCTTAACTTCCCCCAAACCACTCAATTAAAACAATAACACATGTTATTTATGATTCATGAACTTCTCTTAGGTCCTTACCATACTTGTGGTTCCACCTGACATGATAATTTGGTTGGATCAATGTTCTTTTATCCGATCATATGGTGCTCTAAAATATTGTTTTCTAGCCATTATTCCCTGGAATATATCATTCACTGAGATAAACATATGTCATTTCCTTACCAACCTATTAAATCCTTATTATGCCAACCTATGAACAACATCATAACTCTCAACCTCGCTATGATAACACACTATTAGGACCCCCTCCCTCCAAATGTGTCCCTCCTAAGATGAAAATAAAGGGATAGATATAATGACCCTTAATTCATTCTTTTAGAAGCCCTCAGGTTAGCAACTTGCACTGAGGGTATAAGAATCTCACAAATCAAAGGCATTACCCTCTACAATAATAGGATCATAAGATAGGATCAATAATCCACAAGAAACTCCATTAAATAATATAAAATGAAAGAAAATACCCTCTCACCATGAATTTATAAATGAAATTGATATATATAAAATTTTCCAAATAAATACCCAATGTAAATGATAAGTTTGTGACAAAGAAACATCTCGAAATCTGGAGCTTGAAATTTCCAGAAATGTCCATCAGGTCCTCCTATAACCTCAAAGAAATTTATATAAGAAGAGGGTATGAATAAAATAAAAGTCTATTGGGTAACCAATGTATCTCATTCATATGTGAAAAGGTTATACTAATGAACCAGTGAGAAAATATATAAACCAAAATCACATACACATGCCAACTAACCAAGCCCATCCTCAACATGGAACTGTCACCAAATAAAATATCCTAGTATAATGACATAATAATAAAAATATCAATAAATAGTACCCACACCTCTTTCCCACTTATTTTATAGTTTCACACCCCATAGTTGTATACCCAAATGCCCCCATCTCTTATGAACATCACATCATGCCTTTAACGTTGCATGCAACTATCCATCACATTATATCTCACCCAAATACACCTAGGTTATCACATCACTTTTTTTTTGAAGACACATATAACGTCACATCTCACCTGAAGAAACCTGAACCATAAAATCACATCCCATCCAAAACTGTAACCTGAGTAGTAGGGTGTCATGATAATTAATGACATAGACCTCGTTCCCACCTCCAAAAATGTAAATCCACTACCATAATACATCTCATCACCTCATAAAACATCACTACAATGTGTATTGGTTTCTTTATATCACATCCTATGCATATAATCACCACCTAGAAGAGAGACTGGGAAAGAGTGGGTAGCTATTCATCCATCCTCACCATTGGGACATTGGGAAAACCCACCCCCCAATATATGGGTTTCAACACATGATTCTCGATGAGATTGGGGTACATATATAAAATTACAAGAGACATACATAGCACACACGCACACACACACACACACAAACATATATCCTCCCACAGGCCTAAAATATATATTCACCACAAAGCACTAACCATCTCACAACATCACTTCCCAACCTCACAACACTTCCACTTTCGATGCGACCAATAAATGCACAACACCACAAAATATGCCACAATACACATTTCACATTTCATCTTTTTTCTTAACATAGGTCATTTTTCATATTTCAAATTACCAACCAATTCCATTATCCATACAATTAATTTAATTATTCTGTCCATTTAATTTCACATTAAAAAACAACTATATTTGACCACAAATATAATTTTTAATTTATTCGTTATACATTTTCATCCCACTCACCAAACCATATAATTCCATTTCAATTTCAACCTTATCATTAAATTCCAATAATACTAGGGAAACTAACACTACAAAACACCACACACAAAAACCTTATTATATTGATCATGTATACCAACCCCACATCACGACCATTTTATATCAACATCCACATCCTTATCACCACTACCACATCACAACCATTTCACATCTCAACCACCACATAACACAATAAAAACTATTCACATAAACACCCCACATTGAAAATACACATCACCTACCCATAGTACGACTACACTAGAACACATCATCCCCAGACACTACAAGCACACATTTCACAGTTAAAAAATAACTTATCATACTTAAGATACAACAAGAGTTATTAATTAATTCCACTCTTTTATTTTATATAATTATCACAAAAGACATAGTTTCCATGTGCAACAAATTATTTAGCCGAATATAAGTGATTAACCATTTAATCTAGTTGGTATTACAATAATTCCACATCAAGGTACCCAAAACACATATCAATTCAACATAATCATAGGCCATCAAAAACAATAATTTTTAATGTTATAAAAACATAAATAATATCAATGGAAACAATATAAATTGGATATAAAAAACATGTCAATAAATATCCTTCCCCTTTAATTTAAATTAAACATTTCATTAACTTTATTAGGTGGGTGAAAACCCAGCTTCCCCAAAATTGGTAAGAGTAAAACCCCTTCTATATTAGACGAATAAATGAGAAATTAAGGAACCCTACCTCATATTTATATTTTTGATCTTCTATGAAAGTATGTAGCAAGACCAACGATGCCTCCAAGCAGTATAAGGAATAAGAACCCCTTACCAACCTAGAACACCACAACCACATATTTATTCCATTGAAACAATACCCAAAACATGAGATTTATCATGATAATTACCTATCAAAAAGGAAAATATAGGAATAATTAGAAATATAAGAGAGGAACTCACATAAACCCCCATGGATCGATCCTTTAAAGAAGAGGTTGAAATCCACTAGAATGTGGATGAAAACCCCTTTTGGGATGCACTTGGGTCACCTAAGAAATGAGAGAAGGAATGAAATAATGGTTAGGTTTATGAGACTTTATGAATTTATTCCCATCCTAAAAAGAATAGGAACAGAACATGAACCAACAAACCATGACAAAAAATAGAAAAAAAACTAAAGGGACCATAGTATGAAACCTTTCACCATGATACAACCATTCAAGTCAAACTAGCCACCTAGATTCATGGTTATTAACATGTTGGAGAACTTATAAAACATGGGGTGACTATAGTGTAACCCTGACTATAATACTACAGACTTCATAAAATAAGGAAAAAGCTATTCCACGACACCATATCCATGGAACAACTATGCTAGAATTTTCAATATCACCAAACTCCACTTGATCCTCCCCCAACACTGTAGGAATTTATCTATACCCTAACCATTAACTTATGATAAGGGGTTATGCTACAATCATGTCTTTAGGGTGAAACTACCCACAAATTGGAATTATCACCCCCAAACTCATTCCCTAGGGTTCCTATTCCATACTTGGATTACCTATGCTACAACATCCACCCCTATGGAACAACTTATGTATGCATACGACAATACTCCTACTGGTGGATTTTCCAGCTACAGCCTCTTCGCCATTCTCCAACTCCTCAAGACTCACTTAGGCTCCTCCACTATAATAATTTCATCAAAGTAATGGGATGCAAGGTCTTGGAGTTTATAACCCATATATCCTTTTATTATCTAGAATTTAAAATAAATGGAATAAGAAACACATCATGATAAATTTCCATGCCCTCCAAAAACCATAAATTGAAAAACACCTACCATGTATTTATCATAAATTTAAAATCTAGTAATCTACATTTCCATGAAACTCTCTTTGAATATACACTTTCTTTGATACATCATTAAAAAATCAACCATTTAAGTAGTTAAACAAATATAATGAGAAATAAATAATTAATTAAAGAAGGTCATGTAATGAGAAAATACCATCATATAAGAGGATGAAAAAAATTCCTTATAATACATAATATATCATGATATGTAAGAAATAACTTATTAGTTAGTATGATATATATTTTTGGCCCCATGAATTAAATAATAATATTCCAAGAATATATATTACATAGATTATATAATCATAAATAAAGAATAAATATGAAATAAAACCTAGATAAATGGTTGGGTTATATAAGAATATCTAAAATCATAAAACAATTATGATTCCAATAGTATCTAAAAAAATTAAGGGATTAATGAATATAGGGAATTCATAATTTAATAAATAACGATTTATCATGAATATAGAGTTTGAAACACTCCATATTAGAACTGTATGAATAGAAACCGAGTCATGGGCACTATATATCCTTTAGTGCACCTCCTCATATGCTAGAGGATACAGACTAGTGGAAAGAGTGTATAACTAACATGGATAGACTATACTATTAATATCATAATAGAGAATATTAAGTAAATAACATAATAATAATATAGCATCATAGTAAGTGAAATAAATAATATCTAAGATTTAACCATCAATAATGTATAAAATATTATTTTGTAATAAAATGGACCAATGCTAAATATATATTCTTAAATCAATGGATCACCCACTGGGATGATCAAGTATAAAATAGAATATATAAAAATAAAATAAAAATTGATACATCATCTAAAGCAAGATATCCACCGTGTTCCCATCTCCCAACACCTTTAGGCTACTATAACCTAATCTCTAACACCACCTATAAATAATCCTACACAATTGACATATGGTATGCACATCTTTTTGAGTGTATGTGGTGGGTGTGAATATATAACTCAATAGGGAATTGCCAATGGAGTACCATATATATTCCATAATATCCAATTTATGTATGTATTTGAAAATAACCAAAAAAATAAATAACATAAAACAGGAAATCAATCACATTTTGTCATCATGTGCTAACTAATACACCAGGACACTGGACCCCACCTTATTCAATGAATGTTGTCACAACACATTTTTCATCTATTAATGAGATAATGTGGACCACATGGAATCCCAAGCACATGGATAGTCAATAAATGGGTGATACTTAAGATATTCTATATTTAATCCAAGGCATGGATATGATTTATCCCCCAATGATACTATATAAATTTCATATGCAAACTCAGTCACACAACCATTTTATCGAACAACAGCACATAAAAAATTACTTATGGAATATTTAACACGTTGTTGGTATATCCATAAATGATACTCAAAATAATACATGTGGCACTATAAAAACATAATCAATATTTCTATGGGCATACAAAAAATATATTAGTAAATGATATAAAATAGCCATACCCAAATAACCCTGTATTTTGGAGTCAACATACTCAAATTTGATCCTTAAATAACTCCATAGGACACAATCACATAGGAAGTGTAACTATACATCATAATTACTAAGTCCCCAGGTATCCATCATCTTATCTAACAAACTATCCACACGCACACGCACACATATAAATGTAGTCTGGATGAAATTCCAAGAAAGGAAAATCTAGACTTATTACCTAACCCTCACCTAGTAACATATCCCTTTCTAGAACCCTATTAGTGGATAAGCCTATGAAATTAATTATAACATATATCAATTGATTTTACCTCATAAAAATATCTTGTAACTATTAAAAATAATTCTAAATATCTTCAAAACCATATTCCCTGACCAATCTAACAATTGTGCTTCGAAATTTATACTTGGCTAAACCAATTTACAATAATAGCCCCATATAAGAGAAAACTCTATTATTTTAAATAGATCTAATCATGATTTATATTTACCATTAACATTTAAAAAAAATCTCACAATCATTCTAGAACATGACCTTGTTATCCCATACAACCATTCTCTAAGAATATATGATAAAACCATCCATAATAAACTATTACAGATACTTTTAGGTAACAGATTCATATATACTTACCAATCTCTATACGGTTTCACACAAAAAATCCATACCTAATGTATCCAAAATCTGATCTCAAGAGGAATATTTACCAAAGGTAGACCATATTCCTATATCCTCCACTTTGTGACACTAATCACATCCATGATGAGTGGTTATAATATAAAAAATCTGACCCCATATGTTATTTATGATTAATTTTAACTATATTATACTCCTTTAAATGAAATTTAAATTGAAAAGGGTATTGGAGGAGTCAGTAGGTGAATAGAATGAAATTTATAGGGGAGGTCTTATACCTTGGTGATGTAGTAGAAGTAAGTATCTAGTGGAATAAAGCTAAGCACGTGGGAAATCAAAGTGGTTATAGGGACACTTCAAGGCCTAGTAGGAACCTAGTGGACCCACAACAGGTACCCAGTAGACCTCGGGGTGTTTTTTAAACATGAAGGTAGTTTCATCATTTCACCCCATGGATTAAACCCTAAAACACATGTCTCTCAGGATATTTTTCTCATTCTTTTTAAAAATGTTTATACCTCAATAATATCAATCTCTACCTCTCATTAATTGAGGATAAAACTTTCATATTTGATCCCGGAAGCTCAAATAAATCTAAAGAGATCATCTTCACCAAGTTTGGGTTTTATTATTCCTATAAAATTCTTATTATTTAGGTTTATCCATGGAAGAAGTTTAAAACCCAAATTCTATCATCTAGGGTTTATAATATTTTTTAAATACTTTAGGCTCCTTAATGTTTAGATATTTTTTGGGTTCCCTATTATAAAACTAAATATAATACCTTAGGTTTAACTTTAAAATTTTCATTTATGTTTTAGAAGTAGTTAATTCACTATTTATTCCATTATCCTAGGTTTGTGTTAAATTCATTTTTTTATTGGTATTAAATTCATGTTGTGATATAGTTATATAAATTAAAATTCAATGGAACTATTAGCATTTAATTTTTTAGTTATATTCATGTATCCCTCTAATAATCATAGAGAGTTATTATATAAATGGTATGGAGATTATTAAAATTAAATTCAAAAAATATATTTCATTTAATAAAATGTTTGAAATTTATTTTATAGAAATTAATAATTCAGTTGCATAGATTTTGGTATTTTTTATTATAAATTCATCCATGCTTACTATTTATATGTCATTGAATTTATTTTTACCTTTTCCAACTACTTAAGGTTTTAATTATTCTAAATGATAAACTATAAGGGGTAGAAACTAGTCACATGTTGATGTCTATTATGTCTGAATATATAATTTAATTTGTTTTTCCATTCTATATTTACTATAAATCTTTTGTATCATGTTACATGATTGGATAGTTTTTCTGAATATATAGGTATAGACATATTTTTGTATACATGTATTGTAAGTAACACATAGGTCGATGAAAAAATAAGAAATTTAGGACATTATCAAAGTTACCTGAATAGATATTTGGATGGACTAATAGTTCATTGATTTGGAATTCCCCTTTCCCCAATTCTAAATTGATGTACTATTTGATTTAATAACTTTGTATACAAAACCTACTTTCCCAATATTGGATGAATTCCCTAACATGTTATTTTTAATTTTATACATGTTAGTTGTCTTAGGCTCTAAGGAGAGGCCCAAAGCATGTGACTTTAGTATAGATCCTCTACTTGTAAGGAGTAACTTGGTATAGCTTTTGTTATGATTGATATTCTTATTATATATTTTATATATAGTCATGATACCTATCCAATTTTCATTTTCCTTATATAAACTCTAGTTTATGAAAGGATTCAAAAGGTGGGGTGGTGACCTCTTTATGGTTACATTATACTCACACCATATATATTACTTTTTGGGATACATGTAGATGTTTATATACATGATCATACTAAGTGAAAGGAACTGACAGATGGATCTTAGAGAGACATGAAATATGGAGCTTATGATCACTCATTTTGGTTTTTATAGACAGGTAAAACACAGAAAGTGGATTTTTCCCTAAAGGAAAAATATTATCACTAAGTGGGGAATGAGGTGAATTAGTGATCTCATTTTTATTTATGTTTTCTTTAATTTAATACATCATTCACATCTTGTTAAATATTTATAACTTTGTTTAAAAAAACTCATAAGTACCACTATAGGAATAAAATAATTTGAATGTTCCACTACTCAATAAGAGTTCCTATTCTTTGGCATGGTTTGAAATAATTAAATACCAAACAATAAAATTTAAAACAATCATTTTTATATGGTTATAGAAAGTAAAGAATATCCTTACACATGAATTATACTATGATCAAAACAATTGTGAATACTCAATCTGTATAGAAAAATATATAAAAAATATTTTTATAACAACATTACAAACCATCACCAATAAATTCAGTATGTTGACACTATTCTTATTATAATTCTTCACTTTTCTATTCTTATAAAAACTTTTCATCAATTTCTTGCATAGAACTAGGAAAGATCTCCCTATGTCCCTTCACTGTTTATATGAATTCTCTATCTTATTTTTCAATCTAACAGGTCTATGAAAAATATTAGTCCAGAATGTTCATTATACTTATTTTGATAATTGAAATTACTTTATGACACCACTTCATATATTTTATTCCACTTAATAAAAAAATACGGTGACAAAAAACTCTACTCATTCACTAATCATAAAAACCAATGAATGATATCAACTTCTTCTTTAAAGTCAAACAATAGATTCCTTGGATAGAAACATACAATTCAAAATTGTATTTTATAAGTTCATCAAGTATCTTTTTCTAAAACAAATTCTTCAACACTTCCACTTTTTCATAAGCGAGTAGCTCATTAACTTGCAATTCATACTTTCAGCATTTATATAGAAACATTTTTGGTAGAATATATTGGAATTATTTTCTTATTTTACACTTAAATGAAAACATGAATATCATAACACCCTCTAAGAAAATTCAATAAAATTTTATAAATAAATCAAGAACATTTTTGAGTGCATATGAGAACCTTCAGTGATTTCACCATTCTTCAAATTACCTTAAAACCCGACGAGTATCACATTTTTATTCTAGTATATTTTAAACATTATAAGACCAAATTAGCATAATAACCTTTTTATATTTAGAAAACTTCATAAATAACATAAAACAAGTAAGAATATTAAATAAATGAATTTTTTATGGTAATAAACTATGTATCAAATATTCTATCCGATGAAAATCTATGTCTTATAAGATTTTCCTTATGATTTTTCCTTTATAAACATCATAGGAACTTCTCAAAATTATTCAAAATAATAATTTCTCTATATGATAAATTGAATCCTAAATAATTAGACATTTTAATTCATTCATCTTATGGACTCGAGACATCTTATGTACATTTCACATCTTATAATCTTCATATTTTTGATGAAATTTATATGTTTTCAGGACTTGTTTTGATCCCAACCTTAAGGATCTTCTCTTTTCGGACACTAATAACATTCATTTTGTTGAAAACATCATAAATATAAAAATAATTTTTTTTAATTTCATTTAGTAACAAAATGAATTTCAAAACTTTGTACATGCTTTTATGATGAACACTGTACAAATATTTTTTATGATGGACTTTGTCCGACAACTATGTCTTATTGGAATTCATTCGATTAGACTTCTTCCATTTAAATTCCTCATCATATTTATTTTTTTTTACTTCAGAAATATTCTTCTATTCACCAACATTCACATAATTTCATCCCAAAAATCATAAACTCTTAGATTCAAAATGTCTTATACATTGAATGTACCCTTACATGGTATATGGAAATTTGTGTAATTTATTTACATAAAATTCCCATAAACTCTTTCATATCTCAATGAATAATTATTCTAATACATCCATCCATCTAATTATGATAATCTGGTGAGTTCCATAGAAATTATTAATTGAAACTTTTTAAACCAAAACATGTTTCTCCCCCTTTCAAAAAATATCTTGGATCATGGCTTCTTTGAAACTCATGATGTTGAAAACTTTCATAACAGAAAAGAATCCTCATATTTTTTATCAAAAATTCAATATAATGTAACTTTGAAAACTACATAAAATTAAAAATTCAAACAAAACATCATTAAATATCCTAATTTATATATTTTTTATTCGATTGCCTCATGTTAGGAAACCATCCTATGATCATCTCTATCTAATTTCATATCTATCCAATTTCGTTTTTTAGAAAACATTATAAAGTTATTTTATTTTTTTTAAGGTAAAAAAATTATTTTTATTAAATCTTCTTTTTCAAAAACAAGGAGACCAAACTTCTTCATAACAACTGCTAGAAACCTTAAAAACGTTTTCAACCAAGTTATTCCTAATAATCTCCCCTTTAGATTTTGTTGTCAACCAAGAAAAATAAATAATTGAAACTTTATACCTGGTGATATGAATTAAATACCCAATAATTCTAATCCGAAATTAGTGAACAAAATATATGAAATAAGAAACATTGAATAGTAAAACCCTTCTTTCCATAAGTAGTGACTTATTAAACTTCTTCTTACACACATCTATAAACTATAAACTGTCACAATATTTTCACTTTTTCTTACAAGAATAATGTTTCATACATCTAATTGAAAAAAAAATTAAGATTTTCATAAATGTTAAAATCAAAAAAAACCATTTTAAACCCCAAAAATATATTTTGTTATTAAAAGGTTATGTAAATAAAAAGGGATATATTTAAGTAAATTATACTCCCCTTGAAAACACTATCTGAAGACTATATGAGGAGGGTACATTAACACATACCTTATCCATGAAGATAAAAACGTTGTACACCCATGTTCAACCTCAGATTATAAAATATTTCTTTCAGTAATGGTTTAGTGAATATATCAGCAACATTTTCCATGGTAGAGAAAAACTATAACATTATTTCATTCTTCTATATATTCCCTTTTATGTATTGATATTTGATTTCAATATGCTATGAAAGAGAATGTTACACTAGATATTTTGTGATATTTATTTCACTCTGAGTATCACAACCGAAAATTAGGGGTATATTAACTTTTAAAAGTATGTTTTACAATTTATTCTTCATCCTAATATGTTGTGATAGAGATTGAGTGGAAGACACATAATTATATTCATTCATATGAAGAGTTATAAAAATATTCTTCTTTATATACCAACCCACACAAAATTCCCACAAAAAGAAAACTCTACTACAAGTTGATATTCTATCCTGAACACTTTTTACCCAATCATTATCTATATAACCAAAAAATGAATCTTTCCCGAGTTGTCATATTTTATACCAAATAAGTTATTCTTTTAATATATATGAGAATTATTTTTATTTCCATGAGAATTAATTCCGTTGTATCACTTCGATAAATGGAACATGAATTAACAACAAACAAAATGTATAGTATTAAATCCATTAGATATAAGAAACTTCCAAAAAAACATTCTAATCAACTTAGGATTCACCTCCCTTCCTTTACCATCTTTAGAAAACATAGTTCCCACTAAAATTGGTGTGGATACTAACATTGAATCATCCATAACAAACATCCTAATAACTTTTTTTCCAAATATCCCTTTATATAAGAAAATAAATTTCTTATTTTTCAATATTTGTAAACCAATAATATATTTCAACTCTTAATGAATTGAAATTTTTAATAAGTTATTCTTCTCCTCAACTTGTTTTATATGTTTTTTATTCATTCCCCACAAAGATAATATCATCAATATAAATAATCATAATTAGGAAAACTTATTGATTTTATTTTAGGTATAGGTTAATATAAACACTTTGTTTCTGGATGTTTAACTTACTTAATCAAGTACCCAATTTGGAATACCAAACTTTTGGATCTTTCATCAACATATACAATTATTTATTCAACAAACATACATAAATTTCATATTTTCAAATCATTAATCTATAGAGTTTCAATAAAAACTTCATCAATGAGATATCTATTAAGAAATTTTTAATTCATATCCATATGGAAAATTTTATATTTTCATTTTGTAGCGATACCAATAAATATTCTGATAGTTTAACATTTTCTCACTTCTGAAAAAGCCTCATAAAAATCAATTCATTTAATTTGTGAGTAACCTTTAGAATCCAGACATTACTTTCTTCCTATCATTTCACCATTACCATTCAAAATTGTTTCAAAACACCCAGTTAATAGAAAAAACAATCTTATTGTTTGGTTTTGGTAAAAGTTCCCAAGCACCATTCTTCTGAATTTAATATAGCTCTTTATTCAAAGTATAAATCCACTCTTGCTACTCAAAATATTCATTAACATTTTATTTCCCAAATATTTAATATAATAATTTATGTGAAAATAAAATTTATGTTCATATGGTTTGAACCTATTAACGTTATTCAATAATTATATTTTGAACATCCACTGACTTTATTTTCCAAGATGAGATGTAAAAAGTTTTTCTACATCACTCGTGATAGCTGGGTCATAATCTTCATCTTGGGAAGCCCAAAAATTGATACTATAGTTATGAAATTGTTTTCATTTCTTAACTAAAACCACCACATCTTCCCCATATTCCACATATGAATCAATTTTTAAAACTTCCTTATCATATTATATAAAAAATAAAAATGAAAAATAAACTATATTTCTTGTATCATTATTAAAACATTTGTATCTTATACCATTAGGAGTATTTCCATGAAAAAATCCATCAACACCTCTCTCAACAAACATCCCATGATTTCCACGCTTGACTTTTATAATGGAAGGACGGTCAAACACCCTTATAAGCCTCGAACATGGGATTTCGTTTTACAAAAAATCCATAAGTGGTCATATTAGTGTTTAATATTTAGAAAAATAAATTATGAATTTAAACTGATTCACTGATATCTTACCTCTAAAAATAATTAGAAGTATCATATCTGGTCAACATCGTTAATTCTATTTCCACTAAAATTATGTTTTTTCTTTCAGAAACAGAATTTTTTTGTGGTGTTTATGAATCAATAAACTCACGAAGAATGTCCTGTTTTTAAATATAATATATAAAATCATCATTTTTATTTTCACTACTATTATCAGTTCATAACTTCCTCACTAAATATACACATTATTTTTTTTCTCTTCTTCTGATACACTAAAATATTTTCATTATATTTTCTTTAGATTTTCTAAAAAAAATTGTAATATGAGTAAAATTTTAAATTAAAGAAATAATGTTCTTATTTATTCTGGATAATTCTTTATTCATTTTCCCATATGTATCATAGTGAATTACATCTAATGGATGAGTTGATTGTATCCAAAATTTCTTAGGAATATAATTCATTATATTCCCTTTATGAAAAATGGAACAACAACAATCCATTCTTCTTTTCAAATTAATAATATTACAAACACTATATGCCTTTGTTAACTTTCTCATATTCCTTTAAAAAAGGTGATATAGCCTCTTTTGATATAGCTGATATGATTCCATCATGCTAAAATAGCATGAACGTTAATCATAACCTACATGAAAAAATTTCCCTTGATTCATTTTCCTTTCATTATAACTTTTATATCTTAAACTCTCTACAAAAAAAACCGTATTTTATGAAAAAAAATTATTACTTTTATCAAAAAAATTAATAACTTAATAAATTTTTGTTCATCCAATAAACATAAAATGATATTTTGGATTTTAAATTTTCTAACCTAATGATTTTAGATCCAACAACTTTGATTCTGAGTGACTCATTTTTCTAGAAGACATTTTACCTTCTTTAAAATTATTCACATTCTTCAATATCATCAAATTTCCAATAATATATGAGGAGAACAAACAATCCAAAATATAATGTCATTATCCTTTTATAGATTTGAGAGTAGTTTCAACAATTGAGGATTTTTCCTTTCCCTTTATTTTCTTCTCACATGTATCTTGATCTTTTTTGTATAACATTTTCATGTAGGTATCACAAATAGACATCCTTTTTCAAGGTTTCTAGGTTGATCACATATTTAAAAAAAATTCCCAATGTTTGGAATATATTTTCAATATCCATACATACTTTCTCTTTCTGTATCTTTTGAGTTGGTTGAATCCCCACCAATTTTTTCCTCCATCAACTTCCTAGTTCATAAAAATGTTGGTGATTAAATAAAAACATATATTTTGTATATCTAAATCCTTAAAAATTCCATTAGTAACCATAAAATGAATGTCTCCCTTTATAACTTTCATGTTGTATGGAGTTAAGTTTCTTATTTTTCATATAATTTCATACCTTCCACTTTGGTATTTCATTGTAGAACAATATTTTTGTTACATACTATGATTTTCTTCTAATCATTAATAGAGTCACATATAGTAGAAACATTTGATTTATATTTTGTAACATTGGATACTTTTGGTTTTTCAAATATACATGTTTTAAATATAAAAATGGTTTTATTGACTTTCTTCTTCATCTGAACAACAACATCTTCCATGTAAACCCTTTAGGACTACTTTTTTAGATCCTTCACTACTTTTCATATTTCATAACTTTCACGAAAAATAGTAACTATGTTTTGGAAATTTGAAATTCTATACCCATATTTAGAATGTTTTTGTTGAGTAAGTTCTTACACTTCCCCTTTAACCGTAACCATTTCTTGAACCTCAATATTTCATTTTTCACTTCATTAAGTTCTATATTCAGAATATCAAACTCTTTATAAAACATGAATTTTTATTCAAGAATAGATTCATCATTATTTTATAATAGAATATATTTCTTCAACTTATTGTTCTACCTTTAAAAGTATTATAATATTTAAAATAAAATTTTTCATTTCTATTTTCATAATAATAACTATCTGAATTTATTATTTTTCAGAACTACTATTTTCATCACTATTGAATTTTTCATCATTCAATTTTTCAATGAAATTATTTTCAGTAATTTTATATTATAAGATTTAATTTTCTTCATCTTTATACAAAAAAGATTATCCTTTTGGATTTAGAGAACATTTTATCCATTCCATTTGGATTTTATTTGGATTTTTCTAAATTATTCTTAAATTGTCTTCTTAATATTCTATCATCATCATTATCACTTTATTTATCATCTTTTCTTTTAAGGTAATTTATGGTAATGTTCCCAATAGTTCAATAATCAATTAATTTAAATAGTAATTTCACTTTTTTCATTCCTCTACTCCTTTCATATTTTAAGAATATAATGATATAAATTAATCAAAAAACATTACTAACCATGTCTTTGTTTTCAGATTCACTAAATTCTTCATCTTCTAGAACATTCATAGGTTTTTCTTATTTGGAATCTTTAAAGGAAATTTCTCTATTATACTTTTCATTACAATTAAAAACATTCTATATTCTCATTTTCATGTGATGAGAGTATTTTATAGATCATGAAAAGATGGTGTTTCAGGATCTTTATCTTCCAAGGATAGAACTTTGGATTCAAACTTATCAGAAATAATATTTTAGATCAATTGAAGAATGGTTTAATTTTATAATATCTCACTATAGAATATTATGGTTCCTACAATGTCATTCACTCTTCTAAAGAAGTAAACAACATATTCATGATCACTCATATTAATATCTTTATACTTCAACCTGCATATTTACAACTTCAATTTCATTTAATTTTTATTTCCTTCATATATGTTATTTAACTTTTCCCATATTCTTTTAGTAGATCCGAATACTTTTACTCTAAGAAAATTAAATTTATATATTGAGTAAAGAATATAATTTCTTGATCTCCCATAATTCTAAAAACTTTTTATATTTGTAGATATTAGGGGAAGATTCTCATCCTGAGGTGGAAACCCATCTCTATCAACTTCAAGAACTTTATAACCAAGATATATATGGTAATCAACATTCTATCATTCCATATATGATAGTTATTTTAATTTAAAATTAGAATCCCCTTACTATTTATAGAATTAATAACATCCATATAAAATTATCATTACTTAGAACTTCAGTAAATAGTTAATGAAGGTAATCTTCCACCTGATACCAATTAAAAGTATCAATAAGATCATTGAGTGGGTGAGGGTTTAATCAATTATCTATTTTTCTTTTATATTTTATTTCTTATGAACCCACCTTCACCTCCTATTAAATATTTATAACTTAATTGAAAAATGAGTTATAACTTCATTAAGAAACAAACTCATAAGCACCACCAAACAAATACATGAATTTACAAGGGTCACTACTTAACAACAGTATATATTCATTGGAATGGTTTCGAAATAATCTAATACAACATAAGAAACTAGAAAGAAAAATTACTTTTATGTGGTTTAAAAAAAAGGTAATATCATTAAATTTTAATTGTACTATTATCAAAATGACAGTTCATGAGGTATTTTCCTAGATAAATATGTTACAATGTTTTTTTTAACAACTTTAGAAACCATCACCAACTGGCTTAGTATGTTTTCACTGCACTGCTTGTGCTTTATCAAATTTTCTATTTCTAAGAAAAACTTGTTCTTAAATTTTTTTCCTAGTAGTGACAGGATATTCTTCCATTAATTAACTATTTATAGGAATTCTATGACTAATTTTTTCTAACTGATATGTCTATTATACATTTTCATTCAAAAATTTCATCCAACATTTATTGATAATTGAAAATAATTTCATACACCCCTTGGTACATTCAATTTCAGTAGATATAATTTTTTTCCAGTGACTAAAAATATTTTCTATTTAATGATCATAATAAAATATGAATCATGTTATATTCTTCTTAAATATCCACAAAAATATTCCTTGGTTTGAAAATTCATACTGAAAATTGAGATTCAAATTTCTTCTAGTTATTCTATTCAAAAATAATCTTCAATGCTTCCACATTTTCATGTTTGAACAATTCATTAACCCATACTTTGTACATGTTCCCTTTATATAGAAACATTTGTGTTATTGCATGAAGAAATTAATTTTTTATTTCCAACTTAATGAAAACATTAAATTAAAACCCACCACTCAAATAATTCACCAAATTCTTCTCAATAAATGTTGAACAATCTTGAATGCATAAGTGAATATTTAATGAATTCACCCTTCATAAAATTTCCTTAAAACTCTGAGAGTATTAAATTTTTCCTCTATTATATCTATAAAGTTAAAATTCTAACTCATTATCATCACTTTTTTATCTTTAATAAAAATTCACAATGAACTTTGAACCATAAAGAATCTTATATCACTGAATGTTTTTCTACACTACTGTAAATAAGGCTATTAGCGACCGCCATTGGCGGTCGCTAAAGGTCTTTAGCGGCCGCGCAGCGACCGCCATTGGCGGTCGCTGTTGCCTCGTCGCTAGAGGCCTTTAGCGACTGCCAATGGCGGTCGCTATAGAAGGTCGGCAGATCGGCCTTCAGCGACCGCCACGCGGTCGCTGAAGGCCCTCTCCCGGGCACCCTATAGCGACCGCCATAGGCGGTCGCTAATCTAAAAAAAAATTTAAAATTTTTTTTTATTGAATTGAATATAAATAAATAAATATATATATATATATATTCATATATATACTATTAAATACAATATTTTAAATATATATATATATAATATATTTTAAATGTTTTAATATATATTTAATATATATATAATATCAAATCATTGTGCTATAATAATTTAAAAACTTTGATTCAAGAAATAATCTCATTTCAGGTCGTTCGGAGCACGTTTGCTCCGAATGGGACCGTCGCACGCCGTTTTGGTGTTTTATGGCGCCGGAAACACGTTTCCGGCCGCTGCGGTCACACGGCACCTCCGAATGAGGTGCCGTCTGGTCGACCATTTCAAAATTCACGCCCCGGATGTTGTCGTACGGTTTCGTGGCATTCGGAGGTCGTTCGGGTGGTTTTGACCCCCCAACGCGCCATTTCAGCGCGCGCCGTGCTGCTGAAAATGACACAATCGGACGTGCCGCGCGCACCGCACGTCCGATGGACGTGCGGCCTCCTCCTTCATCTCAGGAATAATATTTCTATCGTTCCTGTGCGGTTTCAGGGGGTTCGGAGCACGTTTTCTCCGAATTGGACCGCCGCACGCCGTTTTGGTGTTTAATGGCACCGGAAACGCGTTTCCGGCCGCCGCGGTTAAATGGCACCTTTTAATGAGGTTCCGTCTAGCCGACCATTTCACAATTCACGCCCCGGATGTTGTCGTATGGTTTCGTGGAATTCGGAGGTCGTTTGGGTGGTTTTGACCCCCCAACGCGCCATTTCAGAGCGCGTCGCGCTGCTGAAAACGACACAATCAGACGTGCCGCGCGCACCGCATGTCCGATGGACGTGCGGCCTCCTCCTGCATCTCAGGAATAATATTTCTATCGTTCCCGTGCGGTTTCAGGTCATTCGGAGCACGTTTGCTCCGAATTGGACCGCCGCACGCCGTTTTGGTGTTTTAGGGCGCCGGAAACGCGTTTCCGACCGCCGCGGTCACACGGCACCTCCGAATGAGGTGCCGTCTGGCCGACCATTTCACAATTCATGCCTCGGATGTTTTCGTACGGTTTCGTGGCTTTTGGAAGTCGTTCGGGTGGTTTTGACCCACCAACGCGTCATTTCAGAGCGCGCCGCGCTGCTGAAAACGACACAATCGGACGTGCCGCACACCGCACGTCCGATGGACGTGCGGCCTCCTCTTGCATCTCAGGAATAATATTTCTATCGTTCCCGTGCGGTTTCAGGTCGTTCGGAGCACGTTTGCTCCGAATTGGACCGCCGCACGCCGTTTTGGTGTTTTAGGGCGTCGGAAACGCGTTTCCGGCCGCCGCGGTCACACGGAACCTCCGAATGAGGTGCCGTCTGGCCGACCATTTCACAATTCACGCCCCAGATGTTGTCGTACGGTTTCGTGGCATTTGGAGGTCGTTCGGGTGGTTTTGACCCCCCAACGCGCCATTTCAGCGCGCGCCGCGCTGCTTAAAACGACACAATCGGACGTGCCGCGCGCACCACACGTCCGATGGACGTGCTGCCTCCTCTTGCATCTCAGTAATAATATTTCTATCGTTCCCCTGCGGTTTCAGGTCGTTCGGAGCACGTTTGCTTCGAATTGGACCGCTGCACGCCGTTTTGGTGTTTTAGGGCGCCGGAAACGCATTTCCGGCCGCCGCGGTCACACGGAACCTCCGAATGAGGTGCCGTCTGGCCGACCATTTTGCAATTAACGCCCCGGATGTTGTCGTATGGTTTCGTGGCATTCGGAGATCTTTCGGGTGGTTTTGACCCCCCAACGCGCCATTTCAGCGCGCGCCGCGCTGCTGAAAACGACACAATCGGACGTACCGCGCGCACCGCACGTCCGATGGACGTGCGGCCTCCTCCTGCATCTCAGGAATAATATTTCTATCCTTCCCGTGCGGTTTCAGGTCGTTCGGAGCACGTTTGCTCCGAATGGGACCGTCGCACGCCGTTTTGGTGTTTTATGACGCCGGAAACGCATTTCTGGCCGCCGCGGTCAAACGGCTCCTCCGAATGAGGTTCCGTCTGGCCGACCATTTCACAATTCCCGCCCTGGATGTTGTCGTACGGTTTCGTGGCATTCGGAGGTCGTTCGGTTGGTTTTGACCCCCCAACGCGCCATTTCAGCGCGCGCCGCGCTGCTGAAAACGACACAATCGGACGTGTCGCGCGCACCGCACGTCCGATGGACGTGCGGCCTCCTCCTGCATCTCAGCAATAATATTTCTATCGTTCCTGTGTAGTTTCAGGTGGTTCGAAGCACGTTTGCTCCGAATTGGACCGCCGCACGCCGTTTTGGTGTTTAATGGCGCCGGAAACGCGTTTCCGGCCGCCACGGTCAAACGGAACCTTCTAATGAGGTGCCGTCTGGCCGACCATTTCACAATTCACGCCCCGGATGTTGTCGTACAGTTTCGTGGCATTCGGAGGTCGTTCGGGTGGTTTTGACCCCCCAACGCGCCATTTCAGCGCGCGCCCCGCTGCTGAAAACGACACAATCGGACGTGCCGCGCGCACCGCACGTCCGATGGACGTGCGGCCTCCTCCTGCATCTCAGGAATAATATTTCTGTCGTTCCCATGCGGTTTCAGGTCGTTCGGAGCACGTTTTCTCCGAATTGGACCACCGCACGCCGATTTGGTGTTTTAGGGCGCCGGAAACGCGTTTTCGGCCGCCGCGGTCACACGGAACCTCCGAATGAGGTGCCGTCTGGCCGACCATTTCACAATTCACGCCCCGGATGTTTTCGTACGGTTTCGTGGCATTAGGAGGTCGTTCGGGTGGTTTTGACCCCCCAACGCGTCATTTCAGCGCGCGTCGCGCTGCTGAAAACGACACAATCGGACGTGCCGCGCGCACCGCACGTCCGATGGACGTGCGGCCTCCTCATGCATCTCAGGAATAATATTTCTATCGTTCCCATGCAGTTTCAGGTCGTTCGGAGCACGTTTGCTCCGAATTGGACCGCCGCACGCCGTTTTGGTGTTTTAGGGCGCCGGAAACGCGTTTCCGGCCGCCGCGGTCACACGGCACCTCCGAATGAGGTGCCGTCTGGCCGACCATTTCAAAATTCACGCCCCGGATGTTTTCATACGATTTCGTGGCATTCGGAGGTCGTTCGGGTGGTTTTGACCCCCCAACGCGCCATTTCAGCGCGCGCCGCGCTGCTGAAAACGACACAATCAGATGTGCCGCGTGCACCGCACATCCGATGGACGTGCGGCCTCCTCCTGCATCTCAGGAATAATATTTCTATCATTCCCGTGCGGTTTCTGGTCGTTCGGAGCACGTTTGCTCCGAATGGGACCGTCGCACGCCGTTTTGGTGTTTTATGGCGCCGGAAACGCGTTTCCGGCTGCCGTGGTCAAACGGAACCTCCGAATGAGGTGTCGTCTGGCCGACCATTTCACAATTCACGCCCCGGATGTTTTCGTACGGTTTCGTGGCATTCAGAGGTCGTTCGGGTGGTTTTTACCCCCCAACGCGCCATTTCAGCGCGCGCCGCGCTGCTGAAAACGACACAATCGGACGTGCCGCGCACCGCACGTCCGATGGACGTGCGGCCTTCTCCTGCATCTCAGGAATAATATTTCTATCATTCCCGTGCGGTTTCAGGTCGTTCGGAGCACGTTTTCTCCGAATGGGACCGCCGCACGCCGTTTTGGTGTTTTATGGCGCCAGAAACGCGTTTCCGGCCGCCGCGGTCACACGGCACCTCCGAATGAGGTTCCGTCTGGCCGACCATTTCACAATTCACGCCCGGATGTTGTCGTACGGTTTCGTGGCATTCGGAGGTCGTTTGGGTGGTTTTGACCCCCCAACGCGCCATTTCAGCGCGCGCCGCACTGCTGAAAAGGACACAATCGGACGTGCCGCACGCACCGCACGTCCGATGGACGTGCGGCCTCCTCCTGCATCTCAGGAATAATATTTCTATCGTTCCCGTGCGGTTTCAGGTGGTTCGGAGCACGTTTGCTCCGAATTGGACCGCCGCACCCCGTTTCGGTGTTTAATGGCACCGGAAACGCGTTTCCGGCCGCCGCGGTCACACGGCACCTCCGAATGAGGTGTCGTCTGGCCGACCATTTCACAATTCACTCCCCGAATGTTGTCGTACGGTTTCGTGGCATTCGGAGATCGTTCGGGTGGTTTTGACCCCCCCCCCCCCCCCAACGTGCCATTTCAGCGCGCGCCGCGCTGCTGAAAACGACACAATCGGACGTGCCGGACGCCCCGCACGTCCGATGGACGTGCGACCTCCTCCTGCATCTCAGGAATAATATTTATATCGTTCCCGTGCGGTTTCAGGTTGTTCGGAGCACGTTTGCTCCGAATGGGACCGCCGCACGCCGTTTTGGTGTTTTATGGCGCCGGAAACGCGTTTCCGGCCGCCGCGGTCACACGGCACCTCCGAATGAGGTGCCGTCTGGCCGACCATTTCACAATTCACGCCCCGGATGTTGTCGTACGGTTTCGTGGCATTAGGAGGTCGTTCAGGTGGTTTTGACCCCCCAACGCGCCATTTCAGCGTGCGCCGCGCTGCTGAAAATGACACAATCGGATGTGCCGCGCGCACCGCACGTCCGATGGACGTGCGGCCTCCTCCTGCATCTCAGAAATAATATTTCTATCATTCTCGTGCGGTTTCAGGTCGTTCGGAGCACGTTTTCTCCGAATGGGACCGCCGCACGCCGTTTTGTTGTTTAATGGCGCCCGAAACGCGTTTCTGGCCGCCGCGGTCACACGACACCTCCGAATGAGGTGTCGTCTGGCCGACCATTTCACAATTCACGCCCCGGATGTTGTCGTACGGTTTCGTGGAATTCGGAGGTCGTTCGGGTGGTTTTGACCCCCCAACGCGCCATTTCAGCGCGCGCCGCGCTGCTGAAAACGACACAATCGGGGTGCTGTACGGGGGTGCGGGGGGCTGTACGGGGGTGGCGGGGGGCTGTACGGGGTTGCGGGGGGTGTACGAAGGTGTCGGGGGGCTGTACGGGGGTGGCGGGGGGCTGTACGGGGGTGGCGGGGGGCTGTACGGGGGTGGCGGGGGGCTGTACGGGGGTGGCGGGGGGCTGTACGGGGGTGCGGGGGGGCTGTACGGGGGTGCGGGGGGCTGTACGGGGGTTCGGGGGGGGGGGGTGTACGGGGGTGCGGGGGGCTGTACGGGGGTGGCGGGGGCCTGTACGGGGGTGGCGAGGGGCAGTACGGGGGTGCGGGGGGTTGTACGGGGGTGCGGGGGGGCTGTACGGGGGTGCGGGGGGCTGTACGGGGGTGCGGGGGGCTGTACGGGGGTGCGGGGGGGGGGGGGGGTGTATGGGGGTGAGGGGGGCTGTACGGGGGTGCGGGGGGCTGTACGGGGGTGGCGGGGGGCGGTACGGGGGTGGCGGGGGCAGTACGGGGGTGCGGGGGGCTGTACGGGGGTGCGGGGGGGCTGTATGGGGGTGCGGGGGGATGTACGGGGGTGCGGGGGGGGGGGGGGGGGGGGCTGTACGGGGGTGCAGGGGGCTGTACGGGGGTGCGGGGGGCTGTACGGGGGTGGCGGGGGGCTGTACGGGGGTTGCGGGGGGCAGTACGGGGGTGCGGGGGGCTGTACGGGGGTGCGGGGGGGGGGGGGGGGGGGGGCTGTACGTGGGTGCAGGGGGGGGCTGTACGGGGGTGGCGGGGGGCTGTACGGGGGTGGCGGGGGCCTGTACGGGGGTGGCGGGGGCAGTACGGGGGTGCGGGGGGCTGTACGGGGGGGCTGTACGGGGGTGCAGGGGGGCTGTACGGGGGTGCGGGGGGCTGTACGGGGGGTGCGGGGGGGGGGGGGTGTACGGGGGTGCGGGGGGCTGTACGGGGGTGCGGGGGGCTCTCCGGGGGTGCAAAGGTCATCCCATTGATTACAAAAGTGAAAAATAAAAGTGATAACATCTAATTAATACATATTTCTTTTATCGATACCATACAGAAATTTATAAAAAATATATTGGATAATACATAATCTATAATATCAGATTTATGGATCTGTTGGAATTAGTTCGACTTTTTCAAATGTAGAATCATTCAAGATTATCTGATCAAAAACTCAATATGTGTATAAAATATTTAAAAGACCACCATGGATGGTAATAATGCATTACTTAAATGAATAAATACAGTACATCAATGTCAAACCTACCAGTAAAAACAAAAAACATATCTCGTGAATATATGGTGCGTCACGCGTTGCCATCACTGCTACCTCCTTCTGGTGGGCCAGGTGCCTACAACAAATAAACATTATAAATATTTTAATAACAAAAATAATTTAAATTAAATAAATAAATACAGTATATACCTGCGTCGTATGATCCCCTGTACCATCAGCTCGACGCACATATTCCCGCAGTGCTCTAACCTCAGCTGTCAATTGCGCATTTGTCTCCTCGGAAGCGCGCAGCCGTGCCTCAAAATCTGACATCTGCTGTGTCATATGAGCAACAGCAGGACCGACAACCGCAGCACGTGACACTACAGAACGAGGAATCGCTTCTCCATAGGTCAAACTATAGCCATGCCCGTCCCGACCAATAATGCGATGAAAGATCTCATCCCGTCGCATGGGAAGATGTCGCTGGTCCTCTGGCAGATGTTCTAACTCAGCTTCAAATTGATCCTGTGAAATATTTAAATATATATAAATATATATATGTTAATATATAGATTTATGTAATTATTGGTAAGTACAGACAATTACTATCAATGCTGCAACCTCTGGATCATTGCGATCACGAGTCCTTATCCACACCGACATTTTATCAGTTGCTGCACCTTTCCCTCGTAACTGTATATTAAAAGAATATAAACACAAAACCATATTAATTAATAAATTAAAAAATGAATAATATATACCTCATGTCGGATCTGAGACACGTGACGAGTCCCGAGCCTGTGAGCTGGTCCCTGCAACGCTCGATTCTCCGAATGGCGTGTTGACACCTCCTACAATCAATTCATTCAAATTTCAAACAAATCACATATTCTTAAAAATATATATATAGCAAAATAATTAATATACAAACCGCAACACCCTCAGTAGACCAATATGCAACCAAGTCACGCCACTAAGTCGGGAGGACACCTCTCGGGACTTTTTCCAAAATTTCAAGGGCACCCACATTTGGTACCCAGTGGTCCCTCTTCACTTTGCCTTTATAATCTTTCCACATCTTACGGCATTTGATCATACACACGGGCCGAAACTCTTCAGGGCATACTTTCAAATTTTGCTATATTGAAAATAATTAAACATATTAGTATTATTTATAAATAGAAAATAAAGTAAAATTATTTTCTTACCTGAACCTCCCTCCATAGACGATCTAATGTGTCCTGAGGGATAAAAGCCCAATCACGCGTGGTCAATGGAAATCGATGTGGGTCACGTATGATATGACCCAGCTGACGAATAAATGCCGGGGCATTCGGTCCCACGGTATGAAATACCTCATCAAATGAAACATCTATCATCGTGTCGGAATTCCATGATAATATGCCACGACCAGGGCCTCTCCTGCAAGAGGAAGAAGCAGCCGAGTCTGATCCTGTTGAAAACAATTTTATATATAAATTGACAAATGTTATATATATATATATATATGTCAATTACATAAAAAATATAGACAATGACATTCAAACATACCTCGACCATAAGACGTAGATGCCTCAGATGGATGATGTGGATTTTCTGCCTCTTCCCCTGACATGTCTGCAGTCATACAAAATATCAGTAATGAGTCCAAAGTGTTTAAAAGATAAATTGGATTTTTCTTAATAAATCAAACTTGTACAACGGTTAATCAAAAAAAAAAGGATTGAATAATTAGTTGTGAATTAATTTTAAAAAATCAGAAAGTTAATCAACCTAAATATTTATGACTGAATTATCTTACAAAAGTGAGGATTAAAACTTATAAGGATTTATAAAATGATTAGATAATTTATGATATCCTAGGACATTCTACTGAATAGCGGGAAAACAATTATACCTTTCATTAAGCATGAAAATCGACCGTTTCTCCTTCAACAGCCGCTCTGACCCAATAAATATCTTCTTCACGTTGAACTATGGTATGTTGATCAAGTTGTTGGTAAAAAAACGGAACAGTCTCGGGTTCATCTTCTTCAAATAAAAACACTCATCGCCGAGACATTTTGACAACAACTTGCCAACTTGGATCCGAAGGCAAAGTAACGAAGAATACTTGTTCCGCTTGTGATGTCAAAATGAAAGGTTCATTCTCAACTCGTTCATTATTTCTGTATAACATATAGTTAAAATTCACCAATGAAAACTGATATTGATCGACTTTACATCCACGCACTGGATCAACCCAATTACACTTTAACAATATGTACTTCAAACCGTGTGTGTATACAACTTCAATGATGTCTATCAATTGACCATAGTAATAACCAGAATCGACAAAGGGACAACCGATTCCACTGTTTTGTGTTGCTCGTTTGTCGTCAACATATTTAATGTGAAATCGAAAACCATTAGCATCAATAGCTTTATAACGACGAGCCGTTATAGATGGACCCTCAACCAGTTGGATAAATACTTCAAGTAGCGTGGGGTCCCCTAACTCCCTCAGCTTACGAACCTACATAATTTATAAAAATCAATACTGATATATGCAGAAAGAATTAGTTTAATACTTCACTCATAATGAAAATCAATTTATACATACATAATCCTTGAACCAATCATGAAATGACGCATAATGAGATTGTTGAATTTGCAACTCAGTCGCACGATGCATCTCTTCTTTTATCTCATTAATGTGTTGTCTGCAAATGATTACGCGATGTTTAAAAGATCAACTTATGCAAAGAAAACATGTAAAAGTTATACAAGCACATTGATAAGATACTTACTGCATTAATGGTGCAACTGATGGAGTATTGAACAAGATATATCGATGTGCTTGTATCCACTCGATGTTGTCCATATCAAATGTGGTTCCTTCTCCAACTGGACCATCATGAATCCGGGAGGGCTTATCTAATTTTGTTTCAACATCCGTAAGATATTATGCACAAAAGGTAGTACACTCATCCATCAAATAACCATTGGCTATTGATGCCTCTGGATGAGCTCTGTTGCGTAAAAATCTTTTCAATGTACTCAAATACCGTTCAATAGGATACATCCACCTGAATTGCACTGGACCAGCAGCCATTACTTCATCAGTTAGGTGCACTTTCAAGTGGACCATAACATCGAAAAATGAGGGGGGGGGGGAGTTTCTCAAAGTGACAAAGCGTAAGTACAATTCGGTCCTGAAAACTTTTTAAATCACTCATTCGTTGATTTCTTAAACAAATCTGTCTAAAAAAATTACTCATCTCAATCAAGGGCTGAACAACATTGGGGGATAAACAATCACAAATTGCGATTGGAATCAACTATTGAAGTAATATGTGATTATCATGACTTTTCAACCCTTGCAATGTCTTGCTCGTCAGATTCACACACTTTGAAATATTAGAAGAGTAACCATTAGGCACCTTGACCATCTTCAAAATGGAAAGAAATGTCTCTTTCTCCTCTTTAGTCATTGAATACAGTGCAGCAAGAATATATGCCTTGTCTCCCTCAGCTAACTGTAAATGCAACTGTTTCCTTAAACCCATTTCTTCCAAATCACGGCGTGCATTAACATGGTCCTTTGACTTTCCACTGACACCTAAAATGGTCCACAATATGTTATCACAAACATTTTTTTCAATGTGCATGACATCCAAATTATGCCTCAACATGTTAGTTTTCCAATACGGAAGACTATAAAAAATACTTTTCTTTTTCCAATTGTGACTGCGCTGCCTACCCGCAGCACGAATATTACGTACTGGAGGAGCCACCAAATACTGAATTTCATATACCGTGCGGATGTTTTCTTCCTCAATCTGCGATAACATTTCGAATCCTATCATGATCTTTGGTGCTGGGCTGAACTCTCTAGAACCATCAAATTCCACTCTGTCCTTTCTGAACCTGTGCTGGGGAGGGAGAAAACGCTTGTGACCCATGTATGCCCATTTTTTGGAATGTTTAAGACATACAGATTTTTTACTTTTATTGCAACAAGGGCAAGCAAATTCCCCTTTTGTACTCCATCCTGATAAATTTGCATAAGCTGGGAAGTCATTGATTGTCCACAATAAAGCAGCATGCAGTTTGAACATTTCATTCGTTTCGCAGTCATAAGTCATCAAACTATCGCCCCAAAATTCATTCAACTCATCAATCAATGGCTGAAGGTAAACATCAATCTTATCCCCCGGACTTTTAGGTCCATCAATAAGAGTGGAAAGTAATATAAATTGTTGCTTCATACAAATCCACAGAGGAAGATTATATGGAACCAACACCACGGGCCATGTGCTATGAGTTGCACCAACCATAGACTTGAATGGATTGAAACCATCTGCTTCCAATCCCAATCGGACATTACGAACATCTTTAGCAAAGTCGGGATGTCTCTTATCAAAATCCTTCCATGCATGAGAGTCTGCCGGGTGGGTTAACATGTCACTTTCATGAACTCTTTCTGCATGCCATCTCATTAAATTAGAAACTTTAGATGACATAAAAAATCTTTTCAACCTCGGTTTAAGGGGAAAGTAACGCATTTGCTTTACGGCAATCGGTTTCCCCTGTATCGCAATCTGACTTTGATGAGTCTTATTTCCCCTTTTCTCTTTCCACCTGGAAGCGCCACAAACCGTACAAATATCCAAATGAGCAGTTTCATTTCTAAACAACATACAGTTGTTTGCACATGCATCTATAGTCTCATATGTAAAACCTAAGTTCTCTGTCAACTTACGAGCATAGTAATACAACTCAGGAATCTTAGCGTCGACAGGAAGAACTTTTTTCAATAAAACCAAAAGCATGTCGAATGATGTGTCTGACCAATTATTCAAAGTCTTCAAATGCAACAACTCCACGATAAACGACAGTTTATCGTAAGAAGTACATCCAGGATATAATTCTGTTTTCGCATCATCAAGTACTTCATAAAACCTCCTCGAATCACGATCTGCACCAGAGCGAAGATTTATCTCACCGGTCTCAAGATTCTGGATGTCAATGCCTTCAGGATCAAACCCACGTACCATTTCAGTAAGCATTTCATGCATTGGATCAGTCATCCTTGCATCAACATCCATCTGAGCTGCATCTGTATTTTGACAACGAACATATTCTTCTCCATGACGAGTCCAACTCTTATAATTTTTCAGAAATCCATTAAAGAAAAGGTGCTCCCTCACAGTATCTCATGTGAATTGATATCTGTTAGAACATTTTCTACATGGACAACTAATATAGTCACTTTCAAATCCTCTTGTGAAGTCAATAAACTGCATAATGCCATTGAAATATTCTCTAGACGTTCGATTTGGAAGATCAATCCAACTCTTATCCATAATAATATCTGTATAACAAACATTTACACAATACTTATTACATTTACATTTTTCAAATCAACTATATTCAAAATAAATATTAACCATTTGTTTATGAACCATTGATAAAATAATAATGTAACTGAAAGCTCATGTTACCTGATTGAGCTACAAACCTGAAAGGGAGGGGAGCCGAAGGCGGTGCTGCGAGGGAGAGGAGGCGGCGAAGGGGAGCCGGAGCCAAAGGCGGTGCGGCAAGGGAGGGGACGGGTGGCGGCGGCGGGGGGGAGCTGGAGAAGAGGAGGTGGTGAGGGGACGGGGGACGGGCAACGAGGGGGGGGGGGGGGGTGTCCGAGGTCAGGGGGGGCTGTCCGAGGTGCGGGGAGGGGTGTCCGGGGTGTCGGGGGCCTGTCAGGGGTGCGGGCAGGGGTGTTCGGGGTGCGGGGGTGTCCGGGGTGCGGGGGAGGGGGGGGGGGCTATCTGGGGTGCAGGGGGGCTGTCGGGGGTGCGGGGTGGGGTGTCCGGGGTGCGGGGGGGCTGTCCGGGGTGCGGGGGGGGGGCTTTCCGGGTTCGGAGGGGGGGTGTCCGAGTGCGGGGGGGGGGGGGGGGGGGCTGTCCAGGGTGCGGGGGGGCTGTCCGGGTTCGGAGGGGGGTGTCCGAGTGCAGTGGGGGGGGGGGGGGCTGTCTGGGGTGCGGGGAGGCGTCCGGGGTGCGGGGGGCGGTCCGGAGTGCGCGGGGGGGGGGGGGGGGGGGTGTTGTCCGAGGTGCGGGGAGGCGTCCGGGGTGCGGGGGGCGGTCCGGAGTGCGCGCCGGGGGCTGTCCGGGGTGCGGGTGCCGTCCGGGGTGGGGGGGGGGAGGGCCGAGAGGCCCGAGGGCGGCGGCCGGAGGGCGGTGGCCAGAGGCCCGAGGGCGGAGGGCGGCGGCCGGAGGCCGGATGACAGGCGACGGGGGAGGGCAGGCGGCGGGGGAGGCCGGGCGGCGGGGGAGGGCGGGCGGCGGGGGAGGCCGGGCGGCGGGGGAGGCCGGGCGGCGGGGGAGGCCGGGCGGCGGGGGAGGCCGGGCTGCGGGGGAGGGGAGGGCGGCGAGGGAGGGCGGCGAGGGAGGGAGGGGGTTAGGGCGGAGGGAGATCGAGGGCGCGGGGGGGGGGGGGGGGGGTAGGGGTGTCCATGGGTCGGGTTGGGTCGGGTTGATGGGGTTTTTGGACCCGACCCGATCGAAAGAGGTCGGGTCGGTTTGGGTCGGGTCAGGCATGTTTTTTAGCTCGGACCCGACCCGACCCAACCCGTACTGAATCGGGTTGGGTCGGGTCGGGTTGATGGGTTTAAGGGGAAAAAATTGACTTTTTCTAGATATCCCGCAGGACATCTCTGCTTCGACCCGGTGCAACCGATATCCCCTCCACCCAAGAAGAAGCTTCCTCTCTATGCCTCCATGTCATGCAATCAATATTCTTAAAAATGGAGGCAGTGGAGCATCCATCATGGTGGCAGGCGGGTGCTAATGAAGGTGAAAACGATCATGGTGGTTCTATGAGAATCCTCCCCAATCGTCTTCACCTCCGAGTAACAATCGCACTTACATACCCCCATTATCGAAAACACACCAAGAAAAACTAGTAGAACGATGCAAAAAAAATAAAAATTATAATAGTTCTAAGTTTACTTACATGATTGAACTAAATCAATCGCTGCACTCGAAAAATTCCAGCGCTTCTAAGTTCGGTTCCATGCTCGAAAAATTCCAGTGCTTCTCCTAAAAAATTGAAAGAATTTTTTTTTAGAATGATGTGAAAATAAAAATTTAATCCCCACTATGGAAAAATTTCAGCGCTTCTAGGTTTGGTTCCACGCTCGATCGAAATAAATCGCTTCCTGATCCTCTATGGTTGAATTCCTTGGATGAAACCCCAACAGTCATCTTGGATCTGGAGAAAAAAGAGCTCCCCTCCCAAGTGGATGTGGTGTCGTAGTCATAGCCGAGATGGAGGAGGAAGGCAGCAGTGAGGCGATGGCCTTAGGGTTAGTGCAGTGGAGTGGTGGCCCTCAGACGAGGTGGAAGAGATGATGAACAGTAGGGAAGGCTATGCAGAAACAATAGTAGAGGTGGGGGTGATGTGCGGGAGTGACAACATTGGCTGAGAAGGATGGATGGTTACCATGGAAGAAGATTATGGAAAGGGCCTTGGGTTGGGAGGGAGGGAGTAAATAGAGTGAAGTATGACAAGAAGGGGTCACGCGAGAGGAATACTGGCTCAGCGAGTCGACGCAATGCAGGTGGCTATCGGGTTGGTTGGGTCGGGTTGGGTTATTTTTTTCCCAACCCGTGACCCGACCCAACCCGACCAAATTATGACTCAACCCGACCCAACCCGTGGAATAATTTTTCTAACCCGACCCCACCCGACCCAACCCGGTCGGGTCGGGTCGGGTCGGTCGGGTCGGGTCGGGTCTGGACACCCCTAGGGGGGGGGCGCAGAAACCCCCCGAATTTTTTTATGTAGGTTAGCGACCGCCATTGGCGGTCGCTAATGGTTATCTATAGCGACCGCCAATGGCGGTCGCCCGAGTCTGGGGGGCTCCAATGCCCCCTTTTCTAGTAGTGCTAGTATGAAACATTGTAAGAAATCTTCCATTTGAAAATAATATATATTTAATAAGAGTATCCATTTGATTTTTCCATTATATAATTCATAATAACTTCTCTATAGTATTTTTTCTGAAATTCCCTTTTTTACACCTTTAATAAATAAAATTAACTAAAGACTTCCTGCATATAAAGGATTTTGCACATCTAGTAGACTTCATATTCTAGTTGAAAATTGTATGTTTGATGGACTTAATCTGATTCCATCCATTAGAAACATATATTTTCATACATTTAAAACCTTCTATTTCTGAAAAAACATGATAAATTTCAAAAACAATGTTCATCCATTCATTTGGAATCAAATACAACTTCAAAAAAATCATTCATGATTTTTCAATGGAAAATTTACAATGAGTTTTTCTGATGGACTTTATCTATAGAATATGTCAAATTAGAATTTATCCATATACACTTCCCTCATTTACATTCCTCATCATCATTTTTTTGTACTTTAGAAACAGTTCTGTATTCACCAACTTTATCAAATATTCATCAGAGACAACATTAAGACTTGCTTCCAAACTTCTTATACTTTGAATTCACCCCTATAAAATATATAAAAATTTACATAATTTCATTATTAATCATTCCCACAAACTCTTTCATATGTTAACCAAAAATGATTCTCAACTATTCCTCTTTCCAATTCTGTTTTCTTGGTGATTTCCATAGAATATCATAATTGGAACTTTGTACATATGGAAATGTTTATCCCCCTTTCTACAAAACTCTTGGATTAAGATATATTTGAAACTTATGATGTTGAAAACATTCATAACAGAAAATAATATTCATCAGTTTTTATCAAACAATTCTTATGATGGAACTTTTGAAACTTTATAAGATATACATTCATAATAAGAATTTTTATGTTATCCTCAGTTACAAAAAGTTTCTTTTCTAGACTTAGGTTATTAAACCTTCATACTAACCTTCTATTCTGATTCCATATATTTTTTAATACCGTTTTTATAAAAATTTACAAAGTGATGTGATTTTTGTTAAGACAAAAAAGATAATAAATTATAGAAAATGTCTTATTTTAAAATAAATCCAATTAAACATGTTCATAATAGATTATATAAACCTGAAAACTCATTTATTAAATGGTACCAATGGTCCCTAGGTGTTTTTGATGGGGATTCCACCTATGGGAAATCTTAAATTTTCACATTAAGTGATTTTAGTTCAGTACTTTGTTGTATATCTGAATTTTGGACTATTTCACTATTTTGTAACATTTATTTGTATGTTTTGGGACTTCTTACAAATGAATTAATGAATATATGGTGATTTAATGTTTATATCATTTTTTTATATTGATGGATAGGTATACACGCTGAATAAATAGATTTATGTGTATTAATCTAACATCAATGAAGGTTATTCTAAATTTTCAGAAAGAAACTTTAGAATAAAAGTCAATAATCCAAGTGGAGAAACCCTCTCTCCCACTTTAGTATTATAACACTGGGTGTTTACACTAGCCTATGTTGATTGAAAGGTGCACTAGAGGTATTATAGATTCAGAATCAATAACTATTTGGGTGCTTAGGACATTATCATTTTAAAATAGTATCAAAAACCACATAAGGATCATGGGTATGAGACTTGAGAGTAGTTTAAGGTTAGGGTTTTTATGACATTGGTTTTACTCCATTATTATGATCAAATAATATAATTATGGTATATTCTTGAGTTTCCAGGGGTTTTCCAATTTTTATTATTTCTTCTATGGATTTTGTAATATCCCGACCCAGTTACCACACACCATTGCCCATATTCGGTCAGTTACATGACCTCAAGCATGCCTCCCTATATTTCAGAGGTTACTTACCAACTACTAGGGTCAAATATATAACATGGGGAGACTATACCGTCTTTATCAAATTTTCACAAAAAAATAAATACATAAAACAATAAGCAAATGATAATAACCAATAACCATAATCATACTATAATCAATAACAGACTAGTATCGTAGGATGATCCAAAAAATGGCCAAAATAAACCAATAAATATGTCATGTTATATTATGTGTCAAGTGTCTAATGAAAAACCAAAAAGAAAATACACTAACAACTCCAAGAATGGACTAACACCATGTCTAGTTACCTCATTTATGCTCTATCCCAAATCTTCCATCTAACATAGGTCTATTTTCATTATTTTCTCTTCCTAACATGATGTCAATTCATATACCGATTTGGAATCCGGAGTTGAATGTGAATAAAACTTAGTAGGACACCACCAATAGTGTCTAAAATAATATATATTCAATAATAGTTTATGAAGTTATATAAATAATACAATACAATCGATAAAGTAAGTAGTTATTAAATTTCATTACACTTTAATTAACCACATAAATTACCCGGGTTCCTGATGGAACCAGAACCATCAATACCTACTTTTTACAATGATGTAGTTTGATAAATATCACATGGTAAATCACAACTCATTATTACATGGTATATCATTATCCATTTAATTTTAATTTCATTATTCAGACCACTTGGAACATAGTCCAATGCCATTATTTTGGTTTTATAACTCTATGGATACCACCCCATAGGTATTTGAAGCATCAGTTCGTGTCCCATAACACATATATCAATCAATAAAAAGTGTTGTTTTGAAGCATCAATTCTTGTCCCTCACTCATTTATCATATGCATGCATTTGGGTCTAGAAATCCTTATCTAGCACCCAGTGGGTATTTGAATCATCAACTAGTGTCCCACAACTAGTTTATCAACAATCACATATTTCACAAATATCGAATTTAACAATGTTAATAATCATTAACCCTCTCATTAAAATTTCACATCATGGTATACCATTTCAATTATCAAAAAAATCATGGTTCAACACTTTAATCACATGGAATAATATAGAAAATTCCAAATTCAATCATTTATCAAAATTTAATCATTCTATCAATTAACCCTTTAAGATTAAGATAGCCATCACTTGATTCCCATAATTCATAATTATGTAATTCACAATTATCAATCCACCAAACAACCCCATTAATTCACAAATTTTATAATCCCAATATCTCATCAATTTCATAATTACATCATTCCATTAAATGATTAATCATGTAATTAATTCAATTCAAGATTCAATTTCCAAACACCCTAATTAATGTTTCACAACACAAACCCACAATTAAAATTCAATACTATGATATTTTAAATTCAAACCACGTACCTTTAGATTGTTGATGGATTCTCACAAATGGAAATCCCCAAATTGAAGAGAAATGTTAAATTTAAAAATGAAGAATGAGATCTAGATCCAAAACATAGATCCAAGATCAAATAAATTTTTATATATCAGAACCTAGATCCAAACCCATGGAAATGGAGTAAAACTATTCCCTATTAATAAATAAATAAATATGGTAGATAGATAAATCTAATATGAAATAAATCATATATCAAGGAGTTAAAGATCCATGAATAGGATCTTTGATTCACCATGAACATATGTTTTAAATCCTAGTAATTTGACTAGGAACCTCCAAAAACATTTTAAATATGTTTATACTCATCTAGGTTTCTTATGGATAATAACCGGGGGTTTCAAGAATTAAAAATAATTTTCAGAGGATTAAAATCTCACATGCATAGTTTCCTGGGATGGAGAACATGATTTTCTAAACCTTGTTCCCTAACCATACACCTCTCCAATTATGGTGAAAAATTACTCCTAGTAGGGAAAACATTTTCACAAACCATGCACCGACCATGTAATCCCTCTCTCTCTCTCTAGGGTTGTGCATTTTTATAAGGCATGTCACACAGTTTGGGAAAACCATGTTCCAACTATACACTACCCAAAACCCCTCAAAAAACATTAAAATCTCACCCAAACTCACCCAATACATGCCTCAACCAAATTATAACCAAAACAAGGAAAAATTATACCTGAAAAAGAGTTATAGACATCATCGACAAAGGTCAAGATCATGAAATCTCCCTACTTTATCATAGTCCATCCTTGTGTTTTACACCAAAGAATATCTAATATTATTAGGTAACAAAATCAGGTCACTGATCCAACATATCCACTTCTCTCTCCCATGTTTTCACCTAAACATGGCCACATTTCCATAGTATTTGAACTATTCGGACAGTCATTCATTACAATAGATTCTCACTATGATCCATCACTTGTATCAGATGCTCCTCATAGGATGCATCATCCTCAAGCTCAACAACATCCATATCAATCAGATGAGAAGGGTTTTTGTGATACCAATGAAGTTGAGGCACATGAAAAAATCATTCATAACAATATAACTCTATAGATGATACAATACGTAAAAAATCGATCTAGTTCTCTCCACAACCTAAAGAGGTAAAAAAACCTGGTTTCCAACATTCCCTGCCTCAGAATCCTATGGTGACCCAATCTAGGTGACTCATGAATGTACATACGATCACCCACAATAAACCTAAGGGTTCATCAATGTTTATCAGTATACAAATTCTATTCACTCTAGGAAGTATCCATACATTTCTAAATCAGCTGAACGTTCTCTAATGTCTCCTACATGATACTCAGTAATAATATATCTGACTCACCTACCTCTATCCAACATAGAGTTGATCTACATCGCCTACCATAAATATCCTCATATGGTTCCATCTAAATAATTTCCTGATAACTATTGTTATAGGTAAACTACAAGAGTGCTAAAAGATTATCCTAAGACCCACCAAAGTCATGGATGCACACCCATACCATATCCTCCAAAACATGTATAGTACACTCTGACTTCCCATCTACTTATGGTTGGAAAGTTGTACTCAGAAATAAATTTGTACCAAGTACTTTTTTCCACCCTAACAAGAAACACGAAGTAAAAATGTGTCAGGGTATGAAACAAAATTTTATGGAACCCCATGCAGAAAGACTATCCAAAAAAATAAAAATCTCCCAACTAATCCACTAAAAACATATCTTGTATATGTATGAAACGTGATGCATTCATGAGTTGGTATACTATCACCCAAATAGAATCATTCATCTGAGGCATCCGCAGGAGACCCACCACAAAATCCATGGAAATTTCATCCCACTTCAATTCTGAAAATGGAAGTGGTTATACTAAACCCCCAAGCCATTGATGAGTGAACTTTACATGTAGATAGGTGTAGCATAAAATCAAGAACCCTACAATTTCCATTTTCATGCCTATCCAACAATACTATTGATGTAGATCACAATAGATTTTTTTCAAACCAGAATGTACCTCTTACTTCGATCCATGAAATTAATGCAGCAGCTCCCCCCGTATACTCATAAATACAACTACAAGATTACTCAAAAAGATGACATCATTCTCATATATGGTATAATATAAAGGTGACTCCCCACCATCAAGTATTTACCTCAAGGCCTCTGATTCTAGTTATTAATAATTTATCTCCCCCATCCAACTAAATAATGTTGGCTCTACTAAAACAAATACAAGATACATCTTCTCCTACCCATCCTAAACCATAATATGCATCTTATCAAGCATGTTAATCATCTTACACATATATATATACTCTTGAATGGACTAAGTATTTTTTTTCCTGCTGAAAACATCTATAACAGCATTTCATTTCTCAGTCGCATATTCCAGCTTAATGTAAAATGATTGCACATACTCAACCCATATCCTCTTCTGAAGATTCAAGTCTCATTGAGAAAAGATATACATTAATCTCTAGTGATTGTTATAAACATTAAACATATTTCCCAAAATTTAATTCTATAAAAACATCAAATCATAAACCACTCCTACCAACTCGAGGTCATGAACATGGTGATTTCATTAATGTGGCCTCAATTTTCATGACCCATACGCCACAAATAGATCTCCCTACATGAAAAATACTTTAATATAAATCCCATATGAATCAAAAAATACTATATACTACTCCCTTGACTCGGTTATAATTAAAATTGGAGTGGTATTCAAGGAATCCTTTAACTCTTGAAAATCATTATAACTTGCATTATACCATTCAAACTTCATTCAAATATTAGTCAAGCCCAAAAGTTGTGATTCCAAGAAAGAAAAGTCTTATATGATTCTTCAATAGTCGTCCAATAATACAAAAAAAATCTATATATATCAATGAAATTATTAGGATACTCCCAAGAAACAACTATATGTACCTTCTCTAGGTCTATCGATACACCTTCCCCTGAGATAATGTGACCCAAGAAATGCACATAATCAATCGATAATTGACACTTAGATATGTTTATGTATAGAGTATTATCTCTTATTATACTAAAAAAGATGTCAAGATGTTTGGATTGATCATCATGAGTCTTGGAGTACACCAATATGTCTTCCAGAAAAATAAAACCATAAACTAATTTAGGAATGGGTGGTAGATTTAGATCATTATGGCCATAAATACTACGAGAGAATTTTTCAACTGGAACAAAATCATAAAAAACACAAATAAATCATACCTACTTATGAAATTAGTCAATAGTATATTAGAAGGTTGAAATATCAACTAATGATACCCTAGACTAAAATAAATAAAAGAGAAAAAAATATCCTCTCAACTAGTCAAAGATTTCATTGATACATAGAAAAGGATATTAGTTCTCCAATTTCATCTGATTCAAATTTTGGTAGTCAAAACATAAGCATAAATTTCCTTCAAACTTCATAGGAAAAAATACTAGAGAACCCAAAAGAGGCATGATCATATAGATAAACCCCAAATGCACTATAAATTTCATTTGTTTCTTAAGATCATGTAGATTTTTTAGTTCCATTCTGTAAGGTGTAATGGAAACTAACTCAGCTCCATGTCGGAGCTCAATCATAATCTCGGCATCTCTCTCAAGAGGTAGTCCTAATAAGTCCTGAGGAAACATGTTCGAGATCCTTTACACTATGGTTTTAAAGACACAAGGTTTCACACCCCCATCATCCTGTAACAGACTAACAACCAAGGTGGTGAGATCCACCAGTTTCTGAATAATTGGACCTTCATGACCCGACCTATTATCCCACTCCCTATGATGAACATAATTTTTAACATATGGAGAAATAAAATCACACTCTAGTGGAAACAATCTATATGGCCTCATTATTCTACTAACATAACCATACACAAAATAAAGTTGAAACCTAAAATGTCTACTATATAGAGATTTCCTAAAAAATGATACTCCCCAACCTTTATATAACACCCTTTCTCACAAGTAGATGTCTCTCGACTACACCCCTAAAGGTGTACCAATTGTTATAAACCCACTCATAAACAAAACTACCAGAGCCAACCCATTCAAATGTTGTGTAGATATAAAATAATGAGAGGTTGTAGTATTAAATAAACCACTAGATAGTGTAGAATCTAGAATAATTTGACCTAAAACAATCGATGTCCTATACTCTCTATCCATAATTAGGATGAACTACATGAAATTGCTTTCCCCCTCTTTTGTGTGATGAAATCTGAGTCCCCTGAGATGCACCACTCTACTGATACATGAGATCTTTCCCAGAAGCCCCACATCCACTACCTCAACCAGAACATCCAGTATAACTACAACTTCTAGACTAATATGAGGTAAAAGGCACCCTTCTATCACTATGAATTTTCTTATTTCCCCCATCATTGAACATATGTAATGGGTTATTTCATAACCTATATAGATGTCACATCCTACCACAAGTTTGGTACTCTACTGGTGGTCAGTTATAATATCTATGAATGTGACCTAGCCTGCTACACCACTGGAAAGTCACTTGGGAAGAGTTATGAGTAACATACCCTTCCCCATGGCTACTCTACATTCCACTAATCTGGTTAAAATTTCTATAGAATCACTGCCTAGTCACTGAATACACACCTCTTGGTCATCTAGAAGAAACCACATGTCCCCCACTGGATGACTATTTCAGGTTCCCCTCAGATATAAGAGCATAATTCGCCACTTTAGAAATATTTTTCACCTGAAAGATATTCACCTGGGATATAATTTCACATTTAAGACCATTCTGAAACTCTTTCACTATAGTACCCTCATCCCCTTCCTACATTTGAAAAAAGTGCTTCTAATATATAAATCATCCCACAAATTCTATCACATACATTCTCCCTGGGGTGTGCATTATGAACACTGCTTCCCTCTCTTTCTTGAGTGTGTCAGGGTCAAAGTTCTCTAAGAAGTTCTCCCAAAAGTCCTTCTAGTCCATATTGTCCTTCTATTTATCCTAATTATAGATATCCCACAAAAATTGGCTTAAACACGTAACATATAAGTAGTAATTTTGACTCTCTTTTCAGCTAGAGTCACTATGTGTTCAAGAATAATATGGATATACTCAATCTTGAAATTAGCTACCTCAGGTCCACCCTCTCCTGTAAAATTTATAGGGTTCTATAAATGAAAATATATTTTTAATTTTGGCATACTATTCATAAACATCCCTAGGTTTCTTCACATAAAATACACTAAGTGATGAAAGTTCCCATGAAACATCTATCCATCTCCCTCACCCAAAACTATCGATTCCTTAAGTTCCACCACTAGAGGAACATTTCCATCCATGATGTCCTTTCTTCCTATAAATAAATGTTGTAATGGATGAATATATCTATCATAAAAATCACACATCTTCAGAAAAATTATACAACATTAAAACATTTATGTAAGAGGGATTCACATAATCAATAACAATTCCTCACTTATTCCCTACCATATTTTCAGAATCAAGGTAGTATCACTACCCTCAACAATTCATCACCTAGGTCATGGATCACATAGGGTAACACACATTCACATGTCGTTGTTCTCCTTAAACACCCATTTTCCACATTATGCATCATTTTAAAATTTTCAATACTATATTAGGAACCATTTCCATTTCAATTACACAATCAAGGAAAAATATTTCAATTTCAACAACATACCCCAAACATGTTTTTTTAATGTGTTCCTAAAAAGATGCATGTCATAATTAATCCTGAGTGCCTTAAATGATGCATGTATGCCCAAATATAATTCCATTCCATGACACTAGTAAAATATCTAAATATTTCTGAAACAATAAAAACATTACAAAATCAGTGCACCACCCGAGATGAAACAACATCCAACCATATTAAAAGAAACAAAAATAAAATCAATCACATCCTAATTACTTGTTTTTTACCCCATACATAGGGTAGACACTCCCATGAATGAGCTCATGTCTAATTCACGACTCTTCTTATCCACCTATATAACATTCCTAAAATGTAAGACAAAAGAAAATAAAATAAAAACCCTTTGATACCACCTTTTAACATTCTGACTCAGGTGCCACATACCGGTTCCCCAATACAGTTAGTTACATGACCTCACGTACATCACCTTGTATTCTAGAAACTATCAACTAGTGGAGAGGGTATTATATATAACATGATAAGACTATACCCACTTTATCAAAGCAACACAAAAAATGAAATAAATAAAATAATAACCAAATGATAATAACTAATAACTATAATCATGTTATAATCAATAAATGTACAAATAAAATGATGAATCTAAAATAGTAAACAATATCAAAACTAAAGCATTAAATATGTCATGTCTTGGTACATTTCAAGTGTCAAATTCCAAACAAAAAAATATACACTAACAACTCTAAGCAGGTCTTGAAACCGCATATTTTTCTCTCATCCATGATCCATCTCAAATCATCCATATAACATAAGGCTCTTTCCCTTATCTTGTCCTATAAACATGAATTCTATTTGGGTACCAATCAAGAATCCTGATTAGGTTGTTATTACAATATAGTATACCACCACCAATGACATCTAAAATAATATCCAGTCAATTATAGTGTAATTAGTTTTATAAAGAATAATGTAAAATCAATAATGTAAAAAATTATTAAATTTTATTACACTTTAATTAACCAAATAAATTATATGGGTTCAAAATTTATCTCGAACTATCAATACTTAATTTTTCCCATGATGGTTTCTAAACTGTGTCACATGGTAAATCAAAATTAAATATCACAAGGTATTTCATTACCAATTTAATTTCAATTTCACAATTATTACCCCTTGGAAACATTGTCCAATGCAAACATTTTGGGTTTATTTTACCATGGATAATGCCTTGTGGTGATTTGAAGGATCAGTATGTGTCCCACAACCTGTATTTCAATCAATCTCAATGGTTTTTTAATCATCATCCCTTTTCCAACACTCATTTATCACATTTATGCATTTGTGTCTAGAATGCCATGTATAGCACCCCATGGGTATTTGAAGCATTATCCAGTGTCCCACAAACCATTTATCAAAAATCACACATGTCACATATATCACATTTAACATGTTTAATAATCCTTAACCCTATGTTGAATATTTCACATCATGGTATACCATTTCAATTATCAAAACAATCATGGTTCAACACTTTAATTACGTGGAATAATATAAAAAATTAATCATTAATCCCTTTATCAACATTTAATCATTCAAGCCAATAACCCTTTAAGGTTAAGACAAAGATACCATGATTCCCATAGGTAATAAATTCCATATTTAAGAATTATTAATCAAATAAACAAAAAATTAATTCACCAATTTTTATAGTCCCAATATCCCATCAATTTCATAATCACATCAGTCCATTAATTAATTAATTAATTTAACTCAACATTAAAATTTTCAACACAAAAATTAAAATTCCATAGCACATACACATAATTTAAATTGAAGACTTTGATATTGGAAATATATACCATCTACCTCAAGATTGTTGATGGACGCTCACTAATTGTAATCCTCAAATTGAAGCGTAACATTCAATTGCAAAATAAAGAATGAGATCTAGATCCCAAACCTAGATACATGATAAAAAAATCTTTAGTTCTGTCAAAAAATATATCCCAATCCATACCAATTGAGGAAAATTATTCCCCCTTCATTGGGAAAGAGATATGAGATAAAGATAAATCTAATCAGAATGAAATCACATATCGGGAGAGGTGAAAATCCTTTAATCAAATCATTTATTTTTTAATAATGGAGGTTTGAAAGACTTCTAATTTGTCCAAGAGCCTCTAAAAACATAATAAATTGGTTTCAACTAGAATAGGGAGTTTAGGGATAATAATCTGGGGGTTCATAAATTTAAAATAATTTTCATTGGATTAAAATAATGCTCACACGGTTTCTTGGTCTGGGGCACACAGTTTACCAAACCATGTTCTATAACTATGAGACTCTCTTATGGGAGTGAATAGTTATTCATAATATGGTTATCAGTTTAAAAAATCACACACCAACCATGAAATCCCTCTCTAGGTGGGGTTTCATGGTTTTTTAGGGTAGGGAACATGGTTTGGGAAAACTGTGCGCCAACTATACATTGCCCAAAACACCTCAAAAAACATCCAAATTTCCTTGAAATGAACCCAAGACACAAATCAACCAATGTATAACAAAAAGGTAAAAAATATATACATTAAATGAGATCAATACAACACTACATAATCTCAGGATCTTATATATTCTTTACTATTATTTTGAGTCTTATGCATCATTCTAGGAATTTCTAGGTATGTAAATATAGGGGGATGTTCCATCTTGTATTCTTTCTTATCTTTGGTTATTATTTTATAATTAGGATTAATTTAATATACATATTAAATTGAATATTAAAAATATATAAATAGTGTTTTATTAAATAATTATTTTTTATGATTAGGTAAATATGACTTAACAATTTTCTTCCCATTTATAAAAAATTATTCTTTTCTAGTTGGTATCGAGTATTCCAAGTTTATGATTAAAATAGGTTTTTATTTTTTTAAATGATACTTTAAGTTTTATTATATAATATTTGAATCATGCTTTAGATGTTTTTATTTTTGATATCAGCTATCATAATTAAATTTTTCATGTATGTTACTATAGATGTTCTTATATGATCTTAAATAACATATATTATATAAAAAATATTTTCTTTCTGATATGGGAGTATGAGAGATATGTGATGGTGTAATCCTTACATTTAATTAAAATCCAGAATTTTGAATTTCAATTTTTATAGAAAATATAATGTCATGGTTATATATACTTTATTTTAGAAGAAGTTGCCAAGATGGCCACCTCTGGCTGTGTAAGAAGGGATAGACGATCATTAACCACCAAAATGACCTTCCATTGACCCCCCAAGTCTTAAATGAGCATATATAATTTCTTCAATAATCTAGTTAGGGACATCCTAAATGGGGTCATTTAATTGTTAATATCATGATTTTATTCAAATTACATTATCCTTTTATCATTCAAGGTGAGGTGTCTCCTTATAAAGTACAAGAGTGAATTATCTATATCAATAAAATTTTATAGAGAATCAAGACACCAAAGAAATGTTATTTATAATTGATAACTTTTATATTTGAAATATAAGTACCTAGATAATGAGATATGATTCTTAAATTCAAGTAATTCTATGTGTTACCTAGAAATAATTCTATGATTTATTCCTTAGACAACTTTACCCACCACTATGTAGCACACCAAGACACCCTCAGATGGAAGGGGTGAATCAAAATTTTAATTTAAATTTAAATCCAATTGATCATGCCCTCACATTGGTAGGGACACATTAAAACATTCTGATCAAGATGTTAAATCACAAGAAAAAAATGCAGTAAGAAAACATAGAACACAAAAAATCTTAATTTGTTCACCACAAAGGGTTGTGTCTAAAGAGAAAACATTGGTGATGTGTTTATGTGAAAAAATAAATTATGCTTCATAATATTTTCTGGATTATATATTTCATCCAAAGTCACTCTGTGATTGTATTACTACATTTACAATGTTTAAGGAATAGTTCATTGTCTCTATCAGATCACTTTTATCAACTCCTCCTCTCTCACAACATTAGTTGAAGTATTCCTCAATTTAATGACATGAAGGTTATCTTCTTTTCATAAAGAGTATATACAATTTTCTACATTATTAACACTAGAACATGATGCTCTAATATTCTCCCTTATCTATAAAATATCGTTAGAGAAAAACACCTTAAAATCAAAATAATTTTTTTTGGTAATAATGATCACTACATAAAATTGATAAAGTCACCTTAGTTCGATATCCTCTATTTCATAAACCCAAGAGTGTTACACTGGTCACAAAACATCAATCATGAGACCTTTATCACTTGACCATACCATATAATCTTTATTTTATTAACCTATGTGTGTGACCTCAAGTGCGTGTATCCATTCCATGACCTTCTTTGAATGAACCAAGTCATGTGAGAAACATCATCCAAGACTTTCGTGTGAAAAAAATCAAGTGAATTTTAGCCTATAATCCTTAGATATGTATCTCCATAATGTGAGATCATTTTTGAAGCTTTGTCATGAATCAACTTTTATAATCCTAGAGTCATGGGACTCCACCTTTAAATTTGGTGTGACTTCTTAAAAACTTACTTAACACTAGATAACCCCCTAATTCCTCTAATAAAACTCATAATGACGTGGATAGTGGATATTTATAGAGCTAAACCACTAAACTTTCTTATGAAATCATGATTATCCATTAATTCCACTGACTTATGATACCACTACATCATGTGACCATTCCATATAACTATATCACTTCCCCTAATATACCACCTTTGATCATATGTCATTGGAACTCATGGTTCATGTAGCAATGATGCCTATGAATCATTCAATTCAATCGAATTAAGTGAATGTGTGTCTCCCATCAAGAACCCACTCCATTATTTTCCTCATAATATCCCTTGTTTGATTCACATGATCATGTTTCATGACCCATTTGACCAAAGACAATCTACCTGACTCTTTTCACATAAAACAATTGTCCCTACATGATCACTTCGCCACAAAACACATCATTGCTTCTTCTACACATAATACTCCCACCACCATTGTGAGAACCTTTTTAAATCACGTGTTTGTGTGATATATAAGGGTTTACATAAGAATATCATTTTTTATATGGATTTGAAGCCCATAAATTTCACAAACACATGAAAATAATACCATATTCATCAATATTATTCATTGAAACATTTTCTAATTATTCTTATAAAACATAATCCTCCTTAAAAATCAATCTCCATGATTGAAATAAAATAAAATTTCCATACCACTAAACATAAAACAAATATCAGTCTGGTTCCAAAAATCTTCCCCATTCTGTTTATTATAAATCCAATGTGAAATTCAATTATGAACATATTTCATATGATAAAATATAATCTTATATATCACTCATTTCCAACATTAGAAATGATCACTGTAGATAACAACTGTTTAGGACAACATTCTGAGGCATGTGACATATAATAAACATCCCAACTCTCCATCCTTGATCAAATTACATATATCACACACACACCATTTTCTTTCTTCAAGGATCCAATCTCCCATTGAAATAAATGAACAAATATTTCCCATAAATATGAGAGTTCATGGAATATCAGAAACCACATGTTGATAAAGAATAATTTCTATTTATAGAAACATTCTACCTCTTTGATAGTAAACCCAAACAATAAATCCTTCCAAGCACAATCAAATTCTTAAAGAAATATATACAATGGGGATTGGGGATAACCGAAACTTCTCATGTTTTTAGAGGTTATTGAAAAATGATAATCAATTGATTATTTTAAAACACCATAGTGGATAATGGATTAGTAAAGATATATTCTAATTTCAAGTTAGTTCCAACATACTTTAGTTAAACCATACCATTGTCAACTTTCTCTTTGATAAAATGATAACTAATTTCAATATGACAAGTGCAAAAATATTGCATTGAATACTTTATGATATTAATAGAACACTTGATATCATAGAAAATTATCATTGGATACTACACATTCTCAATAATATCGTCAAGTTTTTGCTTCATCCATAAAAGATGTGTGCATGACTTTGTAACTAAAATATATTATTATTTTATTATTCTAAGAGCTATGATCTCATATTTATTACTCATCCTCCCAACACATTTTCCACCAATTAATAATGCAACACCACTTGTTTTATTTTGTCCCTCTATATGTCCAACTATGTCTACATCATTATAGGATAAAAGATCATGATTGTTTCCTACTCTATAGATCAAGTCATAATCCCTATTTATTTTAATATATATAATGTTTTTTAATCATGTTAGATTTTATTCCATTACAACACTCTGAAAATGGGTGGCCAAGAATTTTATAGAGACAATATCAATATTATTAGAATTTAAATTCAATAGAATCATAATTATTCTTTTTTATAAAGTGGGATAGAGGGATTTTTTATCCACATGATCTCTTATCTTGGTTCCAGTGGGGATTAGAGTTGATATTGGCTTTGAGTCATCCACGCCAAACATCTACAATAGTTCTCTATCTTGTATAGTCTAAAGATGAATGTGTATCCCTCATTCTGAATCACTTATATTTCCTAAAATATATGCAGTCCACCAATCATAAAAATTTCAAGCTTAGTGATCGTGATATCTTCTATATTTTCCTCTAATTTCTTCTTATTTCAATCAAAGTTGATATCATGTACATATACTAGTACCATGAACTATTCTTCCATAGATGTTCTCAAATAAATATTATGATAAAAACTACTTATTTTGAATTAAATATTCTTTAAATATAAATTCATCCTTACATGAAATGTATGTGGTGCCTCTATCATTTCATATATTTCCATATTCAATTAGAAAACATTTTTTAATTATCAATGACCAGAAATACCATAGGCTATTCAATATAGACTTATTTTTTATTAAAATAATTCATAATTTATTTAATTTCTATTAAATGTAATTTTTATACCTTTTAGATTTTTATAGACATGAATAATCTAATTGATTCATATCAGATGACTAGCATAAAATGTTCTTCCACATCAACTACTTAATTTTGAGTATGGCCTTTATATACCAATAATTCTTAGTTTCTGAAAACATTTCGATGATCATAACATTTTTTCTTGAATATAAACATAATTATCATGATGTTGTGATTCCCTAACCAATTAATAAGCTCTAAAGTCTTGTTTTTTCAATTTGATCCAATTACTTATTCATGTATTTACCCCAAGAATCATAGTTTTATACTTCATCAAATGTGGTTGGTTCTACTATAGATAATAGAGATGTGTGCTCAAAAGTTCTTATTCTTCTTGTCTATATTGATGTAGATCTATCTAATATTATGTTTAAAGGAACAACTTATACTCTTTTGATTCTCCTTTAAGTTGTAGGTTTATCTCCTTCAAATATTGTTTATTTTTCTTATTCTGCATCAGAGTCTCAATCATTCACACATTCTTGTACAACATCATAATTTGTATCATTTACAGTTTCTTATTATTCATCTGCATAAAAAATATCATAGTTTGATTTTCTAAGATTATTTACTTTTTTTCTTCAATTAATTTCATATATATTCATTCCATAATTTTACCCATCATTTTATTGAAGAATTTGTAGGCATTATTCTTTAATGAGTATCCTAAGAAATATATTTCATCGGCTACTTCAAGATTATTTCCTTGATTTAAATCATTGCATCATATTTAACATCTTCTCTCAAACACTATAAAATTTTTAAGTGAGGGATTATATCTATACCACATATTATATAGTGTTATCTCTTCACCAAGTATATGGAAATCCTGGTCCTATGTGCACACCCCCACTTAATCTACGTATTTCATACATGTTTGAAAGATTCTATTTTTTATAAACATGGTTTTTTCCATGTTATTCACTATTGGATTTCTTCTCTCAATAACATCATTTTTTTTCATCAGGTTCTTACTTATAAAACATTATGTTTGATGCCTTATTTTCTAGTAATTTTCAAATTAAATGGATGCTTATTCATTCCCATTATTATATCATAATGTTTTGATCTTATGAAAATTATCATTTTCATCTCTCCTTGGATACCTCTTCATGCATTCCATTACTACTCTTCATATTTGTTTGAAAATGGAAATTTTCATACTATTTTCATTATTGATAAAAATAATAAAATATATTTCTCTAAATATTTTGGGAATATTCATTATACCTCACACATCAATGTTGACCGAGTCAAGAAAATATAACATTATTTTTTTATTTGGTTGATATGGGTTTCAATTTTTTTTGCCTTGTATGAATTCATAACACTTGTTTTCTCAATCACTATAATGAATAAGGATGTTGAACAGAACATTGAGTAAAAAAATTGACTATTCTATACAAATGTATGTTCCCAATTCTATAATTCCAAATGTTATTTTCTTAAAAAATATTACGAATGCATATATTATCAAGACTATCCACTAGGTAGTCTTTGACTTTCATTATTTTTTCATTTATAAGTGAATTATTTTAATTTATTTTGATCATAAATAACTTTTGAGAAAATAAAAGCTAAAGAATCGAGTCATAGTGTTGAATCACATGTAGAAGGTTGTGTTTGAGTCTATCAATATAGAAAACATTAGTCTTATTACTCCCACCATCAGTAGGTTGGGTATTACCATTTCCCTAAATTTTTAATGGCTCGTCATTTCCAAAACACATGGTACCATATAACCCTTGATGTCACATTTTTTAAAATGGTTTTTTTATAATCATATGGGATTATCATACACTACTGATTATCTAGGTACTGTTTTTCTTTGTAACCTTTAGGTAAATTTCAGTTAAATATCCTTTTCTCTCTTCAGAATTTATATCCAAGATTTCTTGGTTCATTGAGTCATAGGATCACCTCACCTATTCTTCATTATCATAGTAGGTGTAATAACATTCATATTCTTATACTAACATTGAATACCTATTTCCAAAAGTTATCTAGCTGGGTTTACTCACATTTATCATCCTCTACCCTCAATAATGATAACTTCCATAAATTCTATGATGATTATTTCCACTCCATCTTTCCCTATAGTTAATGTAATTATGATGAATGTTAGATCATAGAAAAAAATATCAATTAATATAATTCATTATATGAGGATTAGAATTAAATATCATCATTTTCTTATTATTTTCTTGAGTATCTTCTATTAAATTCATCATAGACACATCACAATAGGACATAGTTTTGACCAAATATACACATAACTTACACGTCTTTAAGGGATATATATTTTTTATATCATTTCCCCACATGTATCCTTCCATTGAGACATTCTGTATTATTGATTATTCCGTGATATTTTGGGATTATTTCTAACACTGTATTTCCTTTTTTTAGAAAATTATTAAATGATACCCTAGAAGACTCAGTGTTGAAACCAATATCTTCAATATCCTAATTTCATTTTGTATGGATATTCACTACTCTAGACATTAATATATCACCATAATGGAAAAATCCACTTTTATCCTTTCATGTTATAATTAGATCCCTCATAATATTCTCAATACTATTTGATCCTCTCATGTCCATTTCCCAATGTTGGTAATTTGAGATCATTCCAAACCATACAATATTTTTGGGTTCACCCAATCATTCATCTAATTAAATATTCCTTCAAACAGTAGTAACTTCTTCATCAAGATATCCAATCTTATTAGCTATCTCCTCTATGATATCATTAATGTCATTAATGACCTCATCTTGTTATTTGATTTTATGTTTAAACTTCATTGATCCAATTTTATATTCATTATTGATAATTTTTTTCTAGTTTCTCCTATAACAATCAATTTTATATTCATGTTAATAAAAAAACATTGAGGATTATTTTATAAATCCCCTCATATTTATATATTTCTTCCTTTGAATTTCAAGATCATAAATATAACCTTATAAATCCTTCAAATCAAGGAACACCTTCTGGCCCCCTTTAAATTCAATTTCTACTCCCCCTTTTTCAATAGTCTCCATCAAAGAATCTTCATTATTTGATATAAAATTTATTTCATATTCTTCCAAAATAACTTTTTCTATATCATCTTCTTTTATTTTAACATTATTCCATTGAACATTTATTCTTGATGAATTTCATGTTCTTGATTCTTTTCATGGAGGATATCTCTCATTATGATTTTTATTGATTTATTCACTCTCATCTTCATCAAATTTTCATGGAAATCTCATAGTATTATGGACAACTCAACCAGAACTAAAGAATTATAGAGTTAACATACCATCTAATATCCACTTTCATATTTTGATACTTTAATTATGCCCTCTTCATCATTAGTACCATTATAAATTTAAATTATTTACATATATTTTAAATCAATATCATTAATTTTGTGGGTTGATGATGTTTGTTGATTAAGTCAAATTTCATATTCTAATAAATATTTTAACAATTAATGAAGAGACCATTTGTATAAATCTCTCTCACTTGATGTGAAGAAAGTATAAAATTATATGTAATAGAAATTTATCACATGATCTTATTAACAAGGTAAAAATATTTAATCTTATCCCCATGCCATCAAAGATATTCAATAGCCACAATAATTTGGTTGAAGAAACTATTAGTTACATTATCAATATATTTCTTAAGACCATGAAATGAGTTATGAAATACATAAATATTATCTCCCTTAAACATGTTATACCCTTCATATATACGAGATAATTTATCCCATATTTCCTTATCAGTGGTGAATCTCATCAATTTCTAATAGATAAAATCATTTTGGGATCTAGTAAGATAATTTTGTGCTTTATCATTGAAATCAACTGATTTCCTATCAACCTCAGCTAAGGAAAATCATGTTTAGTCACTGAATTGAATCCCATTAAATGTAGAAAAGATAACTTCAAAGCCAAGATATCATAAATGGTATATTATTAAAGTATACTAGTTCTCATAGATATTTCAAAAAAACTATGGTACTCCCATATCATTAAATGAGTTCTCCATATGAGCAGAAAACTAAAGAAAAATACAACTAATTAAACCTAATTTAAAAACAAATTCAATCACTCTAGGACACCCTGAGAAGGAAGGAGTGAACTAGAATTTAAATTTTTTCTTTTGAAACAATAGATCTGGTACCTATTTTAAAAGAGACTCATTAAACCTATCTGATCAAGATTCATAATCATAATAAAAATAAATGACTAAGTAAAACATAGGATGAAATAAATTTTACATGTTTCTCAAAATATGGTTACACTCAAGGAGTATACATTGATTATGTGTCAATGTTCCAAAAATAACTTTGTTTCAATATCTTTTTTGGATTTCATATTTTAGTTATGATCACTTCAAACTAGGAACACTTCTTTATAATGTTTAGTGAATAGTGAACTACCTCCCTTGGATCACTTCCATCAAATCCTCCTTGATCATTTCATTAGATGATTTATTCCTCATTTTAATGGAATTATAATCATCCTCTCATCATTAAAACTATATTGATTATTTTGAATAGTTAATTCCAAAATTTGATTCTCAAATTTTATCACTGATCTTCCAAATAAATTCAGATATCACCACCTAAATATTTGAATAGATTTTCCAAAAAATAATAATCACTGCATAACACCAATCATGTAACCATGGGTGTGTATCCCTAGTCACATAACCTCAGAGCATTACCATGGTCACATAAACCTAATCAAAATACCCTATTTGTTTGACTACATCTTGTAATCTCGATCACATAAGACTATGCATGTGACCCTAAGTGTGTGTATCCTTCACAAAACCATTATCAAATGATCTGATTCACATGATTAACTTCATCCTAGTAATCTATGAGAAAAAAATCATGTTACTTCTAACCATGAATACTGAGGGGTGCATCTCATTCATTTGATCTCCATCACAAGCCTCTATCACAAATAAACTTATGTGATCAAGGAGTCATGAGACTCCTCATTTAAATCAAACGAAACTTCTTTAAAAATCACTCATCTCAAGATAACCCCCTTAATAATAAAATAAAAATAATAATGATATGAATAGTGGGGTTTTATAGATATAAACCACCAAATTATCTTCTAAAAACTGTGATAATTTATTGATTTCATCGATAAACAACATTGCTGCATCGCATGACCACTCCCCGCAACTATGTCAATTTTCTTAATAAGATTACCTCTGATATCATGTCTCGAGCTCTCATGGATCACATGACAATGATTAATATCAATCACATAAATCATTCCACTTAAGAAATTTAAATTCTCCCATCACAATCCCCTCTATCATGTACCACATAACATCACTTAAGCAATTCTCAAGATCAAATCACATGATCCATGTAAAAAAATGTGATCTTTCTAACTATATTCATAAGAAACAATTTTCCTAACACAATAATGTGACCAAAATGTTTTTTATTCATTAATATATACATGATATGCCCAATACCATCTCATGATCCTTTTAAACTCATTGGATCATTTGATCTATAAGGGTTTATGAAAAAACCTCTTATTTTCACTATATTTTATGCCTAAAAATTTGGAAAATACTGGAAAACAACACCATTTTATCAAACATTCTTCAATTTCATATATATCCACCTTATTCAAAAAAACCATCATTATAAGATGTCAATCAACATGATTACACCAAATAAGAGATTTTGAAAACAAAACAAAACACCAAACTAAAACCAAATATCACATTAGTTTCAATACACTCTTTATCAAGTAAAATTTTGGGAGCCAATGGATCTAAAGTATGGATATATCAAAATTATATAGTATATTTCTTGATTTAAAAACATACTTTACAATTATATTTACCAAGATGGGGATGCAGATTCTTTGGCTAGGATATTTTAGATGGTTTTAGAAGAGATTTTAAAAACTCAAGTGACACTCTTTAATTTACCCACCTTCTCTAAGGTGGTAAAGATTCTTTTCCTTGATAAACATGGATCCCAAGGGGATTTATGAGTTGTTAGATATTTTTACTTCCAGTCATTATTATTATATGATTTAGTGGAATAAAGTTGTTCTGGTAAGAGATGATATGAGGCAATTATTTTTTTTAATTTTGTGAAGTAGTGTACCTTCATCACAAAAAATTGAAATATCTTCACTTCAGTGCCATCTGTGTGAAAAAATGGTATATTAAACCAAATTATACCTTTATGTAAAATTAGTATCACTCATATGGTTAGTTAGATATATCCAATGATTAATCATTTGAGGAACTTCATTGAGTATTGGATAGTGACCACAATTGACATTGGTGTCCTAAGGATAGTAAGATTCCAAATCTTCTACTGGCAGTCAACCTCATTTTAGGAGATTATGATGATGCGACTTGGGTGGTATCAAACATAGTCTAGTAATTGTGTAAACATCTGTACGTAGACTGTTATCTCAGGGTCAATAAGAGGATGTGAGCAAAAATATATTTCTTAGAGTAATATACCAATGAAACTAATTTGGATATTTTTATAGTTATAAGTATTATCTCAATATCCTCTAATTTAACATGTTCCTTAATTAATATAGGTTTTGAACAGTATTTTATACAAAAAATTTGTAAACCCTCTTAAAACATAATTTCAAATCGGTATCCATGTTTTTTAGTTTTGATACTTATTTATGGAAGAGAATATAATACACCAATATGTAACTATCTTTCAACTTTTTTATGGCCTCATTTGGACACCTATGGGGTATTTTAGTCTTTAATATTTAAAAATTCTATGTCATTAAAGAAATAAATTAATTATCCCAATTCTATGATTTTATTGTCTATCATATTAGGAGGGTATTATTTTTTCCCTATAGATATTCAATATACACTCCATGGAGAATATGAGCTTTAAGTTGGTTGATCGAAATCCAACCATGAAAATTTTAGAGATATTATTACCAAAATATAATTTAATATTCGTAAAGTAGTGGAATCTATGGAGAGTCAAGTTTACGTCCTCTTATAGATCTTAATCTAGGAATCTTCTATGTATATTTTACTAGACTTAATTCCAAGTAATAAGTGTAATTTACTATTGATATTCTACCAAAATCTGAAACAATGTTGATTAAACTATGGGAAATATAAATTTAGTTAGAGGTACATGAAAAAAGGGGTTTATTAGGCCATGAAATTCAACTTAGGGTGTTATATTTCTCTTTTATAAGAAGGAATCCGGGATTCTATACTTATATGTGGAGTATCAAAATTCACATTATAAGATGATAAAAAATAAATATTCTTCAACCGATATTGATGATCCTATTAACCTACTAAATATTTTGAGGTGTCTTTTTTATGATCAAACATTTAAGAAGACATTGTCATCACTAAGTGCGTTTGGAGAATATTCTAATGATGAATTTTTGAAGATGATTTTCATGTTATGAGTATTTAGTTGTGACTTTTTTAACCATTGTTCCAAATATTTTTATTCATTTAATGAATACGATATTTTATCCCTCTGTAGACACTTCCATCATCATCATTATTGATGACATCCTAGTGTAATGTAGGTCTTGGCATCATCATGATAGGTATATCTATATTTCTTGAATGATTTATAGGTACATCATCCTTATGAGAAGTTATTAAAAAGTTTATTTTGGATATGATAAGTTAAGTTTCACATGAATGTTATATAAAATGTTATCATTTCTCTGGATCCTAAAAAAATTAGATTCATTCATGTCTTGAAAATCCCCTTCAAATGTGTTTGATATCAAACCATTCCTCATGATCATAGTATATTATCACCGATTAATATAGTATTTCTCTATGATTACAACTCCCATGAAAATATCAACTAATAAAGGGGATAGATTTTCATAGTTTTAATTCAATTAGGATTCTTTTAAATATATGAAGAAAGGCTAAACATATATCCAGTGTTGCAAATTTTTTAACCCAGGTGTGGTGTTAAAATTCGATTGTTATTCTCATTTGGTCTTCCTTGGTTTTTGTTCTTATGAAAGGTCAGTGAGTAGTGGATTATAGTTCTACGTATATGAATCCTCATGAGTGGAACTTAATTTCTCATGATTTAGAGGTTTTCATTATCATTTATTCTTTAATATATTATAGGAAATAACTATTTTGTGTCTTATTAATGGTTTTAACTGAACAAAAAATCCTCAATTATATATTTTCACAACAATATTTAATTATTACGTAGCGATGTTGGATAAAATTTCTTCAATTGTTTGATTTTTTTATCCATCATAAACCTGATAATTTAAATTAATCTTTCAATTGAATTAAGTGAAAAATTGATCCTCACTAGTTATAGTTAGAAAATGTGGAATGTAGATTGATTTATATTATAGTTTAACTTCAAATTAATGTGATCAAAGATCATGTTTTTGTACATTTATATCACTTTAACCTCACATAATCCAGTATATAGAATTTTAAGGTCACCCAAGTATCATATTTTGAATGTATAATTATTCAAAAATGTATTTTTGGTTGGGATATTCTTGATGGATGGTTTTAAGATGATTTTTTCTTGTTGTATGTTAATATGAGTCATATAGTTCCTATCACCTTGAGAGAAGAGTTTATAATTTAATTTTATTCTTCATGGTGGGTTGTACACCCACATATCATAAAATTTTATATAACAATTCATTGGAAATTTTATAGCCTACTTTAATTATGAATATTACATGGTTTATTTATAAATGTTTAAATTATTAGTATATTAAAGTGGAATTTTAAAATCATACTGGTTTGTTTCAGCCACTTCCTCTCCAAGTATGTAAATGGATTGGGATTAAAGTAAAAATTTTAACCCATATAACAAGATCACCTAAAGGTTACGATGCATATTTTTAATAATAAAGTATCTAACTAAGATAATGAACTTTTTACCTAACGAATAGGCCTTGTAATTTGTTAAATTAGTGAGGTTATATTTAAGGTAAATCATAAATATACATAGTATTTCAGCTAGTAATTTATCTAAAAAAACCCAATATTCACATCTCAATTTTTGAAAGGGACAAAGTGAGATTCAGGTACTCATGTTATATTGATTATAACATTTAATCCATAAATGAATGGCTATTTTAAGTGAAAATCATAATTTTGATGAAATTTCCTGGAACCTTGTTCTTGATTTTAGTGAATTGTTGGGGGATCACAACTCCACGGTTGATCTTTACTTTACTAAAAGCTAACATGAATAAATTAATGTGGCTTTATATGAAGCTCTGTATTGAAGACCTTATCATTTTCATCTCTTTGGAAATAAAATTGTTGAATCCACTTTGATCAAACCTAGTATTGTATAAAAGATTACTAAATAGGTGAATTTCATTTAGAACTATATAATTATTTTTTATAGTAAAAAAATCATATGATAATCATTAAAGGTGACCTTTGGAATTCAGGGTTGGTGGGAATTTATTTCTTTGGGATTCACCAAGATTTGATCAGTGACATATGGGTGAGCAAGAAAAGTTTACATGAATATTATTTTGACTTTTGAGATTTTTGAAAATTTTAGATAAACCATTTATCATCTTGATTTACTCTCAGGTTCAGTGTCATGATTGGAACTGTCCATGTTTCTCTTCTAAGGAGGTGTGTGCCTCACCCATCAAATGTGATCCAATGTTATGATATTAATCATGACGATGATTACATCTATATAAATCATCTAATATATATCATCAAATGAAATCATAAACTATGATGGGTTAATATGATACATCTTGTTTAGGTTAGGAAGAATTATGGAAAGATCTAAGACAAAAATTAATGGGTATGTGTAACACCCCAAGTTTTTCTAAAAATAAATATAAATTCATGTAACTTTGTTTTAATTAGATATTTATAACTTGCCTTTAAAACATAAATTTTCCACTTCTATGTTTTGAATTTCAAGAAACTTTCATCTACAGTGGTGTTCAATATGTTATTTGGAGTCTATTGGAACCAACTTGTTTTTTGGTGAATAGAAACATACCCTTATGAATAGTAATATGACTCTAATGAATAGTAAATTGTATTATTATTTTATTTTCTTAAGGCTTTAAGATAATGACATCTTGATTAATTTTTCAATGTGATATAAAAAAGTTTTACTTTTTTAATAATTAAATTTTGAATTAAGTATGATTTAATTTAAAAATTAAATTAAAAATATTTAGAAAATAATTTTAAAAAAATGGAATTCATTTTTCAATTCTACATGTCAATAAATGGTTAGGGTTAATTTTTGGAATTTTTCTGAAATAGTTGATTATTCGGTGAATAGTGTAAAATACAGTTTTAAGTTTCAGGGTGTTAATGACATCATAAATGATGTCATAAATCTGGAATACTTGTGTATAGTTAAATACGACATGAGGGGTATAAAGTGGATTATACCATGGTAAAATACCATCGGAAAGCCCATGGTTTTGCAAATACCACTTATGAGGTGTCCCTTGGAAATTATTAAAATATTCCCTTAATTTTCCAATAAATACCAAACCATTCCTTCATTAACATCATTACCAATTCCTCCTCAACTAAGATCTGGCATCCTTACCTTCATATTAGTCCACCCAAGGTTTACTCAATCCCCCAAGGTCCCAACATTCATGTTCTAAGGGTTACTCTACAAGGTAATAAAATTCTCAATTTTATTCTTTTTCGATTCAAGTTCTCTTTTAAGTGGTATAACTTTCATGTTTCAATACCATGTTCTTATTTTATTCTTATTAATGATCTAATATATATTACTATTAATTTCTTGATGGGTGACCCTTTTCCACTCTGTTTTTAATATTTTCTAAAACCATGTTGCATAGTCGTTAGGGTGCTAAATTTTTGTAAGGGTTTTCTCAATTATTATTTTATTTTGAGTTCCATTATTTTCTTATTAATTATTCATCTCTTCTTACCAAAGAGTCATGAAATCTCCATAAATAATGTATATTCTGGATGTTCTCATGTTCATGGAAAATTCATCATCATTATTTTTCTCCTCTCCCACTTATTCAAGGAATAAAAACATCGTATGTGATGTGTCGAATTACCGACATCATGGATGATGTGATTTCAATTTTCATTAACTATTTCAAGTCTGGTTATGAAACCATTTTTATGTTTGAACAAAGTTATAATAAATGTATTATTTCTCATCTGTGGTTCTGAAATTCTTCTGTAATCATGGTTTTCATTTATAAGACAAAATGAGGTCGTTATTACCAAAAAACCACTAAAATGATCTAAACGAACATCATTAATGTTTTAACTTATGAATCATCCTAATGTAAGAATTAAAAAATGATAAATGGTATAAATTATAGTATCGAAATGTGTAAATACTAATACATTCCAACTTTTTACTTTCATCTCCAATCGACAAGAACATACATCATGAACCAATCATGGAAATCATGTAAAGAACTCACCCAAAAATAGTGCAAGGAGAAAAATACTGACAATTAATGTGAGAAATGATTTTATTAAATTATCATATAATATGTTATAAACATGAAAATTTTTCTTTAAAATACTAATAACACTCTTTTAACCATTATACATGAGGATTAAACAAGTTGTAAGTAAGACAAACCTGAGGTAAGTGAACTCTTAACCCGATTTCCAATCTTTGGGTTAACCTTCTACTTCATTATTTATGCACTATTTAAATTGTTTGTTTGTCAGGTTCTATTTATATTATGTTTTATTATGTGTATATATACATACTCCATCCACTCTATTAAGTCTCTATTCAATTGTATGATATTTATAAGGGTTTTTTTTTTAAAAATCCTCCTTTTAAATTCAATTTTACAAAATTCAAATGTAATGTATTTATGATATTATTCATGTTGTATAGGTATGTTTTGGTCCTTGGGAATTGTTTATAATGAAGGTTGGGACCTAAATTTCTCTTCAATGCATTGGTTATTTGTATGTTGGAGGTCGGTCGTATGGTTACTCCAAGTGTAACTATGATGGTTACACAAATTGTAAGGTATCCATGAGGGTTACAAATTATACGATTGCTGAGAGGGTTACAAGATTATGTAAGTAATGACCCAAGATACCTTTATGGTTATACTTATTTTCCTATGTATTGTTAAAATATCATGTTTCACAATGTAATTATATATATACAGGTGATAAGTATGTCTTTTGAAATGATTTCATACGACTAATGTGTTATTTCCTTTATTTCCATCCCTTACTGAGCTTTTGTGCTCATCCCAAGTTTTTAAATTATTTTCACTGGTTAATGGATGTGTAAGACAAAGATGGAAGCCATTTTAAATTTAGAATAATTGTTAAGGATTCATGTTTAAGTTTTAATGTTTTATGTTTTGAAAAAAATGGAAATTGTTTTTATGGTATCCACTCTGTAATAATGTTTAATGTTATGAATGTATTGTCCCAATTCTCTAAATATCTAAACTTGAAAATACCCTCAATGTAAAAGGAAGTGTTTTCTTTACTAAATTCAAGATTATGTATGTAATAAGGCTGGGTCCTTATAGTTGGTATCAGAGGATGGTTTAGATAACTTTAGGGGTTAGGATGATGTTAAAAGAATAAAGTAAATGATGTTTACTCTATGATTAATTTGAAATATTTTAGCATTTAAAGGTTACCATGTTTCTTAATCTAAGATATGTTTTTTCATAATGGTTGTCTGTAGAAGGAACATGAATGCTAAAGAGGAGATTCACCGACAGAATGACATCCTTCCGGAACTACAGCCCGGAATGGTAGTGATTGGAACTGAGAAGTTTGTGATAGTAATGGATTAGCTAATGCAGAAAATAAATGGTGGTGGAATCCATGAAAGAGAACTAATATAGGTACCATAATGGAACATGATAGTAGTGGACCATTTTATGAGATAACACCCTCCTCCATTCAATGGATCTTCTGACCCATTAGCATCTGAAGGATGGATCAAATCCCTTGAAATGATATTCGATGTTATGGGATGTTTGGATAATAAAAATGTAAGTCTTTCCATTTATCATTTTGAAGGGGTTTCTGATCAGTGGTGGTCAATGGTAAGGAATATCAAGGGTTGAGAGGATTTTTATGCCTTAGAGTGGGATGAATTTAAAAGTATTTTCCTTGAAAAATATTTTCCTAAGGTGGTGTGACTTGGAATGGAGAAGAAATTCCATGAATTGAAACAGAAGGAAGAAGATTTAGTTGTTGTGTATAAAGCGAACTTCACCCGACTGTCAAGGTATGCTCCAAATCTTATTCTGGATCTTGATAACAAAATCAACCACTTTTACTCAGGACTGAATCCAAGGTATCGAAGGGATTTGGCCTCCCGTGAATTCAAAAGTTATGAGAAACTTGTCTGACGTGATAAGAGGGTAGAGATGGAGTTTGATGATGATCATGTGAATTTTTGAAACAAATTGAAGAAGAGGTCCAGATGGAAATCAATGGGTAAGAATCAACCAAAGAAATCTGATGGTAAGAAAATCCAATTTCTAATTTGTGAAAAATGTGGCAAGAAACGCCCTAGGTAATGTCTTAGCAAAACTGGGAAGTGTTTTAAATGTGGTAAGTTTGGACATATGTACTGTGATTGTAACAAAAATGATCCCAAGACTAGTCCTGATAAGTAGATTGTAAAGTGTTTTAAATGTGGTGAGATGGGTCATTATGAAAATCTCTACCCAAAGAGAGATCTGAATGATGCAAAGAAGACAGACTAAAGGTATAAAGGTGTAGTGAGATCCTTTACGACTATGCCAGCAGATGTCAGGACATCCAATGAAGTTGTATCAGGTACTTTGTTTTTTCACTCATATTTTTCAAAAGTTTTGTTTGATACGAGGTCTACACATTCATTCATCTCTAAGAAATTTTCTTGTAAATTGGAAATATCACCTCAACAAATGAGACTCGAACTTATTGTTAAAACACAAGGGGGAAATGTTATAGAAAAGATGAATTATAAGAATCCTTCTTTTGTGGTCTAAGGAAAGACTTTACTTGCAAGCCTTGTTGTTTTACCCTTAGTCAAGTTGGATGTTATTATGGGAATGGATTGGCTTTTTGATTATCATGCTAAGATTGATTGTAGATCTAAAGAAGTTGTTTTTCAGAAAGAGTTTCAGTTTGTATACAAGAATGAATCCATACAATTGATAATATATCAGGAAGCTGAGAAACCATTGAAATAAGGAAATGAATGTTATCTTTCTCATATTGTTGAAAACAAGGTAACTACTCAAATGAATGATGTGTCAGTGGTAAATGAATACCTTGGTGTTTATTCCAATGATTTACCTAGTTTCATACATGACCGGGAAGTCGAATTCACAATTGACTTAGTTCCTGATGCTAAGCCAATTTCAAAACCCCCTTGTCATATGGCTCAAATAGAACTTCTTGAATTGAAAAATTTGTTGCAGGATTTTCTTGATAAAGGATTCATTTTCCTAGATCTTCACCATGGGGAGATCATGTTTTGTTTCTTAAAAATAAATACGGTTCCATAAGACTTTGCATTGATTATAGAGCTTTGAATAACAACACTAATAAAAAAACGTATCATTTTCATCATATCGATGACTTGTTTGATCAGCTCTGGGGAGCTCAGTACTTTTCCAAGATTGACTTGAGATCCGGATACCATCAGCTGAAGGTGAAGGATGATGACATCCCAAAAACAGCCTTTCGTACTATATATGGTCATAATGAATTTGTTTTTATGACATTTGGATTAACTAGTTCACCTGTTGTATTCATGAATCTTATGAATAGAGTATTTCATGAGTTCTTGGATAAGTTTGTGGTTGTATTTATTGATGACATTATGGTATTTTCAGAAAATAAATAGGAGCATGCAAAACATCTAAGTGTTGTATTACAAACTTTAAAAGAAATGAAACTATATGGAAAATTCAGAAAGTGTGATTTTTGGTTACAACAGATTTCTTTTCTTTTGCACATTAAAAATAAAGATAGAATAACAGTTGATCTAGGGAAAACAAAAGTATTTGATGAATTGCCAAGACCCACAAATGTTAAAGAGATTTTTAGTTTTCTTGGGTTATCAGGTTATTACTAATGGTTTGTTAAGAACTTTTCATGGTTATCTAGCCTAATAACTAAGTTAACATGGAAAGGGGTTAAATTTGTTTGGACAGAGGAATGTGATGTTTGTTTTCAGGAACTGAAGAAGAGATTGGTGAATGCTCCAGTTTTGGCCTTACCTTCCTGAAATGGTGAGTTTTCCATCTATAATGATGCTTCTTTGAAGAGAACTATTTGTATTTTGATGAATAATGATCAGGTAATTGCCTTTTCTTCAAGAAAACTTAAACCTCATAAGCTAAATTATCCCCCACATGATTTGGAATTGGTAGCTGTGGTTTTTTCTTTGAAAATTTGGGGCATCATTTATACTGAACCAAATATAAAATATATACTAACCATAAAAGTCTAAAGTATATATTCACTCAGAAGGAATTAAACATGAGGCAGAGAAGATGGCTAGAACTGATAAAGGATTATGAATTCACGATCAATTACCATCCTGGAAAAGCAAACAAAGTGGAGGATGGCTTAAGTCGAAAACATCATGCATCATTTACCATATTACGTTTGGAAGATGATCCCTTGATTAATGATTTGATGAATTTTGGATTTAAGTTGTTGGTGCAGGGAATACCTCTGTTTTGTTTTAGGTTTCAGTGCAGTCTTCATTGTCAGATAGAATTAAGCAAGCATAGAAAAAAGTCAATGAGCTGTAGAAAAAGTTAGAATTGGTTAAAATGGATAAGTTTCCAGAATTCAATCTTGATAAAGTTTGTGTTTTGAGATTTGGTAAAAGGATGTGTGTGCCTTGTGATTCCCGATTGAAGAAAGAATTGTTGTGTGAAGCTCATAGTTCTCCATTTTCAGTTCATCCTGGCAGTACTAAGATGTACAGAGACCTTTGAGAGTATTATTGGTGGGATGGAATTAAAAGAGATATTGCTAATTTTACCATGAAATGTTTGACATGTCAACTGGTTAAAGAAGAGTGTCAGTTATCGAAGGGGACGCTTCAGCCTTTTCTAGTGCCAGAGTGGAAATGGGAGAATGTATTTATGGACTTTGTGGTGGGAATACCAAAGGCTTCTTGAGGTAACAATGCGATTTGGGTTATTGTTGATTGGCTGAAAAAATATTCCCATTTTCATTCTATTCAAGATATAATGTCTTTGGATCAGATTTCTCATTTGTACCTCAAAGATATTTTTAGGTTACATGGAGTTCTTCTTTCCATTATATCTAAACAAGATCCGAGGTTCACTTCTAACTTTTGGAAGGGACTTTATAATTCATTGGGCATAGAGTTAAATTTCAGTAAAACATTCCATCCTCAATCAGATGGGCAGTTAGAACGAACGATTCAAAATTTGGAGGATATGCTTCGAGCTTCTTCAATGACCTACTAGGGAAGTTTGGATCAACATATTTCCTTAGTTGAGTTTTCATATAATAATAGTTTTACTTACAGTATTCAGATGGCACCTTTTGGGGCCTTGTATGGGAAGCAGTGTCAGACTCCAGTGTTTTGGGATGAAGTCAGTGAAAGAAAGTTGATGGGGCTAGAATTAGTAAAATAATTGGCTGAGAAAGTGGGGACGATCCAGCAGCACATGAGGACAACTCAGAGAAGGTAGAAAAGTTATGCAAATAATAGAAGGAAAGACTTCTCTTTCAAGGTAGGTGACCATGTTTTCCTTAAAACCTCTCCTTGGAAAACTGTTATGCATTTCAGAAAGAAAGGGAAGCTAAGTCCATAGTTCATCGATCCATTAGAAATCTTAGAGAAGGTTGGAACAGTGGAATACCATGTTGCTTTGCCTTCGAGTTTGTCTTAGGTACACAATGTTTTTCGTGTTTCAATGTTGAGAATGTATGTGCCAGATTCATCTCATGTTTGGAGCCCAAAATCAGTTCAGCTGGAAGAGAACCATTCTTATAAAGAGAAACCAGTTTAGATTCTTGATAGTAGAGAAAATGTATTGTGGAATAAGGTAATACACCAAGAAAAGGTTTTGTGGGGAAACCACATGGTTGAAGAAGTGACATTGGAGTCTGAAAATGCTATGAGGGAAAAGTACCCTCAGTTGTTTAATAAGTATATACAATTACAAAAACGCAATTTCTAGAAGGTGGGGATAATGTAACACCCAATTTTTTTCTAAAATAAATAGAAATGCATGGAATTTTTTTTAATTAGATATTTATAACTTTCCTTTAAAACATAACTTTTCCACTTTTATGTTTTGAATTTCAAGAAACTATCATCTACAGTTGTGTTCAGTATGTTATTTGGAGTCTATTGGAACCAACTTGTATTTTTGGTGAACATTAATATACCCTTATGAATAGTAATATTAATAGTAATATGACCCTAATGAATAGTAAATTTTATTATTATTTTATTTTATTAAGGCTTTAAGATAATGACATCTTTATTAATTTTTCAATGTGATATAAAAGCAGTTATAGTTTTTAAATAATTAATCTTTGAATTAAGTATGATTTTATTTAAAAAAAAATTAAAATTTTTTTAAAAAAAATTATTTTCAAAAAATGGACTTCATTTTAAAATTCTACACGTCGATAAATGGTTAGGGTGAATTTTTGTAATTTTTCTGAAACAGTTGATTTTTCGGTGAATAGTAAAAAATATAGTTTTTAGTTTTGGTGTGTTAATGACATCATTAATGATGTAATAATGTTTTCATAAATCTGTTCAACTTGTTTATAGTTAAATAAGATGTGAGGTGTCCCAAGTGGCTTATACCATGGGCAAGCCCATGGTTTTGCAAATACAACTCATGAGGTGTCCCTTGAAAATTATTAAAATATTCCCTTACTTTTCCTATAAATACCAACCCATTCTTTCATTAACTTCATTCCCAATTCCTCCTCAACGAAGCTATGGTATCCTTACCTTCCTAATAGTCCTAAAAAGGTTTCTTCAAGCCCCCAAGGTCCCAACCTTCATGTTCCATGGGTTACTCTACATGGTAATAAAATTCTCAATTTTTTTCTTTTTCCATTCTAGTAATCTTTTATGTGGTATAACATTCAAGTTTCTATGCCATGTTCTTATTTACTTCTTATTCTTGATCTACTCTATATTATGATTAATTTCTGTTTGGGTGACCCATGTCCCCTCTCTTTTTAATATTTTCTAAAACCATTTCGTGTAGTTGTTAGGCTGCCGTATTTTTGTAAGGGATTTCTCAATTATTATTTTATTTTGAGTTCCATTATTTTCTTATTCTTTCTTCATCACTTCTTACCCAAGAGGCATGAAATCTCAAGAAATAATGTCTATTCTAGATGTTCTCATGTTCATGGAAAATTCATAATCATTATTTTTCTCCTCTCCCACTTATTCAAGGAATAAAAACATTGTCCGAGATGTGTCGAATTACCGACATCTTGGATGTTGTGATTTCAATTTTCATTAAATCTTTCATGTCCTGTTATGAAACCATTTCTATGGTTGAAACAAGTTATAATATATTTATTATTTATCATCCATGGTTATGGATTTCTTTTTTAATCATGGTTTTAATTTATAAGACAAAATGAGGTCGTTAATACCAAAAAGCCACTAAAATGATCTAAATGAACATCATTAATGTTTTAACATATGAATCATCCTCATGTAAGAATTAAAAAATGATAAATGGTATAAATTATGGTAATTTAAATATGTAAATACTACTCCATTCCAATTTTTGAGTTTCACTTCCAATCGATAACAACATCCATCATGAACCAATCTTTGAAATCATGTAAATAACTCACCCAAAAACAGTGCAAGGAGCAAAATACTAAGAATTAAAGGGTGAAATGATGTTATTAAATGATCATATAAGATGTTATAAATATGAACATATTTCTTTAAAAAACTAATAATGTAGTGTCTCTAATGTTTCTGTGTTTTATTTTTAAATATTATATGGAATTATTACAAGACTAGGTGTAGAGACGACACATCATTCCAAGGCCTAGGGATCCTAGAATGGTGGTTAAATCTTCTTTTAAGTTAAATGAGTCGGAACTTGTGCGCGGTTGTGTCATTTTCCAAACAGATGCCCGAATTAAAAATCTAAGGGCACCGTTGCGTCTGGAATGACGACTTTACCTAAGAAAGGGTCTAACCTTAACCGACACGGGTCGAGGGAAAAAGATAATTTTGGAACGGTTTTAGTAAAATAAAAGTAAAAATAAATTCACAATGTTTGTTTTTATTTTATTCTTTTTATGGGAAAATTTGTTGCAGCACGGCGATGGGGTAGCCGTTTCATTAATAAATTCCACGTCATAATGACTTAGAAATGGAAAGATGGACTCATTAATACCGCAACATATTTTTAATGCCAAAACAAATTTCCATTTTTATTGGGATAATCTAACGTATATCATTGGTAGAATATTGAGAGGAATCTCTGGAGAAAACTCTCAGTGACGAATGATGACAAATCGAAGCTGCGAATCATTGTGCCAACGAGGTTGTAGGATCTCAACAATGACGGTAGCATGTCTCATTCGTCAGTGATCGATCCCAGTTGAGGTAGGGGTTTGTTATTTAAGTTCTTTTCCCCACTTATGATTTAAAAGAAGAACACAGATCAACCACGAACAAGTTGATCCGCGAATTCATATGTTCTCGCGGGAGGGTTTTATTGGGATAATTCAGGGAATTGATCCATGATGAATTGTTGTTATTTGATTCTGCTCCATTTAATCCTACTAAGAGGAGAAGATCAGCACCGTGATGAATGAAGATGAAGGTTCATTCCTCAATTTTTTCATTGGTTATTCCTCCCCCTTTTTCATTCACATGTTCTTCATGTTCTTTGTGGGGCAACAAACAATGGATCATTGCACATCCGTTCTGTGAGACAAAAATCCCAAATTAAAGATTCGACACCACAATGACCTTGCGGAGGTTTGATGACGATAGCGGACGACGAATCGGACCAGATCATGAAGGGTCTTTCTTCAAGAGTTCTTCGTGTGGGTGGATTTTTGCATGTTTTAGAAGTAGATTGGAGGTCTTAAAACAACGAAATCGGCATTGCGGTGTTAGATTGACCAAAACCTAGGATTTTCATGGAAATAAAATGGTCGGATCGATGATCTGGGTAGCATGGAGGCATGGCGGAGGAAGTCCACAGTTCTGGAAATTTCCAGAATACACAGTGTGTACTTTAGAAGAACATGTCATGTAGTACTGGCGGAAGGGGCTAGGGTTTCAGTGGTCAGATATGAATTACATGGTGTGTGACCCTGGTCACACGACGTGTTGGACTTTCACTGAAGCTCAACATGTATTTTTGGAAGTACACGGACACGGGATAGACTACACGGCTTCAGAAGACACAACATGTACTCTCTACGTGGCATGACAGAGGTGGCTATGAGGGACTCGGTGTGTATCCCAGGGATACGTGGACATGGGTTGGAGTACACAACCATGTACTCCATCACAGGGCTAGGTGAGGCCAATAAAGCGGGTCACCCCGTGTATCGATTACACAGGTTGGAGTACATGGGTTGATGACCATGTACGGGCACATGGCCAGCATACAGGAAGCCAACCCCTGTCAGTCGGACATGTTGTGTACACCATACTACATGTCATGTACTAACTATTCTACACGACCAGCCTTATGACACGAGTCATTGTACACAGGCAGTACCTGGGGCCAGACAACACGACTTGTAATTTTTCTACACGCTGTGTACTTTTTGGAAAACAGAATGATCCTCTTGTTCCCCATATCTTGGACATATTTCGTTTGGGTTAGTGATCCTTCTTCTTGTTCCCCTAAATTTCAGGCATCGTGTCCTTCTACAGGAGTATGATCCCTTTACCAGGACATTCTGTGATAGAGTCGGCATCCGCCCGAGAGGCCCGAAGTGAGATCCTCTATCCATTCCTAACCCTAGGTAGAGTCAGGCATTGACATGACCAACTCTACCAGGTGCTGATCCTCTACCTAGCTGGTGAATTACCTATATGGTGAATCTGGATGAGTCGTAGTATCCTCCATGGCCCTAGAAGTGATTCTCATCTGTGTATTGTGATCTTTCTCACTCAGGAGTGTGTCTCCCGCAATGATTGCTTCTATCTACAGTGATCTTCCCACTAAGGAGTGTGTCTCCAGTAATGAGTGTATCTACCTCTCGTGACATTTCCCGACGAACAGTACTTCTCAGATGGATGTCATCAGAGCTACCAGACTCATCGAGTGTGTTCTCCTGGAATGAGTACTTCCTGGAAATCTTTGAACTGAATCCCTAGCAGGGTTATGCGATTGTGTGACTTGTCTCTAGAATACGGGTCTGGGTTTTGGGTATATCTGGATTGTAATCTCCAATTATATGTTCTGTAGAAATATATTTTGTAGAGCTAACTATGCCTTTCCTTTGTGTACTTGCTTTGTGTTTTTCAGGGTCCTCTACTGAGTATTGTTATACTCAACCCTGCACGGGTTTTGCCTGCACGTGTCATGTCTTGTGCAGATGAGCAGCCTTTTGAAAGAGTCTAGGGAGGACTAGGACAGGACTGAGCTTTCTGAGTTCCCTACAGGCCGAGGCATTCTTTCGGCTACGAGTATCTGTCCCAGTACCTCTTTGTGTTTACAGGTTGGACATTGTAGTTTTTCAAACTCTTGTTTTTGGTGGGATTGTATTCTGGCTTAGTTCACTTGCAGTACTTTAATTTCCATCATACTCTACAGGTTGGGTTTATTTGTATGCATTCATTTTTTTCCTTAGTGGTTTTTACATTTTAGCATTTGTGGACTTGGAGATGTGTGTGTGTGTGTCTAGGTTCTTAGGCAATGCCTCCCATGTAGTAATATGCCTACTCGGTACTAGTCACCATCCCATGGCCTATCAGAGGCAGTCTTGGAGAGTCATAGCAAGGGCCCCACTAGGACAGATCGTGAAAAATAACACTCTTTTAACCATTATACAGGAGGTTTAAACAAGTTGGAAGTACAAAAAAAACCCGAGGTAAGGGAATTCTTAACCTGATTTCTAATATTTGGGTTAACCTTCTACTTCATTTTTTATGTGCTATTTAAATTTTTTGTGTGTTAGGTTCTGTTTATATTATGTTTTATTATGTTTATATATACATACTCCATCCACTCTATTAAGTCTCTCTTCAATTTTATGATATTTATAATGGGGTTTTCTTTTAAAATCCTCTTTTTAAATTATGTTTTACAAAATTATAATGTAATGTCTTTATGATATTATTCGTGTTGTATGGTTATGTTTTGGTTATTGGGCATTGTTTATGATGAAGGGTGGGACCTATATTTCCCTCCAATGCATTAGGTATGTGTAAGTAGGAGGTAGGTCGTATGGTTACTCCAAGTGTAACTGTGATGGTTACACAAATTGTAAGGTTGCCGTGAGGGTTAAAAATTATAAGGTACCTGAGAGGGTTATAAGATTATGTAAGTAATTCCCCAAGATACCTTTATGTTTATACTTATTTTCTTATGTATTGTGAAAATCTCATGGTTCAAAAAGTAAGTATATATATATATATATATATACAGGTGATAAGTATGTCTTTTGAAATTATTTCATACAACTAATGTGTTCTTTCCTTCATTTTCATACCTTACAAATCTTTGGTTCTCATCCCAAGTTTTTAAATGAATTTCATATGTTAATGGATGTGTAAGACAAAGAAGGAAGCCATGTTAAATGTAGAAGAATTTTCAAGGAGTCATGTTTAAGTTTTAATGTTTTATATTTTTTAAAAAATGGAAACTGTTTTTATGGAATCCACTATGTAATACTGTGTAATGTTATGAATGTTTTGTCCTAATTCTCAAAATCTCTAAACATGAAAATATCATCAATTAAAAAGGATGTGTTTTCTTGACTAAATTCAAGATTATGTATGCAATAAGGCTGGGAACTTATAGTATGAGTTGGAAATGAATAGAAAATTATCAATATGATTCCTCAAGAATCTATTTAAAGATCATTAGGGATAATAATCCCAATGGTGGGGAGGTTATAATGACCTATAACTCTTCATTTTTTCCCTTTAATTTCGGTTGTTTGCCTCCTTAAATGTAATATAAAGCGAAAAAGGATCTTGAGGAGTTGGGGGATATTTAGAAGATGAAGAATAAGATATAAGGAGGACGTATACCAAGGTGTTACAGAATCATTGAGTACCTGATGTAATAACCTGGGGTAATTAGTATCTCCAAGTGGTGGTGGGTCCACTACCAGGCCCACTGGCTACCTAGTGGATTCTGATAGGGAACCAAGTAGACCTAAGGTTGTTTTTCAAACATGGGGGTATATTTATATTTCCACCCCTAAAAATAATAACCCTAATGGATTTTATCTTATTAATGACTACAAGAATCTCACTAAAGATTCCAATATTCTCTTTATCATTCATGGAAGATCTAACCTCTATCTTTGGTCAAAATGATTTTCCAACCTTAAAAGCACATCTTCACCAAGGTAGGGGTGTCATACTCATTTAAAATTCTTATTCTTCCAATTTCTTAATGTAATCATGTGTAAATATCTCATTCCCTAATATATGTTTTTTATATTCATCAAATACTTTATTTTTATTAATTTCTAGCTATTAAAATTGTTTTATCTTAGTAAATGCGAAGGCAATACCCTATTTTTAACTTACGAAATCCCCTTTATTTTGTAGTAATTGTTTAATCCCTTATTTTTTCACTTATCCTTTTTTATTAATAAATTCAAGTGGTGGTATACTCACATCCCATAAACCTTAAACGGAAAAATATTCATTTAATTTTGTAAGTGTATTCCATTCTTTCTCTCATACTAATATAGAGTTGGTTTGGAAATTGTACATGGATAATTAAAATTAATTTGTTTTTTCTTGGAAAATTTATAGTGGTTTAGATGAGTTAAGGTCATACTAGTTATTTTTTCATGCCTTATTTAATATTTATATATCATGTAAAATGTTTTTGACCTTATTAAGTGACTCAATTATTTAATTCTTCTAAATGTTAAATTTAATTAGATATAAAAAATCATATGTTGTTTTATATTATGTCTACATAAATAATTTTGGTTGTTTACCCATTCCATATTTTTTATACATGTTATATAGATTATTATGTGATTGGTTTTTTTTGTTCCATATATTGGAATGGATATATTGTTATATATTACAATATGAATGTAACCACATGTTAACGAATAAGTGGAATGTCTTGGATGGGCATGAAATACCCAAAATAAGTATTAGCATTGGAGAGCAGTGCCCATACATGGTATTCCCAATTTTCCTCTCCTAATAGTATGGGTAATAATATTTCCAAACAATGAATTCATGTATCTCATTCATGGGATGGGCATAAAAATTTGATTTCGTATTTGGTATTTTATTCATATAGCTCATCTCAGACTCTAGGGTGAGGATCAATGTTATTTCACATGGTATGGATTCTCCCCCTGTAAGGATTTTTTTTATTATATCTTATGTTGTAATTGATATCCTTCTTATACATGTTGGCTAAAAATATACTACTTATCTATATTTTCATTATTATCTTATAAACTCTATCTTATTATAGGTTATAAGGGGAGGGTTGTTGGCTTCTTACTGGGTATATTATACTCACACTCTGTATGTTCCTTGTTTGTGATGAGTGTACATTATAATGAATTTTATCTCACTAGGGGTTAGGCACTAGAATAGTATCAAAGATAGAAAAAGAGTACAAAACTCAAGAGCACTCATTTTTAGTTTTTATCTAATGGTTTAGGAATGGACATAGGGGTTGTCCTTGGGTATTCATGAGGGTTATTCCAACTATGTGACACCTTATTTTAGCACTTTAGTCCATATTTGTCCATCATATTATTATCTATGTAATTTTGGACACTTTTTAAATTATTTAAACTATATTATTGTGACCAAGACTTTATTTATCAAGGATTAACGTACATATATTATTTAAATTTTTATATCATTTAGGTGTCCCAATGTACATGTATCTGAACTAAATAAATGGATGTGTGTGTGTGGGTGTATGTCAATATGACCTCAATAAATTTCATGTCAAATCTTGAGTATAAAAATTTAACATTTAAGTAAATGACCTAATAGGAGAAACCATAACATATATTTTAGTATTAAAATCCTTGGTGTTTATGTTAGCCTCTAATGATTGAAAGGTGCACATGATGCATTTTTTTAGCCGGGTCTGATATCGCTGGGATACTTCGGTCATGGTCATTACATTCACCCATAATCCTCTATAAGAAACTCAAATATCAAAGTATAATAAACCTAAAAATATATATATGGTCCACGTCTCACATCCCTATCAATCCATTTCATATATGGAATTCCATGGAAACAATTCAATGCCCCTAGTCATTATTGCACAACTTCCGGGGTTAGACACTTTCCAGAACCACTACCCAATGAATTACCCACATGTTAGTACTTTACCCATGTTGTTTATAGTTATCTCTCACAACCCACATTCTTGAAGATGAGGGAAGGGGAAGAAAAGTTCCATATCCTTCTTTCTTCAAGATGAAGGATAGATAATGACAATCGAGACCCGCCTTCAATAGGACCAAGAGTGGAGACTAGAACTATGGGTATAGAATCTCACACAATATTGAAGGAATTACATTTTTAACAAAAACTGGATCAAGATATAAGATGGTAAAAATCCTGAAAAAACCAAACATTTATAAAAAAGAAACCAAGATCCAACCTATGCATGATTTAAATGCAAACTGTGAAAAATTTATAACCAAAGTACTAAATCGAGTACCAAAAGAAAGACCCTAAGCATCAGCACAACAACTATCTCAACACGCAAGCTAGTAAAGTCCATCATGCTCATAAATTTCCTCCTGGAAACTTGAGAATAGTTTTATAGATATAGGGTTAGTATACAATTATACCAAGTAGGAAACACTAAAGTTACCCATGCACATGTGGGGGAAACCTACTAATGCGCCTGTAAGAAAATAGTAGAACCTCAAATCACCTACCAAGGAATAAAAACCATCCCAAACTCACCAAGTAAAAATAACCAAATAATGAAAGTCAAGTAAAGTATTAGTATAAGCACCTCTACATTTGGGTACCCCTCACCATTTTCCCACTTGTTAAATGCTCATTCCTAATAGATAATTTAATAAAACTACCACTCTTCCATGAGACGGTCTCACTACCGTAACCTACCCACACACACCGAGGCCTCAAATCACACACAAACCCCACTGAATAATACACCACACATCTCACACGCAAACACCTGGGCCTCATCCCAAAGACACTTTGGAAAACAGTCATTGCCCACAAGCACCTAGTCCCCTCATCCACAACAAACCAACCCAAAGGATCATGGACTATGGTAAGACTGATGCCATTAATTCCTCCCCAAATACACTCGAGCATTAAGAACTTGGAAGAGGGTGTGAGGAAGAAAGGTAGTAACCAGGCATCCATCCTCCCACCGAGATGATGAGAATGAAACCCTCCCACATGAAATGGTGATATTTGAAACATGGTTATCAAAAAGGGTGGTGTGCTTATAGAAAATCCCAAGGAACTACAATTTCTACATATAGGTATGAAAACACTCATCCTAACCTACAGGTCCCAAAAAAAAAACCAGCCCACTAGAACCACTTTTCCTATTAACACTATATACACATACACACAAACAACCACTACCAAAGCATAAAGACAACCCCATTTTCATTCAACCATTTCTATTTATTTATTAAGGGGTTCAATTTAAGGTTCCATCACTACCTGAGGAAACTTCCAAGAACAACATCTATGACTTCCATAGAAGGCGAAGAGCCTGATTAACCAAAAAGACATCATCCAACCCACTTAGTTCTTCATTACTTCTAACATTAAACAAGGGAAGAGGGACCAAGGTAAAGCATTTCCATTTTAATACCCATTCATAAGAAACAAAGAACAACCAACCTGTATTTCCACTGCACAACCACTTTTTTTCTTAACACCCATTCAACCACTTCCAACTATCATTATTCAAGGTTATACCACTCAATCACTCCCACACAACCAAACCTGGAAACCACACTACACAATAAAACCTCACTCGACACTCCTATTTACATGATTTCATGGCACAACCCAAAATTGCAGCCCCACATCCCAAAAATTTCCCAAATGTAGTCCCACTGCATAATAAGTTCATAACCACTTTGTAGTCCCACTTCCCAACGTCTATTTATGGACACAACCCAAAACAATGGTAGTCCCACTTCCTACAAACTCATTCATTCCACAATAAATCAGTCTATCAACCTGAGATTCCAACACACCACCAATTCCACCCAACACACCAAGCCCACAACAACTACCATTAAACCACATCCCCTATTCACTCACATACCACACCCTTCTCACATAACTAACACCCCTGCCCACCCCTATACCCATATCTATGCTCCCAAAAATAGCAATATACAACCCACACAATGTCAAAAAACCCAAAAAAACATAGCACATATCCATACCTATCAAATAGGATGGATTCTAATTTGGTAAACATTTTTCTTTAATTTACTTTGATAAAAAAATCTGATCAGATAAGGGTTTTCATCATAGGGAATTTATTTAATTTAACTGGGTATATGTGATTAGTCATATTAGTATTTACAATAATTGTTCATAAGGAAACAATAACAGTTATAAAGAATCACCCATGCATAGATAAAGACCACCAATGATCATAATTTTCAAGAGGATTTATAGGCTCAACAGATCACATCATCAACCAGGATAACAAATATAATAGGTGATCGTCATCAAACAACTCATAGCATGTTATTTCATTGACCCCATTATATTTTGATCATATTCTATTCCCCTCATTTATTACTTGTTAGGAAAAGGATTGAATTATTCTTCAAGAATAAACTTTAGTAAACTCACCCAACATGATACACAAAAGGGATAGGCATAATAATCCCTACCTAAAATAATAGGAAACTGATGCTCATATTTAATTCAAGAATAGGGGATCACACGAGCAACATGAAACCTGAATAAAAATGAGAAGGAGGGGGATCTAGCGTAGGTGCACAAGTCATTTATATATGAACAATTTAGGTTCACCAAGAGGGAATGAAAAACACCCTGGGGGAAGATCCCAGCTATGAATATCCAGATACTATATTAAGGGGAAAATGGTTTCAAAATCCATTAACATGGGATCATGGTCAAGATCATGTTGTTTGAATATCTCAAGGTCCCCATAGCATTAGGCTATTAAATATATACTTAATATTATTTGAAATGACCTAAACAAGTCTTTAAACATGGATAACATAAAATAAAATGTAAGAGGGGAGAAACTAGAAAACTAGGAAAAACTAGAAAAATTGGAAATGAGTCACTGATGGGTGAGTCACTGATGCTGAACCACTGACGGGTGAGCTACCGATGAAACCTAATGATGTTGAGACACTAATGTTGAGCTACTGATTCCAGAACACATCAATTCCAAAACCTCTGACTCAACGATGTCGACGCACTTGTCTCACCGATGGAGATGCTCTTGACTCACCGATGCTGATGACCCTAAATCATGAATGCAAATACCCCTGAATCACCAATACGGACGCCCCTAACTCACCGATGACGATTCCCCTAACTCACCGATGTTGACTCCCCTAACTCACCAATACCGATTCCCCTAACACACCGATGTCGAGCTACCGAGAGTGAGTCACCCATGAAAATACTATAAATTTAGAAAACTATTGAAACGAGCTACTGTTTCCCTCCAAAACACCCTAAACACTGTATTTTCAAAATGTAATGGCCTGGGGAAATCTAGTCCATTATATTATATACCACTAAAACTATTCTTTTCCTTGAAAATTTCAAACCAAACCCAGGAAAAGAGATATCTGAACAACCAACCCTTAAGATACCTATCGGGAACAACCCACCCATGTGTTGTTCAAAATATGGAGTCAAAACCTTGACATCCAAGAACACCCCTTTGATATATATCTCCTAAAAAATTTAGAAACACCAAGTCCCCACTACCCTAAACAACCACACAAATACCAAAGTCACACCGTCTAGACACATGGATTAGGGAGTTACTTCTTCCATATCAAGATAATATTCGCTTTGGGTGGCACTGACTCACCCACACATGTTCAATCACATACAAATTAATGTTTCTCAATTAGGGATTCAGTCCTCCCCTCTCCACATGTCGGGAAATTACACACAAAAATGATAATAATGGAACAACGCACCTGATAATGAAAAAAGTCAAGCATTACATCTTAAAACGAAGCACAAAAGTAAAACACAGAAACAAAACTTATAATATATATGGTTACTAGGCACACATAGGTGCCTCCTGCTCGCATCCACTCTCATCAAGGACACATTGCCTCTATAACACACAAACCAAAGGAATTTTCCATCCATGCAGCACCTTCTCATTATAATCCTTGATTCTTATTGGCCACTCCACAAACATCGCGTCGTCCTAGATTTTCAACTCTCCCCAGTCAATGATGTGGGATTCATTGTGTAGATACCAACAGAGTTGAGAGACATGGAAGACATCATTGATCCTATCTAACTATGGTGGAAACAATAAATGATATGCCACATTGACAACTCATCCCAACACCTCAAAAGGTCTGATGAACCTGGGAGAAATCTTTCTCCCACTGCCAAACCTCTATTTCACATGTCGAGGGAGAACCTTTAAGAACACATGGTCCCCAACATTTAACTCAAAAGGACTCCTCCTATGATTAGCATATAAGTTTTGTTGGTCCTGTGCAACCATCATCCTCTCATGGACAAGATACACCTTCACTATCATTCCCTACACCATGTCCAGACCAAGAATGGTTATCTCCCCAACTTCCGTCTGGCACAAGGTTGAATGACATGACCTCCCATATAGATCTTTGAATGGAGCCATACCAATGGAAGAGTGATAAATATTATTTTCATAAAACTATAACAAGGGAAAATGTCACACCCATGCCCCACTAAAGTCTATAACACATGATCGTAACATGTCCTCCAACGTATGGATGGTCCTCTCTGTCAGCCCATACGTTTGCGAGTAGAAAGCAGTGTTGTGGCGTAATTGGGTGCCAAAGGAATGTTCAAATCCCTTATAGACCTGTGATGTAAAACATGCATCCCAATCTGAGACAGTAGATCTTGGAACTCCATTTAGTCCTGCCACCTCATCCACATACCTTTGTGCTAAGGCATCCACTATGCTCAACTCCATGATCACTAAAAAGTGGGCTGACTTCATCAACTGCTCCCCTAATACACAAAAATCATCACATCCTTCCTGAGTGCTGGGTAATCCTATGAAGATATCCATCAAGATGTCACCCCACTTCAATCAGGAATGTATAAGGGACACAATAGTCTTCCGGGAACACGATTCATATCATTCACCTACTAACACACTAGGGAACTTTCCACAAACTCCACTATTTCCCGCTTCACCCTAGGCCAGCAATACTATTCTCCCAAGCCTCGGTACATCTTAGAGACTACTAGATGAACCTATATGGGTGATCTATGGAACTCATATAAAACTTCCTCACACATTTCCATTGGAAAAAATAGCTTCCCATGGAACAACATCTGATTCTGACTATCCTCCAACCATCCCTCCAGAGCATCACCCTCGAAAGCATGATCACACATCACTTTATTCACTAAGTCCCCCACCTTTCACATTATGTAATACAAAACTATCATCTAAAACATATAGCCTATGTCATTATCCACTCTTATATCCATATGTATTGTGGCCGACTCCTCCATCACCTTCCAAGAATCCATGGATTCCTGAAAAACTTCCTTCTATAACTTTTAGCTTAAGGAATCAACCACCACATTCACCTTTCATAAGGTGTAAGAGATCCCTAAGTCATAGTCCTGGAGATAATTTATCCAACTTTGATGCTATATATTTAGATATCACTAGGATAAGATATACCTTAAGCTCTTATTATCCATGAAGACCAAAAAGTGCTCCCCGGTGAGGAAATTTAACGACAACTTCAGTGAAAACATGACTGCTTCTTGCTCCAGATCAAGGGTGGCATAGTTATGTTCATATGAAAGTAACTACCTAGACCCATAAGTGATCACTCCCCACTACTACATCAGCACACATCCCTAACCTAGACCAGAAGCGTCACAAAACACCTCAAGAATCACCCCTTCCTCTAGAAACCTAAGCACTGTGGAAATGAACCAATTCCCATTCAGGTAGCTAAATCCTGCCTGACACTACTCACCCCACACAAAGGCCTTGTCTTTTCAGATCAAAGATGTCAATGGAGCCACAACCCAAGAGAATTTAGGTACAAAACTCTTGTAATAGCCTTCTAGAAGCAGGAATTAGAAAACCTCTACCACATTCTAGGGTGTTTTTAAAGAAAAAACTTCCTTAACCTTTGATAGTTCCACTGATATCCCTTGATTACACACCACATGTCCAAGGAAGTGCACCTCTTGCATCCAGAACTTACACATGGAAAACATCCCATAGAGATGGTGGTGCTAGAGGACATCCAAGACTCTTCATAGGTGCTCAGCGTGCTCCTCCTCTGACATTGAGTAAACTAGAATATCATCGATGAACACAATGATGAAATAGTCTAGTAACTTGTTGAAGATATAGTTCATGAGCCCCATGAACACTTCTAGTGCATTTGTAACGCTGAAGGGATTGACCATGAACTCTAAGTGATCGTACCTTCATGTAAAATCAATCTTCAGAATGTCACCATACTTCACCCTCAGCTAGTGATATACACACTATAGATTGATCTTAGTGAACCAACTAGCTCCCCTCAGTTGGTCAAAAAGATAATTTATCTCCGGATGGGGGTAATGGTTCTTGACAATTACCTAGTTCATCCTCTGGTAGTCTATGCACAACCTTAGACCACCATATTCCTTCTTTAAGAAAAAAACCAGAGCACCCCACGAAGACACACTAGGCTGGAGAAAACCCTTATTCATTGGGTTGTCAACCTAAACTCAAAACTCTCACAACTCATAAGGTTCCATCTGATAGGGATCCATCAAAATCAGATGGCTACCGAGTTGTAAGTCTATTCCAAACTCAACATCACATCAAGGGGGTAGTGTCCTAAACGCCTTTGGTAATACATCTAGGAACTCTCTAAAAACCCCTAGAAACTGTACCATCTTTGTTTCCACTAATCCAAATGAAATATTGGCCGTTAAAGATAGAAAAGGATCCAAATACCGACTGCCCAACTCACAACCATGTTCACTAATGAAATCTACACAATGGCCATCCACATCATAAAACACGACTCTTCTTCGAAATCAGTCGATAACAACATGCATAGAAAAAAACTAGTATATTCCTATGATGACATCATATAATTGAATTTTTATTAGATGAATATCCCCACTAGGATAATGTGGCCCCAACATTAGTCTACATCCCCAAAAAACACCAAACAAACTATTCTGACCTCCAACTAGTGTACTCAACACCAAGGGCATAGGAAACATCTCGAAGTCTAGTCCTAGAGCATGGACTAGACCAGTTGCAACAAAGGATTTTAAGGATCCTAAATAAAAAAAGTTCAAGCAAGAGTCTTAAACAAACTGATCATAACTCGAACAACCTCTGGCCCTACTGGGATTGTTAACTTAGTGGCATGAAACTTCCAACACACATCCCCTCTACAACTCTATTTTTGACCACCTCCTCGACCACTACCTATTCAAGTTCCTTAAGGATCACCCTATGGTAGTCATACTCCAGCACTGTCTACCCTCAGTGGAGTGGGATCCCACTTCCCCTATAGCTGGAAAGGCCATACAGACAACTACTACTGCTGGGGTGGGCGCTGTACCTACCCACCCGCACCATACTGAGCTCGAACTGGGCATTGGTTCTGAATATGTACATGGCCTCCACAGAAAAAGCACCTCTGTTCCAGAATATTAGGGAAAGGGAAAGGACCAGGAGATTGGAACTTGAAATGCTAAGTCATACTTCATGCTGGATGAAAACTGGAGGGTCTTGATGCTGGAGACCTACTTCTAATTTCCTACCCCTTCAATGAACTCATCTGGTTCCCCTCCTCATAGTTCACCTCCATATGAGTGAATCCTCTCCACTAATTTGGACTAATTATAAACATATATGTATATCGGTAGAGTAAGTGGAGTGACGACATACTGAATAGAAGGTCGGAGTGCCTCCTCTAAGGGTCCCGCCCATGACTCCTCATCCAGAAAGAGATCTGGTATGAAGAGAAGGACATCATTAAACAGAATCCCCAGTTCACCCACTAACATACTCCCCTATTAGAGGGGGAGTAGCTCTAGCCACTTCTTATCCTTCATCATCATGGAAAGAAACTATTCCTGGAACTCTTTATCAAAGTCATCCTCAGATACATCTGACTCCTTCCTTTCCACGAGGTAAAGCATCCACCAATGAATATCTTCTCCTCGCATATATATCACTGCAAGAGGAACCTAGTACTCTATTGAAGCATAGATCAAGGTAAACGTGATTGTCAGCTTCTCAAGAAATCCCTCCATCTATGTTTCTAAAACACTGCTTTCGTACTTCCACATGGTTTTCTACCAGAAAGCACAAAGTTTTTCTTGACACACATCATATTTATAATATTGATTGGCTCTCCAATTATCAACTAGGTCTACCTGTTGGGCCTCTACTGCTCATACCACATGTGGGTGACGTCCAGGTGCTATAGCTGAAAAAAGTATAAAAGGATCTCCTAATCTCGGGTAGTAAGGAAATTTCCTTTCAAGATTTATTTTAACATTTTTTTAAATTAAATTTCCAAAACACCCAAGACAAAAAAGAACACAAGAAATTATGATGCATGTGACTTTATGAGGGTCTCTACCCTAAAATCAATTTAGCCTCAATTGGTCATTTAGTAGGCCCAGAGTCCTTGCATTAGATCATGAGGGGACCTAAAATTCCTTTTCCTAGCCAGTATTCCCTTGAACATTTCACACACCAAGGTTTCCAAGAATTGTTTCCCTACCATCTGATATAGTCCACACTATTCCTAACCTCGAACTCCATCCTATCTCTCTACCATCATCCTTTGATACAATTATTTCATGACCTCCCCTCTCCAAGATGAGGGAAGGGAAAGAAAATTTACACTCCCTTCTTTCTTCAAGACGAGGGATAGATAATGACCCACCTTCAATAGGCCCCAAAGTGATGATTAGAACCAAGGGTATAGAATCTCACACAAAATGGAAGGAATTACCAATTTTAATGAAAACAAATATCAGTAGATAAGATGGTAAAAATCCCAAAAACACCAAACATTTATATAAAGGAAACCAATACCCAACCCATGCATGATTTAAACATAAACTACGCCAAAAGTAAACACAAAGTACTAAAGCAAGTACCAAAAGAAAGAGACTAAGTAGTATCACAACAACTATCCAAAATCCTAAGCCAGTAAAGTGCATCACAGACCTCAAAGTCCTCCTAGAAATCAAAAAATGGTTTTACATATGTTGGGTGAGTATATAAGTATACCCAGTAGGAAAAATAAATCCACCTGTGCACAAGTGGGGGAAACATACTAATGTCGCTATGAGAAAATAGTAGAACCCCAAATCACTTACGAAGGAGTAATAACCATCCAATCCTCACCAAGTAACACTCACCAAATAAAGAAAGTCATGTAAAGTGGTAGTATAAGCACATCGACATTTGTGTACCCTGCATAACATTCCCATTGGTTAACTGTTCATTCCTGACAGCTAACATCCTCACGCTGCCACTCTTCCAGAATGAAGTCCCATTTCCACAACCTACCCGCACAAACCTGGGCCTTAAAAAACACAAAAATCCAACCTAAAAACATCTATCCAAAACTGCACTATACATATTGCCCGCAGACACCTGGGGCTTATCTTGAAGACACTTGGTAAAACAATCCTGACCCGAAAACACCTAGGACACTCATCCACAACAAACCACCCTAAAGGATCTTGGAATATGGTAATTGTTAGTCCATTACAGCCTTCTTGGATATTCTCAAGTGGTAAGAAATTGAAATATGGTGAGAGGAAGAATGTCGATAACTATCCATCCATCCTACCATCAGCATGTTGGGAAAGACACCCCCACCATAAAATGGGGGTGTTCGACACATGGTTCTCAAAAATTGCGGGGTGCATATAGAAAATAAAAATGAATGAAAATTTATACATATAGGTAAGGAAACTCTCATCCCAACATACAGGTCCCAAAATGAGCAACCAGCCCATCAGAACCACTTTTGAAGCTACCCCCATATGCACAACCACATGAACAGTCACTGACAAAGCGTAAACCCATCCCCAATTTCATTCAACCATTTCCATTTATTTATTAAGGGTTCACTTTAATAGTTATAGAAATACCTAGGGAAACTACCAAGAAAAACATCTCTGACTACCTCAGAAGGTGTAGAGAATGATTATCCAAACACATAGCAACCAACCCCCTTTATTCTTTGGTACAACCAAAATTGATCAAGGGAAGAGGGACCAAGGTAATGAATTTCCATTTTGACACCAATTCATAAAAAACCTGAGAACAACCAACTTGTAGTCCCACTACACCCCCCCCCCCCAATTTTTCCACCCATTATACCACTACCAACTATCATTATTCAAGGTTAAACGACAAAATCATTCCCTCACAACCAAACTCAGTAGCCCTGCTGCACAACACCACCACACCCGACATGCCTATTAACATGAAGTCACGACACAACCCAAACCTGTAGCCCCACTACCCAAAAATTTCCTAGATAAAGTCCCACTAAATTACAATTCCAAAACATCATTACAGTCCCACTTCCCAACATCGCTTGATGGCCAAAACACCTGAAAAGCCTGTCCCACTGCCTACAAGTCCATCCATTCCATAATCAACCAGTCTCTCAACCTGAGATTCCAATACACCACTTGTAACTCACCACACACCAATCCCACAATAAATACTATTAAACCACAGCCCCACTGCACACACAAAACAACACCCTTCTCATGAACCAACTCCCCTGCCCACCCATGCACCCATAATTCTGATCCCAACAGCCGCACTGCACAACCCACAAAAAGTCACAAAACCCAACAGAACATAGAACATAGCCACACATATCAAACAGGATGGATTCAAATTTTGTAAACACTATTCTTTATTCCACTTTTATAATCATGGGTGATCACACAAGGGTTTTCATCCTGGTGTGTCTATTTCATTTAACAGGGTATATGTGATTAGTAAGATTAGTATTTACAGAAATTGTTCATAAGGAAAAAACAACTGTTATAAAAATTAAACCATGTGCAGACAAAGACATAAAATGACCATGATTTTTAGAAATATTTATAGCAACAACAGGTCACATAATCAATGAGGATAATAAATAAAACAAGCAATCAAAATCAAACCAATCCCATCCCATTAATTCATTTACCCCATTATCTTTTGATCACATTACCTTCCACTCATTTGATAATTTTTAGGAAAAGGATTAATATGTTATACATGAATAAACATTAGTGTAATCACCCTACATGATACACAAAAGAGATAGGTAGAATAATCTCTACCAGAAACAACAGGCAACTAAATCTCCTCTTTGTGCCAAGAAAAGGGGATCACGTGAGAAGAAGGAAACCCTGAGAAAACTAAATAAGGAGGGGGCTCTATCATAGGCGCATGCCTCATATAGATAGGAAAAAATTAGGTACATCATGATGGAATGGAAAACAAACTGGTAATGGAATATCTTGGCTTTGAAGAGCCATATCCTATATTATAGGAAGAATAGTTTAAAAATCCATTAACATGGGAACATGGTCAAGATCACATAGTTTTAATATCTAAAGGTACTTGGAGAACTAGTATATTAATTATATACTTAATATACTTGTAAAATCTATAAATAAGGCTTTAAAGTTAGTTTACGTCCAATAAATCTTAAGAGGGGTGAAACTGAAAAACTGGGAAAAACTGGAAAAATAAGAAATGAGTCACCGATGGGTGAGTCACTGAAACTGAGCCACTTAAGAGTGATATTTTGACACAACCTAATGATTTTGATCCACCAATGATGATCTACCGATGCAAAAACTCATTGATGTCAGGACTCAATGATGCGGATTCCCCTGACTCACCAATGTGAATGCCCCTGAATCATGAATGTCAATGCCCCTGACTCACCAATGTCGATGCCCCTGACTCACCAATTCTGATTCCCCTAACTCAAAGAAGTTGATGCACCTAACTCACCGATGTCGAGCTACCGACAGCGGGTCACTAATGGAAAAACTTGAAATTTGGAAAACTCTTCTAATGAGCTATCGTTGCCTCCCAGAACCCCCTAATCACTAGATTTTCACAAGGGAATGTCCTAGGGAAATCGAGTCATTACATTATCCAAACACACTTATTGTTCACTTTATGTACCAATACCCTCATGTGGGTTTTCAATAAAAAAAATAATGATTCCCACTAGAGATGTATTCTTTGACACCTTTAAGTCCCAACAAAATACTCAATGTACCCAACCCACTCCTAGAAGGTTCTACCCTATCTCCTTATACTATTTAAACTCTCATGGTTCCAAAATGTTCATCCAAAATAAGAAACCCTAATTATTTTTATGCAAGAACAAGCATACATAACATATGGTTATTTATTAAAGGGACCACAACTTTGATATCCATGTTACCACTCCTTTATCCATGTTATTCCTAAATTGGCCCAAATTGAACTAAGAATATTTATTTTTTACAGGCACCAATTTCATATAAAAAGATGTGATTAATTAATTATTAACATTTATAATTAAATTTTCAGTTAAATTTAACATTTTATAAACTTCAATAACTCACTAAGCCTCGTAGTGATTCCAAAACCATGAGGAGCTGTGTTAAAAATGACTAAGTTGTGCCTCTTACAACCATGCTAGAAAAATCACCATAAATCAAGGCCCAATCAGTCAATAATTTGAAAACCAATTTGGTTAAATGCTTAAAAATCACTAGGTGATTTCCCTTCCTAAAAAAAGTGAACAATTGGTTGTGTTATTCCTCCTTGGACATCCTCTAACCATTTCACCATTAAGCCATCATGTATTAATTAATTTTATAATTCCTTAATAAAATCATTCATAAATCCCTATATACAATACTATTTAATTATAGGAAAGGGAGATGAAGAATAAATGATAAAAATTTAGGGGATAAACATACCTCAAATCACTATGGGTATGTCTCAAGAACCACCCCTGACCATCTGTATTCAATGGAGATATGGTAGGGGAGAGATTTCTAAATGACTCTCTACTGATCCCCCCAACCAATTTAAAATTATAGGGGGTTAACCATAAAATTATGTTTATTCCCCCTCTATTTCAAAAATGGTTTTGAGCCTTTTGGGTAACCTATCTGAATATATCATCTACCTGATGCCGCATTGGCTACCTCTGTATAATCCCATGGATTAGTCGATGAAATATGGGGTACTTCCCCTAGAGTAGTAATTGGGTATCAAGATTCCATACACCAAATTCCTCATGGTTTGCTTATATATATATGAGTAATGTTTCCACCCTAACACTAATATGCTCATCCATCATCACTCAACTCTCATATGTGTGCATAACTAACATTGAATAAATTTTATATCCTTGGAAACTCAATTCAAAACATCAGTTCAAAACTACACCAACTCATAATAGATAAAATTTAAAATCTCCTCTCAAATCCCCATAAAATAATGATAGGGGACATTAAAAAATCTCCCCAATTGGGTTGTTCATCCCTAATAAGTAGAAATAATTATCTATAGATTCTAAATTCATCTATCAAAATATAATACAACAACAATCATTGGATTATATACCTAATATAGTCATACCAATTTAAACTCATTTATTCAATTAGTTTTTTTTTCTAAAAATCCCACTCCAAAACTTCACCCTTATTAAATTTCACTATAATTATATTCTTAATGTCACTACCATCTAATTATATCTAACATCACATTAAAATTATTTTTAGGACCTATGACCACCCTGCTTTTTATTACACAATTAAAAATAATTTATTACATAAACTTCACTTGATACAACATAGAATATCAAGAGTTCTAGTGTCTTTGGGGCTTAGGATCATTACATAACAACTTAAATTATGAAATAAAATATCTTTATTGAAAACTTCCTTTACATGACCACTACATTCCCTTGTACTTAACATTGCATGGGATAACCTGAGGACATGCTTAAAGAAAGGGTGAGCTATAGAGCCCAGTAAGGGAATAATCATGGAATAACATGAGAAATATAATAAATATTGGAAAATAGTAATAAAAATATATCACAAGAGAATCATAAACATAAAGTCATGATAAAGCATTATAATCATTACATTGAAATGTGGCAACAACACTTAACATGGAATTAGCATGAGCCAAGGCTCATTGCACAAGAAGCATGAGTAAACCCTCATTGCACATGAATCATGAGTAAAACCTTGTTGAACTTGAATTATAATGAGTAAACACCCATTTAACATGACTTATCATGATACTATACTTCACCCAAATGTATTGGAGCGCTATCAGGGCGCACCCTTCTTAAAAATTTCATTTCAAGAAAAAGTGTGCCAAATGGATCATAAAACATTGAATCATTCAACGTAATTATTTATTAAAGATAAAAAAATGTGTAATAAATACATGAAACTCTTTAAATAATATGTAAATGTACATAAAGTTGAATACCCTTGATAGATAATGGGCATGGTATTCACTACACAATGACTTTGGCTTGGAAAAGCATGGTTCAATTTCGGCAGCATAACGGTGTGACATTAGAACTCATAAAAATGGTAAATGAGATAGAAAGGAGTGTCTCAACATATTTACATGACATGGATAGTAAGGGGGTCATATATATACATTTCCCAACAACTGTAATGGAATTTTGATTCCTGATACAAAAGAATTTCTTGAATATAATTGAGGAGAGAGAGGTTCCTTTCGGAATTTTGACATAGTAATAGATGTAAATGGGAGGAATTTAATGAGAGAGAAAGGGTTATCCCAAAATTAAAACATAAAGAGGGAAGTATGTGGGAGGTTAGAAACCACACCCAAACATTTATAATTGAAATTAAAAGGGAATAACAATTTAAAGAAAATTGGACAAAAATGAGAAGGAAGAAAAAACCCTTACTTGGATGTGTGCTTCCAACAGATTGAGAGAGGCTTGAGAGAGGATTCTAGGGAGATTGGGGAAACTTGGGAGGATTCTATATAGATTAGGTAAGAGGTTGGATGAATTCCAAAGGCTATTAGTGAGGAGGAAGTGGGAGCTTCGGTGGGTTTATATAGGAAAGGTGAGAGAATTCTTTATTATTTAGGTTTGGGACACCTCACATTAAACTAATCCAAACCACAAACCAGCACATGGTTTTTCCCCATGGTTTTTGGAAAAGGGAATTGGAAAAAAATATTTTATAATTCCAATGTCCTAACTTCTTAAAATAATGGGGTTTCTTATGTGGATGTGAGTCACACTCTCAAGGAAAACAATTTAAAAAGAAAAAATGTTTAATAAGTATGGAAGGGTCCACTAATGCTTTGTAAAATAAATCCAACAAACCCAAAATCACATAATTTTAATGGTAAAACATATATTGGCCGATTATAAAGTTTATAGTATTTTATTACATCACTATTGGGTCATTATGATCTCATAAAACACATTATATATTTAAACAGTATTTAATTTTTACCCAAAAATTTGACTGTCATAGAAAATTATGAAAAATTAACCATTGGATTATTTCAAAGTCTTTATTCCAAAATTAATATTAATTTTATCTAAATAATTTTCTAAATATGTTAATTTTCACTTTTAATATAAAAACTGACATTTATCAAAAATTGATGGGTTTTGAAAAAAATGGCTTTCAAGCCTTAATACAAATTACAGCTACATTCATAAAACTATATGATCATTTATATTTAATAAAAATTAATTTATTAATAAAAAAAATATTAAAATTTTATTTAAATAAACAATCCATTAATTCATCAAAATAGATCTCTTAGTTGAACATTAACTAAAAATACTATTTGTGCTTAAAAAACTATTTACAAGGTAACAATAATAAAATGGAAGTGTATTCATTATTATATAAAAATAATAATGTACTTAACCATAGTGCACAAGTCTTGTAACATAACCCCTTATAACACCCACTTAAGACTGAAGAGTGAGGTGTGCATTGGTGACAGACTCTTTGGGTGGCTCAAATAACATTTCTCGGGTGGTAATCTCTATCCACTTCCACTTATCTCATTGGCGGTCCTACTCGAGCTTAACATATTCAAGATAAACTTGGTCATGGTCAGAGAGCGATGCCCAAAGACGCAACCTCCTTTATGAGCTCTGACAAATTGTCTTCATATGGGGCACATCTACTAGATGAGGCCATCACTTCCTTTGTCTGAGTAAATTGGATTTGTTAAATACTTATATTTATACAAATCATGTGATCACTATTCAACGGCTATATTAGAAACAGTCACAATTCTTAATAGTATTTTAAAATACAAAAAAATAAAACCAAAGAAATTGAAATTTTATATCAACATTTTATATAAAGAGACATTTGATTAGATCAAGTGGGATTTCCATTAATGAAAGTTTGGGGCGTTACAATCTTCCCCCCTTAAGATATTTCAACCACAAAATTTCGTTTTCCCACACTAAAACAGATGTGGGTAACTCTGAATCATTATTTCCTATGATTCCCATGTCGCTTCTTCAAACTTGTGGTTTCTCCACAAAACCTTGACAAGGGGCATTGTCTTATTTCGTAGAAATTTTTCTCTACAATCTAAGATATTCACTGGCTACTCCACATAAGAAAGATCATCCTATAATTGTACCACCTCTAAAGAGAGTACATGTGAAGGGTCCGATATGTACATCTTTAAGGGGGATACATGAAAGGCATCATGTACTTTGATTATGGTAGGTGGAAGTGCTAGTCGATAGGCCACAACCCTGACATGATCAAGAATCTTGAAAGGGCCGATGTGACTTGGACTTAACTTCCCTTTCTTTCCAAACCTCATGACCTTATTCCATGGAGATATGCGTAGAAATACCATGTCTCCAACTTTAAACTCAAGGTCTTGTCGATGATTATCTATATAACTCTCCTGTCGACTCTGGGATTCCTTGATATGCTGGTGAATGGTTCTCACCTTCTCCACCATTTCTTCAACAATTTCTGGTCCAAGAAGCTTACGCTCACTGACCTCATCCCAACACGCTGGTGTTCTATATCTTTTCCCATAAAGGGCTTCATATGGAGCCATTTGGATGCTCGAGTGGAAACTATTATTATAAGCGAACTAAATCAGAGAAATATGTTGATCCCATCCTCATTTAAAGTTCATTGAGCACGGTCTTAACATGTAATCAAAAGTTTGGACTGTCCGCTCAGATTGGCCATCAGTTTGAGGATGATAGGCCATACAGAAGTTCAGTTGAGTATTCAGAGCATGTTGAAGACTCTTCCAAAACATAGAGGTGAATCTTGGATCTCGATCGGACACAATAGATAGTGGTACTCCATGAAGACTTACCACTTCCCTGATATATATCCATGCCAGTTGATCCAATGAGAAATACTCCTAAAGAGCAATGAATTGTGCAACATTTGTAAGACAATCTACAACAACCCAGACTTCATTGTTTCCTTTGGATGTCTTCAGAAGTCTGGTGACAAAGTCCATGGTGATGTTCTCCCATTTCCATTCTGGTATGAGCAATGTTTGCATCATCCCCTTAGACTTCTGCCTCTCTGCCTTCAGTTGCTGACACACCAGGCACATTGATGTATATTCAGTGATCTCCTTCTTCATATTATCCCATGAATAATACTCTTGGAGATATCGATACATCTTTGTGTTTCCTGGGTGAATAAGGAAATTTGAACTATGTGCATCATCCAAAAGTTTATTCTTCATCTCTGGACTTGATGTAACACATAGTCTGTTCCCAAATCTCACAATTCCTTCTTCATTAACATTAAACTCCAAGGATTTCCCTTTTCCAATATCTTCCACATTTTCTTAAATTCCCACATCATTCTTTTTAGCATCCTTTAACCTTTCCAAAAGTGACGGTTGAGAAATCATTTGTGAAAGGATTGATGATGTTCCATTCTTTTTGATTACCTTGTCCATCTTCATCAAATATATGAATATTGGATCCTTTTAAATTCTCATCAATGATAGAATCGATGGGTCCTTTCTAATTAGGGCATCTACCACCTTGTTTTCATTCCTAGGGTTCTAATGGATTGATCAGTCATAGTATTTGATTAGCTCTAACCATCTTCTTCGGTGCATGTTCAACTATTTCTATGTGAATATATACTTGAGGCTTTTGTGGTCCGTATATATTTCACACTTCTCCCCAAAGAGATAATGCCACCAAATTTTCAGAGTGAAGATCACTACATCCAACTTGACGTCATGTGTTGTATAGTTATATTCATGAACTTTCAATTTCCATGAAGCATAGGCAATGACTTTGTCATTTTGATTCAACCCACATCCCAGGCCCTTCTTCAAAGCATCACTAAATACAACAAAAAGTTCTCCACTTGTGGGTAAAGTTAGAACGGGTGTAGTGATAAGACTCATTTTCAACTCCTTGAATTCGTCTTCTTATTCATCACTCCAAGAAAAAATTACTCCCTTCCAAGTAAGCTTGGTAAGAGGGTTGGAAAATCTTGAAACATTTTTCACAAATCATCGATAATATCCAGCTAACCCCAAGAAACTATGAATATACGTTACTGATGTTGGCCTTATCCACCCCTCAATTGCATCTATTATGGAGGGATCCTCAAATATCCCATTTCTTGTGATGATATGGCCCAAGAATGAGTCCTCCTTCAACCAGAACTCACACTTGTTGTACTTTTCATAGAGCTTCCCCTTTCTCAAGGTCTCTAGTACAGTTCGTAGATTCTCCTTATGATCCTCCTTGGTTTTGGAGTATATCAGAATATCATCTATAAATACTACCCCAAATTTTATGAGGTAATCTCTAAAGACTCTATTAATCAATTCCATGAAGATTGTTGGAGCATTAGTGATTCCGAAAGGCATTACTATGAATTCATCATTCCCGTATCCTGTACGAAAAGTAGTCTTGGGGATATCTTCCTTCTTTACCCTTACTTGATAATATCTCGAAGGGAAATCCACCTTGGAGAAGTATTGTGCTCCACGCAGCTAATCAAACAATTCATCAATTCGTGGGAGAGGATACTTGTTCTTTATCATGGTTTTGTTGAGCTCATGATAATCGATGCAAAGGTGCATTGACCCATCCTTCTTCTGGACGAAGTGGAATGGTGCACCCCATAGTGAAGCACTTGGAAGTATAAACCCTTTATTCAGATTCTCCTGTAGTTGTTTATTCATCTCCTGAAGCTCCACAATAGCCATTCTATATAGTGTCTTGAATATTGGAAAGCCCCAATTATAAGATCAATTGAGAATTAAACATCTCTTCTAGGAGGAAGACCAAGCAATTTCTCGGGAAACACTTCAGCGAATTACCTCACACTAGGAATGTCTTCTATGATGGTTGACTCCTTAGACTCAATCATCTGAGCCAGATACACGTGCTCATAGGTCAGTAATATCCACATTTGAGATGATGGAGCTAAAGAAGATTCATTTTCCTCCTTGAACTTGTAAATAATCAGGGATTGATTCTCCACATGGAGAGTGATTTCCCTCTCACTGCAATTTCTGTTGGCTCAATATAAGGAAATCCAATCAATGCCAAGAATCACATAAAATTCTACCAGAGGGAGTATGATGAGGTTCTTCAGGATGTTTAACCCACAGATTATGACAGGGGAGGAGTTATATTCTTGGGATGCAATAATTGCCCCATTTTCCGTACTCACCGACATCTTCACTTCCATGATTTGTGGTGGTGATGGGATTGTTCTACTAAACTTCTGAGATATAAAAGAATGTGTAGAACCTAAATCAAAACGTACATTCTCTATTCTTTAATGAATAAATAGCATACCTGTCACTACTTCATTGTCGGGGTTCACTTCGGTAGTAGTGATGGAAAAAAGCTCACCCTTATTTCCTTGGAGGTTGTTGGTTGCCTCCAAAAACCCTTGGCTTAGGCCACTGATTTGCAAGATGCCCTGGTTCTTTGTAGTTGTAGTAATGAACCACACATTGAGGTTTGAACGGAGCATTCCTCTCCTCTATTGCATCTATAGGTCTTTCTTTCTAGAAGTTAATAGCCATGTGCCCTTCTCTTCCACACTTAAAGCATTTTCTCGTCCCCTTCAAGCAATTTCTGGGGCGCTTATTTCTGTACCTTTGGAAAGTGGGGTGCTGGATCTTCTTATCACCATTGGATTTATCCATAAGACAGCCAGGATTGAAGTCCACCTTAGGCTTCTTATCCCCTTGATACCCCTGAGATTCTCTGATCTCTATTTCAACCTTGAGGGAACATCGGACAATTTCCTCATAACTTTCGAAGTCACGGATTGCCAGCGCTTTCCACAGGCTAGGTTTCATCCCACCAAAGAAGCGGTCAACCTTTCATTCGAGGGTAACGACAAAGCCGGAAGCGTATTATGAAAGACGTGTGAAGTTTACCTCATACACTCCAACAGATTCATCATCTTTTTTCTTAAGGGAAATGAAGTCTCTTTCCATTTTAATCTGGAGGGTGCGAAGATAATATTTATCAAAAAACATCTTCCAAAAATCCATCCATTCAAACTCCTCAATCTCCTCCTAAGGCTTCATATTTTTTATCAATGTACACCATTGATCACCTTCACCCTCCATATGATAAGTAGCCAAGAGAACCTTCTCTTATTCAGAACATTGAAGGATGGAGATGATATTTTCAATGGAGTTGATACATTATTCAGTGATTGAGGGATCAGATGATCCATTAAAAGTAGGAGGTATTTGTCTCATGAAGCTCTCGATAGTGATTTGTTCTTTCTTCGGGGGGGGGGGGGGGTGGGGGGGTGGGGTAATATTCCTCTTGACCCATGTTTCTATTAAAATCTTGAGTTAGATGAGAGAGAAGCATGGAAAATTTTTCGATTCCCTTTCCCATTGGATTGGGTATCTCATTAGTACAGTCATCACATTGATCTTTACATCGATTGTTAGCCCGAGTCCTACTATTACCAGCCATTGGCTAGAATAAAAGGAAAGTTAGAGGTAACACCTAAAGGGTAATACAAGGACAAAACTGATGACTTATAAATAACTTTTATTTCCTTAACATATGAATCTATTGGCTTCAGTCCATGTTATCCATGATCTACTTTCAAACATATATTCTTAGGTAATTTTTATTGTCCCTTAATAATGGTTAGTACTAAGATTGTGAATTTACCAAACAATATCCCCAGGAGTGTCGTAACTAAGAGTGAATCAAGGCCTGTTGTCGTGCACTAGTTCTCGTTTGAGTCTAGCTCAATGAAGTGTTTTCAGGTTTTACCCCAAGGATACATTTCTGCCAGAGCTGCCTCTACCTGATCGAATCAAGACAGGGATGTATTTTCTTAATAAACAACTTACTCAATACTCACAAAAACATAGAGATGTTTTTATTATACTTAGTCTTGTATCTAAGTATTTACTTGGGTTTTCTAATTATAATCCCAAATATAACTAAACCTATCCTCTATACCAAATATGGAAACCCTGCTTTTTATTACACAATTAAACATAATTTATTATATAAACTTCACTTGATTCAATATAGAAGATTGATAGGTCTAGTGTCTTTAGGGATTATGATCATTGCATAAAAACATAAAACATGAAATAAAACATCTTTATTGAAAACATCCTTTACATGACCACTATATTCCCCCATACTTATCATTGCATGGGATAACCTGAGGACATGCATAAGAAAAGGGTAAGCTATAAATCCCAGTAAGGGAATAATCATGGAATAACATGAGGAACACAATACGTGTTAAAAATAGAAATATCATTAAATTAAAAGATAAGTATAAACATAAAGTCCTGATAAATCATGATAATCATAACATGGAAATGTGGCAAAAACACTTAACATGGAATTAGCTTGAGCTAAGGCTTATTGCACATGGAGTATGAGTAAACCCTCATTGCACATGAAGAAAAAGTAAACCATCATTTCACTTGAATTATAATGAGTAAACACTCATTTCACATGACATATAATGATACTATACTTTACCCAAATGCATTGGAGCGCTATCAGGGCGCACCCTTCTTAAACATTTAATTTCATGCGTAAGTGTGCCACATGGATCATAAAACATTGAATCATTCAACATAATCATTTATTCCATGATAAATTAATGTGGAATACATATGACTTTGGCTTGGAAAAGCGCGGTGCAATTTCAGCAGCATAATGGCGTGACATAAGAACTCATAAAAATGGTTGATGAGAGAGAAAGGTGTGTCTCATTATATATACATGACATGGAAATTAAGGGGGTCATATAGATACATTTACCAACAAATGTAATGGAATTTAGATTCCTGATACAAATGAATTGCTTGAATGTAAATGAGGAGAGAGAAATTCCTTAAAGAATTTCGGCATAGTAACAGGTGTACATGGGAGGCATTTAGTGAGAGATAAAGGGGTATCCCATATTTTGAAAATAAATAGGGAATTATGGGGGAGGTTTGGAACCATACCACAACATTTATAATTGAAATTAAAAGGGGATATCAATATAAAGAACTTTGGAAAAAAATGAGAAGGAAGAAAAAACCCTTACTTGGAAGTGTGCTTCCAAAGGCTTGAGAGAGGCTTGAGAGAGGTTTCTTGGGAGCTTGGGGCACCATGGTATAATTATAGATAGAGGTGGGCATAGGTTGGACGAAATACAAAGGGTTTGAGTGAGGAGGAAGTTGGATCTAGGGTGGGTTTATATAGGAAAGGTGAGAGAATTCTTTATTTTTTAGGTTTGGGACACCTAACATTAAACTAATCCAAACCACAAACCAGAACATTGTTTTTTGCCCACGGTTTTTGGAATAGGAAAGTGGAAAATAGTATTTTATAAGGCCAAATTTCAATATTCATAAAATAATGGGGTTGCTTATGTGGAGGCGAGTCACACTCCCAAGGAAATCAATTTAAAAAGACAAAATGTTTAATAAGTCTTGAAGGGTCCACTAAAGCTTTGTAAAATAAATCAAAAAAACCAAAAATCATATTATTTTAATTTTAAAAACATATATTAACCGAAAATAAAGTTTATAATATTTTATTACATTAATAATGGGTCATTATGATTTCATAAAACACATTATATATTTAAACGGTATTTAATTTTTACCCAAAAATTTGACTGTCTCAGAAAATTATGATAAATTCACCATTGGATAATTTTGACGTCCTGATTATAGAAATAATATTAATTTTATCTAAATAATTTTCTAAATATGTTAATTTTAATTTTTAAAATAAAAACCGACATTTATCCAAAATTCATGGGTTTTGACAAAAATGGCTTTCAAACCTTAATAAAAATTACAATTGCATTAACAAAATTATACGATCATTTATATTTAATAAAAATTAATTTAATAATAATAATAATAATAATATTTTATTAAAATATTATTTAATTAAAAAATCCATTAACTCATCAAAATAGATTTCTTTGTTGAACATTAACTAAAAATACTATTTGTGCTTTAAAAACTATTTACAAGGTAACAATAATAAAATGAAAGTATATTCATTATTATATACAAAAATAATGTATACAACCATAGTGATAAGGTATTATTACATAACCCCTTATAACACCCGCATAAGACTGAAGAGTAAGGTGTGTGATGGTGACAGACTTTTGGGGTGGATCAGATAACATTGTTCGGGTGGTAATCTCTATCAACTTCCACTTCTCTAGTAGGCGGTCCCACTCAAGCTTAACATATTCAAGCTCATCTTGGTTTTGGTCAAGAGAGAAACCCAAAGATGAAACCTCCTTTCTGATCTCAGACAAATAGGCTTTGTGTGGGGCACGTCTACTTGATGAGGCCATCACTTCCTTTGTCTGAGTAAATTGGATTTGATAAAGACCTATATTTATACTAATCATGTGATCATTGTTCAATGGTAATATTAGAAATGGTCACAATTCATAATAGTATTTTAAAATCCAAAAACATAAAACCAAAGAAGTTGACATTTTATATAAATATTTTACATAAAGATACATTTAATTTGATCTAGAGGGATTTCCATTAATGAAAGTTTGGGTCGTTATAGGACCTCCCCCAAATTGAATACATCTGAAATATATATTTCATAATCATTGTGGTGATATATTTTTAATATAATACATGATTTCTCCACTAATGCGACATTAAAAAGACTAGTGAATTAGTTTTTACATTTAACCTCAATTAAAAGTTTAAAATGATGGATAATCCCTTAATCATGCAACAAAGTTACATACACCCATCTTTATTTATTGACACAGATGAATGCCAAATTCATATTCAATGAATTCATTGAATCATATCTCACATCAACCATATGAAAAAATATGTTTTCTAAAGAATTATATATATATATATATATTAAATGTATATTATATAAAATGGAATTATATAGAATATACCTTCTTTATCCCAATTATCATGGTGACACATCGATCACCCATTTCAATAATTTCCCACAATACAGAATTAATTATAAATTTTATCAATGAATAATATATGTTGATCCCCTCCATTGGACTACCATACCCTTTTCTTATTCTGTATACACTTTATCATATACAAACATTACACATGGATCACCACTCATGATCCTCATTCATCAAAATATTCCAATATTGAAACATGATTCCTTCTCCTAAGTGTAATATTTCTATGGTTTTTTAATAGATTATGCCTACTCAAGTTTTCTTCTGATAATCACTTATAACCATTGAAAATATTGAGTCCCTAAGTAAACATCATACTCTGATCATAAGATCAAAATAGTATTATCTCAATGTCTTATAATCTCAATTTCAATATTCTCATCTAAAACCCACTACAAACACTATACTCTCCTTCAAAGTGCCTAGCGATGATTTACCAAAATCCCAACCTTCTCTGGATAAGGAATTCCTTTTATCAACAATAATTTGGTTTTCTTTTACTACATGGATTCCTTGATTATATTTTTTTACTTTGGGTTCCAGGAGAAAACACTGATCAAACATCAATCAGTGATGATAATAAATTCACTTAATGTTAAAAGACTAATGACCCATACATTTCACATTCAAATCATTAACTACTTAAAACAGGATACCCTGTCTTACCAAATTATCTCATCCCTTAAACAAATGTTCCTTATAATGATTTATAATTGAAATATATGACAATATATTTCTTTTCATATTATGACAAAACTATGGATTCTATATGATAATCACTAGAAAAATAATATACTTTTTCTACTCCTCGAATGTTAACACATCCCTCAAAACTCACCAATGAAACGTTTTTTTCTAAAATAACAATGGAAATATCTAAAAAATACATGTACTCAATACCACATTATTCAAGAATCATATTCTATGTTCAAAGCATATATCCATACTCAACTCAACCAAAGTAGCATCACACATGAAAACCCCTCCCATGACTTTATGGAATGGAGAAAAAACTAATTCAATTACCCAATTTTTAATGCCAACAACTAACTAGTGTCAATATAATAGTAACCTACCCTAACCCAAATCATAATTCTAGATTTATATCTCACTATCCCAGTGAAACACTACTTACTGTCCTAACCACCCAATGGTATCTAACCTATCAAAACTCCAATGTCAATACAACCTAATACTTAGGTTCACTATTCTTACAACAAAACATATCCAAGGAATTTTATATTGATATATACCCATTTAGGGATATTATTCACCATTATTATGATTAGGATATCTTGTATCAAATCAAAAACATTCCAAACATATTTTCTAAGTTTTAATTAATTAATATAGGATAAATTGGTTATCTAATAATGAATTGAATAAATTATTATTTAATTTTTAATTAGAGGAACCTTATTTCCTATTTTTTATCCAAAACATTTATTTCATGAAAATAATTTTCCAAAATCATTTTCTCTTTTAAATTAAATTTCAATTTCCGAACCCTACATGTACATTTAACATTAAAATATTCATGTATAGGTAAATTAGGAAAATGCCTCCCATTTATATTATGCCTTCTTGGATCTTGGAGCCATCCCTTTGCCTATTGGTGGTGTAATTGAGGTAGTGATAGCTTGTCCCTCCTACATCATGGTGGGACCTCATGCGATATGTTATTATGGAGTGGTATCAAAGGTAGGTTATCCTTTGGTTGGAGATAGAGATAGATTCATGGTGAATATATTTCTTTTGGACTTAGGGAAATTTTTTCAAAATGTCTTGAGTGGGAATTTCAGACCAGGGAACCCTGTTTAGGTGTTTTATCTGACATATCCATTCATGAGGACACTTAATACCTACTTTTCAACTTAACATATAGATAAATTGGTTGTATGGAACAATGGTACATGAAATATATTTTATTTTCATTCTTTAACCATCTCCCCATGTATATATGGTCATCTAACCATGGTACGCCGTGATCACTTTTAGGATGCCTCATCAATGATATCCATTCAAGTTAACAATTTAGGATTGTGGAAATGATCTAATGAGTGATGAGGCCTCAGCTCTAGGGACATTTCATGAGGTATTTCCTCTCGAAAGACAAGTTGTAGTATTCCCTCCTGTTGGGTATTAGATAGTACCAGTCGGGTAAGATGAGGATGCACACATACATAGTGTGCTTCCTAGGTTCTATTGATAGTGGCCACTGAGTTTCTACAATGAGAAAAATACCTAGGTTTAATAGGACTATCTTGAGTCCATGACCCAAATCATCAGAATCGGGCAGACTCTAACTAATCATATGGTTGCACTGGCATCCGAACTTTCCTATAGAGTAGCTGAGCATTGGTGTAACCTAGTTATGTAGACTCATGATGAGATTATGGTATCATGGAAAAACTTTCAGTAATTATTTATGGAGGGGTATTACCCATCATGCTCTTGTTTAGTTTAGATTTGGGATCTTCTGGAGCAGAAAATGGGTAGTATAATAGTTGTTGAGTATTCCACATGGTTCACTAACCTTATGTAGTACCCCCTCGACATGATTCTGTATGGTTACTTATGGGAAAAAAATTTCAATAATGGTCTCTATAGAAACATTCCTTCCTGTATGGTTCTCCTTTTCATTCCCACCAAGGATGGAGTGCTAAAGCAGGCTTTGGTGAAAGAGATATTCCTATCTGATAGACACTAGGTCCCTGGAGCTACCATTAGATGTTTGGGAGCCGAGTCATCTACAATATCTAGCAGGCACCAGTCCTCATAATTTTAGCATATGAGACCTCCTCATGAAATGTCTCAGTTGTGGAGATGAAATGTAGGGTTTTTGAAAAGGATTATTTCATCCCATATAGGTGATATGTTATTAATGTGAAGGGTGTGGTTTCATGGCATGTGGCTTCCCAAATCTACATATCGAGGAGGGTGGGAAGGCAACAGATCGACCACCATGATAGAGGTATCATATTGATTAGGTTTCTCCCAATTTTTGTATAGGGAATACTCACAATATTTGGAGGTAGAAGAAGAGTATTAGGGGCTCTATGAGGAGTAACTTCTGGTAGATAGTGATGCTATGATCTACTTCCCCAACACTACTAGTTGGCCCACTCCTGGCTCAGGGAGTTGGAAGATAGGGACTTCGACAACTATAGTCCATGGATTCCTATGACCCGATAGATCACAAGATTATGTGAGGTATGATATTTGTTTATTATACGATTTTTCTACTACTTTTAGACATAGTATTGAGTAACTCCTTATTTTTGTATCCTTTTTGTGAGAGATTGATCTCCCCATTGAGGCATTATAATAAGAACTTTTTCTATATGTTTCTATTAGGTGTGATTATTCAATATCTATTAGTTGTCGAAAGTGGGAGATATATCATTGTAGATAGAGTTTCATGTGGTACCTATTGGTTATTAAGATGAATCATTAAAACATCGTATTGGTTATGGATTCTTTTTTTTATTTTTAAAGGTAAAATTTATTATCATTATTTGTGGTTCCGATGTCTTCTTGAAGATTAGATGAGATTCTATTTTATTAGTGAGATATATCTCATGGCTAAGTGAGCGGGCCTTATGAACTTTATGATGTAACACTTCATCCATCACTTGGTGATATTATACCTTGATGTAGTTTTCCCTTTTGTCTTTTTGATTACATCATTAGTGGAAGACTTTATGGATGACTTCTACAAGGATATTCCAATATTGACTATGAAAAGAGAGATAGAATAATCAATTAACATGTAACACAAGACTATACCAATATGTTTTGTGGCATGTCAGATGGACCTTATCGATCTCAATGAGTTTAGGGTGAAGTTAGAGGACCTTCAAGAGAAGGGTTTTATCCGACATAGTTGTTCCCCTAGAAACCACCATCTTTATTCATGAAAAAGGTTGATCGGAGCTTCTAATGTTATATTAATTGACATTTATTAAACCAAAAAATGGTCAAGAAAAATCACCCCCCTCTATGGAATGATGAACCATTTAATCATTATTTAGCCTATAGTTGGTTATCAAAGATTGATCTATGGTTTGGCTACCACCAGTTTATGGTTTTTGTGGTTGATATTATGAATACGGTGTTTTGATGTTTCTACAGACACTATGAGTTCCTATTTATTCCTTTAATAATGATGAATTCCCCTATCATGTTTATGGATTTTATAAACTAGATCATTTAGACATGCTTGGACCAATTTTTTGTTGTTTTCATTGATGAAATACTCAAGTACTTTGTGTTAGAGGAGGAGTATGAAGAGAATCTGAGGATGGACCTAGAATTACTTTGGGAGAACTAGATTTATAGTAAGATCACATAGTTTCAGTTATTGATATGTGAGGTTCACTTTATAGGGAATTCCATATCTTAGCATAGATTACTTATGTACCTAGTAAAGATTCATGAAGTACATTCTTGGGATTCACCCAAAAGCGTGTTGGAGGTAACAAGTTTTCTTGGCATTGAGATTTACTAAAGGAGGTTTATGGAAGACTTATTTAGGATAGAGTCTCGTTTAATCACCCTGATATAGAAATGAAATCTATTTACCTTGAATGAAAAATGTTAGAGAGCCTTCGAGTTTTTGTGTATTAGGATGACCACTGCTCATATGTTGAGACTACCAGAGGAGGGAATAGAGTATGTAGTGTACTATGATGGATATAGAGCTAGGCATGGATGAGTGTTGATGTAGATGAAGTAAGTGATCATATATGGGTTGAGGTAGTTGAGATTCCATGAGTAGTACTATATGAATCATGATTTGGATTTGGGAGAAATATTGTTTGATTTGAATATGTAGAGACACTATCTTCTGGTATATCGCATTTTTTGTTCACTCAGACCATCAGAGTGTCAGGTATATATTCACATAGAGAGATAAACCCCTATTAAATAAGAACTAGTAGAAGTTCCTATAGGACTATGAATTTGAGACAATATATATTTTTGGGAAGTTAAATGTAGTGGAAGATTCCATTGGTAGAAATTCCTATTCTCATTTTGTGGAGGAGAATTCTTAACATTTGGCTTCTTTACAATTGACCTTAGTGGAGTACATGGGTGCAACTTATATTTAATTAATGGTATTAAATATCCCACTTATCTAGAATTTGAGGGAGTCTTAGTTGGGAGTAATAAACTATGAGGTTCTTCATGATTAGATATCTCCAGTAGATTCACCAAATTGATTTTCTAATAGAGGCAAACATGTCATTATTTTCCAATGAAAGACAATAATTTATATAGAGGATTTGATAAAGAAGTTTCCAGACTCCCTTTGGGATATGTATCCCAGAGTGTTATAGATGTACAAGGACCTTCAGTGACAATTTTGGAGTGATGGAATGAGGCAAAGCATGGATGATTTCAATTCTCACTGCCTCACATGTTTGTTGGTGAAGGCCTAACACCGGGTTCTAGTAGGTGTGAAACATCCTTTAGAGACCCTTGAATAGAAATGGGATGGAATATCCATGCAATATTTTATAGGTATTCTGTTGATAAAAAGAGTTCATGATGATACTTGGGTGATTCTTGACCAACTCATGATGTCATCACACTTCCTTTCCATATAAGAGTAGAGTTTTTTGGAGAGTCTAAGAATGGTGTTTTTGTGGGAGATCATGCAACTCAATATGGTATCCTCAATTATCATCTTTAGACATGATGCATGGTTCACATCACGGTTGTGGAGGGACCTATAGGAATAATCCAGGACCTAGTTGAGAAAGAGTACAACATTCCACCCCCAAATGCATGGGCAGACTGAGTGAACCATCCAAGTGTTAGAGGATATGCTGAAAGATCGTGTCTTGGAATTTACCTAGAGTTGGGGGGGATCAATTTCCATTGCTATAGTTTTCTTATAGTAATAAATATCACTCTATGATCAGTATAGAACCTTTCAAGGTCTTATATAGGAGACCCTATAGGTCACCCTTATGTGGGACGAAGATTGGCAATATATCCCTTTTTGGACAATAGATGGTGCAGGTTATGATGGAGAAATTTTAGGTTATCCAAAATCATACGAGGTCATCCCAAATCTGATAGAAGTATTATGGAGATCGACATCTCATTCACATGGATTTCAATATTTGAGACCGTATTTTCCTGATATTCTCCCTAGGAAAATAATTATACTCGTTTGGCAAGGGGGAAAGCTCTTATTGAGGTTTATTAGGCCTTTTCAGATCATACATAGGGATTGTGAGGCTTCATACCACCAATCCTAACCCCCAAAATTGGATAGGGTTCATGAAATCTTCCATCTATCACAACTGATAAGATAAATGCATGATTCTTAACACATCATTGACTTGGGAGAGCTTGACATTGAGGATAGAGCCACCTTCATGAAGTAACCATTGGTGATATAGGGTTGATGGGATGGGATCTTATGAGTATGAACCATTCCCTAGGTTCCTGTGTAATGGAAGCATATGAGCATACATGAGTGCTCCTAGGTTCATAAGATCTACATGCAGGCTTAGTATCCACACCTTTTTGTATTGCTTGTGTTTTTAGGGAAAAAAACAATTTAAGGGGGAATAATGTAGTGACCATTTTTCTTCCATGTAATACTTTGAAATACATTGAGAAATATCTTTTAGATATAGGCATTAAGATTACATTATATTTTGTGGCCAGATTTGTGCAAAAAGTGATATAATAAAATATTAAATATACTAATATCACACACATGTTGTTTTTTAGGAATAATTGAATATATCAAAATTGGATCCTTGAATAAGAAAAATGAGACCACAATTGAATATGGAATATGGGGTTTACCCTTGGAGAGATATAATTTGTGTTGGAACTAGATGTTCAGATAAGGAATATGTTGGTGTATATGTTAAGTGGATTAATTATTAAATTTGTTTAATTAATTTATTTAATACTAATAATTAAACCATCCCTTTATAAATACATCCCCATGATGACTTTTCAAGGGCTATACACATAACCCATGTTAGATCATATGAGAGGAGGAAACTATTCTTAATTGGGAAAAAATATAATTGGATGAGGAATGACGATTGGATCAAGAGGCAACAAACATAGTAAGTCTTCCCCATCACTAGAGAATGCATTCCTCACCAATTATCAATTAATATTCAAGGTCAGGCTCATAAATTTTAGACTCCATACATCTAATTAAATTATTGAGCATGGATATTTATTTAATTTATTTTGATATGTTTTTCAAATCCTTATCATGATTCCATTGATTAATTAATTTATTATATTCGATTTATTCAATTTATTCCATGTTCACACCCTAAAATCCTCAATTTTGAGAATTATCAGCCAATTATGTTCATCACCCTTTTTTATTGTTCTTTTCCCTAGTTTTTCTTTTATTTTTTTAACATTGGCCTATGGGGTCAGGGTTCGACATTACTGAGGTTGGTTCGAGCCTTATCATATTCCTGGATTCATGAAGGTTGTGCGAACAATGATTGGGATGGGGATTTATGGATATATAATTTTTCTTTGAGGGATGTGGTTGATGATTTATATAGATCTATTTTCAAGGATGATGATGGGTGATGTGAGTTGCACAAGACAAATAAAAAACCATCACATGTGATTGGGATCTGATTTTCTAGCCACTATAGGCCAAAAATCGATGGCTGGAGGTATTTTACTCTTGTTTTAGATAGTGAAAAAGCATGATTCATGGTGTGGAGTACAAATATGGTTAACACATTAAGAATCCAAAATTTATATGTAAAAGTTGAATACACTCTGTGTAGTCAAAGAACACACGTCGTGTATCCCCGCATAGATATGTATCTAGGATTTTACGGATGTTATGGATCGCATGCCATGTGGATGGGCCCACGCACCATGTGAACCTCTCTGGATATACAGGAAATGTACTATATCCACAAACCCATGACCCTATGATAGTGTACATGTTGTTCACACTGGGAGTACACGAGCACTAGTCGGTACCCAAGCATGACCCAATCAAACTGGTCATGTTCAGGAGCACATAGGAAGGCCCTAGGTGGCTGATACATGATATGACCCCTCTTATATTCCATGTATGGTTAAATGGACTCTAGGTCATGTCATGATGAGAACTCAGTGGCCACACACCATGTACCCCTATGAGGAAATTTCACCTTGGGTATCTCTTTCAACAAGACACATATTTTGACTAACTAGTAGCCTATCCTGTGTAGTTGTTCCTGTAGAACGTGATAGTATCCTTCATAGTGGCTATAGATATGTGACTTGGAATGTTTTGAGTGTTACAGTTATTTAAAAATCTCTTGAAAATGGAATTGATTGGGTAGGATCATCAGGGAGAGAACACGGGGTTGGAAATCCCCCAATCATACCTAGGTGAGGGTCCATCATAGTCCTTACACTGGTTGAATCACACCACCCCAATATTACTAGGTCATAGATTCTCCACCTCATAAGTGTAACTCCCTTAAACACTAAGGTGTGGGTCCAATATTGGTATCTACTAAATATAATCCCCCTATCATACCAGGGAATGAGTCCATTGTATATCTACTAAGTGGTGTCCCCCTATCACACCAATTCATGGATATTCTGTCAATCTACAGAATGGTATCCCCCTATCACACAAGGGAATTGGTCATCTACCTATTTACTACATGGAATCCCCCTGTCACCTGAGGTTGTGGGTCCTCTACGTATATACTGAGTGGAATCCCCCTATCACACTAGGTCATGGGCCCTCTAACTATCATCAGAGTGTCATCCCCCTACCATACTAGGGTTTGGGTAATCTATAGTATATTATGCCCCTTGGGATGTGGATCAGTAGTGAAATCTGGGTACTCTTCCTGAATTTTTCAGACAGACACATGAGATATTGGGCATTAATGATTGACCTTTGGAGATCTAGGAAGGCTCATCATCCTAGGATGGGCTATGAGATAGAGATCAACATTATCTCTCTTATGGATTTCTTTATTAGAATATATTTATATTAATATATATTATTAGGTTTTGTTTCCTTATTGTTTTTGGTTGAGTTGACTACTTCTATTATATCTTCCATTTCCCCCCCTTTGCTTTTCAAGGCATCTTATTGGGTATGTATATACTCACCACTGTATAGGATTTACCAAAATGTGTCATATATTTAAAGATAATGGATAGATCGGTGGGGTTTTTAGTAGTGATAAGGGATACTTGGGTTCATAGACCATGTACATTGTTCAGGATTGGATCCCAAAAGATATAATATTTCTACTTTACTTTATTCAAGTTTTCTTTCAGGATGGGACTTCATCTTTGGTTGGGCCTGTATTTTTCCCCTTTACACTTTGGTTTTATTTAATCATACTATGATGTATTCCTTATAGTTTATTATATTCATGGTTTTAATCTATATGTTTTATCAATTTTTGTTATTCTTATACATTATTTCATAGAGACGGTTGGGTGTGTGTGTGTGTGTAATTACACTAGGCGAAGACCTCCCTTTTATATATGCATTATTAGTGCATGTCTCTATCCCCTGGACTATTGGATATGGTCTTGGGGTTGTGATATCTCAACACTCTACCAGATAAGCATACCCTGGTGGGTCACGTCATAACACCTAGGAACAACCTTTCAAAAACACCAACTAATATGGAGATCCTACATGACCTCATGCCCTCCCTATAATCTAGAGACTACTGGCTAGTAGTGAAATTCTATAACCAATGTGTGGAGGAAATTATATTGATATCATAAAAAATATAATATTCAAATAGAAAAACAACAAGTAATGTCAATGTTTGTGTAAGGAATTATAGCTAAGAGATAACTATCCATAATGTACAATATCACTTGTTATAGTAAAATTCACTATTACTAAACATATATAAATACATTAAATGATCTCTGACTAGGATGATAAAGTAAAAAAAGGGACTACAAAACAAAATTAAAAATGTGACATCATCATTAACCTGCATCCCTCTGACATCATATTTCCCAACTCTATCAAGATACACTGGAATAATCTCTTTTACTACATACAAATAATACTACATGATAATAATAATGTTTGTAGATCCACCAGAGTTCAAGATTAGGGTGTGATTATTTAACTCAATAGTGTTCTAACAATGATTACCCTTATATACTCCATGATATCTTATGTATATATGTATAGTATAATAAATAATTCAGTAACATAAAACATGAAATCAATTACATCAGGTCATCATGTGCTAACCTGACCACTAGGACACAAAACCCCACTTATTTTAGACAATACCTATGTAACATGTTTTTTATTACTTTATGGGATATTGTAAAACACATGGAATCTCAGACACATGATATATCTATCCATGGGTGATACTCAAATGATTCATGATGAAGTCCTAGTCTTGTAGCCAATATATCCATCAACAATACTCAATATGTAGCATACTAACCTAGATCACAAAAAAGTTACTAGATCAAAGAACCACATGACCTTAGTCTCACCTCCATATATGCTAGAGACTTCTACCTAGAAGTTAGGGTCCACATTGATATTATTGGGAGACTATTCCCACATGTTAGAGTACAAAAAAGTGTGTAGATATCACACAATAAATCATCATAATATCTAACTAAAAAATGAAACATAATAATCAAATAAAGAAAAAAAATGTACCATATGTTATAATGTAATGAATTATCTATAATGTCACATGATTCAGGCAGTAAATAATAAGATCTCCCATGGGTAGATCTTATAAAATTCAAAAAAAGTATACAAAATAAAAAATAACAACTATGTAGTGTCAATTCGTAGACTAGTCCCATATAATGACCTTTTTCATTCTATCCAAATTAAACATCAAACACTAGGTATATTCCCTACATATACTTACAAAAAAGAGGTAATATTAGGAAACAATATGCCAAGCCCCCCCCCCCCCCCCGTGTAGGGTGTGAGTAAAACTATTTCAGAGACCAAAAATGGTATCCATGACATGACCATTATATATAGTGAATGTACAATGTGATATTCTTAGAGATAATAAATAAACCACATAAAAATGTTGATCAAACCAATGGGTACTATCCATGTCACTGAGGAGTGACCATACATTCATCGACCAATGTTTGGTTGTCTCTGAACATGTCACAAGACCAAACTCAGTGTCAGATAAGTACCTACCCAAAATTCCATCCTAAAATACCAATCCACGTGGGGATAAGATCCCACAATGAGAGTTATCGCATATAATAACTCATAAGACATCATCAACCCTTGGAAATATAAGCTCCTACCCAAGATACCACTATATATCATAATCCACTCATAGAGGGATAAGTCCATACCTTTGATACAATAATATATTATATCATTAGGGGTATTAGTACCCACACCATATACCATAATATATCATATAATTGTAAGGACTAACACCCACTATTCATACCATTATATATTATATCATTAGGGGGATTAGGACTCACCATGTATACCACCATATTTATTATTATTTGGGGGAACAACACCCTACCAGACATACGATCTTATATCATATCATCATAGTATTAATAATCCACCCATATTACATCATATTTCATATCATCATGATGGTTCACACCCACCCCATATACCATCATATATATTCTTTTAACAAGAATCATTTTTTAAATTTATTTCAATACCGTTGAAACAGATCATGAACACACCTATCTCATGAGGGTCTCGTGGGTTGGAAACTCACTAAAACCTAATATATATTCCAATGTTTTTATCATAAAACATAACATATTCCCATTAATAAATCCATAATAGGTCACAACCATATTTTTCCGCTTTCTCTAACCCTCTCCAAATACAACACATGATTGGAGAACCCACTATAGTCTCCTAGGTCACATAAATGTCCAAACATCCCACATGGGCTCCTTTATCTCATTCATAAATTATAGGTTTTATGTTATTCTATTAATTAATATATCTAACGTCAAAACATACATACTTGAATAATTTCCTAATGAGTCACATATGTGACAGCATTAAATCAAACACAAAGGAATGGAACAATATTCATCAAACTCCTCAACTCAGAGAGAACTAAGGGATCCGGTCCCAAGGTCCCCTATATTTTATTCATTGAAATTATACCCCTCAAGTGTCCATATATTACATGGAACATGTTTATAGTTAGTCACATGTACGTAGGTGAATAATTCATATGGAAATCGCAAAGGAAAAAATCATTTTTAGTTCATGTTTGATCAAACAAAAGTGGAAAGACCACATATCAAATGATTCATAAATTAATTCATAAAACTAATGGATAATTTTAAGGACCACCATAACCTATTCTTGTCCATGTCTAAAAACCATCACCCATCATCATCAGCCTCACACTCCATCAATAATCACATAAATTAATTTTAAACCAATTAAAATTAATTTTCAAATTAAATCAATATAAATTCCATAATCATTACCTAGGGAATAATCAAATAATTACTCACTGGGAGATATCATGAGTCTTAATCCATATGAAATGGTGTGCGCACCACCCATGGTATCCACTACAACCTCTAACATCTAAAATAAATTATTTATCATTTCAGCTGATCGATCAATTTCCCCAAAATTGTTTAAATCCCTAAATAAATAAATGTAGGGACATGACTCAATGAAACATAATGATACCAAGTGATTTCATCCACTCAGAACCATATATAACTACCCAAAATACCCACTATAATAAGACACTTATACCATTCATTGGTGTAACAATTTTCACATACTTAATCCCCACCAGTTGAATTTAGAGTAATTTCAAGGAATGGGATGAAAGGGTTGAGAATGGTGAGAAAATTACCCTAATATAAGTAGAAATCCCACTCAAGCTGTCAAGAATCATGAGGTTCAATGAGAGGAAAATAGGGGAATAAGAATTTATCCTCGCTATATATAAGAATATTATAAATTAAGAATCTCAAATGAGGTTTTTAATTTTTAAAATCTAGAAGACCATGCTTTATTTTTTTCCTTAACTTGACAATTAATTAATATTTTAAAATAAATAGACATAAGGTTCATCAAATAATTTTTTTTCAATGTCTAGAACCCCTATGTATGAAACCTTATTTATGGGAAAACTTATGTGTCACCCTCTGTAGACTATCAATCATTCTGTAACATCCTGATAAACCCTTGCACATCTAGAATAAACTATTTTATTACTAATATACGTACCCTTATGCATCTATAGAACCTTATATATGAGTACCATTACACATATACCATTTCCATTTTTCCATAATTCATTTGAAATTCCAAAAAAAACAAGAATTTATTTCTTGGCTTCTCACCACATCTAGAATAGATCCCATCCACCTGAAATCATCTCAAAACCCCTTGAATAGATTTAGAAATTTATCAAGCCGTAAAAATTAATATAAGACCACATTTAAAAATAATTTTTAACTTAAACTTCATAAAAGTATATTCAAAGATTAAATGACAGTGCATTCACCATTTTATCAAATAATGTAGTACATACTTTCCCATTATAGAAACACGTATTTAATCTCTCATTTAATAGCAATGCCACCCAGACCCCATTCCAAAAATCACTCGACCACATGAGACATATCCTAGGACTCCAACCACTTCCAAAAGCATCCTATATAGATATTTTAACTCTCAATAGTCTGATCTATATCACAATTCTCAAAACACCGACTTCTCCCGGACCAAAAAATCAAATTTCCCATCATTTTTACCAAAATTCAATGACATGAACATTATAAATTTTTAATCATAAATCTTCATCCCGTATTAATTTTTCTCAAGAATAATACATATAACATACCCATATCTAATCCTAGATACATGACCGAAATTCTATGTCTCCCATCAATTTTGGGATTTTACACACCACACCCAAACCAAATCCACTAATAACAACTTAATTGGAATGTTCTTTACGATGCTGATTATTTCCACTAACTATATGAAGATAAAAAACTTATATTGTAATTTATTAGTTACTAATTTATTTATATCACACCCCATCAATTGATATCACTATTCTTCAGTTCACCATATCTTACCTCATATTACACCCAAGAATCACTCAACTGTTCTCATTAAAATACATTGTCCCTCTTTTAATAAAATATATATAAAGTAAGGATCTACCTCAATGTATATGTCAATGTGTTTTTCAAAAGAAGATATATTCCATAGACTCAGGGACTCCACCAGAAATCTTCCCAAAACACACACTCGATCATAACACCCAATCAATATCCCCTGTTGATAGGATAAAAATTACCAAATGCACTAACATAACTTAATTCTTAGTGACAGATACCTGTATCTAGGATTATTCAATTTACCACATATAACTAATTTTCCTATATCTAAGAAGCATCACAAAATAAAAACCACCACTGGGTTGTGTCCACTAACACAATACTTTTGAAATTTATTGAAAACTATTCAAAATTAGAGAAACATCATAGAGGATCAATGGAATTATTTACACCATATATATTTCCATATCACTTATCCATGAGAACTATCTTCCCCAATGTTCACCATCCACTAAATGTTGAAACTCATGACTACCAATCATATTTCCTTGTACTAGTCCAAATCTGAATTTATACTCTAAAATCCAATAATACTAGGGATCCCCACACAATTATTGTATAATAATATTGAAAATAAACCATTGTATGCCTAGTCCAAATAGATATAACTCAAGATTCATGACCAAAATCCCTATCATGTGACGATTTCATTCTATTGGGATATGGGCCCCACCTATTCCCTCTAGAAAATCAAGATCATATTAATTTTCAGATCATCAAAATTAATGTATCTTCTAGATTATTTTTCCATGACACAAATACACTAGGACACTTGATGTTTCATAAGACCCGATGGTTATCATATCACACCAAACATTTCACAATAGATCACAAATCATATCACATATGAGCAGATCATTTGGAAATACCAACAATATCATATCCCCTTGTTCATTTCATTCTATATTTATAGAGACCTTATCTCATACACTAGTCATACTCTGATGCATCTTTTCTCATTGGTGAATCACACTTGATCATACCTTAGATCAACCCCTGGATTGAGTAACACAAATTATATCATTAAAATAAAAAACCACTTATTCTATCCCTTGATCATAAAAGGTTTCTCTTAACCATATACTATCATCTCATATCTGATCACCATCATGTGTGATCGTCCAATGATCTCATAAATTAACCATGAACAAACTCTACATAGTTAGGAAACTAAAGATCCCTAGACGTGATCATAATATATTGTCACCCTTTGGGGTCCTATAATCCATACTAATATAAATAAACTAAAAAAATACATCCTGAAATGGACTATCCATACACTGAGATGGTTTTAAATTCCATTTTCATGTGCTATCATCCTTTATCATTTCCACATACTAGGAGTCAAATGACTTACACAACTTAATCCACCTATCTATGAGAGTTTCTCAAAATAAATCATTAGTATTTCCCACATTTCATCTAAGTCGAATCACCCATGACCTAACAACTATATAACCAACCCTAGTTTAATCTTAGGTCTCACAAATCCAACTACCATTTGGATTAAATAAGAGGTTTCCCTCTAAATCCATAGAATGAGAGAAACCATCAAACCAATCGTACAACATCACAGGACATACCTTGTTACCATAACAAATCATATTAAATAAACTAGACACCCTAGTGATACCACACAATATGATTCAAATAAAACAATATCAATTCATATACCATCCATATTAGTCTAACACGCCTAATACACTGGTTAACAACACATCACACACATTTTCATCTCACCAGTTCTAGGATTTATAGCTTATTTAACTAACAGAACATGCCTACCATTCATGTTAGACCTATCATAACACAAAAACTACTGCTGATTACTATCAATGAAGGAACTCAGAAGCCTATTCTGAACCCTCTCTCGAGTTACAGTCGTATATCTCTTGAATCTAATTTTCTATTTTAAAAAAATAAACTTTGATTTTACATTAGTACAAAGTATATATAAACTAAAAAATAAGACAAAATAAAAATAAGAAACACAAATGAACTAGTTGTGCCCCACATACAGATTTCAAAAAAAAATCACAAAAAGTGCCCCTGTCAGGACAACCCACACCTTAATCCCAGCCCACCATAGAAATAATCATAAGGCTCTAGCTAAAGAAAGTCTATTATTTGATCTCAGTGTGCTTCAAAGATCCCTTATACACCACGATCTACAAAGTTTTATAAAGGATCATAATTATGATAGCTCCAGTCTCATTATTCATATTTCTATCATTGGGGTAGACTCCTCCCCACCAAAGAATCTCATTCCAATATAACCATCTCACTAAGGAACACTGATCACCAAGATAAACTGAAGTCATCATCAATCATCAACTAATGAACACTATAGAGCTAGGATAAATCTATACGAAGTGAAACCAGACATAATTCAATACCATCCCACTTGAAGCATGGACACCAATATATTTTCATAATTTTAATTCCATGCCATTCTCTATCATCCAATGTCTCCTCAATATAAGTTATCATCATGTCAGAAACACTACATAAATAATAAAAAATATGTCATTTAAATAATATCATAGTTTACCTAAAAGAAGTTCCTAAATATAGAAAATAAAAGAGACTATATGAGGAAAAAAATAACCCTTAAGATATACAGAACCACTAACATAGGAATAATAAAATACCTATAAATGGATGGTGGAGAAACCAATGAAAAAGTAAACCCAAAAAAAGTGAATTGAACACCGACCAATAATCAAATGAACCCCATCATAATACCAATACACAACAAGAACTATCACACAAGACAAATATTGGTGTATAATGTGATGGATTGTGTAATAATGGTAGATAGGGGATCTAAAAGTTTGAATGAAAAAGATACAAAAAAATTAGAAGTAGAAAAAATGAATGGATTCTACTGTCGAACATTCCAACTAATACAATTCCAAACCAACGAAATTATATAGATTATGGATATAAATGGAGTATCACATAAATGATATGGTAAAAAAGATATCACAATAAGATAAATTTGGACACAATTCCTAAAAACCCAAAAGAGGGTACAACATCCAAAAATGAGAAGGCACAAGTGTGAAATGATGTCAATGTAGGGGTGGACCCATAGACCACTGTGCGAAAAGTGATAGAAACAAAGGGGTGAACAATATTTCATGGAAATATTTGTGAGAAACCCTAGATATCTAGGGGAGAACCAAAGATAGAGGTATAATGTGGTGGATGGATAGAAACTGTCCGAGTGAAAATGGGCTCATCTTGACTGTTACCTTCTTGTAACATAATTCATTGTTTGGAAATATAGGAAAATCCCTCCTACTCACTATGAAAGCATTAAAAACTTATATTTTTCTTTATTTTTGTATAATATACCTTTTTAATAGTTTAGGGGAACCCTTAAATGGGCTTTAAGCTCAAATCACAAGGCACATACATGACCCGAAGGCCTAGAGGCACAATGCCCAATACCAAACTGTACTTAAAACAACCCCTCGCCAGCATCTGCATATTTCAAGGCACCTAACATACCACATAGAAAGTAGATCAGAAATATTTACCCCATGATGAGTTATGCAGTGCCTAGTACCGATGTAAATTATCATACCCTCTCATTATTCCAATCAGGTTCACTCTACTCTGGTGGTTTATACTTTCTCTAAATCCTATTCTAGGCCTAATCATGTGTAATCTACCTGATATTATTCTTGGTCTTTATGTCCTGAAGGACCTATGGACTGAAATCCATTGGTGGATTGAATTCCCAAAGGCCTAGAGGCCCTTGGTGGCCCAAAGGACCTATGGCCCGAAGGCCTTGGTGGCCCAAAGGCTCTAAGACCCATAGGCCCAAACTGGTTGTCCAGAGGTCCAAATCGAATGAAAAGTTATGGTGGATATAGTACCACATATCAACTTCTACAGTAACTGCTATTGTTTTGGTATATTACCACAAAAAATTCACCCTACCCATATTTGATCTTGGGTCTTTACGATGCCAAGTAAGAGCATCTACCACTTAGTTATAGGCTCATTAGGAAGTGAATATCCACTATATGATCTCAAATATCATAGGGAAATTCATATGTCAACACCCTCAATCTAGTATCCCCATATATATATATATATATCATGTATCTAAAACTTAATTCAACTACCCATTATTGGTCACTAATTATCACTAGGAATCTATGTACCCGAAAACCCTCTTGAAGATCAGAATCATATACATACACATATAAATAAAATAACCCTATGATGATTCATAGCATAAAAAACATTCCCATGTGGTTAAGTTAAGAATAATGACACTGAAAAGTTAAATAAGAAATCATAATATATGATATTATTGAATCCTTAAATAACTAGAAACTTTTTTTTATTTTTCCAAAACTAATATCAGAATCCCACACAAGCATAAAAATTTCTTGTGTACCAACATTACATTTATGATTATTGAATATATGTATCATTACACCTTGGGAATAGTGAAAAACTATAAATCCTAATTAAATAACATATACATTATCTTCAGAAAAAATAAACTCAATTGTAATATTAAAAATAAATAACAACAATAAAAAATAACTAGAATCTTTTTCTTCAACTCATATTGGTGTTGTCTAGGAACACAATACAAATATTATCCCATTTCTTTCATATCCTAAATAGTAATATGAAAGAAACAAGGCTCTGGTTCCACTTTTTTATGCCCCATCCTAGATCACTAAATAACAACCAAATCAAAGAACTATGTGATCTTAGGCATACCTCCCCATATTTTAAAGGATACTGACTAGAAATGGGGGTCTATGACGATTATATTGAGAGACTATTCCCCCATATCATGGTATAAAAATATAAAATAAATATCATACTATCGATAATTATAATATCCAACATAATAAAATTAATTATCGTAACAAAATCCAACTTCAAATTAATAACATACAACATGTTAAAAAAAAATAAACTACCTATAATGTAACATGAGTTGGGTCAGTATAATTGAGGTTTCTCTTGGGAAGGTTAAATACAAACCATCCCAAAATATTAAAAATTTCCACAACCTGGTCTTGAGTTCCAGCGTAGTCCAATCTACTGTCTTTGTTCAATATGTATAGCTCAACCATCCATCACTAAGCCTCTACCCTTCATATACCTAAGATCATGAGGTCTTCTTGAGTAGCAACATGTTAGGGTTTATTGAGTATGGTGTGAATATAACACATTTGGCCACTACCAATGGTGTATCTAATGTAGCTAGTATATGTAATGCATGTGCATTGTGATATGATCATAAATAATAAATAAACTACTATATAAAAAATAGCTTGAATGACCACATGTATTATCCAAGTCACCCAGGAATTACTATACCTACTTTAGCATGTTCTAGGGTGTCTATGAACATGTCTTATAACCAAAACACGGGCCAGATAAGCATCCACCCAAAATATAATCATATACCACCTATCCTCAAGGGAATAAGTTCATTCTATAGGTGTTATTTCATATCATCATGCATATCACATCATCAACCCTTGAGGCCATAAGCACACACCTTAGGTACCACTATATATTATCATCAACCCACAGGTGGATTATCACTTCCTCTAAATAATATTATATATCATATCATTGAGGGTAATTGGATCCCACCTTGTATACCATCAAATATCATGTCATTGGGGTGATTGGTATCAACTCTACATATTATCATATATCATATCATCATGGGGATTACCACCCACTCCATATAAAATCATATTTTATATCATCATGGTGATTAGTTCCCACCCCATATACCATAATATATCATTTAATCTTCAGGATTAACATCCACCTTGTATAACATTATAATTCATATCATTAAGGGAATTGTCTCCCACATCCAATTCCATAATATATATTTACATATCATAAAAAATTCATAAATTTTATATATAATAAGTAGAGAAGATCATGGACACACCTATCTCATATGGGTCATGTTGGTTGGAAATTCTCCTGAACCTGATATACATTTCCTAGGATTTCATCCTAGTACACAACCTATTCCTATCACTATATTAATACTTTATTTGTAACCATGTTATCCCTAAAATTATTACCCACTCTAAATTCAACTCATACCATGGGAACCCACTATGGTCCCCTATGTCTCATTGATGTACAGACACCCAATATGGATTCCTTTATCTCATTATCAAATTATAGGATTAAATATATTCACTCAAATAGAATATTTTAACTATGTATAACCTTTCTCATATCAAATCTTAATCTATCACACAAGAAACCCCATATAAACCAAACACAGATGAATAACACAACATATGTCACACTATATTACTCAGAGGGAGCTAATGGAACCTATCCCATGGGGAAATTTGTTTTTTTATTGAATTTATACCCCTCAAGGATCTATCTATTACAAGGATCATGTTTATGTTCTATGACATGACTATAAATGATAGAGGCATCAAGTGTAGCACTCAAGGTTTCATTATGCTGTAAGAATATTCCATACTATACTAGGTAATTTAAAAAAAATTATTTTCTATTTAATGTTAATCATGCACTAGTGGGGAGACCTCATATTATAGGATATGTAATTTAATGTGTTAACCATAGGGATATGTTTACTGAAAACCTACCATATTTGAACCTGTTCCATCTAGGTGAGTCTCATCCACCACCAACAAATCTCATCCAAGAAAGACCAGATATCACCCACTAACATGAGGCCCTAACTCTATAAGAAATCATCCAAATTAATTATATACTAATTAAAATTAATTTAAAAATAAAATAAGTATTAATTAAATCATCAATACCAAGTTCATAATCAATGAATTACTCAACGAGTGATCTCCCATGACCAAACCATAAGAAATGGGGAGTGTACCACCACCAATATCCACTCAGGCCTCTAACACACAAATTCCAAAATTTATCAATTAAACTAATCCATAAATTTCACCCAAACCCAATTAAATACATAAATAAACAAAGTCATGATATAAATAAATGAATCTACATGAAACCTAGTGTGTTCATCTCACCAGAACCTCATTTAGCAATTTATATCAAAGACCGCTATATAGAGATGATTCCACAATGCCTTAGTGGAATATTTTCCAAATACCTAATCCCCAACAACTAAGTTTAGTGGAAAGGTAGGGATAAGGATAAGATGGTTGATAATGGAGATAAAAAAACCCTTACACATTGATAATTCTCACCCAATCTATCCTGAATCGTGAGGTTCAATGATAAGAAATCAGTGGGAAAGGAGGTCAACCTACCATATTTAGATATTATGCAAATGAAGAATTATAAGGGGAGTTTCAAATTTAAAATCAAAATGATCATCGATCCATTTGATCCATAATTTATCCAATTAATTTATATTTTAGAAAAACTAAACATAACTTTTTTCAACTCGATTTTTTTAGTACTGCATGAAATCCTTCTATATGAACATTAAATATGGGAACCCTTATGTATCAACCCTCTATATCCCAAAACCCATTATGTATCATCTATACCAACCCTTCTACATTAGGACATAACCATTTTATAACTGGGATAGAGTGCCCAAAGTAATTAGAGACCCTTACCTAATAGTATCTTTAAACCTAATCCTTTTCTATTTTTCCCAAAAATTGATGCTACTTCAGAAAACAAACCAAATTCATCTCCAAGATTCCTTACTCATCAGAAATAGATAAAAAAATGCATTAAATAATATTATAACGTGGTTAATATATTTTTAAAAATATATCAAACCTTTTTAAATAATATCTTCTCTAATTTCATTGGATTTGGAACTTAATATTTATCAAAAAAATAGATAGAGATTAAATGATGACACATTAACCATTTTTTAAATAATGCAACACCTACTTTCCCATTATGGAAACACCTATTTTAACACCAAATTTACAAAAAGTCCACATGAACATTCTTCAACACTCACCCAATTATGTGAGATATCTCTAGGGTATTAAAATAGAACCAAACACATCTTTTATATATGTTCAAAGTCTCATAATTCTAATTTTAATCCCAATTCTCAAAACATCTTCCACTTAAAGACCAAAAATTCATATTTATGATGATGTTTAGAAATCCATAATGATGTGACTATTACATAGGTTATGTTATATGGAATCATGCTCAGCTATTTGTTTTATCCAATAGTGTTACTTATAATATTTCAAAAAAAAATCCCATACAGACAACTTCTCTATCAGTTGATGATACTCAGAAGATACTAGATAGATTACTTTATACAGTATTTTTATACCCATGGGAATATGTGTAATGTAACAAGTAAAAGTGTAACATAGGCATACATACATAGTTTAGCATCTAGGAATCACCTCACTCTATCATAATCCTCTAAGTTCTCTTAATGAGACCAATATCTAGGTAGTGTTACTCTAAATCCTGATTCCTAAGGCCCATACATCCATCATTTCCCTAGTCACCATATCAATAGATATGATGCATCAATATAGTTCGTTTGAAATAGTAAACATAAAAAATATATGCCCTTACGCTATCCCTCAACTAATAATCCATTTATACCTGGAACCCTTCTATATGATATCAGTAATCATGTCAATCGTGACCCTTAAAAAAAATTTCAACTACAAAACATTGACAGTATTTATAATCACTACCTAAGATGATCTTAAGACCGTTACGGAAAAATAATCCAACAACTTTGATTCAATATTTATACTTGTTTGTACTAATTTACTATACAATTCTCGTATAAGGGGACACCATATTAGTATAAAGTGACATGATCATGATTTCAATTATCTGCTAATCTTAATGAAAATATCTCATGATGGTTTATACTATCAGAAATTAACCCTTTGGGGGAACCTGGCAGGTAGAAGTCTTGGTGTGACATCCTCAGTCCCAATTCTAATAGGCTAGGGGCTATCAAAAATTGTTTAGAAGGTATAACTTGAATTTGGGGCCTTTTCCTAATATACATACACACACACCCATATTTATGAAAATTATAGAGGTATATCAATTAATTATTGTAACTTCTCGAGTAAATCTATGCATGAAATAACCTCTAGGGAATACATTATAGAACAAAAATATAAACAATGTATAAAAGGTAAAAATACATGCCCAATAAAAAATGAAGTAACAACCTAATAACAACAAGAAAAAGAGAAAACTAAGAGATATTGATTCCTAATCGTCATTTTTTTCCATCGTACATGATCTATACACCCAAGTGTCCCTAGTCCCTATCAATGAAACTATAGAAATGAATTTCATCTACATAAGGCACAAAATGTGTGGCAAAAATACATTCTGGGGTAAGTATATACATGCCCAGTAAGATTCCCCAAAAAACCGCAAAGGTGGTAATATATAGATATGTAAAATTCAACTCAATATTTTGTAAGAGGGAAATGAACACCTAAATATAAATATTATCATAAGAAAACCAGATTATAGATAAATGGATATCTATCTCTACATCCCATCCTAGGATGATGGGTCTTCCTACATCTCTAAGGATCCTTATTCGATTACCAACAGCTCACATGTCTATGCAAGAGAACTATGTTGAGGACCCACACCATACCACTACTCCACAACCTGAGGGTAAAAATCCACTATAAATGACCTATGACCTACTGCGGCATGAGGTGGGTACCATTGAATTGATAGAGGACCCATGCCATGATTCAATAAGGGTCACTACTAGGTAGAAATATGACCCACACCCTAGTGCGACATGGGGGTTCCACTCATTAGATAGAGGACCCACACCCTAGTGTGACCAGGGGTGTCACTCGATAGATAGAGGACCCTAAACCTAGTGTGACCAGGGGTGTCACTCGATAGATAGAGGACCCTTAACCTAGTGTGACATGGGGTATCACTCGATGGATAGAGGACCCACACCCAGGTGCGAAAGGGGGTTGCACTCAGTAGTTGGAGGACCTACGCCCAAGTGCATCCAGGGGGTACCACTCATTGGATGGGGAAAATGGGGTACCTTCCCCCAGTTTAATAGGGGGATTCCAACCTCGATATCTCTCTCATGGTCCATTCTGATCACTGCTAACATTTGTGCATCACCTGAAGAAGCGTCACCCTCACAACACTGCATGCCATATCTCAAAAGCTGCTAAAAAATATAATATTGAGTTATAGATGGAAAACTACTCTTTATAGAATATTTTTTTTCCAATATCTGATTCTAGAAGAAGGGGATACGTTAGATGGAAACTCATGAGGAATGTAAATTTTGTGCACATGGTGTTACAATGCTTGAGAACATTCCTGGTAACTTGGTTGTGTCCTCACCTACATATGAAATTCTAGGTGATATATCACTACACATTATGTATGAGAACAAAAAGGAATTTATAATCCACCTTATCTCTAACAATGTTATCTTAGAGATGCCCATGTACATCAACCCATGCCCATGTGCATTTGGTCTGGCCCATTTGCTTTGGGTCATGCACATGTAATTGGCCATGTTTGTGTACTGGACCATGTATATGTACTCTAGAATGTAACAATGTTCTTGGCCATTACAATGCATGCGTACTCTTATAGCACCCGCATAGGGTCACATGGCCTGTGTTTGGTCTACATTTCATGTGATATTTATTTTCACAAGAAACCTTAGCCGACGTATCCAGGGGACAACATGGTGTGTGTTCTTAAACTACATGACTTATAGTTGTTTTTTGAAGAAAGAAAATAATATAAAAGAACATAATCACACTATAGTTGTTGTTTATTCTTCCTTGATTCATGCCAGGGGTTCCGAATCTAGGGTCATTTGTGACTTATCCATCATTTGTGATCAAATTCCGGTCAGCTGATCCCTGTACGGATCAATCCATCATCCCACACCACATTTGACGCCACTATGGATCATGGTCAATGGTGAAATTATCCAAAACCCACAATTTATCCTGGTCAATCCAAAAATTTCTATCCCGCACATTGTTCACATAATCACTAGGAATCTGGGGGTTCTATCGCATTTGAAATTTCTCCATAAATGTTGAATTGATACCCTATGGTCAATGGTGAATAACAGAGGAGATCAATGCACAAAAACATGGTGAATCCATCATTTCACAAAAATTCATGGACAATGATCATGAATATAGGGATAATCATTGGTGATATAATGTTAAATAAGGATTTATCAAAACAAAAAAAACATTAGAAATATTGAAGAGCTTATATGAAGATTTTAAAACACTAGAAATAAATTCACATAAATTATTCTATTATTGATTAAATAAAATGGGCGGAAATCCAAAAAAAATAACATTCCCTGCCTTGATTTAGTATCAATAATTTGTGAGGAATGAATTATTAAGTGATGATGAAGATCATATGTTTTCACTGCCACTCAATCCACCTCGATTGGATATTCATTCATCATTTGATCTCGATGTGCTAATAAAGAATTCCCATTTTTCTCATTTCAAATTCTCCTAGGGTTATATGGATAAACCTAGATATTTTCCCTAATAATCAATTTATAGAGGATAATATTTACGCTATTTAATATAAAATAAATAAATAAAATTATTTATTTTATTAATTGTAGCCTCCAATGGTCACCTACGTTATAACATCTGAAACCCAAAAATATTAGGCCCTTCCTAGGGTAAACCCTCATTCCTGAATCAAACATGTCTCAGATATCTCATCTGAGGTACAAAAAATTGGAAAACCATTTAAATTGAAATCATGTGTGGGTGCATAATAAATATATTAATTCTGAGGTCTTGAGACACCCAAACACCACACTGAATCTGTGGATAAATCTATATATATGCATCAAAATATTCAAAGTAAAAATTCAAAAAAATCATATTCCTTAAATTCTCCCCTTCTTTTATGATTTACACCAAAAAAAAGAACATGATACAAAAACTTTTGGGGGTAATATGTCCTCATCTGACTCTATTGCTCCCAATGTCTCTCCCTCACACTCATGTGTTTCAAAAACTCACAAACAAAGGGAATGATATGTACTAACATGATAATCTACTTCCAATCCTTGATTTACAATAAGTACTCCATGAAGGTGGCTCCATCCATGATGTCTAACTCACCTAGTCCATTATGTTGTTAGGGCCAAGCATATATCATCTCAGTTCTAATAGATAGAAGATTTCATGAACTCGGTCCAACTATAGGGGAATGTCGAGGCCATAAATAACCTCTTCAACCCTTATTTGGATTTCAAACATCTCAATGAACATCAGGGATTGTTTTCCTCCCATACAAATCTATGAAATCTTTATCAGGAGGAGACACTTTGGAAAACATGGTCTCCCTATTATAACTACTATATCACATGATGTTGATCTTCATTAGATTTATGTCTTCTATGGGTTGTCCTCATATACTCACAAGTCACCTAAACATTCTCATTTATCACCTAAACCATCTGTGACCCAATATTAATTGTCACAACAACCTCAGTCTAATATAAGGGTGACCTTTTAGGTCTACCCTATAAGTCCTAAAAAAAGTTTCATGATGATTTTATAGTGATAAATGTAATTATAAAAAATCTCTATCAATGGAAATTTATACTCCTAACTTCAACCAAAGTCTAACATGCAGTCACTCAGTACAAAATCTAACAACATGATAGTCATCTTGGTTTTCCTATATTTCTGTAGGTGACATTGATATACTCATCCCCATATATGTCTCGAAGTCCTCCAATAATCCTCTCTAAAACCATGACTTGAACTGAGAATCATGTTCAAATAATATCATCGTGGGTACCCCATGAAGTCGAATGACCTCCCTCACAAACAATTGTCTAAGACACTCCACGGTGCTATTCTCCCTAAGGAAAACAATTGTGATGACTTATTCAATCAGCCAAAATTCACCTAGATAGAATTGTGGCCTCTCCCTATATGTGGAATACCCATAAAATAATACATTGATATGTCATATTATTTTCACTCTAGAATCTCAAGAGGTTGTGTCAGACCTGTAAAAACATGGTGCTTAGTCAATACCTATTAACATATGAGGCATTGAGTGATGAACTCAACTACTCTACACCTGATGGTTACCTAGAAAATCATCCATATGTGTAAATTGTACATATTTTCCACACTATGATGTAAAACCATGGGGTAAGTGTGAAACTCTATCCTCACCTCATCAGAAAATGTGACTAGAACCACCATACATCCCTAGAAAAGGATGGCATGCTCCCATAATTCATAAAATCTATTTCGTGTATCTCCTGACAATATAAGTCCATGTAGATCTTCAAAATCAATGTATCCCAATAGTTCCTCTCTAAAACACTGATGAAGTGTAGGAGTCACCACCATTTATGGAAGAAATATTATACTCCTCTCCTTCACCAAGGTCATTTTAAAAAGAAGCGAACTGCTCTGATGCCTCCTCCTCCGTGACAGAATGTGACTTCCTTTAAAGGGAATCTTCCACCATAATACCATTCCTATAAGTATATACTATATAAAATCATACCCCTTTTGGAATTATAACCAATGCTTCTATCTCAAATTCAGATCTCTCTATGTAAATATATACTTGAGGCTCCAACATCCTTGGTACACAACAAATCACTCACCCAGAAGAGAGTGCATCCACATCTTCAGAGAGAATACTACCACATACAACACTATTTATTGAGTAATATAGTTCTTCTCAGGGGGTTTTAATTTACTTGACTCATATTCAATCACGACCTACCTCTATATCAACACACAACTGAGCTCATATTTTGAGGCATCAAAAAACTCTATGTACTCCACACCCTCTTCTGGTAGTCTCAACAAAGGAGCACTATTCAGCCTCTAACTCACCTCCTAGATGGATATCTAACACTACTCAATCCATATAAATCTATTCCATTTAAATTTTATGAAATTCAATGGGGATAAAATCCTAGATAAGTTCATCAAAAACCTCCAATAGTACTCCACCAAGATAGGACAAATCTACACCTATGAAACATGATTGGGTAGATCCTAACCATTAACTATATTAATATTCACTAGGTCCACAAATTAACAATGATTATATATTACATTCACCAAAAATATAACCTCATTAATATAAAATTGAAACTTCAATAGATTACCATAAATATTTTTCTCTCAGAGTAAGTTTAGGACTATCCTTAGATGCTCTTCATGATCATCCTATAACAATGAGTAAATAAGTATGTTACCAATGAAGACAAAAAATATATATATCAATGTATTGATAGAATATACGGTTCAAAATATACATAAACATTGTTGGTTAATTCATCACACTGATTGGAATCAAAAGGAATTTATAGTGTCAATAGAGATATCAGAATGTTGCCTTCAGAATATCCTCCTCATGAACCATCAACCAGTGGTAGACAGATCTAAGATCAATCTTTGAGAACCAACTCACACCTATCAACTGTGTAACGCCCCGACCCCAGCTACCCAGAGTCGGTGCATTACTTCGTAACATTGGCATGATCACAAAAGATCAAGTCTAGAAAGACCGATTAGTTTAGTAGCCTTGGAAACACTAGATACATTTGTAAACGTTACATTACATCATAAAGTAAACCAAAACAACAACAACATATTGTCTTCATATCCCCTCAGACTATCCCTGCAGGTCATTCATAATATACTTCTTCAAATCCTGGAAAACATTAAAACATTGAAAGGGGTGAGCTCAGATGCTCAGTAAGGATAACAATATTGCGGAAGCTTTCATAAATAAACATTAACATTTAAGGCAATGTATAACTAAAACAAAAGCCTTTTAAACTTGAACTTCAACATAATATGGCAAAAGTAAAATGAGATAATGCCATTCACTTCTTCACATGGATATTCTACTGGCCGAATAATCACATGCAATATCAATAACCACTTTCATAATGAGGGAATGTATAATGCCGGACATTCTGAAACATTTTGTCAAGGCCTCGGCCAAGACATCTAAAATGATTAAGGCCTCGGCCAAAACCATAAATCAAATTGGGAAAGGGCCTCGGCCAATTCCATGTCTAGTTGTCTCATGAGACCTACCGATGCATCGAGGAGCTATAGCGGGCTCCACCCGTCACATATTAAGTCCAATACATTCCTAATATGAATAGGTTTAAACATATCATAAACCATAACATAATCGTATCACATAAAACATGCATAAAGGAAACATAACATTTCCACATTTCAATCACAAGATATCAATACAACACATTGATATAATAAAAACTCTTTCAAAACCATTTTCAATACCAAAATAAAATAAAAGTATAACATGGTATTTATTTTTCATTAAAAAAGGTATGGCTTGAAGAGGAAGCCGAAACTCAAATAGTGGTCACGGCGGCGGAGAAGTCATTGTCGCCGCATACGTACGACCAAAACATTCCATTTTGTCGTTTAGTAAACGCTTCGTATAAAAAGATTCCTTTTGAATAAACGTAAAAGTCAAAGGGGTTTATACACCATATAAAATAAATTCGTGTATAAAACAAAGTATGCCTCAATGAAAAGACATTAAGACGAAGTCCATAAAAAGATCATTTTTAAAATGAAATAGATCTGTTATGTGTATTCACTATAGGTACACATAAATAAAGTAAAAAAAATACAGAATAAGACATAATAATATCATGACATAATTTGAAAGTAGGAGATTAACACAAATAATGGAAATTGGGTTAAGAAATTGCCTTACCTTGTGTCCGACTTGACTCAACCGTTCTTTAACCTCCTGAATAATAAACTAGAGTTAATATATACCTTATTAAGAACCATTTTCAACTTCATTATCCTTATTATATCACTTATTACAATGATATGAACATTATGTAATTATTTAAGTTAATAACGGTCGTTTTGTCGATCTTTGGTACTTGAGTCAACAATAAGCTTCTTATAATTACAAGTTGTTTATGTGGTGAAATATCCATTATATCCAGAATTATATTCATGATTTATATGTCATATATATCTTATATATCCAGTATATACATTCATTTATAATATTACATAACATTTAGAGGTAAGAAATGAAATGCACCGTTCATGGAGACGGTAAGCCGTACGTACGCATGAACGCTACTTTCATTTCAATTTCATATTTAATGGAACTAAATCATAATGATATAAATGTATAATATAATTCCAGTATAATATAGTGTATAATACCATTTACTCCATCCTTTATACATCCCACATATGGCATTAACGATTCAAATCACTTTGAGGGGGCGGTAGTCCGCACTTCCTAAAATGAAATTATCGCGTTTTACCCATAATGGAAATCATAAATTATGACATAAATGAGAAATAAAGAAGCATAAGTAAAACATAAACAAATTATAAATCATATATAAAAATAGTGACATCTTAATGGCCACCTTTGAAGGTGTTATATGAGTGTTGAACAATCGTCGTTTCGTGAGGCAGAAATTCGCCATCCACAGAAACCGTATGTTCTTTAACCATTAGATGTAGGTGTGTGTAAGTGTAGCTCGAATCCTTCTTATAACAACATCCTAGTATATTTAGGATACTGGTGTTGTTACAAAAGAAATGAATAAAAAGAGTTTAGGGGGTTGGAGAAGAAAAAATAAAACAAAACAACATTAGAAAATACATTACCTCAAAATCGGGTAACTCTTTTTGATTTGAGCCAAAGGCTTCCTTGGGAAGAGTTCTGCCCAATGTGAGGATTCTAGGAGTAAGAGGGGGAAGTTGGGAGAGTATTTGGGCAGAGGTTGGCCGAGCCAAATGGCTTGAAAGTGAAATGAGGTGGGAGAGGTGGGGGCCTTTTATAAGTGGAGAGGAGGGGCACTTTTGGAAAGATTGAAATGTTACATTATTTCACAATGCTTTTCGGATTCTAAAGGTCCCACACTTATATAATTCGAGGCTAAGGTGATAAGGGTTCGAAATCTCCTCATCCAATTGGCTTTGGACAAGTGTAAGCCTTGGATTTTGCATTATCTTCCCATTTTATTTAAATCGTTAAATAATGAGGTCATCACTACATCATCATGATGTCATAAATAATTTAATTTATTTAATGTCTAAAAATTATAAAAAAAATACTATTATGTAGGAAATCTTTTTATCTTTCTAATGAATATTTATAATCAAAATTTGGACTTGTGTAACCCCACTTAAAAACTGTTTTAGTAAAACAACTCATGTTTGTGTCAATTTAATTTCAACATTAAATAAATATATATTAATGTCATTTTCCAACTAAAGTGGCTCCATGGGGTCCCCAAGTTGACCCATGGGTTGTCTTGGTCGGCCATGACTCATCCAATAGGAGTAGGACAAGTGTCAAGCTCATATCATATTAATAAAACATTGTTTTTACCTTAAACTACACTAATTACCTCTAATCGCGATTAAGATCATAAAAGTTACTATTCACCAAAAAATTATTTTGATCTCATTGAACCACATTTTACTTCTTAATGACAACCATGTATGTCGGATTTTTGAAAATCAAATCACAGAAGTGGTAATATTTCATTTAAACGAAAAATCAGTTATTTAACTACCACTTAGTGGTTTCACTATTCATCAAAAATTGAAGTTTTTCAGAACAATGCCAAAATTTCACCCTAAGATATAATTGATATTCCGAATTCAAAAATGATTTCTATTTTACAAAATTCCAAACATATAAGTTGCATTAATTAATTTTATAATTAATTCCCGCTGTTACGACAAATAGCGTGTTTTTAAGAAACAATTTATATCAAAAGATTGGCAATTGTTTATGTCCAATTTCAATGTTAAATTAATTCTAATGGCCACCATTGGATAAAATGGTAAAAATATATTCTAATTATACCTTAAAACCACTAAATATTATAACTTATCACTATAAATTATTTTGATTAAAAAAGTTGTTTTAAGTATTTTTCACTATTCATAAAAATTTGGAAGTTCTCAGAAAATTACAAAAAATTCAACATAGGCTAATTTCAATATTAGGAATACAAAAAAGAAGTCCATTTTGAAATATAAAATTTCTATAAATTTAAAAGGTGTTTATTACTATTCATAATGGCTACTTTGATTCGTTGCGGTGTGTTAGAACTCGAACTTGCGTCCAATGCAAGCTATTGCATTATTGAAAGAGAGGCATATCGTGGAAGATCGGGGTGTTACATTCTCCCCTCCTTCAATAAATTGCGTCCTCGCAATTTGAAATTTTTCTTTGATAATAAAAGGTTGAAAATAGAAAATACCTTTGTGGAAAACCCACATCGGAAATAAGGTTAATAAATATATAACATTAAAAGAAAGCAGGATAAGTACAAAGGTCACCCGATATAGCCCATTCTAGGATTCTATGAAAATATGGATATGGAAGAAAAACAAACCATCAAGGTCTGATGGAGAGTTATAGAAAACAGGATTAGGAGAAAGTTTAACCATAAGAAAATCACAAACTTGTGATTGGTTAAACGGTCATTGAATCCCCAGTTGGAAAAGTTAACCGACAACATTTTTGTTTTAAGTTACCTTTTATAATGTTGAGGAATTTATTTAGGAGATTTACTAAGAACGTAAGGGAATATACATACTTGTTATGTATACTTTCATTCGTTAATAAATTTTTACCACAAACCCAACTTTTACTCCAAATGGTAACGGAACTCAAAAATATTCTATTTATCCTAATTGTATAAGGTTCCAAATGTTAACACATACCATTTAGATTAGTAAAATTATTTTGTAATATTCAGGGACTTCCTGTAGGCTAGTGGTAGGAAATAAAGGCTTGTCGCACTATGGTTGTGGGTTCGATTCCTGCAGCTTTGTCCGACGCGACGGGTTATTCCCCACCCTGCAGGTTGTCCTTTTCCTAAAAATATAGTACTATACTATTCCAAAAATAATCTTCATAAATGTTTTAACCTTAAACAATACTATCCAAAGTTAAACTTAATCCACTCCAACCTTTATAGTTATCCAAAATACCTTCATCCAGACTTTCTCTAAAAGGTCTCTAAATTCCAAAATCAATTGTAACATCAGATTACCTAAACAAAGAAAAGTTTCTCTTATTGTCACATACTAAAAATATGATTACCTTAATCATATTAAAACCTTACTGAAATCAACAAGTACTGTAGTACAATCCATATATATATATATCACATTATTCGTATAACCAGAATATAATCCTTGAGTCCAAAAGCACCAATACATTAATTATTCTGCTTCAACTGTAGTCACAGCATAAGATTGGCCTTGATCCCTTGGCCTTTTCTAAGGTAAGTTTCCCTGACGCTTAGGACATTCATTTTCATAATGCCCTGTTTCCCTACAATTGTAGCATTCAACTTTGACAGCCTCTTTCTTTCCCTTGCAATCACGAGCCTGGTGACCCTTTTCTCCACATTTATAACAAACTCCCATTCCTTTTAGGCAAGTACCAGGGTGATTCTTCCCACAATTATCACATAATGGAAAATCCTTCTTTCCCTTTTTCCCTTTATCTGTCTCTTGTTCCACCGTTCTCTTCTTCTCTTGCTTTACTTTGTTGTCATAAGACTTAGAGAATTCCTTTTCTGTCTTGATAGAACACGAGACAATATCTTCGTATGATGAAATGGATTGTGATACCAAAGCTCGACGGAGAAATGGTTTTAACCCATCAAAGAAACGATCAATCTTACTCCTTGGGTTACGTATGTAATCTGCAGCATACCTTGCTAACCTTGTAAAGTTAGCCTCATACTTTGCGACATTCTCATCCTCCTTCTGCCTCAGACTCAGAAATTGCCTTTCCATATCTACTCGATGGTCACGAGGAAAGTATTTTTCTAAGAAAAGCTCTTTGAACTCCTGTCATTCCATGTTTGTTAATTCATCATCTTCCTTTGTGTTTCGAATCAGCGACCACCACTGATCGGCATCTCCAGTGAGGCGGTAAACTGCCATGACAACCTTCTCCCTTTCACTACTCCCCAAAGCCTGAAATATTTTCTCTAGGGAATTTATCCATTGCTCGGCTACTAAGGGATTTGTACTCCCATTAAAGGTTGGTGGTTGTTGCCTCATGAAACGATCTAGCATTGATCCTCCACGTTGCTGATCAGGGTGCTCCATACGAGTAAGGTTATTATTCATAACCTGAGTGAGTTGTCCCAGTATGGTAATAAGTTGATCAGCACCAGTTGTATCTCCAGATCCACAATAATTATCTTGAGCAGGAGGGCAATCCCTACATGGAGTTCGTGCATTGATACGGTTTCCATTCCTTCCACTAGGCGCCATTTCTAAACAATGGCATAAACTAGATTAGTTTATGAATCAAAATACATAATTCCATACATGTAAGATACTTAACATAAATTGAACTATTTATGGATATAATCCATAAAAATGTTTTCTTTGAGGAAGTATATACTCATAACCCTTCATAGTGGTTTGTAAAGAAAATGAGAATTTATCCTAAGCATATCCCCCGGGAGTGTCGTAACCAAGAGTGCAGCAAGGCCCGTTGTCATGCACCAGTTCCCGTTCGAGTCTAGCTCAAAGCGGTGTTTTCGGGTTTTACCCCTAGGTACATCTGTGCCAGAGCCGCCTCTACCTGCTCGTATCCAGACAGGGATGTATTGCTCGGAAAACTCACAACATCTCTACAATACCAAAATTCTAGGAAGTTCTTCTATATTAATCCTCAAAGTCTATCTTCGGGCTATGTGCTCTAATCAGAGTTTATCTAAATCTAGCTTCCAAGGTTAGTACTAAACTGCCTCTGATACCAACTGTAACACCCCGACCCCAGCTACCCAGAGTCGGTGCATTACTTCGTAACATTGGCATGATCACAAAAGATCAAGTCTCGAAAGACCGATTAGTTTAGTAGCCTTGGAAACACTAGATACATTTGTAAACGTTACATTACATCATAAAGTAAACAAAAACAACAACATATTGTCTTCATATCCCCTCAGACTATCCCTGCAGGTCATTCATAATATACTTCTTCAAATCCTGGAAAACATTAAAACATTGAAAGGGGTGAGCTCAGATGCTCAGTAAGGATAACAATATTGCGGAAGCTTTCATAAATAAACATTAACATTTAAGGCAATGTATAACTAAAACAAAAGCCTTTTAAACTTGAACTTCAACATAATATGGCAAAAGTAAAATGAGATAATTCCATTCACTTCTTCACATGGATATTCTACTGGCCGAATAATCACATGCAATATCAATAACCACTTTCATAATGAGGGAATGTATAATGCCGGACATTCTGAAACATTTTGTCAAGGCCTCGGCCAAGACATCTAAAATGATTAAGGCCTCGGCCAAAACCATAAATCAAATTGGGAAAGGGCCTCGGCCAATTCCACGTCTAGTTGTCTCATGAGACCTACCGATGCATCGAGGAGCTATAGCGGGCTCCACCCGTCACATATTAAGTCCAATACATTCCTCATATGAATAGGTTTAAACATATCATAAACCATAACATAATCGTATCACATAAAACATGCATAAAGGAAACATAACATTTCCACATTTCAATCACAAGATATCAATACAACACATTGATATAATAAAAACGCTTTCAAAACCATTTTCAATACCAAAATAAAATAAAAGTATAACATGGTATTTATTTTTCATTAAAAAAGGTATGGCTTGAAGAGGAAGCCGAAACTCAAATAGTGGTCACGGCGGCGGAGAAGTCATTGTCGCCGCATACGTACGACCAAAACATTCCATTTTGTCGTTTAGTAAACGCTTCGTATAAAAAGATTCCTTTTGAATAAACGTAAAAGTCAAAGGGGTTTATACACCATATAAAATAAATTCGTGTATAAAACAAAGTATGCCTCAATGAAAAGAGATTAAGACGAAGTCCATAAAAAGATCATTTTTAAAATGAAATAGATCTGTTATGTGTATTCACTATAGGTACACATAAATAAAGTAAAAAAAATACAGAATAAGACATAATAATATCATGACATAATTTGAAAGTAGGAGATTAACCCAAAGAATGAAAATTGGGTTAAGAAATTGCCTTACCTTGTGTCCGACTTGACTCAACCGTTCTTTAACCTCCTGAATAATAAACTAGAGTTAATATATACCTTATTAAGAACCATTTTCAACTTCATTATCCTTATTATATCACTTATTACAATGATATGAACATTATGTAATTATTTAAGTTAATAACGGTCGTTTTGTCGATCTTTGGTACTTGAGTCAACAATAAGCTTCTTATAATTACAAGTTGTTTATGTGGTGAAATATCCATTATATCCAGAATTATATTCATGATTTATATGTCATATATATCTTATATATCCAGTATATACATTCATTTATAATATTACATAACATTTAGAGGTAAGAAATGAAATGCACCGTTCATGGAGACGGTAAGCCGTACGTACGCATGAACGCTACTTTCATTTCAATTTCATATTTAATGGAACTAAATCATAATGATATAAATGTATAATATAATTCCAGTATAATATAGTGTATAATACCATTTACTCCATCCTTTATACATCCCACATATGGCATTAACGATTCAAATCACTTTGAGGGGGCGGTAGTCCGCACTTCCTAAAATGAAATTATCGCGTTTTACCCATAATGGAAATCATAAATTATGACATAAATGAGAAATACAGAAGCATAAGTAAAACATAAAAAAATTATAAATCATATATAAAAATAGTGACATCTTAATGGCCACCTTTGAAGGTGTTATATGAGTGTTGAACAATCATCGTTTCGTGAGGCAGAAATTCGCCATCCACAGAAATCGTATGTTCTTTAACCATTAGATGTAGGTGTGTGTAAGTGTAGCTCGAATCCTTCTTATAACAACATCCTAGTATATTTAGGATACTGGTGTTGTTACAAAAGAAATGAATAAAAAGAGTTTAGGGGGTTGGAGAAGAAAAAATAAAACAAAACAACATTAGAAAATACATTACCTCAAAATCGGGTAACTCTTTTTGATTTGAGCCAAAGGCTTCCTTGGGAAGAGTTCTGCCCAAAGTGAGGATTCTAGGAGTAAGAGGGGGAAGTTGGGAGAGTATTTGGGCAGAGGTTGGCCGAGCCAAATGGCTTGAAAGTGTAAATGAGGTGGGAGAGGTGGGGGCCTTTTATAAGTGGAGAGGAGGGGCACTTTTGGAAAGATTGAAATGTTACATTATTTCACAATGATTTTCGGATTCTAAAGGTCCCACACTTATATAATTCTAGGCTAAGGTGATAAGGGTTCTAAATCTCCTCATACAATTGGCTTTGGACAAGTGTAAGCCTTGGATTTTGCATTATCTTCCCATTTTATTTAAATCGTTAAATAATGAGGTCATCACTACATCATCATGATGTCATAAATAATTTAATTTATTTAATGTCTACAAATTATAAAAAAAATACTATTATGTAGAAAATCTTTTTATCTTTCTAATGAATATTTATAATCAAAATTTGGACTTGTGTAACCCCACTTAAAAACTGTTTTAGTAAAACAACTCATGTTTGTGTCAATTTAATTTCAACATTAAATAAATATATATTAATGTCATTTTCCAACTAAAGTGGCTCCATGGGGTCCCCAAGTTGACTCATGGGTTGTCTTGGTCGGCCATGACTCATCCAATAGGAGTAGGACAAGTGTCAAGCTCATATCATATTAATAAAACATTGTTTTTACCTTAAACTACACTAATTACCTCTAATCGCGATTAAGAACATAAAAGTTACTATTCACCAAAAAATTATTTTGATCTCATTGAACCACATTTTACTTCTTAATGACAACCATGTATGTCGGATTTTTGAAAATCAAATCACAGAAGTGGTAATATTTCATTTAAACGAAAAATCAGTTATTTAACTACCACTTAGTGGTTTCACTATTCATCAAAAATTGAAGTTTTTCAGAACAATGCCAAAATTTCACCCTAAGATATAATTGATATTCCGAATTCAAAAATGATTTCTATTTTACAAAATTCCAAACATATAAGTTTCATTAATTAATTTTATAATTAATTCCCGCTGTTACGACAAATAGCGTGTTTTTAAGAAACAATTTATATCAAAAGATTGGCAATTGTTTATGTCCAATTTCAATGTTAAATTAATTCTAATGGCCACCATTGGATAAAATGGTAAAAATATATTCTAATTATACCTTAAAACCACTAAATATTATAACTTATCACTATAAATTATTTTGATTAAAAAAGTTGTTTTAAGTATTTTTCACTATTCATAAAAATTTGGAAGTTCTCAGAAAATTACAAAAAATTCAACATAGGCTAATTTCAATATTAGGAATACAAAAATGAAGTCCATTTTGAAATATAAAATTTCTATAAATTTAAAAGGTGTTTATTACTATTCATAACGGCTACTTTGATTCGTTGCGGTGTGTTAGAACTCGAACTTGCGTCCAATGCAAGCTATTGCATTATTGAAAGAGAGGCATATCGTGGAAGCTCGGGGTGTTACAAACTGGTTGAATGGGTCATCAATCCTTTGAAAGGGGTACTTTATATTTATCGTTACATGATTCAGGTGATGATAATTAATGATAAGTCTCAAGCTCTTATCTATATTTTCACAAAAAACACTGGATATATCTCAGAGACACAATGGGTCTAACAAAACACTTATCATGAAGGTCATCCAATTTTAGTTTCAGCTCACAGAGAATGGTAGGGCCTATTTGATGCACCGTAAAATATATTTGTGTGGTCTTATGGTTCAAGTCAATGAAAAATTCTATCTCCTTCCTCAGAGGTAGTTATAGAACATTCTTATGGGATATATCCAAGTATTCCTCCACAACTAAAGTGATCCAGATTTCCGAAGGGTCCACTACTCTAAGAATTAATCCTTCTAACTTATGTTTGAGGGTTTTTAGCTTCTTTCCCACAATACCTACTAACGAAGCCCTAATATATCTCTCACACAACAATGATTATCTAATCACATTTGTATGAGGTCATCAAACTCACCTATAATGATAATTAATTGGGTCCCTAACCATAGAACTGTAGTCCATTACCATGATGTCATCAAAACGTTTAATCATGAAATAAAAGAGGACCCATGGGATAATTTATTCATCATGAACCAATCCAAACTACTAGTAGATATGAGATATTGATGAATTGATCCCTATAGAAACTTCGAAAAAAAGGTATTGCGATAAATTTATAACTAGAATATCTAGTTCTCACAAATGAGATAAAGTGATGAAGGAAAGACTCACACCCATATCTATTTGTATTTGTGTAAGAGTAGAAATGACACATATCATTAAATGAATCATCTTATTAATAGATTTTTCATAGCCCTCCAAATCATGTAGCTGACCGTAGACAAAACCAAAATCTCCCTAAGCCTAGATTAGTCCAATTAGTGGTGGTGGTAGAAGTATCTCATAAAATCTCCCTCTATAAGAATTTATTAACTATAGAGATCTCACTGGTCCTATACTAATACCACCTCCTTAGGGGCCACCTTATCCATGAATGTGAGATCCTTGATCACAAAACTACCTCTATCAGGAAGGTACACCCACTGCTTTCCTTCCATCCTTGAAACACTAGGATAATAAATCAAATGCCAATTGACCTACCTTGACACAAGAATAGAACCACCCCTATCTTAGCGGACCAAATCCTTAGGATGGACCCTTCATCACAAATCCACATGTTTTATTCCTTCCATGGTATAGTCATCTAATCTATGTCCCTAGATACTAGTGTCTATTAACTACTGGAGATGAATCAACACCATGATTCCCACTACTAGATCCAACCACTTAGTGTCCCTCCAAAAGTAATCTCTTTTTATCCAAATCCTAAACTAAAAAAAGAATAGAAGTATGTATGCATAAAGGCAATAAAATGGAATGTATTTCTTTGTAGGGACCCTTCTCAAAATTCCACACCAGGTCGAAACCATTTTGTACAATGTTGAGGGAGTTACATGTAAGGTTAGTGAACCTAGTGGAATACTCAATAAATATCATACTTCCCTAATGGATTTCTATAATGTCATTAATCTAATGTGAGCACAAGAACGAGGGGTTAATACTACTTATTAAATATCTATTAGAATTAGGTCAATGAGAGTGTTGTCTCATTGTGGATGTATACGAAAAAACTCCACTAGTTCTCTGTTTCTCCATGGAAATTACTAGTTTTCATCACAACCATATGATCTGTTTGGGTCTTCATAGGCCTAATGACTTGGATAACTAACATGATCCGAACCTCTACAACTAGGGATTTGGATCTCCATGGAACTTTAGTGGTCTCTGATACTAGACCCATCAGTGCATACAAATCCTATGGATATCATTAGTATTCCCTCCTAGTACTATATTACTCTTGACAGGAAGGGGCGCTACTCTATGCCCTTTTGGAGGAAACACCTCCTGATAGGGACCTTTAGGTGGGTCCTCACCACTCAAAGGATCATAATTGTGATCCTATATCAGTAACCTAGCTGGATATATTCGAGGAATCATCCTAAAAGTGATCAAGACATACCACCATTTGATGAGAATACATATATGGGGAACTAACTCATGAAGGGAATTAAAAGGATTAAATCCAATATGATTCAATTACCAAGGTTCCTTGCGACCAATGTCTCATTATAGCATGTCAACAAGTAGGTAGACAATGTCCTGGTGTATGGATACATCAGCTGCCACACCAACTATGGGTTCCATAGCCTAAAATCCCCACTCAATACACTCTGACACCATTTACCTATGTTCCCAAACAAATACAGAAAGGAATTTTCATGGGCTCTCTCAAATTAAGTGTGATTTTTGTTTACTAAGGTGCAGAAGAGTGGATGACCAAGGTCGTATCTAAAAGGATGAAGTAAATTTAACAACATATTAAAGGTATTATAAAAATAAAATGAAAGAGAATAAATAAACCACTTAAAAGGGGTGGGGTATTTTTTACCATTTATAAAGCTATATGAAGGGTTTTTTAATAAGATTATATTTTTTTGTTCTTTTTGTTTTTGAAATGAAATTAAGAAAATGCAACGAGAATATGTTTTTTTGAAAATATTTTTAGAAGGTATAATCGATATAACTTTAACTATTAATTTACTTATTAATCATTATCATGTAAATTAATTTCCAATTAAATTTTATTCCTTAGTCTGTTAACCCCCAATCCCTACAAGAATTAACTTTACTGCAAATATGAAGTGAATTAAACCCTAAGATATCTTTAGAACATTCAATCGCAGTACCCAGCTTTGATTTATGGTATAAGGATAAATTATAGTCAGTGGTAAATTAAAGATCATATCCTTTCTAGAAAATGAGGACTAATTGAGTTTAGTGGTTATGTTTTAACTCTAAAAACTAAACCCGTGTGATTTTGAATTAGCAATTAATTTCACACTCTCACAATTCATACAATTCTCGAACTTGCGTGTTTTGTGTTTATTGTTCAATTTAATTATTAGTATCATTTAAATTAAAAACTCAATTAATAGATCATATTATGTAAATTAAATTATCTCATTTATTCCAAATAAATGAATGAATGAGGTTATAGGTAGATGGATTACTAAAAATAACTACTCTTCCATGAGCGGTGTAGTCATCATAGAAACGTTTTTCATGTGCAAATGTTTTGGAAGGGTATAACACAATTTCGTTTATACTCTTGATTACATCCCAAATAGGATGATTAAAGAATAATATAATTGAACAAAACTGAAAAAAAATATAAGATATAGAATAGTAAAAAAGAAGTTTATTTTGAAAACACAAACATTATAACATGAGAAAGAGAGGAAGACTTTGATGAAGGGATCCTTGCTTCAAGACCTCCCCCTATGAGTATAGGAAGTTAAAAAACCTCCATGGTGATGAGAGGACTCTTCTAGAACTCCAAAATGGTAGCACTTCAATACTTGGTCAAAACTAGTAAATGGGGTTCCCAAGGTGCCAATTTATCACCACAATGGGAAGTGTTTTGCGCACCAGTATTTCGAGATTCCACTTTTGTCTCAGTTTGGGGTTGGTAAATGGATTTATATAGACTTTTCCTAATGAGAAAAGTTGTATTCCAGCATACTTTATATCTCATTGTAAAATTTGGTGTCCCAAAGAGGATAACAATGTGAGATATGGCCGAAATACATAACCAAATATTTGACTTTTTGCTGATTTTCTCCCTTAGATAGATTGGTTCAAATGGACCACTTAATGGATAAATTGGGATTTGGTTTCTTGAGGTGAATTGTATTCCATGAAGTTATGTATCGGTCCAAAAAATTAACTCCCATTTGGTGTCAAGTATTTCAATAAATCTATAAAAAATTGGACATATGTTACTGGGCTTCCATGCAGTTTGGACTATTTTCCTTCCAGATTATCTACGACCCTCCAAATCACCTCCTCCTACAGAAAAATCCCCAAAACAAGAATAATTTTCCTTTTTAACAGTGATAAAAATTTAATAATTGAATCAAATGGGATGTGAAATTTGAGATTATATTTGTAATTTTAAATAAAAATCTTGTTTACAACAGTGATGTAAGGGTGAAATAAAGCAGTGAATCGTGATGCGATCACACCCCCACACTTACCCTTTTTTAATCCTGGAAAATACCTCATATAATGTATTCCAAAAGAAATTGACAAGTAAACTTCAATATCAAATCTAATCTAATTTAAAACGCATGCCCATGAGATCAACCAATTTGACAACGAGAAACAAAATATATCATAACTCCTCAAAAAAACAATTATTTAAGGTTATTAATTCATATAATTCAATATATTTCTAATTAATTTATCCTCTTATACACACAAAACACTTAATACACTTTCATTTTATCTTATCACACTAATTTCAATTTTTCAGCAATGCCTTTCTCATTGAAACTCATACATGGTTCACCATGGGCTTGATAAATTCCTACATTCTACCTAATGTGAGTCAAGTACATATGTTTATCATGAAGAATTTTTATGGTTTTTCTATCTATTTCTATTGATAGGATATAAATTTGAAAAATTATAAGACTAAATGAATACGGCTTGACTCTTATTGTAGAAAAATTTCATTATTCAAAATTTCACTCAAGTATAGTCTCCTCCTCACTCCGCCTAGTATCAATTTAGTGCCATCATTGTGAGAAATCATGGAAAGTTTACACCATTCATAATTTCAACATAAAAATTAAATCTTATAATACATATTTTACCATGAAATCTCTAGATAATTACAACTTTCTTTCTTTATTGAAAGCTCTAGAAATGAACATATTCTTTTATCATGAAAGCTCCAGAAAGGAACAGATTTAAATAGAATGATTTTTTAGCAGAAAAAAAATCTCTTTATCATTTTATTCTACTCCCAAAATATAACCAAATGAGATATCATAATAAAAGATATATTTCCCTACACTTAAGTTCAACTAGATCATGAAATTTCACTTCAAGAGTTGATTGGATTGGGAAAATTGTCTTGTAATATAGATAACCTGATAGGTTTTTCAGGTACTATAAGGGTTACAAGGATTAAATATCCATGTAAGGACATTATAAAAAGGATTATTAGAAAATTGTGCTTTAAAACCAAAGAAACACCTCAATCATTTAAAACACAAGTACTTCAAACCCTTATGTTTTTACAAGAATAAAAAAATTATGGTTAAATCAAGCATGGTTTGGTTATCTATAGAAATGTGGTAAATGAAAAGAATATGGAAATAATTGTACAAAAGCCTCATAAGAAAGTAATTCAAAAATAAAGATAGTTATATGTGGCATGTGGCATGGGATTCAAAATTCAAAGTAATTTTCATGAAATTACTAAAGATTTGAACTTGAAACCAAGTCATTTTCAGCATTAATTTAAGCAAAGATTCATGGGATAAATTGTTTCACTTATTGATATGGATTTCAAAATGGTGATTAAAATAATTTCAACTCAAAAGTTTTAGAAACACACAAAAATTTAGAAAACAAAATACACATTTTTTTTGTAAAATGGAAAAACCATTGAAATTACTAAACTAAATGGTTCCACCCCCCACACTTAAAATATTTCATTGTCCTCAATGTGAACCCATGAAATGATATGTTCACATGAAATACAGAATTTAAAATAGGACAAATAATATAAGAGATAAAGGGTTTGGAATAGCCTGATATTCTCAAGTGATGATGGGGTCATGCAATGTGATGAAATCCACTACATTAGTAGAAATTATATTAATGTATTGCATCAAACATTTCCCATTAACTATAAATATTCTTCTAGTGTCCTCTAATGTGATCCTCATAGCACCATAAGGAAAAAACATTAGATACAATATAAGGACCTAACCATCTAGAATGCAACTTATTGGTCATTAGTTTTAGTCATGAACTATAGAGTAGGACTATCTCTCCAACACGAAACTCCCTTTGTTGGATCATTCTATCATGAGATTATTTAGATATTTCCTTAAAGAGCATTGAGTTCTCATATGATGAGAATCAAATTTCCTCATGCTCTTGAATTTGCATCTTCCTTTGAATTCTATCTTGGTCCAAATCCGTGTTGCATTTCTTTATATCCCAATATGCTTGATGCTTGACTTCCATTGGGAGATGACATGATTTACCAAAAACAATTCAAAATGGGGATATATAGATGGGTGTCTTATATACTATCCCATAATCCAATAAATCATCATCCAATTGCTTGCTTCAATCCTTCATATTCAAATGCATGATTTTCTCCAAAATTTGTTTCAACTCCTAATTTGATCCTCAACCTGGCCATTTGTTTGAGGGTGGCATAGTTTTGAGGTATTTTGTGTCACCCCATACTTTCTAAGGAGGTAATCCAAATTCTAAGTGTAGAAGTGTGTACCTTGGTCACTGATGGTGGCCTATGGTACTCGAAACCTACAAAATATATGTTTCATTAACAATTCTACTACAACCTGAGAATCATGAGTCCTAGTGGCCTTAGACTCTATCAATTTTCTTATATATCCAAAAAAAAACCAAAATATAAAAAAAACCAAAGGAACTAGGAAAAGGACCAATAAAATCAATTCCTTAAACATCAAAAATCTCAAATAATAATATGAGTTATTGGGGCATCTCATGTCTCCTAGAAAAGTTCCTAGTGTGTTGGGAACATGGGAACGACTTGAAAAACACATGAGCATCATGGAATAAGCTAGGAAAATATAATCCAGAGCCTAAGACATTCTTGGATATTCATTGTGGTCCAAAGTGTCCACCACAAGAAAGTGTATGACAAAAATGTAAAACATTCTCAAACTCCGGATCATGAAAAAACCTCCTAACAACTAGGTCACTACACATGCTCCATAAGTAGGGCTCATCCCATACATAAAATTGAGAATCTCTTTTTAATATTTGGACATGAGGTTTCTTTAAAATTTTATTTAGTTTAGAGAAAAAAAGTAGTTAACTAAATATACATACCAAGGATTCATATATGAGATGGAATTTAGATTCTCATCTGGGAAATTGTCCCAAAGTGGTACCTGATTCAAGGTTAAATACACTAGTGTGAGTAATCCTACTCTTGTATTTAGCCACTAGGTTTTCTGACCCATTATTTTACATTATATCAATATCAAATTTCTGAAGAAGGATCGTCCATTAGATAAGTCGGGGCTTTTCATATGGATTATTCAACAGGTACCTCAAAGCAGCATGGTTATAAAAAAACTACTTTAGATCCTAATAAATATTAAAAGAAATTATCTAAAGAAAATATGATAGAATGAAACTCCTTTTCTATGGTTGTGTTGTTTTATTGGTCTGAATATAGTGTCCCTGATACATAGCGAATCACATGTGAACGTCCCTCCACACTTGGAGATAAGACATATCCAACCGTGAAGTTGGAGGTGTCAAATATAAGCTCAAATGGAATATCCCACTGTAGAGGATGTATGATTGGAGGAGTGGTCAGACACTTCTTTAACTCATCAAAGGAAGTCCTATAAGAATCATCAAACACAAAATAATAATCCTTTTGAAATAACCATGACATAGGAAGAGCAATCTTACTAAAATATTTGATGAAGCACTGATAAAATCCTACATGTCCTAGGAAATATATAACACCATGAAAACATGAAGGATAGAGTATGGATGAAATAATATCTACCTTATATCTATCAACCTCTATCCCATGTTTTTACACTAAATTACCGAATACAATTATATTATCTACCATGAAATCACACTTTTTAAATTTTAAGACTATATTATTTTCAAAAAAATGATTAAACACCTTTCCCAAACTAGAGATAAAATCATCAAATGAGGACCCATACACTATAAAATCTTCCCTAAGAACTGCCATTTTGGACTCAATAAAATCAAAAAAAATACTCATCATGCATCTCTGGAAGGTACTTGGGGCATTGCAAAGTCCAAATGGCATCCTCCAGTAGGAAAATGTAATGAATGGACAAGTGAATGTTGTCTTCTCTTATTCCTCCAAAGCTATAGGAACATGGAAATATCTAGAAAATCTATCCAAGAAACAATAATGTGTCTTCCCAGTTAGTCTCTCAAGAATTTTGTCAACAAATGGGAGGGGAAATAGTCCTTGTGAGTGGATTGATTTAGTTTTCTATAATCAATACACATTCACCAAGTGTTTTCAACCTCATTAGAACTAACTCCTCTTTATCATTTTTAACAATAGTAACACCACTTTTCTTAGGCACAACCTGAATAGGACTCACCCACCGAGAATCTAAAAAGGGATACATTATACCTACCTTAAGAAATTTTTCATATTTTTTTAACAACTTCTTGAAGAGTTGGATTCAGTCTTCATTGTGGCTACCTCACTGGTTTTCCCCATCCTCCAAAACAATCCAATGCATGGAAATGGAGAGGCTAATACTAGATATGTTAGCCAAGGTCCACCCCATTTCCCTGATGTTCTCCCTAAAAAGATTCAAAACCTTTTATTTATGTTCAAAAAGGAGATTGTTAATAATAATAATAATAGGTAATTTCTCAACACTTAACAAGTATGAGTATTTTATATTTGGTGGAAATGGATTGACATTAAATGTTGGGGGTGATGTATGGATGGGGAAACTGAAGGAACTAAAATATTTGCACAATGAACATCAGTTTTAGAATATACATCATCCAAATCGTAGAATAAAGCATCGAATCCATCATCACACTCAACAACCATGTCATAATATGTCTTCACATGATCAAATTCAGAATATGAATCCATTTCAAAATAAAATCTAACAGAGGTTTTTGCATTAGAAACTGATGTTGAAGTGCTCTTAGACATCAAACTAGAACCAATTCTCATAATCTATATAAGAATAGGATAATAAAATTCCATGGGGTTTTTATTTAGTCGTTCAAAATGGTAGATAATAAAAGAAGAGTGGTCATCTGAGGGGTACTTTATGGATTCCATAACATTAAATATCACAACTTCATCCACAAACCCCATTGAAAATGTTCCCTCATGGACATTTATGATCATTTTTTTCATTTTTGAGGAATATCCTACATAATATAATAGGATCATGAGAACTTACCTAGTCATACTCCATGTTAAGCATGTAGAAATCTGCTGGAAAGATGATTTCTCTTTCCTGATCAAGTACATCCTTAAGGACTCCCACAAGATATATTGTATCACTATTCTCCAACTGCACCACTACTATCGTGTACTTCAACTCACCAACCAATAACGAAGTGAATATTGTGTGAGGCATCAAATTTAGGGAAGATCCTAAATCACATAGATAATAAAAAAAGTGTAACTCCCCTATAGTGCATTGTATAGTAAATGTCTCAAGGTCCTTACTATTTTTTTTGGCATTTCTAGATTTTCTGTAATGAGTGCTGACACATTCCTTCCAAGATTGATCCTCTCATTTCCTTTGATCCCTCATCAATTGGTACAATGTTATTTTCAAAGTTTGGAATACCTTGTGATTTTCTTTATTTCTTCAATTAGAGGTATGTTGATCTCAACACGCTTGAATGTATCTAAAAATTATTTTTTCATCACCTCTTCAGCCATATTCTGGTTTTTAAGAACTCTATTTTAAAATGAAAGGGGTTTAGAAGTAAAATCATCAATATTTTTATTACCTTTGTCTTTCTCCTTGGGATGATCCTCAGTGGTTCATTAATGGGGATTCTCTAGAGTTGAGGTGAATTATGGTAGAATAGTGGTTATAGAAGTGTCATTCATTTTCTTCCCAATTATTAATGTGATACCACTAACTTCCCCCCTGGTATTTGGAGTAGGTTGGTAATGAATATTTCCAGAGTTCTTACTTACCAGCTCATGGAGGGAGGGGAAATATGGCTCCTTTGTGTATTTAACTCCTTCAACTCTGAACCTTGACTCTTCAACTCATTTTGTTGATTAAGAAAAATTTGATTCAAAATATCATCAGTTTTATAATCTACCTTTGGTTTAGAATTCCCTTAGTGTTCACTTTTTGATGATTGGTATACAAATCTTCTTGGGGGTTGTTGGAAACCATGTTGGTCAGGCAGGGCCTAGTGGATGTTTTCTAGAAAAGGATGCCTTTTTTGTTGTCGAGATCCATAACTAATGCCTAATTGATTAGTACACCCATGGTTGTATGTTTTTCCATAGGAATAATACTTATTTTTGGTATTTGGATGTTGTTGGTGCAGATATGGTCTCCCAGGGAATATTGTTGCAGAATCCTCTGACTCTTGTAATAAGGGGAAACAGTCAGTTGGGTGGTCTATTTAAGTGAAAATGTCACATGGCATCATAGGAGTGGTATGGTATGTCTTTTGATATAGAGAAATAAACCCCAAAATAGTGATCAATTCTTCCAACATAATATCAATCAAATGAATTTCAAGAGATGAAGGACTTACCTGATGTACTCCTCTAACATGTGGTGTACCTCGATCTCCAAATTGTTGGGAGTTTTCTACCATCCTGTAGATCAATGCACTTACAACTATTGGTGTTTTTTGAAAAATTCCCAAATAGATATGTAATCCACCATTCTTCTCTTCATAGGTGTGAGTCCTTCATAGAAATATTGGATGATTATTTTCTCACAGATTTGGTGATGGGGCAGCTTGCATAGAACTTCTTGAATCGCTCCCAATACTCATACATTGACTCCCCTTGGGCTTGCTTGACTCTTGAGATCTCTTTGAGAATGGAAGTGGTCCATGAAGCTAGAAAAAATATCTTCAATAAAATATTTTTCAAATCATTCCAACAAGTTACGTCTTCAGGTTGTAAGTAATACATCCAGGATTGTACTTCTCCATCAAGTGAGAATGGGAATTCTCTTAGTTTTGTTTGATCTTTAGATACATTTATTGGTTTTAAAATTGATAAAAACATGTTAAATTATTTTATATGTATTTTGGATCCCCACGAGATTATCCATGAAATTTTTAAATAAGGTGAATTAGCACAAATTTAAATTCAAAGTCAAATTCATGATTTGGGTATGAAATACAATTTGGATGATAGTTATTATCTGATGCAGACAATTCTTGAATGGTTTTATTAAGTTAATTATTATTTTATTCATACATTGTTTCCTCTTTTATGTTATATTAAATAGTTTTTCCAATTTCAATATTCTTATAATGGTGGAATTCCCCAGTTGGGTAAAGGTCGAAACTTCCCATAGACAGAGATTTTCTGATTCGAGCCCGAAGACTGCGTTCAATCTCGGGGTCTATATCAAAGAGATCCTTGGGATGATATCTTGTCATAAATCGATGAAATTGAGAAAATAATACCAAAATATTAGGATACTAAGTTTCAATTGATGGCCCAATAGATAATAAAAGAGAGAGGAATAAGAAAGAGAGAGAGAAACAAAAAAAATTGAGAAAGGTGAAATAAGAATGAAAAATGATGATAAAAAAGAAGGATAAAATAAATGTGAACATATAGATCTAATTAGTTGAATAAAATAATTTCCACCCCAGTAATGGTGAAAATTTTAAAGGTGTTTTCATGTTCACTCTCAAATGATGTGTGTTTTTTGGGTATATAGGTGCAATAGAGTTGTTGACCAAGATCGTCTCTCAAAGTAGAAAGTAAATTTAACTACATATTACATGTTTTCCAAAAATAAAATAAAAGAGAAGAAACACACTACTTAAAAGGGATGGAGGATTTTTTTACCTTTTATAAATCTAGATGAAGTGTGATTGAATAACATTACATATTTTGTTCTTTTTGTTTTTGAAATAAGATTAAAAAAATTAAATGAGAAGATGTTTTTTTTTGTAAATATTTTTAGAAGGCGCAATCGATCTAACTCTACCTATTCATTTACATATTAATAATTAACATTTAAATTAATATCCACTTAATCTTGATCCCCTAATTTGTTAACCCCTAAACCCTATTGTATGTAACTTTACCACAAAGATGAAGTGAATTAAACCCTAGGCTATCTTTAGAACATCCAATTGCATCACCCTACTTTGATTGATGTTCCAAGGATAAATTATGGTATGTTGTAAATTAAGGCTCATATACATTCTAGAAATGAGGACTAATAGAGTTCCAGGATTATGTTTGAACTCTACAAATTGATCCTGTGTGGTTTTGAATTACTTATTATGTTCACACTATCACAATTCACACAATTCTCTACATTTTGTGTTTTGTGTTTATTGTTAAATTTCATTCTTAGTTTCATTTAAATGAAAAACTCAATTAATAAATCATATTAAGTGAATTACTATATCTCATTGACTCAAAATAAATGAATTAAGGAGGTTATAGGTAGATCGATAACTAAAAAGAACTACTCTTCCATGGACAGTATAGTCATTATATAAATGTTTTTCATGTGAAAATGTTTAGAAGGGGTATAAATCAATTTCGTTTTTACTCTTGATTCCATCCAAAATAGGATGTGTAATGAAGAAGATAATTGAACAAAATAGAAGAAAATATAATATATAGAAGAGGAAAAAATAATTGTATTATGAAAACACAAACATTACAACATGAGAAAGAGAGGAGGTCTTCAGTGAAGGGATCCATGCTTCAAGAGCTCCCCTTATGAGTATAGAAAGTTCCAGAACCAACAAGGTGTTGAGAAGAATCATATGGAACTCCAAAATTGAATCACTTCAATCCCAGGTTGAAAATTCAAATGGGGTTCCCAAGGCACCAATTTAAATCCCAAATGGGAAGTGGTTTTGGGCACCATGATTTTGAGATACCACTTGTGTCTCAGTTTTTGGTTGGTAAATGGCCTTATCTAGACTTGGAAAAAAGAGAAACATTGTAGGAGAGCATCCATACTATATCCATGTACAATTTATCTACCAAATGAGTATTAAAGAATGAGATATACCTAAAATACAAAACCAAATCTTTGAATTCATACAGATTTTATCCCCTAAACAGATTGGTTCATATGCCCCCCTTAATTGATAAATTGGGCTTCAGTTTTTTTGATATTAGTTTCATAGAATGAAGTTATGGAGTATACCACAAAATTTAAGCGCATTTTGTGGAATATATTTCCTAAAATCTATAAATTATTTGACATATGTCCTTGGGATTCCATGCAGTTTGTCCTATTTTTCTTCTGGATCATCTTCGACCCTCCAAATCACCTCCTCCTACGACAAAATCACCAAAATAAGAATAATTTTCCTTTTTAAAAGTGATAAAAATTAAATAATTTAATCAAATGGTTTGTGAAATTTGAGAAATATTTTTAACTTTTAATACAAAACATGTTTAAAACAGTGATGTAAGGGTGAAATAAAGAAGTGAATCGTGAAGCGATCAAATACTGACTGTGGGTACCCCTCCCACACTTACTGAAGGAGGAACTACTCTTATACCACCCTATCATGACACAACCCACTAGGAACATCTTGGTTGGAGGAACATTGGTTGAGACAACCCCGATCCCCCTTCAATAGGTTAGGTCCTAGAGAAAAGTTTTGAGATGACATAATTAGAATAAGAGTCATTTTCCAAATGTAAATGTATGAAAGAACCCAACCATGCCCATGTAAAACTATAGAGGAATATGAATAATGGACTATAACATATAGTTTAAATCCATGCATGGAATAACCATCAGGGAATATATTAGAGTAACACATTATATACCAATGTATAAATGGATAAAATAAACACCCATCAATAAATGAATCCCCAACCTGAAACAACTACAAAAAGGAAAAACTAAGAGATCCATGATCTTGATCTCTATTTATGACAATAATATGTGGCATCTGAACTCAATTATCACTATGATCCACTATATTCACCATCTAAATGCATGTAGTCTACATAAGACACACCACATTTAGGAAAATCCCATGCATGGGTGATTATATACATACCCATTAGGATGCCCTAAAAATACACAAAGGGGGAATATAGGGGTACCATAAAAGTTAGATCAACCCAAAGTAAGATTGAAATGAAACCCTATATATATATATGATCCTAGAAAACCTATATGAGATATAAACATGATGTCAATATCCAAATCCCTGCCAAGGATGATTATTCTACTTGTATATCCAAGGGTATATCTTTGATACTGAGTATCTAACATGTCTATATAAGACATCCATGTGGAGGAATCATGTCTTTCCACTCCTCCACAGCTCAAGAGGTAAAAATATACAATATATAACCCATATCCTAGTGTGAAAATTGGGGTACCTACTTAGTAGATAGAAGAACCGCATCATGGAGCAAGTGGGTTGATACTTGGAAGAAAGAGGACACACACCCTGGTGTTATATGGGGTTCCACTTAGAAAATAGAGGACATGAACCCTAGTGATATAAGGGTGTTCCACTTAGAAAATAGAGGACACATGCCCTAGTGAGATAGGGGGTGAACTTAGTGGATGGGGGACCTTCACCCTTGTGCTTCCGGGAGGATCCACTTAGTGGAAGAGGAATATGGGGGACCCATTATGTAACACCCGATACTTTTATGTTATATAAATCATCTAAGGAATCTTTTTCTACACACAACACTTTCTTTTCTTTCTTTACAAGAAATCACAACCTTCCTCGATAGCTTACGTCGTACGCAATACCGAGTTTCACTAAACAATGATATGCTAATATTATTAAAACTAGCCGTTATGAATAGTAATAACCAATTTTTGAAATTTTATAAATTTTATTTTTCAAAATGGACTTCATTTTTGGATTCGGAATATTTAAATTATCCTAGGGTGAAATTTTGGTATTTTTCTGAAAACTTTCAATTTTTGATGAATAGTGAAACCACTAAGTGGTAGTTAAAAAAACTGAATTTTTCATAAAACTTAATTTTACCGCTTCTGTGAGTAGAATTTCAAAAATCTGAGAGACACAGTTGATTTCAGTAAGTAAAATGTGGTTCAATGAGATGAAAATATTTTTTGGTGAATAGTAACTTTTAACTTTTATTTACCACGGTTAAAAGTAAATAGGGTAATTAACGGTAAAAGTGATATTATTATTACCCTAAAACATGTCCTAATTCTATTGGACAATTTTAATTCGACCAAAAAAACCTTAGGAATAAAATATTACCATTTAGGCCCACTTGGATTAGATTAGGACATTTATTATTAATTTATTTAAAGAAGGGTTTAAATTGTTAAAATCAAAGTTTAATAAGTAAATAATTTTTAATATGGGGTTATACATAATATAAATTCGACTATAAATATTCATTAGAAAGATAAAAAGATTTCCTACATAATGGTATTTTATTTGTAATTTTTAGACATTAAATAATTTAATTTATTTTTGACACAAAGATGATGTAGTAATTATCTTATAAATGAAATATTGACATAATTAATGTTATAAACACAAAAATAAATGTAATTTGAGACTTTTTATGAATTCCAGTAATTTTATAGATTAATATGACATGTTAGTATTTATTTAATTATATTTTTTAGAATTAATCATTCTGTTATGATTTTCACAAAAATTAATTACAAAATAGTGTCAAAATTGACATAAAATAGTTTTTAAAACAAATATTATATTAGTAATTGTTATTTTATTCATAAAAATATAAGGTTCGGCCAAATGACTTAGATAAGGTTATATATATTAATTATAAACAACTTGGGGTTCGTTTGGCTGCTTATGGTAAGTTTATTAACCTTATAGTATAAGAACACAAGAAGACACGGTAAAAGTAAAATTATTTAACTTAATGTTAAATCTAAATGATAAGGTTAAAATAGGAACCTAAACTTGTCTAAATTCTATTGGATGAGAGGATTTATACCCATACCCACATTATCATCTAAATAAATCAATTTTGAGCTATTTAAAACCGAACTTGACTTTATAATAAAATAATATTTTTAGTTTTTCCAAAGGAGCCCCTCTCCTCCCTTATAAAAGGGCACCTCCTCCCCCTCTTCCTCACACAAATTTGAGCCTTCAAGCTCGGCCAACCCCTGCCAATTTCTTCTCTCAACTTCCCTAGAAACATCCTAGAGGTTCTTGTCTTCTTCAAAGACCTATTTTAGTGCCCTAAAAGGAGGTCTCAAAGAAGCACTTCAAAGAAGAGGTAATGTTCGTTACCGATTCTTTCATCTTTATTTCTTCTTCCACTTCATATTCTTTAGTTGTTTCATTGTGAAGTAATAACATCAGTATCACGTATATACTGATATGTTATTATAAGTATGAAACAACCCTATTTCTCTATCTATCCATTCTACGGAAAAAGAAATCACCGCGCGTGCGTACGTACGGAATACCGTCTCCACGTCGTGGTGTAATCTATTTTCCACCACCACCTTACTTGGATGGGTATAATGGTGTAAATAATGACTATATATGACTATTATGAATTTATAATGATTATGAAATAGTATACATACACTCCAATACAATTCCATGATCATTGGAACGATATCATCACTCGTGCGTATGTACGGAATACCGTCTCCACGATGTGATGTGACTCGTTCTACATGATCTTCATTTCATAATGATTATATAAATGAATTGAATGAATTAATATGATATATATTACACTAATACCATTCTGTAAATGAGGTATCTATAACCTAAAGAGAAGAATAAGAATTTATTCGACAAAACATGCATAAGAACAAAAAGTTATAAAAACCCGAATAACAAGTAGCAATGAAATATTACTACTAAGAAGCTAAGAATATGACCATATATGATATCATAAAAATAAGTATGATTCTGTAAATAGTCAATAACATTATTTAAATCATTATACATGAGGTTCGGACACGTACAAAGCATATCGGACCTAAGGTAAGGGAAATATCACAATCTCATTTTTATCCGAGATTGTTTATAATTTGAAATTTAATGGGGTGTATTTTATCATCCACATCCATGTTTCCTCAATATGTAATATTTACATCATTATAAAATAGTTTATATCCAATTTTACCCTTCGGTGACTTTTTAGTAAAAGATATGAAAGGAATCTTTTGTCGTTTTTCGTATGAGGTACTTTTTGACTTTTCCTACAAAAGTACGAGAAGAATGTTTTTTTAACTTATACAGCTTGAATGGATTTTTAAAACAATATTTCCAAGAATCTTCCTTTACAAGTTTTCATGTTTATTTTTAATCAACTTCTCTTAGTTTAGAATTTTATGACATGTTAAGAAAGGAAAAGTGTTTTTGAAGTAGAAAGGATATTTTCCTCAAGAATGGAGTTCAAGTGTTTTATCAAAATTATTTTCCATCTAAGATAATATAGGGTTATGTTTCTATCCCTATTATTACATGGATTTGATTATGTTGTGATGGAAATATTTTTATGAATTCTTTTATCTTATATGAATTGTTTTATGATGTCATGATGTTTAAAGATTCCCATTATTATTACATGGGTTATGCAATGATGTATGATTTATGATTTTGTGGAACACATAAGAATGCTATCATTATGATATGGGTGGGACCTATATCTCCCTCCAATTTATTGGGTAAAGATTTTATATCTCATGAGATAGACATGGCTGGAACGGTAGGTTATACCGGTTCAGTGAAACAGGACTGAAACGAGGAGTGAAATCGGTTTAGAAATGGACTTTGTCCACTAAGATAGTCTTGGAAAAGAGTCTTGACTAATAAAAAATGATTCTTTATGATTATGTGTGTATGACACAAAGTTTCATGTTTTAAGTTATGATTATTGGGATTACATTTCACTACTATGATTTATCCCATGTTATGAAATTATGATCTCTTTTTCAAGTTAAGATTTCCAAAAGTTATGTGCTTATGTATATGATGGGATTGATATTTCTTTTGTTTACCCTTACTGAGCATTTGAGATCACCCTTTTGTATGTTTTATTTCCCCAGGTCAGGAAGAAGGTTATTAAGTAGAATATTCCAAAAAGGGACTCTAGATATGATGAAATAAATGGGAGGCAAAGTAGATGATTTATGAACTACTTGTTTATGTTTCCCAGTTTCTAAAGACATTATACCTATATGGTCTTTTCTTGGTTTTGTTATATGTTGTAATAAGTGTGCTTCAATTCTGAAGTAATAACAATGTATGTAAAGTATGGTTCGTTATAGTTGGTATTAGAGGAAAGGTATAGTCAACCTTTGGAAACTAGGATGTGAAAGCCTTTGTAAGAACCCTAAGGATAAGTCTAAGCATAGAACAAAATCTTAGTGTTTTAGAAATGGCCATGAATAACCTAGGATAAGACCTTAAGTGTGAAATTTTATTCTTGATTATGTGGTTTTCCTATTATAATTAGTGTTTCTCACACTATTCTTCTTGGTTTTAGTCAATTTCTGGAACCCGAAGGAACCGTGTTAATGAGGAATACGACGGGCAATGCAATGATTGTCCCCCTGAGCAACCAAACATTATGGGAGCTGGAATGAAAAATCTTGTAGCCATGCTCACACAACTTTCTCAAGCTATGAATCATGCAGGACTTCCGAACGAGCAAAGGAAGGAGCAACATTCTGTTGAATCCTTCATGAGACAGCGTCCACCTTCATTCAGCGGGTCTACTGATCCATTAGTTTCTGAACAATGGATTAGTACTACTGAAAAGATATTTTCAGTTCTTCAATGTTCTGAGCATGATAAATTCATCTTAGCAGTGTATCGTTTGGAAGGTGATGCTGATCAATGGTGGAATCTTATTAAGAATACGAGGCAAAGGGATAAAATCGAGTCCATGAAATGGGACGAGTTCAAGAACTTATTTTTCAATAAGTACTTCCCTCGTATTCTCCAAAAAAAGATGGAGAAAGAGTTTCTTGAACTGATGCAAAAGGATGATGAATCTGTTGGTACCTATGAAGCAAATTTTACAAGACTTGCAAGGTACGCTTCTGGTATTATTATCCAACCTGAGAGTAAGATCGATCGATTCTTTAGTGTCTTAAAACCAAGTCTTCGAAGGGCCTTAGCCATAAGGGACTTCAATAGCTACGAGGAAATCGTTCGATGTGCTCTCAAAGTTGAGATGGAGATTGGAGTAACCCATCAGTCATATGGGATTGATAAGAAGAGGAAAATGGAATTCAAAGGAAAATCTAAAGAGCGCACTGAAAAGAAGATGAGCTTTCCCTTATGCTCAAAGTGTGGAAAGAAACATGGAGGGAGTTGTCTTAAAGGGACAAGTAAATGTTTCAAATGTGGAAAGAAAGGTCATCAGGCATTTTAATGTCGCGATGATGGGAATAAGATGTCTAATGATTCAAACAAAGGAAGGGGTACACATAATGAACCTACTACACTTCAATGTTTCAAGTGCAAGGAGATGGGACATTATGCTAATAAATGCTCTAATCCAAGGGTTGATGATGATGGTCGACGTCAACAAACTCTTAAGGCTAAATACAAAGGAAAGTAACATGCAATTTCTATCAGCGATGTGGAGTACGATAACGATGTGGTGAAAGGTACACATACCATCCACTCTAAAGTAGCAAATGTTTTATTTGATTCTGGATCCACCCACTCCTTTATTTCTGAAGAATTTTCTAAGGGTATCACCGTATTACCTCAACAATTATATGTTGAGTTAGCGGTGACAACACCTAATGGCACAACAGTCGCATCAAAAGTTTATAATTCTTCTCCGATTGATGTTTGTGGGAAAATGCTTCCTGCAAATCTTGTGATCCTTCCTATAGTGTAATTTGATGTGATTCTTGGCATGGATTGGCTTTCTCTACATGGAGCTCATATCAATTTCCAAAGAAGGGAAGTCACATTTCATATTCCAGATCAATCTATGATCGTCTATCAATGCAAGGATGACCATAACCTTCCAGTGGAAATTTCTCCCATTTTATGGATATTGATTCCACTAAATGAAGGTTATTTATCTCAAATGGTTGGTGAGAAAATCACGATTAAGAATATGCCCATTGTAAGGGAGTTTGATGAGGTATTTCCGAAGGAATTACCGGGTCTTCCACCGAATCGTGAAGTTGATTTTTCAATAGAACTCATACCGGGTGCTTTGCCTATTTCAAAGACACCTTATTGAATGGCCCCAATTGAGCTGCAGGAATTGAAGAAGCAAATCCAAGAGAATCTTGATAAGGGGTTCATAAGCCCTAGTGCGTCACCTTGGGGAGCACCTGTTCTATTTGTTAAGAAGAAAGATGGATCAATGAGACTCTGCATTGATTATCGAGAACTTAACAAGATCACTATCAAGAACAAATATCCTCTCCCGCGCATTGATGACCTATTTGACCAACTACGCGGAGCTCAATACTTTTCCAAGATTAATCTTCATTCAGGGTATCATCAATTAAGGGTCAAAAGGGAGGATATACCAAAGACGGCTTTCCGCACAAGGTATGGACACTATGAATTTATAGTGATGCCATTTGGTCTTACTAATGCCCCTGCTATCTTCATGGATCTAATGAATAGAGTCTTTAGAGACTATCTTGATCAGTTTGTGGTAGTCTTTATAGACGATATTCTTGTCTATTCAAAGAGAAAGGAAGAACATGAAGATCACTTGAGAATTATATTTAAGACCCTGAGAAAGGAGAAGCTTTATGCCAAATTTACCAAGTGTGAATTTTGGCTTCAAAAAGTTTTATTTTTGGGTCACATAATCTCAAAAGAGGGGATATCTGTGGATCCAGCAAAAACAGATGTTATCGAAAGATGGTCGAGACCAACAACAGTAACTGAGATCTAAAGTTTTCTTGGTTTGGCTGGATATTATCGACATTTTGTGAAAGATTTTTCATGATTATCTAATCCACTCACCAAGTTGACTCGGAAAGGAGTTAAGTTTTTTTTGGACGGAAGAATTTGAAGTGAATTTCAAGGAGTTGAAAAGAAGGTTATCCAGTGCACCTGTGCTCACACTGCCTTGTAGTGGAGAAAGGTTTGTGATCTATAGTGATGAATCCAAGAAGGGATTAGGGTGTGTTCTTATGCAAAATGATATGGCGATAGCTTATGCCTCACGACAGTTGAAAATACATGAGCAAAATTACCCAACTCATGATTTGGAGTTAGCTGCGGTAATCTTTGCATTAAAGATTTGGAGGCATTACCTTTATGGTGAAAGGTGTGATATTTATACTGATCATAAAAGTTTAAAGTATATTTTCACACAAAAGGAGTTGAATATGCGTCAAAGAAGATGGTTGGAGCTGATTAAGGATTATGACTGCTCAATCCATTACCACCCTGGGAAAGCAATCAAGGTGGCAGATGCATTAAGTCGACAAGACCATGCCAGTTTAATCATGATGAGGATTACAAAAGAGCCAATATTTATGGATTTACAAAGGATGGATCTTGGAATTATAATAGAAGGGGAAAAATCTTATCTTTCTCAAATGAATGTTCAACCATCTATACATGTGAAGATTAAAGAGGCACAGAAAGAAGATGTCGAGTTACAAAAGAAGGTGAGAAATGTTCCTGAATTCAACCTTGATTGCGATGGGATAATAAAGTTTAGGAATCGGGTTTGTGTTCCTCCCATCCCCGAATTAAAGAAGGAGCTACTGGATGAGGCTCATAGTTTATCATTCTCTATTCATCCTGGAAGCACGAAGATGTATAGGGACCTAAAAGAGTACTTCTGGTGGGATGGCATGGAAAGAGATGTTGCTGAATATGTCTCTCGATGCTTGGTTTGTCAACAAGTTAAAGCTGAGAGACATAAGTCTAAGGGGATGTTACAACCATTACCCATACCCGAATGGAAATGGGAAAACATCACTATGGACTTTGTCACAGGACTTCCTAAAACATCCAAAGGCAATAATTCTATCTGTGTCATAGTTGATCGTCTTACAAAGTCTGCACACTTCATTGCTATTAAAGAGGATTTCTCTCTGGATCAGCTTGCCAGGATATATGTAAAGGAAGTGGTAAGATTGCATGGAGTACCACTTTCTATTATATCTGATCAGGATCCGAGATTTACCTCAATGTTCTGGCGAAGTCTTCAGCATACTCTGGATATAGAGTTGAGTTTCAACACTACTTATCATCCTCAGACAGATGGTCAGTCTGAGAGAACAATTCAAACTCTAGAAGATATATTGAGAGCTTGCTCTATGGATTTCAAAGGTTGTTGGGATCAACACCTACCTTTGGTGGAATTTTCTTATAATAATAGCTTTCACTCCTGTATTTAGATGGCTCCTTATGAAGCTCTCTATGGAAAGAAATGCAGGACTCCAACTTGCTGGGATGAAGTTGGGGAAAGAAAGATATTAGGACCTGATCTCGTTGATGAAATGGCAGAAAAGGTCAGATCCATTCAACAACACATAAGAGCAGCTCAGAGTCGACAGAAAAGTTATGCCGACAACCGAAGAAAAGACCTAGAGTTTGAAGTGGGTGATAAAGTGTTCTTACGAATATCTCCCGGGAAGAGGGTTATGAGATTTGGAACGAAGGGGAAGTTGAGCCCTAGATATATCGGTCCTTTCAAAATACTAGATCGTGTTGGGAAGGTAGCTTAACGATTGGCGCTTCCACCGAATCTATATCAAGTTCACGATGTGTTCCATGTATCTCTCCTGAGAAAGTACATACATGATCCTTCACATGTACTCAGCTCAGAAGTTGTACCACTGGAGCAAGATCTTTCTTATGAAGAACAACCGATAGAGATTATGGATCGTAGCGAAAAAGTCCTACGAAACAAGACCACTCGATTGGTGAATGTTTTATAGAGGAACCACTAATTAGAAGAAGCTACATGGGAGCTTGAGGATATGATAAGGGAGAGGTATCCTCATCTGTTTGTTACAAAGTGACGAATTTCGAGGGTGAAATTCATTTTAAGGGGGGTAGAATGTAACACCCGAGACTTTTATATTATATAAATCATCAAAAGAATATTTTTCTACACACAACACTTGCTTGGCTTACTTTAAACGAAATTGCAACCTTCCTCGATAGCTTGCGCCATACGCAATACTGAGTTTCACTAAACAATGATATGCTAATATTATTAAAACTAGCCGTTATGAATAGTAATAACCACTTTTTGAAATTTTATAAATTTTATTTTTCAAAATGGACTTCATTTTTGGATTCGGAATATCAAAATTATCCTAGGGTGAAATTTTGGTATTTTTCTGAAAACTTTCAATTTTTGATGAATAGTGAAACAACTAAGTGGTAGTTAAAAAAACTGAATTTTTCATAAAACTTAATTTTACCGCTTCTGTGAGTGGAATTTAAAAAATCCGAGAGACACGGTTTATGTAAGTAAGTAAAATGTGGTTCAATGAGATGAAAATAATTTTTGGTGAATAGTAACTTTTTACTTTTATTTACCACGGTTAAAAGTAAATAGGGTAATTAACGGTAAAAATGATATTATTATTACCCTAACACATGTCCTAATTCTATTGGACAAGTGTAATTCGACCAAAAACAATTTTAGGAATACAATATGACCATTTAGGCCCACTTGGATTAGATTAGGACATTTATTATTAATTTATTTAAAGAAGGGTTAAAATAGTTAAAATCAAAGTTTAATAAGTAAATCATTTTTAATATGGGGTTATACATAATATAAATTCGACTATAAATATTAATTATAAATTTTAAAAGATTTCCTAAATAATGGTATTTTATTTGTAATTTTTAGACATTAAATAATTTAATTTATCTATGACACAAAGATGATGCAGTAATTATTTTATTAATGAAATATTGACATAATTAAGGTTATAAACAACAACATAAATTTAATTTGAGACTTTTTATCAATTACACTAATTTTATAGATTAATATGACTTGTTAGTATTGATTTAATTAACTTTTTTCGAACTAATCATTCTGTTATGATTTTCACAAAAATTAATTACTAAATAGTGTCAAAATTGACATAAAATAGTTTTTAAAACAAATATTATATTAGTAATTGTTATTTTATTCCTAAAAATATAAGGTTTGGTAAAATGACTTAGATAAGGTTATATATATTAATAATAAACAACATGGGGTTCGTTTGGCTTCTTATAGTAAGTTTATTAACCTTATAGTATAAGAACACAAGAAGACACGGTAAAAGTAAAATTATTTAACTTAATGTTAAATCTAAATGATAAGGTTAAAATAGGAACCTAAACTTGTATAAATTCTATTGGATGAGAGGATTTAGACCCATCCCCACCTTAGCTTTGAAATAAATCAATTTGAAGCTATTTAAAACCTAACTTGACTTTATAATAAAATAATATTTTTAGTTTTTCCAAAGGAGCCCCTCTCCTCCCTTATAAAAGGGCACCTCCTCCCCCTCTTACTCACACAACTTTGAGCCTTCAAGTTCGGCCAAACCCTGAAAATTTCTTCTCTCCACTTACCTAGAAACATCCTAGAGGTTCTGGTCTTCTTCAAATACCTATTTTAGTTCCCTAAAAGGAGGTCTCAAATAAGCACTTCAAAGAAGAGGTAATGTCTGTTACCGATTCTTTCATCTTTATTTCTTATTCCACTTCTTCTTCTTTAGTTGTTTCATTATGAAGTAATAACATCAGTATCACTCATATACTGATATGTTATTATAATTATGAAACAACCCTATTTCACCATCTATCCATCCTACGGAAAAAGAAATCACCGCGCGTGTGTACGTACGGAATACCGTCTCCACGCCGTGGTGTAATCTATTTTCCACCACCACATTACTTGGATGGGTATAATGGTGTAAATAATGACTATATATGACTATTATAAAGTTATACTGATTCTAAAATAGTATACATACACTCCAATACAATTCCACGACCATAGGAACGATATCATCACTCGTGCATACGTACGGAATACCGTCTCCACGATGTGATGCGACTCGTTCTACATGATATTCATTTCAAAATTATTATATAAATTAATTGAATGAATTAATATGATATATATTACACTAATACCATTCTGTAAATTAGTTATCTATAACCTAAAGAGAATAAAAAGAATTTATTCGACAAAACACGCATAAGAACAAAAAGTTATAAACACCCGAATAACAAGTAGCAATGAAATATTACTACTAAGAAGCTAAGAATATGACCATATATGATATCATAAAAATATGTATGATTCTATAATAAGTCAATAACATTATTTAAATCATTATACAGTAGGTTCAGACACGTACAAAGTATATCGGACCTAAGGTAAGGGAAATATCACAATCTCATTTTTATCCGAGATTGTTTATAATTTGAAATTTACTGGGGTGTATTTTATCATCCACATCCATGTTTCCTAAATATGTAATATTTACATCATTCTAAAATATTTTATATCCAATTTTACCCTTCGGTGACTTTTTAGTAAAAGATATGAAAGGAATCTTTTGTCTTTTTTCGTACGAGATACTTTTTGACTTTTCTGACAAAAGTACGAGAATAATGTTTTTTTTAACTTATACGACATGAATGGATTTTTAAAACATTATTTCCAAGAAGCTTACTTTACAAGTTTTCAAGTTTATTTTTAATCAACTTCTCTTAGTTTATAATTGTATGACATGTTAAGAAAGAAAAAGTGTTTTTGAAGTAGAAAGGATATTTTCCTCAAGAATGGAGTTCACGTGTTTTATCAAAATTATTTTCCATCTAAGATAATATAGGGTTCTGTTTCTATCCCTATTATTACATGGATTTGATTATGTTGTGATGGAAATATTTTTATGAATTCTTTTATCTTATATGAATTGTTTTATGATGTCACGATGTTTAAAGATTCCCATTATTATTACATGGGTTATGCAATGATGTATGATTTAAGATTTTGTGGAACACATAAGAATGGTATAATTATGAGATGGTTGGGACCTATATCTCCCTCCAATTCATTGGGTAAAGATTTTATATCTCATGATATAGACATGGATGGAACGGTAGGTTATACCGGTTCAGTGAAACAGGACTGAAACGAGGAGTGAACTCGGTTCAGAAATGGACTTTGTCCACTAAGATAGTCTTGGAAAAGAGTCTTGACTAATAAGAAATGATTCTCTATGATTTTGTGTGTATGCCACAAAGTTTCATGTTTTAATTTATGATTATTGAGATTACATTTCACTACTATGATTTATCCCATGTTATGAAATTATGATCTCTTTTGCAGGTTAAGATTTCCAAAAGTTATGTGCTTATGTATATGATGTGATTTATATTTCTTTTGTTTACCCTTACTGAGAATTTGAGCTCACCCTTTTGTATGTTTTATTTCCCCAGGTCAGGAAGAAGGTTATTAAGTAGAATATTCCAAAAAGGGACTCTAGATATGATGAAATAATTGGGAGGCAAAGTAGATGCTTTATGAACCAGTTGTTTATGTTTCCCAGTTTCTAAAGACACTATACCTATACGGTCCTTTCTTGGTTTTGTTATATGTTGTAATAATTGTGCATCAATTCAGAAGTAATAACAATGTATGTAAAGTATGGGTCGTTATACATTACTTGGTGTGATAGGGGGTATCAAACCTAAAAATTTCTTTGATGATCCTTCTCTATCACTGCTAACATTCAAGAATTTCTTAAATAAGTGTTATTCTCAAAACACCTAATGTCATATCCTAAAAATTTGCTATGATGGATACCATTATGGTCTACATTAAATACTACTTAGGATAGGCTATTCATGGGACAATATCTAAGTTTATAATATAGAGACATAAAAGGTGGAAACTCTAATGGAAAGTACACTGCATGCACAAAGTTCACACAAAATGTGACCTCACCTAGACACATACCATTTTTCAAGATTAAACATGGCTTGTCTCACCATATAAAACTACACAGACTTTATCAGTTCTACATGGCATGTATCAGCCACCCAAACCTACCCATATATGTCTGGCCATGATTGTTTACATCTAGTAATTCCCATCTTTCGGGTCATGTCTATATAGTGGGTCATTCCCATGTACTTTGGTTTATTCCCATTTTCTAGGTCATTCCACTACCCTTGTATTCCTTGAGTACATGTCTTGAAGCCATAATAGGTTGACACAATGTTTAGTGGATCCATACATCATGAAATATTTATTTTGAATAAAAAAAAATAGATGTCATGGATATGGGACTACACAACATGTGTTCTTGGACAACAAATCATGTAGTTAAGTTTTTGTGAAATACCTTGAATCTCTGTATTTAACGTTGTGTCACCACAAACACTTCCTTTTCTTTGATTCATTTCAAGTTTTCCAGATCTATATATTTCTATTCCCAATCAATTATTTGTGGAAAGATTCTATCCACACAAACCCTTAATGGCTCCATTCATTACTCTATGCCACTATTATCAATTCCCTAGATACCTCTCTAGGGAGGCATCACCAGAAAAATGAAATTTGTCCTAAAATATACACAAACCACTATCACACATGTCATTCATGAAACAATGATGAACCCAGGGGTTCGATCATGCTTGAACCTACTCTGGGATTGTCAAACTATGACCCTGGGGACAACAGTGAAGAACACAAAAAATGTTGTGGATAAATTAAGAAGAATGTGGGGAATTCATTGTTGTCCAAGTGTTCATGTCCAATGATCATAAAAAAGTGGATAATCAAGGGTTATATAAAGTTAAAGAAGGATTTATTGGATGAAATAAATAAAATGAATCATGACATGGCTCGTGCAATGATTAGAAAAAACCAGAAATAAAAATAAATAAATTAATCAACAATTTTCAAATAAAAATGGAAAAAAATAAAATAAATAACATTCCCTAAATCAATTTATGACCTATAATTGGTGAATAATTCATTAACTAGTGATTAATAATAATGTTTACATTCTCTAACTCTTGATTCCCCTCAATCTTATCACTAATTTTCATCTAGTCTCGATCTGCCAAATAAGTACACCCATTTTATACCTCTCAAGTCCTATCAGGATTTGTAGCTAACCATTGAAATTTATTATACTGGGATATTTATAAATAATTAGATTTAGGTAATTTAAAATAAATTAAACTAATTAAATTATTTTTTTATTAATTGCACCATCCAAGGGTCATGTCCCTCATAACATCTGACACCAACCAATCTTATGTCACACCTAGGGAAAACCCCATGTTCCAAAATCAACTGAGATCTTATATTTCCCATATGAGGTCCCATATAATAGGAAATCTATTTAAAATAAATAAACTTATTGAGTGCATTAAAATATATTAATATTTTATACTGTATTAATTTTGGGGTCTTGAGACACTTAAACACCACACTTACTCTAAGGATGACTCCATATATATACATATAAATATTTCAAGGGAAAATAAAATAAAACAAATTTCATTACACTGAAACTTAACTTCTTCATCAATATCAACCATGATCTAATATTGTAGGATAAACCCATTCATAACCAACCATTCTGTCTACTTTGAGGTAAAACATTCATACATATTTTCTAATCCCTATGAGGCTTCCCTCTAGAGATCCATGTCTAGTATATTAATACAATTTTATCAAGAAGGAATATTTCCCAAGGGAAAACATTCTCCCACTTCCTCAACTTAGTTATACATGAAACACCCATGAAATTTGGTTACACCCTAAACCACTCTAAGCTACTCAATCTTCAAAGAACATTAAGTGTAGTTGACTTTTCATTGTTTAGTACTTCTATTCCCATCAGTCCATTACATATAGTTAATTACATGGTTTCATGTATATAATTATATACTTTACCAAAAATATTCACAGACTAGGCATTAACTAGAACAACTAACCAAGGGCTTGACTACATGTAATTATTTTACCTATTTCACCATGTCTTTTCATAATCCACTCATATCTTAATTCATTAACCAAGAACCTAAATGGGTTTTTCATGCACAAATAGTCATTAAGCTCCTTTATGAAATATCCTCCAGCCTCTCTCATGTCCATAAAATATATGTAGCACACCTATTCCACTCCCAAAAGTCTCTCCCATATATAATTATATTACACATTCATCCTAAACATATTCCATTAAAAATATGCATGAAATAAAATTCATATAAAACATATGGTTAATTATTAAAGGGACCACATACCAAAATATCAGAGATACTAATAATTTTTTCTAGAAAGTCCATTCCTTGTGGGTATTGTTCTCAATTTTTCCATTGTTTCATGCTTTAAATTTATTGAGTATTTCATGATGTATCTATGGTCTATTCATCCTGGAATCAAACTTGATAAAATTATCCATGTTCATTTGGAAAAAATTGATAAGCCTTCTATATTATAGTTCATTTATTTAATGGAATAGGAATTAAATAATGATAATTTGGGTTGGAACATAGATTGAGCATGTGTTATTGGAAAATATTGAGGTGTTAAAGGTGTTGGTTTTGACCAATAATCGAGAATCTAGAGTTACCTCAGTCTTGGGAAAAGTTTCAATACTAAGGGAAAACCACAATATGATATAGGGAATCACGATGTGGTGAGGGGATGTGTATGGGTAGAAGTTTCGGGAGGGATATAGTTATTTTGGATGAAATATCTAGGAATTTATTATGTGTTTTAAAGGAATCTATAGATTTTTTAGTGCTAAACAGATTGTGTTAGAAAAAATGGAAATGTATTAATATGTAGGGGTAGATACATAAATGTACTCTAATGTGTAAATATGGTATATAAGTGTACTCAGATACCTGATTGTACTATGATACATAAGTTTATGATTACTGTGATATATAAGGTTCATATATAGTGGTTACAATATAATGTATAAGGGTTACCCTATGATGTATAAAGGTTTATATGTAAAGGGTTTTAATTAAGGGTTATCATAGTGTAATGATATTTGATAAAATATAAGAGTCAATTAGTTATGTGTAAGGGTAAAATACTTGATATGTAAGGATTGATCTAATTTTATCGAATATATTTAAATGTAAGAGATTATGTTGGGATGATATATAAGGGTTCTATGATATGTAACAATCAAAAAATGTACGTTATTTGATATATAATGTGAGATATGATTGATACATAAGTGTTGGTATATCTTTTATGTAAAGGTTGAAACAAAAGAGTTATTAGATAATGGATCCCTTATATAAGGGTTGGTATGTAAGGGTAAATATAGACATTTTCAATTAATTTAGTGGGATGGTCTATACACCATCCAGTTGAGAGTTATACTGTGAATACCTATCTGTATAGGGTTGTCATTCTATAAAGGATAAGCTCATGAAATGACATGAACCAGGCTAGAAAATCCACTTTTTATAGTTTAGGAAGGAGTTTAGATACATTATGAAGGGTAATTCAGGTCATTAGGGGTTTGGAAAGGGCTTCACATAATGGTCTAGTGAGTTACATCAAGAATGCCTTATGTTCAATATTTTAAACTAATTAATCAATTCTTTAAATTAAATATAAAAGGAGGTTTAGCTATTTTAACCCAAAATATTGTGGGTATTCCCTAATTCTCTTTTGTCTCTCAGTCTTATTTCCCTCATTGGATATATCCATAATATCTCATGTATTATTTGTTTTGTTATTATTAGGGGGTGATTTTAGGTAAGTCTAACTAACCTTGGGTGTCTAATCTTGGTTTCTATCTTCCTTTTCATTTTTCTATTTTTTATTCTCTAAATCATGGTTTTTTCCAGATTACCCAATTTAATTCTATCAGATCTAGATGATCTAGATTCTCTAAAAAAGTTGATTATTTATAACTCAATGTATTTTGTTCCTGGAAATTTAATTTTCTATACATGTTATATGTATCAAGTGATAAATGGGTGAGGGTTGGGTCTTCTGATATATTGGTAATGAAACCACATGTGGTTGTTGTTATTCATAATATTTACTAATGGTTAGTCTCATGTAGAAACAACATGGTTATGGTATGATGAATCATACATTTCATGGTGGGTGGTTTGAGGGTTTAATGGAAATAACTCTGTGTATTGTGGATAATGTTTCTTGGGGTGAAATTATTGATTGGATTCTTCAAAAATGTGGTGGTTGTAACCCATGTGACAATTAAAAATTTGTATCCCTAAGAACGGGGAGGCACAGTTTTTCCAATGTGATGAACATGGTGTTGACCATTTTCATGGGTTGTAAAAGTGGTTTTATAATGGGATGAATATGGTATTTAACATTTACATAGTTTGAGATAGAGGTTCACCAAAGTGATGAGAATGGTGTTAACTATTTTAATAAGTAATAGTCATAGGTTATTGGTGATTTCCTCTCAACATGTGGTGTATTAATTTAGGGTTGTGTTCATATAGAATATGGACCATGATTTTTTGACCTTTGGTTGTTGGTGGTATCCTCTATATATTGAGAAACATAGAGGTGATAACTCTGACCGTCATTGTTGAAGAGTGATATGTAGTTGGGGGCCATGGGATCTTGGTGGTGATGGATATCATTGGATGGGAGTAGGATGATCACCAAATATGTGAGATATGTTGAGGATAATGATATGGGATTATTAAAATATGGGTTTCACTTTTTCCTTGGGTTTTGTCTTTTTATTAAGTTGTTGGTTGGTTAAAGGGTTTAGATGATATTGGGGGTAATGATATGGTATGAGTATGTGTCATTGGGGTTTCATGGTTGCCACTGATTGGTTATTAATTTAGGGGATGATATGTGATCAGATGTGACATGAAATTGGTTGGAAGGATGATGAAACTTCTAGTAAGAGAGACTATACATTAATCATTAAATTTTTTTGTACTGGATGATGTAGGTAAAGGATTACTCATTCCTGGTCAAGCATGAGTAGAGATTGTTGGGTGGTGAAATTTGGCTATCATTTATTTAATTTTATCTACACTTATATATTCATGGATATATATTTTAGGCACTATTAGTGGTGGCCTATAGATTTCATAACCACACCCTGTTAAAGCACTCTAAGAGGCATGAAGAAATTATCTCTAATTTCGTAGGTAAGGGTAATGGATCATAATCAAAAATATATTGAAGATAGAAGTTAAAAATTTTCATATTCTTGATGTAGTGGCTTTTTAGATGGTCCATGTGAATACTCAATTCTTCAATATCAATTTATTTAGGTCAATTTTGTGCATGTATGTATGTAATCAACCCACGGGTGGTCCAACTTACCTTTATATGTATAGAATGGTATTTTGTTAGTTAATTTTCTTATTATTTGTATGTTTTGGATTTTTGTTACATATTTTATATTGTTTCTTCTACTATTTTTTGGTTTTTATTATTACTTATCTTCAAATGTTATAGTCAGTCTATTATCAACCCTTAGACCCTTATTGTTTATCATAACAATTTGTTGCATTAGAATAAAATATGAGGTCTTGTGGGGATCTAATCTAGTTAAAATAAATTTATATTTGGAAGTTAAAAAGTAGTATCAAATTAGGGATATTTTATTTGGGATGGGCTTTATTGGCTACTTAGAAAAAGAATTTCAAAGCCTCTAGAAATAGAACACATGATGGATGTCGTACTATGTGTTTGGCCAGTATAAGTACATATTGAAGTCTAACATACTAGGGAAACTAGAATTATTGATTTATTTTTCAAATTTAATTTGGATTTATTAAATTTTGATAAATTGGAAATTTACATATTTTATTTGACTTTTATACACTTGTCTCTAGGACATTTAGGAAGGTAGACACTTGGCCCCGAGAGGTAAAATGTGCTTATAATGCATTATATTAGGTACATATGGATCAAATGAATTTTGTGTGCTTGGTTTTTATTCTAATTATTATATTGTAATATAAATGTATTTGGATGTTTACTGTTTTAAGAATAACCCATATTGTATTTTCCCATATATCTTCTATGTGGAATTCTACTTAGGAAGACTAATGATGCGATTACTAGTTTGATCGGATAAGTGGACCCAATGTATGTATGATGTGTGTGGTACCTAACCATGACATGTGTATACAAGGTTATGATGATGGTTGTTATGAAACTATGTTGTGGTAGGGATGTTTAAAGGACAGTGTTTTTCACTACCTATTATAACCTTTAAAATTGTGAAATTTTGATTGTTACATATTTTTTGATTATGTTATTTGGTTATAAGTGGAATTACACTTAAATGAACCCTATTACTATGTTAGGGAGGTTGTGATATTGATTTATTGAGGTAAGAACCAGATAATTCTCCTGAGGTAGAGGGTGAACATTATCTAGAGATAAAGGTTATAAGATAGGCAATCCATCCACAACTACTTGATTATAATCTTAAGGTAACTTTAGAGTTATTTATCCAAAGAATTTAGTAGGGAGATCAAGGAGCTAATATACCTATGTAATAACTGGAATATGATTTCCAGTCACAAAATCATCCGTTTTTCTGCGGATATGGTAGTCCCCATGTATTGGATTATAGGATTGATTCATTATATGATATTTAATCAAATCAAGATTCCATTAGGCCAGAGGGTGAATCTTCATATGTTTGTACATAAAGGAATAAAAAAACTATTTGGATGTTTATTTAGATGGTGATAAATAGGATGGGGTGAATAGGATGTACCTTTAGGTGAGTTTTTTTCCATTGAAATTATTTATTAATATGCTATGGAAAGATTGGGTCTATGAGTTTATATAGTTAGTATAGAAAGATAAATCAGTAATGGAATGTGCTTTGAGATTCACATTTAACCTGTATCCTAAACTAATTATAGTGGGAGATTATTTCACCAAGGTTTGGGGATTTGATGATGGATTACAGAATTCCCTTAAATTTCAAGTATATATCTTTTGGTTGACCTCATTTTTAGAGGCAGTGAACCAGAAACTGAATATGGGTCTCATGGGGATAGAAGAATACCATGCTAGATAGTGATTTCATGAAATAAAGGAAGTGGAGACCTAGGTAGATAGAAGTGGGGATATGAGGAGAGATATTAGGTTTTTCATAGAAGAGGTTCAAATATATCATTGTGATGTGAGATATCAATGAGGTGTTTATATTATGGGAAGATAGGTCATGTTCAAGACTAGTGTAATTGATATTTTAATGGGTTCTAGAAATGTGTATAGATGGTAAATCTATATTGGGTTTGATAAATAATCACATTTTTAGCTATAGGTCATGGATCAAGGAAGACATACTCAACTAAGGTCGGATTTGAAGAGGTATCTAGAGTCATTAGTCAACGTTATTCTTTATGTGCATGTTAAAGAAGTAGACATAACACCCGGTAGGGGAAGAAGTTGTAAAAAATGAATACATATTTGAGGGGAGTGCATGTATTGGGAAGTTATGCTTTGAGTTAGCTCTATGTAACTAATAAAATGTATTCATTGAATGACATAGAGTTATTTATAGTCATAGGTAGTTCATCAGGATGTTGGTTTATGTTTTTCATGATAGTTAATGGTTTATGATATGAGTAAATGGAGTGATCATGAACTTGATGAGGTTAAGGAATTATATAAGATGTTTTATAACAATAGTGTGTGTTATAATTGGGTAAAATGTTGGCATTGGATATAATGTTTGATGATTGTGATCACCAGTTGTGATGTGGGATAATTGTGGGAACCAGTTATGATATAAGATGGAATTGAAAATCGGCATGATAGATGATTCTAGTGGGTTATGGCTAGTGGTTATATGTGGATAACCAATTCATGTGGTATTAATGATATTGGATAGATATGACACTATCATCATATGAGATAGTTGGTGGTAATGATAATGACTATGTGATTTTTATAGTGGGAGAGTTCCCACTAAATGATTTATCTAATTTTATTTGGGTAGTTGTTGTAATCATGAAGGTATAGATGTATAATGAATTTTTTTAGAGTTTTGGTAGTGGGGTTACTGGGATTCTCATGTTTCAGTAAGGATTGGTTAGTATGTGTCCTAAGATAGCACAAATATGGGCTAGCATATAGTTGGTAGGTTGTAATGACCTTGAAATTTAGGGGTGATAGTTTGGATCAAATATCATATCAATAAATTGTATTGGGATAATTTTGAGGAGTTGAGGTGTTGATATAGAATAAGAATCAAGTCTTTGGTGTTCCCCATGCTTAGGAATGATTTTTTATAGTATCCAGAAAACTATTCCATGACATGGAGATTCATGATCGTTAAGGGGACACATAAACGTTTTTGTTCGGTATGGGATAGTGGTTTTTTTATGTTTTTTAATAATCATATAATTTTTTATGTTTTTGAAATAATATATATATTTTTAGGTGCTTAGAATATTTATTCTGAAAAAAATGAAAACTATCGATACATGGGGGTTGATACATAAAAGGTAATTTGATGTGTAAGTGTGTCATGTAAGGGTATACTGATATTTAAGGGTAATATATATGGGTACTCTAATGGGTATTTTTCATGTATAAGGGTTACCCTAATAGGAATAAGGGTTTCCCTATGATGTGTAAGGGTTAATACACAAAGGATTATATGTAGGGGTTCTTAGAGGAAGGTGATATTTAACAATGTACCAAATTCACCCTATGATGTGCATGGGTAAAATTTGTGATACATAAGGGTTGATTTTGTTTTTCAAAAGATGCACATATTTAATATATGAAGTCAGGGTTATATGTAAGGGTTATCTAATATTTAAGGGTAAAAAATGGTAAATTGTTTAATGTATAAGGGTTGTGAAGTACCTATAGATTTTTTTGATAAAGTTATAATTAGTTTTCCTTTATTTTTAACATTCTTGAAGAGATAGAAGAGGTATTTGAGGTTAATGAGATGTTAATAGTTTTTTGAAAATATTTTGAGTTGATTCCAGGTTTATAAAAATGATTATGATGTTATTATATTCTTATTTGGAAAATTGTTCATTTCAATTTTTATGGCCAGTTTTCTACATTACGGTTGATCTGCATGGTCATTTAACTACCCAAAGGTCAATTTTCATGGCTATTAGTTTGTACATGTAGTTGATCCATTTCATATGACCTCTTGACTTCCTAATGGTAAATATTTACAATTTTTTTCTTATTTATAAGGTCAATCCATTTCTTAGAGTCACTTGACAGCCTCACAATTGATCTTTACAATCAGTTTTATGTTCAAGCAGCTAACCCATTTATTTGAATTGTGTAAAGTTTCCATGAACTAGGTGAAGGTAAATAGTAGTTGTGAGAAGGTAACTAGAACCCATTAAGGGATATTTAAGTATCATCTCGGCCCATATAAAGGTAAATTAGAGTTTATACTAGCTATGTAATGGTAAAAAAAATGTTTCATAAGCTCTATCAAGGAAATATCCAACATATGTAAGGGTAACCACAAATTATAGTGAGAAATGTAAGGGTAAGTGAACTGTGTGTGAAAGTAATTCAATGACATGAGGAGCTACATAAAGGTTATTATTGACCTATATAAAGTTAACTCGAAATTTTTTCTTGATTTTTATATTCTAAATAAACTTGATGATGCTTTTTTATCATGAAATTCCAAAATTTCATGAGTTTATTCAAAGTAATTATTCAAGATGATATTTCTGAAAGTATGAATGATATTAAATGATGAGGTTTTTGGATTATTTTCATTTGATTTCAAATTTAACTTTTGAAAATTTCTTTCATAATAAAAGTTGTTTTTCTTTCATGGTTATTAATGAATCAAAGAATAATGGGATTTTTCATAAAATAATTATGGTAATATATTTTTTAAATTAATGATAGTTATAATATTACTAAATATATATAGTTATATCTAAGTGAGATATCATAAAAACAATTAATTTTGATGAATTATTATTTTCTGAAGAGGTCAAGGATGTCTATTATAAGTTCTATTTGATCAAGATTCTTGTTGCTGAAGAGAAAGAAGATTATATCTTGTGTACATGCTCTCATTCCTGATTTTCTCTTTCTAAAATTCTGAGAGGATGATCGATTTATTGCGAATACATTCATAGTCATATAGTATTCAATGTATATGATCACGAATGTATATTCTTGATGTGGATATGTTTTTACATAGTTTTTCCATATCTTTTATATAATTTTTATCAATTTAATTATTTATTTTAACACTTTTTAATAAATAATAGAACTTTTGTATTTTTAACACTTAATCTATTAATTAATCATCTTTTATAATTTAATATGTGTTTTTAGTATTTTTAATAATAGAATTTAGTCATTCAAATTATTCTACTTATATTAACTTAGTTTTTAGTTTAATAATCTTAGTCTGGTTAACATTTTAATAATTTTAAATGTTTATTATTTAATCAATCATGAATTTTTATTTTCATTAATCTAATTTATTTTTTAATTTAATACTTTACTCTTTAAATTATATTTATTAAAATAAATGAACTTTATTTATTAATTAGTCTAAATATTCTGTTTATTAGTTAAGTACAAATTTTAATTAAAAGTTTAATAAAATAATGTGGTCTTAATTTTATGTTTTCAGTTTTTCATTTAATTAATTAACTAAGTTGTTCTAAATCTTTAGTTAATTTTATTTATTTTATTTTCATGATTACAGTTAATTCTTTGAATGTGTTTTTCATTTATTTATATGTTTAATTAATTGATCATAATATTTATATTCTTAGTTAATAATTAAGTCATTTTTTAGTTTGTTTAATAATTTAGTTAGTTTTTAATTAAGTTATTTTCTTTTAAGTCTTTAATAGTTTAGTTAATTTTTCTTTTGTTTTAATTAATTAATATTTTATTCATTTTATTATCTGTTTAAAATTAATTTTTTATTATCAACATTTTAATTTGTTCTATTAGTGAGTTGACACACCGATACCGCGACACACCGACGTCGCGACTCACCGATCCCTTGTCACACCGAAGTTTTTTTTAACTATCATTGAGTTGTGAATCAGCAATCTCCTTGAAACACTATCGGTCTCTCCTATGAATCAGTTTTGGTCTCTCATTTTTATACTATCAGTGACTCGTTTTTTATTTTAACTAAAGGTCTCTCACTTCGCACTGATGTCGCGACACAATGATCCTATCGACTCATCGATCTACTTCTTATTGTCATTAGTTTCACGCTTACATCGGTGTTGTAACATCCCAGGTAAATAAAGAATAAAATTTTTTCATATTTATTAATATTTACGAATTAAATATAGATTTTACTTTAAATGGGTTCCTATGTTTGATAGCATACCTGATACGCAACAAAGAGTTTCTTTGAAATATTATGTTGCACACTAGTAATAAAATAATATTATTTTAAATGGTAGTTAACACGTAGTCGTTGTATTAGCGGGAATGAATAGAAATAACTAAAATATTATAATATATGTTTTTTAAATATTTTTACATTTATCCAATAAAGGATAAAGGCTTAAAATACGAAAAGAATTCAATTTTAGGCATATATACTCTAATTTTCACTAAAGGTCCACTTATCGCCTTTTGATGGAGAACCATCATTAAATATAGTTTTGGTCACTCTTATAAATTCTATTGGACAAAATAAAATTCTTATTTAGAATCAGGACATCAAAATCTACTTTGTGTAAATTTTTGGTATTTTTCTGTTCAAGTTCATTTTTTAATGAATAGTGAAAAATGTTGTATTTTAATTCAAACCCACTTTTTAATATAATTTATTTACATGATTAGATTATCTTTTGAATTGGTTTTTTAGTGAAATTAGAATATATTTTTTCCATTTAATCCAATATTGGTCATTGGAATTAATTTGACTTTTAAATTGGACTTAAACTAGTGTCAATCTTTTGATATATATTATTTCATAAAAACACGCTATTTGTTCTAACAGCGGGAATTAATTATTAAATTAATTAGTGTAACTTATATGTTTTTAATTTTTTAAAATAGACATCATTTTTGAATTCATAATATCAAATATAGCTTAGCGTGAATTTTTGGTATTTTTCTGAAAAACTTCAATTTTTGATGAATAGTGAAACCACTAAGTGGTACTTAAAAAACTAATTCTTCTTTTAAATAAAATTTTACCACCTCTGTGTTTTGAATTTCAAAAATCTGACATACATGGTTGTAATTAAGAAGTAAAATTTGGTTCAATGGGATTAAAATAATTTTGTGGTGAATAGTAACTTTTACGTTTTTAATCGCGATTAGAGGTAATTAGTATAATTTAAGGTAAAAATAATGTTTTAATAATATGGAATGACCTTGAAACATGTCCTACCCTTATTGGATATGTCATGTCCGACCAGGACAATCTATGGGTCAACTTGAGGACCCCATGGGGCCACTATGGAAGGAAAATATCATTAATAACTTTTTATTTAATGTTAAAATAAAAAAGTCACAAACATGTGTTGTTTTACTAAAACAATTTTTAAATGGTGTTATACAAGTCATAATTTTGACTATAAATATTCATTAGAAAGATAAAAATATTTCATACATCATGATATTTTTTTATAATTTTTAGACACTATATAAATTAAACTATTTATGACACCATAATGATGCAGCAATTACCTCATTATTTAACGATTTAAATAAAATGAAACGATAATGTAAAATCTAAGACCTACACATTTCAAAAACCTATTGGATGGGTATATTTCAAACTCTTATCACCTTATCCTACAAATAAATAATTTTGGGACCTTTAAAATCCAAAAATCATTTTATAATAAAGTAACCCTGTATAACTTTCCAAGAGTGCCCCTCCTCTCCTCTTATAAAAGTCCCCCACCTCTACCACTTTACCCACACCTCTCAAGACTTTGGCTCAGGAAACACCTGCTAATTTTGTCTCTCCACTTCTCTCTATTACTCCTAGAAGCCTCACTTTGGGCAGAAGTCTTTCCAAAAAAGCCTTTGAGCTCAAATCAAAAAGAGTTACCCGTTTTGAAGGTAGTGTCTTCTCTTGTGTTCTTATGTTTTATTTTGCTTCTCCAACCACCTCAACTCTTTTTATTCCTTTCTTTTGTAACAACACCAGTATCTTCAATATACTAGGATGTTGTTATGAGAAGTATTAGATCTACACTTACACACACCTTCATCTAATGGTTAAAGATCATACTGTTTCCGTGGATGGTGAATTTCTGCATCACGAAATGATGATTGTTAAATATTATTCTAACACCTTCAAAGGTGTCCATTAAGATGAAAATATATTTATATATGATATATATTATGTTTATGTTTTATTATGCTTATGTATTTTTCATTTGTGGAATACCTTAATGGTTTCCATTATGGGAAAACGCGATATCTTCATTTTTGGAAGTGCGGACTACCGCCCCTCAAAGTGATTTGATTCATTAATACCATATGTGGTACGTATAAAGGATATATTTAATGATATTATATATGATATTATACTGGAATTATAATATACCTTTATATCATTATGATTTCACTCCAGTAAGTAAGAAATATAAATGAAAGTAGCGTTCATGCGTACGTACGGCTTACCGTCTCCATGAACGGTGCATTTCATTTCTTACCTCTAAATGTTATGTAATATTATAAATGCACGTATATACTGGATATATATGATATATATGATATCTAAATCATGAGTATAACTCTGGATATAATGGATACATGAACAACTTGTAATTATAAAGAGTTTATTTTTAACTCATGTACAAATGATCGTTAAAATGACCGTTATTAACATAAATAATTACACAGTGTTCATGATATGGTAATAAGTAATATAAAAAGAATAATGAACTTGAAAAAGGTTCTTAAGCAAGTAGAAATTAACTCAAGTTTATTATTCAGGATATTAAAGATCGATCGAGTCAAGTCGGACCCGAGGTAAGGTAATTCGTCTCAATCTCCATTCATTGAGGTATATTTTGTTTTATACACAATTTTCTTTTATACGTTGTATAAACCCCTTTGAATTTTACACTTATTCAAAAGGAATCTTTTTTTTATACGAAACATTTGACTAAATGAAAAAAGGAATGTTTCTTTGTCGTACGTATGCGGCGACAAGGACCTCTCCACCGACGTGACCATTATTTGAGTTTTGGCTTCCTCTACAAGCCATAACCTAACTTTTTTTAAAATGAAAAATAAATACCATGTTTTACTTTTATTTTATTTTGGTATTGAAAATGGTTTTAATAATGTTTTTATTATATCAACGTGTTATTGATATCTTGTGATTGAAATGTCGAAATGTTGTGTTTCCTTTATGCATGTTTTATGTGATACGATTATGTTACGGTTCTTGGGAATTGTTATGAAGATGGGTGGTTCTGTGATAAACTAAGGGCGGGTGAGCCCGATATAGCTCTCTAATGCATTGGGTAACGCAAAGGAATTAAACATTAAGGTTTCTCCGAAGATATTTTAAGGAATATACTGTGATGGGTATTCCAAACGAAACCATGAGGGTTACTCCCTACTAAGAATGTTATGAATGCCTCAAGTTACCTTTATGTCTTATGATTTCTATGATTTATTCATGATTTTATGAGGTATGTTAAAGTGCTTATGTTTTATAAGTAAAGTATGATTTCATTGATTCTTATGTATACATGTACTCATGTTTCCTTACTATATTTTTATATACCTTAATGAGGTTTTTATGCTCATCCCAAGTTTTTTGAAATGTTTTTCACAGGTCAAGGGAAAAGGTACATGATATGATGATAGTGTCAAGGAAGTGTCAATAAAGAATCCATGTTTTATTTTAAATATGTTTCTGTTGATGGGAAAAATGAATACTATCTTTTATGTAACCACTTTGTTTAAATGTGGAATATAATGCATGATTTATGTCCTAATTCTCTAAAACTCTAAACCTGAAAAGATTTTCAATGTGAATTATTCATTTAATTAAATATTAAGTAAGGTTTAAGGTCATAGCCTTATAGTTGGTATCAGAGGTCGGTTTAGATAACATTAGGAATTAGAATTCTATTAAATGATTATCCAAAAAAATTATGGTCAAATTAAAAATGATATAGCATTTGAAGATTACCATGTTGCTTCATCTAAGACATGTTCGTTCAGAATGGTTTTCCGCAGAGGAAATAGGGAAGCAGTGCTAGGAAGGCATATATAAGGAGATAACCTTCCGAATCAGTATCCTGAGATGGTCGGAATTGGAACTGAACAGTTTGTTGCAGTGATGGCACAGTTGACTCAAGCGATAAATAGTGGTGGTGTCCATGCACGAGATCAGCCAGATCAACCGCAGAGGAACATGTTAGTGGTGGAACATTTCATGGGGAAACATCCCCCATCATTCAGAGGAACATCTGACCCTGTGCAAGCTGAAGGGTAGATTAAATCACTGAAGAATATTTTCCATGTCATGGGGTGTTCATAAAATCAAATGGTTAGTCTTGATATTTACCGTTTGGAGGGTGAAGCAGATCAGTGGTGGTCGATGGTTAAAATATCAGGGACGCTGATGAGATTTATGCTCTCGACTGGGATGAATTCAAAGGAATGTTTCTTGAGAAGTATTTTCCTAAGGGTTTTCGACTTAGGATGGAAAAACAATTCTTGGAATTGAGGCAAGAGGAAGACTCAGTGGCTGCCCATGAATAAAGGTTCACTCGATTGGAAAGGTATGCTCCAAATTTTATCTGAGACCTTGATAGTAAAATCAATCGTTTTTACTCAGGATTAAAGCCAAAATATCGAAGGGCTTTAGCTTCTCGTGAGTTCAAATGTTATGAAAATCTTGTTCGATGTGATGAGAAGGTGTAAATGGAGTTTTCTGATGATCAAGTGTTCTATAACAACCAGAAGAAGAAGAGACCGAGGTGGTAGGAGAAAAGAAAGAATTCTTCAAAAAGGTCTGATGGTAAGAAAACTAAGTTTCCAGTTTGTTATAAATGTGGTAAAAGGAATGCTGGGGAATGTCTTCTGAATTCTGTAAAGTGCTACCGATGTGGGCATATGGCTCGTGATTTCACTAAAAAAGATCAAGGTGATGGTAAGTCCAAATTTGAGTTACAGTTAGTGAAATGTTTTAAGTGTAATGAGATGGGTCACTATGCAAACGAGTGTCCGACAAAGAGCTTGAGTGTTGGGAAGCAGTTAGACTACAAGCAGAAAGGGGTGGTGAAATCCTTTGCAACTACTTCAGCAGATGTCGGGCCCTCAAATGAAGTTGTATCAGGTACTTTGTTTTTTCAGATTGTCCTAGTGTGTTGTTTGATTCGGGGTCTACACATTCTTTCATCTCTGAAAACTTTTCTTGTAAAATAGGAATACCATCTCAAGAAATGACTCCTGAACTTGTGGTAAAAACACCTGGGGGAAATGTTGAGGCAAAAAGAATTTATAAGAATCTTCATATCCTTATCCGTGGAAAGAACCTACTTGAAAACCTTATTGTTTTACCTCTAGTAGAGTTTGATGTTATCCTGGGTATGGATTGGCTCTCTATTTACCATGCTAAGATTGACTGTAGATCTAAAGAAGTTTCTTTTCAGAAAGACTTTTAGTTTGTGTACAAGAATGAACCCTTACTGTTGATAACATATCAAGAGGATGAGAAACTTGTAAAAAATGGAAAGGAATGTTACCTTTCACATATCGTTGAAAGCAAGGGAACTGTTCATATTAATGATGTGCCAGTGGTAAATGAGTATCCTGATGTTTTTCCTGATGAGTTTCCTGGAATAATACCAGATCGGGAAGTTGAATTTACTGTTGACTTAGTTCCTGATGCTAAGACAATTTCAAAACCCCCTTATCGAATGGCTCAAACTGAACTTTTAGAGTTGAAGGAGCAATTAAAAGATTTATTAGAGAAAGGTTTCATTCAACCTAGCACATCACCATGGGGTGCTCTTGTTTTATTTGTTAAAAATAAAGATGGTTCTATGAGACTTTTCATTGATTATAGAGCCTTGAATAATATCACTATTAAGAACAAGTATCCTTTTCCTCATATCGATGATTTGTTTGATCAGCTCCAGTGAGATCAGTTTTTTTCAAAGATTGACCTAAGATCGGGGTACCATCAGTTGAAGGTAAAGGAAGCAGATATTCTTAAGACCACGTTTCGAACAAGATATGGCCATTATGAATTTTTAGTAATGCCTTTTGGGCTAACCAATTCACCTGTTGTATTCATAGACCTTATGAATAGAATTTTCCGTGAGTTCTTGGATAAGTTAGTGGTTTTTTTCATTGATGATATTTTGGTGTTTTATAAAAGTAAAGAGGAGCATGAAAGACATTTAAGGGTTATTTTGAAAACCTTAAAAGAAAATAAATTGTATGGGAAATTTAGAAAGTGTGAGTTTTGGTTGCAAAAAATTTCATTCCTTGGTCATATTGTTTCTAAAGATGTAATAACTGTGGATCCTACAAAAACAATAGTTGTTGAAGAATGGCCAAGACCCACAAATGTAACTGAGATCTGTAGTTTTCTTGGTTTGGCAGGTTACTACTGAAGGTTTGTTGAAAATTTTTCATGGTTATCTAGTCCAATGACTAAGCTAACTCAAAAGGGTATTAAGTTTATCTAGACAAAAGAATGTGATGATTGTTTTCAGGAATTGAAAAGCTGATTGGTGAATGCTCCAGTTTTGGTACTTCCTTCCAGGAATGTTGAGTTTGTTATATACAGTGATGCTTCGTTGAAGGGACTTGGTTGTGTCCTTATGCAGAATGATCAGGTAATTTCATATGCTTCACGTCAGTTGAAAACTCATGAGGTAAATTACCTTACACATGATTTGGAATTAGATGTTGTTGTTTTCTCTTTAAAAATTTGGAGGCATCATTTGTATGGAGTAAAGTGTGAAATATATACCGATCACAAAAGTTTAAAGTATATATTCACTAAGAAATAATTGAACATGAGACAGAGGAGATTTCTAGAATTAATCAAGGATTATGATTGTACAATTCATTACCATCTGGGAAAAGCAAATAAAGTGGTTGATGCTTTGAGTCGAAAAAGTAATGCTTCATTAACAATGTTGCATTTGGAACGTGATCCTTTGGTAAGGATTTGATGAAATTTTGCATAAAAGTTGTTGGTGCAGATGTCCTTCTATTTTGTTTCAGGTATCAGTGAAATCTTCTCTATCAGACAGAATTAAGCAAGCACAGAAGCAAGACAGCGAGTTGCAGAAAAAGGTAGAGCTGGTTCAGAAGGGTAAGTTTCCTGAATTAAACATTGATAATGATTGTGTTTTGAGATTTGGGAAAATATTGTGTGTGCCTTGTGATTCACAATTGAAGAGAGAGTTGTTATGTGAAGCTCATAGTTCTCTATTTTCAGTTCATCTAGGAAGTACTAAGATGTATAGAGATCTTCGGGAGTATTACTGGTGGGATGGAATAAAAAGGGATATTACTGATTTTACTATGAAGTGTTTGACATGTCAATAGGTTAAAGTAGAGCAGCAGTTACCGAAAGGGATTCTTCAGCCTTTACCAGTACCAGAGTGGAAATGGGAGAATATATCCATGGAATTTGTTGTGGGATTAGCGAAGACATCTCAAGGTAATAATGAAATATGGGTTATTGTTGATCGCTTGACTAAATATGCCCATTTCCTTCCTATTCGAGATACTTTCCCTCTAGATCAACTTTCTCGATTGTATCTTAAAGAGATAGTCAGGTTGCATAGAGTTCCTCTATCCATTGTATCTGATCGTGATACCAGGTTTACTTCTAACTTTTGGAAAGGCCTTCAGAAGTCATTAGGTACTGAATTATATTTTAGTACAGATTTTCATCCTCAATCATATGGGTAGTCAGAATGAACAATTTAGACATTGGAGAATATGATACGTTCTTGTTCAATGGATTATCAGGGAAGTTGGGACCAATATCTTTCTTTGGTTGAGTTTTCTTATAATAACGGTTTTCATTCTAGTATATTGATGGCTCCATTTGAGTCATTATATGGGAAGCGGTGTCGAACTCCATCTTTTTGGGATGAAGTGGGTGAAAGGAAGCTGATGGGAGCAGAATAGGTAGAAGAGATGGCAGAAAAAGTTCAGTTGATTCAGAAACACATGAGAATAGAACAGATCAGGCATAAGAGTTATGCGGATAACCGGAGGAAGGATCTATCTTTCGAGGTAGGTGATCATGTTTTCCTCAAAGTTTCACCATGGAAAAGTGTGATGTGATTCGGTAAGAAAGGAAAGCTGAGTCCAAGGTTCATTGGACCATATGAAATTCTAGAGAAAGCTGGATCAGTTGCTTACCGAGTGGCTTTACCTCCGAGTTTATCTCAGGTACATGATGTTTTTCCTGTTTTGATGTTGAGAAATTATATGCCAGATCCATCTCATGTTTTGAGTCCAGAGGTGGTTCAGTTGGAAGAGAATCTATCTTATGAGGAACAACCAGTTGAGATTCTTGACCATAGAGAGCAAGTGTTGCGTAATAAGGTAATTCACTAGGTAAAGGTTTTGTGGAAAAACCATATGGTTGAAGAGGCGACATGGGAATCTGAAAATTCTATGAGGGATAAATACCCCCACTTATTTTGATAAGTGAATAAAACTGCGAGGACGCAATTTCCAAAAGGGGGGAAGGATCTAACATCCCAGGTAAATAAAGAATAAAACATTTTCATATTTTTTAATATTTACAAAATAAATATTGATTTTACTTTAAATGGGTTGCTATGTTCGATAGCGTACCCGATACGCAACAAAGAGTTTCTTTGAAATCTTACGTTACACACTAGTAATAAAATAATATTATTTTAAATGGTTGTTAACACGTAGCCTTTGTATTGGCGGGAATGAATAGAAATAACTAAAATATGATTATATATGTTTGTTAAATGTTTTTACATTTATCCAATAAAGTATAAAGGCTTAAAATATGAAAAGAATTCAATTTTAGGCATATATACTCTAATTTTCACTAAAGGTCCACTTATCGCCTTTTGATGGAGAAATGTCATTAAATATAGTTTTGGTAACTCTTATACATTCTATTGGACCAAATAAAATTCTTCTTTTGAATCGGGACATCAAAATATACTTTGTGTAAATTTTTGGTATTTTTCTAATAAAGTTCTTTTTTAATGAATAGTGAAAAATGTTGTATTTTAATTCAAAATCACTTTTTAATATAATTTATTTACATGAATAGATTATATTTTGAATTGGTTTTTAAGTTAAATTAGAATATATTTTTACCATTTAATTCAATAGTGGTCGTTGGAATTAATTTCACTTTGAAATTGGACTTAAACTAGTGTAAATCTTTTGATATATATTATTTCATAAAAACACGCTATTTGTTCTGACAGCTGGAATTAATTATTAAATTAGTTAATGTAACTTATATGTTTTGAATTTTGTAAAATAGATATCATTTTTGAATTCAGAATATCAAATATATCTTAGGGTGAATTTTTGGTATTTTTCTAAGAAACTTCAATTTTTGATGAATAGTGAAACCACTAAGTGGTACTTAAAAAACTAATTCTTCGTTTAAATGAAATTTTACCACCTCTGTGTTTTGAATTTCAAAAATACGACATACATGATTTTAATTAATATGTAAAATTTTGTTCAATGGGATTAAAATAATTTTTTGGTGAATAGTAACTTTTAAGTTTTTAATCGCGATTAGAGGTAATTAGTATAATTTAAGGTAAAAATAATGTCTTAATAATATGTAATGACCTTGACACATGTACTACCCTTATTGGATGTGTCATGGCCGACCAATAAAATCCATGGGTCAACTTGAGGACCCCATGGAGCCACTTTGGTAGGAAAATGTCATTAATTACTTTTTATTTAATGTTAAAATAAAAATGTCACAAACATGTGTTGTTTTACTAAAACAATTTTTACATGGGGTTATACAAGTAATATTTTTGACTATAAATATTCATTAGAAATATAAAATGATTTCCTACATCATGATATTTTTTTATAATTTTTAGACACTAAATAAATTAAATTATTTATGACAACATGATGATGCAGCGATTACCTCATTATTTAACGATTTAATTTAAATGAAAAGATAATGTAAAATATAAGACCTAAACTTGTCACAAACATATTGTATGGGTGTATTTAGAAACCTTATCACATTATCCTCGAAATATATTCTTTTGGTACCTTTAAAATCCTAAAATCATTATATAATAAAGTAATATTTTATAACTTTCCAAGAGTGGCCCTCCTCTCCTCTTCTAAAAGGCCCCCACCTCTACCACCTTAAACACACCTCTTAATCCATTGGCTCGGACAAACCTTGCCCATTTTATCTCTCCACATCCCTCTCTTACTCCTAGAAGCCTAGATTTTGGCAGATGTCTTTCCAAGGAAACCGTTGAGCTCAAATCAAAAAGAGTTACCCGTTTTGAAGGTAGTGTCTTCTCTTGTGTTCTTATGTTTTATTTTGCTTCTACAACCCCCTAAACTCTTTTTATTCCTTTATTTTGTAACAAAAATAGTATCTTAAATATACTAGGATGTTGTTATGATATGGATTAGAGCTACACTTATACACACCTTCATTTAATGGTTAAAGATCATACTTTTTCCGTGGATGGCGAATTTCTGCCTCACGAAATGATGATTGTTCAATATTCTTCTAACACCTTCAAAGGTGGCTATTAAGATGAAACTATATTTATATATGATATATATTATGTTTATTTTTTCCTTATGCTTTTGTATTTTTCATTTGTGGCATACCTTTATGGTTTCCATTATGGGTAAACGCAATATCTTCATTTTAGGAAGTGCGGATTACCGCCCCCTCAAAGTGATTTGATTCATTAATACCATATGTGGTACGTATAAAGGATATATTTAATGATATTATATATGATATTATACTGGAATTATAATATATCTTTATATAATTATGATTTCACTCCATTAAGTAAGAAATAGATATGAAAGTAGTGTTCATACGTACGTACGGCTTACCGTCTCCATAAATGGTGCATTTCATTTCTTACCTCTAAATGTTATGTAATATTATAAATGCATGTATATACTGGATATATATGATATATATGATATCTACATCATGATTATAACTCTGGATGTAATGGATACATGAACAACTTGTAATTATAAAGAGTTTATTTTTTGAATCAAGTACCAATGATCGTTAAAATGACCGTTATTAACTTAAATAATTACATAGTGTTCATGTCATGGTAATAAGTGATATAAAAGGAATAATGAACTTGAAAAAGGTTCTTAATAAAGTAGAAATTAACTCAAGTTTATTATTCAGAACGTTAAAGAACGGTCGAGTCAAGTCGGACCCGAGGTAAGGGACTTCGTCTCAATCTCCATTCATTGAGGCATATTTTGTTTTATACACAACTTTATTTTATACGGTGTATAAACCCCTTTGACTTTTACACTTATTCAAAAGGAATATTTTTTTATACGAATCGTTTGACTAAACGACAAAAGGAATGTTTCTTTGTCGTATGTATGCGGCGACAACGACTTCTCCACCATCGTGACCATTATTTGAGTTTCGACTTCCTCTACAAGCCATAACCTAACTTTTTTTAAAATGAAAAATAAATACCATGTTTTACTTTTCTTTTATTTTGGTATTGAAAATGGTTTCGATAATTTTTTTATTATATCAATGTGTTATTGATATCTTGTGAATGAAATGTGGAAATGTTGTGTTTCCTTTATGCATGTTTTATGTGATACGATTATGTTTTGGTTCTTGGGAATTATTATGAAGACGGGTGGTTCTGTGATAAACTAAGGGCGGGTGAGCCCGATATAGCTCTCCAATCCATTGGGTAACGCGAAGGAGTTAAACGTTAAGGTTTCTCTGAAGAGATTTTAGGGAATATACTGTGATGGTTATTCCAAACGTAACCATGAGGGTTACTCCCTACGTAAGAATGTTATGAATGCCTAAAGTTACCTTTATGTCTTATAATTTATATGATTTATTCATGATTCGATGAGGTATGTTAAAGTGCTTATGTTTTATGAGTAAAGTATGATTTCATTTATTCTTATGTATACATGTACTCATGTTTCCTTACCATATTTTTATATCCCTTACTGATCTTTTTATGCTCATCCAATGTTTTTTGAAATGTTTTTCACAGGTCAAGGGAAAGGTACATGATATGATGATAGTGTCAAGGAAGTTTCAAGAAATAATCCTTGTTTTATTTTAAATATGTTTCTGTTGATGGGAAAACTTAATACTATATTTTATGTAACCACTTTGTTTTAATGTGGAATGTAATGCATGATTTATGTCCTAATTCTCTAAAACTCCAAACCTGAAAAGATCCTCAATGTGAATTATTCATTTAATTCAATATTAAGTAAGGTTTAAGGTCGGGGCCTTATAGGTGTATTATTTTTTGTTAAATAACAATGACTTATTTTTTTTATTTTTTCTCTTTCATCGGTGAGTCTTCTAACTCACCGATTTCCCTATGCTTCCATACTTCTATTGGTGAGTGACTAACTCACTGATGCAAAACACCCATTAGTATCATGGAATCATCGATACTTTTAAATTTTATTTTCTTATAACTATAGGTGTCTCATTCTTTTCTTCCATCGGTGTGTCCCACACACACTGATATTCATTTCATTCTCATTTCTCACACCGACCCACTTCAATCACTCACCATTAGTTCACTTATATTTTACACCCTTTCCATCCATCATTTCTCTCTAGCTAGTGTCTCACTGATGCTTCTTTCCCTTCCCCTGCACTCATTGATACCCCATTTTTTCTACCATCGGTCTTACTCTAGCCCTGTCATCCTCACACCGATTCTATGTCCATGTATTCTTCTTCTTCTTATTACATCACAAACACACACATGACTAGAACCAGATTCAAAATTCATTAATTTCAATTCACACACTCAAACCATTTTCACACTTCAAAGCTTTTCAATTGAACCATATTTCAGCAGTAAGATGCTACACCAGTCTCTACGTGGAAGAGTGAAGTCGTGGAAGCCATGATCGGTCCCCGGTCCGCTGTTCATCAAGATTGTGTTCCATCTATTTAATCTGAAGGAGTCTTTTGGAATAGATACATGCCACTGGGATGTTTTCAGCTTTTCAAGGATGAATCGAGGTGGGGGAACCCATGCTATCAATCTGGAGAAGTAACCACCTACTATTGTTGTAGGAGGAGTTGCTGAGGAAGGAGGTTATGGATGTTAGTGAATCGAGAGCTTATGTTTTTGCCACTGGAGCTGTCGATCTACAACACTATTTATGAAACCCGAAGATGAAGAGGAGGAGCCGAGTAGGTTGAACTCGCCACTATAAGTAGAAAACCACACTACCGCCACTATGGAGGGCCTGAACACACATCGTTGAGGAGTCATGTACTGCGATTGGAGGTGATGTTGTGGTTCTCGAGCAAAATATCCCCTGTTGTACCACTGTTATGCATTGTTGTGAATTGGGTCACAGCCATACCAGGGAAGAGTCAACCATGAGCCACGTGTAGCTGATGCATGATGAAGATCAGTGATGTAGTGGACCTTCTTACAGAATCCACTGACGAAGACAAACTACATTTAGTTGCGCCAAATTGGGATGAGGAGAATATGTTCACTAAAAATAAAATAAAATTAATTAATTAGTAAAAATATAACTAAAATAAAAACATTAACTTTAAAAATTAACTAAATTAAAATATCAAATAAATAATAAGTATAAGATGATTAATAAAATAGAATTATAAATCTAATTAAATTTAAACTTTGTTGAACTAAATTAAGTTATTTTCTAATTTTAATTTAAATAAATTATTGTTTAGTGTTTCATATTAAATAAGTGTTTAATAGTTAAATATATTAAATAAATTACCAATAATAATTTCTAAATAAGATTAGAATAAAATAAACTATTTAATAAGTTAAAAAATTAATGTTCAAAATAGTAATCTATTATTAACATTATTAATTAATTAAAAAATACCAACTTAACTATTTAATTTAATATTTTAAACTAAAATTTTAACAATTTGTAAATTTAAAATAATGTTACTTAATAAAAATTAACTAATGAATTTAATTATTAATTTTTATTTAATAATTTATTTCCTTTGTGTTTTAATTTTTTTCATTGTTTTTCTTGTGCTGGTTCATTCAAGACATGATAACACATCCAAGTGCATTCAACTAACTCACCTGAAGTTAGTTACGTGGTAAAAGCTAGTGCCACGTGCGTTGCACCAAAAAACACACATGTGCGGCCAAAGGCTAAAGAACTAAATTAAGTCTGTGGTAATCAATGGGTGACGTGAAAAATATGACAGTGGGTTTAATGTAAGAGTAGAAAAATATTTTGGTAGGGACGCTCATTCTCATTCCACGCCATAATTTTCGAGAGCTAAGACTCCCGGGAGCAGCTGGAGACGAGCTGGAGGCTAAGGAGCCCGAGAGCGGAGCAACCTTTGGGGAGTTCATTCTACCCCTTTTTTTAAATTTTTATACTCTTTTCATGGATATTTATCAGTGCTTTAATCAAGATGATAAAAATATTAATGGTATTAGCTCAATAATTAAATTCTACTCGTTAATATTTTAAACTTCTTTATTCACTTTACATTATTCATAATCATAATCAGTCGGTGATATTGAATAATGATTCTTTATTTAGTTTTTTCACACCTCAAATGTTTTCTAAATTCATAAATTCAAGATCTATCAGTGTGGTAGTTCTCGAATACATTTATCAAAGTGTTAATGTCTTGAACTTTGGAAATTTATGATGAGTTTATTTCCAAATGTTAATCTTTTCTAACTGTTAAGCAGTTCGACTGATTTTGGAGTGGCGAACTCCTAAGGTCAGTCTTCTGTGTGTTTAATTTCTTGAAGAGAGTGATATTTCACATTTTTCTTGAGGTATGATTCAATAAATTATAGTAGGGAAGTTATCCTTTAAACCAGTAGTTTGGAATTCTTGAGTATTACTTTTGATCTTCTCATTCGACCTTGCTACCTTATTTTCGTATTTTGTTCTCTAATGTTAGTTTTACTATAGTTCTTAGTTCATTAGTATTCTAGTAAATTATTTAGTTTCTTGTAAAAAAATTATCTTTAATTCTTGCTTAAATAAAAGTACAAAAAAATTATTAAATATGAACATTGTTTACTCTCACCACTGCTGACAACAGTGGAGTTTATTTTAGAAAAGAACCATAGATTTCTCACCCACCTTCTCTATGGATCGACCCTGCACCACTATACTAGTGTAGGTTTATAAATAACATTTTGATGGTTGTGATGACCTCTGGTCTCATCAGAATTTGGTGTCGTTATCGGGGAAGGCATGTGCTGAGTAATCTAAGTGTTTTTAAAAAAACTAAAAAAACATTTAAATAATATACAAAAAAATCTATGAACATTTGCAGCTTATGTTGTCTGTTTAAGTTCTGTTTGAATTTTGTGTGTGTGTTTAATCTAAAAACATTAAAAATGGATTGTTTTGAATGATCTAATTATCACACCAGACCATACTGTGACTTTTGTGGTCATTATGGACACATTGCTTTGCAGGGTGTCTATAACCAGCCACAACAGTTCCAACACATTGTTGTTAATTAACAAAACATTGAGTCCAGTCTTGACATCCCAGAAAAATTTAATCAAATTGTATAAAAATTAGAAGTTAGAGAGGATGTTTTGGGTACTCAGTTAAACAAGACCCATGAACTTCAAGTTAGATTCACTCGAGAGCAAGATCAAAGACTTAAAATATTGGAAAACATGCTCATAGAATTACCACAAAGGTTTAAAGAACAAGAATAATCTAAAATTAATTAAAGAGAAAATGTTTATAAAATATTTGAAGATCAAGTTGAAGAGGAAAGTGATAGTGAAACTAGGAAGAAAACTTTTTTACTTTGAAAAATCTGATTCTGTTGAACTTAATTTAGAAATAACCAAATCACAAATTCAAGAAAACAATATTGAAAATTCAATAAATAAATTAAATGAAGTTGAGTTGGAAAATTTTGAAGATTATTTGAAATAGAGTGAAAAGAAAAGAACAGTTCTCTTCATAATTCCTACATTGGAGAAAATTCAATGTTTTAAAAGTTTTGAGAATGAAGTCACTTGGGTTGAAGTCAAACTTGAAACTGAAAGCTTGAATTTTAAAAACTCTTCACCCAATTTTTCTAACCTTATAAACAATGAGGTTGAACTTGATATTGGGTATAATCTGGAAGAGAACATTAAACTAGATAATACAAAATCTAAAATTTTTGAACCTCAATTGAAAACCTCTATTCCATGCTTTGAACTTGTAAACCTTGTAATTTTTAAAATGTTGTTGGATGATGAGGATGAAGGAATTATATTTAAATAAAGACTAACTCATGAGTTTTTATTTCCTTATTCTCATAATAATCTCTTTTTTGAATCATTTTGTACTAAAATGGAAAGTTGTGTGGTCATTTTTGGGGAAAACTTTTTGAAATTGAACAATCTAGAATTTCAACTTATTGATGCTAAATTGAACATTACTCTCCCTGATTTGAACTTTTTAGAACACACTACAACCCATGTTTTGGGAAATGAGCCTTTTGAAAATGAACTGGAAGAAGAGGTTGAGCAAACACTTGATCTAGGAAGAATTGATTTGATAGAAGCAATAGATGTTCTCTGTGAGTTAATAGATGAGGATATTTTGGAAGAGATTTACAACATTGTTAGACCTAAATCTATTTGTGATAAAATAAATTCTCTTCCTTGTCTGTCACTTCAATACTTAGCTGATTTGGGTGAAAAATATCATCATGATATTCGTAGTATTCTGGAAGAGGAATTACACTTGATTTCCATTGTACATGATTCTGCTCAGCACTTTATTAAATCCCCCTTTGAAACTACTACTCATAATTTACCCATTTTCATCCTTGAATTAGAATATGTTAATGTTGATGTTCAGAGAGATAGCCAAGAGAATAAGGTCTTACCCTTTGAAGCACCTAGTTTAGTGTTGTCCCATCATGTGAATTCAAATATTGAAATTTTTTAACTTAATCAGGATGTGAACAACACTATTCTTACCACTATCAAGGGGTGTCTCTTAGTGGTTATTTCAGGCTATGGGAGTTTAGTTTTTTTGTGTTAAGTCTTGATGCCCACAATTTTCATATTTTTGTTAAAAATAATTGGGCCAAACACATGTGGTGGTTCCAATTAACAAAACCACATCCACCTAGTGACTATGGTTAGTTCTAGGAGAGTCTGGATGGGGACTATAAATCAAGAACTACATGGGAGGTAACCCATGGATTTTGTTTTGTTAATAAATAAAAAATTGTAATTAAAAAAATTCTAACTAAAGACCTAAAATTCAGTGCCTCATGGGAGTCAACCCATGGTATCTATTTTGTTCTCACTTTTGTTCCTTTCATGGTTTGACTGAATAAAGTGCTTTTATGCTGCTTCTTCTGTATGCTCTATATCTACTAGTTATTTGTACTTGGATTACATGCTTTGTGTTTTGAGGATATTGTTGTGTCAATAAGTGAGTGGAATTACCAAGCTAAGGATTAATGATAAACCAATCCAAAGAGGTTTATTAACTCCAATATTCATTTTTCCGCTCCTGTTCACTTTAATATAAATCACTGCTAAGTCACAGTTATTATTATTGGTGAGTCTGTGACTGTTAATTTATAAATTTTTTCTTCTGTGGTGAAAATTATTCTTATATTGGAATAAATGTCTATTGTATTTCACTAAACTGAAGATAAAAATTCTGCATGTGCCTCATTTTAAAAAAAACTTAATTTCATTGGTATATTAAAACCTTTCACTGCATGAACCTAGGTGTGGGGGATACTTTCTTTTTAGTGTTTGTGTTTTTTTTAATCTACTTGTATCTTTGGTGTGTTTAGCATGAACTTTTTCAGCTATATTGTATATCCATTCGAATCATACTTTCTCAAATTTCTTACACCTTATCCACTATGCTCCCACAAGTTATATGATAATTTTTGTACTGAATTTAAACTCTGTGTCCCTGGACTTAAATGATAATGCATGTACTTGTTTTAGAACCTTCTGTAACTTATTATTTGTGGAAAACAATATTTTTGAACTTCATAGAGACCCATTTTAACATGTCATAAATCATATCTATTAAAAATCAATTTTAAACTCTAACTGTTAAATTGTTCTTCTCCACCATAGAAGTCAATATTGGGGACAAAGTTGGGTTTTAAGTGTGGGGTAGGGGGTCATTTCTTGACTGTGTTGAACTATTCTAAATTGAAATACCATCAATTCCCACTACATCTTAAATATTTTTTTTTCAAAAAATGGGTAAAATGATTCAAAATTCTTGTACAATTTTAGGTTGTACTTGATCTCAAATGGTTCTTTCCTGTGGACAATATTTATTTGGTAGTTATGTTGTGATTTGAGTGTGAAGTTAATGTTATTAGATTATAGCTGAGTGATATCTACTTAGTGATTTAAGGCAGATTTTGGATTAGGCACTATCATTGAAAGTGTTTTTGGTTACATGTCTGTGGAGTTATGATCATAGCTGCTAGAAGTGGAAGTTTGACTATATCTTAGTGGCTTAATTTTTTTAATTATTAAAGTAATCACCTGAATTGTCCAATATAGATGATTTTTTATATAAATATTTTGGAATTGGAGTAGTTTGGGAATCTGGGATCCCACGGTGAATCTAAGAGACCCTAGATGTTGTGTGTGTTTCTGTTTACTATAAGCGCTCTGTACACTCAGAATAAGTGAATTTCATAGTTCTTAGCACATGATACATGGCTTGGGAATAAATAAATAAAGTGTCCAGGGTCAAAAACAAATTCATTAAGGTAAGGGGAATGATGAACTCCAAATGAAGAAGGGTACAAATTGATTATATGAGAATCATTTAGGTTGTATCATTAAGGTGATTAACAATATATATATATATATATATATATATTTGTAACCTAGGTAATGAGTTGAGGTAAAAAGCTCCTACTGTAATGTTCTGAATTCAACTGATATTTTACCTCTTGTCACTTCTAGACTTAGAACATGAGCTTGGATAGAAATGAGTCAATAAGTTTTATCACATATAAGGCATGAAATCTTCATTTCTTGATGATTCAAATCTTTCTATATTACTCTTTGAGTATTTGTTCTATGAAAGAAATAATTTGAAAAATATTTTCAAAAAGTATGTTGACAGTTTCTGTCCTCTATTTTTAAGTGTTGAACATGTTACAATATGATCTGAATCCTAAATACACTTTACTATTTTTCCAAGATGACAAAGAATGAGATTGTTTGAGGACAAAAAATTCTTAAGTGTGGGGGGATTTGATGTTGCTTTGTTTTTACATAGTTTTCCACATTTTTTATTTAATTTTTAATTATTTAATTATTTATTTTAACACTTTTTAATAAATAATGGAACTTTTGTATTTTTAATACTTAATCTATTAATAAATCATTTTTTATAATTTAATATGTGTTTCTAGTCTTTTTAATAAGCTAATTTAGTTATTCTAATTATTCAAATTATATTAACTTACGTTTTAGTTTAATAATCATATTTTGGTTAACATTTTAATAATTTTAAATGTTTGTTATTTAATTAATCGTGCATTTTTATTTGAATTAATCTATTTTAGTTTTTAATTTAAAACTTTACTCTTTAAATTAGATTTATTAAAATAAATTAACTTTATTTATTAATTAGTCTAAATATTCTGTTTATTAGTCTAAATAATGTGTCCTTGATTTTAAGTTTTCATATTGTCATTTAATTAATTAACTAAGTTGTTCAAAATCTTTAGTTAATTTTAATTATTTTATTTTCATTTTTTCAGTTAATTCTTTGAATGTGTTTTGCATTTATTTAGGTATTTAATTAATTAATCTTAATATTTATATTCTTAGTTTATAATTAAGTCATTTTTTTAGTTTTTTTAATAATTTAGTTAGTTTTTAATTAAGTCATTTTCTTTTTGGTGTTTAAAAGTTTAGTTAATTTTTCTTTGGTTTTAATTAATTATTGTTTTATTCATTTTATTATCTGTTTATAATTAATTTTTTATTGTTAACATTTCAATTTGTTCGATCTGGAGGAGTAACCACTATTGCTGCAGGAGGGGTTACTGAGGAAGGAGCTTGTCATTGTTAGTGAATCGAGAGCTGATATTGCCACCGCTGGAGCTGTGGATCTACACCGCTATTGATGAAACCCGATGATGAAGAGGAGGAGAAGAGTAGGTTGAAACCACCGCCAGAGGTAGGAAACCCCACTACCGCTGCTAAGGAGGTCCAGAACACACACCGTTGAGGAGTCTTCTGCTGCAATTGGAGGTGCCGCTGTGGTTCGCAAGAAGAAGATCCCCTGTTGCGCCGCTGCTATGCATCGTTGTGAACATGGCCGCCACCATACCAGGGAGAAGTCGACCATGAGCATCCGTAGCTGATGCATGATGAAGATGAGCACTGTAGCGGACCTTGTTCTAGAATCCGCCGAAGAAGACAACCCCCCCTAGGGTTGCGCCGAATTTGGGGGCGGAGAAGTTCATTAAAAATAAAATAAAATTAATTATTTAGTTTAAATATAACTAAAAAAACTTCAACTATAAAAAGTAACTAAATTAATGTATTAAATAAATAATAGTAATAAGATAATTAATAAAAAAGAATTATAAATCTAATTAACTTTAAACTTTATTAAACTAAATTAATTAATCTTCTAATTTTAATTTAAATAAATTATTTTTTAGTGTTTCATATTAAATAAGTGTTTAATAAAAAAATATATTAAATAAAATACCAATAATAATTTATAAATAAAATTAGAATTAAACAAACTATTTGATAAGTTAACAATTTAATGTTCAAAATAATAATATATTGTTAACATTATTAAATAATTAAAAAATATCAAATTAACTATTTAATTTAATATTTAGAACTACAAATTTAACAACTTGTTAATTTTAAATAAATTATCTTAATAAAAAATAACTAATGACTTTAATTATAATTATTTATTTATTTATTTATTTCCTTCATGTTTTAATTGTTTTGTTTATTTTTCTTGTGCAGGTTCATTCAAGACATGAAAACGCAACCACGTGCATTCAACTAACTCACTCGAAGTTAGTTACATGGGAAAAGTTAGTACCACATGCGTTGCCCCAAAAAACACACGTGTGCGGTCAATGGCTAAAGAACCAAAGTAAGTCGGTGGTAAACAATGGGTGACGTGAAGAAGATGACAATGAGTTTAAAGGAAGAGTAGCATAATATTTTGGTAGGGATGCTCATTCTCATTCCACGCCATGCTTTTTGAGAGCTAAGTCTCCTGAGAGCAGCTGGAGACGAGATAGAGGCTAAGCAGCTCGAGAGAAGAGCAACTTTTGGGGAGTTCATTCTCCCCCTTTCTTAAATTTTTTATACTCTGTTCTTGAATGTTTATCACTAATTCAATCAAGATGATCAAAATATGAATTTTCATAGCTCAAGAATTCAATTTTTCTAGTTAATATATTAATCTTCTTCATTCAATTTACATTTCTTGAAATCATAATCAGTCAGCAAGATTGATTAATGATTCTCCGTTTAGTTGTTTCACACCTCAAATTTAAACTAAATTCATTAATTCAAGATCAATCAGAGAGATAGTTTTTGAATACATTTATCAAAGAATTAATGTCTTTAACTTAGGAAATTTACTGCGAGTTTATTTCCAAATGTTATTCTTTTCTTTTTGTTAAGCAGTTTGACTGATTTTGGAGTGACAAACTGTAACACCCCGAGATTTTATGAAAAATATTCTTTTAATTTCATTAATGTATTGTGTTTTATGCAACACCAATATTACCTTGCGCTATACGCAACACCGTATTAGCTTGCAGTATACGCAACACTATTCTTGGATCTTGTTACACACAATTTTGATAATAGTTATTCTACGCAAAATTGAGTATATATATATATATAAATATATATATATTCAATGTATAAATGAAATATGGTTGGATTATGTTATAAGAAACAACGAAGGATTCTTGTACAACACGTAACCCTAACTTGGTTTGCATTACACGCAAGCTCGACCTTTCGCGATAGCGTGTGTTGTACGCAATACAGAGATTCGCTAAACAATGATATGCTATTAAAATATTATTAAAACTAGCCGTTATGAATAGTAATAACCACTTTTTGAAATTTTGTAAATTTTATTTTTCATAATGGACTTCATTTTTGGATTCGGAATATCGAAATTAGCTTAGGGTGAAATTTTGGTACTTTTTGGATAACATTCATTTTCCGATGAATAGTTTTAATTAAAAACAACCTTTTTAATCAAAATAATTAATAGTGATAAATTATTAATTTGAGTGGTTTTAAAGTATATTTAGAATATATTTTTACAATTTAATACAATGTTGGTCATTGGATGTAATTTTACATTTAAACCAGACATAAACAAGTGTCAATCTTTTGATAGTTATTATCTCTTAAGAACACGCTATTTGTTTTGACAACGGGAATTAATTTTTAAATTAAGTGATGCAACTGATATGTTTTGAATTTGGTAAAATAGAAATCATTTTTGAGTTCATAATATCAAATATAGCTTAGGCCTAATTTTTGGAATTTTTCTGGAAACTTCATTTTTTGATGAATAGTGAAACCACTAAGTGGTAGTTAAAAAAAATGAATTTTTCATAAAACTTAATTTTACCGCTTCTATGAGTGGAATTTCAAAAATCCTAGAGACACGGTTGATGTCAGCAAGTAAAATTTGGTTCAATGAGATGAAAATAATTTTTGGTGAATAGTAACTTTTTACTTTTTTTACCACGGTTAAAAGTAAATAGGGAAATTAAGGGAAAAAATGATATTATTATTACCCTAAAACATGTCCTAATTCTATTGGATAAGTGTAATTCGACCAAAAACAACCTTAGGAATAAAATATGACCATTTAGGCCCACTTGGATTAGATTGAGACATTTATTATTAATTTATTTAAAGAATGGTTAAAATAGTTAAAATCAAAGTTTAATAAGTAGTTAATTTTTAATATAGGGTTATAGATAAGATAAATTCGACTATAAATATTAGTTAGAAACCTAAAAATATTTCCTACATAATTATATTTTATTTGTAATTTTTAGACTTTAAATAATTTAATTTATTTATGACACAAAGATGATGCAGTAATTATCTTATTAATGAAATATTGACATAATTGATGTTATAAATACCCAAATAAATATAATTTGAGACTTTTTATGAATTAAACTAATTTTCTAGGTTAATAAGACATGTTAGTATTGATTTAATTAACTTTGTTCGAACTAATCATTTTGTTATGAGTTTCACAAAAATCAATTACTAAATAGTGTCAAAATTGACATAAAATAGTTTTTAAAACAAATATTATATTATTTATTGTTCTTTTATTCCTAAAAATCTAAGGTTCGTCCAAATGACTTAGATAAAGTTATATATATTAATAATAAACAACTTGGGGTTCTTTTGACTTGTTATAGTAAGTTTATTAACCTTATAGTGTAAGAACACAAAAAGACACGGTAAAAGTAAAATTATCTAACTTAAAGTTAAATATAAATGATAAGGTTAAAATAGGAACCTAAACTTATCTAAATTCTATTGGATGAGAGGATTTAGACCCATACCCACCTTAGCTTCGAAATAAATCAATTTGGAGCTATTTAAAACCGAATTTGGCTTTATAATAAAATAATATTTTTAGTTATTCCAAAGGTGCCCCTCTCCTCCCTTATAAAAGGGCACCTCCTCCCTCTCTTCCTCACACCAGTTTGAGCCTTCAAGCTCAAACAACCCCTGCCAAATTCTCTTCTCCACTTCCCTAGAAATATCCTAGAGGTTCTTGTCTTCCTCAAAGACCAATTTTAGTGCCCTAAGAAGAGGACTCAAAGAGGCGCTTCAAAGAAGAGGTAATGTCCGTTACCGATTCTTTCAACTTTATTTCTTCTTCCACTTCTTCTTCTTAGGTTGTTTCATTCTGAAGTAATAACATCAGTACCACTCATATACTGATATGTTATTATAAGTATGAAACAACCCTATTTCACCATCTATCCATCCTACGGAAAACGAAATCATCGCGCGTGCGTACGTACGGAATACCGTCTCCACGCCGTGGTGTAATCTATTTTCCACCACCACTTTACTTGGATGGGTATAATGGTGTAAATAATGACTATATATGATTATTTTAATGTGATATTTATTCTGAAATAGTATACATACACTCCAATACAATTCCACGATCATTGGAACGATATCATCGCTCGTGCGTATGTACGGAATACCGTCTCCACGATGTGATGCGACTCGTTATACATGATCTTCATTGCATAATGATTATATAAATGAATTTAGTGAATTAATATGATATATATTACACTAATACCATTATTTAAATGAGGTATCTATAACCTAAAAAGAAGAATAAGAATTTATTCGACAAAACATGCATAAGAACAAAAAGTAATAAACACCCGAATAACAAGTAGCAATGAAATATTACTAATAATAAGATAAGAATATGACCATATATGATATCATAACAATGAGTATGAATCTGGAATAAGTCAATGACATTATTTAAATCATTATACAGGAGGTTCAGACACTTACGAAGCAAATCAGACCTAAGGTAAGGGAAATATCACAATCTCATTTTTATCCGAGATTGTTTATACTTTGGAATTTACTGGGGTGTATTTTATCACCCACATAAATGTTTCCAAAATATGTAATGTTATTTCCATCCACCTAAAATTGTTTAAATCCAATTTTACCCTTCGGTGAGTTTTTAGTAAAAGATATGAAAGGAATCTTTTTTCGTTTTTCGTACAAGGTACTTTTTGACTTTTCCGACAAAAGTACGAGAAGAATGTTTTTTTAACTTATACGGCATGAATGGATTTTTTTAAAACATTATTTCCAAGAATCTTCCTTTACAAGTTTTCAAGTTTATTTTTAATCAACTTCTTTTAGTTTAGAATTTTATGACATGTTATGAAAGGAAAAGTGTTTTTGACGAAGAAAAGATATTTTCCTCAAGAATGGAGTTCAAGTGTTTTCTCAAAATTATTTTCCATCTAAGATAATAAAGGGTTCTGTTTCTATCCCTATTATTACATTGATTTGATTATGTTTTGATGGAATTATTTTTATGAATTCCTTTATCTTATATGAATTGTTTTATGATGTCACGATGTTTAAGAATCCCATTTTTATTACATGGGTTATGCTATGATGTATGGTTTATGATTTTGTGGCACACATAAGAATGGTATCATTGTGAGATGTGTGGGACCTATATCTCCCTCCAATGCATTGGGTAAAAATTTTATATCTCATGAGATAGACATGGCTGGAACGGCAGGTTAAACCGGTTCAGTGAAACAGGACTGAAACGAGGAGTGAACTCGGTTCAGAAATGGACTTTGTCCACTAAGATAGTCTTTTCAATGAGTCTTGACTAATAAGAAATGATTCTCTATGATTATGTGTGTATGCCACAAAGTTTCATGTTTTAAGTTATGATTATTGGGATTACATTTCACTACTATGATTTATCCCTTGTTATGATATTATGATCTCTTTTGCAGGTTAAGATTTCCAAAATGTTATGCTCTTATGAATATGATGTGATTAATATTTCTTTTGTTTACCCTTACTGAGCATTTGACCTCACCCTTTTATGTTTTCTTTTCCCCAGGATATAAAGAAAGGTTTTAGGTAAAAAACGGGAAGATCTTTATGGGAGATGTTGAAGATCTTTCACCACGATTAGAAGATTATATTCTGAGTTTCCAAAGACAGTAAACTGTTACGGCCCTTATGTGTGTGTTTTTGTTATGTACTAAGTATTTCGAAAAAGTAATGTAATGTCCATGTACATTAATCTTCGGGTCTCTACAGTTGGTATCAGAGGAAAGGTTTAGTCAACCTTTGGAAACTAGGATGCGAGAACTTTAGTGAGATCCCTAGAGATATTTTTAAGGTATGTCTAGGGATGTCCCTAAGGTTAAGTATAATTATAGGTTATAGTACTAGAATTACGGTAACCCAAGATGTTAGATATTGAAGGTACTCCTCCTTTATTGTGTTGTTTTCCCTAGCATGATTTTTTCCTCTCACAATATTCTTTTTGGGTTTTAGACGATGGCTGGAACCCGAAGGAACCATGTTGATCAATGTAATGGACAATGAAATGATTGTCCTCCTGAATAAACAAATGTTATGGGAGATGTAGTGCAAAATCTTATTGCTATACTTACACAAGCTATGAACCATTCTTGACTTCCAAATGAGTAGAGAAGGGAACAATATTCTATTGAGTCCTTCATGAGGCAACATCCACCTTCTTTCAGTGGGTCTTTCGATCCACTTGTTGATGAACAATGGGTCAGTACCACTGAAAAGATATTTTCAGTTCTTCAATGTTCTGAACATGATAAAGTCATCTTAGCAGTATATCGTTTGGAAGGTGAAGCTGATCAATGGTGGAATCTTATCAAGAATACGCGGTCAAGAGATGAAATTGAGTTCATGGAATGGGACGGGTTCAAGAACTTATTTTTCAATAAGTACTTCCCTCATATTATTCGAACAAATATGGAGGAGTTTCGTGAACTAAAGCAAAAGGATGATGAATCTGTTGGTATATACGAAGTGAATTTTACAGGGCTTGCAAGGTATGCATCTGGATTTATCATCCAACTTGAAAGTAAAGTTGATCGATTCTTCAGTGGCTTAAAACCAAATCTTCGAAGGGCATTAGCTATAAGAGAATTCAGTAGCTATGAAGAAATTGTGCGTTGTGCTATCAAGGTATAAATGGAAGTTGGTGTTACTTATCCATATCATAGTTTTGACAAGAAACGAAACATGGAGTTCAAGGAGAAATCTCAGAATAATGGTGAAAAGAAGATGAATGTTTCATTATGCTCAAAGTGTGGAAATAAGCATGGTGGATATTGTCTTAAAGGGACAAGTAAATGTTTCAAATGTGGAAAGGAAGGTCATCAGGCATTTGAATGCCGCAATAATGGGAAGAAGATGTCTAATGATGAAAACAAAGTAAGGGATACACAGAATGAACCTACTACACTTTAATGCTTCAAGTGCAAGGAAATGGGTCATTGTGCTAATAAATTCCCTAATCCAAGGGTTAGTGATGATTGACATGAGCAACCACTTAAGGAAAAGGACAAAGGGAAGTCACATGAAATCACCATTGGCGATGTTGAATATGACAACGATGTGGTGGAATGATTAAGTGTTTATGTAATGGGATTCCAAAATAATGTTGTATATAGTATCGTGGAATATTGGAATATTTATATATTGGTCTATTGTGGTTTTCAATAATTTTATGGTACCGGTAACCATGGAAAGTGATTGAGATATTTTTGGAAAAAAGATGATATACGCATAATGAAGGGATAAGGAAAAAATGAAATGTTTGACAGTATTCATGAGCTCATGACTGATATAAGGAGAAGGTTATATCATGGTTTGAGTATATAGAATTTTTGGATTTTGGTATGTGGAAAGAGTTAACTTTTGACTGCATTCATGTTTTCACTATGGTTCAATTAATGGGTATTCATTCTTCAAGAGAATACGTGATTAAGGTATTCACATGTTTGTAATTTGAACAACAAGATATATCTTATGATATATGGGGGATAAATGATGGCATTCACGTGATTGTTATGTGACATTTCAAGTAATCATTTTCTTTATACTATGAGCTTGGACCGAAGTATTTTAGATAATCCTAAAGATTGGAATGGATTATGTTGGACATAAGTTAGGATAAAACATTTTTCGATATTATTGATGGGATGGTATAGTAATATATCTTTAGAAAAAGGACAACCTATAGGACGGGCGACAGACCATCGCGTCGGACAAGGCTATGGAAATCGAACCCACAACCGAAGTGCGACTGGACTTTATCACCTACCACTGGCCTACAGGAAGTCCCTGGTTAGTAGAAACTAGTTTTATTTTATTATGCGGTATGATATATGAAGTATAAGTTCATTTTTGGAATCGTATACGATTAACCTCACCATAGATGGACTTATGTATATTTGATAACTTTTTCTAACCTTTTGTTTGAAACAGATGGAATGACCCATCATTCTATCACATGATCTATTAACAATTCATGAATAACAAATTCAACTTCATTTCTTTATGAGATGAAGTGGAAATTGTTCAAAGCACGAACAATAGTGAAATTGTACCAAAATCATGTAAGTATTTCTTTTAATTCACCAACTTTAGGGAAATGATCTTGAAAACCAAAAATGTTGTCCTAGTGCCCTTATATCTGATGAATCAGATGGTACCTTATATCATTGCAAATCTATGACTTTGTGATTGTTGGATATTTCATAGCCATGTTCTCTACCACTCTCCATCAGAACTTGATTGTTAGATTTTTCTTCCATATCCATATTTTCACATATATTCTCCTACGTGGAAACCTAGTGATGAGTTAATTTGGGTAACTGTTACATTTCATACTTTAGTTTTTAAATCCAAGTTTGGGTATTCCTTTTTATGATGTGGGTTTCTATTAAACAAACTTTCGAGTAGTAAACCATTTATAACCCCAACGAATTTCGAGGGCGAAATTCATTTTAAGGGGGGTAGAATGTAACACCCCAAGATTTTATGAAAAATATTCTTTTAATTTCATTAATGTATTGTGTTGTATGATACACCAAGATTACCTTGCGCTATACGCAACACCGTATTAGATTACAGTATACGCAACACTATTCTTGGATCGTGTTACACACAATTTTGATAATAGTTATTCTACGCAACATTGAGTATATATATATATATTCAATGTATAAATGAAATATGGTTGGATTATGTTATACGAAACAACGAAGGATTATTGCACAACACGCAACCCTGACTTGGCTTGCATTACACGCAAGCGCGACCTTCAGCGATAGCGTGTGTTGTACGCAATACAGAGTTTCGCAAAACAATGATATGCTATTAAAATATTATTAAAACTAGCCGTTATGAATAGTAATAACCACTTGTTTAAATTTTGTAAATTTTATTTTTCAAAATGGATTTCATTTTTGGATTCGGAATATCGAAATTAGCTTAGGGTGAAATTTTGGTACTTTTTGGATAACTTTCATTTTCTGATGAATAGTGAAAATTACTAAATTTTAATTAAAAACAACCTTTTTAATCGAAATAATTAATAGTGATAAATTATTAATTTGAGTGGTTTTAAAGTATATTTAGAATATATTTTTACAATTTAATACAATGTTGGTCATTGGATATAATTTCACATTTAAACCAGACATAAACAAGTGTCGATCTTTTGATAGTTATTATCTCTTAAGAACACGCTATTTGTTTTGACGACGGGAATTAATTTTTAAATTAAGTAATGGAACTGATATGTTTTGAATTTGGTAAAATAGACATCATTTTTGAGTTCATAATATCAAAAATACCTTAGGCCTAATTTTTGGTATTTTTCTGGAAACTTTCATTTTTTTGATGAATAGTGAAACCACTAAGTGGTAGTTAAAAAAAATGAATTTTTCCTAAAACTTAATTTTACCGCTTCTGTGAGTGGAATTTAAAAAATCCGAGAGACACGGTTGATGTTATCAAGTAAAATGTGGTTCAATGAGATGAAAATAATTTTTGGTGAATAGTAACTTTTTACTTTTTTTTACCACGGTTAAAAGTAAATAGGGTAATTAAGGGTAAAAATGATATTATTATTACCCTAAAACATGTCCTAATTCTATTGGATAAGTTTAATTCAACCAAAAACAACCTTAGGAATAACATATGACCATTTAGGCCCACTTGGATTAGATTAGGACATTTATTATTAATTTATTTAAAGAAGGGTTAAAATAGTTAAAATCAAAGTTTAATAAGTAGTTAATTTTTAATATTGGGTTATACATAAGATAAATTCGACTATAAATATTAATTAGAAAGCTAAAAAGATTTCCTACATAATTATATTTTATTTGTAATTTTTAGACTTTAAATAATTTAATTTATTTATGACACAAAGATGATGCAGTAATTATCTTATTAATGAAATATTGACATAATTGATGTTATAAATACCCAAATAAATATAATTTGATACTTTTTATGAATTAAACTAATTTTATAGGTTACTATGACATGTTATTATTGATTTAATTAACTTTGTTCGAACTAATCATTTTGTTATGAGTTTCAAAAAAATCAATTACTAAATAGTGTCAAAATTGACATAAAAAAGTTTTTAAAACAAATATTATATTATTAATTGTTCTTTTATTCATAAAAATCGAAGGTTCAGCCAATTGACTTAGATAAGGTTATATATATTAATAATAAACAACTTGGGGTTCGTTTGGCTCGTTTTAGTAAGTTTATTAACCCTATAGTTTAAGAACACAAAAAGACACGGTAAAAGTAAAATTATCTAACTTAAAGTTAAATATAAATGATAAGGTTAAAATAGGAACCTAAACTTGTCTAAATTCTATTGGATGAGAGTATTTAGACCCATACCCACCTTATCTTCTAAATAAATCAATTTGGAGCTATTTAAAACCGAATTTGGCTTTATAATAAAATAATATTTTTGGTTATTCCAAAGGTGCCCCTCTCCTCCCTTATAAAAGGGCACCTCCTCATTCTCTTACTCACACCATTTTGAGCCTTCAAGCTCGGCCAAACCCAGAAAAATTCTCTTCTCCACTTCCCTAGAAACATTCTAGAGGTTCTGGTCTTCCTCAAAGACCAATTTTAGTGCCCTAAGAAGAGGAATCAAAGAGGTGCTTCAAAGAAGAGGTAATGTCCGTTACCGATTCTTTCAACTTTATTTCTTCTTCCACTTATTCTTATTAGGTTGTTTCATTATGAAGTAATAACATCAGTACCACTCATATACGGATATGTTATTATAAGTATTAAACAACCCTATTTCACCATCTATCCATCCTACGGAAAATGAAATCAGCGCGAGTGCGTACGTACAGAATACCGTCTCCACGCCGTGGTGTAATCTATTTTCCACCTCCACTTTACTTGGATGGGTATAATGGTGTAAATAATGACTATATATGATTATTTTAAAGTGATATTTATTATGAAATAGTATACATACACTCCAATACAATTCCACGATCATTGGAACGATATCATCGCTCGTGCGTACGTACGGAATACCGTCTCCACGATGTGATGCGACTCATTATACATGATCTTCATTGCATAATGATTATATAAAAGAATTGAGTGAATGAATATGATATATATTACACGAATACCATTCTGGAAATGAGGTATCTATAACCTAAAAAGAATAATAAGAATTTATTCGACGAAACACGCATAAGAACAGAAAGTAATAAACACCCGAATAACAAGTAGCAATGAAATATTACTAATAATAAGTTAAGAATATGACCATATATGATATAATAACAATGATTTTGATTCTGTAAGAAGTCAATGACATTATTTAAATCATTATACAAGAGGTTCAGACACTTACGAAGCAAATCGGACCTAAGGTAAGGGAAATATCACAATCTCATTTTTATTCGAGATTGGTTATACTTTGGAATTTACTGGGGTGTATTTTATCATCCACTTCCATGTTTCCTCAATATGTAATGTTATTTACATCCACCTACAATTTTTTAAATCCAATTTTACCCTTCGGTGAGTTTTTAGTAAAAGATATGAAAGGAATCTTTTGTCGTTTTTCGTACGAGGTACTTTTTGACTTTTATGACAAAAGTATGAGAAGAATGTTTTTTTAACTTATACAAAATGAATGTATTTTCTTAAAACATTATTTCCAAGAAGCTTCCTTTACAAGTTTTCAAGTTTATTTTTAATCAACTTCTTTTAGTTTATAATTTTATGACATGTTATGAAAGGAAAAGTGTTTTTGATGAAGAAAGGATATTTTCCTCAAGAATGGAGTTCAAGTGTTTTATCAAAATTATTTTCCATTTAAGATAATAAAGGGTTATGTTTCTATCCCTATTATTACATTGATTTGATTATGTTGTGATGGAATTATTTTTATGAATTCATTTATCTTATATGAATTGTTTTATGATGTCACGATGTTTAAGAATCGCATTTTTATTACATGGGTTATGCTATGATGTATGGTTTATGATTTTGTGGAACACATAAGAATGGTATCATTATGAGATGGGTGGGACCTATATCTCCCTCCAATTCATTGGGTAAAGATTTTATATCTCATGAGATAGACATGGATGGAACGACAGGTTAAACCGGTTCAGTGAAACATGACTGAAATGAGGAGTGAACTCGGTTCAGAAATGGACTTTGTCCACTAAGATAGTCTTGGCAATGAGTCTTGAATAATAAGAAATGATTCTCAATGATTATGTGTGTACAAAAAAAATTTTCATGTTTTAAGTTATGATTATTGGGATTACATTTCACTACTATGATTTATCCCATGTTATGATATTATGATCTCTTTTGCAGGTTAAGATTTCCAAAATGTTATGTTCTTATGAATATGATGTGATTGATATTTCTTTTGTTTACCTTTACTGAGAATTTGAGCTCACCTTTTTATGTTTTCTTTTCCCCAGGATATAAAAAAAGGTTTTATGTAAAAAAAGGGAATATCTTTATGGGAGATGTTGAAGATCTTTCACCACGATTAGAAGATTATATTAAGAGTTTCCAAAGACACTAAACTATTATGGTCCTTGTGTGTGTGTTTTTGTTATGTACTATGTATTTATCAAAAGTAATGTAATGTCCATGTACGTTAAGCTTCCGGTCTCTACACAAACTCCTAAAGTCAGTCTTCTGTGTGTTGGGTTTCCTAGCAAGGGAAACATTTCACCTTTTTCATGAGGTATGATTCTATAAAGAGTAGTGGGGAAGTTATACTTTAAACCGGTAGTTTGGAATTCTTGAGTATTACTTTTGATATACTCCTTTGACATTTTTGCCTTATTTTAGTATTTTGTTCTCTTATGTTAGTTTTACTATAGTTCTTAGCTCATCAATATTCTAGTAAATGATTTAGTTTCTTGTCAAAAATTTTATATCTACTTTTTTATTAAAGAAAATTATAAAAAAAATTAAAAATGAATAAATATGAACAATGTGTACTCTCTCTACTGCTGACAACAATGGAGTTTATTTTGAATAGAACCTTAGATTTCTCACCTACCTTCTATGTGGATTGACCCTGCACCACTGTACTGATGTTGGTTTATTAATAACATTTTGAGGGTTGTGACGAACTCCAGTCTCATCAATTCTATTATGTTGTGTCATTATATCCTATGATGAATATCTGACTCAACTATGTGTGATGAGGCAATTTTCAATGTTTGGTTGTGCTTTGATAAATTGTAACTTCCGCAACCTGTAACTCCCTTACATGGATGAGATGGGTGGGTTCCCTAACCACATTCATGCCTCCTCTTACGCCAGATGCTACCAACTAACAACAAGGGTTTAATGAATATATCATGGATAGTATACCATACAATTTAGTGTATGAATAACATCATAAAATAATGATAAATAATCAAAAACAAAATTAGTAATCAATTATTCATCCCAAGCTAAAAATGGGACAAGATAAAAAAATCCTATAAAAAACATGTAATCTGAGGGTGAATATAACAAAGTGACATACTTAACATAATAAAAATAAAGTCCTATAGGCACAATAAAACAAGAATCTAAATCTGATCCTAAACCCCAAGTTGGTCCCATCTCCAAGATCCAATCCCACTAGTATTATTCAATGTAGGGCCCCTTTCCCTTATCCAAACCTAAAAGTAAGAGATCTACCTAGGTACCAAATGATAGCTAGAATAGGGTGTGTGTATAACTTATAAGGTCTCCATGCACAATGTCTAAAAAATCCCTTACAAATATAGTACATACAATAAAATTTAATAGGGGTATTATTGAATAAATTAATAAAATGCCTAAAATAAACTTCTTAACCCTTGAGTTCTAGGTGACACTCAGGGTCATCCAAACCTTCTTAAGCTCCTTGACAAATGACTCTACCAAAAAGATAGATCTTTCTGCATCAGGATGGATTACATGCACCATATCTCATGTAAATCAATTTGGATCTATGAAAATTTCCATTCAAGAGTCCCTTATGTCTTCCCAGGGAATAAAACCATGCCATGTGGAAAGATATTCTCATACTAGGCTCCATGAGAATTCCCATAATAGAGTCACTTATGTCTTCCCATGGAATAATAACATAATATAGATAAAGAATCTTTCCAATGTGGTGTATTCCCCTACACCAATGTAAATCAACGGTGCCATATCTCATTATACAGTGGTATAATCCCTCACGAATCCTTTAAGAAATAAAACATATTCAAGAAATACATGTATAACATTTAATAAAATTCATATATCATGCCCAATTAGTTAATTTATCACATTTAATTAACATGTAATAATTTCCAAATTGGTGGATCTTCCTGTATCATGAAAAATCACCGATATCAAACCATTATAGGTTGCCAATTATCTCAATTCACAAGCTATGTCACATCAAGCTAATTACTCAATTCATATTGTTATGCCAATTCCAAATTTATCACATCTTCCAATTCTAAACATATAGGGTAAGATCAGAACTCATGTGGTGAAATTAACAATCATGTCACGAAGAGATCCCAAAATATCTTTGGGAGGCCTCTACATGTGTTTCTCTTCGATTAAAGAATTTTCAAAATATTTAGGTCACATGCATTGTGTACCTATGAAATCAAACATATTACACATACTATGGATAATTGAAAAATACATACCTGGATTTTTATAGAATACCCACCATAAAATAATAGTAGATGATGATATAACCTCACATCCATGGTAGCGATCAACTTCTTCCTTTCATTCACTGAGAAGTGGAAATTAGATCAATGATGAATCAAGAAGCAGTATAAGAATCAGAAGTCTTACCATAAAAATCTTGTTCTATAACACCGAGATCTTGTACAAGATTGATTTTGGATCAAGGAGGATTCTCAGAGGTCAACAGTATAAGGTCTACAGTCAAGATAAGGGAATGCATAATCAGAAAACATGGTGTTAGAGGGTTTAAAATTTGGTTGGGGACATCTAATTCATGTTGAGAATAGACCATTCTTTTTCATCAAATCCTCGATTCCCATATAACCTAAATATTACATCATAAAAAATAAAAAAAATACATAAATTTCCATTTCTCATAGTGAAGTGGATTTGAGATGTGAGTTTCCTTTTATTGGGTTTCGTTTTGGGTGCAAAAGAAATTCTTAGGGTTTATTCATGGGTGAATAAAATTCAAGGGGTCATGTAACCCACGTGGATCTGTCACATGATGAAGTGTCAAGGTGGGGATATTATATAAATAATTTAATTAGATTATTTTTGTAGTGATATTTTAAGGATTCCCCCTATATTAATTTTCACTAGATTTTTATATATTTTTAAGAGTCAAATATGTGCACTACACCTCCCTTTCAATCATTGTTATATAAGTGATAATCCAAGTCTCGAAACCCCAATTTACGAGGAAAGGATTAGGGTCTCTCCTTGAGATCAAAAGTTATAAAATAAATTCATGTTGTTTTATCTTTATTGTTCTTACATATGGATGTGGAATTGATTTTAAGAGCTGAACGTGACTCTAACAAGTCATAGGGTTTTAACTCATTATAGTAAATTATTTTTAAAAAACCACCATTGAATCACCCCTAGTGTTTTACTGGTTGATCTAGGAATTTAAAGGGTTATCATGGATATGGACCCCCTGATGTCCTTCTATTTTTGAGGTTAGGTGTGGATGTTTAGGGTTTAATTAATAGTATAGTAGTTCCATTTTCTGATAAGAAAAAGTTTCTTGGTTTTAATAGATGAATGTTGCCTTGTCTACTCTCATAAGGTTTGGTGGTTAGTGGTGTTTTCAATGTAGGATTTCAACCCGTTGCAGAATATATATCCATCAAATTTTCTAACAATATATTATTTAATATGGATGTGTAATTGATGAATTATATATAAAATTATTTTGATAAAAAATTTGAACCATGGTGATGGGGTTAAATACATCCAAAAAAAGTGGTACAAACATGAGAATGTCTATGAAGGGAACATCAAGAACAAAGAAAAAAATACATCATTAGAGGGATAAGTTTGAAAAGGTCATTATGGTTGATGATAAAGGTATTGATGACTATTTCAAAAGGGTTAATGAAATTTTTATTCATGTCATAGGATTTTTATATAAAATGGAATATTTCCTTGTGGTCAAAATATAGATGAGGAATTTTCCAAATAGAACTGACCCAAAGATATCAAACATTTAAGATAGGGAAGATAATTACTTCAAAGAGTTTCAAAACAATCTATCTAATTATTAATTGATAAGTGAACCCATAATTAAGAAGAATTGCAAGGGGTAAATGGATTTTAAATACCTGAATAAATTGATAATCAACATAAATGAAGATGAATTATCAAATAACATAGATTGAGATGATGAGAGTGATTAAAATTATAAGAATAATAATTATAACAAATATAAAAGTAATAATAAATTAAATGGGAAATATTAAGGAAAGTTTCCTTTTAAATTATTTGGATATAGAAGAATTTTGAAAATTTCTACATATTTTCTTATAAATAAAAAACATAGAATCTGAGAATGCAGAAGATGAAGAGAAGTTTCAAATAATATATAAAATAAAATATGGTAAATGATACAAAATAATATGATGAAATGAGAAGGAATATGTATTAGAAAAATAAAATAAGTGTGATAAGTAAAAAAAGAAGATGATTTCTCCTCCTCAGGTAGTGAATCTGAGTAATAATTTTCTATAAGAAGTATTAACATTATATAATATATTGAAAATAAAGGAAAAATATGATCAAGGAGATGAAGACTATATTATTCTCATATTGAAAAAAACATAAAGTTTTTATGGAAAAGAAAATTGGACTCAAGAAGGAAGTTAAAATATTCAATAAAGAAGTTTATAGGATAATGAAATATGAATATGAGTTTCAAAAAATATAAAATGAGTACACTAAGGATATCAATATTCTAAAAATTAAAGTTGATGAGTAAGAAATAATCCTAAAATAATCAAATATAGAGATGTAAAATAAATAGGAAGAATATAAAGGGGGTGAATCAAGGAATCCTAATCATGATAATACTATTGGAAAGATAAAAATTGATTATGAAAAAGTTTTTTAAGTAAAGTTTGAGTCATCATAGAATGATCAGAAATGTTATGATAATTGTCATATAATTTATATAACTATTAAATCATAAAAATTTAAATATTTAATGTCTAATAGTGTAGGATACATATGTAATTTAGAAAAAACCTTACCCAATAAAAACCTTCATAGGAATTATAATTCAACAAATGATGTGGATAATGATTAGAAGAAGAATGGTTCTTCAATACTACTAAAAATAAAGTTTTTATTACATCTATAGTAAATGTGGGTTTCAAGTGAAGAAATTATGAGTTTTATAGTAGAAATGTATTTAGGGGTTATTACCACTATTTCTTAACTTATAAAAATAATGGATTTGTTTTTTATTACATGTCACTTCCTAGTAATGAGATAATATCTTAAATTAGGTGGAGCAACATAGATGATAGAAGCTATATTCTTATGAGGTGGAAAACCAAAAATGATTACTTATATATTATGCCAACCCAAAATAGGTTTCATTATCTTAAAGAGATCTATGGATGATTTCATCATCATGGTCACCATTTTAGGGATTTTTACCACAATACTAGTAAAAAAAGTGATAACTAAGGAGAAGAACAAGAAATAGGAAATAAAGGATAAGAGCTCACTCATTTTTTGGGTGGCTCTAGAAGCATGTAAGGGGAAAAATTCAAGGATACTTGATAATGGAAGTTAATCAAACTTGAAGATACTTAGATACCATAAAAACATTGTATTTAATGTTTGTGGTGTAGTGAATATTGGTAATGAAAACTCTTTATAGATCAAAGGTATTAGAACAACTATAATTGAAGACCCAAAACTGAAATCAATTGATGTTTTATTTCTTCAAGAGATTAAACATAACGTAATATGTGAGAGTTAGTTGGGTGACGATAGGAAAGAGAAATGATTCAGGATATATACTTCTCTCATAAAAAAAATATGGTAGGAATAATACTTCCACTAAATTAAATAGTAGTATTCATTTAAAAATTAGAGATCCAAAAGATTCCTACTACATGAGTTAAAATGATGAAAATTAACTATAGAATTGATGGTTCAATAGCCTTTTTAAATGAATTTATAGAAGTATTTAGAAGGGTGATTTTGTGATGGATTTTCCTCACATCAAAAGATAAACAGTATAATTTTTAGGATGTGTCAAAAAGGTAAAATCACTAAAGGGATGAATAAAAAGAGTTGATATTCACACCACCAAAACTATTATATTGATACATTCAGTTATGTGTGGACCCATGAGAAATAATTTCTCCCATGTTGATCACTATTTCTTTTAATTTACTAAATATTACACAAGAATGAAATGTGTGATGTTTATAAAACACAAGTATGAGGGTATGGATATGTTTAAAAAAATTGAGAAAGATTTAGGGAAATGTGTTAACTAAATCATACATAAAAATGTAAAAAAATTTACAAGTAGAAAATATAAATCCTATCTTGATCATCATGGGATAAATCACCATTGATGTACTCCATATACACCCAAAAAAAGAGTTACTTAGAAAAATAATATGAGCCTTATAAATGTGGGAAGAACTATGTATCCAGAATACGGCCTCCCTGATTTTATAAAAATACATATTCCTAGATCTTTTTTGGTAATAATAGATTCTATTATATATTACCATGAAGTTTGGTAAAAAATTAGGCCTATTTTGGATTACTTTAGAGTATTATTTTAGTATTTTTTTATAAAAATTAAAGATTCAAATTTAGTAAAATTTCATGAAAATACTAATGATGATATCCTATTATGATATCTAAAAATGGTAAAGGATCTAGATTCTAGAAAAGGTGGTTTTCAAAAGGTTTTGAATGTTATGTAAAAATTATTGAAAATAATCTCATTTTTAAAGCTATAAATCCATTAAATTATGACTATGAATCTAATAATAGATAAAAGGATTCAGAATAAGGAGATGTTGTTCAATAATAATTTGGACATTAGGTTTTTTAGGTTGAATTTGATCATATTAGTGATGAGGAGGAGGTTTCTAAGAATGATAAACCTATGTTTCATAGTATGAGGAACCAAATTGAAATAAAGAATAACATAGAGGAATAATATTCTCTTATACATACTCAAAGGAAGTTGATATACGATGAACCTATAGTAGAAACACCTAGACAAACATTGGGGCTTGAGAATTAGACCTCTATAATTTCATAGGTTCAGTGACAATCAGTGACTGGATATTTTAATCATAAAGAGTGTATTAAGTATATAGATGAGTAACCAATATATATTGAGATGAATTCCATTGGGGAGCCTGGGAAATGACCTGTTAACAAAAATTTCTTTGGAACCAAGTAGATTTTTAGAAAATAATTAAATTATAAATGAGTGGAAATTAAGAACAATGGTGGGGTTGTCTAAAAGGGTTATTAATAATTTGAGGTAGTATACTTTGAATGGAAATTTTTAGATATAATAATATTGTAAGCTATTAGAAAGTTCCTTATTTTGAAATCATATAAACAATCTACAATATTTTAGATGGATGTAAAGTCTTATTTTTTAAATTTAAAGATGTAATAAGAGGTATATATAGAAAACCTGATGGTTATTTTCTTGATAAAAATGAAATATGTGTCTAGAAATTAAAAGAGGCTCTATATTTTTCAAATAAGTCCCCATGTTCCTAGTATTCCTATCTAGATAGTTATTTGAAGGAGATAGAATTAATCAATATAAAATTGGATAGAAACCTATATATTAAATAAATTATGATAGGTATTGTTATTATTATTTTGTATTTTTATGATATCATATTTATCGGAAATCATGAGAATTATTATCATGAATTTTCAAATAAAATAATGTAATAATTTAAATTTTTTATTCTCGGTGACCTAAGATATTTATTTTAGTTACAATTCAATTAAAAAAAGTTAATTTTATTTTCCCAAAAAGTTTAATCTATAAATTTCATGAATAAGTTTGATATGGATGACTCAAGACTAATTTTTACACCAATAAAAGTGGGGATGAAATTATTTAGAAATATTGAAAGTAATAGTGTTAGTAAAAGATAATTCCATTGTCTTATATGTATCATACTCTATTATATAGATTTTATCCACGATATAGTATATGTAGTGATTCTTTATGTAAGATATTAGTGTGACCCAAAAGAGTTACATATTATGGTTTCTAAAAGGGTTCTTGCATATATCCTGGGGAGTATTATCCCAAAAATGTTATTAATGAAGGGAAATAGTTTAAATATTTTTGGATTTACTATCATTGAATGGGATTGTGATTGTGATAATAATAAGTCCACATTATGTGGAATTTTCCTATTGGGATATAGTTGTGTGAGTTGGAATTACAAGAAATAGAACTCTATCTCACTGAGTACTATAGGAGTTGAATATATTAACATTTATAGTGTTTTTACACAAAGTATTTGTTTGAAGGAGAAGCTGGATCGTTTGGGGTTAAATGTTGAGAAACCTCTCATAATTAATTATGTTAATAAAATTAAAATATAATATTATAAAAATATTGTGTAACAGTCCAATTCTAATCATATTGATATCAAACTACCTTTCATTAAGGAGTGGGTGAAAAAAGGATACATCAATCTAGAATTTGTTCCTACACATGACTGATTGGATGATATATACACAAATTCTATCTTCAATATAGATTTTAGTTCTTGAGTCTGAACATGGGTCTTCATAAACTCCCACCTCATTTAGAAGCTTTAGTAGAAACCTTGATCAATGGATTTTGTTCTCAATGGGAAGAAATATTTCACAACTCTTTTCAAGAAAATAACATTTTTTTCTTTATTTATTGAAATTAAGAGGATGGTTTTATTTTTAAAGGGGTAACATATTAAATAAAATATGCCATGGATAAATGGGGAGAGAACCTTATCACTTGGAGAAAACATTAATTTTCACTAAGGAATGAAATTACCAAAAAACATTAACTTTTCTAGCTGCAGGGAGTATTATTTTTTTATCAAGATATAGGATATGATTTGATCATTAATATCCAAATTAAGGGAGTCTGAAATAATCCATGTTTACTAATAAAATTTAGCTAATTTTCCCCAAAAAATCCAAAAGGTGGAGATTGAAGTACCCATGGAGTTGTTGATGAAGTGGTTATCAGTTTTCATTTGTGTTCAACATTATTAAAGAGATCGAAATAGGTACCTTGCATTTCTGAGATGTTATAGAGTTTTTTTTTAATTTTTATTTGTTTATTCTTGGTGTTATGCAATGATTTTTAATCAATTATGTGCTTATTTGAAAAATTCTTGAATTCTCTTCATAGCACCACATCTCCGCCTTATGGTTGATATTAATGGTCACTTAAATTTCATATGCACTATTTTCATGGTTAGTAATTTTTACATGTATTAAATGGATTCCATATGATTTCTTTACTACCTCACATTCGATATGCACAGTAAGTTTATTTCTCATGCAGTCAATTTATTTCATATGGTTTCATGACTGCTTCATTGTTGGTCATCATGATTAGTTGTCCATTCAAGTGGTCAATCCATTGAGTTGGGTTGTGTGAAGATTTTTCATGACCAATATAAATATTATAAAGATCATTATGAAGGTAAATCAAACATCTTTAAGGCTATGTAATGTTTATCTATACTGGTGTAGTGGTAAATCAGAGTTTATAGTAGCTCTATAAAGTTATCACAAATGTTCAAAATATGCATAAAGCTGATACCCAACCTAAATATGGGTAACTTCAACTTAAAATGAGAAATGTAAGGGTATTTAGACCTTTAATAACAGTAATTAAATGACATATGGAGCTCTATAAAGGTAATTCTTAACTTATATAAAGGTAACTCAAAAGAATTTTCATATTTTTATATTCTGAAGAAATCTGATGATTTTTTAATGATCATGCATTTCTAAATTATCGTGGTCTTTTTTAAATTCAGAAATCATGTTGAGAATTATGAAATTTTAAATGAGACTAAATGACAATTTTAGTGAATTAATCTCATGGGATTTAAAATTTGATATTTGAAATTATCTTTCATGGTCAAAAATTCGGTTTATTAGGGATTATTAACACATTTCAGAATCGTGGGAGTTTTAAAAAAATTATTATGGAAAAATCCTTTTCAAATTAATGAAAATTATGATTCAAGATACCATGTTATTATATAAAAGACATATAAGTTGTAAAAATATTAACTTCTGTTGTATTCATATTTTCTAAATAGGCATAGGAATGATGTGAAAATTTTTAATTGGTTCAGACACTTGCTTCTAAGAAATATGGAAATAATCTCATGTGTTAATGTTGTCATATGTGAGTTTTTCATTATAAAATAATTAGAGAAAAATCAATCTACTACTAATTCTTCAATATCCATCTGGTATTTATTGTCTCTCTATAAAAGATATATTCTCTGATATCATGGAATCATATTATATGAGGAATATTATATTCAACCAAGAGCAAAGAGGAAACTTTCATAGGCCATTTGTGTTAGGATAAATGACACAATTCGATTATTGTTGTAGTTAATGTTAAAAAATGTAAATTTCCTTCACTTTGTCATAGATTTTGATAGCTTTTCAATATTCAAGGATGTACACTTCCCCTCTCTTAAAATAATTTTTATATTAGTGATAATCGTGGTATTAAAACCCAACCAAATCCGGAAAGGTTTCATCTCTAACATGGAGGTCAAACATTTTAAAATACCCATGTTCTAGTTGATATTTATTTTTATTAGACCTATATATGGAAGAGATTTTATGAGTATATAAAGACTCTAAAAAGTAAAAGATTTTTATTTTCAAAAAAAAAATAATTTTTAAAAAACTTTATTGATTAAACCCTCCCCTCATTGGTGTATTATATAATTTGGTAACTTCATCTTGATCAAGATGATACGTAAGTGTTGGTATTGTTGTTATGTATTTTTTGATACATAAGAGTTAATATATGTGGGTTACCATATGTAAGGGATGATAGATAAGGGTACAAATAATCCTTTAAAAAAAATAATGGGATGTTTAGGACACTTTATGGTTGAGAGTTATGTTGTGAATATCTTTTTGAATATGGTTTTCACACTATAAAGGGTAAGATTATTCCATGATGTAAAAATGGTTATAAAAGTTATGTTTCTTATGGTTTGGATGTAGGTGAGTTTTTCTATAAATGGGTAGTCAAGATGTGTGGGGTTTGGAAAGGGGAATCACATCATAGGCCTAGGGGTCATGTTATGACTACATTATACCAATTTGTTTTAAATAATTAATTAATGCGTTAAATTCATTTTAAAATTGATTTCATTCATTTTGGACAAAATTATAGTGGGTATGAAAAATTTAATTTGACTCTCCCATTTTTCCTTCCCCCAATAGATAGCTTCGTTGATTTTTTTGATTATTCATATTTTTCATCAAGGGGAGTAGTCATATGTCATTATCGATAACCTTGGCTATCTAATCATATTTAATCCCACATATTCCTTGTTTTATATTTATTGTTCCCTAAATCATGTATTTTTCAATGTTACTTAATTTTTATTAATTAAATATGGGCTGACTACAGGTTCTTAGTGAGTGAATTTCTACTTACTCCATGTAGGTTTTTAATTTATATTTATTATTCTATACATGTGATATGAATCATATGAGAAATGGGTGTGGGTAGGTTCTTGCGAGTGACTAGGAATGAAACCACTATAATTTCTCATTAATCATAAAATTTAAATAGGGTTAGTCTTATTTAATAATTAATGGTGAAGCCTAATAGATCATGGTTTTATTTATAGTGTTTTTTGATTGTTTGATGGGCATAATGTCAAATATGTTGGATAATATTTCTATTATGTAATAATTGATATGGATCCTTGGAAATATAATGGATGTTCATCAATGTGTTGTAGATAGAGTTAACCATTTTTTCAAGTGTAAAAATAGGTTTACTAGTGTGATTTAGATGGTGTTAACCATTTTTGTATGTGGAGATGGATGTTTACCACATATGGTGATAACCATTTCCATTAGTGGCGATGGAAGCTCTTCAAAATTTAGTTTATATTTCTTGTAATTTATACTTACCATGTTTATTGTGATATTATGGTAATGTGTAAATGGGTTAGAGTCTATAATGTAGTTTTTGATAATATTTATTTTAAATATCATCCTTAGATTGAGTATTATAAGGGTGATATTATTTTATATCATTGTGTAGTATGAATATATTATTGGTTTACATTGGATCTCGGAGGTCATGGAGGAAACTAGATGGTAGGAGTATGATAACTGAATATATGGGATATATTAGGGACAATGATAAGGGATTGGTAAAGAATAGGTGTTGTTATGCCTTGGGTTTGGTCGGTTTATTAAGTTTATAGATGGTAAAGTGGTTCAATTATCCATTTTTCTTGTGATATATTTTTTGAATATGGTGTTGGGGAATCATGGTTGACCCTAGCTGGTTATTTGGTTGTGGGTTGAAGTGTGATGTCATGTGAAATTAAATTAGTTGGAAGGCTAAAAGAACTTCCAGTAAGACTTACTATGGATGAATCATTCCACTTTGGAAATTGTTAGGTTAGGTATAGTCTTACTCCTATATGGTCGAGCATAATTTGAGTAGTTTGGGTGGTTTAATATGGTTTCTATTGCTTTTTATTTGCGTACACATGAATACAGGTGGATGTTACTTAAAGAAATCATTGGTGGTGTCCTAATGAGTTTATACTCACACCATGAATGGGATCTAAAACAAACATGTGGAATTTATTGTAACACCCTGATATTTCATGGTACGTTATCTTCAATAACTTGTTTTGCACGCAACATCGACTTGGCTTGCGTAGCACACAAGATTGAGTTTCCTTGAAACAACATTTTAGTGTAAAAATTATTTAAATTATATATATAACATATCCATTAAATATATTATTATTAATAGTAATAAATATTTTTTAAATGTAATTTATAATGTTTTCGCATAAATAAAACATATTTATAAGTAAATTTATAAGTTTTAGTAAAATAGTTATATGTTTAGAAATACCATTTTCTTAAAGGAACTACTTTTTATGTCCTTTTGTGTAAAATATTAAAATTAATTTTACACACTCATATAAAATGAATTTTTTAAAATATACTTTTTTTAATTCATAATATCAAAATTATAATAGGGTGAATTTTTGTTATTTTTCTGAAAATATTAAATTTTCGATGAATAGTGAAAAACACTACATTATTATTAAAAAATGAATTTTTCATTTAAATAATTATTTTAATTTAAATTGATTTTAAAACCACAAGATATAAATAATACATATATTAACCCAATTTATTTCATTAAAATAATTTTTATAATTGAATTAGATATTAAAAACATTGATATTTTTTAACGTCTTTTTTCCCACATTCTAACTACATTTACATATTAGTAGTAAAAATAATTTTACCACTTCCATAAATTGAATTTAGAAAAAAGGACATACATGATTGTAATAATTATGAAATATGTGGTCTAATAGGATCAAAATTGATTTTTATGAATAACAACTTTTGAATTTTATTTACCAGTACTAAAGGTAAATAGGTTAATTATAAGTAAAAATGATATTATAATAATATAAAATAATGATAAAAGTGGTCCTAATTTCATTGGATTAGAATTTTTAGACCAAAATAAACCTTATTTCATAAATATGATCCTTTTTATGCCACCTATATTGGATTAGGAAATTTATTATATTTTATTTAAAAAAGAGTGAACAATACCATATTCAAATTTTAATAACTATTTTACTTTTAATATGAGGTTATATAAATTATATGATCCACTATAAATAATATTTATAAATATAATAATTTTATATACATCATCATAGTTTATTCATAATTTTTATACATTAAATAATTAAATTAAACAGTGACATAATGATGATGCCGTAATTGTTTAATTAATTGAGATATCAAATAAATGATATCAAACCTATTAAAATAAATATATTTTTTCTTAATTAATTACATACACAAATTTTATATATAAAATAGACATTTTAGTGACATCTTTGAAGTACTAGTTTGAAGTTATCATGTTGTTTTGATATTTTTAGGAATTCAAATATTGAACAGTATTAAAATTGACACAAGTGATACTTTAAAATAAATAATATTTTATTAAATGATATAAAATACATGAAATATAAGGTCCATCAAAATATATTTTATAGTTTAAAATATTTCATAAATTATCCACTCAGGTTTATTTTGGAATTTTATAGTAATTATATTAACCCAATATGTAAAAATAATAGAAGACACGGTAAGAGTTAAACTGTTTAACTAAAAGTTAAATCTAAAAGATAACTTTAATTATATGACCTAAACATATATAAAATTAATTTTTTCAGGGAATTGAAACTCATTATCAAATAATACTTAAAATAAATCACTTTGGAACTATTTTAAACCAAAAATCAGTTTATAATATATTAATATTTTAAGAGTTTCCTAAAGAGCACCTCCCCTCTCTTATAAAAGATAACATATCCTTCTCTTTAATTAAAAAATCTAAATCCCTTTGGCTCATCCAAAAACTACCCATTTCCTCTCCCAAATTTCCTCACTACATCCTAGAGGCCATAATTTCTACATAAATCCATCCTATGGAGTCATTTTGTGCAAATCAAAAGGAGACACTCGAAGAAGAAGTAATCATTTTATTAACAATTTCAAAGATCTTTTCATCTTCTAATTACAGTTCAAATTTTTTACATAATAAAGTAGTAAATACGTCCTCTAATATACTATGATATATTGTTATGATTTTTTTACAACCATGTTCCTCCTTTTACCCATCCTATGAAAAACAATATCACCATGCATGAGTACATACGGCTTATCATCTCCACACCATGGTGTAACATATTTTTCATCTAAATATTATTTTGAATGGAATAAAGATTAATATAAAGGATGTTAATAATTAATATAACATGATATTGTTTCTATAAAATTCATATTCTATCCAATTATATCCCATTTAACCATTAATGAAATGATATCATCACTCATGCGTACGTATGGATTACCATCTCCACGACACGATAAGATTCATCCTCCACATTAACAATTTGAGAATAATTATAAAAAAATATATTATGAATAAGTATGAAATATATGACATAATAATTCTTTTTTAATAATATATATTTATAAATATATACATATATATCATTTTCTTTCTTCCATTCAATATGATAAAGAATGGAAACAATGTTCAAGTGTACATACGGCATACCGTCTCCATTAACGGTGTGTTTAATTTTATACATCTATATATTATATATATATTTATTCATAATATTTAAGATAAAAAACTATTTTTTTACATTTTTTAAGTAATTAAATCATGATCTATGTAAAATTACCAAGAATAACAAGTCAAAAAACGTACTATAAACAAATCAATTATTACCCAGAATGTTTCTTTAACATGGAAATTATTAATAAATAAGTAATATAAATTCATAAATAAATCATATATAATATAATAAATATTATTATTATTATGGTAGAAGTTAATAATATGTTTACAACCATTATATAGGAGTTTCAAACATGTACGTAGAGTATCAAGCCTATGGTAAGGGAATTCAGTCTCACTTTTAATTTTCGTGAGATATAAGCCATGTTCACCACCTATTTCTTCTATGAGGTGTATCTGTTGGCCCAATTATAATTGATATCATAAATAAATTTATCATAATTTTATTTAAATATTCACTTGGATACATCACTCTTATGATTTAAATATTCAAAGTGGTTAGGCTTAATTTCACAATATCATTATTATCCAAGGTTATTTATATATAAGTATCTACTAGATAATATTTTCCATCCATATACATATTTCTTAAAATTTATTCCAAAATATTATAGACATCTGTTCAGAGTATTTTTTTACACTTTGTCTGTCTTTTTATAAATTTTTTTTAAAGGAATCATTCCATCATTTTCTAAACGAGTTACTTTATTAGTTTTTCAAAAAATTAAAGAAAGAATTTTTTTATCTTATATGGAGAGGTCATCTATTTTCCACCATTATGGTGCCTTAACATTGTAAAGAATCCCTTACAAGATTACAAGGTTATTTTATAAAGAAATTTTGTCTTTTATAATTTTGTGACTTGTTAAATGATTTCAAAGTAAAAAAAGGGATATATCTCTCAAAGAGTTTTAATGATATTATTAGATTATTTTTATATATGTCAACATCCTTTGTTGGATTTTATACATAATTGAGGTTGATTTATTATGATAAAATATTCTATATTTTATTGAATGTTTTATGATACATTAGAATGCGGATATTTTATTTTGATACCATTCAAGTTTATATTATAAAGTATTGTCTTTCAGTTTTATAATTTCCTTAATGATTATGGTTATTTATGGAGCATTATACTATATTATTTAACATTACTGAGCATCTGAGCTCCCCCCGTTATTATGTTTTATTTTTCCAGGACACCAACAAGGGTATTATGATTTATATTCAGTATAAATCTTGGATAATAATGTAGTTATAAAAGGATTATCTATGTTTTATTTTATGTTTTTAATTTTAATGTAAATTTCATTTATGTAATCTAGTTTCTAAGACTGTTAAACTGATCGGTACATAGAGATTTGATTCCTTGTAATCATTCCAATGAGTTAAAATAATGTTCTAGATCTGGAAATGTGGGGTCATAGCATTACAGTTGGTATTAGATGAATTTTAGAAACACCCTTGGAAATATATTTAGAAAACATATATTAAATATCATAACCCTAAGACATACTTTAAGTATAAGCATAGAATAACATTCAATAATTTTTTTAAGGTATATATTATGCGAGTATTCCATGAAAATACATCCATTTCCAAATAATACAAGTTGATGTGGTTCTAGAACAGATTTACCAAGGAGTAATAACTCCAACAAGGTGTTCCAGGCTTGACTTGGTGTAACTAGGTACATGGCAACAAGTCTTACTCCACACCTAATTTGTCACTCTTGGGAGATATGCTTATGATAATACACATTTTCTTTAAAAACCATTATGAAGGATTTATGAGTAAATATATCCCCAAATAAACCATGTTTATGATTATGATATTAGATATATATAAATTTTACAATTTATGTTAAGTGTTTTACTAGATTGAAATTATGCTTTTAGATTTATAACATAATCTAGTGTAGGCCTTCGTTTAGAATTGGCATCTAGTAGAAGAAATAGAAATCATATCAATGTATGTAATCCATGTATGGATTTTCATCCTATAAAAGATAATGATGTTGGGGAATGAGATGTAACAAATAATTAGAATCTTAGAAATACACTGGGATAACTAACTCAGGTTATGAACAATAACCTTGGCAATATCGAGCACCATGATCCACAACGTAGAGGAACAATATTCCACCACATCGTGAGACAACAACCTCTAGCATTCGATGGGACTACAAATCCATTTTGTATCATAGCAATGGTTATGTTACTTATAGAAGATATTTCATTCTTTGGGGAGTAATGAAATGGAAAAAGTTGTCATGGAATTTTATCATCTCTTAAGAGATGCAGATCAATAGTGGTCATTGATTCAAAACACAAGGAAGATGAGGAAATAGAAAACATAGAATCAGGGGAATTTAAATAACTCTCCCTAGAAAAATACATTCCTCATGATCTATTATTGGATATGGAGATTCAATTTTTAAGATTGAGGTAGAAGGAGGATGAAAATGTTGCAAAATATGAAGCTATCATCACAAGGTTTTCAAGGAATGCTGCAGACTAAATACATAACCTAAGAAGTAATATTGATCGATTATTTGATGGGTTAAATTTATCCCTCCAATGGTAAGTGGTCTCCCAAACTTTCTTATCATACAAATATATAGTCTCATGTTCTATCAATAAAGTAAAAAAATTATGTCTTATGACTTGAACGTAATGTGAGAGAAGAAGAGAATGGTAGAGTAGGAGACAAATAATTAGAAGAAGGGAATGGAGTATTTTCCCCCATGTGATAATTGTGGAATGAAATACCCTGGTTCCTGCTTAAAAGGAAAATTAGTTTTCTTTATATGTGGTGAAAATGACCATCTTTTTTGTGATTTTAAGGGAGAGAAAGAATCTATAAATGTGAAATGTTATAATTTTAAAGAGATGGGAAATTTTTCAAATGATTTTCCAATGTGTTAAAGAAAATATAGACCAGAAAAATAAAATGGATCAATTTAAATCTTAGGATTTTACTACAGTAAAAGTGAAATAATTAATGTATTTATGTTTTTTGATTCATTAATTATGTTATTATATATTTTTCATAATAATAATGTGATATATAAGGATTGTACTGCAGCACTTCTTATTTATGAATTTTGGAGAATGAATTATTCCATTAAGGATTTTGAGGTTATAAAAGTATTTTTCAATAAGAGATACATTATGTTGTTCTAGGAATCTGATGTTATGATTGATTTTAGAAATTTAGTGTCCTTTTTAGATGATTAATATGGACAAAAGTATTTTAGAAATATCTTAAGGTTGGAATGGATAAAGTTGAAAATTGAATAGTATTGTTTAAGGTTAAAATATTTCTTAAGGTTATTTTTAGAATTTTAATAAAATATAGTTTTATGAAAAGGATAACCCATAGGTTGGGAGACCACCTGTCGCATCTGACAAGGTTGCGAGACATGAACCCACAACCGAATGGTGACAAGGGTGCATTACCTACCACTGGCCGATGTGATTTCCTGGTTTGTATATCATAGTATTTTTATTTAAATATAATCAAAGATGAAGTATAAGTTCATTATTGTATCATGATATTATTAATATAAAGATAATATTTTTTAATTTTGTTATCTTTTAGTGAGAAATATGAGTTTGTGGTTGATGTAAGTTAAAAGATGGAACTGTACATGTTAAGTAGGTATTCTTCATTTTATTCTTATTCTATGACATAAATAAATTCTTAAACACTAGGTATAGGATCTTATAACCGAAAATGTACTGTTAGTACTTTCTTTTGTGATGAATCAAATGTCCCCTTGGATCGTCACAGATTTATAGCTTTGTGGTTGTTCACTTATTCCTAATCAAGTTCTATATCACTCTCCATTAGAACTTGATGGTTATATTTTCTTTCATATACTTATTTAATAACATGTTACCCTAGTATTTGTTATATCTAGTCACCTTCTTACTTCCATTTATTTTAAAATGGTGGTCTCATTCATCCATTTTCAGAAGTGGGATTTATATAAAAATATTTTGATAAGTCCAACCCATAGTTTTTGATTCCATGATTAAATTTTGAGGATTCAAATTATTAAAGGAGGAGAATATAACACTCTAATATTTCATGGTATATTATATTCAGTAGATTTTGTTTCATGCAACACTGACTTGTCTTTCATAACACCCATGATTGAGTTTCTACGAAACAACACTTTATTGTTAATATTTTTTAAATGATATATTTATAAAAAATATATAAAATATTGTAATATGTATAGTAATAAATAATTTTTTAATTTTATTTATAATTTTTTCACATAAATATAACATAGTTATAATGAAAATTATGATTTTTGGTAAAATAGTTATATGTTTAGAAATATTATTTTCTTAAAAGAACTACTTTTGGAAACCTTTTGGAAAAAATAATCTAATAAATTGTAGACACTATTAGAATTAGAATTTGGTAAAATAGAATTCATTTTTTAATTCGTAATATCAAAATTATCTTAGGTTTATGTTTTGTATTTTTCTGAATACATTCAATTTTTGATGAATGGTGAAAAACACTGCATTGTTGTTAAAAAACCAAAATATTCATTTAAATAATCATTTTACTTTAAATTTATTTTAAATTCAAAAAATCTAAATAATACAAATATTAATCCAATTTATTTCATTGCAATCATTTTTAAAATATAATTAGATATAAAAATTCATTGAACTTTTTAATGTCTTTTTACATACGTTTTAGCTACATTTTCATATTAGTAATAAACATGACATTACTGATTTTGTGAATTGAATTTAGAAAAACAACAATAAATCGTAGTGATTAGTATTAAATTTTTTTCTAATTGGATCAAAATAATTTTTTTTGAATTGTAACTTTTGAATTTTATTTACCACAGTTAAAGGTAAATATGGTAATTAAAGGTAAAATTAATATTATAATATTATAATATTACCCAAGAACTTGTCCTAATTTCATTGGATAAGTATTTTAAGACCCAAGTCAACCTTATTTTAAAAATATTATACTTTTTAAGACACTTGTGTTATATTAATACATTTATTATATTTTATTTAAAGAAGAGTTAAAAATGTCATATTCCCATTTTAATAAATATTTTATTTATAATATGAGGTTATATAAGTGATATGGTCAACTATAAACTATATTTAGAATTATAATAAATTTATCTACATCATTATAATTGATTTATAATTTTTATAAATTAAATAATTAAATTTAATGGTGAGACAATAATGAAGTGGTAATTGTTTAATTAATTTGGATATCAAAAAATGATCATCAAAATATTAAAATAAATATAATTTGACTTAATTAGTTACATACATAAATTGTATATATATCATTAACATGTTAATGACATATTATAAGTATTTATTTTACGTTATCATGTTGCATTGATATTTAAAAAAAAGAAAATACCAAATATTATTAAAATTGACATAAATGATACTTTAAAATAAATAATATTTTATTAAATGATATAAAATTAATAAAAATATATGGTTCATAAAAATAACTTTTATAGTGCTAGATATGTCATTAATTATCCACTTGGGGTTATTTTGGTATTTTATTGCAACTATATTAACCATATAATGTAAACAGACCTGAAGACATGGTAAGATTTAAACTGTTTAGTTAAGGGTAAAATCCAAAAGATATGGTTAATTTTATGACCTAAACATGTATAAAATTCATTTTTTGAGATTATTTAGACCCATAATCATATTAAACTCTAAATAATTCAATTTTCAGCTATTTGAAGCCGAAAATCAATTTATATTAAATTAATATTTTAAGAGTTTCCTAAAGTGCCTCTCCCCTCTCTTATAAAGGGGCACTTCTCCTTCTCTTTAATTAACACATATAAAATAATTTGTCTCTAAAAATACCTTCCCATTTAATCTCCAAACTCCCTAACTACATTTTAGAGGCCTTAATTTGGGTATAAATCCATCATATGGAGTCCTTTTATGAAAATCAAGAGGACAAACTCAATGAAGAGGTAATCATTTATTAACTCATTCAAAGTTCTTTTCTTCTTCTACTTCCACTTCCTCGATTTTTTCCATCATATAGTAATAAATATAGAATCTAATATATTTTGAGATTTTTTTATGATTAGTTTAAAACCATATTCCTCCTTTATCCATCCTATAAAAAATAGTATCATAATGTGTGCGTACGTACGACTTACTGTATCCACGCCCTGGTTTATACTATTTCTGATCTATATTTTATTTAGATGGTTATAAAGATGAATATAAAGGATATAAATAATTAATATAACATGATATTGTTTTGTAAAATTAATATTCCATCCAATTCCATACCATTAAACCATTAATGAAAAGATACTGTCACTTACGTGTACCTATGGCTTACCGTCTCCATGTCGTGATGAGATTCATCCTCCACATTAACCATTCATGAATGGCTATAAAAATATATATTATGAATAAGTATGAAATATATGACATAATAATTCTACTTTAATAATATATATATATATATAACATGTACTTTATTCTATTCAATAGAATAAAACTGGAAACAACGTTCATGCGTACGTACGACCTACCGTCTCCATGAATAGTGTATTATATTATATATATATATTATATATATTTATATTCAAAATATTTATGATATAAAAATAATATTTTACATTCTATAAGAATTTAAATCATTATCTATGTAATATGATCTAGAATAACAAGTCAGAACATATACGAGAAGCATAACGATTATTACCTGGAATGTTTCTTTAACATTGAAATTATTAATAAAAGGGTAATATAAAGTCATAAATGAATAATATATGATATAATAAATATTTTTATGATTTTGGTAAAATGTAATAATATGTTTAAAATCATTATACAAGTTTTTTGGACACATAAAGAGAGTATCTGGCCTATGGTAGGGGAATTTCTTCTCACTTTTAATTTTCATGAGATATAAGCCAGGTTCACCACATTTTTCTTTTGTGAGGTATATGTGCTTCCCGATTATAATTTATATCATGAATTCATGTATCATAATTTTATTTAAATATTCAGTTGATGATTTCATGCTTATGATTTAAATATTCAAAGTGGTAAGGGTCAATTTCACAATCTCATTATTATTCGATGTTGTTTATACGTAAGTATCTGCTTGGAAATCTTTATAATAAATGTTCGTGTTTCTTAAAATGTATTTAAAAATATTATAAAAAATTGTTCAAAGTCATTTTTACCCTTGTTTGAATTTTTATAAAATGTTTAGAAGGAATCTTTCCATCATTTTCCAAACAAGGTACTTTATTACTTTTTTATCAAATTAAGGAAAGAATGTATTTTTAACTTATATAGCATGATCGGATAATTTTCCACTTTTATAACACCTTCCCATTTTGAATCCTCCCTTACAATCATACATGGTTATTTTCAAAAATAATTTTTTCTTTTATAATTGTGTGACTATTAAATTATTTCAGTGTAAAAAAGGGATATATCTCTCAAAGAGTTTTAATGATATTATTAGATTATTTTCATCTATGTCAACACCCCCTTTTGGATTTTTTTACAGAATTGAGGTTGATTTATTATGATACAATCTTCTATATTATATTGAAAGGTTTATGATATATTTGACTGTGGATGTGTTATTTTGATATCATTCATGGTTTATGGTAATGTATTAACATTTCATATTCAAGTTTTAATATGAATGTTTATGTTATGTTTCACCTCTTTCATAACATTAATGCATTGACTTAGTAAGTGACAGGTGGGGCCCGCTCTATCCCATCAATGCATCGTTATGTCTCACGTGAAAAACTAGATAAGAAATTCGCTGATTCCCTGTAAAGACCCGTAAAATTCAAGGGAAAGTTTTTCTTAATTTTCTTTGGAATTTTACAAGAGCGCGGTTTCTGACGGCACCTGATTCCGAGGCCCGGTGTGCCCGGAATCAATTTCCGAAGTTTGGCTCGGGTAAGTTCAGTGAACGAACGAGCGGGAATTCCTAAATTTTGATCCGGTGCTCGGAATTGAAATCCGAGGGCACCGATGAACTCGCAGTGCCGATATTCGCTTAAGGAGACCTTTTCCGAAGTTGCGTTTATTGCGGGACGAAAGTTAATTTTTGGGAGAATTATAAAAAGTTGAATAAAAAATGTGGAACACTTTTTATTTTACTTTGTTGGTTAACTTCTTTCAAAGGATGTTAGGGGTGGGACCCACACCCACTTAACCTCCCTTGAGAGGATTAAGTGTGGTGGGGCCCACACGAACCTAAACCTTTCATCTTCTCTCAAACTCCCTTAAACACCTCTTTAAATGACATGACAAATTGTTATTTAATTTTGGAGTTATCTTATTTGAATTTCAAACCTTTGAAATTCAATTTGTTATGTTTGTGAATAAAATAAGCTCTTAGATTATTTTATTTGGTTAGTTTTGTTTAGCCATCTTGAGAGCTTTTGGGTTCTTCTCCTTCTTCAAACTTTGATGAAGAACGCTCAAGCTTTGACGAAGAACACTCAAGCTCCGACGAAGAACGCCGCTTCTCTCTTCTTCGTCTTCCGTGTCAACGAAAGGGAACGCTGCTTCCTCCTCGGACTTCCTTCGTCGGCACACGAAGATTCTCCAACGACGTACCTCTTTGGACGTACCTCTTCGTCATCGGATTAGACGAACGACTACCGCGACGCCCGACCTCCGCGACGTTGTCTTCCGCGGGTCGTTGACAATCTTCGAGCTTGAACCCAAGGTAGGGGTTGTTGTTATTTGTTTATTTATTTATTCTTGTTCGTGGTTCTAGCATGACTAACGTGAGGATATTTAAATATGTGTTATCTTTTAACGTGAGGGGGCCGGACCGCATGAACACGGCCGAACCCCCTCCTTTGTTCTTGTTGATTTATATTGCGGAGGAAACAAGATGGCGTGGTGCCGTTGCACCATGCGGTTATTCGCCCGGCTTATTTGCGCAGCGCCATCGCGCCGCGCCATGGAAGGATCATCAAGAACGCGACGCCGTCGCGCCGCGTTGAAGGGAATCAAAGGCGCGGCGGAGGGGCACGGTGTCGTCGCACCGCGCCGGACGACGAACACCGCGGCCGGTTCCGGGCCGTGGCAGGACAAGAAGACCGGTGGCCGGGCCATCGGAGTCGGAAACCGGAAGGGGACCGGCTTGCCAGTCCCGTTGGAGAAAAACCGGCCGGCCAGGTGGCCGGCCGGAAGGTCAAAGACCGGGGGAATAAATTCCCCCGGTCAACTCTCTAAACCCCCCCCCATTTATGAGGGGGGGGGGTTTCCTTGAGGGGGGCAGGCGGCCCCCCGACCCTCTTCAAAGCAGGCCCCCCACGAGGGGGGTGGGGGGGGGTTTCCAAATGGCGCGGCTAAAAGCCGCGCCGCCATGCAGGAAGCGGGGGCTTAGCCCCCCGCGCGTGACCCCAGCGGCGCCAGGCCGCGCCGCCGCCGGCCGGGCCGCGCCGGACCGCGCCGCCGCGCCGGTCTGCCGCCGGCCGGGCCGGGTCGGACCTGGGTCGGGTCGACCCGGTTCGGGCCGACCCGGGGGGGGGGGGGTCCGTCCGGGTCGGCCCGGACCCGGACCCCCCATTTTCGAGACATCTTCGGTCTTTTGCTCATAACTTGAGCCACAGACCTCCGAATGATGAACCGTCTGTGGCAAAACGATCCTTGGATCGAGGCGGTCATTTTGGTATATTGCACTCAAAGTTTCGGAAGACTTTGAGTTCGTCCGGGTTGGTTCGTTCACGAAACCAATCGGGCCTTCGGAGCGGAAACGCTCATATCTTGAGCTACGGACGTCCGATTGACGTGACGTCAGCTTTGTTGTATTCCTCTTAGTGAGACGGTTCTTTTTGCATACTCTGCCCGAGGTTTGGACGCAGGTGGAGTATGGTCGGGTTGGTTTTGCCTTAAAAACCAACCGGGCCCCGGGGACGAAAATGCCAATAACTCTCAGACCGGGCGTCCGATCGACGCGCCGTCTGTTGCATTGAGTTCCTGTTGACGATACAGAACTTTTGGATACATCAACTCTGGACTTTGTGACAGTTGATGTATCAGCCTCTCGGCTCGTGGAGCGGATCCTCCTGTACGAGCTTGCTGTGTGCGGGAACCCCAGTGCTGGCTGCGACTGTTACTGTGACTGCTACTACTGCTACTGCTACTGTGACTGCGATGACGACAGTACATAGATCATGTGTGGATTCGATGACGACGACTACAGCACTCAGTGATCCTATGTGGATCCGTGCTACAGGTCCTGTGTGGGTCCGATCCTGTGTGGGTCTTTGCGCTCAGCGGTCCTGTGTGAACCAGCGCCTATAGGTCCTGTGTGGGACCGATCCTGTGTGGGTCTTTTGCGGGGGTTAGTTACCTATCGATCCTTTGTGGGTTCGACGACTTAGATGGATCAGAGATCATCTTTATCATCTTTCGAAGAAGTATACCTGTGTGAGCTGAATCCTGATGCTTCCCTGTGTGGATTGTGTTGTGCTATCCTGTGTGGATTACGTTTTGCTTTCCTGTGTGGAATACGTTTACTTTCCTGTGTGGACTGAGTTGTATTTGGGCTCGGAGGTTGGAGCATATTTGAAATTGATGACTTAGGTATATGTATGGGCATATACCTAAGCAGTGTCGGTTGTTACTTCGTGATTGTACCTTTCTTCGGGGTTTATCGTTTGTGGATTTGAGAGACCTTCAGGGGTCTCAGGGTCCCTACTGAGTAGCTTATACTCACCCCTGCACGGGCTTTTCCCGCACTACGTTGTGTTGGTTGCAGACGACAGACAGCATTGATCTTAGCTGAGGCTTGCAGAGCAGGACGGTACCTGGAGGTGGACCACTGGGAGGGACATGCTCGGAGCGGACGGCGGGACCCGTGGAGCAGTGGAGCTATCTGTACCCACCCTTCAGGTGGGATTTCCAGTGGACAGCTCGGTGTAGCGGCTTTTACTTTTCAGTTTCTGTTTTCCATTTTGAGTTGTACTTTACTTTCAGTTTGGGTTTGTATACTGGCCCATTTACTTTTCCGCACTTCAACTGTACTCTGCTTTTGCTTAGTGTTTACTTTCCGTTTTCTTACTCTGTGGTGTTTGTTTACTTTACAAAGGCAATGCCTTCCCTTTTTACCGGGATTTACGCCTTGGTGCTAGTCGCCAGCCCCTGGCCTATGGAAGGCGGGTTTGGGGTAGTCACAGCACGGACCCCGAGGGCGGGTCGTGACAAATTGGTATCAGAGGAGTTCAGTTCTACCGCGAACTCTGATCTTTTCTATGTGAAGCAATAATGTTTAGCGTATTGAGTGTGGTTATCAGTCCAGGGAGTCCAGTGTTGGTGCGGCGGCCGACGTATCCGTACACCAGGACCCTGACTTCTGATTTTTGACTTAATGCACGAAAACATTGATTGCGTGTGTGTTTCAAAGTTTTCTTTGTGATTACTTATATCAGCTCACCAGGTATACTGTTCTGACCATGGCGCACCTGTTTCCTTTTCAGGATGGCCCCATGACGGCAGCCAGCTAGGGTTAGGAGAGTCGAGTGTGACGACACCACACCGAGCGACGAGGCTTCGGTGCAGGGCCCTTTGTCAGCAGTGGCACCAACGATAGCTTTACCCGCCGAGCCCCCGATGCTTCCAGCACCAGCCGCTGACGATGCACGTCACCTCAGCGCACTGCATGAGTTTCAGCGCCAGTGACCACCCAGGTTTCGCGGGGAGACAGATCCCCAGGCAGCCGAGGACTGGCTGGAGGCAGTGGTATGTGTGTTTAGGCTAGTGAGGATACCAGCAGACCTCATGGTGATCCTCGCTGCGAGCCTACTACACGCAGCAGCAGGACGATGGTGGAGCTTGATGCTCCAGGTGCACGATGAGGCATCTCTACTTTGGACGGACTTTGAGAGCCTCTTCCGCATGGAGTTCGTCCCATCCACCCTTCGTGCGGTGCGTATCCAGGAGCTTCTACAGCTGCGGCAGGGCAGCATGACGGTCGCTCAGTACTCGGCGAGATTTAACGATCTCTCGCGCTACTGGACTGACATGGTACGGGACCCATTCTTCCGGGCCTGGACCTTCGAGCGGGGTTTGAGACATGAGATCAGGGCATCGCTGATCTCCCTCAGCATACCGACTCAGATAGGAGTACTAGAGAGGGCCCTTCTGATCGAGAGCTTCCTTGCTGAGTCTACACCAGCACCGAGACCCACCGCAGGGCGGCACGTGGCAGAGTCATCTGCAGCAGGAAGTCCACGGATGACTCAGGGGTCCAGGCAGACCAGAACCTCAGGCAGGCGACCTCAGGACACTGGCTCAGCGGTGCGGGGAACACAGCGAGGAGCCAGTCTTTCGAGAGGCAGACAGTGCTACTCGTGCGGCGGGCAGGGCCACATGGCTCGTGACTGCCCGACCCGCCATGCCGAGGAGCAGCAGACGGTTGAGGGACCACCGAGGTAGAGGCAGAGGGTCGACCGTGGCGGTCCGCAGGGAGGAGGCAGACGAGGCAGAGGAGCTGGACGAGCAGCCGGTGGTGGGCGATGCTTTGAGGCTCTGCCACCACCACCACCAGGAGGTCCACCCCGACCACAGGGAGCTGGCGGGCAGAGATAGGCACAGCTCCAGGCAGCAGAGGCCTACGACCACAGCGCACCCGAGATGATTCGAGGTACTATCTGTGTCTATTCCACCCTTTCTGCAGTTCTTATAGACACAGGAGCGAGTCACTCTTTCATAGCTGCTGCCCTTGTTCGGAGCTCGGAGATTCCGACAGAGCCGTTGGCTCGATCCTTACGGCTAGAGACTCCTACGAGAGCAGACTCGACGATTACGCACTGGTGCCGGTAGTGTGAGCTTACTATATGAGGCAAGAGCTTTGGCTGGGATCTTCTTGTAGCAGCGTCGAGGCCTTACGACGTCATCTTGGGCATGGATTGGCTATCTACGGTCCATGCACAGATTGACTGTTTTAGGCGCAAGGTGCAATGTGTACACACCAACGGGAGTAGGTTCACCTTCACCGGCGAGAAGGGAGCCTTAGCAGCACAGGATGGACTTCCGCGAAGGAGAGGAAAGCCCATTACTCATCAGTTAGCTAGCCTCATCCTTGGAGCAGTTGACGTGCGGAGTCCTGGTTTTCCTGCAGTGGTGGATCAATTTGCGGACGTTTTTCCCGACGACGTTCCAGGGCTACCTCCTCGTAGAGAGGTAGACTTTTATATTGACTTGTACCCCGGGACAGCCCCGATATCCACTCCAGCATATCGGATGGCCCCCGCCGAGCTTCGAGAGCTACGGGTACAGTTGGAGGACTTGCAGGGAAAGGGGTTCATCCAACCCAGTGTTTCACTCTGGGCTTCCCCGATATTGTTCACCAAGAAGGCGGACGGGAGCTTGCGTCTTTGTGTTGACTATCTTCGCCTGAACCAGGTGACAATGAGGAACAAGTATCCGCTACCGAGGATTGATGAACTCTTTGATCAGCTCAAGGGAGCACAGTGGTTCTCGAAGATAGACCTCAGGTCAGGCTATCATCAGCTCAAAGTCAGAGACGAGGATGTGCAGAAGACGGCCTTCAGATGTCGGTATGGCCACTATGAGTTCTTGGTTATTCCTTTCGGTGTAACCAATTCTCCAGCAGTGTTCATGGCTCTCATGAACAGGATCTTTCAGCCATACCTCGATCGGTTTGTCGTGGTCTTCATCGACGACATTCTGATTTACTCTACGACTGAGGAGGAGAACGCCTATCACTTGCGAGTTATACTAGACACACTCCGAGAGAACCAGCTTTATGGTAATCTCTCAAAGTACCAGTTCTGGATACGTGAGGTTCACTTCTTGGGACACGTTATCTCTGAGGCGGGAGTTGCAGTGGATCCTGCGAAGATTGAGGCTGTGTTAGCATGGGAGCCACCCAGGAGCGTGACTGAGGTTCGGAGTTTCTTGGGACTAGCTGGATACTATCGGAGATTCGTGCCAGACTTCTCTAGAGTTGCGGCACCACTCACAGCTTTGAAAAAGAAGGGGAAACCCTTCGTGTGGTCAGACAATTGTCATCAGAGCTTCCAGGAGCTGAGACAGAGATTGACCAGCGCACCTATCTTGAGGTTTCCTGAGGAGGGAGTAGGGTACGTAGTCTACTGCGATGCATCAGGGACCGGACTCGGATGTGTTCTGATGTAGGAGCAGGCAATGATCGCCTATGGATCACGTCAGTTGAGGCCGCATGAGCAGAACTACACTACCCATGACCTAGAGTTAGCAGCAGTGGTATTCGCTCTGAAGACATGGCGACACTATCTGATGGGCGAGCAATTTACAGTCTTTTCCGATCATCAGAGTCTCAGGTATATCTTCTCGCAGAAGGACCTGAACCTGAGATAGCGGCGATGGCTCGAGTTCCTCCAGGACTATGACTTTGAGATATTCTATACTCCTGGGAAGGGGAACGTAGTAGCCGATTCCCTCAGCAGGAGGACGGGCATTCAACTACTTGAAGAGGTGACAGAGCAGCTAGCCTCTTTGCAGATATCCTTCGTGGATAGAGATGGAGCAGCCTTCCTTCAGTCTCTCACAGTCACTCCTCCACTACTGTAGCGAGTCAGGGAGGCACAGCGTGGGGACGCTGAATGTGAGACACGGCGTGCACAGATATCCTCGGGACAGACATCTGATGGTTTCTCCCTTGGAGCAGAGCATGAAATCCTTTTCAGAGGACGTACCATGGTACCGGTCGCTTTGCGAGAGGATGTGCTGGGAGAGTTTCACTCTTCTCCTTTGGCGGTACATCCTGGAGTGGCGAAGATGTACCAGGACCTCAGACGACAGCACTGGTGGCCGGGCATGAAGAAGGTAGTGGCAGAGTTCGTTTCTCGATGCCTCACCTGTCAGCAGGTGAAGGCAGAGCATCAGGTACCAGTAGGCTTGGTACAGCCCTTGGAGGTTCCGGAGTGGAAGTGGGACGACATATCTATGGACTTCGTGACTGGACTTCCACGCACTTCCAGAGGTCACGACTCCATCTGGGTGATTGTTGACCGACTCACCAAGTCGGCACACTTTTTACCCATTAGGGAGCAGGGCTCAGTGGAGAGCTTGGGACGTCTATACGTTCAGGAGATTGTGCAGTTCCACGGTGTGCCATCATCTATCGTCTTCGATCGAGATGCCCTCTTTACTTCCCGGCTTTGGAAGGGGTTACAGGAGGCGTTCGGGACACAGCTACGTCTGAGCACAACCTTTCACCCTCAGACGGATGGTCAGACGGAGAGGACCATTCAGACTCTCGAGGACATGCTCCGCGCATGTGTCCTAGACTTTGGTCGTAGATGGGAGGACCACCTACCCTTGGTGGAGTTTGCGTACAACAACAGCTACCACTCCACCATTGGGATGGCACCGTACGAGGCGTTGTACGGCCGATCTTGTAGATCTCCTTTGTGCTGGACAGACCCTGGGCAGTCAGCACTGGTGGGACCGGAGATGGTCCAGGCCACGATAGAGAAGGTCCAGGTCATCCAGGAGAGGATGAGGATAGCTCAGAGCCGGTAGAAGTCATATGCTGACAGGAGGCGGAGGCCACTGGAGTTCGAGGATGGCGACCATGTCTTCTTGCGGGTCTCACCTCGACGTGGTATTCAGAGATTTGGCCGAGGCAGCAAGTTGTCTCCGCGCTTCATCGGACCCTTCCAGGTCCTCAGCAGGGTTGGCGAGGTGGCTTATCGTCTGGCTCTACCACCTCAGTTGCACTGGGTGCACGACGTCTTCCACGTATCTCAGCTGAGGAGATACGTGCACGACTTGACGCACATCATTGACCATGGGGAGCTTGACGTTGACGATGGGGGGACTTTTACATAGGTCCCGGTGGAGATAGAGGATCGACAGGAGCGGGTCCTGCGTGGGCGATCGATTCCTCTTGTGCGCATCAGATGGCAACACGGGAACCTCCAGGAGAGCACATGGGAGCAGGAGGCTCAGATGCGTGCTCAGTACCCTCATTTGTTTCTCTAGTTTTTGATGTATCTTTACAGGGACGTAAATCCCTGAGGTGGGAGTAATGTAAAGACCCATAAAATTCAAGGGACATTTTTTCTTAATTTTCTTTGGAATTTTACAAGAGTACGGTTTCTGACGGCACCTGATTCCGAGGCCCAGTGTGCCCGGAATCAATTTCCGAAGTTTGGCTCGGGTACGTTCAGTGAACGAACGAGCGGGAATTCCTAAATTTTGATCCGGTGCTCGGAATTGAAATCTGAGGGCACCGATGAACTCGCAGCGCCGATATTCGCTTAAGGAGACCTTTTTCGAAGTTGCGTTTATTGCGGGACGAAAGTTAATTTTTGGGAGTATTATAAAAAGTTGAATAAAAAATGTGGAACACTTTTTATTTTACTTTGTTGGTTAACTTCTCTCAAAGGAAGTTAGGGGTGGGACCCACACCCACTTAACCTCCCTTGAGAGGATTAAGTGTGGTGGGGCCCACACGAACCTAAACCTTTCATCTTCTCTCAAACTCCCTTAAACCCCTCTTTAAATGACATGACAAATTGTTATTTAATTTTGGAGTTATCTTATTTGAATTTCAAACCTTTGAAATTCAATTTGTTAAGTTTGTGAATAAAATAAGCTCTTAGCTTATTTTATTTGGTTAGTTTTGTTTAGCCATCTTGAGAGCTTTTGGGTTCTTCTCCTTCTTCAAACATTGACGAAGAACGCTCAAGCTTTGATGAAGAACGCTCAAGCTCCGACGAAGAATGCCGCTTCTCTCTTCTTCGTCTTCCGTGTCAACGAAAGGGAACGCCGCTTACTTCTCGGACTTCCTTCGTCGGCACACGAAGATTCGCCAATGACGTACCTCTTCGGACGTACCTCTTCGTCATCGGATTAGACGAACGACTACCGCGACGCCTGACCTCCGCGACGTTGTCTTCCGCGGGTCGTTGACAATCTTCGAACTTGAACCCAAGGTAGGGGTTGTTGTTATTTGTTTATTTATTTATTCTTGTTCGTGGTTCTAGCATGACTAACGTGACGATATTTAAATATGTGTTATCTTTTAACGTGAGGGGGCCGGACCGCATGAACACGGACGAACCCCATCCTTTGTTCTTGTTGATTTATATTGCGGATGAAACAAGATGGCGTGGTGCCGTTGCACCACACAGTTATTCGCCCGGCTTATTTGCGCCGTGCCGTCGCGCCGCGCCATGGAAGGATCATCAAGGACGCGACGCCGTCGCGCCGCGTTGAAGGGAATCAAAGGCGCGGCAGAGGGGCGCGGTGCCATCGCACCGCGCCGGACGACGAACACCGCGGCCAGTTCCGGGCTGTGGCAGGACGAGAAGACCGGCGGCTGGGCCGTCGGCGTCGGAAACCGGAAGGGGACCGGCTTTCCGATCCTGTTGGAGAAAAACCGGCCGGCCAGGTGGCCGACCGGAAGGTCAAAGACCGGGGGAATAAATTCCCCCGATCAACTCTCTAACCCCCCCCCCCCATTTATGAGGGGGGGGGGATTCCTTGAGGGGGGCAGGCGGCCCCCCGACCCTCTTCAAAGAAGGCCCCGCACGAGGGGGGGGGGGGTGGTTTCCAAATGGTGCGGCTAAAAGCCGCGCCGCCATGCAGGAAGCGGGGGCTTAGCCCCCCGCACGTGACCCCAGCGATGCCAGGCCGCGCCGGACCGCGCCGCCGCGCCGGTCCGCGCCGCCGCGCCAGTCCGCCGCCGGCCGGGCCGGGTCTGGTCGACCCGGTTCGGGCCGACCCAGGGGGGGGGGGGGTCGGGCCGGGTCGGCCCGGACCCGGACCCCCCGTTTTCGAGACAACTTCGGTCTTTTACTCATAACGTGAGCCACGGACCTCCGAATGACGAACCGTCTGCGGCAACACGATCCTTGGATCGAGACGGTCGTTTCGGTATATTGCACTCAAAGTTTCGGAATACTTTGAGTTCGGCCGGGTTGGTTCGTTCACGAAACCAACCGGGCCTTTGGAGCGGAAACGCTCATATCTTGAGCTACGGACGTCCGATTGACGTGCCGTCAGCTTTGTTGTGTTCCTCTTAGTGAGAAGGTTCTTTTGGCATACTCCACCCGAGGTTTGGACGCAGGTGGAGTACGGTCGGGTTGGTTTTGCCTTAAAAACCAACCGGGCCCCGGGGACAAAAATGCCAATAACTCTCAGACCGGGCGTCCGATCGATGCGCCGTCTGTTGCGTTGAGTTCCTGTTGACGATACAGAACTTTTGGATACATCAACTCGGGACTTTGTGACAGTTAATGTATCAGCCTCTCGGCTCGTGGAGCGGATCCTCCTATACGAGCTTGCTGTGTGCGGGAACCCTAGTGTTGGCTGCGACTGTTACTGTGACTGCTACTACTGCTACTGCTACTGTGACTGCGACGACGACAGTATAGAGATCCTGTGTGGATTCGACGACGATGACAACATCACTCAGCGATCCTACGTGGATCAGTGCTACAGGTCCTGTGTGAGCCCGATCCTGTGTGGGTCCGATCCTATGTGGGTCTTTGCGCTCAGCGGTCCTGTGTGAACCAGCGCCTACAGGTCCTGTGTGGGCCCGATCCTGTGTGGGTCTTTTGCGGGGGTTAGTTACCTATCGATCCTTCGTGGGTCCGACGACTTAGATGGATCAGAGATCATCTTTATCATCTTTCGAAGAAGTATAACTGTGTGAGCTGAATCCTGATGCTTCCCTGTGTGGATTGTGTTGTGCTATCCTGTGTGGATTACGTTTTGCATTCCTGTGTGGAATACGTTTACTTTCCTGTGTGGACTGAGTTGTATTTGGGCTCGGAGGTTGGAGAGTATTTGAAATTGATGACTTAGGTATATGTATGGGCATATACCTAAGCAGTGTCGGTTGTTACTTCGTGATTGTACCTTTCTTCGTGGTTTATCCTTTGTGGATTTGAGAGACCTTCAGGGGTCTCGGGGTCCCTACTGAGTAGCTTATACTGACCCCTGCACGGGCTTTGCCCGCACTACGTTGTGTTGGTTGCAGACGACGGACAACATTGATCTTAGCTGAGGCTTGCAGAGCAGGACGGTACCTAGAGGTGGACCACTGGGCGGGATGTGCTCAGAGCAGACGGCGAGACCCGTGGAGTAGTGGAGCTATCTGTACCCACCCTTCAGGTGGGATTTCCAGTGGACAGCTCGGTGTAGCGGCTTTTACTTTTCAGTTGTTGTTTTCCCTTTCGAGTTGTACTTTACTTTCAGTTTGGGTTTGTATACTGGCCCATTTACTTTTCCGCACTTCAGCTGTACTCTGCTTTTGCTTAGTGTTTACTTTCCGCTTGCTTACTCTGTGGTGTTTGTTTACTTTACAAAGGCAATTCCTTCCCTTTTTACCAGGATTTACGCCTTGGTGCTAGTCGCCAGCCCCTGGCCTATGGAAGGCAGGCTTGGGGTAGTCACGGCACGGACCCCGAGGGCGGGTCGTGACATTCCCTGCCCATTTATTTTCTAATATGTATTTTTTCGAGGACTTAACCATATATTTTTAGATTTCTTGGTTGAGGCCTCAATGGTATGTTTTAGATGTCAAGAATTATGAATTTCCTCATTATGAGATTAGTTATTGGTATTTCATGTGTTTATTAGACTATTATAGTATCCATGTGAATGTTTAAATGGAATTATTTGTTTTATTATTTACATATTATGTTCATGTTTATGTTTAAAAGGAATTTGTTTAATTTTTATAGTTTATTTAAAGTTTATGGTTATTTTTTAATGCTTCTACTATATTTTCTAACCTTACTGAGCATTTGAACTCATTACATTATTATGTTTTATTTTCCTGGGATGTAAATAATTAAATTATGATTTATTTGAAGGGTTAATATAGGATCATAATGGCCTTCTCAAATTATTATCTATGTTGGATTTTATGTTTCAAATTATAATGGAATGTTAATGTATGTAATCTATTTTCTAGGACTACAAAACTGATCATTCGTATGGGAATTGGTTCCTTGTAATCATGCTAATGTATTAAAATAATGCACCACCTTTAGACATATGGGTTTAGGGAATTCCATTCATATCTCATGAAAGATGTTAGGGAAATGGATTTCTATTAGGTTTATAGTGGATATGGAAGATTAGATAATGTAAGGGTTTAATTTTTTTAGTTTTTTAGAATGTTTCAGTGGATCATAGTTGTTAGACTAATAGTTTATTTTGGTTACTTTTGTGGATGTATATATTGGATTATCATAAAGGTGATTCTGTTTAACTTCATATAATTGGAATGGAATGGAAGTTATTTTCATTACCTGATCATATATATATATAAACTTTTTTTAAATTTGTATTTATATTTTCATATGATATTATTGTATTGTTATTACTATTTATCATCAAATGGTATTGTCACTCCACTATCACCCCCTTAAAACCTCACTGTTAGTAAGTAACCTTTTTCATACATGGATGTATGCGTATGTTTTATTGGTAATATGATCCTGTTACAATAGAGTGAGTTGGATCGGTATGTTACAATTGAACTTTTTCAAAATCATATGGAAACTATTTTGATAATTTGAAAATAGGAAAAAATTATCTCTTATTTGTTTTCCCTTCATCAAGATAGTTTCATCCTTAAACCTTTTTATGAAACATCCATTATTGTTAAATCTCACCTCATTACTACTATCAAAAAGCTAATAAAAACTTAATATATTTTACCTAAAACCATTAATAAATAGAATGTCAATGGATTCAAGTTTCTTCTCATTAAATTTTGTTCATTTGACTCGTTTTACATTAAGAAATCCATCATTATAGAAAGTAACAGGTCTTACATCATAATTTTTGATATTTTTAAGAGATTATTATTATCATTAACATGTTATGAGAAACTACTATCGGGAATCTGTGGATTCAAACCTTTAACAAATTTATAAGAAACCTTAACCTCTATCAATTTGTTCTAATTATTATACCTATGGATAGATTTATAATTCTCCTTTTTTCTTCATTTTATCTAGTTGAAAAATGAGATATTTTTTGGTAGTGTGTTCATTTTGACAAAACCACTAATAAGTTTCTCGAAGAGAATTTAATGGATTATGCAATTTTATCTTCTATTTTAGTAGTTGTATCACTTAGACTATAATAATTTTAGGTTTACTCCCACATGATTCTGGGAATCTCTACAATTATGAAAGTGAAGATTTATACCAGAATATATAATATTTTGTTCTATAGGATATGTATCACTAACATCATTCTTTAGTTCAAGATCTCATGTATGAATAAATATAATCTTTTTAAATTTAATTGTTTTTATTATTTAAAAATTTAAAAATTTAATTTTTTTTAACTATATCAATATCTGGATCATTATCCTTCACCTTTTCATTTCCCATAGGTTTATACATAGAATTATTCTTCTCCCATACCTCATGGCTTTTGATATTTTCATAACCACCACTGAATTTTGCGATGGGTGTGTTCAAATTCATGGGTGATGTAAAATACATTTTATCTTCATCCATATTTCCACAATTGTAATTAGAAAATAATTTTTCTAGAATTATAATTTTTGGATGCATACAATAATATCCATTTTACTTAGTAGCATTGGAAATTTCCCTCACTGCCGGCATGATTGCACTAACTTAATTGATAGAGTTCTGAAAAACTATGTGAGTAACCCTAAAGTAATTTTTTACAATAAAAAACTTCAAATCCAGAGAAATCACATTCTAATATATAGTAATAATATTCATTTTGGTGATCTCAAGAACCTTTTTTTGTATCTTCAAGGATTTAATTAATATATCCCATATTTAATATAGACTATATTTGTATCATGGAAATGTATTTGGCTTAATATTTCACAAGAGATTTCCTTAATTAATCATTCTTATATTTTTTTACACTTTCTTTTCTCTCTCAATATACTTATTTTATTTCTAGATCACCAAAAGAACTATTGTTAAATTTAACTCAATTGGTGTTTCATCATCACTACTTTCATCCACTTCATCACTCCATTATTCTTCTTCACTATGGGGATCTGTGAAAGGATTTTATTTATTTATAAACATTTACTACCCTTCATAATTTGAGTCCTATTTTTCTATCTAACATTCCTTATCACAATATTTGGAATCATGCTTTGAGAGAAATTTATTCCTCTTCTCTTTTATTAACATTGCCCTTTACATTTAAATACGTTCATCCATTCCTTCCAATTTCCCCCATTTTTACCATTTTTTATGATCTTTTTTAATTATCATCATCTTTTTCATAAAGTTACTGCTCATGGTAATTATATAAAAACTATCCAATATTTATATAGTTAAGTTATTTTAATACAAGATTACCTGTATATATAAAATTTTCCAATTACATTCCTTTTTAAAATAATGAGATAAACTCACTAAAATCCATGGAAACAATATTGGAATCGATTTATTCCTCTTAAGATGTATTTGGATCTAGATTTTTCAAAACTTTTTTAGATTTAAAATCCATCTCTATATCTAATTTTCATTTTCTTATTAAAGATTGTCCTCTCATCATATATTACAAAATAAAAAAATTAGTTTATAGATGGTCTACTCATCTAAGTCTTGATCTTTAATGGATAATTTTTTTATTTATATTTATATAATATAATTATCATCATTTTCATCACTATAGTAAAATAATTAAGGATTTATAAATAGATTATAATCTAAACAATAATATTTTTCAACGAATTTTATATTTCTTACACCATTTCATCTTCTCCAATTTTGATACACTCAAATTGATCCTGGAAAGTTTGTAATTGTGACTCCTTCAATTTTATTTCTCCATTATAGATATGATAAAGTTTCTTCCATATTAAATTTATTTATATATTGTTCTTATACTGATATAAACATTTTATCCAAGAGGGATGAAAGTATTAAATTCTTCACTCACTTATCATCTTTGATATTATTTATATCGATTAATGTATAGGTTGTCCCAACTTTAGTAAATTGTAAACCATTCTCAATGATTTCATGAAAAACTAAGAAAAAATATATGATACATAACCATCATATCCTTCCATATATGGAATCCATTTACATTGAATATTAGAACAATTTTTTGTGGATGTCTTTCGTTTCTAGTATAGATATCATCAATTAGAAGAAATAATAAATAAAATAATAATCAAATCTATGTGAAAGTACCTATAACGGTTTTGATAAATTTCATAACAATTAACTTCCAAGATAAAAATTTTATATAACTTCATCATGATATGAAACCAATCTATAGGAAAAGGAGAGAGTATACCACCACTAAGATGCGGTGAATCAGTTTTTTTCCAAAAATATAAACTCTTAATTAAAAATGTTTTATCACCATCAGTTAGTGTGATTGGATATTAGGTTGATTATTAAAAGCTTAAAAATAGTGTGAGAAAGAACACACATTTCATAATTACTAATACAAGGTCTTCTAACTATGTTTATCAGGTACATAATCCCTAGTGAACAATGGTTTTATTCCCATTCTGCACATTATTATTTTAGGTTAAAATAGAACAAGGAATGGTGAAAGGATATAGACTTGGACAATGATTATAATAAATAACATGAAGTACCAAAAATTCAATTGATATTAGATTCCCATTACCTCAAATTCCCATATAATTCAAATCAAATGTGCACCCGTTTTCTTTAACATGGAATTTCTTCTCTTTTTCCAAATATTATAATTGTCATAAAAATTAAGAATTTGTCTAATGTTAAAATACACCATATTGTTTTTTCCTAAAAAATTCCCATTTTAGAATACTCATGGCATACCACAAAATAATAATGAGACAATTCCCACTTTTAGGGGCATTTTACATTTTCCCATGTGATGGTGAAAAATACAATGATTAGAAATGGTCACTGAAATATCCATTACACAAGGAATAATTCAAAAGTAATTTTTAATATTAAAAATAACTATTTTAGAAGTATCTAGGGCATAAAAATGATTTATTATAATTTTTTCTTTCTTTTGTACTCAACTAAACTCTAATAAGCCTCAGAATCATCCACATGTACACTAATAATTAATAAACCATAAAACATATTCAAAACTCAAGAATGAATTTTATCCAGAATTAAGTCATAATATTCCTACAATTTTATGGTTATATAAACACCACAACCTATTATGTATTGGTGTTTTATTATTTTTCTAACCTATAAGTTTAAATACCATTACTATATTGACCATATCTCAATTGTGATTAACTCATAGTTCCCCCTTCATCAATTATCTTCATGAAGGGATTATTTAATCTCTAAAACTCATAAAATTCACAAATAATTAAGGGATATTTAATCTACCCCTTGAATAGATCTTTAATGAAATAATGTGAGATTTAATTGATAGTGATAAGAATAAAATACTTAAATTTCTAATTTGATATGTCCCCTTTGGTCTATACATTAATGCTTATTGGAATGGTATTTTTATTAGACAAGGGTGTATTCAACATTGAATGCTTGGTCTATGGATAAAATTTGGTTGATATTTGTAAAATTATTATGTTTTTGGGGTAATGAAAAATGTATTGTTGAGGGGTTTATTTATTAGTGAAATAGAGGGCATTTTAATTAAATATTGATTAAATTAACATTTCTTTTCTCAAGAAAACCTATAGTATTCAATATTAAGATAATATTAATTAATTAATATATATTAGGATCAACCAATCCTTGATTTAATCATCAATAATGTAGTCAATAAAATATTTATCTTATAACTCAAAATATTGTATTTCATTTTATCTTATATGCATTTCAGTATTTATGAAAATGACCAAAAAATCATCCCTACCTAATTTTCACATATTGGTTCCAAAAATAACATCCATTTTACCAAAATAAATTAATAAATTAGGTAATTATCACATTTATTTCATCCATATAAATTTTGGTCTTTATTAAATAATGTAAAACATGTTTTAATAGAAATGTATACTTTTATGTAGATTATGTTTCATAGATTGAGTAAATATTTTATGGTATATTAATACTTATATTTAATTATTTTTATCATTTTAAATATTATTTTTAGATACACATAATCATTTACCCTAATAGTTGTGTTATTATATCAATGGTCAAATTACATTTCTAATGGCCTCATTACCATTCCAACCATCATATTTCAAATGGTCAGATAATAGTTACATCCTACAAAAATATGTTATATCTATCATTACCCATTCACTCAATTCTATCTCATGATTATCAGTACTTTATATACAAAAGAATAATATTATTTCTATGGTTTTATATTATTTTCATAGGGTTATTTGTTGTTACGGTACTTCTAAGATACCATAACCCCTTGAATTTCATAATTGTAATAATTTTATTTTCATGTTTTTATTGTCACATTACAATTGTATTGATCTTATGGAATGTATACATCATTGTTTATGCAATAATATGTTATGAAATAAAATTATGATTAATTTATTTCATAGTTTATACATTTTAATTATACTCTAGTCTTTATGAATAAAAATTAACAATATGAGTTCTAGTTAATTGGTTTAAAAATATAAGTTATTAAATTTTTTCACTTTTGAAAATTATAACCTCAAATTTTTTATAGAAAATATAAGACAAAAATATATGAGGGAATTTTTGATTCATTACAACATCAGGTTCTCATGTTTCCTCTATATTTTCTTCAACATAACACTTTAAAAATGTGATTTATCTTATTATCTAAGGTATTCACCCACTTATTCTGATAATATATATCATCATCTTACTTCACAACCATTGGATTGAGAATATAGGATTGATTTGGTATGTATTTTACTAAGAAGGATACGTAAAACACATTATATACATGAGATGGGTTTAGTGGAAGTGAAATTCAATATTCCATAGCTTTACCATGATTATAATCTCAAAGTTTCAAATATTATTAATACATAAAATTCCATTTATTAAAACCACATTTCTCTCTTCTATAGATACATTTAGAAGAATAATTTGTCTCCAAATTCAAACTTCTTGTCATATTTATGATTGTCAACACAGCTCTTGTGTTGATTCCATGAAACTCTAATATGTTGTTGAATAAATTATAATTTATCAACAAATTATTCCCTTAATTATTTTTATAATATATTTTTATATATAACTTCATCCTACCATGTAAGAGTTATATATTACATACCAAAAAGAACTACATACGAGCCCATATGTATAATTGAGTGAAAGTTATTATTGTATGGGAACTCGATCAATTGTAGACAAAAATACAATCCTCTGTTGATGTCTATAAAAATGGATATAAGACTCTCTTTTAGAGTTTAATAGTCATTTCAGATTGAAAATGTTTTTAAAGATGATATATCATACTTAAGTTCAACTCTTTGTCCAATTACTTTTGAAGACTCCTTTAAAACATTGAAATGAACATGAGATCTCAATAAAATATAATTAGTAGTGGTGTTCCATGTAGCCTTACCAGTCCTCAAATATATATCATATATTTTTTTTTCAAGTGGGATATATTTTTGAATTGAATTTAAGTGATAAGTTTTTTAAGACAATCCTCTAAAACCCATATTGACTTGTTTTTTCATATGTCTTTATAAGATCCCTATAAATCAATTATTTTTGATCTCTAATTTATATGTTGATATGGGTAATGACTACAATATCCCCTTGGGCTAATATCATTCTACCTAAACATTCTACCTTACTGAAAACTTTGATCTATATTCATCAATCTACACCTTCAAATTTTCCCACTAGAAGTGATCTTGAATATCACTATATATATTTGTGCTTCTAGGGTGGATATAGAATGTAGATCTTTGTGAATTATCCAATATCTCTTTAATTATCTCATTCATAGACTAATAATCATAATCATGCAATAAACCTTACAAATCTATATTTATCATGGTTGAAGTTTTTATTTTATCCATTATTATCAATTCAAAATTCTTTGTATATTCAAATCATCACTTTATACTACCTTAATCTTCTATATGATGGATTGTTGATAAACAATAGGTGAATGTTTGGATGTTATCACTTCTTTTATGATTCCACACCCATCTTTTTCATGTCAAAAAAATTTATTACCTTTCAATAATCATAAAGGATATTATTACAATATCTTGTATACTTAGATAATTTTCCACATTTTCACCGTATTATAATGTTAATGGATTGGGAAGTCATAATATTTTATTGGATCTAACTATTTTTATTGTAATATATTGATCTTTTTATGTGTGAATATATACTTTATTATCTTATTATCAATATATATGTCAAATGTCTCTCCATAAATATAATTCCTTTAAATATTCAATTCAAAGTTACCATTTCCAACTCAAGATCTTGAATTGGATAATTTTTCTAATGGATCATTAATTATCATATGGAATATGTTATCTCATTAACATTTTATATGAGGACACAACCTATGACCTTGAATAAAGAGCCATTATATGTCTCAAGTACCACTCCATTTGATGGTGTTGTTTTTAAATGTATATTTAATATCCTCTTATTAAACTCCATGATGTTATCTTCACATTTATCTATCAAGAAAAACTTTACTCATTTAAAAAATATCCTTTTTTAATGGGCATGAAAATTTTAATAAATTCCATATAAAACAAATTATTTACACCATGATAACTAGAGGAAATGATGAATGAAATGACCCAAACCACTAGGACCCCTTATAGGAGGTAATAAGTAAATATTGACACTCCAATACCTCCTCTAAATGTAACACCCTGATATTTTATGAAATTTTTCTTTCAAATATATTTAACTTCTTTGATAGCATGCATTACACAAATCCACGAGTTTAAGAGAACTACATCATACAATTTAAAATATTGTTGTTACCTTTGAAAGAAATTGTCTGTTATGAATATGATTAACTAATTAATTAATTATAATAAAATTTTCTCATCAATATAAATACATAGTACTTTATCACTCAATTTTTTGTAATGTCATTTTATTTTTCGAAAATATGTTTTTCTCAAAAATGATTTTTTATTGATTTTGTGAAGAAATATTATAATTATTTTTCATAAATTTTAGAAAATATACATTATAAAATGAACATAAACTTTTAAATCAGCCTATATAAATTATCATTCGGGGAAATTTGGGTATTTTAATGAAAATTTTGATTTCTCAATGAATAGTAGTAAATATCAATTTTTATAAAACTTTCATTTTTCATTTTAAATTAAATTTTCATTATTATTTTAATTTGATATTGAAGTAAAATAAATATTATTTAATGATATATAATCTAATAAACTTAATTTTATTAATTATTGTATGTGATTTAGTTATAAATAAATTTTTTCTTAAAACAATATTTTTCTAAAAAATTATTTTTCTTTGAGTTTTACTCATTTATATTGAATGTAATTTATGCCAATTTTAGAAATTTAAAAATGATTTTTTTTCCAAATTTAGAATCATGTGGTTCAAATTTGGCCAATAGTCCACTTTTTTTTGTCAAAATGAATAGTAATTGTGGAAAATATTTATGACCTCAGTAAAGGGTAAATCAGGTAAATCTAGTTTGATACTAAGTTTTAAGGCCATAATTATTATTTTTAATTTTTATTGGATGAATTAAATTCTAACTGTATCACCTTATACTAGAATTTAAGTTTTATAATGCACGTTTTTCAATGAAAAAGACTTATATATTATTTAAACCCAAGGAAGTGAAAAAATGACACTCTCTTAGTCTAAAATATCATTTATGTGTTCACATAGAGAAAAAAATAGTTAGTAATGAATATTAAAAGTAATTTATTTCTAGATAAATTATATTAATTATTTTAATTTATTTATAATTTATTGGAATTAAATAATTACCATAAAAACTCACATAATGCTACTATACTAATTATTCAATTTATAAAAAAATTAAGTAAATGATATTAAAAATATTTAATGTATTAAAGTTTTTGATAATTAATGTGATAAAAAAATTATAGATTAACATAAAATTTTTGGTATATTTTAGAATATTTTTTTGAATTATATGTCTTTTATTCATGTAAATAAAGTAAAATTAATTAATTGTGTCAAAATTGACAAATAATGATATTTTATTAATATAATATTTTATTAAATTATTTAAAATTTATTAAAATATTAAATAATTAAAAATGGTATTATATATGGTCTAAAATAACATCTATTGTCCATTTAAGATTTAATAGTTACCTTTTGTGTAAAATTGTGACCTTTTAATTATGGAAAATATGTTACCATGATTAATGTTAAAATTTGTTAATTAAGGTGTTAAACCAATAGACAAGGTTTAAAATAGATCTTAAACCTTTAAAAATTTTATTTCATTAATGATATTTAACCCTTATCTTATAATAGGTTATAATTCCTACCCATTTGAAAATATTTGGCTCTATAATTGTCTAATTATATTTTATTTTGTTTAATAAATTTTAAAAGTGACTGTCACCTGAATTTTAAAAGGACACCTATTCCCTCGCATAATTAAACTAATTTTAGACTTATATATCAATTATAATCAACCAAATTATCTTTTCTACTTACCTATACAAATTAAAAAATTTATGTCCCTCCCATAAGACCAACCGTACATACCTTTGGACGAGATCAAAAGGACTCGTTTCAAATAAGAGGTAATATCTCTAACTGATCACTTTCTTTTTAAAACCTTATTTAACTACTCAAAATCTATTAAATATATCATAAAATAATAACTTCAGTATAAAACATATTCTTAAATTTTATTATTATTATGGAAACACCATTATACACCCACTTTCTCATCAAATAAAAAGTGACAATATCACTTGTTCATACATTTGAAATAGAGTCTCCACATAATGAAAAACTTAATTTTTCATCAACATAGTTAATATATTGAAATTAGGAAGGGTTTAATTATTATATATATGATTAATAAGACTTTATTATACTTATTTAATGGTAATTGTCATGACCTGTCCTCAGGGCCCGTGCCGTGACTACCCCAAGCCCGCCTTCCATAGGCCAGGGGCTAGCGACTAGCACCAACGACGTAATTCCCGATAAAAAGGAAGGAATTGCCTTTATAAAAGTAAACCAACACAAGTGAGTCCACAAAAGAAGTAAGAACTAAGTAAAACTGAGTACAAAAGAAAGTTATGAAAAGTAAATGGGCCAGTATACAAACCCAACTGAAAGTACAGTAAAACTGAAAAGAAAGTACAACAACATTAAAGTAAAGCATCAACCACTGAGTCGTACTTCAGAAATCCCACCTGAAGGGTGGGTAAAGATGTCCTCCTTAGAACCTCAGGTTCGGCCGTCCACTCCGTGTACGCCCTGCCAAGTGGTCCACCTCTGGGTACCGTCCAGCTTCACAAGCCTCCACCTCGATCAGTGCTGTCCATCGTCTGCATCCAAGATAATGTAGTGCGGGAAAATCCCGTGCATTGGTGAGTATACGATACTTAGTAGGGGCCCCAAGACCCCCGAAGGTCTCCCAGAATCCACTAAAGATAAAACAAAAAGGAATGATACAATCACGAAGTATCAAACGACTCTACTTAGGTATATTCCCATACATATACCTAAGTCATCAATTCCAGTTCAGCTCCAACTCTGGAGCCCAAGAATAACCCAGTCCACACAAGAAAGAAGTCAATCACACCATTGGTAATGATTGCACGTCAAGACTCAACTCACACAGGTATACTACTTACAAAGAGGGGTGCAGATGATTAGATGTATCCTCTGAATCATCTCTTCTTCCGAACCCACGTAGGAACCAAGTATAGAAGTCGTCGTTGCCGAACCCACGTAGGATCCAAGTACAGTAACCATTACTACCGAACCCACAGAGGATCCAAGTACAGTCGTCATCGCTGCCGAAACCATGGAGGATCCTAGTACATTCTTCATCACTACCAAACCCACGTAGGATCCAAGTACAGTCGTCATCGTCGTCAAACCCACGGAGGATCCTAGCACGGTAGTCGTCGCAGTCGCAGCCAACTCTAGGGTTCCCGCACACAACACGCTCGATTCTGGTAGGGTCCGCTCCTCATTCCAAGGGGTCGATACATCAACTGTCACTAAGTACAAAGTTGATGTATCATGTAGTTCTGTCTCGCCAAAAGGAACCCAACACAATAGACAGCGCGTCAATCCGACGCCCTGTCTGAGAGATATTGGTTTTTCCGTTCCAGGGGCCCGGTTATAAATACGCTTTTTTCTAACCCGACCATTATCCAAAGTCGTCCAAAACTCACTTAGTGTATCACAAAAGTACCGATTCATCGAGAGGGTCCTAGTGCCGCAGATGGCGCATCGATCGGATGCGTGATCTTTATGTTATTCACGTTTAAGTGAAAACTGGCCCAGCCTGTTAAGCCCAGTGGGCTGACTGGTCGGGTTAACCAAGTTTTGGTGGGTCCGACCTGGCATGGGTGTCAGACCAGCCTGATGCATTGCGCAACTCGGCCCGAGGGGCGCGACCGGGCCCGAAGCGGCGTGGATCGGCCTGACCCGGCGGGGCGCGGCCCAACCCGGCCTAGTGCGGCACGGCCTGGCTCGGTGCGGCGCGACCTGGCCCAGTAGGGCACGGCCCGACCACGGCCTGGCTGGCTGGCTGAACGGCTCGGCCCGAGGGGGCCGAGTGGTCCGAGGTGGGGGGAACGGCCCCCCGGCTGCCCAAACCGGCGACCCCAAGTGACGCCGACCTTCTTGGCGCAAGAGGCCCGCTCGGGAGGGTCGTGGTTCGTCCAGTGCAGTGCCCTCCTGGCACCGCGGCTCTCCTTCGCCCGGCCGGATGGTTCTTTCACCGAAGTGGCCCACAGAACACGGGCCGCGGTCTTCCGCAGTGCGACGCTGTGGGGCGTCGTGGTTCCTCCTTTCGACCCGGTCGGCTATGGCCGACCGGTTCTTTATCGGTCGAGCAGCCTGCATTTACGGGCCGCGGTCCTCCCGCACGCGGCTGTTGCACGGCCGCCACTCTTATTCATCACCACCTTCTTTTCATGATTTCCATCGCAATTAAAAGTGACTACAGAGGGTCGTCGAGCCGTGTGCGTTCGGCCCGCACCCTCCGTGTTAGGTGGTAGCAGTTTTCCAAAAATAAATAGTGATTTTCAAAAAAGAACGGGGTACGATATAAACACTTCAAAATAAAAAAACTCCTACCTCGAATATGATTTGTTCATCATAGATGCGGAAAGCGATGTCTCTCCGTCAATGTTGGAGGAAGAATCATCGTCGTTGGCGAGTTCCCCATGACGGTGTCTCCTCCCTTGATGCGGAGGAAGAAGATGATTGGAGAATCGTGGAGCGTTCTTCCCTAAGTTGTTCTTCATTGAAGGTTGGTGTTCTTCATCAGAGAAGAAAACCATTCTTCGTTGAAGAGAGGATTCCTTTTCTCTCTTTCTCAAGAGCTCTTCCCCAACTCTCCTTAACACAATAAAAGACCAAAAATAAAATAACAGGCTTGGCTATTATTTTATTAACACATGAAATTCAAAATTAGAATCACTTAATTAATTAATTGAAGTGGTTGATTTCATTAATTAAGGTGTGTTGTAAAATAATAAATAGGGAGAGAGGGAGAGGAAGAGTTCTCTTTAGTTAAGGGGGGGGGGGGTTGTCATGAATTAAACAAGGGAGTTTAAATGGGGTTTAAGGGAGGTTGTGGGGAGATGAAGGGTTGGGGATCGTGTGGGCCCACCTCTCAAATATCCACACATGGGAAGTTGGGTGGGTGTGGGCCCCACTAATAACTTCCCATGGGAGAAATTAACTTCCATAGATATAAATAAACGTGTTCTAACAATTTTATTTAACTTCTTAATTTTACCCCAATTTTAACTTTCAACCCGTATAAAATGCAATTGCGGTAAAGGTCCCCTTAAAAAAATACCAGAGATGCGAGTTCATCAGTGCCCTCATATTTCAATTCCAAGCACCGATTCAAAATATAGAAATACTCACTCGTTCGTTCACTAAATGTACCCGAGCTAAACTTCCGAAAAATATTCTAGGCACACCAGGCCTCAGAATCAGGTGCCGTCAGAAACTACGTACTAGAAAAATTCCAAATAATTTAAGAAAAAAATTTCCTTGAAATTTATGGGTCTTTAAATTACCCCCACCTCAGGTATTTACGTCCCCGTAAAGCTACAAAATAGACTAGGGGAACAAATGAGGGTACTGAGTACGCATCTGAGCCTCCCACTCCCATGTGCTCTCCTGGAGGATCCCGTGTTGTCAACGAATGTGCACCAGAGGAATCGACTATCCACATAGGACAAGCTTCTATCGATCCTCGATCTCCATTGGGACCTCTGTGAGTGTCTCCCTATCATCGATGTCCTACTCCCCGTGATCGATGATGTGTGATGGGTCATGCATGTATCTCCTCAGCTAAGATACGTGGAAGACACCGTGAACCCGGTGCAACTGAGGTGGAAGGTCCAGGTGGTAATCCACCTTGCCTACCCTAACGAGGACCTGGAATGGTCCGATGAAACATGGAAATAACTTACTTCCCCAACCAAACCTCTGTAATCCACGTCAAGGTGAGACCCGTAGGAAAATGTGGTCGCCATCCTCAAACTCCAGTGGTCTCCATCTCCTACCAGCATAGGACTTCTGTCTTCTCTGTGCAGTCCTCACCCACTCCTAGATGATTTTCACCTTCTCTGTCATAGCCTGAACCATCTCTGGTCCTACAAGTGCTGACTCCCCAGGGTCAGTCCAGCACAGAGGTGATCTGCAAGGTCGACCGTACAGAGCCTCATATGGTGTCATCCCGATGGTGGAGTGGTAGCTGTTGTTGTATGAAAACTACACCAATGGTAAACGATCCTCCCAATAGTGACCAAAATTCAAGGACACATGCATGGAGAATTTCCTCAAGTGTCTGTATGGTCCTCTCAGTCTGACCGTCCATCTGAGGACGGAAGGCGGTGCTCAGGCGTAGCTACATCCCAAATGCCCCCTGCAACGCCTTCCAAAGCTGGGAAGTAAAGAGAGCATCTCGATAAGAGACGATATTAGATGGTACACCATGAAGTCGTATGATCTCTTGAACATGGAGGCGTCCCAAGCTCTCTACTGAGACCTGCTCTCTGATAAGTAGGAAGTGGGCCGACTTGGTGAGTTGGTCGATGATCACCCAGATGGAGTCGTGTCCTTTGGAAGTACATGGAAGCCCCGTCACGAAATCCATGGATATCCCATCCCACTTCCACTATGGAACCTCTAAGGGTTGTAACAAGCCTGCTGGTACCTGGTGCTCTGCCTTCACTTGCTGAAAAGTGAGGCATCGTGATGCAAACTCTACTATAACCTTCTTTATACCCGGACACCAGTGTTATCATCTGAGATCTTGGTACATCTTCTCCACTCCTGGATGTACCGCTAGAGGGGAATTGTGAAACTCCCTCAGTACTTCCTCTTGTAGTGCAACTGGTACCATGGTATGTCCCTTGAAGAGGATTACGTGCTCTCCTCCTTCATAAAATCCATCAGGCGCTTGCCCAGTGGGAATCTGAGCACGTCGCATCTCACAGTCAACGTCCCCACGCTGTGCCTCTTGGAACTGCTTAAGGAGTAGAGGAGTGAATCTGAAAGACTATAGAAAGGCTGATCTATCTCTATCCACAAAGGATATCTGCAACGCAGCTAGCTGCTCTATCGCCTCTCCTAGTAGATGAATGCCCGATCTCCTGCTGAGAGCATCAGCCACAACATTCCCCTTCCCAGGTGTATAGACTATCTCAAAGTTATAGTCCTGGAGGAACTCAAGCCATCTCCGTTGTCTCAGGTTTAGGTCCTTCTGTGAGAAAATGTACCTAAGAATCTGGTGGTCAGAGTAGACTGTAAATCGCTCACCCATCAAATAGTGCGACCACATCTTCAAAGAGAAAACCACTACTGCTAACTCCAGGTCATGGGTAGAATAGTTCTGCTCGTGCTACCTCAACTACAGTGAACCATAGAAGATCACTGCCCACTCCTGCATCAGGACACATCTGAGTATGGTCTCTGATTCTTCACTGTAAACCACGTACCCAACGCCCTCCTCCGGTAGCCTCAAGTTGGGCACACTGGTCAATCTCTTTCTCATCTCCTGAAAGCTATGCCGACATCTGTCTGACCACACGAAGGGTTTACCCTTCTTAGTCAATGTTGAAAGTAGTGCTGCAACTCTGGAGAAGTCTGGCACAAATCTCCGATAGTATCCAGCCAGACCCAAGAAACTCCGCACCTATGTCACGCTCCTGGGTGGCTCCCAAACAAGTACCTCCTCGATATTTGCTAGGTACACTGCAACCCCAGCCTCCGAGATAACGTGTACCAAGAAGTGAACCTCTCGAATCTATAACTATAACTTATAGTGCATACCATAAAGCTGGTGCTCTCGGAGTGTGTCCAGTATAACCCACAAGTGGTATGTGTGCTCCTCCTCAGTAGTCGAGTAAATCAATATGTCATCGATGAAGACTACGAAAAACTGATTGAGGTAAGGCTGGAAGATCCTATTCATGAGACTCATGAACATTGCTGGAGGGTTGGTTACACTGAAGGGCATAACCAAGAACTCATAGTGTCCATACTGACACCTGAAGGCCGTCTTCTGCACATCCTCATCTCAAACTCTCAGCTGATGATAGACTAACCTAAGGTCTATCTTCGAGAACCATCGTGCTCCCTTGAGCTGATCAAAGAGGTTTTCAATCCTTGGGAGTGGGTACTTGTTCTTTATGGTCACCTGATTTAGGTGACGGTAGTCGACACATAGTCGTAAGCATCCATATGCCATTTTGGCGAATAGAATCGGAGAATCCCAGGGTGAAACACTGGGTCGAATAAATCCCTTGCCCTGCAAGTCCTCCAGCTGTACCCGCAGCTCACAAAGCTCAGCGGGAGCCATCTGATATGATGGAGTAGATATCGGTGATATCCTAGGGTACATGTCTATGTAGAAGTCTACCTCTCTACGAGGAGGTAGTCCTGGAACGTCATCAGGAAAAACGTCCGCGTACTGATCCATCACAACAGGAAAACTCAGACTTCGCACAACAACCGCTCCTAGGATGAGACTAGCCAACTGATGTGTGATCAGCTGCCCTCTCCTCTGCGTAAGTCCATCCTATGCTGCAAAGACTCCCTTCTCGCCGGTGAAGGTGAACCTGGTCCCTTCTGTGTAGACACAACACACTTTATGCCTAATATACTCGATCTGAGCATTAACTATAGATAACCAGTCCATACCTAAGGTGACGTCGTAAGGCCTTGACGCCGCTGCAAGAAGATCCCAGCCGAATCTCTCGGCTCCTAGAGTAAGCTCACACTGTCGGCACTAGTGCGTAATCACCGAGTCTGCTCCCGTAGGAGTCTCTAGCTGTAAGGATCGAGCCAACGGATCCGTCGGAATCTCCGAGCTCCGAACAAGGGTAGCGGCAATAAAAGAATGACTCACTCATGTGTCTATAAGTACTACAGAAAGGGTGGAGTAGACACAGATAGTACCTAAAATCATATCAGGTGCACCGTAGTCGTAGGCCTCAACTGCCTGGAGCTGAGCCTGCCCCAGTCTGTCAGCTCCCTGTGGTCAGGGTGGTCCTCCTGGTGGTGGTGGTGGTAGATCCTCAAAGCATCATCCACCACCCGCTGCTCGTCTAGCTCATCTGCCTCATCCACCTGCTCCCTGCAGAATGCCACGGTCGAACCTCTTCCTCTGACTGGGAGGTCTCTATAATGTCTACTGCTCGTCCGAATAGCGGGTAGGGTAGTCCCAAGCCATGTTACCCTGCTTTCTGCATGCATAACACTACCTGCCCCTCGAATGGATGGCTTTGTTTTGTGTGCCCTGCACCTCTGGACTAGTATCCTGGGGTCTCCCTCCAGATGGCATGGTCCACTTGGACCTTTAAGACATCTGTCTACTGTCGGCTGCAGAATACTCCGCTATGTGTCACCCTATGGTGGGTCTCCCTGTTGGAGTCGACTCAATAAGAAAGCTCTCCACAAGAAGGGCTCGATCCAGCAGTCATGCCTACATCAGAATGCTGAGGGAGATTATCGAAGCCCTAATCTCAGGCCTCAGTCCCTGCTTGAAGGTCTGGGCCTAGAAGAATGAGTCCCGTACCATATCCGTGGAGTAGCACGAGTGGTCAGTAAACCTCGTAGAGTACTGAGCTACTGTCATGCTGCCCTGTCGCAGTTGAAGTAACTCCTGAATCCGCACCACACAAAGGGTGGCTGGAACAAACTCCGAGTGGAAGAGACTCTCGAAGTCCGTCCAAAGTAGAAATGCCTCGTTGTTCACCTGGAGCATCAGACTCCACCATCTTCCTACTGTTGCGTGCAGGAGACTCGCAGCAAGGATCACCATAAGGTCAGCTAGTGTCCCTACTAATCTGAAGACTCTGACGATAGCCTCCAGCCAATCCTCAGCTTCCTGAGGGTCCGTCTCTCCGTGGAACCTGGGCGACCTCTGTCGCTGAAACTCATGTAGCGCACTCAGGCGGCGTGCACTCTCAGCCACTGGGGCTGGTAGTATTGGTGGCCAGCAGGTAGTGGTACCGCTGGTGCCTCCGATGTGATGGGGCCTTGCACTGAGGAATCATCGCTCAGTGGGCTGCCATCTCGTACGCGACTTGGAACCCTAGCTGGCTGCCTTCATGGGGCTATCCTAAAAATAAATAGGTGCGCCACGGTTAAACAGTATACCTAGTGAGATAACAAAAAGTAATCACAAAGAAAACTTTTGAAACTCATATTCAATCAATGTTTTTGTGCACTGAGTCGAAAATCAGAAGTCAGGGTCCTAGTGTATGGATACGTTGGCCGCCACACCAACACTGGGCTCCCTGGACTGATAACCACACTCAATACTCTTAACACTATTGCTTCACAGAAAATAAAGATCATATTCCTGAGTTCTGCTGTAGAACCGACTCCTCTGATACCAATTTGTCATGACCCGTCCTCGGAGCCCATGTCGTGACTACCCCAAGCCTGCCTTCCATAGGCCAGAGGATGGTGACTAGAACCAAAAGCGTAATTCCTGATAAAAGGGAAGGCATTGCCTTTATAAAAGTAAACCAACACAACATAGTACGCAAAAAAAGTAAGCACTAAGAAAAACTGAGTATAAAAGTATGTGCTGAAAAGTAATGGGCCAGTATACAAACCCAACTGAAAGTACAATACAACTGAAAAGAAAGTACAACAGCAGTAAAGTAAAGTAGAAACCACTGAGTCGTCCTCCAGAAATCCCACCTGAAGGGTGGGTACAGATGTCCTCCTCAGCACCTCAGGTTCGGCCATCCGCTCCGTGTATGCCCTGCCAAGTGGTCCACCTCCAGGTACTTTCCAGCACCACAAGACTCCACCTCGATCAGTGTTGTCCGTCATCTGCATCTAACACAATGTAGTGCGGGAAAAGCCCGTGCAGGGGTGAGTATACGATACTCAGTAGGGACCCCAAGACCCCCGAAGGTCTCCCAAACTCCATGAAAGATAAACCAAAAAGGGAAGATACAATCATGAAGTATCAAATGACTTTACTTAATTATATGCCCATATATATACCTAAGTCATCAATTCCAGTTCGGCTCCAACTCTCGAGCCCAAGCACAACCCAGTCCACACAGGAAAGAAGTCAATCACACCATTGGTAATGATTGCAAGTCAAGACTCAGCTCACACAGGTCTACTACTTACGAAGAGGGGTGGAGATGATTAGATGTAGCCTCTGAATCATCTCTTCTGCTGAAACCACATAGGATCCAAGTACAGAAGTCATCGTTGCCGAACCCACGTAGGATCCAAGTACAGTAACCATCAATGCCGAACCCACGAAGGATCCAAGTACATTCGTCATCGCTACCGAACCCATGGAGGATCCTATTACAGTCGTCATCGCTACTGAACCCATGTAGGATCCTTGTACAGTCGTCATCGTCATCAAACCCACGGAGGATCCCGACACGGTAGTCATCGCTGTCGCAGCCAGCTCTAGGGTTCCCGCACACACCTCGCTTGATTCCGGGAGGGTCCGATCCTCGTTTCAAGGGTTTGATACATAAACTATCACTAATTCCAGAATTGGCATATCCCGTAGTTCCGTCTCACCAAAAGGAACCCAACGCAACAGACAACGCATCAATCGGACGCCCGGTCTGAGAGATATTGGCTTTTCCGTTCCAGGGGCCCGGTTAGAAACACACTCATTTCTAACCCAGCCAATATCCAAAGTTGTCCCAAACTCACTTAGAGTATCGCAAAAGGACTGCTTCATCGAGAGGGTCCCAGTGCCGCAGACGGCGCGTCGATCAGAGGTGCGGTCTTTATGTTATTCATGTTTAAGTGAAAAGGGCCCACCCCGTTAAGCTCAGTGGGCTGACGGGTCGGGTTAACCTAGTTTTGGCGGGTCTGACCCCGCAGGGGTGTCAGACCAGCCCAATGAATTGCGCGGCCGGGCCTGGCGTGGCCCGATCCGGCGCAGCATGGCCTGGCAGGGCGCGACCCGGCCGCGGCTTGGCTGGCTGTCCGAGCGGCTCGGCCCAAGGGGGCCAAGCGGTCCGAGGTAGGGGGCACGACCCCCCGTCTGCCCGAACTGGAAGCGCCAAGAGGCGCCGCCCTCCCTAACTGGTTAGCCAAAACCGTCCGGCCTTCTTGGCGCAAGCGGCCCGCTTGGGCGGGCTGCGGTTCGCCCGGCGCGGCGCCCTCCTGGTGCCGCGGCTCTCCTCCACCCGATTGGCCGATGGGACAGCTGGTTCTTCCGCCGAAGCGGCCCGCGGAACGGGGGCCGCGGTCTTCCACAGTGTGGCGCCGTGGGGCATCGTGGTTCCTCCCTTTGGCCCAGCCTGCTATGGCCAGCCAGTTCTTCATCGGTCGAGCAACCCGTGGTTGCGGGCCTCGGTCCTTCCGCACGCGGCCGGTGCACGACCGCCAATCCCGTTCATCACCACCTTCTTGTCATGATTTCTATTGCAATCAAAAGAGACTATAGAGGGTCATCGGGCCATATGCGTTCGGCCCACGCCCTCCGTGTTATGTGGTAGCAGTTGGCCGAAAATAAACAATTATTTTCAACAAAGAACGGGGTACGAGATAAACACTTCAAAATGAACAAACCCCTACCTCGAATTTGGTTCGTTCTTTGTAGACGCGGAAAGTGATGTCGCTCCGTCAACGTCGGAGGAAGAATCGTTGTCGTTGGCGAGTTCCTCGCAGCGGTGTCCCCTCCCTTGACGTAGAGGAAGAATAGGATTGGATAATCGTGGAGGGTTCTTCACTGATCCGTTTTTCGTTGAAGGTTGGTGTTCTTCATCGGAGAAGAAAACTATTCTTCTTTGAGGAGAGGAATCCTTTTCTCTCTTTCTCAAGATCTCTCCCCCAACTCTCCTTAACCGAACAAAATCCCCAAAATTAAAATAATAGTCTTGGATATTATTTTATTAACACATGAAATTCAAAATTTGAATCACTTAATTAATTAATTGAAGAGGTTGATTTCATTAATTAAGGTGTGTTGGAAAATAATAAAGAGGGAGAGAGGGAGAGGAAGTGTTCTCTTTAATTAAGGGGGGGTTGTCATGAATTAAACAAGGGAGTTTAAATGGAGTTTAAGGGAGGTTGTGGGGAGATGAAGGGTTGGGGCTCGTGTGGGTCCCACCTCTCAAATATCCACAAATGGGAAGTTGGATGGGTGTGGGCCCCACCAATAACTTCCCATGGGAGAAATTAACTTCCATAGATATAAATAAAATTGTTCTAATAATTTTATTTAACTTCTTAATTTAACCCCAATTTTAACTTTCAACCCGCATAAAACGCAACTGTAGTAAAGGTCCCCTTAAGCAAATAATTGTGCTGTGAGTTCATCGGTGCCATCAAATTTCAATTCCGAGCACCACTTTAAAAGATAGAAAAATCCACTCGTTCGTTCACTGAACGTACCGAGCTAAACATCAAAAAAATATTCCGGGCACACCAGGCCTCAGAATCAGGTGCCGTCAGAAACTGCATACTCGCAAAATTTCAAAGAATTTAAGAAAAAAAATTCCTTGAAATTTTAGAGTCTTTACAGTAATATATTTTCTAAATTCTTATCATCCAATCTTTAAGGAAATGATAACATCACTTGTGCATACGTTTGGACTACGACCGCCACAATGTGATTTGATCCATTTTTAATTTATATTTCACTTGTATGGTAATAAGGATGAATTATATGAATATATATTATATAATAATTATTTAAATTTTAATTATTATTTACCTTTATGTCATTTCATTAGTCAAAAAATTGAAATAGTGTTCATGTGTATGTATGACCTACCATCTCCATAAACGGTGTAATTCATATTTATCTCTATAATATTCATGAATGATTATAAATATTTATATAAATTGTATATATTATTTTTAAACCATGATTAAAATTATTAAAATTATTTGGTCCTGATCAAATTATAAGGTTTGGTACTACTAAACTGAAACATGCTTGGAAAATGAAGGAGTGATCACCTAGAACAATGAATTTAATGATTTTTTTTAATAAAGGGGTTAAAAGATGTTATAAATAAATAATAAATGGTATGATAGAAATATGGTTATGGAATAAATATATAATAGATCTATATTATTTATACTGTATTTTTTAATATATACTAGGAATTTCAAGACTTGTGGTAAGGGTTTCTCATCACACTTTTACTTCTATGAGACATATGTCATATCCAACAGTTATTTATTTTTTATGGTGTAAATACAACCCATTTGATATATTATATTATTAATATATTTTTTAATGGTACTTAATTTTTTTTTAATTTTTATTTTTATGGGTCTTATAATTCAAAAATAAACACAAGTGGTAAGGTTTTATTTCACAGTCGCATCATTATTCAACATTCTTTATATTTAAAACTCCGCTGAGGAATATTTCGCTTCTATAAACATATTTTCTAAAAATATCATAATGTTCTTTAATATTATAATAAAAATATAAAATTTATTTTTATCCATGTTAGACTTTTTTGCAAAACGGTATGAAAGGAATCATTTTTTTTGTTTTTCAAATGAGGTTCTTTGTGACATTTCTGAAACAAAATACGGAAAGAATGTTTTTAAACTTATACTATATAAGATAAAATTCCCACATTCAATAAAACTTAATGATTTGAAACTTACTTTACTAGATTAGAAGTTTATTTTCAGATAATATGTATTCATTTATAATTATGCAACTTTATAAAAGGAGAATTAATTTTAAAATATAATAGTTATTTACCTCAATAATTATTCAAAGTGATCTTTCAAAATATTTTTACATCTAATATACAATCCATTTATGATTATTATGTTTTATTGGGGATATGACCCAAAAATACCGAACTTATTATTTTTCTAGATGGTTTATGTTTATGATGACAATATATTGATAAAACATGTTACCTTTTTTCCCGTTATACTTTGATGAAGTTCATTTATTTTCATATGATCTATGATAATGAGTGTTTTAAGATCTTGTGGAACATGTATGTATGTTTTCATTATTTTATTTTTGGGTCCTATATATCTCTTCTATTCATTGGGGAAATATTGATAAATCATGTGGTAAATATGTTGTGCATGAACCTCATTTAATTTTCACAATTTTATACTTGGACCTAGATTTCATGTTCACATGTTTATGTGTAGACCTATATTTCATTTCTATAAGTTTATGTGTGGGGTTTAATTTCATGCATATAATTTTAGGATTACAACTAGATTTTATGTCCATAATATTATGATTTGAACTGGTCTCATATCCATAAGATTATGTAGGGGCCTAATTTATTGTCCTTCACTTAATGAGTAAACTTATTTCTTTTTATACAAGCTCACATAGTTATTAGTTTATGTGGATACAAAAACTCTATGTCTTATTTAAATGTTATGAACTCATGGAATATTTTATTTTTTTCTTTTATGATTAATGTATTATTAACTTAGAATATTTATTACATAACATCATATTATGATTTATGATATGTAGGGTGTAGATATCAAGATGATGAGTTTATCTTCTCACACCCTTATGACCATATTGTGATTATGTGATTATTTATATCTCCCTTGTTTACCCTTATTGAGAATATTATATCCCCATTTCTTATGTTTCCTTTACCTAGGTCATGTATAAAGTATCTTTAAATGACGTGTTTAAGAAGTGTGATAGTTATTGTAATGCCCCGACACCAGTTACCCAGAGTCGGTGCATTATTTTAATACATTGGCATGATTACAAGGAATCAAGTCCTGAAGGACTGATCGGTTTAGCAGTCTTGGAAAATATATTACATACATGAATGTTACATTACACTTCTTAACATACAAAACAACATAAATAATCCCCCACGAACTCCATTATTCCATTGGCTAAACCCTGCATATCAATCACAATACACTTCTTAGAATCCTGGGAAAAATAAAACACAGAAAGGGGTGAGCTCAGATGCTCAGTAAGGATAACATTTCAGCGGAAACATTCATAAATAAGAATAAACATTTAAGGCAATGTATAACAAAAAAAAAATTTAAACTTGAACGTCAGCATAATATGTCAAAAATAAAATGAAGTAATGTCATTTACTTATTCACATGGATATTCTACTAGTAGAATAATCACATGCAATATCACTAACCACTTTTATAATGATGGAATGCATAATGACAGACTATCATAACCACATAGTCAAGGCCTTATTCCAAGACTACAAATAAGATTTTGTCAAGGCCTTGTGCCGAGACACTAGTTTGTCTCATGAGACCTACCGATGCATCGCAGAGCTATTGCGGGCTCCACCCGTCACTTACTAAGCCCAATGCATTCCTCATATGAAAAGGTTTAAACATAACATACACATTCATTTTAAAACTGGCATACGAAATGTCAATAATTTACCCATAAACCATGAATGGTATAAAAATAACACATCCACAGTCAAACATTTCAAAAAAAAAACCTTCAATACCATATGAAAGATTTTTATCATAATAAATTAACTTCAAAACAAGTTTAAAATCCATTAAAGGATTTTGAAATAGATGAAAATGATTTGTAAAACTCTTTCAGAGAAATATCCATTTTTCATGAAAACATTTAGAAGTTAAACAATTTTGAAAGGAAGAAATTTCAAGAAATTTTTGAATCAAAGTTTCCCATACCACTTTGAAAATTTTGAAAGAAATTAAAATTTTAAAAACATTCATGTCCATATAAATAAATCCTTAAAAACCATTTTGAATGCATGGAAATTAATGAGAAAGATTTAGAAGAATAAATATATAACACATTTGAAATGATGTTTTAGTAAAAAAAGTCCCTTAAAAGAATCCCTTTTAAAACTCTTTCATGAAACATGGACATGTATAATAAATATGTCCCAGTAGATACTTATGTAAAAACAACCTCGGATAATAAATAGACTGTGAAATTAACCCTTACCAATTTGGTAACTTACGAAACATACACCCCATGAAAGAGGAATCATACAATGAATATGTAAATACACATCAATTAAAGTGTATTACACAAATAATACAATTATGTACAGTACATACACCACACAAAATGTAATAGTGGCAATATGGAATGAATCTCACGGGAATAAGGAGTGAGATTAAAACCCCTTACCTTGCACTTTCCTTTAGTCGAGGGTACATTTAAATTACTGTATGAAGATTGTAGTATGTTATTAAATTATAACAGAACCATATTAATATTTATGATATCATACATTATTCATTTACAACTTTTTACTACCCATTTAATAATAATTTCCATGTTAAATTAACATTTCAGGTAATAATTGATTTCTTTATCGTACGTGTTTTAACTTGTCACTCTTGATTGTATCACTTAGATCATGATTTAAATACATCCAGAATATAAAACATGATTTATATATCATATATATTTAGAATATAATTATGTATAATAGATATATAAGTGAAATGTAAAACACCGTTTATGGAGATGGTAGTCCGTACGTACGCATAAACGTTGTTTCCGTTTTCATAATGTATTGAACGGAACTAAGTGAATAAAATATACGTAAGTACAGATATATATATATATATATATATCTCCAGTAGCATTATTATTTCATATACTAAAAACATTTTAGTAATATATATTTTTATAATCGTCGATGAATGGTGAATGTGGAAATGAATCTCATCACGTCGTGGAGACGGTAATCCGTACGTATGCACGAGTGTCAATATCAATTCCTTAAAAGTGTGGAATTGGATGGTATATTAATTTTACAGAGACATTATCGTGTTATTTTAATTATTTATATACATAATACTCATCATTAGATCCATCCAAATAACATAGTGTTGAATAACAAATTACACCATGATGTGGAGACGGTAAGTCGTACGTACGCACGTATGGTGACAATGTCACTCATAAGATGGATAGAATAATGAATATAGTTGTGAAATATGTATAATAACATCACATTATATATAATATACTGGATTTATTATTTTATAATAGAAATAAAAAATAAAGAAGAAGTGGAATAAGAAAGGAACTTAAAAGAGGGTGGTGAAAACATTACCCCTTCTTCTGGTTCTTCCTTTTGATTTGATCAAAAGGGATCCTTAGGTTGGATTTACGATCAAACTAAGGACTCTAGGTTGAAGTTATGGAAGTTGAGAGAATATTTGGGTAGGGGTTGGCTGATCCAAAAGGCTTTGAAGGTATGAATTTCAGATAAGGGGGAGTTCCCTTTTATAAGATGGGTGAGGGGCACCTTTGGAAAAGCTAGAAATATTATTTTATAATAAATTCATATTCAGTTTATAATGGCTCCAAAGTAGATTATTTAAAGGTTAAGGTGGGTATAGGTCGAAAACCACTCAACCAACAGGTTTTAGACAGGTTTGGTTCATTATATTAACTTTATTTGTTTTATTTAACTCTTAGTTAAATAGTTTGACATTTACCATGTCTCTTTGTATTTTTATATTATATAGTCAATAAACTTACTATAAAAATCCAAGAGACCCCCCAAGTGGTCCATTAATAATACACCTATCATTATATAAGTCCTTTGGACAAATATTAGATTTTTAGGAATAGAATATCAATTAATAATATAATATTTGTTTTAAAAACTCCTTTTTGACAATTTTGACACTATTTAATAATTGATTTTTGTTAAAGTCTTAACAACATTATTAATTCGAAAAAAAATCATTTAAGCAATACTAACATGTCATATTAACCAATAATTTTTTTTATGTCATCAAAACTTTCAAATTATATTTATTTTAACATTTATCATACTAATTATTTGATTCTTTCATTAATAATGAAAATACTGCATCATTATTGTGTCATGAATAAATTTAATTATTAAATGTCTAAAAATTATAAAAAAAATACCATTATGTAGTAAATTGTTTTATATTTCCAAATAATATTTATAGTTGAAAATATAACATATATAACCCTATGTAAATTTTTTTTTTCTAAAAGATATATGCTTATGTCATTTTTGTATTTACTTTAACTTGATTAATATAAAGTGTCATTATCACTTACAAGTGGATCCATGGTGTCCCAAAATAGATCCAAATATTCTAATGGTCGGATATGTATCAACCAATAGGGTTAGTACACATTTTAGGGTAATTTATTATTTTTATAATATAAAGTTTTTACCCTTATTTACCAGATTTACCCTTTAACCATGGTAAATAAAATATTTACCGAAGTAATTATTTAAAATGTCTAAAAATAAAAGTTCTATATTTACAAAATTTTGACCTCCTTATTCTAAATATGGAATCAATTTTTATAAATTCAAAACACATAAGTGGCAGAAATTAATTTAAAATTAATTTCCATTGTTAAAACAAAAAGCGCGTTTTTAAGAGATAATAACTATCAAAAGATTGATATTTGCTTATGTCCAGTTTAAATATGAAATTTTGTCCAATTAACAACAATGGATTAAATGGTAAAAATATAATCGAATTATACTCTAAAATCACTCAAATTCATAATTTATAACTATTAATTATATCGATTAAAAAAGTTTTTTTAAATTTAAATTTAGTAATTTTCACTATTCATCAAAATATGAAAGTTATCCGAAAAGTACCAAAAAGTCACCCTAAGATAATTTCGATATTCCGAATCCAAAAATGAAGTCCATTTTGAAAGATAAAATGTATAAAATTTCAAAAATTGGGTATTACTATTCATAACAGCTATTTTTATTGGTTGTGGTGTGTGTTAGAACTCGAAGTTGTGTACAACACACGCTACTGCATTATTCAAAGAGAAGCGTACCGTGGAAGCTTGGGGTGTTACATTCTCCCCTACTTCAATAAATTGCATCCTCTAAATTTGAAATTATTTTTCAAAAATAAAAGGTTGAAAATAGAAAATACCTTTGGGAAAACCCACATCAGAAATTAGGTTAATAAAATTTTGTCTTTATAAAAGGAAAAGGGAAATGAAAGGGTCGCCAACAAATTATGATCTATATTAGGAGAACATTGGTGGTAATTAGATACATATAATTAGAGGAAAAACGTAAATATTTATAGGTAGTGATTGAGGTCATCAATCAAAAACAAGTGTAAAATTGAGGGCCTTCAATTCATCAATCTTTGATGATTTAAAATACCATCGATTCAACAAAACATATGGTATTATGATAACACATTATTGGTTTTAAGATCCCTTCACTAAAGTATAATAATTAATTTCTTCATAGAATAAGATAAGAAGAAAAATATATACATGACAAGTAGAGTCCCACCCTTTAACTAATTTCTACCACAAAATTATCTTTCACTCTAAAACATAATAGAACTTAAAAATAATATTATATATATATCCGATTCGTATAGGGTTCAAAAAAAATTAATTTATAATTCATCTAACATAATTTTTTTAAAAAATACTACATTATTCAATCCAGGACATCACGTGGGCCAGTGGTAGGTGATACACCCTTGTCGTCCTTCGGTTGCAGGTTCAAGTCTCGCGGCCTTACCGGACGCGACGGGTTGCCGCCCGACCTTTGGGTTGTCCTTTTATGGCAATACAAAAATAATCTCAAACTAGAATTATCCAAAATAATTCTATCCAAAATCACAGTCCAAAAATTATAAGAAAGGTAAACAAAATGAAGATCCTTTTTCCCGCTTAATAACATGTGAACACCTTCATCATATATTCTTTTAAAACACTGAAATATCCTGAATTACCATAAAACCTTATTGATTACATTCACGATCCCTTATTCCTTATAGAATAATGGATATACTCCTATAAAGTTTTTTTGTAAACTCCAACAATGATGGAATATACAAATCATTAATCAGTTTCAAGGTAGATAAGAATATCCAATATAATTTATCGAAATCAATCATGTATCATTCCAAAATCACTACCTCAGTATCAGAACCATATTATGGTTTATCTTTCTCTCATCATATATTTTCCAAAAATTTAACCTGCTATTGAGTCACTTTTCTTGGTTCCACACAATCTCAAGTCCTCAATGAAATAGTATTGCAGTACAATCCTTATATACTCCATAATTATTATAACCAGTATATTGTTGATACAACACTCAAATAAAATATTATCTAATAACAACATAAGAAACCTAATCATTCCTCCTCATATGTGGTAGTATCATAACATGATTATTATCCAATAGCATCATTTGGTGCATACTCTAATGATTTAGACATTGGTTTGTGTAGTGTCCCAACTCCTTGCAAATGAAGAATTGTATATTTGAAACCTTTTTCTTACCCTTGCAGTCACGTACATGGTCTCAATTTTCTCCGCACTTACAAAAAACTCTCATTCCCTTCAGGAAATTTCCAGGGTGTTTCTTCCCACAGTTATCACATATGGGAAAATTCTTCTTTTCCCTCTTCCCTTTATCCATCTTTCTCTCTTCCATAATTTTCTTCTCTTTCTTCCCTTCAAATCCATAGGAATCAGATAATTCTTTACTTATCTTATTAACACATGATACTATTTCTTCATATGTTGAGAAAACACGAGAGACTATTTCCTTTATAAATATTGTCTTAATACCATGGAAGATATGATCTTTCTTACTCTATGGATCATATGTATTGCTGGAGTTCACATTCCTTCTACTGGGCGCCATTTCTATACAATGGCATAAACTAGGTCAGTTTATGAATTGCAATGAATAATTCCAAACTTGTAAAATACCTAACATAAATTGACCGGTTTATAGATATAATCCATAATCATAAATATGTTTTCATTAAGGAATTATATACTCAAAAACCCTTCATAATTATTTGTAAATAAAATGATAATTATCCTACAAATATCCCCCGGGAGTGTCGTAACCAAGAGTGCATCAAGACCAGTTGTCGTGCAACAGTTCCCATTTTTGTCTAGCTCAAAGTAGTGTTTTCAGGTTTTACCCCTAGGTACATCTGTGTCAGAGCCGCCTCTACCTGTTCATATCCTGACGAGGATGTATTTTCTTGGAAAACTCATAAAATCTCTACATTACCAAAATTCTAGGAATTTATTCTATACTAATCCGCAAAGTCTATCTTAGGTCTATGTGATCTAATCAGAGTTTATCTAAATCTATCTTACAAGGTTATTGATAAACTTCCACTGATACCAGCTGTAACGCCCCGACCCCAGTTACCCAGAGTCGGTGCATTATTTTAATACATTGGCATGATTATAAGGAATCAGGTCCCGAAGGACCGATCTGTTTACCAGTCTTGGAAAATATATTACATACATTAATGTTACATTACACTTCATAACATACAAAACAACATAAATAATCCTTCACAAACACCATTATTCCCTTGGATTAACCCTGCATATCAATCACAATACACTTCTTGGAATACTGGGAAAAATAAAACATAGAAAGGGGTGAGCTCAGATGCTCAGTAAGGATAACATTACAACAAAAACTTTCATAAATAAGCACAAACATTTAAGGCAATGTATAACTAAAACAAAATCCTTTTAAACTTGAAATTCAACATAATATGGAAAAAATAAAATGAAGTAATGTCATTTACTTATTCACATGGATATTCTACTAGTCGAATAATCACATGCAATATCACTAACCACTTTCATAATGAGGGAATGCATAATGCCAGACTATCATAACCACATAGTCAAGGACTTGTGCCAAGACTACAAATAAGATTTTGTCAAGGCCTTATTCCAAGACACTAGTTTGTCTCATGAGACCTACCGATGCATTGAGGAGCTATAACGGGCTCCACTCATCACTTACTATGTCTAATGCCTTCCTCATATGAAAAGGTTTAAACAAAACATAAACATTTGTTTTAAAACTGGCATACGAAATGTCAATACATTACCCATAAACCATGAATGGTATAAAAATAACACATCCACAGTCAAAAATTTCAAAAAAACCTTCAATACCATATGTAATATTTGTATCATAATAAATCAACTTCAAAACATGTTTAAATTCCATTAAAGGATTTTGATATAGATGAAAATGATTTGTAAAACTCTTTGAGAGAAATATTCCTTTTTCATGAAAACATTTAAAAGTCAAACAATTTAAAAAGGAAGATATTTCAAGACATTTTTGAATCAAAGTGTCTCATAACACTTTGAAACTTTTGAAAGAAATTAATATTTTAAAAACATTCATTTCCATATAAATAAATCCTTAAAAACCATTTTGAAGACATGGACATTAATGAGAAAAATTTAGAAGAATAGATATATAAAACATTTGAAATTATGTTTTAGTAAAAAAATTCCCTTAAAATAATCCCTTTGAAAACTCTTTCATGAAACATGGACATGGATAATAAATATTTCTGAGTAGATACTTATGTAAAAACAACCTCGAATAATAAAGAGATTGTGAAATTAACCCTTACCAATTTCTTAACTTACAAAACATACACCCCATGAAAGAGGTATCATACAATGAATATGTAAATTAACATAAATTAATGTTTATTACAAAAATAATACAATTATAGGCCGTACATACACCACATAAAAGGTAATAGTGGCAATATGACATGAATCTCACGGGAATAAGGAGTGAGATGAAAACCCCTTACCTTGCACTTTCATTTAGTCAAGGGTACGTTTAGCCTCCTGTATGAAGATTGTAGTATGTTATTAAATTATAACAGAACCATATTAATATTTATGATATCATACATTATTCATTTATGACTTTTTATTACCCATTTAATAATAATTTCCATGTTAAATTAACATTTCGGGTAATAATTTCTTTCTTTATCGTACGTGTTTTTACTTGTTAATCTTGATTGTATCACTTAGATCATGATTTAAATACTTACAGAATATAAAAAATGATTTATATATCATATATATTTAGAATATAATTATGTATAATATATATATATATATATGTGAAATGGAAAACACTGTTTATGGAGACGGTAGTACGTACGTACGCATAAACGTTGTTTCCGATTTCATAACGTATTGAACAGAACTAAGTGAATAAAATATATGTAAGTACACACACACACACAGATATATATATATATATATATATATCTCTAGTATAATTATTATGTCATATTCTAAAAACATATTAGTAATATATATTTTTATAATCGTTGATGAATGGTGAATGTGGAAATGAATCTCATCGAGTCGTAGAGACGGTAATCCGTACATACGCACGAGTGACAATATCATTTCCGTAAAGGTGTTGAATTAGATGGTATATTAATTTTATAGAGACATTATCATGTTATTTTCATTATTTATATACATATTACTCATCATTATATCTATCCAAATAATATAGTGTTGAATAACAAATTACACAACGGCGTGGAGACGGTAAGCCCTACGTACGCACACATGGTGACATTATCATTCATAAGATGGATAGAATAATGAATATAGTTGTGAAATATTTATAATAACATCACAGTATATATAAGATACTGAAGTTATTATTTTATAATGGAAATAACAAATAAAGAAGAAGTGGAGGAAGAAAGGAACTTGAAAGAGGGTGGTGAAAAAATTACCTCTTCTTCGGGTTCTTCCTTTTGATTTGATCAAAAAGGCTCCATAGGTTGGATTTTGGATCAAAATAAGGCCTCTAGGTTTAATTGAGTGAAGTTGAGATAATATTTGGGTAGGGGTTGGCCAATCCAAAAAGGATTTTAAGGTATTAATTTGAGAGAAAGGGGAGTGCCATTTTATAAGAGGGGTGAGGGGCACCTTTAGAAAAGCTAGAAATATTATTTTATAATAAATTAATATTCGGTTTCTAATAGCTCCAAAGTGTATAATTTAATGGTTAAGGTGGTGATAGGTTGAAAACCACCCAACCAATAGTTTTTAGACAGGTTTGGGTCACTATATTAACTTTATCTTTTTGATTTAACTCTTAGTTAAATAGTTTGACATTTACCATGTCTCTTTGTATTTTTATATTATATAGTCAATAAACTTACTATAAACTTTAAGGAGACCCAAAAGTGGTCTATTAATAATACAAATATTATTATATAAGTCCTTTGACCAAACCATAGATTTTTAGGAATAGAATATCAATTAATAATATAATATTTGTTTTAAAAACTTTTTTATGTCAATTTTGACATTATATAATAATTGTTTTTTGTTAAAGTCTTAACAACTTTATTAATTCAAAAAAAATTAATTTGAGAAATCCTAACATTTCATATTAACCAATAAATTTTTTGTATGTCATAAAAACGTTCAAATTATATTTAGTTTAACATTTATAATACTAAGTATTTGATTCCTTCATTAATAAGGAAAATACTGCACCGTTATTGTGTCATAAATAAATTTAATTATGAAATGTCTAAAAATTATAAATAAAATACCATTACGTAGGAAATAGTTTTATCTTTCAAACTAATATTTATAGTTGAAAATATAACATATATAACCCTATGTAAAAATTGTTTTTCTAAAAGATATATTCTCATGTCATTTTTGTATTTACTTTAACTTAATTAATATAAAGTGTAATTATCACTTAAAAGTGGATCCATGGGGTCCCAAAATCGACCCAAAGATTCCCATGGTCGTAAATGTATCAACAAATAGGTTTAGAACACGTTTTAGGGTAATTTATTATTATAATAATATAATATTTTTACCCTTATTAACCGGATTTACCCTTTAACCATGGTAAATAAAATATTTACCGAAGTAATTATTCAAAATGTATAAAAATAAAAGTTACCTATTTAAAAAATTTGGACCTCCTGATTCTAAATATAAAATCCATTTTTCTAAATTCAAAACACAGAAGTGGCCAAAATTTATTTAAAATTAATTCCATTTGTTAAAATAAAAAACGTGTTTTTAAAAGATAATAACTATCAAAAGATTGTCACTTGCTTATGTCCAGTTTAATTTTGAAATTATGTCCAATGAACAAAATTGGATTAAATGGTAAAAATATAATCTAATTATACTCTAAAATCACTCAAATTCATAATTTATCATTACTAATTATTTCGAGTAAAAAAGTTGTTTTTAATTAAAATTTAGTAATTTTCACTATTCGTCAAAATTTGATAGTTATCTGAAAAGTACGAAACATTTACCCTATGCTAATTTCGATATTCTGAATCCAGAAATGAAGACCATTTTGAAAGATAAAATGTATAAAATTTCAAAAAGTGGGTATTAATTTTCATAACGGCTAGTTTGATTGGTTATGGTGTGTGTTAGAACTCGAAGTTGCGTACAACACACGCTACTGCATTATTCAAAGAGAAGTGTATCATGGAAGCTTGAGGTGTTAAAGTTATGAAGATCTTAGTGGGAGAAGATATTGATCATTTATGAACCTATTATTTATGTTTCCATGTTTCTAAAGGCACTATACCTATATGATTCTGGATTGGATTGAAATTCTATATAATGAATATTCATCTACATAAATGTAATAAATATGTATGAAAATTATATGTCATTATAGTTGGTAATAGAGTAGGGTTAAGTTAGCCTTTGGAAACTAGGATGTGTAAAATTTAGTAATAAAACTATGTATAGGTCTAAGAATAGGATAATATCATTAATGTTTTGATAATGGATAACCTAGGTCAAAACAAAGGTGGCATTGAATGAAAAAAAGTGTCATGATTTAAACATCCAATGAATGATGATTCATGATTATGTGGTTTTTCACTATGATTATCATTGCTCACAATATGAATTTTTTAGTCAATGGATAGAACTATAAGGAATGATGTGAAAAGTTAATATTATATCCAATTAAAAGACCATCCTCAAGATAAATTAAATTTCTTAGGAACTGTGATGTAATATCTTGTGACTATCCTCACAAAAATATCTCAATATATTGGTGCAAACATGGATCATGTTGATCTTATAAAATCATCAAGGAGTGATTAACATGTTATTGAATCTTTTATATTGAAATGAGCATCATCCTTTTATAGGCCTTTAGACTCCTAGGTTTCTGAGAAATGAATCAATATGATGTAAAATATATTTTATATTATTCTATTCTCAAACCATGAAAAATTATTGCTAGTTGTTTCTAATTTTGAAGGAGAAGTAGATAAATTGTGGAATCTTATTTAAAATATGAGTAAAGAGGAGGAAATTATTTCCATGGGATGGGATGATTTTAATGGAATATTATTTAGTAATTCCTTCCCTCATATTCTATTTAAAAATGGAGAAGGAATTTCTTGAGATTAATCAGAAAGATGATGAATTCATTGATACCTAAGAGGAAAATTTTACAATACATGCATTGTATACTTTAGGTTTAATCAACATCCCTACAAAAATAATTGATCGATTGTATAGTGGCTTAAAACCAAGTATTCAAAATGAATTAGAAATAAGGGACTTTTAAAGCTTTGAATAAATAATTTAATTTAAACTAAAAGTGGAAATGGAAGTTGGAAACCCTCAAGGTTATGGTTTTAAGAAAAGGAAGAAAAAGCATCAAGGAAGCTCCAGTGGTTTTACACATTGAGGGAAGAAACAATTTCAACCTCTTACTTTCCAAAAATCTGGAAAACAGAACTAAGGTGAATGTATCAAAGGAACAAGAAAATTTTTCAAGTGTGGAAGGCCTAGATATTAGGAAAAAATTGGAGAGATTTAAAGATTCAAGTCACTGAAATTAATAGAGATAGAGCTCAAAGAAACGAACCACTCACACTTCAGTGGTATAAATTCAATTATTTTGGGAACTATGTAAATAAATTCCTTAATCCAAGGGATATTAAATATAATAAGGCACAACAACCTTTGATTTCAAAGGAAAAATATAAAACATATTCAATTAAAATAGTTAACAAGAATCTTGATAGTTATGTAATACTTATACTTCACTATAGAAAATGGGATTCCATTTTCTTGTTTTTATGAATAATCTCCACAAAAAATATTATCCTTTAGTGAAGTTTGATGTGATTTTGTGCTTTTATTGGATCTCCATACCTAGATTCCATATATATTTATAAAATAAAGTTATCCGATTTTATTTTGAATCAATCTATGATTATATATCTGTGCAAGGATGAACCCACACCTAAAAAGGAAATATCTTTGGATAAGATAAGTTCTTATTTAAATAATTAAGGGTGAATTATCTTTTATAAGAATATATGATTATGAAATTTTTTAAATGATTATTAAACATTTGAGAATATATGATCTAGGTATAATCATTTCAGTATGATAATTTATGAGTAAATAAATTATTTTTATGTTGATCATGGAAAGATATGAGATCAATTTTTTTTGGGTTTTGAATATAGTCAGTAATATGATGAGGTGTCTTAACTTGTAAAATATATAAAGTTAAAAAAATTTAATTTTTTTGGGGGTAAAATAATTATTTTTCTCGTCCTGTACTAACAATTTTGGTTTTGGTAAAAATTTAAAGGCCGAATGAATAACTTATGAGTCTTATAATTAAATTAAAATTTCTTTGGGCATGAAAATTTAATCTTGAATATCTCTTTCCTGGAGTAATATACCAGGTGGAAATAGATCAGAGCACAATAGAAGCATGGAATTGTTATTTTCATATAGAAATAAATTAAGTAAGTTTATTTTTTTAGTTTTTTATCTATATTTTAAAATAATCCCTTAACTTTTGAAAATGGGACTTGAAATAAAAACCTAATCCGTTTCATTTTCTTATTTTGAAAATAAGGGTCTTTCAAACCATTATAGATTTATAGTTTTTGTATTGTTAAAATTATCATACCCATAATCTATAACACAATATATCAATCTTTTATGGTAAAGTTTTTATTCCATATATGTTCTTTAATTTCCCAAATATATTCTCCTATCTAGAAACCCTGTTATGTATTATTCCAATGACCTCTGCACATCCATTTATCTAATTTCAAGATAGAGTTTTATTAACCATTTTTACATTGTGGGTTTCAAAAAAAGGAATTTTTAATTGAAAAAGCACTTGATTTCAGTGAAAAAATTATTAGGACCTAATTAATTAATGTTCAAGAATGTGACACCGAAATATTTTAAGAAATTTTTCATTCGAATATATTTAAATTATTATATAGCTTGTGTTTCATGAAACTATAAATTTAAGAGAAAATTGTTACATTGTTTAAAATATTAATATTACCTATAATATTAATTGGAGGTTATTAATATGATTAACTACTTTATGAATTAAATAAAACATTCTATATAAACATAAATACTTGATAATTAATAACTCAATTTTTAGTAATGTAATTTCTTTTTTCAAAAATAAATCTTTGTTCATTTATGTGAGATAATATTATATTTAATTTTTGGAACATTAAGAAAAAATATTTTATAAAATTATCTTACTTTTTTAAATAATAACAACAAAATTATATTTGGGAGAATTTTCTTTATTTTTCTGAAAAGGTTTATATTTCAGTAAATAGTAAAAACTAATGATTTTTTCCAATATTATTTTTTCCTTTATTATAATGTATCATTATGATTTGAATTTCATCTCAAATTAACATAATTATTATTTAATTATATATAATCAAATTAAATTCATTTTAATTATCCTTAAACATGATTTTGGTATAAGTAAATTGTTGTGCATAAAAAAACATATTTCTAAAAACTATTTTTTGTTGGGTTTTACAAATTTATATTAAATGTAATTTCTATCACATATAGAATTTGAATCATGAAAAATGTATTACTAATTTTGAATAATGAGGTTCAAATTTTTTAAATAGGCCCCTTTTCCAAAATGAATGTAAATCGTTGTAAATGTTATCACCTCAGTAAAGGGTAAATCAAGTAAATTTGGCTTTAAAATAAGCACTACGATCATAATTGTTAATATTAATTATTATTGGATAAATTAATTTTGTCCATTATCACCTTAGTCTATAATTTTAGTTTTTTAATGGAAACGTTTCCATGAAAATGACTTATATATTTTTTAAACAATAGTAAGTTACAAAATGTCACACTCTTGGTTTTAAATATCATTTAAATGTTCATGTAGGGAAAAAAATTAGTTATGAATTATTATTAATAGTAAATTTTTTCTTAATGATATTTTATTCAATATGGTAATTTATTTATAATTTTTAGGAATTAAATAATTACCTTAAATATTTACATGAAATCCATGCAGTAATTATTCAATTTATGGAAAAATAAAATAAATGATATTAAAAATCTTACAAGTGTTAAAATTTGAGATAATTAATGAGATCCAGGAATTTTCTAGATGGAAATGACATTTTAGGGAAATTTTAAATTAATCGTTTTAGACTCTAAGTTTTTTCTTGATGTTATTAAAGTCAATGTAATGAATAGTGTCAAAATTGATAATAAATATATTTTATTAAATTATGTAAAAATAAAAAAAATATTAAATAAGGAAATGGGGACAAGTTATGGTTGAAAATTTAATCCCTTACCCATTAATGAGTCAATATTTACCTTATATGTGAAATTACAAACTTTTAAGAGTGAAAAATATGTTACAATGTTTAATCTTAAAATATGTCAACTAAGGGGTTAAACCAAATGAAAATTCTTATCCAAATTTTATTGTTTGATGATATTTCCACCATATACTACCCTAGGTTTGTATTCATTACCATTTTTAAGTATTTGGTGTAAGAACCTAGTTTTTATATGAGGTATGAATCCTTTTAAATTCTATCTAATTCTTTATTTTGGACAAAATACAGATACCTAATGAGTTCATGGTTGTTTTTGGGTTGTATGGGACTTATTAAAAACTTTAATCCCTAGAATGTGAAGAAAAGAACTAGGATGAGTGGTTAGTAGAAACTATGTGAGCTTGTCTTCTCAGTTTCCATAACTGAGCGAGGGCTGGACAGTGGGCCATTGGAGGTGCACAGTTTGATGAAACCATGCGGCCAGTGGTACATGCCCATATGCAAGTACATATATTTTTTAGAAGATGGGGTTTCATGGTTTTTTTAATTGTTAGTAAAATTTTGTGTATGAAAGGGTGTGAGGTCCCTCCTAAAGTAGTGGGAGGTGCACAGTTGGCACGTGGTTTGACCAACCATGCGGCCAAATTGTGAAACCCGACAGTTTTGGAGTAAAATAACCATTTTACTTAATTTATATTAAACCTTACCCGTCTCCAATTTCTCTCATTTCCTATGACATGAGCCCTTATTTTCTCTTGATGGATCTCCTAAGTACCCTCTATATATTTTGATAACAATTCATCTTCCAATCCCCGATTCAAGATATTATCATCATATTGGATTCTTCTAGGTAATATATTCATTAATCTTTCCCTGTTCATCCCTTATCTTATCCTCAAAGGAGGTATTTCAGTGTAGGAACATTTTCTCTTTTTTCAGGGCGTTTATCTGTTCTTCTGTTTTTTTATTTAGGCTAAATTAAGGGCTGATACTAGATGTGGAGAGTGATATAAAATTGTGGTTAGTGATCTATTAATAACCTCTCAAGCCTCTCTATTTTATAAACTATCATCTTTTTGTGCACATTGATTTCCATAGGAGATGATTAATAAATTTCTATTCCATGCTGGTAATCCATATGCCCGTATTTTAGATACAATTCTATATATGATCATCACATCTTTAGATGTCATAACCTCAACATCGACCACCCCAGGTAGGTTGATACCTATTTTATGCCTTTAGTGTCTTGGTATGACTATTTTTACCAACATTTGGTTAATATAGAGTTTTCTGGCATTAAAGGAATGTGTTTTAATAAAACTAATGAATTTTCAATGACTATTACTCAATTGAATCACTCTACCCTTCTAAGGTACATATTTCAAAATAATAAATGAATCTAAATAATAAACATCAAGTATATTATATTTGTCACTTGGCCCATTTAATTAAATTTAAAGGTAATTGATTGTATGTCCTAAGCTCAAAATTTCATGATTATGAAAAGTAAAGTAAGGAACCCAATAATTGAATATTTAATTAAAGTAAAAAATGTTTTCAAATCCTTGTATCCTTGTCAACTAGTATAAACGTAAATGGAATGAACCATTTAAATTTTTAAATAGAACGAGTGTTTCATGGCCTAAATTAAATAATGAATTATGTATAAGGTTCCTATTGAATATGGACCATTTAATCTTCATAGGAGTGGTTAGACTTGATCCGTCATTGGATTCTTAAGGGAATTCCTTGAGCACTATAAGGATGCCATTCATATTCAAGGAGCTAGTTAATAAGGGATATACCCACCTTAGAACATGGTAATTATCTATTAGTGACACCCAAAATGATGTTGTAAGATCCTATCACTATCTTCTAGATACTAGGATACCTTGGATACACTACTTGGATCCATATTGATGTCTTTGGACACATGGCACCATTGATTCCCTCCATTGGGCTCAGTCATGCTTAGTTCGTTTTACCATGGATGATATCCTTAGATTCAGTTAGAAATAATTAAAATGGAATGCCTTGTTAGAAGCCCATTAGATTACACTCAGACCCCCTTATATCCATACTACAAGTTATTAATTATTTGGATCTAACCATGAGGTCATGGATGCATTGGTTATTATCGTAGATGCTCTTTTACTATTTATCATCACTCTAAGATGCCTTGGTTACACCTTGGAACCTATTAAATTATCCATATCAAATATAGTGTGGTTCAAAATTATTATAAAATATAATATAATTAATTAAATTATTTCATATTGAGTAACTAGATGAGGCTGAAGCAAGAATCATGATATTTACATTATTTTATTTCCTTACTTTCATTTATACCTGTAAAATATTTCAGTTTATGTACACTGACTGGATGGTATAGACATATCTGGTGCTGGCCTACTGAGATTTATCTCACACTCTATCCAGGATGTCGATGGTACCCGAGATGATTATATTTATGCGGTTGTTGATAAGTAAAAGCATCCCTCTTTTGACACCTGATCATTACTACTTGCATTAGGATGGTTCTTGGTAGTAGATGCCCAGGCCAGTGCTTGGGATGCTTGGATATTTTTTGGATTCTTTGTTAATTATTTTTTATATAATTTATTTCCTTCCTTCATGTATAACTATTTTTCAGTTTTTTAGAGATATGAAATATATCATAATCATCATTTTTTATATGACTCAGTTTCCATATTTCAATTATTATTTAGTTCTTGGATGTTATTCCTTATCTTCCTATGCTAGTTTTTTTATTCATTATTATGATTCCTCTATTTACCTTATTATTATATCCATTATTCTGCAATATGACATGAGAGAATAGTCTTCTCATGGGAACACCCTAGGTACTCACTACTAGTCAGCAGCCTACAGTGTATGATGAGGCACACTTGAAGACATATGCTCCACCGGCTCAGGCAACCCATTTAGAGGATTCTGAGTTAGGAAATCACAATGTGGTACCAGATATCCCTTTATTTTATTTTTTATTATTGTTTTGGAATATATATATGAGATAATGAAGATATTGTAACTTGGTTAGAAGTTTTTTCTGGGAGTACCTAACCCACATTCTGGGTAAATACCAAGTTTCTTAGGAACATGAAATTGCGATTTTTTTCCTATTACAGTTGATGAACATTCACCATTGGGTGATTCACATGAATTGGGATATTTTATTGGATTTATGGATATTTAAATTTTCCTAATAATACTTTGATAATTGTTAGATTCATCATTATAGGAACCTATAATTCACATTCCATTCACGTACTATGTTATATAGGCACATTTTATTGCTTTAATTTTTATGTTTCTTGTGATTACTGAATGAGACATGGTTGTATATATATATATATTACTGTGATAAATATATATTCTAAATGGTATGGTAATTGGATATTTAAAGTATTAGCATCATTCTAAATAGTGTTTTCTTGTATATTTTGATGGTGGAATCTTAAATAGTTATTTTCTACCCATGTCAGCTATGCACCTCTCATTATGGTAGCTGCTCTTTAGCTACGATTGAGTGATTGATAGTTTTAATTCATGAGGTGTATGATCCCTCGGGGATTATAATGGGTAATTCACCGAGTCTATCTATCATATATTACCCTTGACATTCTATGACTCAATTTATAATGGGATAAATATAAATTTAATAGGTTTTGATTTTAATGATATGGTGTATGGTTGCCTATTCACTAGGAATAAAGATCCATTTATTCAAAAATTTTATATGTAAATATAAAAACGAAAACTGTAAAATTAAATATTGGTTTATAAAATCAAATAGTTTGCAATAAATGAAGAGTCAATGTGTGATTGAACCTTTCACTTAATGGAACCCCTGTAAATAAAACATAATCACTTACCAATACCCTAGACTTATAAGAAAATAGTTAGGGTAGTACCTTGGGTAGTGTGACCTTGTCCTTATTTTCATATTATACTAGTGCTACTATCTACTTTTAAATATTTATATAAGTTGTGAGATTGAAATTTTTATAGATATGATACCATGAAATCCTCAAGCCATGCACCAGGATGGTGGTAACAACCTTGATCTGTAGGTTGGTACCTAAGCCACTAGTGAACCCTCTAGTAGTAACACTTGAGGCATCTTTTTTATACAGAAAATGGGAAATCATGCTCTTTTTATTTATGGTTTCATATATCTAATGAGTTCCATTTAGGTTTCTCCACGACATACACCTATAATGGATGATTCGAAACACGAGTTTCAACAGAAGCATCCTTCAAGATTCTTAGGGGATGGAAGTCCATAGGCTACTGAGTCTTACCTATAAGCCACCATATCTATATTTAATCATCTGGAGACACCACCAATGATGAGGGAAAATAATCTTGACTAAATGTTGTGTGATTCAACCATGAGATGGTGGGATGTGATTACCCATGATGGTCATCATTAGGGCATAGTATGGGATGACTTCCAAACTGTCTTTTATGAGTATTTTTTCCCTCAAATGATTATGGATGATAAAAAAATAGTGTTTCTTCATCTAGAGTAGGGTTCTATTTCTATTAAGGACTACTATGTGTGCTTTATTGAGTTACATCACATTACACTGCTTCTAACCGGCAATGAGTTTTTATGTGTCAAACATTTCTAGGATGGGATTAATTATGATATCCATACTTAGATGAATGTATTTTAAGTACCAAATTTTTTTAGATAGTGAAAACGTATCTTATCATTGAGAACAACTTAATGGATAATGATTGTTTTGGGAATATAGTTTCAGTGTTGAGGTAGGCTAATGGTTATTCTGTTAGTAGGAAGCATTCCCTTAAGGTTTATCATCAGAGTAGTTTCAACTTGAGTATATTCACTGGCAGCTCCATTATATGCAATCAGTATGGATAAAAGGGTAATATGAATACTTATTATGATTGATAAACTCTTGAGTATCATTATTGAGTTTTTATAGTTAATCTTTATTGATTATTATGGAACTTCAAATCTTCTTCAAGTGTAAGATGATCTGCACTAGCTCCACCATCAAGGGAAGGAATAATTAGGCTACATCATGTAGGGATTTGGAGTAGACCTAGCAGGATAGTACAAGGAGGAGATCATCTATGTGGTATCCATACATGAAATTATAAGTTACAGTAGAGTAGACAAGTCAATGGTAGTCTAATTATAGCATAGGTTCGTGGATCATGTCAATTTCATTCCATACAACCAATATCCAAGGATCAGAGTGCAGAACTATCCACTATACAAGGTATTATTCTAGTTGCATATACTATCATATATACCTTATTCAATATAGGTTCTTCTCAATACTTTAACTTTTCATGATCCATGGAGAGTCCCAGGATGAAAATTCAGTACATATGTGAGGTGATGACCTTGGATACCCTGTTGGGTGTTGTTGGGAAAAAATCCCTCAAGGTTACATTGCATCATTTTTGGGTTGATTGTTTTTGTTTACAAAGCATGATTCCATGGTGAATTGTCAATTTCCATATATATTGTTGACAATATATGTTGACAAAGAACCATGACAAAGGAATGGATGATCTGGAGGCTATATAAAAGAATAGATACAAGGTGGCGCTGTTTTCCAGTTTTTTCAAAATTTTTGGGGTCCAAAGTTTGGAGTTTAGTGAGCATCGTGAAATATGGATTTCCTTGAAGATCTCATCAAAATATGTAAAAGTAATGAGTTTCATGAAGATAAGCTTAATGTATTGGATTTCGCAAAGACCAGAAAAATGTTGACGGTGATGCTTCACGATTACGACGAGCTTCGCTAATGGAAGCGTTGAAGAGCGTTGTGGCGACAAAGGGCATTCTGAGTGGAGCTTCACAGTGAAGGTGTGAAGGACTAGACGGGATGCTACATGATTACAATGATCTCCACAATCAGAAAATTTTCATGGTGCTTCACGATATTAACAGAATTTCGGCGGGAACTTCGGAGCTTCGTGATTTGAGATGACGTGGCGTTGACTTCACGTGGAAGGTTCTAGGGTCAGTGAAATTTCCTATAAATTGACCTCAAACCCCTAGAGAGAATAAGAGATAGTTTTAGAAGAAAATATTTTTCTCTTGGCTCACGAAGGTGGTTCACGCAGGCAGTGTGCTTCATGAAAGAAGAGCTTCGTGGTGGCTAATCTTGCTCCATGAAAGTTGCGAGCTCTGCGTTGGCTCTGTGAGCTTCACGAAGGAAGTCGCTCTGTGATGACTTGAGCTCCACGAAAGCCTAAGATTTTCAAAGTATCGAGATTCGAGAAAATGTAGGAGATTCATGAAGGCTTGTTTGAGCTTCGTGAAATTGGGAGCCTCACGAAGTAGGGTGATTTGCGAAGGTATTTCCAAAGTGTGTTGCCCAATGATCAGAGGCAATGGGGAATTCATCTGTGGATGAAAGTTGGACTTTAACAAAGCATCTATCAACATTTGAAGATGAATGTATTAATGAAAATGAAGAGACCAAGAAGTCTATAAAGTATGAGTGGATCCTTTCCATGTTCAGTGAGTAAAGGAAGAGGAAGAAGGTTATCATTACTACTGACAGTGAGCCAAAGAGAGAGAAATTGGGAGTGACCAATGGGAAAGCAGTGAGCTAACCCTAAAAATTGTAAAGGTAGTGTTCCAGGGCATAGAAGTGATCTATCATGAACATTATTGGTAGTGATCTTTAGTAGATTTGGTATAGAGGCACATTGTCGTTGTATTCTCCTTAGACGTAGCCCAGTGAGGGTGAACCAAGTAAAAATATCTGTGCCTGCCTGCTTGCTTCCCTGTATAGCATTAAAAGAATCATCATCAGATAAATAAGAAAAGGAGTGATCATAATAAAAATACAAGTTCAAACAAAGTGACCCTTCTAATAAATAGGTCAAGATATAGTGGGGTAGGAAGAATTTAGAAAATAATTTCCACACCCTGATTTACCCCTCCCTCTCAAGGTATATAGGCCCCTATTGGTCCTAACAGGTGTACAATCTAAGGGTATGCGCAAGTTTAGGGTATTAACCCTTGAGGAAGGTAGTTATCCATTTTTGTGGGACCTCTTAATAATTGATATGATGTGAATAAATATCAATCTCAAGATTGATTTTTGGTTTCATATCATTCCTATGTGTAATGTTATTTCCATAAGGTGTTTTTCACATCACCATAGGTTAGTAATTATATTCACAAGGGTGAGAAGAATTTCTATTCCAATAGAGTTAGACCAAAGCATAATGGCCTACACTAATTGATCACCTAGATTTATTTTCTTTTCATTGAGGATCATAGAATACCTAAGGCCAAATTCACTCTGGTATTAGATCATTTTAGGGATTTTTTCCCAATAATTTATATAGATTAACTCCCAAGAGAGATGTAGATTTTATGATCAATATCATTCTAGGATCCAATCAAGTGTCCATTACTCAATACATGATGGACCCTATGGAGCTCCAGAATCTCAAGAGATAGTTGGAAGATCTTGATTCTAAAGGATTTTCAGACCTAATACTTCTTCTTGGGGTTTACCCATTATTTTCACCAAGAAGTTGGATGGGACCATTAGGCTATGTGGGGATTACTAATGGTTGAACCAAATTATGGTTATGAACCAATATCCATTTCCTCATATTGATGAACTCTTTGACCATATCTAATGGGATTGGGTATTCACGAACATAAACCTGATATTGAGTTATCATGAGATGCGAGTCAAGAATTTAGACATACCTTGTAATTATTTTCATAGTAGGTATGATTTTTATGATTATCTTCTTTATTTATTCAGTCTTACCATTTTTCCCTCCATTTTCTTGTCTTTTATGAATAGGGTTTTCCATCCATATCATGATTCCTTTTTCATTTTTGTGTGTGTGACATCATGGTGTATTATTATACTCATAGAGACCATGACATGCATCTTGAGATCATTTTAAAAACACCGATAGAGAATTATCTTTCTTCCAATATTTCTAGGTTCTGCTTTTAGATTAAAAAAGTTCACTTATTTGGTAATATTATTTCATAATATGGGGTATCTATTGACCCAGATATCTTTTGTGTTTTGGTTTTCTATGAGGATCCAATGAAAATGTTTGATATAAAAAGTTTCCTAGGGTTATAAGGATTTTCCAGGTGTTTCAGATAAGACTTTTCATTCCTTATTTCTACTCTTACTAGTCTTATAAAGAATGTTTAGAATTTACTTTGGTAAAATCCTTGAGAAAAAACCTTTTTAGGAGCTGAAATAAATGATTTTTCTGGACTAATTCTATTTCTATCACAGCCATAAAGAGGTTATTCAGTGTTCTATGATGCATCAGGTAATATAACATATTCATAGATAATTTAGGAGGATAGAATCATTTTATATAGATCTCAAAAGTTGAGGCCCCATGAAATAAATTACCTGACACACAACCTCAAGATAACAATAGTTATTCATGCCTTACGCTTGTTAATACACTATATAATGGGTGAGAAATTTTTGATGTATATCGACCACAGTATCCTCAAATATATCTTCTCATAGTTTCAGTTGAATCTCAAACTTCCAATATGGTTCACATATCTTCATTACATCAATTTTGATCATTCCTATATGCCTGGAAAGTGGAAATGTTGTAGCGGATGTGCTAAGTCATAAAACTTTGTCTCATGCCTTATAGAAATACAGTGATGAATGGAAATTGATGTCCCCCTTTTTTGAGATAAATCTACAGTTTATTGAGAGTCAGGAGGAGTATTTCATTACAGACATTATGGTTACCTCTTCAGTCCTTGATAGGTTGAAGGGAAGTTAGTTTTTAGATACTGAAAGATTGGTTCTCTTGGAGAGTATTTTTTGTGAGGATCCACCTCCAGATTAGTCTATAGATAGAGATGATATCCTATGTATAAATGGGTGTATCCAGGTTCCTAAATATATGAGAGTGTATCTGTTGTGTTAATCCCACTATTATTAGTGGTAATTTCATTCAGGAGTCTCCATGAGGTATTAAGATATAGGAATCCAGTATTGGTGGCCTAGATGAAACATTAGATAACATGTTTTATCACCTAGTGTTCTACCTGTCAACAGGTGAAGGTGGAGAAATAATGGCCATTAGACTTTTTTTCAGAAGCTTCAACTCTCTTAATAGAAATTGGAAGATTTTTTCATAGACATTGTAGTCATCATATTGAGGTCTCCTCGAGGTAGTGACACAACTTCTGTATTCATAGAACGATTGACCAAAGAATCCCACTTCCTTCCAGTATGAGGCACTTTCCCAGATGATGAGTTTTAGAATATTGTTTGTCCATGAGATCATACAGCTACATGGGGTGCCTCATACTATAATTTCATATTGGGATTCTCATTTTACATTAAGTTTATAGAAGGGATTATAGATATCTATGGGTGCACAAGTGCTTTTGAGCACAACATTTCACCCTCAGATCAATGTTTAGTTAGAATAAATGATATAAATTTTATAGGACATGCTATGAGCATGAATCCATGATTTCCATAGTTCATGGGAGAATCATATATCTCTTTTTGAGTTTTTAAAAAATAATTGATATCATGAAAAGCTTCAGATGGATCATTTTGAGGCCTTTTATGGTTGTCTATGTAATTCTGCCCTTTTCTAGTTAAAGGCAAGAGATGCATCACTACTAGTTCCTTATCTCATTCAGGAGACTTGAGAGATGGTTCAACTGATTATGAAGCGTATTTCTACTACTCAATCTAGATAGAAATCTTATGTCAATCACTTTTAATGACCTCTAGTGTTCAAGTTCAGGGATCATATTTTTCTGTGGGTATCATTGGGGCTTGGTCATAATCATATAATAAGTCAAGGGAAGTTGTTGGCTAATTATGTTGGTCCTTTTTAGATATTAAAAGGAGTCTTCCTAGTAGCCTATGGGGTTTTATTACCCTTGAGGTATCATTCCTTGAATGATGTCTTCCACATTTCACAGCTTTACCATTATCATGTCGACTCCCCTTATACTTTTGATCATGAGGAGGTTGAGTTATATGTTGATGCTTCATTTTAGAAGTATCCTATACAAATCATTGATCAGAGAAACAATCCTCTCCATGGCAAGTCTATCACTTTAGTATGGGTTCTATGGAATAACTCTCATGTATATGATTATAATTGGGAGTGGTAGGCTAATGTATGTGCTCGGTGGATGGATTTTTTATCCGATATCAATTTTCAGCAATGGAAGGTGAAATTGGGGATGAGTTCCTTGAAGGGGGGAAGAGTGTAAGAAACCATTTTTTCTATGAAGTATGGATAATTTTAAATTGGATGTAATTATTTATTTTGAACATAATATGGATACCAATTGAGTTCATGGTTGTTTCAAGGGTGTCTGAGGGTTGCTCAAAGCTCAAAACCCCGACCAGAGGAGAAAAGAAATTGGTAGCATGGTTAGTTGAAACCATGCGATCTAGTACACAAAATTTCACTAACCATGAAAGGGATAGACAATGGCCCTTACATGTCGCACATTTTTATGAAATCGTGTTTCCAGGGGTGCACACACATGTAAGAGTACCTGTAGTTTTGAGTATAGGGGTTTTAACATTTTTCAAATTGTTTGTTAATATGTGCACTTGAAACCATGCATGGTCCATCCTTAAGATATTGGAGGCACATGAGTTGTCCAACCATGAAGCCAAACCTTACAACCCTATAATTTTGAGGTAAAATGATCATTTTACCCCAAAGTTCTACCAAACCATACCCCTATCATATATCTCTCATTTCTAGCACTATGAGGCCTTTTTTTATCCTATTAGAGCTCCAATGTAATATCTTAATATATTTTGATCCAGATTCATCATCTAGACTCCAATTCAAGATCTCATAATCACATTGGATTCCTCTAAGTAATATGTTCATTCAAATTCCTATGTTCATGCTTTCAACTCCCTTTAAAAGAGTTATTTTGGTGTAGGCTCATATGCCATACTTTTATGGTAATATTATCTTCTCCCATTTTCTTCCAATCCAGGCCAAACTAAGAGCTGATACCAGATGAGGATAGTGTTATAGGCACAAGGTAGGTGGTTTATTACACATTCCTCAAGCCCTATTATTTTATAAATAGTTTTCGTTGTGTGAACAACGATTTCATTAGGCGATGCTTAATAAATTCATATTACATGCTTGTAATAATTATTCTAGTATTCTAGAGACCCTTCTATATATGACCATCAAATAATTGTAGGTTATAACATCAATAATGACCACCCCAAGTGAGGTGTTTCCCCTTTTATATATTTGGTGTCTTGTTATGAATATTTTCACCACTGATCGAGTGATTTGGACTTGGCCTTATTAAAGGTAAGTTTTTTTACCAAATGAATGAATTGTTAATGGCTATTAAATTATAGTATCACTTGACCCTTATATAGTAAGTGTTTTATTATAATAAATGAAAATCAATTGCAAATGGAAAGTATATTATATGTATCACTTATATGAGTTAAATTTAATTGAATGGTAATTGGTTTCATCTCATAATCCCAAATTTAAATTGTTATTAAAGGTAAAATAATGAACCCAATAATTGACTATATAATTAAAGTAAGAAATGTTTTTTATGTCCTTCTAACCATTTCACTTGGTATGAAATAAAATTGAATGAACCTTCTGAATTATTAAATGGGATTAGTATTAGATAACCTAATATAAATATTGAATTATTTATAAGAGGACTATTATATGTGGAGAATTTATTATTAATAGGAGTGTTTAGACTTGAACCGGCCTTGGATTCCTAAGGGAATTCCATGAGCACTTATAGAATACCATTCCAATTCATGGATCTCGTTTCCAAGGGAGATACCCAACATGGAACATGGTCCTTTTCAACAAGTGGATTCCCTAAAATACTTTGTAGCGTACTCTCACAATCTTCAGGATATTATGATACATTTGATACACTCCTTGGATGCAGATTGATGTCTTCAGACACATGGTGCCATAGATTCACCCCATTGGGCCACATCATGCTTATTCTGTTTTACCCTGGAAAGATCCTTAGACTTTGTTAGAACTAATTACCATGGAATTCCTTCAGAGATGCCCCATTATATTACACTAATACCCCCTTATATCCAAGATACAATTTATTATAGATTTATCTTGATCCCTATGGTTATGGATTCCTTGGTTTTTACCTTGGATCATATTTTACTATTTATCATCACCAGTAGATGCCTTGGTTTCACTTTGGATCCTTGTATATTATCTGTATCATGCACAATGTGGTTTCCACTTATTATAAACTTAAACATAATTAATTAAATGATTACATGTTCAAATAGTATCTACTGATCAAGAAAGTATCAGGATATTTACTTTACTATATTGCCTCACTTTTATTTACACTGGGAATCTGTTTTAATTTATATACACTGACTGGATTGTATCGATGTCATTGGTTATGAACTAATAAGTATTATCTAGAACCATATCTAGGACATCGATGATACCCTGTAAGATTACATGTATTCATATTTTGATAAAGGGAATCATCTCACTTTGGAAACCTGATCATGATTGCTTTTATTAGAATAGATCTTGGAAGCAGATGATGGGCTAGTGTTCAAGATGCTTGGATAGTTTTTCTCTTCTTTTTTTTCTTTTTTATAGCGTGTATTGCGTGCTTCTTGGTATACCTATTTTCTAGTTGTGTAGAGACATGGAATGTATCATCATCATTTTTTATATGATTCAATTTCTATATTTTTATTATTATATAGTGATTTGGTGTTATTCCTTATCTTCCACTTGTAGTTTTCTTACTCATTATTATACTTCTATTTTACCTTATTATTATATCTGTTGTGGTCCACTCTAACATGAGAGCATAGTCTCCCCACAGACACACAATAGGACCTCACGGCTAGTCAGTAGTCGCTGGCCTACATGGAGGCATGCTTGAGTCTAGGTTTTCCATAGTATTGGGTCACTATTTTAGTGGATTCTATATTGGGACATCACATTTGGTTTTATCATAATTTTATAATATTTTATTTTTTTAGTAAATTCTAAAAGTTCCCCTCACCTCAATTATAAAAGATACCTATCCCCTCACTACATTACACCACGTTGATCCTTCTAGATAAACCATCCCCAAAACAGTTATCTTTTAAATTTCCCTATAGACATTATATAGTGTTCCCTTCCCAAAACACCAACCCTAGACTCCTTTATAGGAGATCTAAAATAGTATTTTCAAAGAAGAGGTAATTTCTCTAATCGATAACTTTATTTTTTTACTCTTATTTAACTCTTCTAAATAAATGATATTTATCATAAAATAATAAATTTATTATCCCCAATATTATGAAATTTTATTACGATTAAAAAAAACATTATAAACCCTCTTTATCATCAAATATGAAGTGAAATCATCTCTTGTGTGTGTGTGTACAACTTAACATCTTGACATAGTGATAAAATTCATTTATCAACACCAAATTTTATTAATTTGAATTATAATGGTTTTAATGTTTATATATGAAATTATAACATAATTATACCTCTATAATGATAATATATTTTCTACCTTTTTATCATCTAATATTTTGGTAAATGATAGTGTCACTCGTGCATGCATATAATCTACTATCTCCATGATGGAATGCGACTCATTTTGAATTTATATTTCACATGGATGGTAATAAGAAAATATTTTATGAATATATATGATATATATGATATAATAAAAAACATTTAATATTAAATTATTATTTACCTTTCTTTCATTCTATCATTCGAAAAAGGGAAACAACATGCACGCGTACGTACACCCAACCATGTCCATGAACAATGGAATTAATTTTTATATCTCAAATTTTTAAGAATTATTATTATTATTTATATAATTAATATATATTATCTTTAACCATGATTAAAATTCTATAAATGATGGGTCCTTAATCAAATGATATGGATCAGGACTACCGAACCGAAACATGCTTGGAAAACGAAGCATTTATCACACAAAATAGTGATTTTAATAACAATTTATTAATAAAAAGATAAGTTGTTATAAATAAATAATTCATGGTATAATATATATATATATATTCATAATAAATACATAATTATTATACAAGAGGTTTTCATGTGAACGGGGAAAGGCGATACTTGAGGTAAGGATTTCTCATCTCACTTTTACTTCTGTGATACATATTACATAATCACCACATATTTCTTTTGTGGGGTGTATATATTGTCACTTTGATATATTATATCAATAATCACATTTTCTTCATGTTATTTAAATTTTAATTTTACTCAATTTCATTGATGGGAATTATGTTTCAAAAGAAACCCATATGGTAAGGGTTTATTTGAAAATATCACCATTATTCTGAGTTATCTATATTTAAGTCCATGTATGTGAATATTTCCCTTCCATTTAAATGTTTTATAAAAAAATAAAAATTGTTTTTAATATTCTTCTTAAATTGTTTATAGTCATTTTTTCCTTTGTTTTACGTTATAATAATCATTTTTAAAGTATTATTTTTATTATTTCAAAACATGGTAATTTGTAACTTTTCTAACAAAAATATGAATGAAATGTTTTTTAAACTTATATGATATTATAATATTTTCTCACCATTATGAAACATTTATAATTTTAAGAGTTATTGAAATGTTTAAATGTTTATATCCAAATAATAAGTTACCATTTATAAGTGTTCATATTTTTAATAATAGAACTAATTGTACAATACAAAAGTTATTTACCTCAATAATTATTACAAGTGATCTTTAAAAATAATTTTTCTATCTAAGATGAAATCATTTTATGATACATACCCCTTCAAGTAAAATTTTTTCAAAATTTTATTCATGGAACTATATTTCATCTCAATAAGTTTATGTGTGGACCTAGATTTCATGTCCCTAAGTTTATATGTAGACATGGCTCTCATGTGAATATTTTTATGTGGGGATCTAGATTTCATGTCTATAAGATGATGCATGGAATTTGTTTCAGGTCCATAATTTTATGTGAGTGCTGGATTTCATGTCCCTAACTTAAACACTAAAATTATTTCTATTTATGAATTTTTAAAAATTTATAAGTTTAGGTGTATGTCATAACTCCATGTATTATGTCAATGTTATGATCTCATGGATTATGTTATTTGATTATTTTTGGATTCATGTCTTATGAGATTCAAATATTTATAACATAACTTGAGATTATGATATATGATATGAAGTGTGTAGATTAGAAATGTTAAAATCATGTTATCAAATCCTTTTTCTCATGTTATAATTATTTTATTATTGATATATCCCTTATTTACCATTACACATCATCTTATCTCACCATTTCTTAAGTATACTTTCTCTAATTAATGAAGATTTTTTTTGAAATGATGTGTCTAACAGGGGGTCTAGTTATGAATAACTTAGTGGGAGATGATATAAATCATTTGTGAACCAAATATTTTGTGTCCTTGTTTCCAAATTCATTATAACTATTTTATTATAGTGTGGATCAAAATGTTATATAATGAATGTCTATCTACTTAGATGTAATAAATATACATAAAAATTCTAGGTTGATATAAATAATATAGGGGCTAGTGACTGAAATTGAGTGCAGTGACCCCAACCCTAGTATAATGAAGCCAATGTCGAATTTATTTCATTTTCATAAGATAAAATGAATTTCATAAAAAAGGACTGAATAGTTTAGTAGAATGGGTTAAATAGATACATAAATGATTACCATATTACATTTGAAAACATAAATTACAATATTTTTCAAGAATATAAATATTCCCTATAAGATATCCTTGAATATCATTCTTAGTACACTTCATGGAATCCTTGTAAAATGGAAAAAAATAAGGGTGATCTCAAATGCTCAGTAAGGTTTAAGTACAATAGAGGATATCATGAATCAATAAAGAATAATCAATATGGAATGATAAATAACTGAACAGACATTCCATTTAATCAATAACTTGGATATCATAATTAGATAAGAAACAATTAATATGAAATAGTAAATAACTGAATACAAATTTCATTTAAATAACATGACTATCATGAAAAGACAAATAATAATCATTATAGAAAGGTAATTAACTAGAAAAAATATCCACATAATCAATAACTGATAATGAAATTCATCCAAAGATAATATCATACTTAAAATATCATGGATAATAATAATTGAATCCTCAACGAAGGAAATTCTTAATTATTGGATTCCATGATCTTAGACTTTATGATACCTCTACCATCAAGACCATTAACAAGATAGTTTAAAACTAAAGGTAGAAACCCATTTTTTGTAAGATTACAAATTTAACTCATGAGACTAAATATGTATTTATGGGATATATAAATTCAAGTCTCACCCTTCACTACATGTAAAAATAATTATTAATATACTAAATAATAAATTTAATTCATAAAGAATGTTCCTTACCAGTAAAAGCTATATTGAAGAAAAAAATAAGAATTATCAATATTTCTCCAGTCAATCAAATAACATTAAAAATAAAACACCGTATGTATAAATGAGATATGGTTTAAGTAATATGAATATACATGATAAATAATATTGATATTGAGGGAAATTTAATGTCTAATGATCATAGGAAAGTAAATAATTCAAAGAAAATTTAATGACAAAAATATTAATCAAGGGAAGTGAATTTCAACACTATCCTTGTTCAAAATAATAATAAAACATCATGAGGAAGAATAATTTTGGTATTCATAAAATATATCCCAAGTGGGGTATATGTAAAATAAATGTTTTTTATCATTAAATAATAGTAATACCTAATAATATCTTTAACAACTCTCATGAAGAACATATATGTTTAACATTGAAAAAAATTAAAACTAAAATTTCACTACACTTTTTGATATTAATTTTCATTCAAAAAAATCTTTGAAATTTATAAAATAATTTTTAAAAAATTTAGTGATCATGAATTCATGTTATTATAAACATTCCCATTATGATAAATAAAACAGTCCTTTTAAATTTTCTGTAAAATCTTAATGAGGATTATTTTGAAAACGACATAAAGATTCCATAAAAAATTAAAAAGTCATAATGGGTGAATTTTTTTTATTATGTCAATTTTAAAAGTTAAAAAATTTATTTTTTTTAGAAAACATTATTTTGGATGAAAACAGATTTTCAACTGAAGAGAGAAAAAAAAACATATTTTCTTAAAAATATTTTCTCAACAATCTTAATTTATGTAGAGTGGAAAATGGTAATATTACATGAAAATTTTATGAATTTCTAGATTATAAGAAAATTAAATGGGCTTCTTATAAAATAATCAATCAATTTATTTCAATGGAAACTCAAGTATAAATAATCCTGAATAAGATGAGATTGTGAAATAAACCCTTACAAATATCATAACGTTGAAGTGATAATTATCCAATGAACATATTATGTGTGTCAAATGAAAATAAACATAAATTAATTTGATATAAATAATGATATATTTAAAATTAAATTCATATATAATCATAGAATATTAAAGACAATTAATAAGTAATATAACAAAATGAAAATAAATTGAATAATGAAATTCTTTACCACTAGGTAATTTTCAAGTCAAATCCCCATGAATGAATTATTTAAAATTAAATTATAAAATACTTTTATTTTTTAATGAATCATGGTTTTAAATGTCAAAGGTAATTTATATACACTATATAAAATAAATTAGGTTCATAAGATTACAATATTCATCAATGAAGGGAAAATTATAAGAAGTCCCTTACCTTATGATTCCTTTTGGTTGAACATGATTTAAACTCATTAATAGTAGTTTTAAATAGTTAATTAACTTATAATTGATCCATGTTAATACTTAAAATATCATATATGATCCTTTTATAACATATCATCACCCATTTGTTAACAATCGTTCATTATTTTCATTGTTTTGGGGGTTAATTCGCTTATTCCCTCATGCATGTTTTGTCACGAAAGATCCAATTCTTGTGAATATTATATGGTTACATATTATGATAAATAATAATCATGAAATAATTATAATATTTATATATAAATTATAATTTTAATACCAATCATGGAATATGGTTTTGAGAAATGAATTACATTACGATAATGGTGACTATAGGTCTTATGTATGCATGGGTCACATTTCTATTTTTCAATGATCATTATGGAATGTAGATAGGTGATATTATAAATAATGACACTGATATAATAAATACCAAATTTTTTCTTTAAATATACTTATATATATCATCCATGTGGTGTGGTGATGAAAAGTGATTCACATTGCTTCAGGAAGGTGATAGTCCACATGTACATGAACGATGTTATCATATTTAAGTAAGGAAAAAGATAAAAAAATGGTATTCTATTTTTAGAATGATTAATATTTTAGGAATATATAATTATTTCATTTCTAGAAAATATATTTATTAAACTTATCCTTATTACCTTTTATGTAAAGTGTTAGTGAAAAAAAACAAATCACATCGCTTCATGAGGCAGTAGTCTATTGTACACAGGAGCGACATTATCGTAACCCCTACGGGATGGAAATAAAAAAAATAACTATATGATATAATAAATAAAAAGATAAAATTATATTATAAACAATATATATATATTTATATATATATTATCCATCATTATATCCAACCATGAGTGGTGGTAATGTAAAAATGAATGACATTGGTTCGTGAGGTGGCAGCCTCTCATGCACATGAATGATGATTTCATAACCCATTTTATGTATGTGAGGATTGTTTTATGTCATGAAAATTACATAACAAATATATTTATATTTAATATACTATGGTTATTATGTAATCATGTTTTAATAATAATTTATGGGGGTAAATAAAGAAATAAAATAAAATAGTTACTGAAAGAATGTTACCTCTTCTTCTGGTAACCTCCTTAGGTTTTCCCCAAAAACCTTACTAGGATAAATTTTTTTTAAAAATAAGGATTTTAGGATTTGGGTATGGAATTTGGGATGTTATTTGGTTATGTATTGGCAGAACCAAAAGGTATTTAAAGTGTGAATAAGAGAGAAGAGGGGGTGGACTTTTATTAGAGAGGTGAGTCGCACACTTGTAATTTTTGAAAAGAAAATGGTGAAACCACATTTTACACATGAATAAAGGGTCCAAATTAAATTATTATCTCTAAATATGAATTATAGGGTATAACATTTCCCATAAAATATAATTTATTTCAAGTGCTAGCTCATTTTCACCCTTATCTTCTTAGTTTAACCCCTGATAAACCCATTTGTACCTTAACTGTTGAAAATAATTTTTACTATTTTCACAATTCATTTTAGTCAAAACATAATTTGACCATATTAGATTATATTTATTATAATTATTTAATATATGGAATATATTTTTAAAAATTCTTTTAACATAAGTGGAAAATTTTAATTTAAAATTAAACCAAAAGATATGGCTAAAAATCGGGTTTTCAAAGAGAAAATGTTTTATAGATTTCAATGTTTTAATAAAAAATTCAATATTAAAATGATTTAAATGAAATAAAATGTATTAATACATATTTAATTTAAATAATTTTACTTTACAACCTATTAAAATTTTAATTTAACTAAATAAATAATTTAAATGGAATGACAGTTTTTAATTAAAATGCAGTATCTTTCACTATTCATAAAAAATGAAGTATTTCATAAAAATACCAAAAATTAAACCTGAGATAATTATGATATTATGATTTTAGAAAAATAATTTCATTTTATCAAATAAATTTTCTAATAGTTTCAAAAATTAATTTTATATTATGTATGCAAAGATTGAATGAACGACCTTTTTGAAAAATAATTAGTTTTTCATAAAAAAAATTCTTTTTATTTTTAATGATTCTTATTTTATCTCTTATAAATAGATAAACATAATTTTAATTATTTATTTAGTATTATTAATATCATCCAATTTAACAGTTAGTTTATACTGGTATACTATATTATTGTTCATTTCGACTCGGGGTTGCATGTTCCGCGATCTATCAAAGAAATTAAATTTATAGAAATATATTTTGAAAATTGTTTAAGCTTGGAGTTATGGGTACCTTGTGATATAAAAAAATTTATTAATATAAAATACTATTGTGTAATATTCTCCATGCCTTAAATAAATTCCATCCTTAAAATTTAAACATGATCTCAGTAATCAAGGGTTTGACATTGGGAAATACAATTGTTGAAAAACCCACATCATAAATGGGTTAATAAAATATCCTCTTAATAAGAGAGGAAGGGAAATATAAAAGTCATATGGAATAACACTTAAGTAGGATTCTAATTATGATAATATTTGTGTAATTTGATGATATTTACATGAAAGAAAAGTGTAAATAATTGTGGAGAGTGATAGTGGATATTGATTATAATAAAGTGAGTGATCGATGGACAGTTAAGGACCTAAAAAAACAAATCTGTGATGATTTAAAATACTATCTGATTAATCATAAATGAAGGAAATATGATTAATTTTTTTTCAATATCCCTTTTCCTAATTTTGAGGAATTCTATTATTATCTAATAATTTGATGAATATAATTATGTTAAATGTTTCTATTTAATAAGAACAATTTCACACATTGGTTGTGCTTCAATCAATTTAAAATTCTTCTCTTACTCTATGAAATAAATATCCAAAAATGAATTTTTTATATGTGAAGCACTAAATTTTATATTTAATGGATCGTATGATCCATAAAATAGTGGAAATTCTTTCCATATGTCTCTAACTATTTTTTAAAATCTATATGGTTAACACAAGTTATCTAATATAATACCGAAATCAATAAGCCTAAAAAGTATCACCACTATATCATCATTAATATTTATTTTTCAAATCATTTAACTAAATACAATGAAAAATTTACTTGGACGTCATGTAGGACTGTGGTAGCTTCTAAACCCTTATCACCCTTCAGTTGTAGGATCAATCCCCACGTCCTTCTTGGACACAATATTGTACCCAATATGTGGGGTTTCCTTTTTATAAAACCATATTAATATATTTCTGATGAAATTATGAAAAGTTCAATAACCCTTAGTTACCTCAATTTCAAATATAATATAAACCCTAAATGATAGAACTACCTTTAAAATTATTACAAAAATTAAGGGAATTATTTAAAAGATAACTTTTTTTACTATAACATTTACTAAGCGAATTGGTTGTATTCCCATAAATGTCTTTCCAAAATATCCTTAATCATGTTATATTCCTTCTATACAAATTTTCAAAAGGTTTTTTTAATAAATTTAACTTATGATCAACCTTAAACTCATAAACCCATCATGGAATACATAACTATTAATTTAATGAATACATATATTCTTTTTAAATTTAATAAATTTTTTTAACTATTTCATGATTCTTATACCCAAAATACCATTGGTAATAATACTTCTAAACTTTTATTCTTGATTCCTAAAAAAAAAATTCTTTGAACTTTTTATCTAAACTTAGGCCCTTACCTAGTCTATGGTTTAATAATTAGAATATTTAATTGACAAGAATAATGGATAGGTTCACCATATTTAAGAAAATGAACTATAAATGGATCCATATGATGAGATTTATTTCCTACCATCATACACTTCATTTTTTATTGGAAATTAATTTTTGTGTGCCCTTATTTTAAAAATATAATAAATTTTCCCATTCCTTTGAGAGACCTCATTTTCTATGTAAGACACATTAGTTTTATCCTAGGACCTTCATTATCATCATCTATTCAAATCATTCATAATAGTTTGTAAAGAAAATCTGTATTATCCTAAAAATATCTTTTGGGAATATCAAAATAGGTGTGTAGTAAGGATTGTTGTCATGAAACAGGTGATGATTGGGTAATGAACAGTGCATCATTTTGGGAGTCATTACCCCTAAGTACAACTGTTCTAAAACCATGTCTACTAGCAGTTTCCATAAATGGATTTTTTGTTACGGAAAAACACATAATATCTTACTTACTAAAACATTAATATGTTCTTATGTACTTATCCTTATATTTTATCATTGGATTATGTTCCCTAATCTAAGTATTTATAAATCTTGTTAGAAAGTTTTACACTAGAATTACTCTGATACCAAATGCATTGACCCCAACCCTAGTTTTCTTGTAACATCCTAGCCCGACTGACCACTAAACTGGTAGTTGGATTGGTTTCGTCATGGAATCAAGCACACCCTATCATATACTGAAGTCTTCCAACAAGAATTTATGGTCTATTGATGGTAAGGTGGGGAAAATATACCCCCTATATCATAGTATCATAGATATTTATCAGTAGATAAATAATTGATAAATGTGGAAGTATTAATAAATGAAAGAAAAAGAATATAAGAATAATATAATATCTGAATAAAAATGGAAAATAAAAATTTAAAAGAATTCATTTATGAAAAATGATGATATAATTTAAATAATTATGAATTACAATATAAATGTAATGTAATAAAAGAAAAATGCCCCATGACTAGATCCACAACCATTCGAGTGCCAGCTCAGTCCTATGCTCCTTAATCCAAGGTACAAGATAAACAACACAAGCAATAAACCCAAGTCCTAAAAATATAAGGTCTACTAGGGTAACCTGGTGAAATGGTGCTCTGAGTAGGGTGTGAGATAATAATATTAGTAGGCCAGCACCAATGGTTTCTATCCCAATAAATTCCTTGATATGTAATGTAAATAAGTGAGTAGGTAAAAGAAGAAAAATAAAAAAGCAGTGCTGAATAAATAAAAAACAACCCACTCTTGTTTCTAAGGGAAAACTAGAGTCTATTATTACTTCGGTTCCCTGTCATGTATCTATGTCTATGGGAAGCTCCTACTGCACTAGGATAGATCACCCAAATCGGTGGCATACTCTCTGTCTGAGGATAAATCACTTAGAATATACCACAAACATACAACCTCTTCCCTTAGGCTAACCAAAATATCACCCTCATGAATAACTAGAGTCTCACGCTCAGGCATCATGTGATTGTGAATATTTCCCTCATACACCCAACATAAGAATATATTATTCCCTCATGCATTTAGTACCAGTGCGCTTAGCCATCAGGAAACATAGAAACATGCACCATGCCCTCTGGTAATAATCATATACTCTGCCATCATGCATCAAGTACCTGAGCACCTTTACCTCAGGTGGAACAAAATATCATTCATCAATCCCTCAGGCTTCCAAAAATAAACATGAGTCATATTAAGACAAACTGAACATGACATCAACATCAAACCCTTAGGTATCAATCACATTGATATCACATAAACACAAATTATAAGAAAGCATAATCACATGTCTAGTATGAAACATACAATATTTATCATCATAAGACACAAAGATCAATTTATAAAAAATTTCTTCTATCAAACCAAATCATTTCAATAAGGTTCTCAATTATTATCATAATTATATCAAAACTGCTTAATTAATCATTAATCTCTAAATTCACTAATATATCAATTAACCAAAAATATAAAAGGTGATTGTTCCATAAGAAATGTCACAAATTTATTATAATTCCAATTAAAAACTATAAGACAACAATCAATTAAATTATCTAATTTATTATAGGAATTGATAGTCAAATAGACTAGGTTTCCATTAAATCCAAGGATGACACACCTATCTAGAAGTTTCAGGTCTTAGTCTCCTTGCCTATGAACCCAAAGGGATTTAATATTGGTTTAAAAATAAAATATTATATTTTAACCGGGATTATCCAATTTATCTATTCATTCATGTGGCATACAGTGTGATAGCATATATCACAATTATTATAAATAATTATATTATATAAAAAAGGATTTAGTTTAGACCACCCAAATCAATTCCTTTCAATGAATGAGACTTCCTTGAAACATGTCATTGTATATATTCCAGTCATATCTTTGAAAAAATTACATAAATTATTCTCATTTAATTATAATAAGAGGCGTGGTCGTACCTTCCTAATAAGTCACATTTAAATTAATTCATTTAAAACATTAAGGAAAATAGGCAATCTTGAACATGTTAATCAAGTTATGGCATGAAATTTAAACATTTAAAGAAGTAATTTCTTCATGTAAATCCATTTAATTACAAAATTTAAAAAAATCATAAAGAAATGCCAACACCATAAGTCAAAGCATGAATGACTACTCATTACCTTTTTTCTTAGAAGACAACACACCTCCATCGAGGGGTTTAATTATAAAAACATGACATTGTTTATCAAACAAATCATTTATATTATTTAATCATTTAATTAAATTTATCAAAGGAAGAACTTTAGAATAAACTTCCAATTAAGAGAATAAAAAGGAAACAAGATTCATTTAGCAGGAAAGTAATGCATTTTTAAATTTAAAAGGGGTAAATGATAGGGATCCTACCTCAAGGAATGATAAGCAATCCAAAAACTTATCACTTGACATTTTTATTAGTGACCAATTGAAAATAATCTTTCCCACCTCTGATCAAATCCCACTTCTCATATATAGTAAGGAATACTATCACTTGTGCACATATTCACATGGACATTAATATGTTCAAGTGGATCATGATATACATGCTCAAATATTCCCATATCCGTTAACACTCACACAAATATTCATTTTTCATATTATACAAAAGAACACCTATCACCATATATGAAGTTCCTAATCAGGATCTAAGTATCACTAAGAAGGGGAGGGGGTGAATTAGTGATATCTTTTTATTTTTATGTTTTCTTATTTCTGAAACAACCTTCACCTCCAGTTAAAGAGTTTATTATCTACTTAACACACACAACCACAAGAACACTAGATTTACAAGGTTCACTACTCAGCAAGAGTAGCTATGTCCTTGGTATGGTACAGAAATAATTTAGTACCACACAATCCTCTAGAAAACAATCCTTTTATGTGGAATACAATGAGTATGATATACCCCTACACTCGTGTAGCACTTGGAAAACAATCTGAAAGTGTGTGTGCACCCTCTTATCACAAATAAAGAATTATAGTATTTCAGTTCTTCTTTTCAATTGAACAAGTGTATTCTTTGAAGTACAAATCTTCACTTTCTTACCCAGAAGCTGATAAGAAATCTCTTATGCACAACTGAATGCGTGCAAAAGCCCCCAAATATTTAACACACCTTTTTAAGTGTCTTGCGTGAAACTTTTATGCCACACATGCAAGATTCAATTTTTCTTGTGAAATGCCTCTTGCATGAAACTTTCTTCTTACGTGCAACTCCCTTCTTGCATGAAACTTTTCCTTCTTACGGGAAAGTTAATTTCTTCCACGTACTCTCATTTTCTTAATATTTTTCCACACCTTAGATCTTGGGATTTCTATACATGTCGAGCAATAAAATGTGAAGGGGTAACCTCTTATTTATAGACCTTGTCAACCCGTATGCACAAAACCCCAATGTGTCGTGCAAGATCTTGACGTGTCGCGCAAAACCCCGATTGATGTCGCCTTTGGCACAAAAGTTTCTTTCGCCCAAACCTCATATTTCGCGCACTTTTGAAATCTTTCACGCACTTCCATCGTTTTCCATTTTCTGAAGTTTGGACCGTGAATTATGCATGGCGTGAAAACCCCATTTTACGTCACCTTTGGCATGCAAGTTTCTTTCGCGCCAACATCATATTTCGTTCACTTTTGAAATCTTTTGTGTGATTCCTTCATTTTTCTTTTTCTAAAGTTTGGATCGCGAATTATGTCAGGCATGAAAAACCCTGTTTTACATCACATTTAGAGTGCATGTTTCTTTTGCATAAAACTTTTATTTCGCACCAATTATTCAATATTTCGCGTAACCTCCTTTTTCATGCCAATTCTCTAAACTTTTGTGCAACCTCCTCTTTCGTGCCAATTCTCTAATCTTTCATGCAACCTCCAGATTTTTCGTTCCTTTGTCATTGTTCTCTTCACTGCATCCCATAACCATTCTTCATCTTTCATCATGAAATCCACTATCGTGATATGTATCCTATGATCTAACAGCTTTAGCATCGTTATTTTTTCAATGTAAAGTACTGAAACTTCACAATCTTCCATCAACATCATTCTTTCCAATAAAAACATCAGATGACTGGAATAAAATTTACACCCCTTTTCTTTATAAGTCTTGAATCACATGTTCTCCAAACATATGATATTTGTGAAATATAAACTAGAAAATAATTGTATGATTTAATGTCCTTTACAAAGTGAGTTGATATATCTTCGTTGACAACAAAAGATAACACTCTGTAACAGAAAAATCTTCTTAATTCATTCTCCATCCAACTTGGTCCCACCAATATATATATATTCACTACTATGGGTGAATATACATATAAAAAAATAATACACACATATATTTTCTTACCAGTGAATATGTGGTAAGTCACCTTTGACTCTGGAGACTAAAAACCATCAATACAATTCCAACACAATTAAAGAAAAACACAAGAGACTTAGAAACTATAAAATATAAAAACAAATTGATCAATAACAATAACATACAAAAATCCTTCCAAAATCGATGATAGGTGGACCAAAATACTCAACACCACTTCACCTTTCATAGTGGATACCGGAATACTGATGAAGGAGTACCGGGAGATGCACAACATGCTCTAACAATGGAAGAAAAATGAAAATCCTGATTAACCCAACCCCTAGGGTTTGAAAAAGCTATGTAGGGTTATGGGGAGAGGAAAAATCTTCCAATTATGGGGGAGAAATGAACCATAGGCCTTACCGCAAAGAGACGATGGAGAAACCTAGAGAAAATGTGGTGCAACAACATTGAATGGGAGCTCAGTGGAGGGAGGGGTGTGCACTATGGAGGAGAGTAGGAGGGGGCTCATGTGCGGCCAAGGATAGGCCATGGGGGGTCTTGCGTGATGTTGGTAAGGAGGGAACCCCCTTTGGGTTTCTTAAAACACAAACCTAATATAAATTATTATTATTGTTATCATTATAAAAACATTTAATTATATGTTTTCATTTTTTTTCTATTTAATCTCATTTAATACTTATAGACTAGGAAAAAAAGTTTGGGTAAACTGTGTGTAGCTCATGTGGGGAGTAATGATCCTATGAAACAAACAACATAGTTTTCTTCTGAAGGATTCATGATTTTAGACTAACAATGTGCCCCATCCATCTTCTGACGACTCAAGGTTTTGGATCCAAATTATCCTTAAACATGAAGAAACACCTATGTCACCCCTCAGGTCTTGAACTACATATAAAAAACACAGTGAAGTGATGAAAATATCAAAATTCCACTACAAATCTAGGTTTTTAAAATGGCCCTTCCAGTAAATGAATAAAATTAAAATTCCTTTGGATTTTCATATGGTTAAAAACACAAGTCGTTACACCTTCCCACCTTAGAACATCACTTCCCTTAAAATCCTTAAGGAATAAAAAAATCACCCAACCTACAAGGTTCATGAATCCTCATTCAAATGGTCATGTTGCATTTTCTAACACCCAACGTACCTTTCAAAACCTATCGAATACACTGCACTTAAGCTGTCAAATCCATAGTCAATGCTCATTGTCAAACCAAAACACTGAGATGGAACTTACCTGATCCTATGTAGATAGATACACAATCACATCATCGTCTCATTAACTATTTCTCCAAAGTTACTTTCCACTTTAGGATTTAACATCATATGGGGCCAATTCCAAGACATGACATCTCCACCATCTTAATTTCATTACAAAGAACATCACTATGGGTTTTAATGATGTTCTTGGTGTGATTTCTTTATCTTGTTGTATCCAATTACATCTGAGGTAATAATAGAGACTATTCTGAAAGAAATAGTGGAATTATGATTGACCTAACCAAAATTGGCCGCATACACTTTCCATGAAATACATGGTTGACCTCTAAACCACATCCTCCTTCACCAAGGTTTGTCTTTAAACTAGTTCCTCGACATCCATGAACACTAAAAAAGAAGAAAAATAAGTTAAGCCACATTAGGATGAACATTCTCAAACTCCCTTGGCATAAATGGCCAGATAATTTCCAACTGAACAATGATGCCTCCTCCCAGGGCTCCTTTCATTTACAACAAAAAATGATCAACAATTTCCATACCCATCTTCTAGGGAAGTTCCTTGAAAAAATAGAACCCTTATAATTTAAACCATCATGCCTAATCATGAACAAGGGTTTAGTCCATATCCATTCAACTGGAATCATTTCCCTTCTTAAACAATAGCTTTGATCCTGATCAACATGTATGGGGTAAACTCAGATTAATTTATCTAGTGTCTAAAGAACTATCCCATGGTAGTATACACTCATTGTTTATAATAATAACATTGGTACAAGCCAAAACATCAACATTAAAACACAAACTAAGCCCAGAAAGACATATTCTAGGAAGTCATATTAGAAGAAATGGCTTATATTTAAGAGTCTGTCCATGAAATTCCTACAATGGAATTTAGGTACCCCTCAAGAATAACCAAGCCAAAATAAGAACAACCTATATAGTATGAAACACTGATAAAGAATCAACCAACAAACCCAATAGATTATAAAGATTTAGCATGGCTTAATACTGATGTTGTATTAGTGCATTAATGATAACGCCAAAATAGGGGACATGCCCATCGATAAGGTGAACACACTCAGAAAATTTTCACATTTTCCAGTCAATCAAACCCAATTATTAGAAATATGAATAATCAAACTACAACTATTCACTTCTTAAGAGAGAACCACGACTTCACCTTCCAAGGAATTCTCACAACCGATCGCAATTCTTTTTCCACTCGAGGCATTACGTGATTGCTCTCACTTAACCATCAAAGTCCAACGATGAAAAATTTTGTTTTTAGAGGTTCATACACATCCAACCATTTCAAAATATTGCTACTAATAAAACACCAACATGATTCAAACTACCAACCTCAATGGAATTATAGCAGAAACCAACTATTTACCATTGGTCCTCTTTGGTATGTTCTTTCTACTTGAAAATACATGTTTACTATAACTGAAGAAACGCTCCCCACCATTGGAGTTTCCTAGTCATCAAAAGAAGATAGGCAGACTAGCCACTTACAAGCAGTCTACGACAAATTCACCTTAAATTCAATATAATTAATTTCGAATAAAAACCAAAGAAAATCAACTAGAGTTTTAAAACACCCAAGTCCCTTGAAATTCATCCTGAGAATTAGGAGAGACATGAATTCTTTCACTCATATGCCACTCTATGAAGGAGATGACTTAAGAATGTACTGAACATCACAAGGCTCTATGATTTTACCAAACTCAACTAGTTTTTTTCATCATTTAACAGTTAATTTTCATCATGTATATGAATGCATATTACCTTGATGTTTTAGAAGAAAAAGGAAAATCTTGGATACTACCCATAGGCTATCTACTCTATGAATTCAAGTATATTATGAATAATATAGGATATTTATCCCCAAGTTGTATTTAACCATACAAAAATTAACATGGATGAAGACACACTAAGTCATCCATCACTAAATAATAAGATAGGGACAAGTGACTTGAGAAATGGCCTACCATGACCTAGTCATGTATAACCTACTGAAAATGAGCATTACCTGATGCTCACACCCATAAAAAAGTAAATGAAAACATGAACACCCATCCAAAAAAGGGTTACATTTAGAACTTAATAGTACTACAAGGGAAACAACACCCAAAAAACACCATGCATCAGAAAAATCACTGTATTTGGCATAGGATTCACTACAAAAAAATTGGGCGATTAGAGTGGGTTATAAACCCTTCAAAACACTTTTCCGATGATTACCAAAAATCACTAATAAAGTGCCCGCCTAATTCGATTAGAGGAATTTCTAGAAAAACACTGGTAAAATGGTTTTACATTTAGTTTTGGTAAGATTAATGGGGGTTTTAAACCCCTATAATATCGCCCAAAATTCACCCAAAATAGGCCGATTAGAGGCATTTTTTGACCACCCGTAATTTAGGGATTCAATTATAGTGGGTCATAACTACCTCTAGTTGAGGTCCAAAATTCAAATTTAGGGGTGGATATATAACCACCCATAAAATAGCATCTTATATTATTTTAGGGGAAACCCCATGAGCCCACTCGACACCCCCCCTAAGCCCCACCCGACACCCCATGACGCTAAGACACAACCCCTAACACCTAGAAATGCCCTGACACACACCCACTCATTCCCCAAACAACACCCCCTAACACCGCGACACCCCCCATGACCTACATGGAACCCCCTGATGCCACCACAAACACCCCCCAGATGCCCCAACACATACCCCCAACACCTCGCTGATGCCCATGACACGCCCCCATGACACCCCACAGTGAAATGGTTCTTTGTTTAGTGGAGGTTAGATTAGAGGGGATTTTATCCCCCTCTAATCTCCCCAAAAATTCACCCAAAATAGGGCAATTAGAGGTGGTTATAACCACACCTAATTTAGGTATTCAATTTGAGGTGGTCATAACCACCTCTAATATAGGTCCTAAATTAAAATTTAGGGGCGATTATATAACTGACCATAATATAGGTCTAATATTTTTTAGGGGAATCCCCATGAGCCCACCCAACACCCACCCACCCCACCCCACGCCTCACCCAACACCCCCCTGACGCCGTGAAACACTAGACCTGATGCCGTGACCCCCCGCCCCCCACCCCCCCCCCCCCACACCACACACACACACACATCACACCTAACACCCCCATCACACCGCGACACAAACCCCTTGGACGCTGTAATGACCGAAACATTTATTAATGGAAATTCCTTTTGATCCAATCAAATGTCTTCTTATGTAAAATTGTTATATATAATATGAACCTCCTTGGTTTTATGTTTTTGTATTTAAAAATACCATTAATAATTATTACCATTGCTAATATAGTCATTGAGTAGAGATCACATGATTAGTATAAATATAGGGCTTTAAAAAATCCAATTTACTCATACAAAGGAATCGATGGCCTCATCATGTAGAATTTCTCTATAAAAATCCCATTTGTCAGATCTTATAAAGGATGTGGTGTCACTAATATTCTCTCTTGACCAATCCCATGCTGAGCTTCAACATGTTATTCTCTAACAGAACTGCTTACGGGGGAAGTGGAAGTTGATAGAGATTACCACCCGAGCGATGTTATCTGAGCCACCCCAAGAGTTTTGCACCATTGGACACCTTACCCTTAGGTATTATGGAGGCTATTTAAGGGGTTATGTAACAAGACCCTAGCACTATAATTATATAAATTATTTTTTATAAACAATATACATTCATTTTATCACAGCTACTTTGTAAATAGTTTTTAAATAAAAAATAATATTATTAGTTAATATTCAATTAAGTAATATATTTTGATGAATTAATGTATTTTTGAATTAAATAATATTTTAATAGAATATTTATTATAAATTAATTTTTATTAAATATAATTAATCATATATCTTTTACAAATACAATTGTAATTTCTATTAAGGCTTGAAATCTATTACAGTCAAAACCCCTGAATTTTTGATAAATGGCGGTTTTTATTTTAAAGGTAAAAATTAATATATTTATAAAATTATTAAGATAAAATTAATATTATTTTTTGAATCAGGATGTCTAAATTATCCAATGGTGAATATTTCATAATTTTCTTAGACTATGGAATTTTTGGTTAAAATTAAACACTGTTTAAATATAAAATGTGTTTTATGATATCATAATGACCCAATAGTGATGTAATAAAATAATATAAATGATATTTTCTAGCAATATATTATTTATATTTACTATAATGTGATTTTATATTTTTTTGATTAATTTTATGGTGCCTTAGTGGACCCTCCAAGACTTATAAAACATTTTAACTTTTAAAATGATATACTTGAGAGTGTGACTCACCTCCACATAATCACATATAATATTTTAAGAATTTAGGAAATTTTACATATAAAATATTGTTTTTCGCTCTCCTTTGGAAAAAAATATGGGGAAAAACCATGGTATGGTTTGTTTTTTTGATTAGTTTAATGTGTGGTGTCCAAAACCTAAATAAAAAATAATTCCTTCTCATTTCCGACCCAATCTCCAACTTCCTCTTCACTCATAGCCTTTGGAGCTCGACCAATCACTTACCTAATATATCTATAATCCTCACAAGGTGCCTCAATATCCCAATAAGTCTCTCTCAAGCCTCTCCAAAACCTTTGGGATCACACTTCCAAGTAAAGTATTTCATCCTTTCTCATTTTTGTCCAAATTTCAGTATGTTGTTATGACCTTTTATTTTTAATTAAAAATGTTTCGGTATGATTTCACACCTACCCCATACTTCCATATTTATGTTTTAATGGTTATATATCCCTTAATATCTCATTAATTCCCCCCATTTACACTTGATACCATGCTGAAATTGAACCACGATTTTCCAAGCCAAATTCATTGTGTAGTGAATACCATGCCCATTTATCTATCAAGGGTATTCCCATTTATGCACATTTACTTATACATTATAGAGATTAATGTATTAATTAAACATTAATTTTTCATGGAATAAATTATTATGTTTAATGAATCCATGTTATATGATCCATGTAGTACACTTATGAATGAAATGAAATGATTAAGAAGGGTGCACCATGATAGCACTCCAATGCATTGGGTAAAGAATAGTATCATGATATTTAAAGTGGAATGAGAGTTTAATCATAAAAATTATAGTTCAAAGAGGGTTTACTAATTCTCCATGTGCAATGAGACTTGGATCATGCTAATATCATGTTAAATGATGTTTCCAAATTTCCATGTTATGATAATAATTCTATATCATGCCTTTATGTTCATGTTTCTCTTGCACTCCATTGATATGCCTATTTCCTAAAATTTCCTCTATTCTTTATGATATTCCATTTTTAATCCCTTACTGGTCATTATAGCTCACCCTTTTCACAAGTATGTCCTCGGATTATCCCATGCAATGCTAAGAATAAAGGAATTTAGTGGTCATGTAAAAGATGTTTTCAATAAAGATGTTGTGTTTTATGTTCTAAGTTTTTACGTAATGTTACTAATTTCCTAAGACACTAGATATATTGATAAGTAGAGTTGAATTAAGTGAAGTTTTATGTAATAAATCATGTTTAAGTGTGTAATAAAATCACATTATTTTAATGGAAAAACATATATTGGAAGAACATCCCTTTTATAGTATTTTATTACATCAAATTTATGTAATAAATCATGTTTAATTGTGTAATAAGGAGCAGGGTTATTATAGTTGGTACCAAAGGATTGGTTTAGTTATTTTTGGTATTAGGATTAGAAAACCCTAGTGAAAACCTTAGGGATAAGACTAAGTATAATAAAAACATACCTAAATTATAGAGAGTATTGAGTAAGTGGTTTATCAAGAATATACATCCGTTTCTGGATACGAGTAGGTAGAGGTGACTCAGGAATAGATGTATCTAGGAGTAAAACCCAAAAACACCACTTTAAGCTAGACTCAAATGGGAACTGTTGCATGACAACAGGCCTTGATGCACTCTTGTTTACAATAGACTTTGGGGATATTCTTTGGTAAATTAATAAGATTAGTATGTACCATTATTAATGGAATAAAAAAATACCCCTAAGAATATATGTTTAGAGGTAGATCATGGATAACATATATTGAAGCCTATAAATTCATAAGTTAATGAAATAAAAGTAATTTATAAGTCACCTTTTTTTGTCTTTGGATTACCCATTATGTGTTACCCCTAACATTACTTTTATTCTAGCCAATGTCCAGTAATAAGAGGATTCATGATAATAACTGATGCAAAGATCAATGTGATGAAAGTTCTAATGAGATGCCCAATCTTATGGGAGCAGAAATCGAAAACATTGTTACAATACACTCTTAATTGACTCAAGTTTTGAATAGAAGAATGGGTCAAGAGGAACGTTCATAAAAAGTCGCAATCAAGAGCTTCATGAGACAAAGGCCTCCTACTTTTAATGAATCATATGATCCCTCAATCGCCGAAGAATGGATCAAATCCATAGATAATATCTTCTCTATACATAAATGTTATGAACTAGAGAAGTTTATTCTAGCTAATTATTGTATGGAGGTTGAAGCTGACCTATAGTGGACATTGATCAAAAATACAAATCATGAGGAGGATATCAAGGCATTGGAATGGAAGGATTTCTAAAAGATGTTTTCGATAAATATTTTTCATGCACCCTCCGACGTAAGATGGAAAGGGACTTCCTTGACCTCAAGAAAAATGATGATGAATCCATCAGAGAGTATAAGGAAAAAATCACATAGATTTCATGATATGCCTTCGGATTATTTGTTACCCTCAAATTCAAGGTTGACAGCTTTTTTGGTGGGCTAAAAACAAGCCTACGAAAAGCCCTAGTGATCTGTGACTTTGAGAGCTATGAGGAAATTTTCTGATGTTCCCTCAAAGTAGAAATGGAGATCAGAGAATATCAAGGGTATCATAGGGATAATAAAGGTTAGGTGGACTTAAATTCTTGCAGTCTGATGGACAAATCCAATGGTGCAAATAAAATCCATCACCCCACTTTCCAAAGGTGCGGAAACAAGTAGCCTGTAAATTGCTTGAAGGGCACTTGGAAATGCATTAGGTGTGGAAGAGAAGGGAACATGGATATTAACTATCAACAAGAGAAACCAATGGCTATGATAGTGGATATTAATGATCCGTTCTACCCTCAACACATTGTTAATTTCTTCAACTGCAAATAACTAGGGGACTTTACAAACCTGCACTCTAAGACAAGGGTTTTCAGAGGCAACCAACAACCTCCAAGGCAACAAGAGAGAGCCTTTTCCTTCACTACCATTGAAGTGAACCCTGAAAATGAAGTGGTGATAGGTACTCTAGTTATTCATTCAATAATAGCGAACATACTCTTTGATTCTAGTTCTATGCATTCTTTTATATCCCTAAATATTAGTCGAACAATCCCAATTCCACCAAAAATCATGGAAGTAAAGATGTCTGTGAGAATGGAAAATGGGGAAATCATTGCAAACCATGAATATAACTCCTCCCATGTCATAATTTGTGGATTTAACATCCCGATGAACCTCATCATACTTCCTCTGGTGGAATTTGATTCAATTCTTGGCATGAATTGGATTTCCTTATATAGATCCAACATAAATTGCTGTGAGAGGGAAATGACTCTCTTTATAGAGAATCAACCCCTGATTCTATACAAGTTCAAGGAGGAGGATGAATCTTCCTTAGTACCATCATCTCAAGTGTGGATATTACTTACCTATGAGTAGGCATATCTTTCTTAGATTATTGAGTCTAAGGAAGCAACCATCCTTGAAGACATGCCTATTGTGATGGAATTATCTTAATCATTTCTCGATTAATTTATTGGTCTACCTCCTAGAAGGGATGTTTAATTATCAATTGATATTATACCTGGGGAATTTCCAATATCTAGGACTCCATATATAATGGTTGTTATGGAGCTTAAGAAGATGAATAAAAAACTACTAGAGAATCTAGATAAAGGGTTTATATGCCCAAGTGCTTCACCATGGGGTTCTCCAGTCCTCTTCTTCAAGAAGAAGGATGGGTCAATGTGACTTTGAATTAATTATCGTGAGATCAAAAAAATCATGATAATGAAAAATTATCCTCTACCATGAATTGATGAATTCTTTGATCAGTTATGTGGAGCACAATACGTCTCAAAGGTGTATTTGCAGTTAGGATATTACCAAGTAATGGGTAAAGAAAGAGGATATCCCCAAAACTGCTTTTTGTACAGGATAAGGGCACTATGAATTCATAGTTATGACTTTAGGACTCAATAATTCTCCAAAAATATTCATGGACTTGATGAAAATAGTTTTTAGATATTACCTCGACAGATTTATGATATTCTTTATAGATGATATTCTAATATAATCAAAAACCAAGGAGGAGCATGAGGAGAATCTTAGAACTGTACTAGAGACCTTGCGAAATGATAAGCTCTATGAAATGTACAACAAGTGTGAGTTCTAGTTGATGGCGGTATCATTTTTGGGTCATATCATCACAAGAAATGGGATATATGTGGATCCAACCAAGACAGTTGCAATTGAGGAATGGAAGAGGCCAATATCGGTAACGAATATCCGTATCTTCCTGGGTTAATTGGATATTATCGCTGATTTGTGAGAAATTTCTCAAGATTGTCCAACCCTCTTACCAAGATAACATGGAAGGTAGTCAAGGTTTCTTAGAGCTATGAATGAGAATAGAGTTTCAAGGAGTTGAAAAGGAGTCTTATCACTATGCCCGGGCTCACATTACCCACAAGTGGATGAATTTTTGTGGTATTTAGTGATACTTCGAAGAAGGGAATGGGTTGTGTGTTGATGAAAAATGAAAAATTCATTGCCAATGCTTCAAGAAAATTGAATGGTCATGAGAAAAACTGTCCCACAACTGATATGGAGTTAGCTAAAGTAATATTTGCTTTGAAAATTTGGCGACATTACCTCTTTGGGGAGAAGTGTGAAATATACATGGGTCAAAAAATCATCAAGTATATATTTACACAGAAAGAGTTAAACATGCACCAATAAATATGGCTTGATCATATCAAACACTATGATTACTCAATCCATTACCACCCTATGATAGTGAACAAGCTGGAGGATGCTTTAAGAAGAAAGGACCCAACAATTCTATCATTGATGAGAATTTAAAAGGATCCAATATTCTTAGATTTTATGAAGATAGACATGGAAATCACAAATAAGGGAAAATCGTCATTCCTTTCACTAAATATTGATCAATTGGATCTTTTGGAAATATTAAAGGATGCTCAAAAGGATGATGTGGGAATTTAGAAGAAAGTAGAGACTACCAGAAAAGGGAAATCCTCAGAGTTCAATGTTAATGAAGAAGGAATTGTGAGATTTGGGAAAAGACTATGTGTTCCATCAAATATGGATTTAAAGAATGAACTTTTGTATGATGCACATAGTTAAAATTTACCCATCTACCTAGGAAACACAAATATGTGTCAAGATACCTAGATCATTATTAGTGGGATAACATGAAGATGAAGATCATTGAATATACATCAAAGTGCCTAGTATGTCAGCAAGTGAACGTTGAGAGGCAGAATTCTATGGGGATGAGGAAACCATTACCCATACCATCATGAAAATGGAAGAACATCACTATGAACTTTTTCATTGGACTTATGAAGTCATATAAAGGAAACAATGCTATCTGGGTTTTTGTTTATTGTCTTACAAAGAAGGGACACTTCATTGCAATTCGTGAGGATTTATCATTGGATCAATTGGCACAGATATATATCAGGGAAGTGGAAAGGCTGTATGGATTTCAACTATGTATTGTATTTTATCGAGATCTATGATTCACCTCTATGTTCTGTAAGAGTCGTCCACATGCTCTGAATACCGAGCTGAACTTCAGTATGGGTTATCATCCACAAACTGATAGCTAATATGAGTGGACTATCCAAACACTTAAGGAAATGTTGAGAGCATGCTCAAGGAACTTCAAAGGAGGATGGGATCAACATCTTCCTCTAGTTGAGTTCTCTTACAACAACAGTTTACACTCAAGCATCCAAATGGATGCTTATGAACACCTTTATGGGAAGAGGTGCAGAACACCAGTATCTTGGGATGAAGTTGTGGATAGAAAACGCCTATGTCCAGAAATGGTCAAACAAATGGAGGAGAAGGATAAGACCATCCAATAACACAATAAATCTTCTTAGAGTTGAAAAAAGAGCTATGTTGATAATCATCTACGATACCTAGTGTTTTATATTAGAGACATTTTATTCCTCTGAATATCACTGTTTAAGAGATTTATAAAATTTGGGAAGATGGGAAGTCTTAGTCCAAGGTACATCAGCCCTTTTGAGATCCTTGATTGCATTGGATCATTGGTCTATCAACTATCACTCCCACCAAACCTATATCAAGTACATGATTTATTCCATGTATCACTCTTGAGGAAGTGCATACCGAACCCCTCTCATGTACTCAATCTAGAGGTGGTACAATTGGAGAATGACCTCTCATATGAAGAGAAGCCGGTGAAGATATTAGATCATAGAGAAAAAGTTATACAAAAAAATACAATGCCCTTCATCAAGGTGTTATGGTGAAACCAAAAGTATGAAGAAGTAATGTGGGAAATAGAGGAAGTGATGAAGATGAGTTACCCTAATCTTTTTTAGTGTGGGAAAAGGAAATTTCAAAGGTGAAATTTCTGAATGGAAAAAGATTGTAATGAACCAAATTTTTTTAATGAAAATTCATGTAGTACCCCAAGTTTGAGGTATGTGGCATTTTTTAGGATTTTTTATGCGTTTAAAGTGCATGGGATGATTTGGGAAGAGGTTGAGAGAGTTTGGAATGGTTTTGGATGATTTTGGAGGCTTTTAAAGTGGTGCACGGTTTAAGCACGGTTAGTGGAAACCATGCGGATTCTCTAGGAAATAGTGAAAGGGAGATAGTAGGCTTCGCTCAGCCTGCACACGGTTTTCCAAACTATGTGAGTAAACCGTTCAGACCCTTTCTCTCAAGGCAGTATCTTTCGCATGATTAGCACACGATTTTCCAAACCATGTGGGCTAACCATGCTTCCACTTAAAATAGGTTTTTAAAACCCGAGCTCACTCGGGATTGACTCATTCCTCTCCAAATCCTCTCCCACTCGAGCCTTACTCAAGATTCTCGGTTCTCAAAGGTTGTAGGGGCTCTTCCACTCATTTTGAAAGTGATTTGAAGGGGTTTTGTGGTGGTTTGAAGGCAGTTCTTCTCGGGTAAGTCTTATCTCATGGTTGTTTGTGGTTTTCTCTAGATCTACATCTCCCTATCTCTCGTTTTTCTAGATCTACACCCATTTTGTATAGATCTAGGGTTGTGGTTGCCTTGAATGTTAATTTTAAGGCTTGTGTATTTTAGGGAAGGGGATCTAGAGAGGTTTTGGTGTTGCATTCGCTGGTTTTGAGGTGTGGTTGCTTATGGGTCGATTTCTTGGAAACCCTAAAGGCAGGTGGCTTCACTCTTGGCTCCTCTTATTAGAATTGATTGGCTTAGTTTAAAATTGGTTTATTTGAATGGAATTGATTGTGAAAATCATGGAATAAATCTTCTTTAGTGATGATTTATGGTTTTGATGGAATTGTGAAATCTTTGTGAATTACTGTGTGAAGTGATTCGGTTTTTTTGAATTTAAAATGTCGATTTTAAATTATGGATTTGCTGGACTGGGAAATGGTTTGATGAAATGTGGGTTTTCAATATAAAGGGGTGTTTTATTGAAATTGTTTGAATTGTGTGAACACACTTGGTTTTGATGGAAATTGTTTTAAATAAATGGTATTTTATTGAAAGGATGGTTTTGGCATGATTGTTGTGAATGTGTGGTGTGTGTTCATGTTGCATATATGAGGCTTGGTTGAAATTGGACCTTGTGCTCGGTGCCAAATGTTTAATGTCACATGGGACTTTTAAGTACGTGGCTTGGTTGAAATGTGACCTTGTGCTCGGTGCCAAAGGTGTAATGGAACATGAGAAACAATTACCTTATGACAACTTGATAGATCGACGAGAAACCATTCATGAGTATGGAACTGTCATAACAAAGCATGCATGGCTAATTTCACAGGTTTGTGAAATGGTTGGGTTTCTAAAAAGGGATATTGAGAAATGGTTTGAAATCTTGTTTGTTTATTTTTCTGGAAAAAATAACTTTTTGGAAATTGGTTTCGAATGTACTTGGATGTTTTTGGATATGATTGGTTGTAGAATCTAGTTTATATCTTGTTATAAACTATTTTGAGAAATTGTTTTATATAAACTGTTTTATATAAATGTTGGATAACTCTTCTATCCTAGTGGAAAGAGTAGGGAAGTCATTGAGGAAAACCTACTGAGTTTTATACTCACCCCTGCTTTGGCACATTGGTGCTTTTGTAGATGTTGTATTCCGGGACACAGGTAAAGGTAAAGAATCTTATTGCTAGTGGATCGTGGTGATTCTTCGGAGATGTTGTGGAGTTTGGATCTTGTGGAGAATGGAGTTTTGATGTCTTTTGAGAGTCTTGGGTGGTTTTTCCACTATGTAATTTGATGTTTGGTTTAGTCTTTCGTTGTTGTGTAATTTGATGTGGTTTTTTATAAATGAAGTTGTTTATTGGTCTTCATTTGTTCATGAATCAAATAGTGAATGTTTGGTTATGGTTGGTTTATGGGTTTAATTATTAAAGGGTAAATCGTCACCCAACTTATATCTGAAACCCTTTGGAATTTATTTCCAGCCTTTGGCGTCTTGTGGATGTTGCTTATGGCCTAGTAATGACTCATTGAGCTCTCAAGCCAATGAGAATTGGCAGGTCATTACAAATGGTATCAGCTTGTTCTGTCCTTGCCTAACTAGTGGTCATAAATTTTCTTGGTCTTGGAGTTGAAATTCATTCTTGTCTATTCCTTGGGTCGAAATCTTATACAGGAGTAGGATTGTAAAAACTTGAAATGTATAGCAAAAAAGGACGTAGCTAACCCATTTATGCTGAACTTCAAGTTACCAGGGTTTTGGGTACATAAGTGTTTTGGATACACTTCTAGAATGTTTTAAATCCCATTTTCATGGGTTTAGCTAATGAGAGAAGCATGAAATGCATTTTATAGGAATGAATTCACACTAGGATTGCATATCTCATTGTGAGGAATGATTGAGGATTTTGTGCAAGGTGCCAATTTTTGAAAAATGCAGAAATTGTTTTCAAGTGAAAGACTTTGAAAATAGGGTATTTGGCGTATTTTGAAAATGGGTTGATTTTAAAAAAGTATGTTGAATGTTTTCAAAAATGGTTGAACATGGAAAATGGTTGTTTTTGGAAAAACAATGTTGTGGTATTTGATGTGATAGAATTTGGAATTCTAAGCCAACGATTGCTAGAGAGTGAGATTGACGGAGTTTATGCCTGTTCAGAAAACGGAAAATGTGGAAAGGAGGTGGAAAGCCTCATTGAGATAGTGTTGTCTAGTGCGATTTGAAATGGGAATTCTTGATTTCTACAAAAGGGATACTCAAGGTTGGTTGTTTTTTTTATAGATACTGGGTAGGTGTCGTAGAGAAAAACCGAAATTGCCCAATGAAAACGTGGTTGCACCGAGTCCCAGGTGAATTAACAGTTAGTCCGGAGCATAGTGCAAGCTTTATAAGCTGTGGGAAGTTTGAATAGAGGGGAACAACCAAATCATGTTAATCATGTAGTTCAATTTCAAAAGCAGGATCCACCCATATTTAGGGGTGATTCGGACCCGGAAAGGGCAGAGACGTGGTTGTCCAGAATGAACAGAATTTATGAATTCTTGGGGACACCGATAGAGCTGAAAGTAAAGCTAGCAATGTGTAAGCTAGAGGATCGTTCCCTTCAGTGGTGGGAGTTGGTAGTACAAGCGGGAACAGACCGGGGTATGACATGGGATGGTCTTTGAGGAATTGTTTAATAAACAATTATACCCACATACGTTCAGAATTCAGCACACAACTGATTTCTTCAGTATGAAGCAAGAGCATATGTCGGTGACGGAGTATGAAACAAAGTTTATGAGCTTACCACGGTTTGCACCCAAGGTGGCGGGTAGCACGTCATTGAAGGAAAAGATCTTTGAAACAGGGTTAATGTTAGATACCCATTCAAAATTGCAGTGTTCTGTATCAGTGATTACACAGAGATGGTGAATAGAGCCTCGGTGGCTGAGTGGGATTTTTTAGGAGCTCCGGGTTGAGGAAGAATGGTGGTACCCATAGGGAATAGTGGGAACTATAACACTAGGTTCAAGTGAAGGAGGGATAGTTATTCCCAAGGTGGGGATATGACATATAATCCGATGGCAGGATCGGTAAATCTTTCTCTGAATCCCTAGAGCAAGCCAGGATGTTTTTAGTGTGGTTCTACGACCCACATCAAGTGGGATTGTACGGAACAACCACGATCATGTCATAATTGTAGGAAGATGGGTCATCTACAGTGTTTTTTTGGAATTCTCCAAGGTCGGGTGTGCGTGACACTCCTCAGGGATTGCAGACGTCTTATGCTTCGACAGGATGGGGACAACATCACACCCTCGTCAACAGAGTAAGGTGGGTCATGGTGATTATCGGATTACCACGATGCCTCAGCAAAGCAATAAAGAGTAGAGTGTGGCCACAAAAGCATTGTTCAGAGCCGATCAGGTTGTAGTGGATGATCATTCATGACCATCCACGATGCGAGATACTATTATTTTAAATTCTAACTTGATGCAAGTGCTATTTGATATGGGTGCCTCACACTCTTCTATTGATGCACGTATGGTTGAGTTGCTGGGTTTAAGGGTAGAAATGATGCCTTTGGTTTTGAGACTTCAGACTTCTCTAGGTCAAAGAGAGTGTCAATCCTTCTTGTGTAGAGCATTTAGTATTGTTGTGGGAGAGGTTGAGATAAACTGGAATTTCTTAGTGCTTGAGATGGATGGGTATGATGTAATCCTGGGAATGGATTGGCTGGTGTCGTTTAAGGCCCATGTCGACTGTAATGCACAGACAATGGCTTTTACGACACACGATGGCATTAGAAATATCTTTAGAGGAGAGAGGCATGAAAGGAAGGTTGCAACAAGTTTTTGGCACCAACATTGGGAACATCATCGTATTAGTTGGTGGTGTTGTTGTTGGAATCGGTAGAGGGTGTTGAACATAGTGTTCTTCAGACAGTGGTGGATCAGTTCATGGATGTTTTTTCTGAAGAATTATCTAGGTTACCTCCCATAAGAGAATTGGAGTTTACGATTGATCTCCTTCCGGGGACCAGTCCTATCTCACTTCGGTCTTACCGGATGGCACCTACTGAATTGAGGTAAATGAAAGTCTAGTTGGAATATTTAGAAAACAAAGGGTTTATCCGGCCTAGTACGTCTCTGTGGGCAACGCTGGTGTTGTCTGTGAAAAATGAGGATGATACTTTGAGGCTATGTGTTGAATATCGTAGACTTAACCAAGTTACGTTAAAGAAAAAATATCCACTTCCACGAATTGATGATTTTTTCGAATACTTGAGGGGAGCTCATTGCTTCTCCAAGATCGACCTGAGGTCGGGATATCATCAATTGTGAGTAAGGAAGGGAGATATTCCTAAAAAAACTTTCAGAGGTTGATATGACCATTATGAATATGTGGTTATGTCCTTTGGTCTAACGAATGTGCCAGCAGTGTTTAGGGCATTAATGAATCTGACATTTCAAAGATATCTAGATTCATTTGTGGTGGTGTCTGATTCTGAGTGTGTGACCATGAGGTCGACACTCAATGGTGGGGAGACCATTGAGGATTGGAAACTGAATGGAGATTCAGTTTTTTATTTCAGAATTGGATGGTTGTACCTGTTTCTTGTCAGGAGGATCTTCTCAGGGCGTATCATCATTCTAGGTGGGCTATTCACCCTGGAATTCATAAAATGTATAAATCATTGAAAGCGCAGTTCTGGTGGGTTGGTATGAAAAGAAGTGTTGCTGAGTTTGTTTCAAGATGCTTGACTTGTCAACATGTCAAGACAGAGCATCAGAGGCCAGGAGGAATGTTTCACTCTTAACCAATCCCTGTTTCGAAGTGGGAGCAGATAATGATGGATTTTGTCATAGGTCTCCCAAGAACGGTCAGAAAGCACGATGCCATTTGGGTGATATTGGATCGGCTAACGAAGTCGGCCCATTTCATTCCTATTCGTGCATCTCATACGGTGGAGGATCTGCCCAAAATCTATATCCGGGAGGTGGTAAATAGGCATGGTGTTCCAGTTTCGATTGTATTAGATAGAGATCCTAGGTTTACATCTCGTTTCTAGAAATCCTTACAGCAAGCCCTTGGAACTAAGTTGACCATGAGTACGGCGTATCACCCTCAGACAGATGGTCAATCCGAGAGGAAGATACAAACTAGGGAGGATATGTTGTGGGCTTGTATCATGGATTTTGGTGGCTCGTGGGAGGAGTACTTGTCATTGGTGGAGTTCTCGTACAATAACAGTTATCAGGCATCCATACATATGGCTCCGTTTGAAGCGTTGTTTGGGCGGCCGTGTTGTTCTCCACTTTGTTGGGTGGAAATGGGTGAGTCCTTGATGGTTGGACTGAGACTTTCCTAGGAGACTACGGAGAAGATAAAGTTGATCAGGAAGATAATGGAGACGACTTAGAGTCATCAGAAATCGTATGTGGATCATCATCAATGGCCATTGTCATTCAAGGTGAGTGATCATGTTTTCTTGAGGATCTCTCCTAGGTTGGGACATCATTGGTTTGGAAAGTAGATAAAGTTATCTCCAAGGTATATTCGACCTTTTAAGATTCTTGAGCGGGTTGGTGAGATGGATTATCAGTTGGCTTTTCCACCTAGGTTCAATGTGGTGCACAATGTGTTTCATGTGTCGCAGTTGAAAAAGTATCAGCCGGATCGTGACCATGTGATTCTATGAGATCATGTTTCGTTAGAACAGAATGCTTTACTGGTGCATGTTCCAGTGCGGGTTGTGGATAGGCAAGAGAAAGTATGTCATGGTAAAATCATCAGTTTTTGTTCGTGTTTTGTGGTAGCATGTTCAGATTCAAGAGGAGACTTGGGAGTGAGATAAAGAAATGGTCGAGCAGTGGCCCGAGCTCTTTCGGCAAAGAGAGGGTTAACTACTTTCCAAGGACAGAAAGTCCAATGGTGGGGAGAATTTAGTACTCTCAGGTTGAGGTATGTGGCCTTTTTTTATATTTTTTTATGTATTTAAAGTGCATGTGATGATTTGGGAAGAGGTTGGGAGAGTTTGTAATGGTTTTGGATGAGTTTGGAGGCTTTTAAAGGGGTGCACAGTTTGAGCACGGTTAGTGAAAACCGTGCAGATTCTCTAGGAAACCGTGCAAGGGAGACTGTAGGTTTCGCATGACCTACACACATTTTGCCAAACTGTGTGAGGAAACTGTGCGGACCCTTGATCTTGAGGCAAAAGCGTACACACGGTTAGCGCATGGTTTTCCAAACCATGTGGGCTAACCGTGCGACCACTTAAAATAGGGTTTAAAAATACGAGTTCCCTCGGGATTGCCTCATTCCTCTCCAAATCCTCTCCCACTCGAGCCTCACTTGGGATTCATGGTTCACAAAGGTTGGAGGGGATCTCCTACTTGTTTTGGAAGTGATTGAAGGGGTTTCATGGTGGTTTGAAGGCGGTTCTTCTCGGGTAAGTCTCCTCTCGTGGTTGTTTGTGGTTTTCTCTAGATCTACATCTCCCTATCTCTTGTTTTTCTAGATCTACACCCAATGTGTGTAGATCTAGGGTTGTGGTTTCCTTGGATGTTAATTTTAAGGCTTTTGGATGTTAGGGAAGGAGATCTAGAGAGGTTTCGGTGGTGCGTTCTCCAGTTTTGAGGTGCGGTTGCTTGTGGGTCGATTTCTTGGAAACCCAAAAGGTAGGTGGCTTCACTCTTGACTCCTCTTATTAAAATTGATTGTCTTAGTTTAAAATTGGGTTATTTGAATGGAATTGATTATGAAAATCATGGAATAAATCATCTTTAGTGATGATTTATGGTTTTGATGGAATTGTGAAATCTTGGTGAATTGTTGTGTGATGTGATTTGGCTTTTTTGAATTTAAAATGTTGATTTTAAATTATGGATTTGCTGGAATGGGAAATAGTTTGATGAAAGATGGGTTTTCAATAAAAAGAGGTGTTTTATTTAAATAGTTTGAATTGGGTGAACACACTTGGTTTTGATGGAAATGGTTTTCAATAAATGGTGTTTTATTGAAAGGATGGTTTTGGCATGATTGTTGTGAATGTGTGGTGTGTGTTCATGTTGCATATACGAGGCTTGGTTGAAATAGGACCTTGTGCTCAGTGCCAAACATTTAATGGAACATGGGAATTTTAAGTATGAGGCTTGATTGAAATATGACCTTGTGCTCAGTGCCAAAGGTGTAATGGAACATGGGAAACAATTACCTTGCTGCGACTTGGTAGATCGACGAGAAACTGCTCATGAGTATGGAACTGTCATAACGAAGCATGCATGGTTGATTTCACAGGTTTATGAAATGGATGGGTTTCCAAAAAGGGATATTGAGATATGGTTTGAAATCTTGTTTAGTTATTTTTCTTGACAAAAATAACTTGTTGGAAATTGGTTTCTAATGCACTTGGATGTTTTTGGATATGATTAGTTGTAGAAGCTTGTTTATATCTTGTTATAAACTATTTTGAGAAATTGTTTTATATAAACTGTTTTATATAAATGTTGTCTAATTCTTCTATCCTAGTGGTGTGAGTAGGGAAGTCATTGGGGAAAACCTTCTGAGTTTTATACTCGCCCCTACTTTGGCACGTTGGTGCTTTTTACAGATGTCATATTTCAGGACACAGGTAAAGGTAAAGAATATTATTGATAATGGCTTGTGGCGATTCTTGGGAGATGTTTTGGAGCTTGGAGCTTGTGGAGCATGGAGTTTTTGTGTCTTTTGAGAGTCTTTGGTGGTTTTTCCGCTGTGTACTTTGATGTTTGGTTTGGTCTTCCGCTGTTGTGTACTTTGATGTGGTTTTTTTATAAATAAAGTTGTTTATTGGTCTTCATTTTTTCATGCATCATATAGTGAATGTTTGGTTATGGTTGGTTTATGGGTTTGCTTCTTAAAGGGTAAATCATCCCACAACTTATATCTGAAAACCTTCGGCATTTATTGCCAGCCTTTGGTGTCTTGGGGATGTCGCTTAAGGCCAAGTAATGACTCGTTAAGCTCTCAAGCCAATGAGAATTTGCGGGTCATTACATTTCCTCTTGATCCAATTAAATTTCTTGTTATGTAAAAGGATTATATAAAATATAAACATCCTTGGTTTTATGTTTTTGGATTTCAAAATATCGTTATGAATTATTACCATTGCTATTATAGCCATTGAATAGTTATCACATGGTTAGTATAAATATAGGTCTTTAACAAATCCAATTTACTCTGACAAAGGAAGTTATGGCCTCATCCTATAGAATTTCTCCATAGGAAGGCCATTTTTCGGAGCTCAGAAAGGAGATGGAATCATTTTTCTTCTCTCTTTACCAATCCTAAACTGAGCTTCAACACGTTAAGCTCAAACAGAACCACCTACGGGAGAAGTGAAAGTTGATAGAGATTACTACTTGAGTGATGTTATCTGAACCACCCCAAGAGTCTGTCACCATTGCACACCTTAACCTTAGGTATTATGAGGGTTTTTAAGGTGTTATTTAACATGAACCTACCACTATAATTATATACATTACTTTTTATAAATAATATACATTAATTTTATCATTATAACTTTGTAAATAGTTTTTAAAGAACAAATAATATTTTAAGTTAATATTCAATTAAGAAATCTATTTGGAAAAATTAATGGATTTATGAACTAAATAATATTTTAATAAAATATTATTACTAAATTACATTTTATTAAATATAAATGATCATATAATTTTTATGAATACAATAGTAATTTTTATTAAGGCTTGAAAGCTGTTTTTGTCAAAACCTATGAATTTTCGATAAATGTAAATTTTTTATTTTAAAATAAAAAATTCATATATTTATAAAATTATTTAGATAAAATGAATATTCTTTTTGGAATCATGATGTCGAAATTATCCAATGGTGAATGTTTCATAATTTTCTGAGATAGTCGAAATTTTTGGTTAACAATTAAATACCGTTTAAATATAGAATGTGTTTTATGACATCATAATGACCCAATAGTGATATAATAAAATACATTAAATGATATTTTCTTCCAATATATATTTTATCTTTAAAATAATGTGATTTTAGATTTTTTTTGATTAATTTTATGGTGCCTTAGTGTACCCTCCATGACTTATAAAACATTTTAAATTTTAAAATGATTTCTTTGAGAGTGTGACTGACCTCCATATAAGCAAGCCTAATGTTTTAAGACGTTCGGCCATTGGAATTATAAAATATTTTTTTCCACTACCCTTTGTAAAAAACATGGGCAAAAACCATGGTATGATTTATGGTTTTGATTAGTTTAATGTGTGGTGTCCAAAACCTAAATAATAAAGTATTCCCTCTCTTTTCCAATATAAACCGACCCAAGCTCTAACATCCTCTTAACTCATAGCCTATGGAACATGAAAAAACCCTTCCCTCACATCTCTTTATAATCCTACCAAGGTTCCCCAAGCTCCAAATAATCCTCTATCAAGACACTCCCAAGACTTTGGGATCACACTTCGAAGTAAGGGATTTTGTCCTTTCTCATTTTTGTCTGTAGTTCATTATGTTGTTATTCCCTTTTATTTTCAATTACAAATTTTTGGATATAATTTCACACCTCTCACATTATTTCTTCTTTATTCTTAAATGATGAAGGATCCTTTTCTCTCTCATCAATGCCTCCCATGTATACTAGTTACCATGCTGAAATTGCACCGGGATTTTCTAAGACAAATTCATTGTGTAGTGAATACCAAACCCATTTTTCTATCAATGGTATCCACATTTATGAAAATTTTCTAGTTGATTATATATTTTCATGTATGAATTCCACATTCCTCTATCATGGAATAAATGATAATGTTAAATTAATCATTTTTATATGATCCATGTGGCACACTTATGCATTAAATGAAATGATTAAGAAGGGTGCACCCTAATAGGGCTCCAATGCATTGGGTAATGATTTGTATCATGATAAGTCAAGTGCAATGAGGGTTTACTCATGATAATTCAATTTAAATTAAGGTTTAATCTTGCTCCATTTTCAATGAGCCTTGGATCATGCTAATATCATGTTAAATGTTGTTCCCACATTTCTATGTTATGATAATCATGATATAGCATTCCTTTATGTTCATGTTTTATCTTGCACTCCAATGATATTTCTATTTACTAATATGTCATTCACTATTTATGTTATGCCTTGTTTACTCCCTTAATAGGCATTATAGATCTCCTTTTTCACATGTATATCCTCAGGTTACCCTATGCAATTCTAAGTATGAGGGAATGTTGTGGTCATGTAAAGGATTTTTTCAATAAAGATGTTGTGTTTTATGTTCCAAGTTGTTATGTAATGTTACCAATTTCCCAAGAAACTAGACCTATAAATCCTCAGAGTTGTATTAAGTGCAAGTTTATATAATAAATCATGTTTAAGTGTGTAATAAAGAGCAGGGTTGTTATAGACACCCCAAAACACACACCCTGACACCCCACTAATACCCAGGACACCCCCCTGACACCCCCGCACTCCACCACTCCCCCAAAAAACCCCAATGAAAGTCTTTTTCGATGCCCAACTGACACTGCCATGCTACGACACACACACCCTGCCACCCTAACACACACCTTTCGATGCCCCACTAATGCCCATGACACCCCTCGGATGCCCCATGGGTGCCCCCACGGATGCCCCACTAACACCCCACAAAGCACACTCATGCCCAAGACATGCCCCCCAAAAAAATGTGTGCTCAAAGGGATTCGAACCTTGCACCGACTTCACAATAGGTGGACAACTTTCCCAATCATGCATGTTTCATTTTATATATTATATACAATATTTTATATTTATTTACCTATATTAAGTTATATATACTTATATACAAAAATAATATATATATATATATATATATTGTATATAAATATAAATAATATAATATATTTCGGTATGTATAATATATTGGTGTATAATATTTATATATAATATATATAAATAATTATATTTACCTTTACATATATATATTTGTGTGTATATATATTTATGTAATTATATAATATTTATAGATATAATATAATTATAATATATATATATATATATATCATTTTTTATATACTTATATATGTATGTGTGTCTGTAATAATAATAATTATTATTTTCTTTATTACATATATTTTTAAAACTATAACAATTATATGTAGGTTTTATAAATACTATAAATTTATATATTTTATGATTTATATTATACATATATTATATTAAATACATTTATATTATATATTTATGTATGTAATTATATACAATTATATTATATAATGTACACACATATATATACACATAAGAATAAATACATTCATATAATTGGAAATGTAAATTATAATTAAATGATAAATATATATATTTATTTACAAAAATTAATTTTTAATTAATAGGGCATACTAAAATATTTATAAAATATTTATATAACTTATATAAATTTAAATATAATAAAATATTAATAATATTATTAATATAATATATATTTATATTTAATTTTAATTTTTTATATATTATATATATTTTTATACATAATATAATATAAATGTATTTATACAAAAATATACAATAAAAATTCTGTCTTGCGGCACACGATGGGATCGTGGGGGAGAAACATGCGCTACCTGACGGTTGATTTGAGAAGATTGAGTTCTGCTTAATCACTCATATCGGGTGCACCGTTTTCACCTCGAAATTCCCAACAATTCTATATCCAGTAATATGTGGACCTGCTTTCCAAAGGCAGGCATTCACTGGGTTGTTTGACCAGTGATGCTTAAGAACTCACATTGGTTGAGAGGATGGGATGTCGGGCTCATCGCACCCTTTTGGGGGGAATTATTTCTTGTTTTAGGGCTCTCTTATAGATTTAAGACGTATTAATATGTTCTCGAATCTTTGGTTTATACCCAAGCATAGTATCCATTGATTACTTCTGGTTGGAAATGGTTAGATGGACACAGGGGTTCAGAATCATTTAGGCCTGAGGTTTACCATCCCTCGTTGGATTAATGACCCCGAGGAGTCTGGACTCCTTGAGACAGAACTGGCTTAAAGCCTCATAATCGAGCACTCTAGAGTTTATTGTCATCCATGGGGGAATAGATAACAACTTGAGCATTTGGATCGAACCCGTGATACGGGCTTCCTACGTATCCTTGCAAGAGGAATCAGAATCCACATAGTTCAGATTGGGATGGGGCTTACACACTAAGGCGGCCCAAGGTGTGGGTAAACCAACGTAAAGGGGGTCAGAATGAATGATTTTTGGGCTTGAACCTCAGGGAGGCTTCCTACATACCTTGCCTAGGAGACAGGGATCAATGTCCACATAGTTCGGGTGGTTTCGGAGAACTGACGTGAAGATGGACCGGGGGTCCGATGGGTAATGGTCTTGAACATCGTGGAGGCTTCCTACGTACTATGCCTTGTCATGGATCAAAGTACTCATAGTTCTCATTGCCATGGGGCTTACGCTCTTAGGTAGCCCATGAGAGGATGTCTTGGTCGATGCTTACTCTAAGCCCACGCGAGTCATGCTCAGTGTGAGAAACAAGAGGCAGTAGGGACCAGACGATCACGTCACGAAAGGTGCGTCTGTGGGAAGTGCGATGGGGCTTACGCGTGGGGGAGGCCCAAAAAGTCAGGTCTTACTCCGATATGGACACCCATGGTGTCTTCCTCATGTCTGGCCATGAGGGCATCCCAACCCATTGGTGGGTTGAGGAATATAATGGGGGCCAATGCCTATTCACAAGTGCACAAGCGGGATAAACGTCAAGGGCGTTGGAATCAGTCCAAACAAAGGGAGATGAAAAGTGTGAATTACATGACCGACATTTGGAATACAATGAGGGTGGAATGGTCATGGAGGATAACTATTGACCATGTTCGAAACACAACAGTCATATCACATTAGCCTTAAATGGGGACAAACTAATGAGGGTTGACTGCTGACCATGTTCGAAACACATGACCTAACTCAAAGTGTTGTCCAAAAGTGATCTGGGCCATTGGCCCAGGATGGTATGTGAGCTGATATGGCATGTGACCAGGCTGTTAGGGGGTCCCTTCGGGCATGGAAGTGGATGAAGATCCGAATGAAGGACACACAAAGTGTGAGGCGGAGTGATGGAATGTTTGAATATATTCCAATTCTCTTGAAGGTACGCCACTTTGATCATGGCATTAGGCATCTTATGATTAGACCATAAGGCATCTCTTGTTTGGAGCAGGAGGCATCCTAAGTTTGGAACATAGGGAATACTACAGTTTAAATTCATGTAGATAAGACTATTTTCGTATAGTTTAATGTCATATGGATAGGATGAGGTCCATAGAGTTTAGCATCATTTGGTTAGGACAACTAGGAAGGAGATACCTAGAAATGGTTGGTGTGGGACTTACACAAAGGTGGCCCTTTCTAGATGAACCTAGCAAAAGGAGCTATGTAATGGGGTTATAAGAGATTCATGAGGAGTAGCTCGACTCATGACATGTATAGGACGGATATTGGGGTGGCACAAGGGTTCAATGTAAAATACTGTTGACCCGACCCGAAAAGTTCGCGGTGCGACTCTCCATTTATCATGGGGTCAGTGACGGTAGCGAAGGGACCAGCTCAGAGGGCTGGGACCGCAGCCCGTCACTGACCCCGAGCGGGGGTGCGGGGACACAACCCCCACACTATTGACCAACGAGTGCATGGGGTTTGTCACATGGGGGATGGCCGCAGAGGAGGCGGTCCGCGTGGAAGCTGGCCGCCTGGGATGTCTGCAATGGAAATGGCCACTAAGGGCTGGCCACATGTGGTTCGCGATTTGGTTGTCCGTGAAGGGTGTCCGCAGAGGAGCTGGCTGCGAAGGACTAGGCCGCAAAAGAGGCTGTCCGCGAAGGATGGCTGCAGAGGAGATGGTCGTTCGTGAAGGGAGTTTGTGGATGAGATGGCCATGAAGGAAATAGCCGCGAAGGAAATAGCCGCGAAGGAAATGGATGCGATGTAAATGAATGCAAAGGAAATGGCCGCGAAGGAAATGGCCGCGAAGGGCGTCTGCAAAGGGGCTGGCGCCCGTCCTACTTCGCGCCTGTGAAGGGGTTCCCACCTCCATTTCGTGAATGACACTAGTCCGTGGAGGGGGTGGCCAAGAAGGAGATGTCCACATGTGGTTTGCGGTTTGGTTTCTCCTCTATGCGGAAGGGTGCATCCACGGACGATATGGGGTCTGCGGATGGTCACAGAACTTTACCGCTGGGAGCGATTTCTCTAACGTCTCCCCACGGGTTTTCACCCGTCCGTCCTCCTTATTTTTGGTTCCCCTCAGTGACTATTTATAGAGTCATGAAGAGGCTGTATCGATGGGCACACGACACTTTTTGTGGATGCCCATGAAGGAATCCCCACCCGCGAACGACTCATCCAACTAGTGATTTTTTGAATCGAGATTTGTGTAATTGCTCCGCGGCCATGCACCACTCCGCCTCTATTCCATGAACGATGAGATTTGCAGCCTCATACGGCTTCTGCCTCCATTTCGAAAATGACAGCGTGCGCGGCATGGTACGGTTGACATGGTTCGCAGCAGTGGACCGGCCTAGCATCCGTCCTGCTTCGCTCCCGTGGAGGAGCCCCGCCTCCGCTTCACGGACGACACTAGTCTTCGGAATTGCGGTTCATCTAACCGGCCACGTACTATTGACGGGAGCCGGTACGCGGACTGGGTCGGTCCTTTCCCATGTCTTGGTGTAATTGGATTTCCCCCTTGAGGAATTTTTAGGACCCTACAATTGCATATAATATATATATATATATATATATATCATAATATAAATGTATTTTATCTCTAAAACCATATATATAATTTATATATTTGAATAACTATATTTATCATTACATTTATATTATATATATTAATATTTATATATAAATATATACATACATTTTTTATATGTATATGTTTTTATTTAAAGTACTTATATAATTTATTTATTTATATATGTGTGCGTGTGTTTATAATGCATTTAAATACATTTATATAATTTATATATGTAATATATATATGCACACACATATGAACACACACACACATATTATAAAATTTGAATTTATATGAAATTTATTTTAAAAAATAAATAAATAATAATTCGGGTTAAAAACCCCTCTAATAAAATGGATTAGCGGTAGTTCATTACCCCCAATAATGTAACAGATTATAGGGGGTTCAAAACCCCCTCTAATTTCATAAACTAGAGGGGGTTCACAAACCCCTATACTGTCATAGATTAGAGGGGATTCACAACCTCCTATAATTTTATATAGAGTGAAACCATGACACTATAAGAAGACCCTCTCTACAATGACCAGTCATATTAAATTCATCATACAACAAGAAATTAGAATTACCCAACTAGAATCCATATTACCCCACTAAATATGTATGAAATTTTTTTTCTCTTTAATTATCACATATAATATGAGGGTGGAACAAACAAATCATGTGTAGCACATAATATATGAGTAACACACAACTTATAATAAGGAGGTACTAGTCCCCAGAATGCTTTTTTCATTAAGATTTAACTGCATTTTCAATCACATATATATGATTCCAATGTATATATATTTTGACTCGTAAACATCATCAGATATTCCAAAGGACATAAAAGTTTTTATTTATATAGAAAAACGCTTAAGATAGGCTATTTACTTGCTCAAAACAGACACCCAATGTATAAGTCAAAAAGATTCCAAGTAGGAATGTCCTTAATCCATGTGGAAATCCCATTGGTATGTCACATGGTTTGATACTATGATATTTGTGAACAAATTTTTCACACCCTGGTGAAAGTGAATATGTTCACATGGATCACATCTCACTCAACTAAAGGCAAGCACGAGCAGTCTGGTCTACAGGAACAGCCTGTGTGGCCGGACTAGGTGCACCGCCCAACCTGAACTTGGGCGGTAAGTCCTAGTCTATTCCACAGTTCATGATTCCATAAATTAATTACATCTCACCTCAAATATGATAGATCACATGAGCGTGTTTCATCTTTACCAACTAAGATGGAATAAATAGGCATGTCACCCATGTATAACATTGGACATGATGCAGATGAACCTTTTATATGTACCACTAACTATAAATCATCCTGAAATATATTGTGAATTTCATATAATTATTTGGGTGGATCTCAAACATGTACCACTAGCGATGATGTCCCCGTACCTCTAGTGTTCACACTCTTGATTTCTATAATGGTTGGTCCCTACATTCATTTCCAACACTAATCACGATGGCAGTCAGTCCTCCTCATAACTTTAGAATGACATTATATCACAAGCACTAGTGGACCCCACCATTTCATGTCTTTATCTCCCTCATAGAACCTCCATGTAACCTCACCACTGTCCACTTTTGGGATGAAAATTTACACTCTCATGTGATAGAAATAAATTGAGAGAATTATGAAAGAGAATATAATACAAAGAGAGAGAGAGAATAATCTATCCACACCTCTATAGATCACCACCACCTCAAAGAAACAATTTAATGGTTAAAAATTAAATTTATCAAAGAAATAATGAAGAATAAGGGTTAACAATATTATAGAAATTATAAAAATATCATGATAAATGATGTAAAACTAATAAAAAATAAAAAATAATTTATAAAGGAGAAGCAATGAAATTCTTTAAAATAATTTCAAGAGGTAATAAAAAATAACATCATATAAAAAAAATCACATACCTCCACTAATAAATAGGACTAATAATTAATGATGTTTCCATATATATTGAAATCAATCCTGAAGATCCTTTATTAAATCACCATAAAGAAACTACTCCCTATTGGTGACCAAAATTCTTTGGGTTCAAGTGGATGACCCTAGAAATATTGTTAACCATGGTTTTATATGATTTTGGATATGGTTTAGAAAATAAATCCAAATAATGGATAATGAATACTTTTCAGTATGTTCTCTTTATTATTATTTTTAAAAATTATGATTTATTCCATGAATGATGACAACCTCTCAGGTCTCTATTGGGAATATAATTTGTACCACCACTTTGGTGAAGCCCATGTTACAATAACAACCATCATTATGGAATTTTAGTTTGATTCTTTATTTACGTGGACAATTATTTTGCATAACAATTTTAAAATATAGGATAAAAATAATATCTTTATTCTTTAATTATTTTTATCGATTCCCTTCCACATATTACAATTTTCTTCTGGCTTGGCCCAGGGGTAAACACCACACTGGTTAATCAATGGGACTATCAAATACTTTTTTTGAAGGATATATACTAGGATTAATTTATCATTCTACCCATGGGGAATATATGTATATATATACATATATTCTAATGGGTTCAACAGTAAAACCCAAATTCATTACATCCTCCTCACCTTTAAGTAATTTCACCCCAAAGATCATAATATACAAAAAGGTGACCGTATTATGTCCACATCTGATATTTTATATATTTCATTGTATATCTCTTAAAGTTTACCATAATGCCAAAGGATGGACAGTAGTGGAATGTATCACCCATAGATATTACACAATTACTGATGTGTGATCACCACTTTGTACCCTGAGAAGGTGGCTTCATCCTTGATGTCTATCTCACCCCAGTCAATGATGTGGGACTTATTATAAACACATCTCCTAAGGTGAAACATGTAAATGGTTTGTTCACTTAGTCAAACTATGGAAAATATTCAAGGTGTTAAGCAACCTCAATCACCCTATATATTATATGCATCATTGAACTACATGGGCCTTCATCATCATTATGTATAGTACTTATGATAGCTTTGAGGAGTTCTCATTTGTTCCATGATTTCTTGCACCTTCTCCATCATCACCAGAACTAACTCTGATCCCAGTATAATTAAATCTCATAACTTTTTATTATATAAGGGTGGAATGAAAAGTGTCTTTTATTGTGCCTCAAGATATTCTATTAAAATAGTGTAATGATAGTTGTTATTTTAGGTGAACTCCACTAAAAGTTAAGTGATCTTCCCATATTTGGAAAATAATTAACATGAATTCTCTCAGTATAACATAGAGAACCTATATGGTTCTTTTAGTTTGTCCATCCATATTAGGATGGAATAATATATTCATTTATAACCAATTCCTAAAATCCTCCTTTAATTATCTCTATAATAGGATATAATTGAATATTGTGGTTATAAATGATCATCGAGGGTATTTCATGAAATAGAATGTTCTCCTCAATATATAATTGTCCCAATACATCCACCAAACATTCATATTAATCGAAAGGAGGAGTAATGGATTCCTTAGTATTTTAATGATTTCATAGATAGATTTATGAACACTCACTGATCAAGGGAAACCAATAATAAAATCCATAAATATTTCATCCTAATTCCACTTTGGAACCTTCAGCTGATGGGAAGACCAATTGGGACCTAGTTCTCCACCCTCACCTATTGATAGGAAAGTTATCAAGAAATAAACTCAATAATATTTTTCTATAACACTATCCTCAAGAACTGGTGTTAATGGTCCCATTACATCTTCCCCACTTTTGGATGCACTGTCAATGGTGAAGTGAATAACTCCCTTAGTACCTCCCCATATAGCATGATTGGCACCACTACCCATCCTCAAAATAGAAATACGTTCTCCCCACCTTTAGAATATCCACCAAGTTCACATACTATAAATATATGGTGTAATAAATCTCACAATACATGTCCCATTATAACAACCCTTCTGTTTCTTACATGAATATTAAATTTAAGATAAATAACATAATAGAGATAAGAAACTAAGATAAAAAGGATTAGTGTCTTCGGAAAATTAGGATCATACATTACATTTACCTAATAAAACATAAACATTTATTTAAATACTTATTATTTATCCTTTTTAAATTCTCACATTCTCCTTAGTACATGTATTCACCTAAGGTTATAGATCAAAGAAAGGGGTGATCTATAAACCTAGTAAGAGGATAAATAAGGGACATTAATCAATATAACATGGGTGAGAATAATAATAATCATCATATCAATAACATAGGATCATAATCAACATCAAGGGGGAAAGGTGTGATAAACGCATAAAATGTGGCAATGCATTAAAATGAAACATAATGTCATGGTGGTCAAATAACACACATATTCATGAACAAAGCTAGCATCATGTTCATGCATAATATATGTACCAAATCTTAGAATAATAATTGTGAAAAAATATAGAATAATTTTCACACATAATACACATTATCTCATAAAATAAATCATAATAACCAATGGATTGTAGGAACATATAATTATAGACCCACTCATCTCATCATAATATTTACATAATTATGTATTCCACATAGAACGTACACCAATCATCATCATGAAAATTCCCATGGAAGGGAATGGGTTTCATAATAATTTTATAAAGAATACATTCATGAATAATATTTGGGTTTTTGAAAATAAAAAATAGTGATCATACAATGGAATAAGTGATCATTTTTCTTTGGATAATAAACAACATGTGAGGAATCAAATATTTGTTTTGGAAATACATTTATTACTGGAAAATAAATAATATGGCTTAGAAATCAAGGTGGTAATATGTATATCCGAAAAATAAAATGTTAGAATAATTAAAATATATTTAATAATAATTAAATTAGTATCCATACAAAAATTAATGTGAAATAGGGAAGAGCCAAAGAAATCTATTTGTGATTGAGAATCACTTTACCTAAATTTCTGCTTTATTTTGTTTCTTTTGAGCCTCGTGGATAATAAAATTAGATTTAATAAAACATTGATAAAAAGATGAATTATTGTAATTTTTAAAAATATTTATCAATCATAGTAATTTGATTATATTTCTTAATTTCCTTGGTTATAGGGTAGTCATTTTGATATCTTATTTTACTTAATAGTTTCTTATTTGGCTTCGATTTCACTGTTTTGTTCAATGTAATTTTTACATTAGAAGAATTAATTATAGAAGATTGTAAAAAATATAATTATATGTTTATATATTATATAAAATTAATAGTATCCATCCATTATTATGGTTATAATTGTTTACATGTAAATGTCCCCAAATATGGTTAATCGACCTTTGACTGGGCATTGTGAGGACAATAAGAAATAGATGTTTTAAATTTATATATTTCATAAATAGGGTACTTAAAATCAATTAAAATTATTAATATAATGATAAAATATATAATAAATAATTATATATGGTTTTTTATGAAAAGGGTGGTGAAAAAATAAATAGAAGAAGAATAATAAATAAAAAAGAGAGGAGTTGATCAAAACTTATGTAATACTCAGTGTAGCTTCTCTTGTACAACAATAAAAATACCTTGCCTTTTGGAGTTTTATTACTCCATAACAACCCAAATTATTGTAAGGGCCTTTAAATGAATAATTTTGGTAGAGTTTAGGCTTTGGAAATTCGGGGATGAGTGGTTTTAAAGAGGGAGAGTAGAGTTATTTATACATGTGGAGAGGTGTATTTTGGGAAGAAAATATTAAATAAACTAATATATCGAAGTTAAAACTTTTAATAGTGAATCTTTATAACATAAATAATATATAAATATAATATAATTTATTTTAAGAATTTTAAAATATTTTTAATAATAATTAATAATTTTAATAAAAATGAACGTGGAAAGAAATAAAAATTGTTATTCTAAGGGATCACTTTTGAGTTTATGTTTTGGAAGATGATTTTTTATGTTTATAATTTCAGTTTAATTTAATTTAATGAATTATTTATGAAATTAATTATATCATGTCCAGAACTCATGTTCTAGAAAGCATTTGGACATTATTACATCACGATTGATTTAATTTAAGATACAGTAGTTATATGAAAAACTATATTTTTACAATTCACCTAAAAAATGATGTATTTCATAGAATTACCAAAAAATCACCCATGGACAATTTTGATGTTCTGATATTAAAAATTATATTCATTTTAAAAAAATATTTTTAAAAAATATTTTTTTTTATTTTTTAGTATAAAAATTATGACATTTACAAAATAATTTAAAATATAGTTTTTTTAATAAATGTTCTCATATTTTCTTTACATTTTTTAATAGATATAATTATTTTTTTTGGAAATATAATATTTATATTTACTTAAATTAATCTTCAAATATATTATTTATATCACAATTTAATATTTTTTGGTAAAATTACTATTCCAATAGTCAAATTACTATTCCCAATGGTTAGGTTATTATTCATAATGGGTTGGTTACTATTTAATAGTTACATAACTATTCCAATGATCACAATACCTTATATAAATATCTCTAATTTCTTTTATTAATTATACAAATCAATTTCTACAAAGGTTATATATTTCCATTTTCTATAATGTTGATTGGTTTACTAAATTTTTTTTGATAGTGTTGGTAGTGGAGGTGATGATTCTAATAGATTGGGGTGATCCATATTTTCCCATATTCACTTTTGTATTTTATATTTTTTTTTATAATTTCAATTTTTAGGATTTTAATTTCTTTCATTGTTGATTAATTTAATAATACTTATTAATTAATGAAATTATTATTTGTTTCTTAATATGTATAATACTATATAGTATATTATAAAATAATGTCTCAAGAGACAAAATAATCTATAAACTATGGGTGGTTACATTCTTCCCCCTTGAGAAATCTCATCCATGAAATTTCAACTCATATTCTCAGTTGATAATAGGTAAGGGTACTTCTATTTCATTTTTTACTCTAATTCTCATGTTTCCTCTTTATACTTATGGTTCCTCCATAACACTTTGATTGGGTGAGTTGTCTTATTTCATAGAACATTGTATCTATGGTCCAATATCTTCATCAAATTCTCTTCATATGAGAGGTCATTCCCTAGTTGTACCACCTCTATATTCAGTACATGTGAGTTATTGGGTATGTACTTTCTCATGAGTGATATAAAGACCACATCATGAAATTGATTCATACATAGTGGAAGTGAAATCCTACAGGACACTACTTCAATGGGATCAAGTATCTCAAAGGGGCCAATGTTGCTAGGGTTAATATTCCCATCATTTCCAAACTACATGACTCTCTACCATGGTGATAAAAAAAGTAAAACTTTGAATCCAAATTAAAAATCCATTTCCTTTATAAAGTTTTAAATATATCTATATTCCTAAATCATAGTAGCTTTTATATGTTTTTGGATGGCCTGAAACTTCTATAACATATCTTATACTAGGTTAGGTCCATGTAGCTTTTGTTTTTCCAACTTTATCCCAACAAGTTGTAGTTCTAAATCACTTCCCTTAAACATAATCATATGTATCCATTTGAATACTAAAGTGGATGATATTGTTATAAGAAAAATGAACCGATGGTAGATGATAACATAATCCTCTTTTAAATTCCATTGAGTAAGTTCTTAGAATTTCCTTGGGAATATATATAGTTTTTTCTGATTGGATATCTATTTGGGGGTGATAGACCATGAGGAAGTTCAATTAAGTACTCAATGAATGTTGAATACTTCTCCATAATTTATAGGTGAACCAATGATCATGATCAGAGATGATATAAAGTGTAATCCCATTCAGCCTCACCACATCCTTCACATATATCATGGAATTTTTTTCAGTAAATATATCTTACCAAATAGATATGAATCGGGAAATCTTGGTGAGTTAATCCACCACAACGCATATTGTATTGTATCCTTTGTATTTATTTGGGAAGACTCGTGACAAAGTCCATAGTTACATTCTCCCATTTCTATGTGGGTATAAGAAATTATTTCATTATCCCTTTGGACTTATATCACTCCACTTTAAAAATGATGACATACCAAATACATTGAGATATACTATGGAATCGCCTTCTTCATGTTGTCCCACAAAATGTTCCCCCAAAGATCATAAATGTTCACTATCCAATATCCCATTCTTTATCTCATGTGATGAAGGAACAAAAATCCTCTTTACAATATGGGTTGTGGTGGATTATAAATGTGCACTATCTAATAGACCATTCTTTATCTCATGTGATGAAGGCACAAAAATCCTCTTTACAAACAGAATCATACCATCCTAATCAAAGTGGAACACATGTATCTTCCCTTCCTTTAATTCTTTCAACTTATTTTGTATCTATATATTATCACTTTGTGCCTCCTTAACCTTCTCTTGAATAGATTTTGGGGTAATAATTTGGGAAAGGTAGGATGTATTTCCTGTATTTATGATTTTCATGATGCGTAGACTATCACATTATTTATTATACATGAGTACACACCCCAATCCTTTTTTTAATCATCACTATATATCACAAAACCATCTCCACTTATTGGTAGTGTGATTATAGTGGAATTTATTATCCTCTTCTTGTGCACTATGAAGCTTTCCTCACAATCTTCCAACCATATATACTTTACCCCATTCCATGTTAACTTAATTAGGGATCTATACAATATTGATAACTTTATCACGAAACATCATTAGTAAATTACTATATTAAGAAAATTATGTATTTATGTGACACTAGTGGGTTTGGGTCATTCCTTAATTTCATTTTTCATGGAAGGTTCCACAGATATTCCCTCATTTCTGATCAAGTTACCCAAAAATGTGAACTTACATATCAAAAAGTCACCCTTTATAAACTAAGAAAACATTTTATATTTTCTTAATATCCACAGCACAATCCTTAGATACTCTTCATGTTCCTCTTATCTCTTGGATTAAATGAGAATATCATCGATAAATACTTCCTCAATTTTTTTGAGGTAGTATTTAAAGAATATATTCATCATTTCCATGAAGATTTTAGGTGCATTAAATATTCCTAAGGGAATCACTATGAAATCATAGTGACCATACCTTATACAAAAGGTTTTCTTCTGAATATCTTTATTCTTAACCTTTAGCTGATGATATTAAGAATGAATATCCATCATTTAGAAGTAATTAACTCCTTATATTTTATTGAAAAATTCATCAATCCTTGATATGGGACACTTGATCTTTATAGTGATCTTGTTGAGCTCTCAGTAATCGATATATAGCTGCATTGATACATCCTTTTATTTATAAAGAGAACTTGTGTACCCCATGGTGATGCACTAGGGAGTATGAACCCTTTATTAAAATTCTCTTATAACTTCTTCATTAACTCTTCCTATTATATCAAGGCCATCCTATAGGGTCATTTATAGATAGTATTGATTCCCGATATGATCTCTATTGAGAACTCTAGATCACAGTCTGGGGGAAGTCCTTGTAACTCTTAGGGAAATACAACTATGTATTCCATAACAATGAAAATTTCCTCCAAGTTGATACCTTCCTTTGAATAAACCATTTGGTCATGGTATGATTCTCCATAGGGTATCAACTCCAACACCATTGAGGTATTTTACAAAGGAGATTCACGAATTTCTTACATTTGTAGTGGTGCATTGGATGGTTCCGAAAATGAAATGATATTTCATTTTCCCAAAAGTTTATTTGTGATCTATATAATAATAGCCATTCAATTCCCATTAAATTTTTGAATCCAAAAAAAGATGGATTATGAGATTTTCTAGGATAATATTCCCATACATGCTAATAGGAGGAGTGTCCAATACTTCAATTGAAATGTTTTAACCACTAGGTGTTTATATAAATGTATCTACTTCAAGGTAATATGGAATTGATTCAATAATTATTGAAAACATAAAATATATAAAGAAATGCATAGAACCATAAAAAAACCTTTTTCAATTCACGAGTTAATAGGAAGTGTACCTTGTACAATTTCATTTTCACGATCAACTTTAGTAGTTGTGATAGCATAAACTTTCCTTTATCCTATGTATTTGCTGGTTATCGATGCCAATTACCCTCAAGGACTTATGGTTTAGTGCATTGGATTTCATAGTGATCTTTCTCCCCACAACTGAAGCATTGAACCATGGGTGGTGCATTCAGAGGTTCCATCCTTTCCTCCATCATGTTTTCCATCTTTTTCATGTTGATTTGATATTCATGAACTTAGTTGTCATCTCTCTCACACTTATAAAATTTCACCATTCCTTTAAAGAAATTCCCATAATGTTTCTTCCCTTAATTTTTAAATGAGGGTAATTAGATCCTTTTCCTCATTTTACATTTGACACACTAGCTTGAATCTTTATTATTATATTATTTTCCCTATCTCCAAATCTCAGGTCTCTAAACTCCATATCTACTTTGGAGCACATCAAACCACTTCTTGATAACTAATGAAGTCTTAGATAACTTTATCCTTTCAAAGGTGTGGTTTTAAAAAATGAAATAATATATTTATTTTTCTATCATCGTTTATAATTAAACCTAAGGCATATCTTGAAAGTAGTTTTAATTTTTCCTTGTAATCTGTGATAAAATAAACTTTATTTTTCTTCAAATATATGAATTTTCTCTCCATATTTGTTCTAAGAGTTAGTGGGATGTTGAGAAATATTTTATTAAAGTATTCCAACTAAAACACTTCGATTTAATTTTTAATATTGGTGTTATTTATAAAAACACACTATTGATTAACCTCTTCATCTAAATGATAAATGGAAAGATTCAACTTATCCTTCTCAGAATAGTGGTGCATAGAAAATATCTTCTTCATTGAGTTAAACCACCATTTCCATGAAAAGTGGTTTGTAATATCCATTAAATGTTGATGGTTATTGATGTATACAATTCTCAATGGATATTTCATCCTTATTGAGTGATTTGTAATGTTCCACATGGTTTATATTATTATTTATAGCCTAATACAACTAGGTAAGAATCACCATGAAGTTTTGAACTCCACATCCCATGGAATTGGGGATGTAATTTCAGAAATCATTGAATTGTCCCTCATATAAGATTTTGGTCTACATTCTAGCGGTCCCCACCATTTTATAAAATATAAAAGGTTTTAACATAATGAAATTCCACAAATTTTTGAAGAAATAATTTATGATTTTTTGTAATTATCTTTGAAGACGTATATTATGAGATTCCTATGATTAGACTTTTTCTAAAACAATTTTTCTTAGATGTTTACATATACATAGTATTATAGTAAGGGTTTTCAATATTTTTTTTAATCCTATTTTCCAATTTAACAGAACAATTTCTCTAAAACAAACTATAAGGACCCTAGTTTTTTTTACATGGCTGTTACATCATTTTCAAGACAAAAAAATAGATATTCAACTCTAGGATCAAAAGGCTTAGTGTCTTTGGAAAATTAGGCTCATACATAACCTGAACATAATAAAACATAAATAATTATTTAAATACTTCTTCTTTATCCTCCAAAAATCTTTTATTCTCCCAAGTTCATGTAATAACCTAAGGATATACATCAAAGAAATGGGTTTGCAAAATTCATCATAAGAGGATGAACAAGGGACATAAAATAATGTAACATGGGTGAGAATAATAATAATCATCATATAATAGGCATAAGATCATCATAAACATCATGACGGGAACATGTTACAATGGCAAGGAATATAACAATGCATAAAAATGAAATATCATGTCATAGTGGTCAAATACCACACATATTTGTAACCAAAGCTAGCATCATGTTTACGCATAATATATGTGCATAATCACAACATCATCATTGTGAACCTAGATAAAATCATGTTCACATATAATACACATTATCGCATGAGATATATCACATTACAAATGTATTGGATGGCTATATAATTTTATTCCCACCAGTCACATCATAATATTTATATAATTTTTCATTCTGCATAGAATGTATAACAATCATAGCCATGAAATAACCCATGGAAAGAAACAGGTTTCATAATTATTTCATAAATAATATATTCATGAATAAACATTGGGGTTCCATATATAAAAATGTATATAATCACTACAAAAAAATGGATTATACCAACAGAAATTTATTGACAGATAATATATCTGTTGGTAAAAATGAGCATTTCCAACAGATATTATGTTTTATTTGTATTAATTTTTAATACCAACACTTCTTTATACCAACATATAAATCTTTTGGTATTTATTGTTTAATAGCAACATATCATTTACTAATTGTTTAATCTATTGCTTTATCATACTAAAAAAACATTTTTTTATGAAACATGAATCTATAATTAATAACAATTATTACCAATAAAGTGTTTACTGTTAATAATAATGTTACAATAAACTGTACAATAACAATTTTTTTTATCAAAAACCAATTAAGAGAAACATTATATATATATATATATTATTTTTATGATCAAAGTAAAGTTTTATTTCATGGGGTTTTATTAAAAAAAATTCATAATTGATTTTAATTCTTTATTTTCTGAAAATATTATATATTTTTATATTTTTCAATTTTCTCTAAATATTAATTGTTTTTAAATTTTTCAATATTTTTTATTTAACAAATATTTAAATAATTTTTATAAATAAACACTTCCCAAATGTCCTGTGTTCGGCGTCACCTCCCGCCGCCCCGCCTCACATCTCGCCACCTCACCTACCATCGTCGCACCTCGCATCTCATTCCCCTATCTCGCCTTGCATCCCACTACCTCCTTATTTCTCTCTTCGCTCTCATTTGGTGGGGTTGTTCTTCTTCATGTGATGCTATACAATGTCGGTTTTGTATATTGATTTCAGGATTGTTTAGGTTTCTTTTGGTGTTTTCTCGTTAGGGTTTCTTCCCCATCATTTAGAATCAACCGATTGGATTTGATCTTCCCTTTCTCTATTTGGATTTAGGGTATGTAAATTTATGATTTAACCAGTGTTTATTACCCTGTTTCACTTAATGTATTTGGCGGGGGGATGTTATGGAGCCGATGTTTGTTCAAGGCCTAGTTTTTTTCTCAAAGGGATGTTGAAGGAGCTGACCTGACCACCATTCACTAGTTGCTGGAGCATTTGAAATCTTAGTAGCACCGAGAGATGGTTTTGTCATTGTTGAAGGTTTCTCCAGTCGATCATGCGGTGACTGTGAACCCTTCAAATGTGGTTTCTAGTTTGCAAAAGCAGGAATCTTGGTTTTTAAAATCGTAAATTTTGATAAACAATGGTGTTCTATGTAATGAGAAGTGAGCCTGATCACTGGCACTGGGCACGAGTGATCTGTTACAAGTGGATGAGGTTGAAGTCCAAGGTGACTCTCAAGTGTCACTTGTGAAGTATTCTTTGCATAGAAAAGGTTCATTATGGTATATGGTGGAAAAGAGTTTGGTTATTCTTTCTCTCCTAATCCTTTTGTAGTTTTGGAGGAAGTAGATTCTGTTTTAATGGGAATGTATGTTATAGGGATCAAAGAGGCAGAGGTAAGGAAAGTGAGTCCATCTCCAATGGGATGTGGCCCAATAACATGTGCTATTTATAAAGAAGTCATATCCTCTAGTTTGGGTGTGAAGCGGGGTTCTCTCTCAGGCTACAAAGCATCTATTACTCTTATCAAATGATTTCTGTCATGACCTATAATATAAGAGGATTGGGTGTAAGGGTCAAAACTGTTTATATCCTCAAGGAAGTATGTCTTCTTCAGGTAACTATTTTTATCATATTGTAACCTAAACAAAATTCTAATAATATTCAGGTTTATGCAAGGCACTTGGGTTTTTATAACTTCATACATTCTATCCCATACATCTGGTATATTTGGGTGTTTTGGAAATGGTGTGTTTATATTTTCTAAATTTTATCAGATGTCCATGGTCCTGTAGTAATATTTATTCTCTCTCAGTCTTTCTATTTCTATGTTTCTGTGTTGTTTCCTTTTCTACCATTGTATTTATAATATACATGATTCATGTATTTTCATTGACGATCCTTCATATAAATTTTTTAATTGTATGCTTTCTTTCTTATATTATTTTATTAAACTAAACTCAATTTCATATTTTTTCTCAGAAATCCATACTTTCTATTCCAATTTTATGTGTCCTGAGTACCGATTAAATCCCATACTATAATCCTAGCATGGAATGTATGACTGGAGAAAAATGTTAAAGGGAAATGAAATGTATTTTGTTAATGTTCTTCAAAACCTTGATTTTTTCTCGTTCCCCACCCCCTTTTTGGTGTTTTATTTTCTAGTGGAATTTTCCCAATTTATTATAAAGTAACCCTTGAATTTTTTTATTACTAAATTATTTTTGAGTCTTGCATTTGAGATTTTAAATAACATCAAAGGTGAAGTCCTAGTTTAGATGAGAATTGACAGTACTGATAATAATAAATCTGACTGCATTTCATTGAAGGGTGAACTCTTATATTTACCAATTTCTAGAAAAATATAGAATTATTTGAACACTTTGATCAGAATTTTCAACTATATGTAAATATAGTTTTTCTTCTATGAAATATTAGAATGTTTGAAGGTGCTTAAACCATATGAATGCAGGTTTTCCATATTTTGTAAAATTAAGACCATTTAAATATTATTTATTTTCATTATGGTTTATAATAAACTATACCTTGGTTACCAATATTTCCAATTTTTAAAAATGTAATTTGGAAAATATTTTTCATTATGGTTTATATTAAACTATACCTTGGCTACATATATTTCTGACTTCTAAACATGGAATTTGGAAATTTTATGGATTAATAAATGGTCTCAGTTTATATCATTCTTTTATTTTTATCTCCCAATCATCATTTTTTCAAACTAATTTTCCCCCCTTAATTTTTTATCAAATGTTTAGATTTCATGTCCAATAATGCAATGTTCTTATGATCACTTTTTACATGCAAATAATTCAGATTTTGACAGGGTGATTGCAATGTGTAGGGATTAGAAGGTAACAATTTTGATCAATTTATCCCATTAGTTTATTACCTAGACTATGCATTCAAGAAACTTACAGGACAATACCAATGCTTTAAATGGGAAATTTTTAATATTGTTTGATGCGTTGGATAGGATAAAAATTGGTATTTTTATCAGCTAACATGGTCACTACTATTACAACACATACCATTGAATCAACCTATAAATCATCTGTAGGTGCTTCTATAGTAGAAACTATGATTCAGAAACTCACATAAGGGGTAATTACTTCAATTATTTTTGAAATCTCTAACACCTCAGCTTAGGTATGTTTCATTTTCAGGCTTGGGTCATTCTTCGCTATCCTTCAGGGTGAGTATCAAAGTATTTGTGTAAACATTCTGCAATTTAAATATATACAATCTATAATCTATATATATAAATTCTATAATTATATTCTCACATATAAATTAGTTTATGTAATTATATATTAATTTTTCTATATTCTACAATTATTCATACTCGCAAACACATACATTTACACTTACACATTTTTATGATACATATGCATTCTGAAGTTTATATATACATCTTGAAATATATATTTTTATAATACATATATATATGGCTTCAATATATATATATATATATATTCACACAAAATAAATTCTGTAGTTTATATATATATATATTCTGACATATACATATTTCTGATAAATATATAAATCTATAGTTTATATTTACATTCTATAATATATATATTTTTGAAATATATCTATATTTCATATATATACGTATTTTATATTTATATATATTGAATCTTTATTCTCACTGATGTACTAATTTTATTTAATATTGATCCATTGAAGAACTGTGGATGACAACATGCATCACTAAGGCTCTGATTGACAACACTAACTATTAACCGCATATAACACTTGTCATTTGAATTCATAGCACTTACCATAAACCCATTTATTATCTTTGATGTATGAGTTTTATTTAATGCTTTCCAAAAAACATGCAAGTTTGGTTGCAAGGCTTATTATTTCTTCACACAATGAAGCTGATTTAAAGTGAGTGAAGATGGAGCTGGTATATGAGACTATTAAGTTTTATTGCATGGATTTCATGTGTGTATTGTTTAACTTTTCTGGCCTGATTCATCTTTCCATAGGTACAGATACACCTCATGGATTGAAAATATTATCTTTAGATCAGACATTTTGGGTGCATTCTCCCTTGCAGTATGTGAAGAATGAAAAATCCCTTTTTGTGTTGAATACATGGTTCATGATGAAACAATTGAGCATCTTATAAGTGAGATATCATTTGTCTCCTCCCCCTACCCAACCGATTTTTAGTTTTTTTGTCTTCTATGAAAAGATTATCTATATTAAATATATTTAGACCTGCTATAGGATGAGTTGTTACATTTTCATTTCACTCATCATTTCTTTTATACCTGTTGTAGATTGAGTTGGTAATTTCTATTTCACTTATTTATGCTTTTGATCAAATGTGAGGGAGATGAAAATGAATACATTCTTGAAAAAATAATCTGGTGATTTAATTGTTGACACATATTCACCGTCTAATTGGGTTTGTGAGTAGCAGGTGAAATATCTATGCCCTTAATACACTGATGGTTTCATGCTCAATTCCACCCTCATTCTATCAAATTTTAGCTTGTAAAAATTCAAAATTTCCATTCTAAGTTCTATTTTTTTATAATTTTTATTCATTTTTCAAATTGAAAGGTTGAATATGCACTTAAAAAATCTCCTCTACTTATCCCATTTCATTTCATTATGCGTCCAAATCTGGTATATCATTTACCCATTGAAACTGACTTTACACATTATTTCCAGGCTCCTCATCATCTCTAAAAACCAAGCCAAACCAGGCCCACTTCACCATGATAATGAAATCCCAATAACATGTAATTGAAACTATGGACATCCCCTCACAAATTCTCTATCACCCTCTTTAAAACTGTGGACAACCCCTCAAAAATTATGCTCCTGTTTCTTCTTATTCTGATGAATAAAATCCCTTCTAAGGTACTATTTCATTCACCAAAAAATGGAATTTACAAGGAAGAGAAACTATCATCAACAACAGATGGCATGTTGATTTAATAGAATGCCAAAAAGTAGTATTTTATCCAGGATTTAATAGTATAAAAAACCTCACATAGGGTATGGGCATTAAAAATAAATACAAAAAACCTCACTCAGGACCAGCAAGATATTAAAAAGCAGTATAAAACCCCCCTTGTGCGGTGTCAAAATTATTTTTTATACTTAAATTTATTTCTATTTTGGTTTCATATTTTGCACTGATGAGTAGGTATGCTTTTTGGTTGATAGTGATGTAGATATTGGAGATGAAGGGTGTGACGTAGACTGTAAATAGATGTGTCTGGAGCTAGAGTTGGCATGGATGGGTTGGAGTTGGAGTTGACATAGACCGGAGTTGGCATGGGGGTTAGATATTTCATGGATGGGATGGAGATGGAGCTGGCATGGACGAGACAGAGTTGGAGTTGGATCTAACATGGATGGGGGAATTGTTGGGGTTGGAGCTGGCACAGATGGGCTAGAGCTACTGGTGCTAGAGTCACTGGCAATGATGGACTGGAGTTGATGGGTTGGTGGATCCTATTTGAGGGGATCCAGTGTAGTGGGGGGGGGGGGGATCCAGCAGGGTGGGGGCGGGGTTGTCCAGCACCTTTGTATGAATTGGTTTTGTAATAAATTTTATTATTAATATAATTAATTTTTTTTGAAGTTTTAAACTGTTTTAAAATCTTTTTCGATTTAATAATTAAAACATACGAATTATATATGATCAATTAATAAATATAATATGAAATTTTACAATAAAAAATTATAATTTTTATTTAAATGTAATTTATAAAAAAATATTATATGTTGGTAATATTATTACCAACAGATGAATTTGTCACTAGAACCTGTTTCTAAACCCTTTAACCAACATATATGTTATCTGTTGGTATTATTATAATTGCAACAGAACTATTTTATCTGTCACAAAAACATTTAGCGACAGAGTTTTTACAAACAGTTTAGTGACAAAGACATATATGTTGGTAAAACATTTTACCAACAGAAAATGCACTTTTACCAAAATATTTGTCCATGTTGGAAAAAGTTAAATATTTTTTAGTGAATAATTTATAATAGTATATCATTTTTCTTTGGATAATAAACAACAAATGAGTTGTTGACTATTTGTTTTGGCAATATTTTATTTTGGGAAAATCATTATATTTGGATTAAAAATCAAGATGGAAATATCTATATCCCCAAAATAAAATGTAAGAATAATGAAAACATATTTAAGGATAATTTATATACTATCCAAACTAAAATTTATGTGAAAGATGGAAGACCCAAAGAATGGGAGTTCGGTTCGAGAATCCCCTTACCTTAATTTCGTCTTTATTTCATCGCCTTTTCACCTCCTGGATAATAAATGTAGATTTATTTAAAGATTGATCTAGAAGTTAATTATTTTATTTTTTACCACTATTTATCAATTATAGTCATTCAATTAGATTTCAAAGTATCCTTGTTTATAGGGTAGTCATTTTGTTATCATGTTTTACTTAAAATTTTCACATTTTCTCCGTTTTCACTATTTTATTCAATATATTTTATAAATTATTAGAATTAATTATAAAATTCTTATAATACATATATTTACATGTTTATATATTATATATAATTAATAATATTCATCCATGATGATGGTTATAATTGTTGACATGGCATTGTCTTCATAGGTGTTTAACCCACCGTTGATGGGATATTGTCAGGAGAGGAGGAAAGGGAAATTGAAATGTATATATATCATAAATATGATACTTATAGTAGGTTAAAATAATTAATATAATGTTAAATTACTCAATAAATTATAGTATAAGTATTTTTTGTGAAAGGGGTGGTTACAAAAAATAAATAGAAGTAGGACAAAAAGAGAAGAGTTGATCGATACTTCCTTAACCTCAGTGTAGGTTCTCTTTTATAACACAAAAAATCCCTTGATTTTTGGAGTTAGATTACTCTAGAATGTATCTAATGATTATGTTGGGCTTTATATAAATTATTTTTTATTATTTTATACTTTTTAATTTGGGTTATTAGTGGTTTCCATGGGGAGAGAGTGAGATTATTTACACTTGAGGATTGGGGTATTTTTAGAATAAAATATTAAATAATATAATATATCAAAGAAAAACAGGAAATAGTTAATTTTTGACAATAAAAAATAATATATAAAAATAATATAATGGTTTTTAAAAATATTAAACTGTATATTTTTAATTCATTAGTATATTAAAAAGGATAGCATAAAGAATGAAAAAGAGTTATTTTAGGGATCGCTTTTGACTTTAGGTTTTGGAAAATTATTTTTTGGATGGATTTTATGTTTATTTTATTTTAATGAATAATTTATGAAATGAAATATATCATTGAAAAATATAAAGTTATATAAAGTATTATTTCATTATTACATTAAGAATGATGTGATTAAAGATACATCGGTTACGTAAAAAACTATATTTTAACTATTCTCCTGAAAACGATGTATTTCCAAAAATTACCAAAAAAATAAACCTTAAATTTTTTTGACATGATGATCTGAAAAATTAAATTAATTTTATCAAAATAAAATTATTAAACATATATTTTTAGTTTTTAATATAAAAATAAAGATTTTTAATAAATAGTTTAAAATACATTTTATTAAAAATGTTCTTATATTTTCTTCTTGTTTGTTAATCATAATATTTATTTTTTCCATTATAATATTTATATATAATTAAATAAATCATGATAAATATCATTTATATACAAATTTATTATTTGAGGTAAAATTAATATTCTAATGGTCAAGTTATTATTCACAATTGTCGGGATACTATTTCCTAGGGTCACATTACCTTATATACCTCTAATTTCCTTTCATTATTATTCAAATCAATTAATCTCAATGTTATATATTAAAATTTTATTTAATTTTTATTGTTTTAAAAATATTGTTTTCTATCATATAGGGTCTGTGGTTGGGGTGATGATTCTAGAAGATCGGGGTGATCAATATTTTCCCATTTTAGTTTTTTTATTTTTTATTTTGTTCCAATTCTAATGTTTTGTATTTTAATTGATTTCATTTTTGATTATTGTAAAATTATTTATTAATGAAATAAATTATTTTCAGTTTCTTTATATTTATAATACTATATAGTATATTATAACACACATTTATTTGTAAAGACAAATATCATTTAAATACTCTGTGTTATAAAACCTCACCTATGACTCCCTCAGTTACTGAAATAGTGGTGGGGTAACAACCATCAACCAATTATAGTATACACCTCCCTCATCAACTAAGGGTAACTAAAATGACCCATCTACTTTGATGACTCCTTCAAAAATTGGTATTGAGACCTTATGTTAAGGGAATATACCCCAACATTTCCCTTCCTTATAGTATATACAATCAAAATGTTATAATCCTGTAGGAATATAATAATGTTCCTTGTGTCATGTTATGATTCCTCTCAGTAAAGATATACTTGATACCTTGATAGTCTGAATAGACTAAAATCTTTCCCCAAAGAACATAGTGCCTTTAAGTATTCAGAGTATCCCATACTATTGTCATCTCTAAGTCATGGGTTGTCTAATTATTCTCTTGGGTTATCAGTAGACTAAACCCATATGATCACTTCAAACTTCAACATTATCACATAGCTTAGACCCAATTTAGAAGTAACATAGAACACTATGTACTAAACTCCCTCATATGTTATCTATATTACATGATCACTCATCAATATCTAATTCATCTCTTTAAATTCTATATGGAACTTCTCAAACTAGATTAACAGATACCTTTTTCGAGTAAAGTGTAGTTATGAGGCCTAAAACCATATATGAGTTTTCTATAAATCTATATTAATTCCCCGCCAATACATTGAAACAACACACATTGAAAACACTCTTGGGTGTCTCATAATCTAACACCACCATAATATTATTTTGTTCCATAGCTGCTCTACCCTCTAAGGTAGTATGACTTGGGAAGTGGGAATATTTAATCAAGAAATTACACTTCAAAATAATTTTGTATCTATGGTGTTCCAAAAGTAAGTCCATGATAATCATTAGGTGATCAACAAGATTTACCAAATATATTGATTATAATATAATGTTTTTAATAATGATAACCACAAATTATTCAATAAAAATATAGAAAATTTGGTTATTGGAACCCATGAATATGATTTGGCAGTTCATCATGATGAAGTTCATCACTATAAACTCATAATGGTCATAGTGACATTAAAATGTTATATTTGAGATATCCTCCCTACAAATATGAAGCTGGTGGTAAACATACCAGGGTTCAATCTTTGAAAACCACTTTCCACTTTCAGTTGGTCAAATAGGTTATCAATCCTTAAAAATGATCTTTGTTCATGATATTCACCTAGATTAAAAAAGGTATTCAGTAAATGGATATAAGATAATGATCACATTCTTTAAGAATAACACAGAGAATTCCTTGGGGAGAAACACTGGGCATAATAAAACCATTCCAAATGAGTCCATCTTATTATAACCATATCTCTATGAGATTAGTCAGAACTATTTGATAAGTTATGGAATATATCTAAGTGATATTGGGGTATTGGCTGATGTAGAAATTGAAATCTCAATGAGGAAGAAATTATAGAATATCTTTGTAGAAAACATCTATGTAATCCACCATCAAGTATAGAAAATGGTCATCCTAGGATTCTATCACATAAAGAGCCCAACTCTCAAGATAATTGGTTATTTAACTCACTTTCCCTGAAAATGCCTCACTCGTCTCATCTGAAAGTATATCATTATCGATCCGTCTTTTTAAAATAACCGTACACTTTGATAGTGTCAATATATCTTGGAATTTGTTAAAGGTATTCAGTCCATACTAAGGATAACATCATATAACCTCATCACATCTTCTATGAGGTCCCAAAAATCCTCTTTCTACTAGGAACAATCATGCAATTTTAGTAGATGTTACTGATAATGGGATCAATCATAGTTGGAGTCTCTTACTACATGAGTTAGGTTAAGTGGTCCAGTGAAATCTATAACTCTCAAATAAGGTATGTAACAATGAAATATGAACTCACAAAAAATTTTATGAGTAATAGAGACAAAGTATAAAAAATAATGGATCAAATCTCATATCATTTCAAGAATTACGTAGTAACATCACTTCATTTCCTTTATCTTACAACATATATGAATTCTAGATATAATAGCCTAATTTGGATCACTTGGGGGGTTTTAGAAATGAAAATGGTCCTAAAATCATTCTCCTATATCTCTTTTTTTAGGGAACCCTTAACTCCTATACCTAAGACACCTCCCTTAGGTCCACCCTAACCACTCTTAAGAGCTCCCTAGTCTTTCTCATATCACTGGAATAATGGTTCTTCAACTGCATGACCCCCTCCTCTTCAATATAGATAATTTAATCACCCAAAAAATGGTCATGACCTCAACCCTTGTAGAAAATACCATCCCCAAACTCAGTAGATCCTCATCATGACACATGTATTATTGATCCTTGGGTTTGAGACTACTCTTTCAACTATATATAGTTTCATGGTACTGATGCTTATCATTTTCCAGTTGATGCTGGTAACTCTAGTCTTAAATGACTACTACTAACTCTTGTCATCTTATTTTCCTCATCAAATAATTTATCTGTCAATATGGATTGCTCTATCATCATAGAATAAGTGGGTATTTACATGGTGATATCCCCTTCTAAGATATCTCAATGGATAGAAATCTTAAACATTCACTCTTAGAAAATTCATAAAGGATCATATCGATAGAGTATAATATGATATTGATGAATCTAAACACGTACATTGCAACCGTCATACTACCCTATTACAACACCAAGGTCTCGAAAATGTGCATGGATCACAATATCTCCAGTTGATACTCCTTATTAAATAGGAACTCCAACTCGATCCATGGAATAGTTATCCCATTTTATGTTTGGATGATTAAACCCTACCAGTGAACCACTTATTCATAAAGAAAGTTGTATGCAAGAACTACCATCTGGTGTTGGTTCATATAAACTAAGTGGGATACATATAAATAATCTCCCATCATGACCTCGAAATCTTGATGGTCGGGATCTCCAAAGAATCTTGGTAGGCTCTTCCACTAGAACACATGAAATGTTCCAAACTAGTGAGTGTTCTGATTTAAATCTAACATAATAATTGGTTACTCATCATGAAGGGAATCATATACCATCACTGTAGAAGGTTGGTGTGATCATTTTAAACACATAGGGGAAACACTCTCTAATCACTTAGTGTAAAAATCGTGTGAACTTTCCCCTAAATGGAAGCCTCATCACCCTAATTATCATAAAAAGGGGATTAATCATATGAAAATGTGCACCATGATCCTAACTATAAATCCATGTTAGATTCATACATGGATGCATCATATAATAGAAAATTTGAACCATGGTTAACAAAGAAATTCTAGGGAGATAACCAATGAAAGGGATGAAAAATAAATGACTCATTTCTATATGATTCATGTACCATTGATCCTCACAACACATACTTCAATGTTCTGATTCAACAAGCATATTATCAAAGCTCATGTGAATGGATACATATGCCATCACACCATCACTAGGTCCCCTATATTGAAGTGTAAACATAAAAATATTTAACACAATTGCCTAAAATTACCAAAACCAATCCTCACAATACATATAACTTCAACCTCCATCAGTAGGAAACAATGGATTTAATTACACTCAAACCTATCCCCACCCATCTAGACATTGTAGTAAGCCGACATTTTACCCCAAGACCACCTTCAATAGGCTCGGGGATGGTGACTAGCACTGAGTAAGCATAAATTAATATAGGATTTATTAGCCTTATGAACCTATACATAATTTAATCCTCCACACAAAACATAATGAATAATAATAATACTAAAATTAACTAAAAAAAATATATAATAATTATGCATGTGGAAACTGTTCAATAACATAAAGACATTACTATTACAAAACACATGAGTGCATGGGGAAAAATACCCACCCAAAATAGCCAAAAAGAGAAAAACATTAAACTAAATGGAAGTATAATATATCCCTATAGAACGAGGATTCTATCAATAAATAATTTCCACTAAAACTACTCCCAATGAACAATAATAATCACTAATACAAAAAAAAATTCCATCAAACTATACACTGCCTGTATAAGAATGTCATGTTTGGGAGAAGATTCCAGTGCAAGGGTGAGAATGTACATACCTAATATGAACCCACATAAACCAAATTGGAAAGAGTAATGAAAATTCATATCTAAAACCATAATAATTAAAAGAGAAGAATAATTCTTAAAACAATATTTTTTATAGAGAGTGAAACTAAGACATAAAAAAAAGAATCACTCTAAAAAATAAATCCATAGAAGAATCAAACTTCATTGAGGATAAAATTACCCAATTCATATCCTTTTCACCACACTGTAGTTGTTATAATAATCCAAAAAAATCATATTACACATTTTTTATGAGGTAGGAACATTATAATTGATTATAGAACTTTGTATATGAGTATCACATATCATATGAGAAAGAGGAATCGGTCCCTGGAATACTCTGATTGTTTTGTAAGAACCCAAAAATTGGTTCAACATAAATGATTATATATTAGTTCCAAATCATCTGAAGAATGAAATCAAACATCAAAAGGACTAAAAATATGATATATATATATAAAAACATAGGATGAGCTATATAATTTCATAAATCAGATACCTAATGAAAAATTCATGAACATGCCACATAGATGGGACATCAGGCTACATGGTATCCCCAAAATACTCTACCATGTGGTGAGTGTGATCCATGTGCGTTCCCATCTATGAGAGTGTGTTCTCAAATGTTGTGAACAGAGTCGAATTAATTTAGTTATGCCCAAATTTTGTTCCTCACCTAGGAACATGCTGAATTGGGTCACCCAAACTCATGGTTGGCCCATGGGTTTAGCCCACATAGGTCGATCAGTGTAGTTTTTTCTATTGAACTGGCCTAGGTGGATGGACTAGGTGAACCACCTATACTAGAGTCCAAGATATCCTAGACAAGGATAGAAAGAACCAGTACCATCCACAGGTCATGGAACCATAAAGGAATCATGTCACCCCACAAACATAGTTACGCCACATGTATGAAAAATCAACCACAAAGATATTGGACCACCATCCTGCATCACTGGACATGATGCATCTATCTATCTATTGTCTTCACTTTTAAATAGAAAAATATCTCCCTTTTACACAACATAATATATACGACAATATAGAGTCCTCCTCATCTCCTGGTCTTTCAATCAGTGCACTATCCTCATCAGACCCTGTTGTGTCATGTCACCATCTCTCTCACTGAGCCTTCATATGACCTCACATCCATCCAATTCTCTTGTCGATTGTTGATTCCCATATAATAGAGAAAATAAAAAATAATATGAAGTGAGGGATAAAAAAAAAATATATATATATATATAATGAAAGTTCACTAAGAATGCCTGAAGAACAAGGTCCAATAATATTATAGGACAACGAGAAGATCATAAAGAATGAATTACTCACATAAAAATTGAACATAATCAAAAAAGGGGAAATAATTCAATTATTCTAAATAATTCCAATGGTTAATCAAAATAATTGGAACATTAGAAAATTCACTTAGTCCAACCTAAAAATATATTCATTCATTGATAAAGATTGTGTTCCCATTTATGTTGATCAGCATGATCCATTCTTTGACCCACCTTATAAAAATAATCTCTTTTTGTGACCAAATTTACTAGGATTCTTGTGAATAACCTTAATAATTATGTTAAATATGGTTTTATAAGATTTATGTATAGGATTTATCCAAATAAATTCCAAAAAATTACCAATGAATACTTGAAAAAAAATCTATTTATTATTATTATTATTGTTAATTTTGGATTTAATATTCTAACAATGGATAACTCTTGGGTCTCAGATGCGAATAGATTATATACCAAACCTAGTATGAAACTGATGTTTTGAATGCAACCACAGTGTTAAAATTTCATTCAAATTATTTATTTTTTAGGAAAATTATTTTTTACATGAATACACCTGCATGAGTTAAAAAGAATAATTTTATAATTTAAATATTTTTAATGAGACCCTGTAGTATTCACAATTCCACACAGACTCATCCTGGAAGTAAACACCACACCCTAGAATTAGCAGGACCATAGAATAATTTTTATGAGTTTATCCACTAAGAAAAAGTTTCTATTTTACCACTATGGATATGAATCTATATATCAATTGAAAATATTAAAAGGGGATCAACAACAAAAAAAATAATGTTTATACAAGGTATATTGATTATAAATATTCATTTGGTTAATTATTCAATCACCTTTGTCTTTAATATACCCTTAAATATCTTTTTTAATGTTATTACATGGCCTAATAATGTAAATTCCTTTATCCAAAAGTCACATTTATTATAATTTTCATACTAATTATCCTTTCATAAAGTGTTTAACATTGTACTTAAATTCTCTTCATGTTCTTCGATTATTTTAGACTATATCAGAATATCATATATAAATACTAATATAATTTATCATGGTAACCTATATATATTCTATTCATGATGTCAATAAACATTGTTGGTGAATTTTTGAGTTCTAAAAGAATCACTATTAACTCATATTTTCTATATCTTATAAGAAAGGTAATTTTGAAATACCATCTCATTTTATCTTCAATTAATGATACCCAAAAAAAATATCAACTTCGAGTATGTGTTTATCCCTAAATTGTTAATAAAGCTTAATGTCAATACATTGAAGAGGATTCTTGTTCATTATCATGATCTTATTATGCTCATGATAATCAATATAGAGACATGTTACCCATAAATTTTCTTAATAAATATCACTGGGGAGCCCTAAGCACTAGAGAATATTAAAAACTTCCCCCAAATCTCTTGTTATTGATTTTTAAATTATTCTAGTTTAATGGGGGTCATTCAATAGGGAAATATGGATCTGAGAAGGGATCAAGGTATAATTTCTATTGGGAAATGGACCTCTCGATCAGGGTGAAGACCAAATAACTCTTTCGGGACTAGATTGAAATTATCCCTCATAATGGGCACTCCCTTAAGGGTGGTTATTACCATTTTCTTAATCATTTAATCAAAATATTCTTACTCATAAGAGAATAGTATTCATACTTGTAAATATTTTTAAAAAGGTTATTCAAAACTCTCATTACATTAGTATAGAATTGGGGGATCTTCTATGATATCAAATGAGATTTCCATTTTTTAATAGTTGGTATTGGATCTATATATAGAAATCCAATCACTACTAAGTTTTGAATTGAATAATACTAAAGATCGAATAAGTATAATTTTTAGAATATTTTCCGCCAATGATCATTTGGTAGGATTTATATACTTAAGATTCCATAATTTTCCACTTGGTTATTTCATTGATAAATCATCCTTATGTCTTAAGGTGGAACATGAATATTTGTAGAGAATATAATAATATGAATGAATGCATTGAACCAAAATTAGAATATATATTAATTATTCTTTAATGACTAACAAGTGTACCTATCACTACATTATTTCATGTTCCACCTCAATAGTAATGATAACATAATAACTTTATTGATCCCTTAAATTTATATGTTATTCATATTATTTATCCTTTAATTCCCTTATCTTATTGCATTGACATTCATAGTGCCCGGGTTACATATAGTTAAAAGATTTCAATACATATAGAATATTGAGAAGAGTCTTCCTTTATTATTACATATGAATTGTATTCCTCATATTCCTTCTATAATATTGTGCTTAATTCTATCTTTTTTTTTCATATTTTAATAATTTCCCCATTTTTTATGTTATTTATCAAGCTGATTATTCCAAAACCTTTGACCTGTGGGTTGTTGAATCCTACTTCCTCTATAAACCTTTTTATAATACCCTCTATAATTAAATAACAATCCTCTCTTCTTATCAATATTCCAATAAGACCACTAAGAATAACCAATATATATCTCCATCATAAGGGTAAATCAAACAATTTCATCATAAATATCTTTATTTTGGATTAACTAAAGCTTTATAATTTCTCTAATTTATGTTGATAAATAAATTTTGAACCTTAATTTTTGGGACAATGAAAAATATTTAATGATATCATAATATCCTTTTAATGTTTTTTATATGTCCCAGTTTTTTCCCTCTTTATGTATGTACAGTAAATTACCTCTCCATTTTAATACATTGATTTTGAGGAAAATATTTATTACAAAATAATTTTCTTGATTTTATTCAATTCTATTGAATTGATTTCTTCCAAGGTATTAGCATTATTGGCCGTTTACCACCACTAATCATTTTCTCTTTATAAGTAATAAGTTGCTCATATTAATTTAATTTTTTGAAAGAATAAAATCATGAAAAATATATTTTTAATAGAATATATTAATATCTATTTGAATAATGGATTGAAAGATAAAAAAATAGGTACTTAATTTTCATATAAAATATTTAACAATAACTTTTTCTCTATTAGGATAATTAGGGTGATATACATGGTTCATGTTATTATTCCAAATTAGAGTAAATTGTGATAGTCCCCCCCTGAGTTTTTTGACTCCCTCTAACATCATATTAGGATTCTTATTCAGTAAATTATCACATTACCGATTATATTTATTATTGAAACATTCTATCCAATTTCAAACCATTTACTAAAGACAAGTAATTTTAGTGACAATAAAACTCTAATTCATGAGAATATATTATGAAACTTATAAACATATAAATAATAACACATAAATCACTAGTATTTGATAACCTATATATAACTATGTTTCAATTTGGGTTATTTATGGATAATTTCCTATAATGGTCACTAATTTAGCCCTAAAAAATAATGGTATCTTTCTCTGATACGAACTATAATGGCCAATATATCTTAAACATAAAATTATAAAATTTTTAACAAAAAAATATAATAAAAAACTCCTTCAAATATAGAGATATATTGTATTTGGGTTATTATCTATATAATAAAATATTAGAAAATAAAATATAAAGTATTTTATTATAATCTTCATTATATAATTCTATAACTAAACAAAATTATAACACTACATGGGATATCATTTGGAAATATGAAAAAATAAAGGGGTGAGATAAAATTATGAAAAAGTGAAAATAAAAATTAACATGGGGGTGGGATATCACCATCATAAAAAATTATAAAATAGAATCATAAAATATGATGATAATGAATAATCACATAAAAACGAGGAACAAAATGAATGAAATCCTAAGAACATTTTGGTTATAAAAATCATATGAATGTTGTTCAAGTATAAAACATGTAATCATAACATAATTCGAGGATCACTATTGAGAGATACTAATGTATTATTCTATGAACATTTCCAATTAACCATAAAAAATATATCCAAAAATATAAGAAATACCAATATATTATGGGATTTATAATTCTGGTCCCACTTTTCACAACACAACATCAAATTTATACAAGTCCCACATATAAAAAACATATATAAAGAATAAATATGAAACAAATCATTGAGAAAGTGATGAGTTGAAAAATAGTATCACAAATAATAAACAAATGAGGTATCATGTAGGATATCAAGAAAAATATATATGGAATATTGGATATTAAAAAGTGAAAAAACAATATTAGCTCATGAAAATAGAGATCAATGTAAAGGATCAATTTAGAAAAAAAAATGAAGAACACGTTATGGGAATGAACCCCTTTTTAAAATTATAATAAGTGTATTAAAATCCTTTAAATGAGATAAGATCATTGGTTACTAAAAAATATAAACTAATCCAAATATTTCACACTCAAATTATTTGGTTTTTATAAATCATCGAATATAATAGTCATTAAAAAAGTTATACATTAAAATAGAGAAGAAATAGAAAACGTCCCTTTATAGGTTCTAACTTAAGAAATGATTAAAATTGTTACAATAAAACATGAATATCTATATAAATTAAATGGAATATAAAATTTAATGTATAAAGGAAATATTTATAAAAAATATTGAAATTAAATATGTGAAAAAGATAAAGAGTGAGATAAAGGGAGATAATATAATCTAAATTTATGAAAAAATGTTAGAGTGGCCCCATACGATGATTAATGATATAATTTATATGATTTTATAACCTCATTAATTATTTTTTTATTGTAATTGATTTATAATTCTCTTATACATTTTTAAGTGTTATTGATATTAAAAGTATATTTATAGATGAATAGTGGAATTGGGAGAAATAAGTTAAAAAACATTATTCTTGGAGTGTAATCCACAAAATTATTTAGTGTATTGTTTTATGATTTTTTCGATAGAGTAGAAGGGTTTTTATAGTCTAGTTGGTTCCACATTGGTCTATAGTGTAATATAATGAGGCCTTGTTTGGATGTGTGGGGTATGAGTTCTGAAGTTTTGTTATTTATCTGGTTGGAAAAGTTTTCACTTGATGTGATTTGGTCTCTATGATTTTGGCATGAGGCCTCACATTATGTTTTAGATTAATTATCCATAAAATATTATCATATCCTTATTTTATAAGGTTAGTCTAGGGTAGTCCATCTTCTTCCATTATACTAGGTTATAGGTTATTAGTTTTGAGTGAGAAAGGCTTATAATTGTGTTATGGTTTCTAGGAATTATTTAAATGAATCAAAATAATGAAACATTAACCATAATATTCCTTGTATATATCAATTTTATATGATTTTTAACCCATGTAATTTAGGGAGATCGTTCCATGATTTCTATAAGGTGGGCTAATTCATTGGTGTTGTAGTGTGATCATATTTTTCATGCTATAATTTATGTTTTCTTAATTTTTTTGTAATATTTTTGGAATCTTATTAAATCTGATATATTCTATTCATATTTATTCAAAACATATTCCCCTTTAATCTTGTTTTTAGTGATCTATGGTTATCCCTTAATGGATTTCAATCCCTGAATTCATATGATTTATTCCTTATGGTCTGAGGTTCTCATCTCTTCACTTATTTTCTCTTCTCTTATATTATATTATATATTATTCTTTATTTGTTATTATTTTCCAAAAAACTATGGATGGTGTTTTGAATTTTATCTTTTTATTTTATGGTTGAGGTCATGATGGAGATTGATGGTCAATTGGTTGTTGGGGGTTACTTTAGGGATCTTGGTGGTTCGTTGTTTTCATTCTCTTACCATACTTATATTTTGATTTTTGAAGCAACATTTTAGGTAATGGGTTTAAAATATCACTTATTATTTATGTGTTTAATTTGGAATAATCATGCATATGATTTCAAGGAATAATTAGTTATAATTAACGAAATAAATATAATAAAATGGATCAAAAATTTAAAATGGGGGAAGTTAATTTCATGTGTCTCATATGATTTTCATGATATTTCTTTCATATTATTACATTGGTTAATTGATAACTTCACTACGATGGTTTAACTTTTGTTATTATTGGTACATATTATTATGTTCACAATTTATTACTAACTTAATGATGGAAATGAATTTTATGGTGGAAATATGTAATTAATGTTCAATATTATTTATTTATGAATTTTTCAATAAGTATAGATGCATGAATAGATGTATTTTATGGATTCATTTTACTACTATGATTATTGTTATTCTTGTTATAGTTAGGGGAGTCTTATTATGGTTTGTTTTATCTGGTAGATATGGCTTGGTGGAATTTATTTTTATGTCAGTGGTTTGACATGGTTGACGAGGGATAGTGTGAATGATGTTGTTAATGTTATGGAATTAATAGTCTAGTTTTTGTCAGGATAGAGTGTGGCAGTTGATACAGTGGTATAGAGAGGTTAATGTGTTCTTCTGTCCTAATTTACTGGAAATATGGATTTTTTTGAAATAAATAATAGAATTAAATAATTAACCAGAAGTTCAATAGGTTTTAATTGGTTAATATTATGCTGAAAATAATAAATGATGTGGTGAATAATTAATGTATTATGTGTGAAAATATAAATTATTTGAAGAGGTGATGGTTGTGAAATTTAATGATGGATAGAACTTAATGTGGATATTGAATGTAAATGTGTTTAATGAATGAAGTGAAAATAAATAATATATAGTTAATAATGTGATTAGTAAATGAATAATGTCAGATTGATTATGAGATGAGGAATCAGATGTTGTGTGTTAATTGAGTTGTTTTTGTGTGTTGATTATAGATTCGGTTCACGTAGTGGATGGTGGTGGTATTGATATTTATCTGTGATAGTTATAGTTTTTATTATAGTGTAATTTTATTTGGTATTATATTATTATGTTGGGAATAAACATTATTATATATCCATCATAGTTTTATGTCATTTCTTACACACTACCACATGATTCAGGTAACCTAATTGATACATATATGAGGTTTTGGGTTCCGGGGGTACCCCCAACATCTAGGATAAAGGTTATATGAATTATTTAATATAACCCTTTCCCCACTCTCTCTTATAGAAATATAATATGTTTTTATGGCGTGAGGTTGTTGTATGAGATGATTTCATTGTGATATGGGTGTGTGGTACAGGAATACATGGGTGGATGAGGGTGTGAGTTTGATTTCCTTCACGATACATTGTCTATAATGATTTGATGTGGATATATACATTAAATATATGGTTTTTCTAAGTTGTTTTAAATATGATGAGAATATATAGATATTTGGTTTGTGGTTATTTGGATATGGGTGGGATGGTAGCACTAGGATGTATGTCATTGGGGCATGAATGATACTATTTCATATAGGAATGTGATGTGGAGGACCATTTCATATATCATATTGATATTAATTTGTTATATTTTTTTGTAAAATTGGATAAGTTACCCATGGTGAGGATGGGTTATAGTTGACCTAGTTAGATAATTAATTAGTTTTTCTATTTTTTTCTAATTCATTTTTGACATCCCTAGCCTGATACCACTCATCCGTTTCTAGACTAATGATACTCAATTCCTCAGGCGAACCTCCCCATATTCCCGGGGATACTTCATAGCAGTGTAAGTCTAGGATGTTTCTTCAGGGAGACAATACTCCCAAATCCTGGTGTGAAATATCAAGGAAATAAAAACCAACATCATATATAAATAATAAACATCCATCATATTATGTGTAAGAAATAAACATAGTCATTAATTAAACATGAATTTGGAATCATACAGTCATATAAAATTATGGTAATTCTAGTATATGAAGTAGATCACCCAACAAACTAATTATAAATACAATAAAATAATAATAAAAGAAATCATGCTTATATAGAAATCCTCCTACCTCACCCCATCCCGATGTCCAATATCATCCATTATATCTTTCTCAATAATGAAAACCCAATCCTATAACCAACTTGAACCTGTGATTTGTGAAGTCTTCATGGGTACCCATGTTTCATGGTTAATAGAGTAGGGTGTGAGTAACACTTAGTTGTGCTGCACCAATGTGGTCCAATATTTAACCAGTAAATGTAGTGTATGTAAACGTGACAAGATTACCTAAATAAATAAATAAAACTATTGAAGAAAAACTAAAAACCCATTATTGATCCTTGAGTTCTAACATTCCACTTGGGATGGACTATACCTAATTTTTCTAGTTTTGAAATGTATCTAAGAACATAATTAAATTGTTAAAACATATACGGTGAATATTCTAACCCCATGATGTAATCTTGGTTAGTTAAAAGTACCAAATTATAAATTTTTTCCCTAAGAGGTAATTCTAAGAGGTTTATTATGGTTAGTCTAAATGTCTTATTCTAAGGTGTGACACTAATAAATGCAATAGTACCCAAAAAAAATTATAAATTCCAAAGGGTATGACCCTAGAAAATCAATAATACCATCATGAATAAATTTATACTCTCAATTAGTGGCCCTATATTTTAATAAATATATAGATCAATGACCAATCCCTGTGAGGTAATCCTAAGAAATAAGTAATATCAGGTACAATTTCTGACCCTAAGAAGTAATCCAAGGTGATAAATAATATCATACATTATAATAAATCCCTAGGGGGTAATCCTAGGAGATATATAGTCAAAAGGTTCTATGACAATCTCTAGGAGGTAATAATATGTGATCAATCATTATCAAGACTCATAACAAACTACTATGAGGAGATCCAAAGAAATTAATAATCATCAAGAATGAAGCTGATAATAAGAAGGCAATCCTAGAAAATCCATATTATAAGGATCAAAGTGGATATCTATGTGGATTACCCTAAGAAATATAGTAATATCAAGATCCAGGTTGATTATTAAGAAGATGAACCTATGAAATCTAGATATTAATATACTTAAAGGATATATCCTAAAAAGTATTTAAGGAATTCCTAAAGTGATGGGCTCATCATTGACTCGGGGTTTAAGAAGACACCTAAATTCATTACTATATATTTATGATCAACCCTCTCCACGGTGAATCTATCACTGGGTCACTTATCAGGGTCCCTTAGGTAACATCATAACAAAAACACCCATCTAGGGTTCCAACATATAATTCCCATGACTTAGGTCTAAACATTTTATTGAGAGGGACCACATCCCTCAACATAGTTATAATCATCTCAAGCCCTCTCTAGCGTCACTGTGTAATCCATACAAGAATCAACATGAGAGATGTAATAGAGGTCATCTCAACCTATAAGACACTATAGGTTAGTCATTAAAAACCCAACCAATATAAATCTCACTCAAGGAACACTTACCTTGGTGCCCATACCTCATAGTGGAAGAAAATATTTCCCATAGTCATCTCAACTTTCCCTTAGGTTATAAAATATCACTTGGATCTATTATAGAATAATTGAGAAAATTGTACCTATCCCACTCATGCCTCAATAAAGTGTTCTATAAATTTGTTATACTATGTCCACTATAATCAATTAGTCTATTCATACCCCTCAAGGATCTAAGCATCACAGGGTACCGAATCATAATCATGGTATCATCAATAAATGGCTGGAGAATTCAAGCTAGTGGAGAAGGTTCTATCATATCCCTTTCACTATGTTAAATTCATTCATTGGTATTTAATTAAAATTAAACAATTTATTTTAATTATATGTTATATATCCCTCAGTGGTAAGACCACCTATCACATGAAACTATAAACATGTATAATACAAAATCACCTAGAAGGACCGTCCAAGCTCAACCAGTCTTCTTCCATCCACATGAGGCCCTAAATCACAACAATACATCCAATAAAATTAATTATAAACATTTTTATTTCATTAAACAATTTAATTAAATTATAATAAACTGCATAATTACTCATTGAGTGTACCCATTACACTAAAACCATAACCAACCACCCCATAAAAAATTATAGTGTACCCTCAAAACCTTCTTATAAATAAAAACCATCTAGATAAATTGATTAAATATCCAATTTAATTCAATTTAGTTTGAAACCATAAAAAATAATATGCCATTACACTTTAATAAACACGGTGATAAATAGTTGAAAATACCATCTTAGGGTCTCAAATCGCTACGCCACATGAAATACCACTCATATTTGTAAAATTATACCATTATCAAGTGGAATCATAATCAATACCTTGAAATATATTAACCAACTCAAAAGGAAAGAAATAGGAATAACATATGATGAATAAGGAGGAGGAATCTGACCAAGAATCACTAAATAACACACCCAAAATCACCAAAAATTAAAGCGGATCAATGAGGAAAGAGAGGGTTTTTGTAGTCTCATGGACTTGATGGAAAAGGAAAGAATTAGGGGATTCACTCTTAAGAAATTTGGGGGGATTCTTACTTTTTATAGGGTCACTCATTTTGGATACATGGTTGTGCAAACTGTGAACCAACCATGAAGCCTTCATTGTCTAAGGGTACCAATATTATACGATTAGGCCGTATGATTTTCAAAACGATTAACCAACTATAAAAAAACCTATACTGCTCAAATTTTAGGTCCCACTAAGTTTTCCTGTAAATGTATCATGTTGGTTGGCCAAGCCCCATGCCAACTCCAAGCCACATCATTTCCTATAAAATATTCATGGTTTTACCATAATTATATGGTAATCATGTAGACTGATCACATGTTATATTAATTGATTAAAAAATCCTTCTATTTAAGGTTATCATATTGTTCACACTAAATTGTGTGACCCAAACCAGGAACCCATGTAAGAGTACTCCTAAAAGTTCATAATTTATCCCAAAGATCCCAATAATCACTTGAGCACTCAAGGAAACTCTTAGGCCTCAAACCATATCCAAAAACACCAATTTTAAATTTTATAAGTCTAAGAATATGGATTTGATTCTTGGTTCCCCAAAAAAAACTTCTCACCAACTATAAATATTTTAAATTTCCATATAAATTCACAACCCATATAAAAAACCATTTTTATAGCATTAGTATGATTCTACCACGTTTTTCAAGATATATTTTACATAAGATCCTTCTCAATAAACTTTTATACTTACTATTATAATATATATCTATTATTTGATTTTCTAGAGGGAGTTGGTTACTATGGTAGAAATTACTAGATCTGAATGGGAAGTTAGTTGGTTTTCTTAGAGCTACATTTTCATGACTTTATTATGTTGGGTATTCATTTTGAGGAACTCTTTTATACATGACATTAAATTCATTATTATTTTAGTTTAATTTTATATTATTTAGTTAAAGGTGATTGGTGGTTCTATTTTATATTATTAATTCTTATTAGTTTAATGCCTCTCATATGTATATTTTATACACTTGGTGGTGATCGATAAGTGTAGTAATTAAAAATATGGCTTGTCGTGTGGGTTAGGATCAACTCAAATGGGATTGAGACCACATTGGTTTTCCCAAAAAAGAACATATATAAAGTGAACCAAAAATTTCAATCTTTCCCTCATTTAAATTAAAAATAAAAATATCAATTATGTGACAACTTGAACAAATTTAGGTGAAGTTCCATTTTTGAATCCATAAATATCCTATTAAGTAATATAGTTATAGAAAACACATTCACTACTTTAGTTTTGGATGGATATTTCATGTCAGTTTTAAAATTCTATTAAGCATCATAATCATTGATAATATAGTCATTATATAGTGATCATTAAAATTAGTGTTCAATAATGATTATGATAAAGATCAATTGAAATAGATATACAAATTGATGGACTTGACCAGTTAGATCATACCTTATAAAGCTCATATATTTGATCTTCCAAGAGAGATGGAATCACTGGGATTTTCCCTTACCCAATGTCAATATTATATTTAATATCTAAAGTATGAAAAAAACAATTTATGGGATTATTTCAGTCATATCAAGATCACATGACAAACCATGTTCACTGAACTACACAAAGAAAGTTTTGTCATCCTAGAGCTTTTGCTTCGGGCATATGCTAGTGCAATAAGGGGTTATGTTTCTAGACCGTAGATGTATACATTTTTATATTTTCTTTTAAATGAAATAATTATTATACTTATTCCTTTTTATTACTACTTTATAACTGATAAATGAGTATGATAAAAAATTTATTTTGATATGATGAAATCAAAATTTTATTTTTTGGAGATATATATTTATATATAATTATTACTTTTTTTTGGAAAATTTAGGATTTTTTTAAATAATTATTATTTTATTATAATATTATTATTAAAAGATATTTATTTAAATATAAATGATAATTTAATTTAATAAAGGGAAATATAATTTTCATAGGGGTTAAAAAATTATTATCATCGTAAAAACAATTATTATTCAATAATTAGGGATTTTGATTTAAAGGTATAAATTCTCATATTTAGAGAATTGTTTTGATAAAATAAATATTATTTATGAAGTAAACATGTTGAAATTATCCAATTGTTAATTTTTCATAACTTTTTAAGGTAATAGAATTTTTCGGTAAAAAATAAATATAGTATAATTATATGATATATATTATGACATAATAATATGCCAAAAGTGATGTGGTAAATATTATAAGTTGTACTGAAGAAATTTTTTTCACATTTAAATTATTGTGTTTTTGATGTTATTTTATTAATTTTATAATCCTTTAATTAATCCGTCAAAACCTATATTATATTTTGAGGTTTCAAAATCAATTCATTATTAACATGACTCACTTCCACATATTTTAATGATTTTGGTTATTATAACTATAAAATATTGCAAAAACTCATCTTTTGGAGAAACCATGGGAAAAAACCTTGGAATTATATATATATATATTTTTATTTTATCAAATAGAGTCCAAAACCTATGTTGAGAAATTAATAAAGAATTACCTCTCTTTTCCTATAAATTCCCACCTAATCTCCCACTCCACTTCACTAAAAACCCAATGACCAAGGATTTAATCTACCAATAATTCATGAAAACTCTTCCAAGGCGTTCTTTAGATCTTAATAATATCCTCCTAATCTTTTAGAAGGCCCCCCTCAAGGTTAGGTATCCACTTCTCCTCTTTATTGAAACACTTTCATCATATTATATCTTTTGATTTCCAAATGTTCATATTAGAATATATATTTACAGATCCTTATTAATCTACTTATGATTTAAAAGTAATTATAGAAAAAATATCAATCCCTTTAAACCCTTATATTAATCATTATGTTCAATTTTTAGGATACTTGAATTATCCTACAATTTTCCATGTCAAACTTTTGTGGAGGGAATATGAATCCCCATTTCCACTCAAAAGTGTTCACCTGTATGTTCTTATCCATAATTAATTGGTTACATACAACTATGTAACCCACACTCCTTAATATTTATATTAAAGGTGATGAAATGTGGTCATATATTGTATAGTCTATTGGGTACATGAATTCATGTACATGATACAAATGTGATAGCTAGGAAAATAGTTATACACCCTCCAATGTGTTGGGTAATGTTTTTATCTTATGAGAAATCATGTGTGGTGCATGATAGGTTATCCTAAGCACACTATGTTATCATGTATCTATTATTATTCTTGAATTATGTTTGTGTTTTATATTTTAGGTTGTTTCCACATTCCTATGATGCCTTATTGTTATCATATTATAACATGATTTTATATTTGTGTTTATGATTATGACCCCATTTATGTCAACTGGATATGCCTCTTAACTCACATTTATTACTTTCATAATTTTATTTTTTTATTATTCCTTTACTAGTGTTTTTATCCCACCTCATTATAATGTACATCCCCAAGTTATCTCATGTAGTATTATAAGATTAGTGGATTTTAAGAGCATTTTAAAGAGTTTTTATTAATGTTTTTATATACTTGTTTCATGTTAATATGCTATGAATCAAATGTACCAATTACACTAGGCCATATAATCTTCTAGGATTGTATTATATATATCTATATATAAAAAATTAGGAATTAATATATATTAAAAATATGGGTTTTCATAGTTGTTATTGGAGAAAAATATATTTATTTTGGGGAATTTTTATTATAAAATCTTAGTGAAAGCCTTAGGGAAAAGAGTAAACATAAAAACACATCCCTAAAATTTACAGTAATGTACAGAGTAAATGGTTTCCAAGAAACAAGATCCATTCCTGAATTAAAAAATGGTGATATGGATCTAAAATAGTTGTACCTATGGGTAATATCCTTAGAAATGGACATTTTTTATTGACTTTATCTTCAACTAGTTCATGAAAAAGAGGCCTTGATTCACACATAGTTTCATACTCTCAGGGGATGTTCTTTGGTTAATTCATAAGATCTTTACAAACCATTATGAAGGAAGTGAAAATGTCCATAGAATTTTATGTTAGTAAATAGACCATGGATATAGTATATTAGAACCTATAAATTAATAGGTTGAAGAATATATCTCATTTCTGAGATATGCCTTCAATATTAATAGATTCTATTTTATTTTCTTAATAGTTAAAAAATGATAATCCCAAAGTATATTTTGGATGAAGTAACAGATTAGAACCATAATCAAATAGTTAATGGAAGGATTATAATACATTCATGAATATCAAATGCCTGGTGTGTATATAGATATACACAGTCTTTAATATCACACAATTTTAGTAAAACTATAGAAGCACCACATAAAGACATGGGAGTTGATTTATTGATGAAAATGGAAAATGGGTAAATTTTTTCATTATATGAATATAACTTCTTTGATGTTCATATTTTCAGGTTAAAGTTTATAGTGAACCTTATTATACACCATTTAAATAAATATGATGTAATTTTACGTATGGATTGTATTTCCTTATATAGATCCTATATTAATTTTAATGAGAAGGAACTCTTGTTATGTATCGAAAATCGACCTCCAATTTTATACATGTTCAAGAGGAGGATGGATATCCTTTGGAATCATTATCTTAATAATGGATATTATTTCCTTAAGAGAATGTTTATCTTGATCAAATGATTAAGACTTAAAGAAAAGATCATCCTTGATGACACTCCCATTAGGATGTAATTTTCTAATTTGATTCTAAATAATTTTATGGCTTTTCTTCGAGCCAACAGTTTGAGTTCTCAATCAAACATATACCCAGATATTTTCAATATCCATTACTCAATATATAATTTCCATTTTTTAAATTAAAGATATGAAGAAGAAATAGCAATAGAATCTGGATAAAGGGTTTATACACAAAGTGCTTCATTATGGGGTGCATCGAAAATTTTAATAAAAAAGAATCATAGTTTAATGCACCTCTACATTGATTATTACGATCTTAACAAGCTCATGATAAAGAACTAGTATCCTATTCTATGAATAGATGTCTTCTTCAATCAGATATGTAGAGAACAATACATCTCTAAAGTGGATCTTCATTCGGGATATTATCAATAATGGCGAAGATGGAGGATATCCCTAAGACTTATTTTCACACAAGGAATTGATACTATAAGACTATAGTGATTCCATTTAGATTCACCATTAATCTATCCATTTTCATGGACATAATTAATATAGACATTAGGGATTAACATAAAAATTGGGGATAACCTTTATAGATAATATTTTAATCTGATCCAAAATTAAGGAGGAACATGAGAATAATATGAATGTTGTACTAAAGTATGTGTAAAAGAAAAGTTATATGTGAAGTATATTAAATGAGAGTTATAGATAGAGAAAGTAACATTCCTATGGAATTTTATCACTAAAAAAGGTATATCTATGAATAATTCAAAAATAAATCCAATTGAATAATGGGTCATGCCATCATATGTAATAGAAATCCGTAGTTTCCCTGGATAATCGGGTTACTATCTTGGATTTTTTAGGAACAAACCACAATTTTAAATCACAATAACCAAGATGAATTAGAAGGGATTGAATTTTTTCTTGTCTAATTAATATTTAGATATTTTTAAAGAGGAAAAGAGGAGTCTAACCACTAAACATGTTCTTGTATTACCAACCATTTGATAAGGACTTGTAATCTACAATAATGTGTCCAAAAAGGGATTTGGTAATATAAACATTCATGATGAAAACGTGATATCATATGCCTCCCACAAATAAAATATCCATGATTCAACCTACCCAATTCATGATTTAGATTTGAATGTGTTGATATTTTCATTGATGTTTGGGCATCATTATATCTACAGGGGAAAGTGTGACATAAATACGGATCATAAAATCATCATCTATATATTAGCACAAAAAGATATCAGTATGATGAAATTATGGTGTTTAGGGATAATCAAGGATTGTTATTGTTTAATCCATTACCATCCGAGGAAGGAGAAAAAATTGGTATTTACTTTGAGTAGAAAGGATCTGGAAACCCTATCCATAAAGAGGATTTAATGGGGTCTAATCATCTTGGACATGTAAAAGATGGACATCGGAATAATAAATGTATCTTTGTCCTAAATTTATAAAATAACTTCCCACCCATCCATTCCTTAGAGTATAAACTAGGCATAAAATTATGATATTCAGGAGTTCAACATTTATAAAGATAGAGTTATAAGGTTTGAAACCTAAATGTTTTTCCCATAAAAAAATAACTGAAGAGGGAACTTCTAATGATGTGCACAACTCATCCTTCTCTATTAATCCAAGAAGCATCAAGATGTATAGAGATACGAAGAAAAACTTCAGGTTAGATAACATGAATATATATATTATAAAATTTGTATCTTGATGATTGGTATTCCAACATGTAAAAGGATGAACAACAGAAGTCTAAGGGTATGATGAAACCATTTCCTATACTAGTATGAAAGTTATAAAACATAATAATAGATTTATTCGTAAGACTCCCTAATACATATAAAGGAAATGATTTCATCTAAGTGATATATGAATGACTTATAAATTAAGAATATTTTATTACTATAAAGGAATATTTATCTCTTGACCAACTCACCATGATTTAAATAAGGGAATATGTCAAGCTTCATGAAGTGACAATCTCTATTGTATCTGATCAAGATATAAGGTTTTACATGAGGTTCTAGAGAAGTATTCAACAAGTATTGGTTATAGAGCTAAGTTTCATTGCTGATTATCTCTCTTAGGTGAATGTTCAGCATAAGTGAACCATTTAAACTCTATAATAAATAATGATATCTTATTCAATGGATTTCAAAGGATGTTGGGATCAATACCTTACCATATTTTAGTTGTCATATAACAAAAATTTCTATTCTAACATTTAAATGAAACCTTGCGAAAATATCTTTAAGAAGAGGTGACAAACCCTAAAATAATAGGATTAAGTTAGATGGAAGAAGATGATGTGGCCTAATATTATCCACGATATTATAGGTAAGGTTAAAAACATTCAACATTATATAAAATCCTTATAACATTGATGAAAAATATATGCATAAAATCATAAAGAGACATGAAGTATGATATGAGGGATAAAGTGTTCCTTTGTATATTATTGTGGAAGAAATTCTTCAGGTTTGGAAAGAATGTAATGTTTATTCTAAGATAAATAAACTCCTTTGATATAATGGATTACATTAGAGAGGTGGTTTATCGACTAGAACTCTAACCTAACCTATCTCAAGTACACTATTTTTTCCATGTATCCCTTTTGAGGAAGTATATACTAGACCCACCACATGCACTAAATCTAGAGGTGGTTCCCCTGGAGAATGATATTTTGTATGGGGATTTTAATTTAAATATCATAGATCATAGATAAAAAGATCTATGAAACAAGAAAAATCACATGGTCAATGTATTGTAGTAGAACCACAAGTTTCAGAATCAACATGGTAACTAGCAGAGGTGGTAAAATTGATGTACCCTTATCTGTTTTAGGGTATGAAATGAAATTTCAAGGGTGAAATTTCTTAATAGAAGAATAATGTAATGAACATAATTTCAATAAATTAGATCACCTTTCTAAATTAATAAACTCCACTTAATGTAAGGTAGCTATAGAAAACTCATTCACTACATTGGTTTTGGACCAATATATCTTATCATAATTTAAATACCAATAACAATCCTAACCATGGAAAATATAGTGATTTAAAAGAAATTCTTACTATTATTATATATTAAAGGTTATTGTAGAGTTGAATTGAAAAAGAAATAAGAATTAATAGCCTTGGAGAATAGGATTGTACATTTTGTTTCCCATTTACAATAGATTATAATGGAGATAGAATCCCCCATATTTCCCCTTGACTAATCCCATCCAGAGAATCAATAAATTCATCATGAATGAAACCATTAATGGGATAATTTCAAGATTATCAAGATCATGGCCCATTCTATGTTTTCCAAACCACCCTAAGAAAGAGTCATTGTCACACACCTTAACCTTAGGGTACACACTAGTGTAATAATGGGTTATGTATCTACATTCTATTAATATAAATTTTTAAATATTATTTATAATTAAATATATAATATATTTATGTATTTTATTATTACTTTATAAGTGATTAATCGATTTGATAAAAGTTAGATTTTAATAATAATAAATTAGAATTCAATTTTTTTTGAAATTTATATTTGAATATTTTCAATTAAAAACACATTTAATTAAATTCATCTATTTTTTGAAAAATATTTTACTTAAAAAATTATTATTAAATAATATTTATTTGAATATAAATGATAATACAATTTAATTAACACCAATATAATCTTTATAAAAACTAGTATTGATCAACAAATGGGGTTTTTAATTTAAAAGTGTAAATTCTCATATTTAGATAATTATTTGGATAAAATAATTTTTATTTTAGAAATAATTATTTCAAAATTTTCAAAAGTTAATTTTTTATAAATTTCCAAGGCATTCGAATTTTTGTGTAAAAATTAAATCTAATATTAATATACAGTATGTATTTCTACATCATAATAGCCCCAAAGAGATATAATAAATAATATAAAGAGTATCCATGAAATATATTTTTTCTTACCTTTAAAATAATATGTTTTATAATTTATTTGAAAAATTTTATAATCCTTTAATAAATTCTCTGAAACCTATATTAAATTTTAAGGTTTTAAAATCAATTATTTATGAACATGACTCACTTACAGATCACTAATTATGTAATATTAATGAGTTAGGTTAATATAATTTTAACATATTGAAAATCCCTCATATGTTTTGGAAAATATGGGAAAAAATCTTGGCAAGGTTTGTGGTTTTGGTTATTTTATCATATAGAGTCCAAAACCTAATTTGAGCAATTAATAAATAATTCCCCTATATTTTATTATAAATACCCACCGAACCTCACACTAATATTCACTAAAAATAAATTGATCATGAAATTTATCTCCCTATCCCTATATAAAACCCTATAAGGTGTTCCAATGATATTAGGAATCTCCTCCATATATTTCAGAAGTAAACTCTCAAGGTTAGGGATCTTCTCCTCCTCTTTAGTCAAGTACTTTATTTGTATTATAAATTTTACATCCAATTTTTTGTGTGGGATTAATTTTATACACATCCTTTTTCATTTTTTTATTATATCCATGTTATAATAAGCCTTTTTTTATTTCATTAAACCCATTCATAAGACTTTATGTTCATCCATTATGATGCCGAAATCATCATGTGATTTTCTTTCCCAATCATTTGTTAAGTGAATAACCATCCCCATTTACAGTTAATGGTATTATATTAGATATAAATAAACTTAATTGATTAGGGAACAATATTTATGTAACCCACAAACCATAATAATAGTATTAAAAGTGATAAAATGAATTTTTATGTCATAAGATCTATGTTGAAGACAAATGCATTTACTTGATATGAATTTGTAAGGGGGGAAAATTATATATCCCTATAATGTATTGGGTATTATTTTTATCTAATTTTATACCATTTATTGTGCATGGGAGGTTATATTAAGCACACTATAATATGATTTATTTTTGGTTACCCCAGACTTGTGTTTATGATTTCATGTTTTATAATCTTTCAACATTCATATGTTTCCATGATATTATCATCTTACATCATTATTTAATGTTCATGTTTATGTTTATCAAACATTTTATGTCACCTTGATATTCATATTGACTCATATTTACTACTTTTTATCTTGTTATGATTTTATTATTAACATACAATTATTAATACCTCACCCATTTCTTATATACATCCCTAGGTTATCTCATACAGTGTTAAAATATCAATGGATTTAAGTTACGTTAAGGTGTTTTTATTAATGATTTTGTATGCACGATTTTGTTTAATGTGATATTTGTCTAATATAAAATAGAAACTAGGGCTCCTTATCTTCTGAGAATGAATTATGGGTATATTTATGTAATAAAGCATGGATTTAGGTGTATTAAAAAATATGGGTTTTAATAAATTAAATTCATTTAAATATTATAATTTATCTTTTTATGCAGTGGTCCCAAGTCTTATATCCATATGAAAGTAAATTAGGGATTGTACTATTTTATTTTAAAACATGATATCTTGACTCTCTTTGAAATAGCTACATGACACTTCATCTTTTTTTAGATTCCTTAATGGTTGAGCTTTTGAATGGATAGTTTACTAGAGTCTTGAATGTGTGAGGATGATTCATTATTGAGGGGATTATCCAATTGGGAAGAGAGATATGTGCTTGTGGGAAAAAATAGTAAAGGGGAATTGGGAAATTCATTGCGGACTGTCTGCAAAATATTCATTAGAATTATGCATGCAGGAAGTCTCCAATGATCGGGCATGTGCCTTCTTTGGGGATTTTCAAGAATTATATTTATGTATTTTTTATTTATGTCAAATGTAATTTTGTAAATATCTAAAATTAGTTTTTTATTCATACATATATATAATAAATAATTTTCTGTCTTGAGCCTTAAGTTATTAAAATTAGTTTTAAAAAAATCAGCCCCACATGTGAACCTATACCCACATGGTCTTACTCACATTGGACAACATATACATGGACACAACCTACATAGAAACACGTTTTAAATTTTTAGAATATTTTGCCTATAAAACTTCTTATAAGTCCCATATGCACCAAACCAATGGGCCATGGGTCTATTTTAAATTACCCACAGCCCATCACTTATTAAAGGAGAGCCTCCTGATTCACACACACCTTTATAACTAGTCCAAAATGGGTTCAAGTAAAGATGGGTTATGATATAATTATATAAGTTAATTACATGTTCAAAATATATATTATTTTTTAGTTTTTATATTATAATCCATTTATTTATATATAATATTTATTTATTAACATAATTAATCTCATGTTAGTCATTTGGGGTTGTTCGATCCAGAACAAAAAAACTACTTTGGTATAATGGTAAGTGTCAATAGAATTTTTAAATGGTTATAAAATATCCAAAATTTTAAATGTATTATTTCAAATTTCAATATTATAATATTTCTATATTCTAATTAGTATTCTAAAATTGATGCAAATCTTGAAAACATGTGTGACACCATAAGATTTTAAAATATGAATATCATATTCGATAGCATGTAAGACATGAAACACCAAGCGTATAAGAGAATATAACAACATGATACTTTATGATATATTTATTCTTAAATAAATTTAATCTCTTCAATTGCTTTTAATTCACACAACACTGGGTTTGAATGAAACATGATAAACTATTAAAATATAATTATTTAAATATTACCATTATAAGTTTGTCGTTTAATTAGAATGTAATAATAGTATTAGATAAATTATTTAACATATATGGTTTTCAACTATATTAAAAAAATAAAATTGATATCTATTTATTTGGGATAAAAGTAGAAAATTTTAAAGGTAAAATACATGTTTTCTAGAAAACTACATTTTTTTCTAAAAGATGGATTAGAAGCACCTTACACACATTATTTATAATTAATTATTACACTTTTATGAAATTTATATAAAAAAATAAAATTCATTTTTGAAATCTAAATTTAAAAATTAACTTAGGGTGTTATTGTTTGATTTGTCTAAAAAGTTTCATTTTATATGGAATATTGGAAATTACAAAATTTTAATTGAATACTACCTTTTAGTTTAAATTATTTATAAATTTTTATTATATTTAAAATTTATTTTAAGATAAAATTAGTTCAATTCTATATATATTAATCCAATTTAGGTAATTCTAACCATTTTTTATATTTAATTTTGATATAAAACATTGTAATATTTCAAAAAAATTCTCTATTAAAACTTGCTTTTTCGTCGTGTCTATGGTAATAATAATAAAGTAAATTTTTTCAATTATGTGATTGGAATTTGGAAAAAATGAATTCCATATTTTAAAAATTACAAAATTTATATTTTCCAATAAGGTTAAATTATTTTTTTACCATAATTAATAGTAAGAAAATAAAAATTATTTACTATGATTAGGGTAAAAACTAATTTACTGAGGGTTAAACATAAAAGATAAGGGTTTAAATGATGTAAAAACTTTTGTAAAACCTATTTTATTGATACATTTATTCCTCATAATTTACAATTATCTATAATACATGATTTTGGACCCATGCTTAATTTGAATAAAATGGTTACATCATTTTGTTTCCAAAAATTTTAAGTGTGCCACTCACCTCACTTATAAAAGGACACCCCTATCCTATATTATTAACACTATAAAACACATTTGGTTCAGACAAACCCTACCTAAATCACTTTCCAAATCACATACCCTAATTCTATAAGCCTTATATTCAGAATAAATCCAACCTTGTAAGGATTTTGGTTCAAATCTTAAGAGGATACCTGAAGAATAAGTAACGACCTTCAATGAGCATTTTTATTTTATTTATTCATCCCCCATATTCAATTCTAATTAAAATATGATGATATCATAAATAAATTATATTAAGTATACTTATATTTTTTTTTCTAATAATAATACTAAGAACTATATCTACATTAATAAAATGGGTTAAGAAATCATCATTTGTGTGAACGGTGGACTACCGCCTCACAAAGCGATGTGGTTCGTCTTTCACTGACACATTACATAGAAGGTGACAAGGATAAATTTAATTTATTTATATAATATAAATTAAATAATTATTATATTAATTACATATTTATTATTCTTAAAATATAATATATCATTTTTTTCTTATATTTACACTTACTAAAATATGTTCACATCATTCAGGTATGTGTGGAACACGGCCGTAATGAAGTGATATGACTCTATTTTCATCACTACACCTCATAGAGATATATATAAGTATATTTAAAAAATCATATTTTATACATGGTATTATTATCATTATGGAAAGATAAAATATCACTTAATATCTTTCTATAAGTATCATTGAAAAATGGAAACATTACTTATGTGTATGTACGGCCTACAATCACCATGATTGTAAGAGAGTTCATTTTTCATAATCATATTTCATGAATTTTCATGAACCATCCTCAGGACCCATGTCGTGACTACCCCAAGCCCGCCTTCCATATGCCAGGGGCTGGCGACTAGCACTAAGGTGTAAATCCCGATAAAAATTGAAGGTATTTCCTTTATAAAGTAAACAAACACCAGAGTAAGCAAGCTGAAGTAAACACTAAGTAAACTAGGTACAACTGTAAGTGTTGGAAAGTAAATGGGCCAGAATACAAACCAAAATGAAGTAAAGTACAACTGAAAGAAAGTAAAACAACTGAAAAGTAAAGCAGCAATGCCAAGCTGTCCACTGGAAGTCCCACCTGAAGGGTGGGTATATATAGCTTCCTCAGCTCCTCGGGTCCATCCGTCCACTCCGTGTACGTCCCGCCCAGTGGTTCACCTCCAGCTACCGACTTGCTCCACAAGCCTCAACCATGATCAGCGCTGCCCGTCGTCTGTATCCAACACAACATAATGTGGGCATAGCCCATGTAGGGGTGAGTATACGCTACTTAGTAGGGACCCCAAGACCCCCGAAGGTCTTCCAGAATCCAATAAGGATAATCCAAAAAGGAAAGATACAAACACGAAGTAATAACCAACACTACTTAGGCATATTCCCATACATATACCTAAGTCATCAATTCCAGTTCGGCTCCAACATCCGAGCCCAAGTTCGATCACGTCCACACAGGATAGTAAAACCCAATCCACACAGGAAATCACAACCCAATCCACATAGGAAGCAATTCAATCATATCAAAGATAATGATTGAAAGTCAAGACTCATCTCACATAGGTATACTTCTTCACAAGGTGATAGAGATGATCAGATGTAGCCACTGATTCATCTAAGCTGGGACCCACATAGGATACTAGAGAAGCTATGATGTCGGACCCACGTAGGAGACAAGACCAGCTACTCTGCCAGACTGACGTAGGATACAAGAACAGAGTCAAACACTACCGGAACCACGTATGATATAAGAACAGTAGTACTGCCAGACCCACGTAGGATACAAGAATAGTAGTCATCATCATTGAACCCACAGAGTATTTCAGTACAGTCGCCATCGCTTCCGAAACCACAGAGGATTTCAGTGCAGTCGTCATCGCTGCCGAACCCACGGAGGATTTCAGTGCAGTCGTCATCGCTGCCGAACCCACGGTGGATTTCATTGCAGTCGTCATCGTCGTCACAGTCGCAACCAGCTCTACGGTTCCCGCACACAACATGCTCGATTCTGGGAGGGTCTTCTCCATGAGCCAAGGTGGGTCAATACATCAACTAACACTTAGTCTGGATTTGATGTATCCCAAAGTCCCGTCTCGACAAAAGGAACTCAACGTGACATACAACGCGTCAATCAGACGCCCGGTCTGAGAGTTATTGGCTTTTTCGTTCTAGGGGCCCAGTTGGTTTTTAAGTCAAAACAGACCTGACTACTCTCCATCTGCGTCCAAACCTCGAGCGGAGTAAGCCAAAAGGTCCGTCTCACTAAGAGGAATCCAACAAAGTAAACGGCACGTCAATCGGACGTCCAGAGCTCAAGTTATAAGTGTTTCCGCTCCGAGGGCCCGATTGGTTTCATATTCGAACCAACCCGACCGTACCCAAAGTTCTCCGAAACCTTCAGTGTAATATATTGAAAAGACCGTCTCAATACAAGGATCTCATCGCAACTGACGGTGCATTGATCGGAGGTCCGTAGCCCAAGTTAGGGGCATTTAAACGAACCTGTCCGGTTTCAGGGGGTTTTGGGCCCGGACCGACCCGGCGGAAGACCCCCTGGGTCAGGCCGAACAGTTGACCTGACCGGGGCCTGGGTCTGGCCCACTAGGGCGCAGCCCGGCCCGTCCTGGGTGGCCCGACCCGGTGTGGCCGGTCCAGCAGGCGCGGCCGGTCGGCCCGGTGCGGTGCCGCACGCCGCGTGAGTGCGGAAGGGGGGGGGGGGGCGAGCCTCAACTCCCTTCGAATGGACGGTGGACCCATGGGGGGGGGGGTCCGCCTGCTTCTTTGAATGGGGTTTTAATTCCCCCTGTTTTTGGATCTGGCCGGCCGTTACGGCCGGCCAGTGTGTCGTGTGGGACCAGCCAGTCCCGCCCCTTATGCACCGGCGGCTGGCGGCTCCGACCACCCTCTCCTGCTCCGCCTCGGCCAAAGGCCGCGACCTTGGTCCGATCAGTGCGGCGCGACGGTGCCGCGCCCCTCCGCCGCGGCCCGCTCTGGTCGCGACCTCCTTGTGGTTCTCCGGCGTGGCGTAACGGCACCGTGCCCCTTCACCACGGACCGAATCCTGTCCCTCCTTCTTTTGGCCTCAACAGCGCGGCGCGACGATGCCACACTTCTTCACCGCATTCCTCTTTCTTTCTCGGGGTGTTGTTGCACCGCGCTGCCTTTGTTCGTGCCGCAACAAATACAACATCAAAGGGGGAGGAGGGTCGGCCGTGTTCGTGCGGTCTGATCTCCTCCCGTTATAACGATAACAGGCGGCCAAAAATAAAATATGATGAACGACAAATAATATTCATGAAAAACATTAACCCCTAACTCAAGGAGTTGTCGAACAAAGGTCATCACAGAAAAACGGCGTCGTGGATGACAGCGTTGTGGAAGACGGCGTCGCGGAAGCCGACGCCGTATACGTCATCGGTGTTCGCCCAAAGAAGGATGTGGCACATCGTCATTCTCCGAAGAAGGTGTCTCTCACCGGATGTGGAGAGGTGAGGAGATGGCACGACTATTCCCTTGTGGTGATGGAGTTATTCGTCGTAGACTTGGCGTTCTTCGTGTTCTTCGATGAGGAAGAAGAAGATCTCCCGGACTTGAGTTCTCCTCCCCCAAATATCTCCACACAACGATTCAACAAATAATAAAATAAGTATTTGCCTTATTTTATTACTCATGCCAACCGTTTTCGAAAATCAAAAGATCACAATCAATTAGTTGACTTAATTGATGAGCGTTTAAAATTCAAATTAAATTTTGAGGGTTGACTTTCCATAAAAATGGGGTGTGGGTGAGTTACAAAATTAAATGCACGTGGGAGGTTTTAAGGGATTTGAAGGGGTGGGGCTTGTGTGGCCCCCACTTCATTAATATCCTACCTAGTGGAGTTAGGATGTAGTGGGTCCCACTCCAACCACCATGCATAGGTTATACTACTTAGAATAGAAAATAAAAATTTTTGCACATATTTTTATTTCATTCCTTAGTTAACCCTTTTTTTAATAACCTCACCCGAGCAAACACAACTCCAGAATAGGTGTTCCTAAGCAATTACCGGCGCTGCGATTCCATCGGTGCCCTCGTATTTCGATTCTGAGCACCGATTCAAAAGTTAGAAAAACCCGATCGTTCGTTCACTGAACGTACCCGAGCTAAACTTCGGAAAATGATTCCGAGTACACCGGGCCTCTAAATCAGATGCCGTCAGAAACTGTGTTCTCGTAAAATCCCAAAGAAAATTAAGAAAAAAAAATTCCCCTTGAAAATTTACGGGTATTTACATGAATGGTTTTAAAAATATAAATAATATATAAATATGATAATTGTTAAATTATTATTATTCTTGATATGTTTTTATAATGACCTCTTTGACCATAGTCAACATACCAAAATTATGTTTGAAACATAAGAAAAATATAATCGGAACATCTGATGTAAATTTAATAGATTAAGTAATCATATATAACATGGTGATAAGTTAAATAAAAGTAATAATTAACTTAAAAATGATTTTAATCAAGACATAATTAACATAATGTTATTATCCAGAAAGATTAATAATGTATGTGATGACTCGGGCTCATGGTAAGGGTTTCTCATCTCACTTTTACTTCCTTGAGGCATACGCCATATTCACAACTTATTTGTTTCGTGTGGTGTATATACTGACATTTTTGTGTGTTATAACATGAATTAATTAATCTGTTTGGTATTTAAAATTTTATTTATATTTATTTTATTCATGTGTCTTATGATACCAAAGTTACCAAAGCATTGAGGGTTTATTTCACAATTTCATCAATATTCAGAATTGTTTTTTTAACTCTCCCATGGGGAAAATATTTCATATTTATATTTTTAATTAAATAAATATTTTTATCCTATATATATATTCATTGAATTTCTCAATAAATATTTTAATTTTTCCTATATGTGGTTCTTAAAATTATTAATAAAGTTATTTAAGAAAATTTGACTTTATTTCTATCTTTAATCAAAAAGCCTTTTTCATCAAAACCCATGTTTCTTTAAAAATGTGTTCAAATTTGTTTAACATTTTAATGATTATTTATTAAATTTATTTTTACACATTCTAAATTTTTATAATTTTTTTTGAAAGGAATATAAATTTTTTTCAAAAAAATTCTTGTTTGGATTATACCAAAAATATCAAAGGAATAGTTATTTTAACGTGTATGAAAAAATATAATTTTCCACTATCATGAAAAATTAATTTTTCAGTTCTTATATTACAATTTTTCAAAGGTTATTTTTGAATAGAAGTGTTTTAAAATTATTTTTTGAAATTTTATTTTTAAAAAATATTTTCAAAGATAAAATTTTATTCCCCTCAAAAATGTTTTTAAAGTTATTATTTGGTATTTATACTCATCAATAGTGTAAACCCTTTATTTAACATATGATACTCTAGGGATATATTGTATTTATAAAATATCTTTCATTCTAGGGATGGTTTATGATAAGTATGATAGAGGATGTACAATTTTATTATCATTCACCATATTAATCTTGATGGTTTATGAATATTTTTATTGATTGGAGAATGTATTAACATTTCAGATGCTAGATTTTTAATAAAAATGTTTATATTTATTGTCTGTCACCCCTTTCATATGAGGAATACACTTGAATTTCTATGTGATGGTTAGGGCCTTCTATATCCCCCCAATGTATCTTTAGGTCTCATGAGTAAGTTTAGATTAGATTCTGGCTGAGGCATTACCCATTTATTAGATTTCTTGGCACAAAGCCATGGAGTTATTAAATATATTGGAACAAGATCTTAATGGTATGTTTCAAATATATATTTTTATACATTTCACTATTGTTAATTTATTTATATATATTCCATTTTATTAATCAATTAGTTACAAAACTCACTATTATGTTTTCAAGATCATGTAATTATTTATATGGAATTATTTGATCATGATTTATTCTTTTTATATTATGATAAATTTATTAATTAAAATGCTAGTTTTTCAATTATCTACCTTTCCATATTGATTATGCCTTATTTATTCATATATACAATTGTACACTTACCCTTTCTAAGAATATAAGCTAGTATCTTTCTTATGTTTTATTTTCCATGGGATACGAGGGAGTGTTTTTCGATTTATATATTAGGACACACTAAAGGGAATAATGTAATTCATAAAGAATGTTCCATGTACTTTTTTCAAATATAATGTTAATTTTAAGTATGTATCTAGTTTATCAATATAACTAAACTATTTTTTCCCTTGATAAGTGACTCTTTTTATTTTATGCCAATGTAATAAATTATACAACAACTCTAGGATACTGGGTTTTGGGTCGTTATAGTTATTATCATAGGAAGTTTAGTAGAGACCATGGGAACAATATTTTGGAAAACATATATTAGGGAACATAAATCTATGATATAATTTGTTGATTAGTATAGAATAATATCCTAATGTTTTGTTAAGAAAGATATTATGTGGTTTTTCCTAAGAACTATAAATATATATGGATAATAAAAGTGAATGTGGTTCTGGAACTGATATACCTAGGAATACTAACCCTAAAAAGGGAATATTAGGCTTGACCTAATCTTCACCTGGTGAAAAAATGGGACTTAATGAACACCAAGTTTGAAAATCCCAATATAAATTCTTAGAATACTTTACGCTTTCTTTACCAACCATTTTAAATCATTTTAAAATAAATATATCTCAAAAGAAATAATATTTATGATTATGAGATTATCTATACATAAAATTTTAATTTTTTTTACGTATTTCACTATTTTTGGGAGTATATATTATGTTTCATATTGATATTATATAATTTAGCATATTCAATAATTTAGAAATGGATCCTTGAATATGGAATGGGAACCACATCAATGAGCGTAATCAAAATAGTAATAATGATTGTTTCATTGATGGGATTAAGACTATCTTACAAAGGGATCTAGTCTCTTAAACATTATTATCATATGACAAAATAGTAACATATACAAATAAAATAGATAAGGAATTATCTAAGAATTATTTTTTTGAAAATATGTAATAGAGGAAGAGGATAATAAATAATAATACGGATAAAAGGAATAAGGGAAAAAAGGACATCAACACACATGATAATTGTGGAAATAAACACCTTGGTACTTTATTAAAGGGAATATGAGTTTAATAAAAGTGTGAAGAGAAATTCCAACATGATTTTTATTTAAAGGGTAATAAATAATATTCTAATGTGAAATTATTCCACTTTAAGAAGATGAGGCACTATGAAAATGAATTACATAAGAATAAAATGAATTTACCTCAAAAAGTAGTTAATTGATCATGGTCAAGCTTATGATATTACAATAAATTAAGTGGAATAATTAATTTTCATATGTTTGGATTCACGAATTATGTTATTTTAATATTTTATCAATGATATTCAAGTTCTAAGGATAATAAAATGTTTAAGGATTTTACTATAGGACTTTTTCATTAAGGATTTGAAATAATATATTGAACGTTACTGATGACCAAGAAAAAATATTCAACAGAAAGTTAAACTTCTTAGAAAACAAATATTTGAGGGGAACATAACACTTAATATATTCCTAATGTTGATAAATTTTTTTGGATAAATTTATGATTGATATGGATACTATAAATTGTTTACTATTGACTACCTTCAAACTAATTAATGATTTTCTGAAAAAGTGGATTATGCTATCAATAATGGAGTTAACAACTTTTATGGACTTAAATAATAAATCCAATAATCTATGTTTTATGTAATTAATAAATAATTATTCATGTTTTTAATAAATTTTTATGGTGATTTAGGTTATTACTATGTTACTAGAGAATACGAGATGAAGGTATTCACATGCTTGGAATATGATAAATAAGATATACTTCAGTTATTTGGGGGATTAATTACAAGTTTATTTTTAAAATTTACTGACCTTTTTTCTAATGTTTTGGATCTTAATATTTTATAAAGGTCAAAAGGATAACAATTTTTTAAATGGTTTAAGTTTAACTTTTGATGCGGTTTTAAATATTAATGTATTAATTCCCCATATTAATATTTATTCATATTAGATAACATGTACTAACCATTTTGTTATAATAATGACTATAAATCAATGGATTTAATTATAAATCTATTATGGATCTTATGATCTATTAAAATTGATTTTTAGTGATTCACATATAAAAACATTCATCTTGGATATTCATTTCATATAGTAATAAATGAAGTGTAAAATTATTGAATCACAATTAAAATATGAAATTTTGCCTATGAAATGGAGATATACCAAGTAATATATATTTTCATATATTATCTGTATATATGGTAAAAACAATTCGTCATTATTGGGAAAAGGATATTGAAACAAAATCCTATCCTAATACCTGTTTTTAAGTTGAATCTATGGCCTTTTAAATCATCATAGATTTATGTTTTTGAGGTCTTTAACATTACATTGATCATTCAATTTCTTGATATCAATTTCCGTTTTCACCCACTATAATTATGTATACTTTTCCTCCATGTCAATATCTTCACTTTCCACCAATGCTCTCTTACTTAGAAACCTAGTTATGTGTTATTCCATATGAACTTTGTATTTCCACTATCTTATATTAAGATTGTTTTTTATTAACCATTCACATGATTTGGTATTTCATGAAGGTATTTTAAAATTTCAAACCCTTTATTACTGAGATCATGATTAAATTGTGAGGATGCAATTTAATTAAAGGGTAAAATATAACACCATACGATTTTAAAACATAAACTTTATATTCAATAGAATGTATAAAATAAAACATCAATAATTGAAATGAATATAATATCTTAAAAAATAATGATATTTTTATTTCTAAATAAATTAAATCACTTTGAAATCTTGCAATGTACGCAACACTAGGTTTGAATGAAATGTGATACTCTATTAAAATATTGTTATTTAAACATTACTATTATAGCATAGCCATTTAAGTAGTGGTATGAATAACGTTAAATTAATTATTAAACATATATGGTTAAAACATGTCTAAAATAAATAAAATGGATATATATTTATTATAGATAAAATTTTAACCATTTAAAAGAAAAAGAAATTTTATTTGAAAAACTGATTTTTTATCTAAAGATGGTTTAATGTCACTTGGTGTACATAATATATAATTATTTCTTACCACTTGTAGAAAACTTATTTGAAAAAAATATTCATTTTTTAAATATACCTTTCAAAATTATATTTGGGTTAATTTTTTGTATTTTTATAAAAACATTCATTTTTTGATGAATAGTGAAAATTACTGAATATTAATTAAAAAATCCCTTTTTGATTAAATTTTTTATAAATAAAATTTTTTATTAATTTTTTTTACAGAATTTTAAGTAAAATTATATATATTTTTATTCAAATTATTTCACTTTAATCATTTTCATATAGAATTTTTATATAAAAACTTTGTAAGATTTTGAACATTCTCTCTTTTAAAACTCTCTTTCCCATCATGTTTGTAGGGTTAATTTTATATTAAAATTTCCACATATAGGAATGGAATTTGGAAAAATGTATTCCATATTTTTAATCATAATGATTCATATTATATAATAATATCATCTTAATTTTTAACCATTATTAATTGTAAAAAGTGTAAAAAATATTTACCGCAGTTAAGGTAAAAAACTGATATACAGGGGGTTAAACAAAAAATATAAGGTTTAAAATGTCCTAAAAATTATTTAAAATATATTATATATACATATTTATACCCTATAATTTATAATATGAGATAATACTTAATTTTGAAAGGTTTTGGAATGTGAAAAAGTCATGTCTTCGATTTTCATTCTAAAGATTACAAGTGTGCCCTTCACCTCACTTATAAAAGGCCAGCCCCTATATACTATTATTCACACCATAAAACCGTTATTGTTTTTCACACAATACCATAATATCTTTCCAAATAAAATAAAAACTTCCAAGAATCATTATTTTTGGAATAAAATATTCTTGGTTAGGCATTTGGTCCAAACCTAATGAGGATACCCTAAGTAGAGGTAATGCTCTTCAATGAGCATTATTTTTTTTCTCACTACCACTATTTCATATATAATTAAACCATAATTATATAATAAAATAATGATATTATATATAATAATATTATTCTATGTTATGTTCCTGACCAATAACCATCTTCGCTTTCATCAACTTGGTTATGGAATCATCAATCATGTGTATAGTGGACTACTACCTCGCGAAGTGATGTGATTCATCTTTAACTAATGCATTACATGGAAGGTGATAAAGATATATTTTTTGAATATATGTTATATAAATGATATAATTAGGATATTTATAACATATTTATCATTTTAAAAGGTATTATATCATTTTCTTTCATACCTTTTCACTCATTAAATAATGATAACTTCATTCGTGTACATGTGGACTATCGCCTTTACATAGATATGTGAGTATCTTCTCATTACCACACCACATGGATTATTTGTATAAGTATATTACAAGAAATAATATTTTATATATTATATTATTATCATTCTCTAAAGATCAAATATTACTTAACCTGTTTCCATAATTATTATTGAAAATTAGAATTGTTGCTCATGTGTTCACATAGCCTATTGTCTCCATGATTGTAACATAGTTAATTTTTAATAACCATATTTAATGAATGGTTTTAAAAAAATATTTTATGTAAAAAATATTATTTTTATTTCATTATTTTTATTCTTTTTGAGTATAAATAATGACCTCTTAGATCATATTCTACATACTAATATTATTTTTGACACTTAAGAGAAATATCATCGAAACAAATACACTAAAATTAATTGATTAATTAGTCATATGTGAAATGGCAAGAATTTAAATAAAAGTAATAATAAAATTTAAAAATTTTCTTAATCAAGTAAATAATTAACATTAGATTATTATTAAGGATGACAAAGATCATATTTGAGGAGTTGTACTCAAGGTAAGGGTTTCCCGTCTCACTTTTAATTATGTGAGACATTAACCATATTCACCACTTATTTATTTTGTGTGGTGTATATAATAACTTTTTTATGTTATATCATGAATATATTTATAATCAGGGTATTTAAAGTTTTATTTAATTTAATTTCTTTCATGGAGTTTATGATCAAAAAGTTACCAATGTGGTAAGGGTTTATTTCATAATCTCATTGTAATTTTGGATTGTTTTTGTTTAACTTTCCATTTTAGGAATTATTATATATTTCCATAAATAAATAATTTTTTTATTATATGGTTATTAATGATATTTTTCATTTAATTGTTACATTTTCCGCTCTTTTGTAATTAAAATGATTCAAATTTTTTTTTAATAAAATTCATCTTTATCTCTCTCTTAATTTTGGAATACATTTTCATCAAAATAAATGTGTTCTACAAATTATTTGAGATTTTTTTATCCTTTAAAATTTTTTTTTTAATTAAATTTTACGAATTTCACCTTTTTAAAAAATTTCAAAGAAAAATTCATGTCGTTTTCTAAATAATTCCCCTTTTTCTTTTACTGAAAATATTAACGGAATATTTGTTTTAACATGTATGAAATGAATATAATTTTACACTGTCATGAAAAAAAATGTTTTAAATATTATTTTACAATTTTTAAGAAGTTATTTTCATATAAAATGTTTTAAAAAATATTTTTTTATCTTTCCGTTTTGAAATGATTTTCAAAGTGAAATTTTTATTTTCTATAAAAATGTTTGTAAAGATCTTTTGTGGTATTGATACTAATAAACAATATCATCCCTTTATTGACCTTATGATACACTAGGGATATACTTTATTTATATAATCCTTTTTCTCTATTTAGGTAGTTAATGGTTAGTTTGACTGAGTATGTACAATTTAATTACCATGCACCATACTACTCAAGCTAGATTATGATTATGTTTATTGACTGGGGTAAGTTTAAAAATTTTATATTCTAGTTTTTGAATAAAAATATTTATTTTTTTGTTTTACCAATTTCATTTTTGGAATGATTTTTACTTTGTATGTAATGGTCAATGCCTGTTATAGCCCATCAATGTATCGGTAGGTCTCATAAGACATATTGTAGTGGGTTTTTCCTGATGCCTTGTCCATTTATATTGATGTCTTAGAACAAGGCTTCAATAGTGTTATATGTTTTTTATAAGGAATCAAATATATGTTTTCTATTTATATCATTATACATTTTATCATTAAAAATTCATTTATTTATATTCTATGTGATTATTTTATTAGTAAGAATATCAACAGTTATGTTTTCAAGATCATTTGGTTATTTATATGGAATTATTTCATAATAATTTATTCCTTCCATATTATGCTCATGTTGTTGATAAAATTCCATGTGTTTCATTTTTTACCTTGATATATGTATTATGTATTTTTTTATTCATATCTTCTACTATATTCTTACCCTTACTGAGCATCTAAGCTCACCAATTTATTATGTTTTATTTACCCCTGATATGATGACGTTTTTTTTTGTGATTGATATAAAAAGAATCACTAAGGGGATAATAGAATTCTTAAATAATTTTCTTTGTGCACTTTATGTTTAAAAATTTAAGATGAATTTTAAGTTTGTATCTAGTTTAAAAAATATGTTAACCCTTTCAGTCCTTAAGTACGTGATTCCTTGTATCTTATTCCAATGTAATATAGTAGACACGGGATCTGGGCAACTGGGGTCAGGTTCACTACATCATGTCTCAATATTATTATTTTAGGCAATTAAAATGAAAATAAATGTTTATTAAATTTTATCTATATTATAACCATGTTATCTTTCTAGAATATTAAGAATTAAATAAAATGTATAATTATTCATGAAATTAATTTTTAAAACCATTTTATTAGGTGTTAATTCTAACATCCCAGGTAAATAAAGAATAAATAATTTTCATATTTATTAATATTTATGACTTAAATATTAATTTTACTTTAAATGGGTTGCTATGTTCGATAGCGTACCCGATACGCAAGAAAGAGTTTCATTGAAATCTTACGTTGCACACTAGTAATAAAATAATATTATTTTAAATGGTAGTTAACAAATAGACATTGTATTGGAGGGAATGGATAGAAATAACTAAAATATGATTATATATGTTTTTAAATGTTTTTACATTTATCCAATAAAAGATAAAGGCTTAAAATACGTAAAGAATTCAATTTTAGGCTTTTATACCCTAATTTTCACTAAAGGTTCACTTATCGTCTTTTGATGGAGAACCGTCATTATATATAGTTTTGGTCACTTTTATACATTATATTGGACCAAATAAAACTCTTTTTTATAATCGGCACATCAAAATTTACTTTGTCGTATTTTTCTGATAAAGTTCATTTTTTTAATGAACAGTGAAAAATGTTGTATTTTAATTCAAAACCACTTTTTAATCTAATTTATTTATATGATTATATTATCATTTGAATTGGTTTTAAAGTGAAATTATAATATATTTTTACCATTAAATCTAATAGTGGTCATTGGATTTAATTTCACTTTGAAATCAGACTTAAACTAGTGTCAATCTTTTGATATTTATTGTTTCATGAAAACACGCTATTTTCTCTGACAGCGGGAATTAATTATTAAATTAATTAATGTAACTAATATGTTTTGAATTTTTTAAAATATAATTCATTTTTGAATTCGGAATATTAAATATAGCTTAGGGTGAATTTTTGGTATTTTTCTGAAAAACTTCAATTTTTGATGAATAGTGAAACCACTAAGTGGTACTTATAAAAACTAATTTTTTCGTTTAAATGAAATTTTACCACTTCTTTGTTTTGAATTTCAAAAATCCGACATACATGGTTTTCATTAAGAAGTAAAATGTGGTTCAATGGGATTAAAATAATTTTTTGGTGAATAATAACTTTTGAGTTTTTAATCGCGATTAGAGGTAATTAGTGTAGTTTAAGGTAAAAATAATATTTTAATAATATGAAATGAACTTGACACATATCCTACACTTATTGGATGTGTCATGTCAGACCACAAAAATCAATGGGTCAACTTCGGGACCCCATGGAGCCACTTTAGTTGGAAAATTACATTAATATCTTTTTATTTAATGTTAAAATAAAAATGTCACAAACATGAGTTGTTTTACTAAAACTATTTTTACATGAGGTTATGCAAGTACTATTTTTGACTATAAATATTCATTGGAAAGATAAAAATATTTCCTACATCATGATATCTTTTTTATAATTTTTAGACATTAAATAAATTAAATTATTTATGACACCATGATGATGCAGTGATTACCTCATTATTTAACGATTTAAATAAAATGGAATGATAATGTAAAAGCTAAGACCTAAACATGTAAAAAAACTATTGGATGGGTGGATTTCGAACCCTTATCACCTTATCCTAGAAACACATCAATTTGGGACCATTAAAATCCGAAACTAATTCTATAATAAAGTAACATTTCCTTACTTTCCAAGAGTGCCCCTCCTCTCCTCTTATAAAAGGCCCCCACCTCTACCACCTTACCCACACTTCCAAAGCCTATGGCTCGGCAAAACCCTACCCATTTTGTCTCTAAACATCCCTATATTACTCCTTTAAGCCTCAATTTGGTCAGAAGTATTCCCAAGTAAGCCTTTGAGCTCAAATCTAAGAGAGTTACCCGATTTTAAGGTAACGTCTTCACTTGTGTTCTTTTGTATTATTTTGCTTCTCCAACCCAATAAACACTTTTTATTCATTTTTTTTGTAAAAAATACAGTATCTTCAATATACTAGGATTTTGTTATAAGAATAATTCTCGATACACTTACACACATCTACATCTAATGTTTAAAGAACATACCGTTTCTGTGGTTGACGAATTTCTGCCTCACGAAACAATGATTGTTCAATCTTATTTTAAACACCTTTAATGGTGGCCATTAATATGTCACTCTATTTAAATATGATATATATAATGTTTATGTTTTCCTTATGATTCTATATTTTTCATTTGTGGTATACCTTTATGGTTTCCATTTTGGGTAAACACGATAATTTCATTTTAGGATGTGCGGACTACCGCCCCCTCAAAGTGATTTGATTCGTTAATGCCATATGTGGGATGTATAAAGGATGGATTTAAAGTTATTATATATGATGTTATACTGGAATTATAATATACCTATATATCATTATTATTTATTTCCATTAAATTATGAGATAGAAATGAAAGTAGAGTTCATGCGTACGTACGGCTTACCGTCTCCATGAACGGTGCATTTCATTTCTTATCCCCAAATGTAATGTACTATTATAAGTTCATATATATAATGGATATATATGATGTATGTTACATCTAAATTATTAATATAATTATGGAATTAAAATATACATACCTCTCATTTAGTTTTAATTCCACTAATATGACATAGAAATGAAAGTAGCGTTCATGCGTACGTACGGCTTACCGACTCCATGAACGGTGCAATTCATTTATTACCTCTAAATGATTATGTGATATTATAAATACATGTATATTCTAGATATATATTATATATATGATATCCAAATCAGGAATTCCATTTTGGATATAAATAACCTTTGACCACACGAACAACATGTAATTGTAAGAAGTCCACTTTCGACTTAAGAACCAAATATCGACAAAACAAACATTATTAACTTAAATGATTAAATAATGTTTATAACATGGTAATAAGTGATATAAAAGTAATAATGAACTTGAAAAAGGTTCTTAAGAAAGTAGAAATTAACTCAAGATTATTATTCAGGACGTTAAAGAACGATCGAGTCAAGTCGGACCCGAGGTAAGGGACTTCGTCTGAATCTCCTTTCATTGAGGCATATTTAGTTTTATACACAACTTTCTTTTATACGGTGTATAAACCCCTTTTGACTTTTAATTTTATACAAAAAGAATCTTTTTCTAAGAAGCGTTTTATAAAACGACAATAAGGAATATTTCTTTTAACGTACATGGTGACAATGACCTTTTCCACCGCCGCAAGTATTATTTGGTCTGTGGCTTCCTCAACAAGCTGTAATGTTTTTTTTAAAATGAAATAAATACCATATACTCTTTATGTATTTTGGTATTGAAAATGGTTTTTATAATGGATTTGTTATGTCAACATATTTAAGTGATATATTATGATCGTAATGTGGAAATTTTTTCTTTCCATTATGTTTGTTTTAGGTCTTATGATTTTATAATGGTACTTAGACATTTGACGGGTGGTTACGTGATAAACCATATGACGGGTGGTACCGTGAATACCAGGATAGGTGGTTACGTTATAACCTCCAATGCATTAGGTATGGAAGTCAGCCGTATGGCTATTCCATTGAGTATGTGTGGAAGTCGGCCGTATGGCTATTCCATTAAGTGATATGTGTGGAAGTCGACCGTATGATTATTCCACTTAAGTATGTTTATGTCCCAAGTTACCTTTATATGTTATGTGTTCTTTATATGGGTTTTATGGAAATATTTGGTTACAAAAGGGTAAGTAATGATATTTTATTCAGTTAAGAGTTTTTACTACTTCATGAAGGTGAAGGTATTACTTTGATAATGTATACATGGTTTACTTGATGTTTGAAAAACTAACAGTTTTCATTCTTTGTGTATCCCTTACTGAGATTTTTATGCTCACCCCACGTTTTTTTGAAATTTTTTTCACAGGACTTAATGTGGATTAGGGTCAAGGATGGGATCAAGGGAAAGTCTTTCTATCTAAAAAATGGAACTAGACATGTTTCTTTTTTAGAGTTTTAATTTTGTGGAAACTTAGTAGAAGAGTCTACTTTGAAATCTTTTGAGATGTAATAGTTATGTCCTAATTCTCTAAAACTCTAAACCTGAAAAGATCCTCAATGTGAATTATTCATTTAATTCAATATTAAGTAAGGTTTAAGGCTGGGGCCTTATATTAATAGTTGATTTACTAAATCATCTATATAGGTGGTTTAAACCTGTCATGACCAGAAAATTATTATAAACAAAAATAAAATGAATTTAATTAATTATATGATGCTAAAACTCATATTACATTATAATTATATCCTTTATTTTATGATGAAATTCTATTTTATGAGATTTATAAAGAGTAATTACATTAAATAATGAATATTAATTAAAAGATTTGTGAATGGAGAACTTACATTTCCTATTAAAGATAACTCCACTACATTATACATTAATACATCTTGGAATGGATTTTTTCATAGAAAATGGATTCCCTAATGTTTCAAGAAGGGTTTATGGAGATAATTTTGTAGATATTAGGAAAGTTGATTTGTTTTCTATGTGAAAAGAAATTGGTTTATAATGGGTGTATTTATAGGCGATGATGAGGGGGTTTTAAATAAAATATTTATTGAACTATTATTTTTCCAAAAATAATCAATATTATATATTTTTATGATTAATTACAGTAATAGATGAATGAGAGACTAAACCAATCCTTTATTACGCCATCTAGAATGCAATTCATCAAATGTTTTTCTTATACTTCAAAATACTGGATTTTACTGTATTTCACTATTAACCTTCATATTTCATTATTTATGAACATTAACAGAACTTCGCATTCAATTAAATTTTTTTTTTGATTTAAAAAATTACATCCATTTACCAAAATATATATCTAAATTAGGTAACTCTAATATTTAAATATTTCAAAAAATATAATTTTTTAAAATAATGTCAATAATGTTTTACTAAAAATGTATATTTATACTGACATTTTTTGATATGGATTGAGTAAATTTGTTATGGTTGTGGTTCTTATAATTTATTATTTTAATCATGGTAATCATTAATTATAATTTCTCATCATCATTTACCATATTATTGTTTTTACCATTCCAGCGGTTAAGTTACTATTCTAATGGTCATAAATCAAACAATCACATAATATTGACATAGTATAAATTCCTCTTATTCCAAATATTACCAATTCAATAGATTTTCTCTCACAGTTCTTTTACATAATTTATAATATGTCAATAATATTTATAAAGTTTTTTCATAGTATTATAGACATTTTGGGTATTCTTTGGAGACCACATGCCATTAGATTTCTAAATCTTAGTAGTGTTATTTATATGTTTTTATTATATGAATAAACTTGTATTGATATTATGAAATGAATTAATTCTTAATTTTTAATGTCATGTTAAGAAATAAAATGATATTTAATTTATTACATAGTTCATTTTATTTATTTACACTCTATTATATGGGAAATAAATTTAACAATATTAATTATAAGGGTGGTGTTTCTTATAAAAACTATTATGTTCGGATGATAATTATTGAATGGTCAAAAGGGGCGAATTGACCTTTTTAAATGATTTTAACCACTTAAAAAGTTATGTTACTGTAGTAGAAATATAAAGATAAACCTACATAGTGATATTTATAGTAGTTAATATCAAAATGCTCTTAATATGCATTTCCCCTCTTTAATGAGGAGATAGATTGTATCAACTATAATAGGATCTCTAACTTTTTAACAGAGTCATAACCCATTACAAATTCCCTTTTAAACCCTATAGGCATAACCCAATGAAATAGTTTGGCATACTTTGGGTCTTAACCCAATCAAACTACCATTTTCACACTGATAGGAACAACCTAAAATCTATTTTTTGTAGTTGTGGTTGAATTGAACCATATATTTTAATCTAACCAAGGGAAAATTGATGTCCTTTAATTTTAAAATTATGTAAAAACTTGAACCATTTTATGTGGTAGTATAACCCAAATTATAACATTTATAGTTAATATAACCCAAAAAATTACATATAGATAAGAATAAAACAAATTTAGAATAAAAAAACTACATGAACAAGAAAGGATATGAGTGTGTGGTTAGTAATGTTCTCTCCAGTATGAATGGATCAAATTATTAATGTTTAGTGAAAATCAAAACTTGATTTCCAAGGTGTATAACACAATGAAGCTCAGGAATATCCTCAACCTCATTAACATGATACGGTTAAATCAAACTAAATATATAAAGTTCTTTAATGTATAGAATATTCAAACTAAGAATCCTGATGATTTTCATCCCTCCCAAAGTAAGACAAGAATTATTTATTCAATGTGTATGAAACTTTTACACACATGAGTTTACTTTAATAATCTATAAAACTAAAAAATAGGTACAAATAACTAGTTATAATATTTAATATAGTACAAATTTAAAAACCAAAAAAAATCTTGGAAAATTTGAAAATAAAATTGATACAGACTTCTCATTATTAAAATAATTTGGATTTAAACATGTCAATTTTTAAGAAAACAGTGTATTATACACATTTGATCATATTTAATACAATTTAAATAAATCATAAAATATCACTGAATATATTTCCATAGGATCAGAAAAATTATTGGGTATTTAAGGAATAATAAAATGAAAGTAAACCTTTGAAAAAAAATAAACAGTATTTCAAAATATAAAATAATAAAAAAATAAAGATTGTTTTTTACTAAAATATGAAAAAAGCCACTACATGATCATAGATCATAAATGATCATAATGTTAGATATATAAATAACATCTCACTTGAATCTTATAAGTTATTTCCTCTTTTACTTCTTTAGAAGATAAATTATTGAATATAAACTTTTTCCTTAGAAAAAACCTCAAAAAGTCTCTATGTTTTGAATAACTACAATCATCTTAAAGTATTACCATGATGTCATAATTTTAGTAAAAGGCTTCCATTTAGTGAAAGGTTGGATTACAGTTAAGCCTCACATTTAAGGGAAAGGATAACATTTATTGTAAGGGTTACACTCAGAAGTCATACACATAGATGGATTATGGCATGTAGTGGATTATTCTCTATATTAATATCTTATATTTAAGACACATTATTCTATGAAGTATTATACTCAGAAATCCAAAGGCGTATGACCATGCCTTTTTAAATTTTCAATCTTAGGGAAGTCTTATGCTTATGAAGGAATACTTACACACAAGTTATAAATTCTTTCCTTTGTTATTTTTTTCATACTAACACCAATATGTATACTTAAAAGTTTATATAAGAATCAAACACTTTTTATTACTCAAGTTAGTTGGAATAAAAGATTAAACTACAAGAAATGAGAAAATATATTTATAAAAATAAAAATATTAAAATAATAAAAACATAAATAAATAAAGTGAAATAGGATCCACTTCAACAAAAACATGGGATATTACAACATTGGAACAATAAATGATTAAAATTATAAAACATTATAAGAAAGAGAAATGGAGAAAATTCTCCCTGAACCACATTAATTAATCTTTAGTATTACACATTCCATTAAATTAAAAGAAATAGAAAATAATCTACCAAATAACATAGTTTAGTTTTATAATTATTAGAATACAGAGGTGTGATTTACTCACAGAATAAAAAATAGATGGATTTATAATAAACTTCTTAAGAATTTAAACATTGTAAGTTTCACCTAAAAATATGTATGAGAAACATTAACAGTATTATTGTCATTATATATTTGCACCTAAAGAACATTGATATAAGTTTTCATTTACAAAAAATTACAGTAGATTGATATAAAATAGAAAATAAATTCAAAGTGTGTTAGCAAAATGATTCTATTCTACTCTATTTATAATTTGAACCCTAATTGAATCTTTAGTTTTCTATCCCACCAAATAATCACAAAATTCATCATTCCTTGAATGGAATAAAATTCACACCCCATGGTATGAACTAATCCAAGAAAAATAGAAGGTTTCAATACTGGTACCTAAAATTGGAATTGACTAGATATAGATCATAAATTAAGATATATCATTTGATTCCTCATAATTCAAATTAGTTAAAGTATGAAAAAGTTATGCATTAAGAAATTAAATGAAAAATAAAATGATACCTTAGTAGTATAATATGATCTGGGTGTACTCCATTTATTACTAAATCATTATAATTAGAAGGAACTAATAAGTGACCCATATAGATCTACCAAACATTTACCAAACATCTTGGTTTTTGATTCTATGACCTTATTATAATTGAATGAGATATTCAAGTCCTTTACGATGCCTATACTATCACTAAAACACACAAAAAAAATTATATAAATAATAAATCAATTTTTTCATGTTCATTTTATTATATTCATTATCAATAACTCACGATAATTAAGGGAGGAGATATAATTCATGATAAGTATTCCTTTATCTATTTTTTTTTTCTAAAATAACATTTTACACTTAGGTTATAAGTTTCATTATTAATTTTTCTTCACTTAGGAAACATATACCACAAAACCAACAGAAAATTTCATTCATGACCTAATTAATGCATTTTAAATGTCATATTAATTTCAACTCTCACACATAACACTCTAACTTGTCTTGTCATAAAATAAGTACCATTAACATGGTTTTCTTCTCCAAAATATATTAACAATCCTTAAATACATTATATTAATTCAAAAAACCATTTTATTATATATTTTTTTAAACTTAAATAACTTTTTAATTACTTTAGAAATTATTTCAATTCATCTTATTAAAAAATTTAATAACATATAATTGAATTTATTTTATTCATTTACTCTTAGTCCTTCATTCTTGGACATTCATCAGCCCATGAACATGTGAACCACTTGATCCTAAACTCTAATTCATCTTCATTGGTTCAACATCAAGATTCAATCTATATATAAGCCACTAGGACCATATATCAATAGCATCGATTCATACTCATAAACTTTGAGAGATATCTATTAACACATCGTAACCCATGAAGAGATAATTCGTAGCTTTTAAAACAACCTATGAATACTTATTATGTAATATAATCTATCAATCTCGTGGTATATCATAAATAATGATTCATACTTTGTATCATAATCATATCATAATTTATTTATCATTATTTTACTCTACTAGATGGAATTTACTTTTTATAACACATCCATAAAATTTTTCAATATACTAACACCTTGTAAGATGGAAAAATATTTTATTCATATAATTGGAAGTAGAAAATCCTATCATGATAATTAAATAAATTTCATAACACTAATGAAACATCCAAAAAAATATTCCTTACCCCAAACATATTATTTTATGCATTTTATCATGCATCAACATACATGATCAATGATATACATAGATAATGATCTCAAATCAACGGACCAATACCCATGCTCATAAATAGGAACATTCAATGACACACAAAACATGTGGAATTCCAATTGGAGATAATTTACTCACAAGATTAAATAATTGAGATCACCAAGTGTTAAATCCATTATAATATGTATCAAACTTTTGTTATTCCCAAATACTTAATAGATAGACATCATATGTGTCCCGTTATGTTGATATTTCTAGACTATATAATTAATTTTAAATTAAAATTATAGTATCGTGAGGTTTTAATTATAATTGAGAACTATTTTAACCATTTTATATTATATATAATTTAATAACATTATCTCATATAGTATATAAATAAATTTTGTTATTAACATAGTATGTATAAAGTATACATATACCATAATTTATAAATAATTTCATTATTGAAAAGTTAGAGTGTGAGTTAGTTCTAGGGAACCCACTCTTAGAATACTCCCAATTTCATTATATGTAAATGTTAACTACTAACATCTTGTTATCACTCACATGAAAATTATGATTATACTGAGTTACAGCTTTATTCATTAGACCTTCCACTTTTTTGGGTTATTCTATTAATTGAAACATCACAAAAATGAGTAAAATCCCTTAATAAATTATGTATTAGAAATATATACTTTTTATTTTACCATAAATTTGACATCATAGATAGTAAAATCACTATAATGTTATTATAATTTACATTTTTATAATAATATACACTCTTAGTACAATTCTAGAATTTGGGAAAATTTTGAAAACTTATACTTCTTCTTCAGCTATATCACAAGTCAAAACATATATGGTTTTATAGAATTTTATAACAACAGTTGTAATGAGTTTATCTAAATAATTTCTTTATATTGGGAATGATACTATATAAAATTGATCTATTTTATGGATATTTTTATTCACCATTTAATAACTATCTCTCATTCTTTTCTAAGTACCATGAACAAATCCTTTTCACTCTTTGAGTATTATTGGATAATAATAATTATTGATTAGTGTAGCTTTCTTGGATTCACTTGATATTTACCAACTATAATCTATGCATAAAAATATCATATATAATATATAACATGGAATATGTTATAAATACCTTTACAGAGCATATTGATATATATTAATCTTCTTAATATAATCCTATGTTTGAAGTATATTATCTTGGGAGATTTATTCCATGTGACCTAGGAAACAATTCCCAATTGAATTATTCTATCTTGTATTTATTAATACCTTATCAATATATTTTAACTTAGAACTAGTAATATTTTGTCAGGTCCCACTTAAAAAGGTGAAAATACAAGAGGGGTTTAATTTTAATTCAAAAAATAATGAGATAATTTTAAAAAATATTAAATTTAGTGGATAATGAGATTCAAAAAAGTGAGTATAAAGAAGATGCAAAGTGACTGTTTTAAGAGATAAATCAATAAAGTAAACAATAAACACATATATTTTATACTATTTTTAGGTCCAAATAATCCTACAACTATTATTCACATTCTCAACTAAAGAGTATGGATATCCACTATATATATATCCTTTTATAATGGGTATAGAAAAACACACACTTTTACAAAGGGAGCACCCCAAAAGACTATTTTTATAGGATCATATTTAACCCAATGTAACACCTTAGTATTTCATAATTATTTTCTTTTAAATAAACATGAAGTATTCAATAGATTTCTTTAAACACAACACTGAGTTTAAACGAACCACATTATACTATTGATTTCTTATTATTTAAGGTGATATCTATCACCTAGTTGTTAGATTGGAGGATATGAATAGGAGAAAATAAATTATAAAAAGTATTTTTAAAACAGGTATAGAATGAATTCATTGGTTATCAAATGATAAAAACATTTTAACTTAGAAAAGAGCAGTTTCTTCAAAAAACCTATTTTAGGCACAAAAAATGTTTTTATTTCAAAAAATTAAATTAATCAATTTATTTATTTATTTCAATTAAATTTAAATATTATATATTAAATTAAATTTTTCAACATTGATATAATGGTTTTTACTAGGCATGTGGTAAGAATAAATCCAGTTTTATGCTTAAAAATGCATCTTTCTAAAAGTTGTATTCGTTGTGTTTTGTGAAATTAATTTCAAATGGATTTCTTGTAATTCTATAAATTAAATCTTGAAATATGGATTAAAAAAATTTTATCATTATTTCCAAATTTTCTAAATATTTTAACTTTATTTTCAGTCATTATGACTAGTAACCGAAGCAAATATTTGTCATCGTAGTAAGGGTAAATCAAGTAATTAAGGTTAAGAATAATTTGATAAGGCATTAAAAATATGTATACCACAAACATTATTTATAATAGATCAATTTATTTATATAATAATCATATAATATTATATGATATAGAAACTTTGGGTCATTTTTCTTTGATAAATATGTTAATATTATTTTATGTAAACAATAAATCCAAAATGCTACTCTCTTTGTTTTAATAACTCAAATATTTTCTCTTGTATAAAAGGATTTTATTTTTGGTTCTAGGTGGTTATTTAAATATGAATTTATTATTTTAACTTGTTTATTTATTATTAATTTTTATTGGTGAAATAATTACCTTAAATTCGTATGTAACGCCGATACAGTATTTTTCCAAGTAACATAAAAATCAAATAAATAATTTTAAAATTTTTTAATGTAATAAAACTTTGATGAATTATTGAATTTTGATAATTTTTTATATAAATAAAACATATTAGTGATGTTTTAAAAGTTTTTATTCAAATTCCCTTTCTATATTGTTTTCTTTAATTTCAAACTATTTTAATAAACATGGAAATGAATTTAATTGTATCTTATATTAAATAATAATTTATTAAATGCTTTAAAATTGATAAAAATATAATCCTTAGAAACATTAATGGGATATTTATGATAATATAAATCATTGTCCATATATGGGGCTCTAATCCTCTTACAGTAACATTCAAGTCTACTAAAATGTAAAAAAGATTGATGTCATTGTAATTGTCAAAAGGGTCAATGAGGGTATTAAAAAAATGATATAAGGATTTAAACAACACTTAAACTAGTGTAAATTTTTTTGGATAAAATTATATCAACTCATTCACACACTATTTTCTAAATATACCAGTTTTTGTCCACTTTAAGATAAAAATTAATTTATATTGATTTAATACATTAGGTATTTCTGAGGGTTCCCCTCCCCTCAATTATAAGAGGGTACCTCCTATTATCCCTTATTCACAAAGTTTTGGCATCATATATCATAAAATACATACTATAATACCATCATAACATCCCTTCACACTTCCTATAATTTTAAGATTTATCATAATACTATATATTAGAGATTAATGGATTAAATCAAATAAGGTTTCTCAACTAAGAGTTAAAAATCTTAATAGGGTAATTTCAATTTTATTTCCTATTCCACCTTCTCTAAAACTTATATATTGTAATTACCTAAACTTTTTGATTGATAATTGTTTGCTGAAAATGTGTGTTATATTATATTATACACAACAAAACTCTATCTCATTAATAATTAACTAAGTATAAATTTAATTGTGACCATCAGGTTTTGACCATTATATGTCTATTGGTCAATTATGATTATTTTTCAATCTGAATATTGGAAACTATAACCTTGATAAAAATTATAATGTTATAATTACTGTTTATAAGTGGAAATGACAAAGGATAATTCATGAATAATGGAGAAATGACGACCTTAACCAGTAGAGTCATGTTGTACAATTCCCATTTGTTAGAACACAGGTAGGAGGTTGCGTCACTGGGTTTTTCCCTTAACTCAAATCAATCCTAGCTTCAATATATTAAGATTGAATAAAATATTATAGGGGAGAAGTTCATGTTAGTGGAAATTATCACTCGAGAAATGTTAGTAGAGCCACCCCATAAATCTATCACTATGTCACACCTTACCCTTAGGTCATTGGTAGGTAATGTAAGAAGTTATGTGTTGAGGCCCTAGTTATTGAAAATTTAATTCATTTTTATAAATAAAATTTTATTCTATCATTTCCTTTTTAATAATAGTTTTATTTAATAAAATTTAGATGGAATTTGGTAAATTGATTTTTTGAAAATGAATTATAATTTTATGAAAAGATATAATTATTTTAATAAAATAAGGTATTATTAATAATGCTTATTTTAAATAAATAATATGATTAAAACACTCTTATTTAAAAATAAATGATAAAATAATTTTCTTTTTTTCAAGTGTCAAAAATTTTACCATGCATTTTCAATCTGCTGTTATTTTTAATATATAAAGATTATTATATTTAAAATAAAAAATTATCATATTTATGGAATTATTATGAAAAAAGAAATATCAGTTTTTAAATTAGAAAATAAAAATTAGATTTGGGTGAATATATGATAACTTTCTAAAAAACATTATTTCTTCGTGAATAGTAATAACACTGTTAGCATTTTTCAGAATGTTTAATGAAATCATAATTATGGAATAATTATGCAATAACTAATTAACTAAAATCCACGAACTAAAATATGTTATTTTATTAATATCACATATTTTTATATATTTTAATAAATTTCCAAATATATAATTTACTTTCCAAATTCTTAAATGGAAACATTAACTTTAAAAATGTTATTCTGTGAGAACTTTTCTTTTCCTTTCCAATGTAAGTAATATAAAATTATTTTCGACTCTTGTGGGATAAAATGGCCTTAAATATGTTCCTAGTTTCCAATACCTTGGGTAAATACCATGTTCAATCCCATGGTTTTTCAATTACCAAAACCTAGGTGTCTAAGGCCTTTATTTAGAAAATAATAAATAAATACCCCGCTTTTGTTATAAATAACCTCCCACATCTCCATTTCTATTCCCTCCCAAGTCATTATTCAAAATTATATGAAAATTTTAAATTTTATTTATTCCTCCCAAGGTTTCCTAAATCCCCCAAGGTCCAAATCTTCAATTTTTATGTGTTAATCTTCACGGTAAGGGAAATGTCAATATATCTTTTTCTTTCACATTCCCTTTTTATGTGGAATGTATTTAAAATTTATAAAATTTGTTTTTTATATCCATTTTATTTTTTATATTTAAAATATTAATAGTCTTTTATTAATGGGATTCCATTTTTCCTTCTCTTGTTAGACTTTTTTAAAACCACATTTTATACCAGTTATGCTGCCAATTTTACTTCTCAAAATTTCTCTCTTCTCCTCAAGAAATTCCCTTTTTTTTTTATTTTTTTTATACCTAACCCTATTTATTTTCTATGGGTATTCACCATGATGTGAAAATTATTTATTTTATTTTGGTAATGACATACATAAAACCACCATCCCCATTCCGTAGGATAATTATGACATAATGATCTGATCTTCTAGAATTTTTTTAAAACACATTGATTTCTTTATATGAAACCAATTTCTTTTATTCTCCATGGTTTATTTATGAAATTATTTATTATGATCTATTTGTATTTCATTAATTTTAATACATATGAAAGGTGCACCCTAATATCCCTCCAATGCATTGGGTAAAGAATTTAATCTCTATAGACGACATGTTTGACGATACCTTGCTATATAACCTTTGTATTTTTTATGACACCTCGGTAAAAAAACCTTGGTGATATGATTATGAATGTCTAAATTAAATGTTATTTTCAAATTTATGAGTTATTATCCATGTTATTTTAATCCTGATATGCCTCTTTCTCATTCCATTATGATATTCCTCAAGTTATTATTGATATTTCACAAGATCATATGTAAACTATTTCCATATTTTTACCTAACTAATAATTATTCTCATAATTTACTTTAATGTATGTCCCCAAGTTATGATATGATGTGATTTTACTTATGTTTAACCTATTATAAATCCTTTTATGTGGAATAGAATAATGTATTTAATGATTTCTTGTATTGTGTATGTTTTTTCCAAGAAACTAAACTTCTAAAGATCATATGTTTGTACCATGTAATGAAAATATTTTGTAATAAAAAGGAATGATTCCATATTTTGTATCAAAGAAATTTTTAGTTATTTTTAGAAATTACGATATATATTTTTTGAAATAAACCCTAGGGAGAAGTTTAAATATTGGAAAACATCCTTGTATTTTTGTAAAGTATTAATTAAGTGGTTTCCAAGTAGAAAAAAGTGGATGTGGGTTTGGAAGAGATGTATCTATGGGTAACACCAGAAAACACCGCTTTGAGATAGGCTTGAACAGGAACTGGTGCATGACTATGGTCATTGATTCACTCCTAGTTTGATACCCATGGGGGATATCTTTGTTTAATCATAAGGTTTTTATGAACCATTATGAAGTATTTATATAAAATGTAATTTTTTTAAATTATAACATATCTAATCATGATGTATTTAGACATAAAAAAATCCATAAGAATTATAAGATTCTTAAATGAGGCATGTTTCTCACTAAGGTTGTATTATTTTAGAAAATGGTGAGAAATGGGTGAAACCACATAAAGGGTGAGTGAAATGGAAAATGTTTTGATGGACCTATGATGGAATATTAAATGGAAAACATCATGGGAATGAAAATTAAAATAACATGAGTTATTGAAAATAACATGAATCAAGTCAGGAGACTGGATTCTCCTCAAAGGGGAAAACATTCCATTGATTCCTTCATGCATTAATAACAACCTTCTTTTAGTGGATATACCAACCCATTAATTATTGAACAACGGATAATCTCTATAGAAAAGTTCTTTTCTATACTCCTTTTTTTTGAACAAGAGAAACTCTCCCTATATGTGTAGTGCTTAAAGGTAGAAGATGATCAATGGTGGAAAATGATTAAAAACAAGAATTCAAGAAGGGGGATTAATGTTATGTAGTGGGATGAGTTCAGGGGGAGAACTTTTTAAACCAAATATCCGTATTTCAATGAGAATGAAAATGTTGAAAGAATTGTTAGAGCTGAAGTAGAAGAAAAATGAATCTGTGGGAAGCTAAGAGAAGAAATTTTCACATTTTCCTCACTACACCTATAGATTTTTCATGGATCCAAATAGAAGGTTTGATAGATTATTTGGTGCACTAAGACCCAATCTATGGAAGAGTATTTATAGTTGAGACAATAAGAACTACAAGGAGATAGTTCAATGTTCTATAAAGGTTTAACTAGAGTTACAAGAGATGCAGTGGTCCCATAGATTGAATGTAAATATGAGATTAATGGATCTAAGAATATGGAGTATATTTTATCATAGAAGAGTAGGGTAGAAAGTTACACTTTCTACATGAAACAAATGTGGGAAGAAACATTCATGGAACTACTTTCCCGAGAGTGGTAAATGTTACTATTATATAATATATGGTCATATTTCTCTAAATTGGCATATTGAGGTGAAGCCTTGACATCTCAACACTAATTACAACGGGAAGATGGTGCAGGCCCAGCCTGAAGTCCATTTCTTTAAGTATGGACAGATTGGGAACATTTCCAATCATTATCAAAATCTGTAGTTAATGGAGGGGAGTCCCCATCAACCACATCATAGGAAAATAGAGAAAGGTTGAGATTTTTATATCACTACTACAGAAGTTGAATCACCAAATGATGTGGTATCTAGTACTCTCATTTTTATCTCAATGCAATAAAGTACATTTTTTTATTATAGTTATATGAATTTTTTTATTTCCTCCATGTTTGTAAAGAATATATAATCAATCCCTGAAATGAAAGAATTATATTTATCAATCAATACAATGGAGGGATTATCCAAGAATCAAAAGAATATATAAACTATAGTATATTCTTTAGAGAGAACAATATCATCCTAAATTTATTATTTATTCCCATGTTAGAATTCAAAATTATACTAGTGATGGACTGAATCTCAATGTATAATGCTAAGATCAAAAAATAAGCAATTAAATATTTTTATTATTGAATGGAAAACCTATAGTTGGTTTCACAGAAGAGATATCTCAACCTAAGTTGTCCCTACATGTCCCTCCCATATATTTCATAATGTAAATGATCAATAAAGATGAAGAAGGAAACTAAAGTATACAATTAGAAAATGTCCCCATCATACATGAATACGTTGATGTATTTCTTAATGAGTTACCAGGACCTCTACCTGAAAGAGAGGTAGATACAAAATTGAACTCATTCCTAGATCTAAGACGATATCAAAGACCCTGTATTGAATGGAAAATTTGTATCTATAGTAATTAAAGAAACAAATATAATATATTGTGGAGAAGGGGTTTATCTAGCCCAGTGTGTATCCTAGGGGAGAACATGTTCTATTTTTTAACAAGATGGATGGATAAATTATTTTATGCCTTGATTATAAAGAAATTAATGGGATCACAATGAAGAACAAGTACCCACTTCCAAGGATTGATGATTTATATTACTAGCTTCTTGGGTATCAATTCTTCTTCAAGATTGATCTTGGATCTGGTTATCATTAATTGATAGTTAATAAATAAGATATTAGAATGATTTTATTTCGATCATGATATGGAAAATATAAGTTTGTTTTTATGGCCTTTTTCTTGGCTAAGGATCCTATTATTTTTATGGATTTGATGAATAAATTCTTTAAGGACTACTGTAATAAATTTTGGGTATTTTTATTGATTATATTATGATATGTTCCAAAATTCGTGAGGAGCATGATGATCATATTATGGTTATATATAAAACTCTGAGAATGAAATGGATATTTGGAAAGTTCCAAAAATTTGAATTTTGGTTACAATAACATTCTTTACTGGGGAACATTATAGCCATTGAAGGAATCTCAGTTGACCCTATAGAACAATGGTTGGGTAGGAGTGACCTCATCCTACAATAGTAACTGAGATTATTAGTTTCCTTGGATTAGGATGATATTATAGGATGTAGAGACCCAAAGCATGATGTACATAGACATTAAATTACTTTTGTGGAATAATTAATACATACAAAAACAAACACTCAAGGACTGTAATAGTTTATTCTCTTTGGAAACTCGGAACATAATCTTCTAATCGTGGGAAAAGATCTTCAACATCTCCCATAAAGATCCTCCCCTTTTTGTTTTCTTACCTAAAACATTTCTTTATATCATGGGGAAAAGAAAAAATAAAAAGGGTGGTCTCAAATGCTCAGTAAGGGTAAACATAGAGAACATAAAACAATCCATAAAATTTGAATGCAAAAACATGAACATAAAATCTAATCATCAAAATCTTGAGCAAAGACATAAATCTGGGAATTAAGTAAGGAATATATCATAAAGGAACATCAATCATGATAAAATAGCATTGTAAGAAAACATGTAATTGTGGAAAACCATTAAGCACATGATATGATTTCCATAGTATCCAAGGCATTGCTTCCAAGACCATCTTAGTGGACAAAGTCCCTTTCTGAATTGAGTTCACTCCTCGTTCCAGTCCTATAACACTGATCCGGATTAACTTACTATTCCAGCCATGTCTATGTCATGAGAAATAAATCTTTACCCAATTAATTGGAGGGAGATATAGGTCCCACCCATCTCATAATGAAATCATTCTTACTTGTTCCACAACATGAACATAAATCATTCATCATTACCCAAAGTACACAATGGGTTTCATAAACATCATCCCATCATAACATAATACATACAAAAAAATGGATATCATTTCATCATAATATAAGTGAAACCATGTAAATCATAGAGAGATTATACTTGAAACATACGTATATGAAATAATTCCATCTTATATGGAAAATGGTTTTGATAAAATACATGAAATGAATTCTTGAACAAAATATGCTTTCTTATTCAAAATCATTTTCTTTTCACAAAATTACATAAAATTTTAAAAGGAAAGGATTTTGTTGAAAATATTCATGAAATCTTGTAGATTAAGCTTAATAAAAATAAGTCATTATAAAACTGTAAAAACCCGTTCATGTCATATAAGTTAATGAAAACATTCTCCTCGTACTTTTAACGGAAAAGTCAAAACGTACCACGTATGGTAAACAAAAGAAAGATTCCTTCCATAACACAATGTAAAAGTCAAGATGGGTATAAATGACTTTAAACACACATAGAAGAATATTAAACACTTTATGAAAACATTTTTATGGACATGGATGAAAAATATAACCCCAGTAAATACTTACGAATAAGCAATCTCGGATAAAAATGAGATAGCAAAATTATCCCTTACCTTATGTCTGATATGCTTTGTATGTATCCGGAACTCCTGTATAATGATTTAAATAATTCCATTTACTTATTAAAGAATCATATTCCTTGTTATTATATCATATATGGTTCAATTATGACTTTATAATATCCGTTCTTTTATAAATTCCATGTTAAAGCAGCGTTTTGGGTAAAATCATTTCATTTATCGTACATGTTTCGATTTATTGTTCTTGATATTATTATTAATTATATCATGATTTAATTAATTCCAGAATTTAAATAATGATTTATTTATCATATATATTCAGTATATATATATATAATAGATAGATGAATGAAATGAAATACACCTTTCATGGAGATGGTAGGCCGTACGTACGCATGAACGCTATTTTCCTTTCCTTATTGACTTGAATGTAATTAAGTAGATGAAATACATATATATATATACATAAATAAAGCATAATTATTATGTCATATACTTCATGATTACTTATTATATATACTTTATAATCATTCTTGAATTGTTAACATGGAAAATGAATCTCATCGCGTCGTAGAGACGGTAATCTGTAAGTACGCACGAGCGATGATAACATTTCCATATTTATTGAATGTAATTGGAGTGGATGATATACTATAATATAATCAGTATGATGTTATAATAATCATATATAGTTATTATTTACACCATTATACCCATCCAAGTAAGGTGGTGGTAGAAAAACATATTACACCACGGCGTGGAGACGGTATTCCTTACGTACGCACGCGTGGTGATTTTGTTTTCTGTAGGATGGATAGAAGGTGAAATGGGGTTGTTTCATATTTATAATAACATATCAGTATATAATTAATACTTATGTTATTACTTTATAATGAATCAACTAAATAAGAATAAGTTGAAGAAGAAAGAAACTTGAAAGAATTGTAAGAAGAGATTACATCTTCTTCGACGAACCTCCTTTAAACTTCTTTTTAGGGCACTAGAGTTGGTCTTTTGAGAAGACCAGAACCTCTATGATATAAATAGAGAGGTTTAGAAGAGGAATTTTCAGGGGTTGGACGAGTTTCAAGGCTCAAAAGGGTGTGAAGAGAAGAGGTAAGGGGTGCCCTTTTTATAAGGGATGAGAGGGGCACATTTGGAAAAACTTAAATTATTATTTTATAATAAAGTCATATTAGGTTTTTAATAGCTCTAAATTGATTCATTTAGAATATAAGGTGGGTATGGGTATAAATCCTCTCAAAAAATAGGTTTTAGACAAGTTTATGTTACTATTTTGTCCTTATCATTTAGATTTAACTCTAAGTTAAATAATTTATCTTTTACTGTGTCTTTTTGTTTTCTTACACTATATGGTTAATAAACTTACTATAACAATCCAAACGAACCACAAGTGCTTAAATATTAATATATATAACCTTATCTAAGTCATTTTTCATAACCTTATATTTTTAGAAATAAAATAACAATTAATAATATAATATTTTTTTAAAAAACTATTTTATGTCAATTTTGACACTATTTGGTACTTGATTTTTATGAAACTTATATCAGCATGATTAGTTCAAAAAAAGTTAATGAAATCAATACTAACATGTCATATTAACCTATAAATTTAGTGTAATTCATAAAAAGTCTAAAATTACATATTTTGGGTATTTATAACATCAATTATGTTAATATTTCATTAATAAGGTAATTACTGCATCATCATTGTGTCATAAATAAATTAATTTATTTAATGTCTAGAAATTATAAATAAAATACCATTATGTAGAAAATCTCTTTATCTTCCTAATGAATATTTTTAGTTGAATTTATCTTATGTATAACCTTATATTAATTTTTTTTAGTTATTAAACTTTGATTTTAACTATTTTAATTCTTCATTAAATAAAATAATAATAATTGTTATAATATAATACAAGTGGACCTAAAGGGTAATATTTTATTCCTAAGGTTGATTTTTGTCTAATTAAATTTACCCAATAGAATTAGGACATGTGTTAGGGTAATAATAATATCATTTTTACCCTTAATTACCCTATTTACTTTTAACTGTGGTAAATAAAAGTAAAAAGTTACTCTTCACCAAAAAATTTTTTTATCTTATTGAACAAAAATTTACTCCTTGATATTAACCGCGTCTCTTGGATTTTTGAAATTCCACTCACAGAAGTGGTAAAATTATGTCTTATGTAAATTTGAAAATTCTCCTAGGAGGTGGGTAAAAGACGGTCAAAACTTCAATAAAATTTTTATATATCTAAAATTATTAAAAAATGACTCCAATGAATTACATTGAACTTATATAGTTATTATGTATCAATTTTGAAATAAAATAAACTTAAATTAAATAAATAATTTTTTAAATAAAAAGTTGGGTTTTAAATAGTAACCATGTGTTTTCACTATTCATCAAAAATTGAAGGTTTTCAGAAAAATACCAAAAATTCACCCTATGTTAAATTCGATATTCCAAATCCAAAAATGAATCCCATTTTGAAAAATAAAATTTCAAAAGGTGGGTATTACTATTCATAACGACAAGATTATATAACATTTTAATAACATATTGTTGTTTTGTGAAACTCGGTATTGCGTACAATTCAAGCTATTGAGGAAGGTCGCGATTGCGTGTAAAGAAAGCCAAGTCAGGGATGCGTGTAGTGAAATCTCCTTTTGGTGTGGCGTACAACACATGACATCAATGAAATTAAAAAGAATATTTTTCGTAAAATCTCGGGGTGTTACATTCTACCCCCCTTAAAATGAAATTTTCCCTCAAAATTCTTCTGGGTAATAAATGGTTTACTACTCAACGTTTTAATAGAAACCCACATTGTAAAAAGGAATACCAAAACATATCTTTAAAAACTAAAGTATGAAACATAATGGTTACCCAAATTAACTAATAACTGGGTTTCCACGTAGGAGAACATAGGTGAAAATATGGATATGGAAGAGAAATATAACCATCATATTCTGATGGAGAGTGGTAGAGAACATTGCTATGAAAAAACCAACAATTACAAAGCCAAAAATTTGTGATGGCCTAAGGTAACATTTGATTCATCAGATATAAGAGCACTAAGACAACATTATTGGTTTTCAATATCATTTCCCTGAAGATGAAAATTTTGAAATAGAAGCAATACTTACTTGATTTTGGTGCAATCTCACTGTTGTTTGCACCATGAACAATTTCCACTTCATCTCTTAAAGAAATGAAGTTGAATTTTTCTTTCCTGAAGTGTTAGCAGATCATGTGACAGAATGAAAGGTCATTCCATCTTTCTCAAACGAAAGGTTAGAAAAAGTTATTCAATATACATAAGTCTATATATGGCGATATTAAACGTATATGGATCCAAGAATGGACTTAAACATTATATATCATACCGATTAATATAATAAAACTAGTTTCTACTAACCAGGGACTTCCTGTAGGTGAGTGGTAGGCGATAAAGGCCTTTCGCACTTTGATTGTGGGTTTGATTCCCACAGCCTTGTCCGACGTGACGGGTTGTCGCCCATCCTGCAGGTTGTCCTTTTTTGTTTTCTAATACTACATTATTATAACATCCCATAAATAATATCAAAAAAATTTCAAGCCTTATACAATACTAACTTATGTCCAACATAATCCATTCCAATATTTAGGCTTATCCAAAATACTTCTGTCCAAGCTCATAGTATAAAGAAAACAATTACTAGAAATTTCATCTGTTGAGAATGTGAAAACCATCCTTTATCCCCCATATATCATACGATATATCCTGTTGGTCAAATTATAAACATGTGAATACCTTAATCATGTATTCTCTTGAAAAATGAATATCCATTGAACCTTAGTGAAAACATGAATGTTGTCAAAAGTTAACTCTTTCCACATACCAAAATCCCCAAAATTCTATATACTCAAACCGTAATATCACTTAGTCCTTATATCAGTCATGAGCTCATGAATACTATTAAACATTTCATTTTCTATTTATCATATTATCTGCTTTCCAAAATATTTTAATTACTTTTCATGGTTACCAGTACCATATAATTATTCAAAACCATAATAAACCAATACATAGATATTCCAGTATTCTACAGTAATATAAATTATATTTCACAACATTATTTGGGAATCTCATTACATAAACATATAATCATTCCACTACATAGTTTTCATACTCAACATTTCCAATAGTGATCGCATGTGACTTCCATTTTTACTTTTCCTTAAGAGGTTTCTCATGTCAATAATCATTAACCCTTGGATTAGGGCATTGATTTGCATAATTCCCCATTTCCTTGCACGTGAAGCATTGAAGTGTTGGTGGAGTGTTCTATGCAGCCTTTTCTTTATTCACATCATTAGAAAATCTTTTTCCATTACTTTGACACTCAGCTGATCGATGGCCTTCTTTTCCACACTAAAAACATTTTCTATCCCCCTTAATACAATCTCTGCCATGCTTCTTTCCACACTTTGAGCATAAAAAAACATCCATCTCCTTTTCACCATTATTCTGATATTTCTCCTTGAACTCCATCTTTCATTTCTTGTCAAAACCATGAGATGAATATGTAACACCAACTTATATTTCTACCTTGATAGAACAACACATAATTTCTTCATAGCTACTAAAGTATCTTATAGTTAATGCCCTTCGAAGACTTGGTTTTAAGCCATTGAAGAATCGATCAGCTTTACTTTCAGGTTGGATGATAATGCCAGATGCACACCTTGCAAGCCTTGTAAAATTCTCTTCGTATATACCAACAGATTCATCATCTTTCTGCTTAATCTCAAGGAACTCCTTTTCCATATTTTTTCGAATAATATGAGGGAATTACTTACTGAAAAACAAGTTCTTGAACTCGTCCCATTCCATGGATTCAATTTTCTCTTGGGGCCTTGTATTCCTAATTAGAGTCCACCACTGGTCTGCTTCACCTTCTAAACGGTAAATAGTGAAAATGAATTTTTCATGTTATGAACAGCAAAGTATGGAAAATATATTTTCAATGGTACTAATTCATTGTTTAGCAACAAGTGGATCAGAAGATCCATTTAAAGACAGTGGACGTTTCCTCATAAAGGACTTAATAGAATATTGTTCCCTTCTCTGATCATTTGGAAATCCAGAATGATTAACAGCTTGTGTAAGTATAGCAATAATATTTTTCACTCCATATCCAATCACAGTTGGTTTTTCGGGAGGACAATCATTTCATTGTCCATTACATTGATAAATACAGTTTCTTCAGGTTCTAGCCATCGTCTAAAACCCAAAAAGAAATGTATGAGAGGCAAAACTCATGCTAGCAAAAGAACATAATAAAGGGGGAGTACCATCAATATATAACACCTTAGGTTTAATTCTAATATCGTTACCATAATTCAAGGACAATAACCTATATGTATACTTAACCTTAGATACATCCCTAGACACACCTTAGAAATATCTCTAGGGATTTCACTAATGTTTTCACATCCTAGATTCCAAAGGATGACTAAACCTTTCCTCCGATACCAACTGTAGAGACCCAAAGCTTGATGTACATAGACATTACATTACTTTTGCAGAATACTTAATATATAACAAAAACAAACACTCAAGGACCTTAGTAGTTTAGTGTCTTTGGAAACTCAGAACATAATCTTCTAATCGTGGTCAAAGATCTTCAACATCTCCCATAAAGATCTTCCCCTTTTGGTTTTCTTACCTAAAACATTTCTTTATATCCTGGGGAAAATAAAATATAAAAAGGGTGAGATCAAATGCTCATTAAGGGTAAAATAGAGAACATAAAACAATCCATAAAAATTTGAATGCAAACACTTGAACATAAAATCTAATCATCAAAATCATGAGCAAAGACATAAATCTGGGAATTACGTAAGGCATATATCATAAAGGAATATAAATCATGATAAAATAGCATAGGAATAAAACATGTAATTGTGGAAAACCATTAAGAACATGATATGATTTCCATAGTAGCCAATACATTGCTCCCAAGACCATCTTATTGGACAAAGTCCCTTTCTGAATCGAGTTCACTCCTCGTTCCAGTCCTATACCACTGAACCAGATTAACTTAACATTCCATCCATGTCTATCTCATAAGATATAAATCTTTAACCAATGCATTGGAGGGAGATATAGGTCCCATCCATATCATAATTAAATCATTCTTACTTGTGCCACAACATGAACATAAATCATTCATCATTACCCAAAGTATAAAATGGGTTTCATAAACATCATCCCATCATAACATAATCCCTACAAAAAAAATGGATATCATTTCATCATAAGAAGATTGAAACCATGTAAATCATAAATAAATTATACTTGAAACATATGCATATGAAATAATTCAATCTTATATGGAAAATGGTTTTGATAAAAACACTTAAAATGAATTCTTGAGGAAAATATGCTTTCTTATTCAAAATCATTTTCTTTTCACAAAATTCCATGAAATTTTAAAAGAAAAGGTTTTTGTTGAAAATATTCATGAAATCTTGTAGATTAATCTTCAAGAAAATAAGGCGTTATAAAACCGTAAAAATCCATTCATGACTTTTAAGTTAAAGAAAACATTCTCCTCGTACTTTTAACTGAAAAGTCAAAAAGTACCACGTATGGTAAGAAAAAGCTAGATTCCTTCCATAACACAAAGTAAAAGTAAATATGGGTATAAATGACTTTAAGAATATATGAAATAATATTAAACACTTTATGAAAACATTTTTATGGACATGGATGAAAAATATAACCCCATTAAATACTTACAAATAAGCAATCTTAGATAAAAATGATATTGCAAAATTATCCTTTACCTTATTTTCGATATGCTTCATATGTATACGGACCTCCTGTATAATGATTTAAATAATTTCATTTAATTATTAAAGAATCATATTCATTGTTATTATATCATATATGGTTCAATTATGACTTTATAATACCCGTTCTTTTATAAATTCATTGTTGAAGCAGCGTTTTGGGTAAAATCGTTTCATTTATTGTACGTGTTTCGATTTGTTGTTCTTGATATTATTATTAATTATATCATGATTTACTTAATTCCAGAATGTAAATCATGATTTATATATCATATATATTCAGTATATATATATATATAAGAGATAGATGAATGAAATGAAATACACCGTTCATGGAGACGGTAGGCCATATGTACACATGAACGCTGTTTTCCTTTCCTTATTGACTTGAATGGAATTAAGTAGATTACATACATACATATATACATAAGTCCAGTAGCATTATTATGTCATATATTTCATGATTACTTATTATATATACTTTATAATCATTCTTGAATTGTTAACATGGAAAATGAATCTCATCGCATCGTGGGGACGGTAATCCGTAAGTACGCACGAGAGATGCTATCGTTCCCATATTTATTGAATGTAATTGGAGTGGATGATATAATATAATTGAATTGGTATTATGTTATAATAATCATATATAGTTATTCTTTACACCATTATACCCATCCAAGTAAGGCGGTGGTGGAAAAACAGATTACACCACAGCGTGGAGACGATATTCTTTACAAACGTACGTGTGGTGATTTCATTTTCCGTAGGATGGATAGAAGGTGAAATGGGGTTGTTTCATATTTATAATAACTTATCAGTATATAATTAATACTTATGTTATTACTTTATAATGAAACAACTAATGAAGAAGAAGTTTAAGATGAAAGAAACTTGAAAGAATCGTTAGAAGAGATTACCTCTTCTTCGACGCACCTCCTTTAAACGTCTTCTTAGGGCCCTAGAGTTGGTATTTTGAGATGACCAGAACCTCTATGATATAACTATATATGTTGAGAAGAATAATTGGAAGGGTTGGGACGAGATTCATGGCTCAAAAGGGTGTGAAGAGAAGAGGGAAGGGGTGCCCTTTTTATAAGGGAGGAGAGGGGCAACTTTGGAAAAACTTAAAATATTATTTTATAATAAAGTCATATTCGGTTTTTAATAGCTCAAAATTGATTTATTTAGAAGATAAGGTGGGGATGGGTAGAAATACTCTCAACCAATAGGTTTTAGACAAGTTTAGGTTACTATTGTATCTTTATCATTTAGATTTAACTCTAAGTAAAATAATTTATCTTTTACCATGTCTTTTTGTTTTCATACACTATATGGTTAATAAAATTACTATAACAAGACAAACGAACCCCAAGTGGTTCATTATTAATATATATAACCTTATCTAAGTCATTTGGCCGAAACTTAGATTTTTAGAAATAAAATAACAATTAATAATATAATATTTGTTTAAAGAACTATTTTATGTCAATTTTGACACTATTTGGTACTTGATTTTTTGTGAAAATAATATCAGCATGATTAGTTCTAACAAAGTTAATTAAATCAATAATAAAATGTCATATTAACATAGAAATTTATTTTAATTAGTAATAAGTCTAAAAGTACATATTTTTGGGTATTTATAACATCAATTATGTTAATATTTCATTAATAAGGTAATTACTACATCATCATTGTGTCATAAATAAATTAAATTATTTAATGTCTAAAAAATATAAATAAAACATAATTATGTAGGAAATATTTTTAGATTTTTAATTAATATTTATAGTTGAATTTATCGTATGTATAACCCTATATTAAATTTTTTTTAGTTATTAAACTTTGATTTTAACGATTTTAATTCTTCTTTAAATAAAATAATAATAAATGTCCTAATCTAATGCACGTGGACCTAAAGGGTAATATTTTATTCCTAAGGTTGTTTTTCGTTGAATTAAACTTATCCAATAGAATTAGGACATGTGTTAGGGTAATAATAATATCATTTTTACCCATAATTACCCTATTTACTTTTAACTCTGGTAAATAAAAGTAAAAAGTTACTATTCACCAAAAATTATTTTTATCTTATTGAACAAAATTTTACTCCATGATATTAACCATGTCTCTCGGATTTTTGAAATTTTACTCAAAGAAGTGGTAAAATTTAGTTTTATGTAAATTTTCAAATTCTCTTAGGAGGTGGGTAAAAGACGGTCAAAAGTTCAATAAAATATTTATATATCTAAAATAATTATAAAATGACTCCAATGAATTAAATTGAAATTATATAGGTATTATGTATCAATTTTGAAATAAAATAAATTTAAATAAAATAAATAATTATTTAAATAAAAAGGTGGTTTTTAAATAGTAACCCAGTGTTTTCACTATTCATCAAAAATTGAAAGTTTTCATAAAATTACCAAAAATTCACCCTAGGCTAATTTCAATATTCCAAATCCAAAAATGAAGTCCATTTTGAAAAATAAAATTTCAAAAAGTGGGTATTACTATTCATAACAACTAGTTTATATAACATTTTAATAACATATCGTTGTTTAGTGAAACTCGGTACTGTGTACAACACAAGCTATCGAGGAGGGTCGCGATTGCGTGTAAAGCAAGCCAAGTCAGGGATGCGTGTAGTGAAATCTCCTTTTTGTGTGGCATACAACACAACACATTAATGAAATTGAAAAGAATATTTTTCATAAAATCTTGGGGTGTTACATAGGATGTTTGTGAAACACTTTCAATGAATTTCTAATCCACTAATCAATTTAAATAGGAAAGTGGTTAAGTTCATATAGACAAAAGGATTGTGAAAAAAGAATCTAAAAGCTGAAGAAGAGATTGGTTAATTCACTCATGTTAACTCTATCCTCTATCAGAGAGGGATTTATTATTTTTAGTGATGAATTTATGAAACGGATTGGGATTACTCATGTAAAATGACAAGTTTATTTCTTAATAATCTCCAAAGTTAAATCCTCATAAGCAGAATTATCCTACACATGACCTGGTGCTGGAAGTTTTTATTCATTATCTTATGATATGAAGGGACTATATTTATGGTGTAAAAATGTGATATATACATAGACCATCAATGTTTGAAGTATATTTTCAAGAAAAAGGAATTGAACATGAGACATAAGAGATGGTTTTTAACTTCTCAAATATCGTGATTTTTTAATTAATTATCACCCTAGAAGTGGGAATAAAGTTATTGATGAATCAAGTAAGAAAGACCCTATTTTTCTGCAAATGATGAGGATTCAAGATATCCTTTGATCAAAGACTTATTAAAAATATATATTGGAATAATAAGGGAAGGGCTATTATCTACCCTATACTAACTGATTTCTCAACCGCCGTTACTATATAAGATCAAGAAATATCAAAGAGAATATCATTTTTTAATTAATAAAGAAGATTTTCTGATAAATGAGAAGTTTCCTAAGTTCAATTTTGAAAAAAAAGATATACTAAAATTTCATACAAGTTTATGTGCTTTATCCATTCCAAAAATAAAGAAGGACCTGATGGATAAATCTCATAGCTCTACATTCTCTATACATATTGGAAGAAATAAAATGTATAGGGAACTTCATGGTCATTATTGGTGGGATAATATGGAAAAGAATATTTCTAACTATAGTACTTGGTGGTTGGTGTGTTAACAAGTAAAGAAAGAGATACCACTTCCTAAAGGGGTATTACAACCACTACCAATATCAGCACGGAAGTGGGACAATATCACTATATACTTTTCACTACACTCTTCAAAACATCCAAAGTAAAAATGTGATATGGGTTATAGTTCACCATCTCACCAATAATACCCATTTCATCTATATTCATGAATATTTATCTATTGAACAACTCAAAATGATATAAATGACGGAAGTGATAATTTTACATGTAGTTCCACTTTCTGTCATTTCTAATCATGATCTGTGGTTCACATCAAAATTCTGGATAAGTCTTCAACATGCTCTGAATACTGAGTTGAATTTTAGTGTGGCCTATCACCCCCAAAATGATGTCCAATTTAAATTGAATATTCAAACACTTTCGTACATGTTGAGAAATTTCTCAATGGAATTTAAAGGATAATGGGATCAACATCTCTAACTAGTTGAGTTCACAAAAAAAGCAACTTCTATTCGATTATTCAAATGGCACCCTATGATGCTCTATATGGGAAGTGATGTAGAACTTTTACTTTTTGGGGTAAATATGGTAAGGGAATGTTTATTGGACATGATATTATGTAAGAGATGGATTAAATGGTTCATTCCATCCAACAACACATAATGATTTCTCTGAGTTAGAAGAATATCTATGCTGACAACCATCAATTGGACTTAGAGCTTGATATTGGCAACAAAGCCTTCCTTAAAAATTCACCATGGAAGATAGTCATGTGGGTTGGGAATAAATGGATTTTTAGACCCAAGTACATTGTCCCATACTAAATTATTGATCACATATGAGGAGTGGCGTATCTACTTTCACACCCTCCAAATATAGATCACATTCATAATGTATTCTACGTATCTCTCTTAAGGAATTACATACATTAACCATCACATGTACTATAAATGGAACATGACCTCTCTTATGAGGAGAAACTGATAGAGATCTTGGACCATATATACAAGGGTTTTCACAAAAAGATTACCCACCTCATAAATTTTTTTTGGAGGAACCACAAATATGACGAAGAGATGTGAGAACCAGAGAAAATAATCAGAAAAAAGTACCCACACATTTTCTAAACTAAGAGAATGATTTGAAATTTCAGGGATAAAATATCTTAAGGGGGAAGAATGTAATGGCCTAAAAATTTTTAATGATAGTTTTTTCTTGAAAATGTGTGTTATATTATATTATAAACAAAAAAACTATATCTCATTAATAATTAAGTGAGTATAAATTGAAATAATACCATCAAATTTCAACCATTATATAATTTTTGGTCAATTATGATTATTGGTCCATATGAACATTAGAAACTACACTCTTGAAACAAATTTTAATGTAATAATCAGTCTTTTTAAGTAGAATTGACGATGGATAATTAATGCACCAATGAGAAATGATAGCCACAACCAAAAGAGTAAAATCAAATTAATCCCAATTTTTAGAACTTGGGATAGAGGTTGAATCATTATTATTCTCTGTTTACTATACCCAAGTCGATATTCAACCAGTTAATCTTGAACCAAATATCTTATAGGAGAAGTTTAAGTTAGTGGAAATTAGCACTTGGGAAATGCCAGCTGAGCCACCCAATGAATCTATCACCATTGCAAACCTTACCATTAGGTCATATACATGATTTTAAGGGGTAATGTTTTGAGACCCCATTTATTAAAGTGTAATCCATTTGTATAAATAAAATTTTTATTTCATCTTTTCCTTTTTTAAGAATAGTTTTTCTTAATAAAATTGTGATTGACTTTGATAAATTGATTTTTCAGCCAAAAATTATACTTTTAAGAAAAGATATAATTATTATAATAAACTAATTTATTGTGAATAATTTTTATTGTGATGAAATAATTTGATTAAAACATTCTTATTTAAAAATAAATGATAATATTATTTTATTTTATTTCAAGTGTCAAAAATTTTACTATGCATTTTAAATCCACTATTAGTTTTAATAAATAAGTTTTGTAAATTTAAAAATTAAAATTATCATATTTATAGAATTATAATGGAAAAATAAATAAATTTTTTGAATTCACCATGTCAAAATTAGGTTTGTTTTAATATATTATAATTTTCTAAAATAGATTATTTTTTTGTGAATAATAAAAATACAGTTTGAGAATTTTGGTATGATTAATGACATCAAAATTATGCCATAATTATGTAATAAACAATTAAAAATAATCTATGACTAAAAATATGTTATTTAATTAATATAAATTATTTTAATATATTTAATCAAATTCCAAATAGATAATTTACTTTCAAAATTCTAAAATGAAAACTTTGTCTTTAAAAATGTCATTTTGTAAAAACTTAAATTTTCCTTGGAAAAATAAGTAATATAATATATTTTTCAACTCTTTTGGGATAAAATAACATAAAATATTATCCATGTGTCCAAAACCATGATAAAACACCATGGGTAAGCCAATGGGTTTTCAATTACCACTACAAATGTTCCTAAGGCCTTTATTTAGATATTTATAAACAAATCCCCAATTTTTTCAATAAATACCCATAACTTTACCCTTTTACCTTAAGAAAAAAATCTTACTCTATGAATATATGATATATTTAGCTCCCATGGAGTCCACCCAATGTGGCTTCAAGCCCCCAAGGTCTCAATCTTGTCGTTTTAGTACTTAATGTTCAAGGTAATGTTAATTTCAACTTCTCTTTTTCTTTCAAGTTCCATTTTTTTTGTGTTATGTATTTAAAATTTGAAAACTATGTTCTTATTTAAATTTTATTATATAAATTCACTATATTTAGAGTCTTTTATTAATGGGATACCCCTTTCCCATCTCTTTTTAACCATTTCTAAAACCATATTTTATTCCCGTTTTGTTGCCAATTTTAATTCTAAAAATTTCGCTCTTATACTCAAGAAATTCAATTTTATTTTCTTTTTGGGAATGAACAAACCTCTTTTTTTCCCATTTGTATTCAAATATATATAAAAAATTATTTATTTTATTCTTTTAATGACATACATAATTCCCTTATTTCATTTCTGTGGGTTAAAATGACCTAATGATATTGTCTTTAAACCTTTATTTAAAACTTCATAATTTTTATATGAAACACAGTTTTTTAATTCTCCATAATTTATTTATGAAATTATTTATTATCATCTATGTATATCATATTAAAATTAATAAATTTGAAGGGTTCACCTTGATATCAATCCAATGAATTGTGTAAATAATTTAATCTCTATAGATTAAATGTTAAAACTAATGGAAATCTAATCTATACCAGCACCCCAATCCCAAGGGTTTCAATAAAATGTTGGGATAGGTCCCCTATCCTAGAAGTTTCAAAAAACCATTTGGATATGTAATTATATATATGGTTTTCCCAATATTTTTTTGAAACCGTTTGGATAGATTTCATTTGATAAAGGTTCCCCCAATGGTTTGAAAAGCTGTTGGGATATACCATCTATCCCAATAGTTTTCAAAAAAAATTCAGGTAGATTTCCCGCAAATACATTGTAGTCGGCCTCCTCACTCCAGAATCAATCAGCCCATATTTTTTCCTAATCAATATCTTTAATCTTCTTACAGCCTTTGAACCCTTCCTTCCAACCAAAAATCCTTCCTAGTTTAAGTATTTTTTTCATCCACTTTAAATCAGTAAGTTGTAAGTGAGTTATATCTCCTACCTCAATTTATTTTTTATTTTTCATTTGGCTTATTCTGAAATATCCTCGATTTATATATTTTGTTCGGTTGTGTTTGTTTTATCCAATGTGTACTATGATCCCTTTTGTGATTGATTATTTTAACTCAAAATTAATAAAATTTTATACACATAAACATACCACTTGTGTGTTAATCTAGAAATGTAATGAAATCCCCCTTTAAATTGAAATTGTTTTAATTATGGAGATTGAAATATATTTCTATTCATTATAGTTCATGTTATATTTTTATATTGTGAATTTTTTAGATATTTTTGGTAAATTATGGTGATGGTGTAGACCATTTACAATGTATATTTTGTTGTAGAAGCAAGGTTGTGGTTAGATTGGCATGGGATGCGTTGAGGGATGATTATTGGTGAATGGTGGATGGTTGTTTTTGTGTGATGGTTATTCTGTGTTGATGACTATGTGGTGTTATGTGTGAAGTGGTCAAGTGATTTGGTAAAGTTAGAATTGTTATCAATTAGTTAAGAAGTTGAAAAGCTCAAAGAATTCTAAATGTGACGATTGTGGATCCAGATTGTAGTTCTAAAATACATTTGTCATTTTTTTGAATGGAATTGAAACATTGTTTTCTACATTGATAAATATGATAATTATAATCTTAGTAGGTTTGATATAGAATTTGGTTAACATTGTTAAAAAGATTTTTTTATAAAATTGGCCAGAAAACCGGCCAGCCAGCCAGGGGAAGTAGCATGCACCACGAAGTGGATGACAGAGCTTAACCACAAGCCAGAGAGACAACATCAAGCAGGCCATGGAAATGGGTGTACACTCACCTATGTGAGGTGCACAGAAGCAATGGAGAACCACCGTGTGGGGTGGCATGATGGTGGCATAGTTTGGGGGTAGAGTGTGCCTGCAGAGAATGGTGTGGGGTTGTACCAGAGGGGAGAAGAGATTATTGAATCGATGGTAGCACATCTTGTATTATAAAGGGGAGTTGAGGGATAGGCCATTTCAATGTGGGATCAATATTTTTAATTTTGGGTGAATATTTGTCATTGGATCTATTTGGTGAAATATCTAGACCATTAGATTACTTTCTAAGATCCACAACCATCTAATCTATTAGATATTAATTTGGACAATCCATTTGATCTCATTATGCATCTTCTTCTTCCTCGAGATATCTCAAGAGATTCTATCCATCTAAAGCTCAAGACACATCATCCTGAGCTCGAACCATGGCTTCTGAACTTCATTTGAAGATCCTGATGAACTGAGAATGATCATCATATATTATGTAATTTTATTTTCATAATATTAAGTTGAATAAACTAAAGATATTAAATGTTAAAAATATTAAAAATATTAGATGACGATCCTTCTAGTCACAAAACATTGGGAGCTAATGAGTCTTAGTGATTATAGAATATTATGAAGTGTTTCTACAATCTTATAAATTCAGAGGTTGATGTCATTTTCAAAGATATGTTTATCTCATATCCAAATGTAGTTTTTGAGAGAGATATAGAGAGATTCGTGAATTAATGGTTCATAAAAGGTCTCAAACTACTTTTTTTTGCATGAAGGAATCCTCAAAACCAGGACTATTCAACATATGCTTTACATAGTCGCATAGATTGTGATTAATTGAAGTTCTTCATACCATTATTTTTCTCGAATGCACTTGAGGAACCTAGGGTTAGTAAATAATTATTCAAAAACCGATGAAGATGAATGTGCATGCCTAAACTTCTTGGAGTATACATATTAGACAGTGGACTTGTGCACATTAATTTTCTATATCCATTCACATTTGAATATGCATGTTTTTTTGTTTGGAAAAGAATAAATGTGTACTTGATATTATTGTTCAAAGGAGAATTGTACACAAGGTAGTGAACATTCACAAGCATGAAATACATTTATGTCACATAGATAGTGTGTTCAAAAAGGATTATCCATGTGAAGAGTGTTTGGTTAATATTTCAAGTGATAATTAATTACATGCATAGGTAAAAATATACGAAGAAATCCATGTAATGTTATTCATATATTCATGATTTATAAGAAATTAAATGTGTTATTTAAATTAAACAATCCGTGTGCGGTGTTTAAAATGGAAGTCGTGATAACAATTGTATCAGGGTTTCTGAATATTTCTATATATGATATTTTAGTGGTTAGTGTGATCGGGTCTTCTATATAAGAATGAATTCATGCCTGAGTTGTTTTATACTATGGTAGCTAATTTTATATAGTGACCATAATTATTTGATCAAGGCCATCATCTGTGTAAAGGTACTTGAAGTGTACATGATTCAGTGTGATCTAGAAAGATCGGGGATGAAGATCAAAGTGATCATCCTATATGTGGATCATATTGAAGAAGTTGGAGCTTGTTATTGGGGGTATAACCAGTTGATGAGAGGCTTGATAAATAGATTGGGGGTCTAACCAGTCGAAAGTTTTTGGGGTATAACCAACTGAGGCAGAAGAGTTGGATTTCTATGGGTATAACCAGAAAAAACTAGTGGATCGATTACTAGGGTGTAGAACAAGTTTCTTCTTAAACCATTTTAATTGATAATAATATTATTGTGGATAATCCATGTTGGGGGTTTGAAACATGGAACAAATGTAGGTATTAGTACAAAAACTTGTAAATATATTATTTGTTGTGTTTTATTTTCTTTCTACACTGCATGCATGATACACTCATATTAATAGGTGACAAAGGTTTGAATTAAAAGGTGAAAATGAATTTAGTAAAATTGGTCACACCTGATTCACCCCCCCATGTGACTTCATGATCATTGGACAATTTAATTAGTATTAGCGGGATGGCCACCTCTATTTGGATCTACTATACTTGTCCAATTTTGTTTATTAGAAGTACATAAAGTAAATATTTGAGTTGGATGAAAATTCAAAAGATCTACATATGGAAAATCCTATCTCTACACTTGATTATAGAAATTTTGATGTTTTAGTCAAATTATAAAAAATATTAAGAATAGACTGGCATAAAAAGTGGAGAAGAATACAAAGATGAATGTAAATAAACTGGTATCTAAAGACACTCATAGTGAGAATTGTTCAGTAAAATTAGTTAATAAATCAAGTTCAAGTTGTGATAATGATATGTTCAATTTTTAAATCCAAAAGCATCTAAGGAAGCTTCCCAAAGAAGAGGTCATGTGTCTTACCATTGTTTTCAAGTTAATGCAGGATGAAAAATTATAGCTAGAAGAAGAGGTAGATGCTATGAAAGAAGCATTGACAGAAAAGGTTGTCATTGCCAACACTCTTAAAATGCTTTGAAAGTAAAGGAAGAAACAATATGTCTTTGAAAATAAATTTACACTGAATATATTAAATAATTATAAAGTGATATTTGTGAGAAATAAAAGTTTCAAATATTTTTTACAGAAGTTATCCCTGAACTTGAAAAACAGCATAATGTTTCTATGGATGTCAGAGGTACTCAGCTATTTGATAAAGAAAAATGAATCAAAGATCATGAAAATTTGTTACTAAAGGAAAATCAGTTGCATGAAGGTGAGATTTAGAAGAATAAGATTCAGTGGGAAGAAAGCATGAAATTAGTTTAACATGATAATATTGCTCTAAACTGAAAGTGTCTTGAACTATAATTGAAACTGAGAAACATGGAAGAGAAACAAGATGAGACTTCCCAAGATGCTGAGAAAAATAGTATTGTCAAGGATTCATCTGATAAGAGTCTTATTTAGAAAAATTATCAAACTAGTGGAAATGAAAGTTTTATATTATATAAAGATATATCTACCATTGGATCAATGAAGAAGGAAACTCTTTTTCCTGATAAAACCACATGTACTAATGTTTTCTTGATGACTAGTGAAAATTCAACATTTAAATCTAGAAAAATAAGGGTGAATAAACACAATTAGGAATCTATAACATCTTCAAAGATGGATGTGAGGAAGTGTGAAAATTATGGTTCCCAAAAGAAAGTATAGAAGAAGAAAGGTTCTTCCTAAAATTAGAAAAATGTCAAAGACACTCAGAATGTGTTATAGAAGAAGAAACCAAAATTTCTTGGGAATTTTTGGCATTGTTAGATGTTTGGGAATCAGGAAATTAATTGTTTTCATAATATTAAAATTCATTAAAATTATATAGTGATAGCATTTAGTAGGAGAAAATTGGAAAAAAAAATTTAAACTGAAAAATAGAAGAAGAATTCGTAGAAATAAAATTAGTGTATCAAAAATAGATATTATTATTATGATTTTTTTTGATTATTACAAAAAAAGTTGTCACTGTTATGATAAGTGATGGTATGTTCCCATAATGAAAAATCATTTGTTTATGTTAATAAAATACCACAATAGAAAATTAAGAAGGTAAGATATGAAGATGATAGGGAAACATTGGGTTGTCAATAGATAAAGAAGAAGTTTATTAAACAAAAACCACCCAAGAAGTTTGATAAAAATGATGTGAAGAGTATCTCAACAAATAAAAGATGTTTCTATTTTGTAAAAAAGGGACACATCATGGACCTTTAAAAATTGGCATTGAATATTCATACTAAAGGAAGAAAGATGGAATCAAAGAAATAATCAGTTTAGAAGAGAAATAAAATGATTGATTTGGGGAATGAAATTACTGATGAAGATTCTAAAAATTTGTCTAAAAGTGGTAACTTGTTGAATTCTAGAGTTGTGTGTGACATGTGCAATATTTCTAGAAATTCAAGTAAAAATTATTTTATATTATTTTATGTTCAAAAAGAATCATTTAAGAATAATTGGAAAGCACTTGGAACATCAAATGTTGTGAAGAAGAAGTATCCATGAAAAATGAAGACTGAGCATATTCATAAAGAATGATTAATCATATAGCCAGAATAGTTGGAAGAGGAAACAAATATGGGGAAAGAAGAGAGAAATGAAATTGATTTTCTATCAAACATGAAGAAGTATTTTTCATATATAAATATTTCAGGGATGAGAAGAAACTCTCAACCTTATTTATCTAACTAAATAGAAATGATCAACCATTTTATTCTCATAAATATTGTGTTTTTTTATGTAGGGAATTGAATATAAAGCATATATTTAGAGGAATACCTGAATTTAAAAATGTTTTCCATAATAATATAAAATTGGAATCATTTTTTCTATTTCTAATGTATTAAATCATATCAGAAGATATTTGGTGTATATTCTTGAAGAAAGTTAATCATGATGAAGAATTTATTGAGTTCATCTCTTTAGGGGAAGAATAGAAGATAATTCATCAGACATTTCAATCTCAATTTATGTCTTATGAGTATCATAATTTTTGTTGTAGTATAAATATGATAATTCTAAAAGATAAATGTTTCTAAACTATTTAGTGAAATGAATGCAGGGAATTAGTTTAAAATCTTTTGAAAATTCTTAATAAGAGTTTCAGTGATTGGTATCATATACTGGAAGTGCAATGACAACAATGATGTTAAACACGATCAAACTTATTTTATATATAGATAATTAATATTGTATACTTTGAGATGATTATTTTTAGCACATTGATAAGATAGTAAGTGATTTCATCCTTCTCAAAAATAAATTATAAAATATGTGTCAGAAGAGAAGAAGATATTTTTAAAAGTTGAATTTGGAAAATAGGAATTCCTTCCCATGCTTATAACCTTTTATTTATTTCAAAAAATGAATGAAAAGATATAATTGACTTTTAAAAATGAATCGGATATTGACAACAAATCTAAAGGGGGATATTGAAGTGGTCAATTGATTTGGTAAAATTATAAGTGTTGTCAATTATTTAAGAAGTTGAAAAAGTATATTAATTATAATGAGATGATAGTTTAACTGGTTTATAAATCTAAAATACATGTGTCATTTGTTGAATAGAATTGAAACATTTTTTTCTACATTGATATATACGAGTATTAGAAGTTGAGTTGGATGGATATGGAATTTACTTAAAATAATTTAAATGACTTTATTAAGAACAATTTCTAGTACACCGGCCAGCCAGCCAAAGGTAGCGGCATGCACCACTGAGTGGATGGCTAAGCTTAACCCCAAGCTAGCCATCCAGCATGAGGTTGGCCATGTTTGTTGGTGTAGAGGTTCCTACATGAGTCACACAAAAGAGGTATAGAACCACTATGTGGGGTGTCATGGTGGTGGTGTAGTTTGGGCATAGAGAGCGCCCATAGAGAATAGTACTGGGAGGTACTGAAGGGGGGAAGATATTATAAAATCGGTTATAGCACATAAAGTATTATAAAGAGAATCCAATGGTTTGGTTGTTTCAATGTGGGATCAAGATTTTTAATTTCGACAAATCTTTGTCATTGGATCTATACATTGAAATATATAGACCATCAAATTACTTGTTGAGCTCCAAAACCATCTGATCTATCTGATATTCATCTGGATCATCTATTTGATCTTGTTATGCATTGTATTCTTCGCCGAGATATCATGAGAGCTGATGTTCATCTACATTTCATACCAAATCATCCTGAGCTTCAACCATGGATTCTGAGATTCATTTTAAGATCATGAAAAACTGACAATGATCGAAATATATTAGGAAATTTCATTTGAATAATTTAAGTTGAATAAAGTGATGATCTTGAATGTGCATAAGATTAAAAAATATGAGACAGTGATCCTCCTAGTTTCATAAAAGTGGTAGTGAATGAGTCTCGGTGATTCTAGAATATTCTGAAGTGCTTATCAATTCCTAAAAATACTATGGTTGAGATAATTTGCAAGGATACATTTATCTCACATCTGAATCAGTTTTTGAGAGAGTGAGTAATTTGTGAATGTCTATTTCACAAAAGGTCCCACACTACTTCTATTTGTGTGATAAAATATTAAAGACCATGACTATTCAACATATGATTTGAAAACATGGATATATTTTGATGAATTTAGGTTCTATATAGTATCTTTTTTAGTGAATTCACTTAAATAACCATGGTTCAATATATACTTATGCTAAAACCCATGAAGATGAACTTGCATGACTACTCTGTTTGGAGTATACAAATTAGATAGTGGACTTGCATGCAGTAATTGCCTACATCCATTAAAATTAGTATATGAGTGTTTCTCTATTGTGAAAATAATAAATTTGTATTGGATATTATTGTGTGATGGAGAATTGTACACGAGGTACTGAACATGCACAGTAATTAAATACATGCATGTTACATATATAGTGTGTGAAAAAATGATTGTGCATATGGACAATATGTGGTTAATATTTCATGTGGAAATTACTTACATGAATTGATGCACATTGACATGCATAAGTAAAAGGATTTGGATAAGTCCATGCAATTTTATTCATACAATAATGATGTTTAAGAAATTGAACATTTAATTTAAATTGAAAAATCAGTGTTTTTTGTTTGACACTAATGTTGGTACAAAAATTGTATCAGTGTATCTGAATATTTATGTATCTAATATTTTAGTGGTTAGTGAGTATAGGTATTCTATAGAAGAAATAATTATTTCTCAAGTAGTTTTGTTCTGAGGTAGGTGATTTAATAAAGTGATCAAAATTATTGGATCAAGACTAGCATTAGTGCAAAGGTACTTGAAGTGTACACGAACGAGTGTGATCTACTAAGCTTGTGGAGGAAGACAAAGTGATCATCCTATCATTGGATCCGATTGAAGAATATGGACCTTGTGAGTGGGGGTATAACTTGTTGCTAAAGATCCTTAAGAAATATATTGGGGGTATAACTAGTTGGATGGTTGGGAGGTCTAACCAACCAAGGTAATGGATAATCTATGTTGGGGGGTCTAATCAGTGTGGTAAGGATGCAAGTCTTCATAACGAACCTTGTAAAAATATTGTGCACTGTGTTTAATTCACTTTTTATATTGCATTCAAGATCCACTTATCTTAATAGGTGACATAGGTTTGAATTAAAATGTGAAAAATAATTTAGTAAAATTGGTCACACCTGATTCACCCCTTCCAATGTGACTGCATGATCCTTGTACACTTCAATGTGCTAGTGGTTATTAAAATATTGATGTGATTTTGTGTATTGGTGATTTTTTCTTTTCCCTAGTGGATATGAAATATTATTAGTAATAATAAAATAAGAATTACATTGGATAAATTTAAATAAGTGTATGATGGAATACAATATGTGGTAATTTATTAAAATTTTGAATTTTGATAAGTGGGAATAAATGTTGGTGATGAAAAAGGTGGTTTTTAATGAATATGGAATTAAATTGATATTAAATGGATCTTGGATGATAAATTAGAAGATATTGTAATTGGTTGAATCTATAAATGAAATAGAGTAATTATGTGTTCTATATGGTTGTTTTGTGTAGTGAGTTTCATTTTGTGGTGCAAACATTTGGTGGAAGATTTTTTGGAGTTATACATTAATGATTGACAATGTATTAAATGATATATACATTCTATATTATTATTCCCATAAATGTTTAATTTTTTGGGTCTATAATACTTAATAAATCATGATAATATTATTTTTTATACATGTTATTATTTTTTAGGTTTTATTGTGAAATGATTGAGAGAAAATATATAGTACTAAAAGGGGATGTTTCATAACTAGGATATGAGGACATAATCCACCAATATGGTCTTTATACAAATATTTTCTATCCCATCCACTATGTTTCACATAATATCCCAATTTATTCCCTACTATTTTGATGTACTAAATAAACTAAATTGAAATTAATTTATTAGAACCTAAGAATAATAAATTGTACCAAAACGACCAAACTAGTCTTGAAAATAAATTAATTAAACCTATCATCACTTTACACATTAAAACCAAACCAAACTAACTAATCCTATCTATATCATAACAAAAAAATACTTGACCAAGAAAATTGAATTGAATTGAATTGACTTCATTTGACCCCATTAGACTTGAATAGACCTAAAAAATACAAAAATTCATCAAACAAAACCAAAATAAAAATAAGTTAACTAAATTGAAGCTAAATAAAAGATATTTTGTAGTAATGATAAAAAATTAATTGAGTTGAACAATAATTATTAATATCCATAATTATTAGTGGAGAACACCATGTCACACTATTTCAACATGGCTAGCACTAGAGACCATTTCACCATGTGATGAATATGCCATAGCCCAGTTGGTATGACGCGTCATGGTGTGCCCTATGTTGCTCCATGGAATAGTGAGGTGTTGCGTGCTCTATGGATCCAGATTAATTTTGTTTGTTTTTGTTTTTTTTGAACATTTTTAACTAAAAAACCCATAACTTATTATAATTTCTTATTAAAACATTTTTCTATTAAAGTGACACCCTTATTCGTCCTTCAACTTTGTGGGACACATCGATAAAGTGTCAAGACCAACCACAACCAACATCCTTATCACTTCTTTGACATCCATCCTGCAATCGAATTGTAATTATTTTTTCTATATAAATGACTTAAGGTTATTTATTTATAGTAGGTTATTGTTCAAAATGATTTTTTTCTATAATTATATTCAAAAATTATATTTTTATTATTATATATAATTTTTTCAACTCACTTATTATTTGTTATTATTTTAATAAGATAATATGCCTCTTGTGTTCTGTATATTAACATTTCCATGCGATGTGCACCATGCAATGCATTGTAGATTACTATAATAAAAACCTAATATGCATGCACCAACCCAATCCAAATAAATTTACCAATCCGAAACAATATCATGGTATTATATTTAAAATTGAATTCAATATCATGGTTTTATATTTATAGTCTTGGTTATATATATAGTATTTTTTTGTCTTTTTTATTATGATTCTCATATTAAGTAGTGTGTAAGTTATGGATTCATATAAAGTGAAAAAATATAATTTAAAAAAATCTATTTCTAATTAAACTTAAATATTATTTAATTTATTTTAATAAATTATTTATACCAATTTATTTACAAAATTGATAGAAGTTGGATGTATAAAACCAATCATATCTCAAGAAATTTTCAAAACAAGTTGGAGAACTTTCTAGATTTTTCACTTGAAAATGTTTAGCTAACAGTCAAATACACTACTAATTTTATAATTATGTGGGAAGACCTTGTTAGGTCCATGAAAAAGTTAGTTACCAAATATAAAAATGTGATTTTCAAACAAACTACTATTTATGGTATCACAATGTGGAGAAAATAGAAACTCAAAATACTGATGATCCAAATGAGAGGACTAGATCAAAGAAATTTTTATATGAATAGTTTCCATTTATTCATCATTATAATAAGGAAATTATGTTGATCCAAGAATACTTTGATACAAACAGACATGATGCGTCTAATGAAAATGATGTGTTTAAAGGGTGAAAAAAATTGAATGCTGCTGCCATGACTCGAGTATATCGGAAATGTGGTAAAATGATAAAGATAGAATTTTTAATTAGAGTTTTTCATGGGAAAACCATGTATAGGATTCCTAATATTGTCATATACTATATTATTACCTTCTTGAGGTAATTTCATACAAATGATGCAGATATTCCCTCAAACTACTATATGGCATGTAAGTTAGTTTAAGAACTTGGATTTTCAAAAAACAAAATGCAAGCTTTCCCGAAATGTTGTAACTTATTTTGGGAGGATGTTGTAAAAATAAAGGATTTTATAAAATGTGGTACATCATAATGGAAGCTAAAAGATAATGTAATTCCATCCCATCTACCACATAAAGTAATGTGTCTCTTTCCATTGATCCCTATACTCTAGAATATTTTCATGTTTAGTGAAATATCAATAAAATGTAATGAAATGATACCTAGAGAAAGAATAATAATTATTATTTGGTTCACCATACCTATGTATTTTAATATAAGAGATTTGATGCTCGATATCCTAATTTTGCACCTGATGTGCATAATGTGAGTCCAGGTCTTTCATGTGACATTTTTAACCCATTTTTTAAGATTCTTACTTCCCATAGAACAAGGAATGTTTTTAGACACATTTATAACCTCCCCCATGGTTTTCTATGAAAAAACTTTTCACTTTTATGATTTTACTCATACATGTCCCTTCTAAGCCCATCAATGATATAGATGTATACATGAAACCTTAAATAAAATAGTTTAAACTTCTTTGGGATGTGGGTGTGCACACATATAATGCATGTTCAAAAGATATATTGCAGATGTGTCTGCACTTATGTGGATGATCTATGATTTTACTTCTTATGAAATGATTTATGGATGGATCATGAATGGAAAACTATCATGTCCTGTTTTAATGAAGAATACACAACCCATAAGACTGAAATATTATCTTAATTTTACTTTTATAGGACATCAACGATTCTTTAAAATGGACCATCCATATATAAACAATCATAAATGATTTGACAATACCATTGAGTTTAATGATCCACCTTAGTGTATATATGGAACTGATGTGGTTAATGAATTTAAAGATTTTAGTTTTTCATTCAGGAAGAGTCAAATTAAATCTATAATGGGGAAGAAGGTTTATAATAAAACCTATTACAATTGGAAGAATAGAAGTACCTTATTTCTGTTTCCTTAATGGTCAACCAAAGTTTTATGTCATTTCATAAACATAATTCACATTTCAAAGAGTATATGTGAATTATTTCCTATTATACTATTAAATTTCAATGTAAAGACAAAATATGATTTACAATATTAGTGTGACATGCTGGAATGGGGCATCAGACCAGAATTCCATCCTGTGTGTATTAGTGAAAATAAGTGTCAAGTTCAATGTTCTTATTATGTGATGACCCCTATAGAAAAAAAATCAATTTTTGGAAGCACTAGATACTAATAAATTTCTTGATGGATATTCAGAAATATATCAAAATGGGTTTATAGAAGAGATTTGATGTTGAAAACTTTTAAGACTTGGGATTATTACATACTTATGCCTGATTTGAGTCTAAAAAATATTCTTAAAATTTTTAAAATAATATAAGGGTTTCAGTTATTCATTTTTCCATTTGTTTATAGATATTTTTGCTATGAGGTTTTCCAAGTCTTTCAGTCAAAATTTTTTTTTATAGGAACCATTAATTTTGTGTGAGTTAGAGAAAATATTTCCTCTATCATTTTTCACATGCATGTTGCATCTAACTATCCATATTCCTATAGAAATACTTCTCATAGGAATTTTTCATTTCTTTGGATGTATCCAACTAAATGAAATATGTACACGAACATGAATAATCCCGAAGTTTCTATTGTGAACTATTACTGGCTCAAGAATATATGGATTTTTGCTTAATGTATTTTTCTGGTCTTACTACAAGAATGAACAAACCAATGAGAAATGAATAAGATTAGTATGAGTAAATTGAACCTAGTTTTCCATCACTTCCTCACATAGGATGAATTCTCAGATCATATATATTGATACCATTAATCCTTGAAAAGTGGTAGATGACACATCACATATATTTTTTAAATTGTGATTTGTTCCATGATTATATCAAGTAAGTAAATTGCACATGAATATCTTATATCATCTCATTTAATTTCACATATATAATAAACTATTTATATTTTTATCTATAGGGAACATAAGTAACTGATAAAAATAAATCATCTTTCTTTATATTTGAGAAGGGGAGATACTTCTCATAGCAATGAGTTTTCTATTTAATTGAAATTGGAAGTAGAAATATTAGTATAATAAATTAATAAAATCAATATTTAAATAAGTTTAATATTAATTTATATATTAGGTATTGAGTTTTTCTGTTGACACTATATCTAATGAAATAAGATATTTGTCTTTTGGTCCTAATAATGTGGTTCATGACGATAAATCAATTGTGATCAATGGGTATAGATTAGTTATCACTAAACGAGAAAAGATCATGTGAACAAAACATGTTGGTGTTATGCCAACTGCCACAATAGATTATTATAAAAGTGCATTGGATAATATAACTCAATTTAAAAATGTAACTTATAAAGGAGTCTTTGACAAGTTAATAATATCATAATATTACTCTCACGGTCAAGTCACTATGATGAAATTTTTGGGCTTTGATTCGATAATTATGGGTGGAACATTTGTTGATGATTTTGGATTTTGTGTTATTGACATTACTCACACTCTTTCAACTGATGAAACATATGTATTGGAATCAATGGAGAAACATATTTTTAGTTTAAAGTTCAATTTAGACCTGAATTTGGTGGCATTATTGAAGTAATTCCAAGACATATTTTTTAAGATGGTGATGATGGAATTAATACCATCTTTGGTAGTATTATCCCCAATACATTTATTACATATGATGACTCTAATAGATAAATTTTTAGATTTGATTATGAAGATAAAGTTGTGGCAGAAATTATATAGAATCATCTATATGTGTTCTAAGTTATTTTGGTTTAGCTCTACTTGGGTTGTTAAGGTTGGAACTATTTAAATTTATTTACTATTTATTACAAAATATTTTTTATCCGACTTGACCTTCATTTGAATTTTAAATATTTATTGGTTACCGTTTTATTTTAGTTTCATTTAATAATATAAAGTTTAACTATATTCAAACCTACAAATCCAAACACAAATGAAACAATTAAATTAGAATAAAAACAAGGGTAATTAAATTAGACATATTATTGGTATGAAAATAAAAATAACTAAAAATGTAGACCTAACCAAAAAATTAAAAAAAAATTACCTTAACAAATATTAACCAAATGACCTAACAAAAACATAAATGAAAAAATGACCTAGTCAATTAACAAAATTGAACAAAATGACCAAAGTGAAATAAAAATGGACAAATGACCTAATTAATTGTAAAAAATAAACCAACTGATATACTTGAAATTAAAATGGACAAATAAACTAACAAAAATTGAATTTGATCAAATTAAAAATTGAAGAAAACTATATCAGATCTATGATAATCATGCGAATTTGAACGTATTGTTTATTCTATGAAATGTCTTCATTTTTTATATTATTCTAACTAAATTTAAATTGTTTTTTTATATCACTACATATCCAATATTTGGATTGACAAGTATTATACCATAATTAAGTAATGTATCATATTTCTTATTGTTTTAGTTATAAATTAGTTATCAATTTTTAAATAATTCTATATTTGTTTTCAAATGTAGAAAATGAAACCTATTAAGGTGTTGCAAAGAAAATGGAAGACAGGTAACAATATCTAAATAATTGAGATGGGTGTTCCTCCATTAGTGCCTATTGTGAGTATTTTATTTTTTATATATTTATATAATAATTTCAAGTAAAAATTTATTAAAACATTTATGCAGGATCCACCACTTAGGTTCTAATTATTTGACAAGTAGGATAGTTGTCCCAGTACTCAGGATGGTGGTATGAGGGGGTGGTACTAGAGCCATGATCTCCAGTCAGCATACCCAATTACTCCATTTACCTCCCATTGATGTACCATATACAACACATTCTGATCCCAAAATCTCATTAGGGATGCACATGATATTTATAATGCCCATGTTTTCACTATAATTTACCTCTGAGCCTCCTCACCCTTATTTCTCATATCTTAGGACGATTCATACTCTTCATCCATATCATGCATTTGGACAACCATCCTTGCCATATTATTTTACTTATAGTTACTTCTCTCAAATATTCTTCATTTCTTCTCCTTATAATCTTGCTCTGACACATTATGAGCCAACTTAGCATACACTATGACCCAATCCATCTTTACAGGGTGATGTTTCTTTAGGGCCTCTAGATCCAATGGTTCCCAATGATCAAACTGCCCCATGTATATTTATAAAACCCTAATAATGTTTTTTACCTTAATTTATTTCATTATAACATATATTGATATATTTTTTTTTCTTCTATAACTGATAGATCTAATGATAGGCGGTGTGGGTGTATACACATTCATGCAGTGTGGAACCTCCGTACATTGTTGATGGTGCACTATAATGAAGAAAACCAAATGATCGAAAAAATAGGTCAGGAATGTATGATTTTTGTGTGTTTCTTACCAAATAGTCTAGTAAGATTCCCATCATTCCAATCTTATGGAGACACCTACTAAATGAATTAAAGGATAACTATTTGGGACAAATATTGGTAAAAACTCTATTTGATTTAATGTGATATTATTATTGTATTTATATGAATTAATATTATTGTTCCATCTTAATTTAATTTTCCTGATGGTGAGGATGTGAGGCCAGCATAGCTAATGCAATTAGGTGAGTTGTGGAGAGCCTATAATCATGAGTTGTATATTGGCTAGAATTCTTGAGTTGACATGGATATATAGGCCATACCTATCATGGATGATTATCTGATTAATCATTATTGCAAAATATTACTCATTGGATGAGTACCATGTTCATGGTATTAATCAATTTTGATATTTTTAAAAGAAAATATTCTTTTTTTCAATAAATAATTTTTTTTATTACTGTTGAATTTTTTTAGTAATCATCAGGAAAAAATAAGAAAACATTGGTTCTAAGAAATACCTCTACACTTTGGGGAGTACTATGATGTCAAACCATGAGAAGAAGCAGGTATGATATTAATTTACAATTTTTCTTTAGGATTTTCACTTTATATTATTTTCTCCATATTTCATTATATTTATAATGTCTTAGTAGACCATTGGAGATTTAATATCAGCCCAAACCACACTAAACTAAAATAAACTAAACTAAACATAATCGAATCAAAACTAACAAAATAAAATAGATTTGATCCAAATATATTTGACATTACATGACATAAATACAACTTAATAACACATAAATGAATCAAGAATAATCAACTATAAATGAATAATATTGAATTAAATTAAGTAGGATCAAATAGAACTGAACTAAACTAAACATTCCTAGTAATACCTAAACAAAAGTGAACCAAAAAACATGTATACACTAATTCATGTAAAGGTAAACCAAATGAAATTGAATATATCAGAATATATTTTTATTAAAAATACTAAAACCAAACTAAACCCAATAGAACCAAATATTATCAAAATAAGACAAATTTAATATAATTATATATAATTGAATAAAATTGTTCAAAAATACAAAAAAAATGGATTGTATATAATACAATTGATAAAACTCAAATCTAACTAAATAAATATGAATTGAATTGAATAAAATCTAACTAACATGGACTATATAGACTCAAAAAAATATAAATAAATTGATCAATATTAAAATAAAATAAATTAAACAACAGTAAAGAAAACCAATCATAAAAATACAAAATTAGAATAGACTAGCATGAATTCATCTACAATATTTTTTTTCAGATTCATTTAAAATTAACATCTATTTTATGTTAGCAATGAAATTCATTTTTAGTAACCCATTTCAATTTATGGTTTCCAACATTAAATTACATTTCATAGGGAGGTATTTAATATTTAAGGAAATTTTCCTCAAGAAAAATTGTTTTTCTTGAGCAGAAAGAGAAGACATGAAAGTGTGATTAACGAACTGATACAACAACATATTGTAAGTTTTAATTTATTGATTTAAAATTTTAATATATATTTTTTAACATAATATCCTATTTATATTTGTAATAGGATTATTTGGAGTCCCTTAATGGCCAAAAACAAGATTATTTTGTGCCAAATGATCACATACATCTGGTTTTTTGAGATGAGCACCAAATGGAAGACTATGTAGCCGACCTGAGAAGAGTGTAGTCCCAATGATGTATTGGCCCACTTTAGGTACCAATTATAGTACAAATGAGTTGGAAAATTCTAATGAATGAATGCTCAAGTAGAGTCTAAGGTATAAAAAAGGGTCATATAGGTGGAAGAATGGGTTGAAAGGGGAAAAGTTGAATTTATGAACCCGATGAAAATTTTATGTCCATCACTACTACTAGAGACCACCATGGATTGTGGTTTATATATATCGTCGATGTGTTTATTATATAGTGAACTAGTTATTAGTCTTATTAGTGGTCAATATGATTCAATTCCTTGCAATGGCGATGGAGAGGTAGAGGTTGAGGATGAGGATGAGGCTGAGACCGAGGCTGAGGATGAGGGTAAGGATGAGGTCAAGGACATGGATGAGGATGAGGATAGGGATGAAGATGAGGGTGTGGAAGAGGATGAGGATGAGGCCAATGATTATGGTGATGATAGTTATGGTGATAAGGGAAAAATTGATCCTTTACAGTTTTGACTGATATTTATGACATTTGATGTCTGATGATTTGGTCTGACTGAATATATTTGTGATATTTTGTATGTTTGTTATCATTGGATAAATGAATCAATTGTGATTTTTTTATTATCAATTTTTGAAGATGTTATTTTATTTTAATTATATTTTTTTCTATTTTGATATGTAGGTGAATTATGTTTTGATGTTTTGATTGCAGGTGAATTGCATTGTAGGTAATTTTGTAGTTTTGTTTCGAAGGTTTTAGTTATGTAGTTCTATTTTTCTTGTGTAGTTATATTTTGTGGGGGTAGGTTCATTTCCAAAGGTTCGTTTCAGGTGTTGGTTTTTTTATGTATGTTTTTCAGGTGTATGTACATTGTAGGAGGAGCATTGCAGGTGCTGTATTGTTGTGGAGTTAGGGGTTCTATACCAAAAGTTTTACAACCATTAGTATAAATTTATCCCAAAATTTGAAAACTATTATTATATCCCTATATTAATGGTTGTAACCATTGTGATAATTCTATTCTAAAGGTTTTTAATTGTTAGAAACATGTAATTTTACACACCATATACCAACGGTTCTCAGGAAACCATTGGTATATGGCTATCCCAAAACCTCCCATACCAAAAGATTCTAGAACCATTGGGATAGATATACCAATGGTTCAAGGGGATATCCTAATGGTTTGGAAATTTTGGGATATGTCATATTTTCAATAGTTTTTATGATACCTTGGTGAATAACGTTGGTAATTTTTATAACGCCTTAGTGACTAACCTTAGTGATATTCTTATGAATGTCTAAATTAAATTTTGTAGCCAATTTTAAAAGTTATAATTTATGTTATTATTATTATGATATGGATATTTCTTATGACTTTATTATATTACTCAACTTCTAATTGATATTTATCAAGATCACATGTAAACTATTACCCTTACTTTCCCTTACTAGGTGTTATTCTCACCCTTTCCTTTCACATATGTACCCATGTTATGAGATGTATTAAATTTACTTAGTCTGAACCTATTATAAAGCCTTTAAAGTGTAATAAAAGATATGTTTAAAATTTTTCATTTATTATGTACATTTTTCTAAGAATCTAAACAATAAATTAACCTCTATTTATACCATGTAATGAAAATTTAATGTTATTAAATGGTGGGATTCCATATGTATACATCATATAATGAAGATTATATTTTCACAAATCTACTAATATATTATTATGATGACGTAACAACCATTTTACACCTCTTTCAAACCAAATGGTAAATGAATGTATCACTCATGCATATGTGTGGACTACCACCTCTATGTAGCGATATAAATCATTTTGAATCGCTATATTTCATTGTTTTTTATAATAATGGGTTTAATAAATAAATAAATATATATGATTAATATTATTTAATAATTATCATTTAATGGTAAATATTATTTCTCTTTATTTACTTATTTACCTTAGAAAATGAAAACAATGTTCATGTGTACGTATGAACTTCCGTCTCCATGAACAGAGTAATTCATTTATCAATCTCTACATTTTTTGATGACTAAAAATCTGTATAAGATGAATATATATATGAAATTTATATTATTATTAACATTTTATAAATTATGTAAACATGATCAATGTACAATGACTAGAACATACAAACTGAAACATTCAGGAAGAATGAAACAGTTAGCACCCGAAAACATTGATTTTAGTAATGATTTATTAATAAATGGGTGTCAAAATGTTATAAGTGGATCGTATATGATATTATAAGTATTAATATGTCAATTAAAAAAAATAATTTTTATTTAATAATATTTTATTTTTGATGACTTATGATGCAAGTCGGTCTTGATGTTATGGTTTTAAATTACAATCTTGTTTTTATCAGGATAGTTTATATTAAAATTTCTAATGATGAAATTATATGAAATATCTCTATGAATTATCATTTATTTTATAATATTATGGTTTTTTTGATATATTAAATTTTTTAATTTTATTTTCCTCTCCTTAAGTACACAACAGACTGAAAAACTAATTTTAAAAAAACTTGCCTTTGTTTTACAATTTTTTTAAGGATATTTTTATTTCATTAACATATTTTAATAAAAATGTTTTTAAAATTTGTGTAATATTATCCTATTATTTTTTAAAGTTATTTTATCGATGTTTTATTTTTTATAAATAAAAATAAATTTAACATTATTGTTTTTATGAATGAAGTACTTTAGACTTCTTACTGAAAAGGTGAATGTAATCTTTATTTTAACATATAAGGCATGAATGGAATTTCATTCCATCAGGACAACTCAATGATTTGAAGATTCCTTTTCAAATTTACAATGTTATTTTCATATATTTTTTTCCTTAAATTTTTTGTAAATTTTATATTTTAAATATGTCATTTCAAAATGAAAGGGTATTTTTCCACAAATAAATTTTTTAGTGATCTATAAAAGGGATTTTTCATCTATGATAAACTCCATTGAATGTTACATATTCTTTATATGGTATTTGATTCTATGATAAAATCCCTATTATTTCTATATATGGTTTGTGTTTATGATGATGAAATATTAATGAATCCCATTTTCTTTTCCAGAGTATAAGTTATGATTGATTGATAAATGTTTTCATAATCTGGTGGTATCAGATAAATGTTTACATATTTTTGGAAACTATGATGAGAAAACTATAGTGATAACCCATGGGATTACCCTAAGTATAATAAAACATCACATGTTATGGAAAATTAAGGATTGTGGTTTTTTAGAAAACACATCCATGTTAAGATACTGGAATGTGGATGCGGTTATGGAACAGATGCACTAAGGGGTAATAACTCTGAATGGGAAATATTGTGTATTAACATGATCATCACAAGTGAATGGCGAGTGGGAGTAATACAAAACTCATATATAGAAACTATCTATGGATATTCATGGGTTGATTCACATTTTATTTATATACCATTATGATATAATTGAATAGATTATGATCATGGATGACCTAGGTTAATTATAAGGTGTCATATACTGAAAAGAATGTGTTATTATTTTAACATCCTATGAATGTTTTTTTGTGATTATATGGTTTATCACTTTGATTAATTTTTCTCACACTATTATTTTTGGTTTTAGTTAATGGATAGAACCTAATGTAAATATGTTAATTCTTAATTTCATGGCTAATAAAATGGGTTTCCACCTGAGCTGTCAAATTTTATAGGAGATGGAATAAAAAACATCATTGTTATGCTTACAAAAATTTCTCAAGAAATTTATCATACTGAGCTTACAAATGATCAATATAGGGGAAAATGTTATTTTGAGTCCTTTATAAGAAAACTTCCCCCTTCTTTTAGTAAGTCTACTAATCTAATAGTTTCTGAGCAATGGATCAGTACAATTGAAAAGATGTTTGTTATTCTATAGTGTTCATAACATAAAAAATTATTTTAATTTTTTATCATTTGGAAGGTGAAGCATATCAATTGAGTACTCCCATTAATAACATGAGGAAATATTAATAAATTGACTATATAGAGTGAGACGAGTTTAAAAATTTATATTTTAAAAAGTAATTTCCTCTTATTATTAGTAAAAAATAGATAAGGAATTAATTGATCTAAATTATAAGGATGTTAAATCCATTAATACCAATAAATAAAAATTCTAAAATACATATAAGGTATAATTATTGTATTATAATTGAACCATAATTTAATTTTTTTTGATTATTCTATCAATTAAAACCAAGTATCTAAAGGGAATCATCTATATGGGACATCAATAGCTATGAAAAAATTTATTTAATGTACTACCAAGTTAGAAATGGAGCATAGATTTACCCATAAATATCGTGTTTTTTAAAAGAAAATTAATATAGAATGAAAATAAAATTATAATAATAAAAATTATATAGAGAATATGATGATTCTTACATTGCAAAAATTGTGGAAAAAAACATGGAGGAAATTATCTTAAGCAGGATAGTAAATTTTTTAAGAATGGAAAGGAAGGTAATTTGGAAATAAAAATCCATGGTGATGGGAATAAGGTTGATAATGATGTGAATATAGAGAAAGCTCAATAGAATGTGTCACACACACTATAGTGTTTCAAATGAAAGGTTTATGAGAATTATGATAACTAGTTATTGAATTCAAGGGTTAAGGATGATGATTAACATATACAACCTATTAATCTCAAAGATAAAGGGAAATCTCTTGTGATAACAATATTTATGTTGTTTATGATAAAAAAGTTTAGAAATGTACACTTACAATCAAATCTATAATTTATGATTCCCTATTTAATTATGGATCTACCCACTCTTTTATATTTGAAGAATTTTATAAGGGTTTCAAAATACCACCTCAACAATTGGATGTTGAATTTGTAGTGAAAACTCTTAATGGTGTGATGATCATATCTAAAGACTATGATTATTATATGATTTAATTTTATGGGAACATTTTCCTAAAAATCTAAATATTCTCCCTTTAATTGAATTTTATGTTATTTGGGTATAGATTTTCATCATTCATATAAAGTCCATATCAATTATAGAGGGCGTGAAGTCACATTTAATAATCAAAACTAACCTACAATCATCTATTGGTGTGAGTAAAAATATGAACTTGCAATGGAAATTGAATCCATTATATGAGCCTTGATTCCAATTCAAATATGGTAGTTATCATAAATAATTAGAGCTAAAATAGACCTTGATGATATACCTGTTGTACAAGAATCAATTGATGTTTTTTCAGAACAGTCTCCTACTCTTCCTGTGAATCATGGAATTGAATTTTAATTGAACCCATACCTTGTACTACACATATTTCAATTACTCCCCATATAATGTCCCTAATTGAGTAGTATGAATTGAAGTAGAAACTCTAGGAGAATCTTGATAAATGATTTATTTAGACAAGTGTGTCACCATAGGGTGCACCGGTTCTTTTTTTAATAACAAATATGGATCAATGGGACACTGTGTTAAATATCTAAAACATAATCAGATCAAAATCAAGAATAAGTATCATATTATTATTATTTTAGAAAAGGGAATTCCCCAGTGTGGCCTTTTCGAACCCTCCACACAGAGGAACCCCCCTCCCCCACGAAGGGGTAGTACCCGCAGGTAGCTCCCCAACCGGGGAAGGAGCCGTTACCAACTGAGATGGCAGAGCATCCTGAGGGTAACAACCTGACAACGATGGACCGACATAGCAATCCGTTAGCAATTGGGCCGCGCCTCATTTTTTCCACCCAGAAGAATCCGGGCGACCCGGCAAGGCGAGTGGATACCGGGGGAGAGGCCCGACCCCCAAAAGTGGACTTCCCAGGTTTCGAACCCTTCACCTACCAAAGAACGACCATGTTTGGCAACTAACCTTCACCACCGCACCACCACCGAAGTGGAATACGTATAATATTCTTAATATTTATGATTTTCATGATCAATTATGAGGAGAGGAATATTTTTTCATGATTAATCATTGATCTGGATATTATTAGTTGAGGTTCAAAAGTGAATACATAACCAATATAGTATTCTATATGAGGAATGGAAACTATGAATTTATAGTGATACTATTGGGTCTTACATATTACCCTATAATTATCATGTATTTAATTATTAGAGTCTTTGGAGATTACCTTAATCAATTTTTGGTAGTCTTTATAGATGATACTCTAATATATTACAAGATGAAGGAAGATCATTATGATTACTTGTAAATTTTAGTGAACCCCCTAAGAAAGGATAATTTTTATGAAAAATATATTATGTGTTAATTTGTTCTGCATAAGGTTTGATTTTTTGTTCAAATAATTCCAAGGGATGGTATATATATGGATCCATAAAAGATGGAATTTATTTAACATTAATCAAGATCAACCAAAATGACTAATATCCATGGTTTTTTTTGTTTGACATCATTGAACCTTTGTGAGGAATTTATCATATCTATATACTCCACACACAAAGTTATCTTATAAGAGATTCAAGATAATTTTTACTGATAAATGTGACGAAACTTTCAAGTAACATAAGAGATGAATATTCAATGCACCAATAATCACACTACCATATAGTGTTGAAAGGTTTCTAATCTCTAGTGATGCATCAAATAAGGGACTATATTTCATCCTCATAAATAATGATATAGTGATAGATTATATCTCATTAAAATTGAAATTTCATGAGAAAAATTACACAATTCTTGATTTGGAGTTACCTATGGTAATTTTTTCACTTAATATATAGAGGCATTATCATTAAGGAGAAATATGTGACATAATCACTGATCAAAAAAATTAAAATAATATATTCACTTAGAAAGTATTGAGTATATTCCAGAGAAAATGGTTGTAGTTGATTAATTATTATGAATGTTTAATGCATTCCCACCCTAGGAAAGAAAAATAAGGTGAAATATGATCTGAATTGAAATGATCATGATATATTTTCTATAGTGATGATAAAAAAGAATTAATATATATATTCAATGGATGGGTCTATACATATTACATGAATGAGAGAAATTTTATCTTTATCAAGTTAATTTTCATCCATATATCCATGTAATGATTAAATAAGCATAGAATAAATATGTATAACTACAAAAGATTGTGATAAATTCTCTTGATCAGGATAGAATGATAAGGTCAAGTAACTGATTTTATTTTCGATCATCTCCAGGCTTGAATAAGGAGATATTGTATGAAGCTCATAACTCATCATCATTTATTAATTTGTTAAGTATGATGATGTATAAATATCTGAAAAATTATTTCTTATGTGGAAAAATGAAGGGAGATATTACCTAGTGTGCATATCGGTACTTGGTAGGTTAAAAATTTATGTATGATATATGGAAATATAAGGGAATGTTACAATCATTACCCATACCAAAAATTGAAATGGGGAAAATCAACATGGATACCATCGTCAAACACCCCAAAACATCCAAATTCCATAAGGTAATTTGGGTTGTAGTTGATAACCTTATGAAGTATTTACATTTCATTTCCATCATGGATGATTTCTATGTAGCTAATATTTCAAGAATATACATTAAAAAGGTGTTCAAGTTTCATAGAGTACCACATTCTATTGTATCTAATCGAGATCCGAGGTTTACCTTAGTAGTTTAGAGATATCTTTTGTAAGATCTAGATATTTTTTTTGTAATACATGTCACATTTATATAGACAGTCATTATCTAATAACCATTCAATCACTATAGTATATAATGAGATCATATTCTCTAGATTTGAAAGGTGGTTGGGATCAACACCTTCTTTTAGTCATGTTTTCTTATAACAACAGATTTTGTTTGAGAATTCAGATGGATCCTTGTAAATCCCTCTACGGATAGAATTACAGAACTCTAATATATTGTGATAAATTTGGAGAAAAATATCTATTTGGTCCTGATCTATTTGAGGAAATATAAGACAATTTTAGATCAATTTAGTATATGATAACCCATATTTTTAATACAATATATTTTTTGTTTTATAACATAAAGGTACACGGGATACAATCCCAAAAGATAATTATTTATAATTTCTATTGGAATTAGGTATAAAAAATTTCTTAATACATGTATATAATAAAATTATTGAAAACATCATTTAAATTCCCTAAATTTTCATTTCTCTTTTAAAACTATACGAGATAACCTGATGACATACATAAGAAAGGGGTGAGATATAAATAATTCTATGGGAATAAACAGATCATGGAATAAGATAAAGTATAATATGTGAGACAAGAGGTATAAAAATACAACATTAGAGGTGATAATTGTAATCATGAACAATAAGTCCTGATATAACATGTTAGCATAAATGAAACATGGGAATGTGGAAACAACAAAAAACATGGAATCATAAGAATAATTAAAATTTACACACAAAGTCATCATAACATAGTGTGCTTAAAATAACCTCCCATTCATGTTAAATGTAGTCTCATGAGATTAAAATATTATCCAATTCATTGGAGTGCTATCTGGATGCACCATCATAATCATATCATGTACATGCATAAGAATTCTACATATATTATATAAAATAATAATGTATTTCATATCTATTAACCCAATGATTGAGTATTTTGGTTTATGTATATGGAATTCCCCAATCAAGGAGTATAGTTACATATATTTGAATACCCTTTAGTGGGAATGATTATGGTAATTCACTTTACAATTGTTTAGCATGAAAAATCACACTGAAATTTTGGTAGCATAAAAACATTAAATAAAAATTCATAAAATGGTTTAATGGGATTGAAAGGGGTATATAATCATTTTTTACATAAAAATTAAATTATTACTGCTATGGAAAAAAATATCCCAAATTATTAATTGGAAATAAAAAGGCACAAAATAATGAAGGTTCTTGAATAAAGAGGTGAATGAGAGGATCCCTTACCCTGAGAGGGTGTTTCCAAAAATTTGGAAGAGCTTCTTGAGATATTTTAGGAACCTTGGTAGTTCCATAGAGAGTAATTGGAATATTAAGTTCGTTCTAAATGGTTTTTTAGTTGAGATAAATGGTATCTTGTGTGGGTTTATAAAGGAAAATAGATGGGAGTTCTTTATTTTATCTTAAACATAGGTTATGGACTATAAACAATAATTTAATAAAAATCACAAAACTTACCATGGATATTTCCCCTGGATTTTACCAAATAAGAGTGGTTTTAATTTTTTTTAAAATTAAAATAACTAAACTCATTAAAATACTACCTTTAGTGATATGGAAGTGAGTCATGTTTGTAAATAATTTATTTTAAAACCTTAAGATATAGTATAGGTTTTAGAGGATTCATAAATGATTTAAAATATTAGTAAAAAAACCTAAAAAAATATTATTTTAAAAGGTAAATATATATTTGGTCTTGGATACATATTATTTCATATATTACATAACTTTTGAGTCATTATGATGTCATAATTCATACCTTTTATTTATAACGTATTAATGTTTTATATGAAAATTTAACTCTCTCAGAAAATTACGATAAATTAACTATTGGATAATTTAGATATAATTAATCCAAAAATAATATTTATTTTATTTAAATATATATCAAAATATTAGGATTTATATTTTAAAATAAAAATCCCTATTTATTGAAAATTAGTCTTTTTGTTATAATAAAGGTTTTCTAACACTTATAAAAATTACGTCAGACTTCCTAAAGTTATTTTATAAACTATAAATAATAAATAATTTTCCATACTAATATTTTATTTAAATATAATTTATTATTAAAATTCATGAATTATTTGAAAAGGATTTCATAATTGAAATTTCTTATTACAAAAAAATGAAATTTTAATTTTGTTGTACTGAAATCTAATTTTTATCAAACTCAATGATTAATAATTTATAAAGTATAATAAATAAGAAATAAATATAATAATTATTTCATTGAAAATATAATATACATATTCATGCTATTTGGGTCAATACACATTGACCATTATTATACCAGTGAACATTCTTAGGGTAAGATGTGCGATGGTGGTATTTTCTTAGGGTGGTTCGGAAAACATAGTTTGGGTCATGATCTTGATAATATTTAAATTATGATATAAATGGTTTTGATAATTATTTAGTTATTTAATATCTTCTTGGTCTTGTTCAAGGTAAAATCCCCTAGATTTTTTCTCCCTTGAAAGCTCTGATAAATGATCTTCATAGGGTATGATCCTACTGGTCGAGGTCGTCGATTCTTTCATTTGTATCAATGGACTTTATCATAACCATATATATATATATATATATATTAATAATATAATGACTATTAAATGTATCTATTATCAATGTTTATGATTATTAATAGTATTTTAAATTTTATTGGATATAATGTTCCCAAAAAACCAAAAAATTACATGTTTTTTTCTAAAAACTCATTACTTGATAAGGCATTTAATTTAACCACAAAGATAATTTTATTTATAAAATTTTAGGTCCTTAAATTATTACTCCCTTTAAATATTCATTTCCTACACTAATATAATTTAGGATACATTAATTTAATCTCCTCTTTATCTTCCTAAGTTTCTTCCTCAAACTTTTTGGTTCTACCACAACACTTTGACCAGGTGAGTTCCATTTTTTGTAGAAATTTTTCTCTATGATCCAAGATCTTTAGTTGATGATCCTTATATGAAAAGGAAACTCTATAATGATTCCACCTCTGTATTTAGTACATTTTATGGGTCTAGTATATAATTTCTCAATAGGGATAAAAGGAACACATCATGTACATGAGTTAGTTTAGGTGAGATTACTAGTAGATTAGACACCACTAGGATGTGATCAATGATCTCAATGGGGATGATGTGTCTTGTAATAAGCTTTCCCTTATTCCCAAACTCATGAATTTCATCCATAGTGATGTAAAAAGTAACAATTTATCATAAATCTCAAACATCAGGTCTCATTAATTATTTTATGTATATATTTTTTGTCAACATTGTATGGATTTCGTGTGACACTAAATGGTTTGAACCATCGCTGTCATCTCTTGGAAAATATCATGTCCCATAAAATTCCACTCTCCAACTTCATCCTAATATATCATATTCTCACACATCTTCCCATGTATATCCTCCTAAGGTTTTATTTTAATGCTAAAATGGAAAATCTTGGTATATTATAACTCCGATAAGGGATGGTGTTAATCCCAAAATCCTTGGAAATACATTTAATATGATCTCAGTATAACTTATGATGTTTCAATATTTTTTTAGACTAAATATAGATCTAAGGGTGATAAGTAGTGATAAATATCTATTTTTAATTCAAATATTGTTAACTTATTCTATAAAACCTCAAGGTAAACCTAAGATCTTAATCAGATATAATAGATAGTCACACTCCACATAGTCTAACCACTAGTCTTATGTATATCTAGTCATGTTGGTCAAGAGAGAAATATTTATTGAGGGAAATAAAATGTTCTATATTGTTGATGTGATCGACTACCACCCATATAGTGTTATTTCCTTTAGTTTTCTTGGGGATTCCAATGATGAAATCCATGGTTATGTTTTCCCATTTCTATAAAGGTATAGGAAATGGTTTCTTCATACCTTTAGAATTTTATCATTCCACATTGACTTGATGTTATACCAAGAATTAATATAAAAACTCTACAATATATCACATCATGTTATCCCGAAAAAGTTTTTTTGTAAATATCTATACATCAAAGTTCTTCTTGAATGATTATAGAAGAAGTATCTATGACCAAAATATAGAATTTCCCTCTTCAATTCAGGATTTCATGGGGCATATATATAGGTTCAAAACCTTATAAATCCATCTTCAGTAATGTTAAACATTGGAATATTCAATACCTTAATCTTTTGAAACATATCATCTTTATTGGCCTCCATGATACTCATTATAATGTATTTTTGAGAAGTTATATATTCAAAGAAGGATTAATATCTATTTATTATTCCCATATCTATAATTTTTATGTCCAGAAATATTGGATCCCTATAATCATCATCATGGATATAGTTGTGGGGTCCTTTCAACTCATAGAATCTACCACTTTGTTTGAATTACCAGTATGGTAATGTATTGAACAATTATAATATGTGATCAGCTCTTACAACCTCTTTTTGGGAATATTAATCCCCTTTTTTGTGAATATATACTTGAGGATTTTATGGTCTGTATATATATCACACTTCTGTCTATAGTGATAATGGTATGAAATTTTAATGGAAATATCATTGAAACCAACTCAAGATCTTGATTCGTGTAGTTATTCTCATTGATCTTTTGTTTGTGGGAGGTATAGGAAATCACTTTATCATTATTCATGAGTGCACAACCCAAGACCTATTTAGATGCATTGTTGTAGATCTAAAATCCATCCCCACTGGTCGGTAATGTGAGAATAGGTGAAATTATTAGACCCTTATTCAACTATTTAACTCATTACTCACATTCATTATTCTCAAAAAAATGACTCCATTCTAAGTTATCTTGGGTAAGGGGCTTGATAATTGGGATAAGTTTCTTACAAATCAAAAATAATACCTAGCTAGTCTAAGAAATATATGGATTTACATTATAATTGTTGGTCTTGGACATCCTTCAATTATCTTTATTTTTGAAGGATCTACATATATCTTTTTTTAGAGATGGAATTACTTAGGAAAGTTACTTTCTTTAACTAGAAATCACATTTATTGTACTTTTCATGAATATTCTCTTTCTATAAATACCTCAACAAATTATTCGAATTCTCCTCATGTTCATCCTTTATTTTAGAGTAGATAATAATATAATCTATAAATACTACCCAAAATTGTTTTAGGTAATCTCTAAAGACTCTATTCATCATGTCCATGAAGATTATTAGGGAATTTGTGAGTCCTAATGGAATCACTATAAACTCATAGTTCATGTACCATGTATGAAATGTAGTTTTGGGATATCCTTTTTCTTCACCTTTACATAATTATATCTCCACAAAATATCTATCTTAGAGATATATTATTCTCCATATAGCTGATTGAGAAAATCATAAATCCATGTTAGATGATAGTTTTTATCTATTATTATCTTGTTTAGCTCATGAAAATCAATATAGAGGCACATTGACTTATCTGTCTTGTGATGACGATGATTAATGCACACTGTGATAAAGCACATAAGTGTATAAACCCTTTTATGTAGATTTTTTTCTGATTTTTTCTTCTTTTACTTGAGTTCAACAATGTTAATTCTACGTGGAGTCTTTAATATTGGAAAAGATCCATGTATAATATCAATCGAAAATTCAACCTCACTGATGGGAGGAAGACCGGGAAATTCATCAAGAAACACAACAGTGTATTCCCTCACAATGGGATTGTCTACAATGATGATCTTTTATTTATCCTCAATCATTTTTTCAAGATATAATTACTCATATTTCAATAATATTCATTCTTTTGATGATGGTACTAAAGAAGATTCATCCTCCTCCTTTCACTTGTATATAATCAGAAGTAGAATCATGATATAGAGGTTGATTTTATTTTATCAATAAATTATGTTTTATTTATATAAATAAATTCAATTCAGGACCCAAATAGAAATGAATTATACTAAAGTAAGTATGACAAGGTTCACTGGGAATTTCATCCCACGTATGTGGATAGGATGGAGTCATATTCTTGGGATACATTAATTCCCCTATTTTATATTTTCCCCAAAAAATCATCTTCCATTATTTTTGATGATTTTTGAATAGTTCTAATAAAGTTTTTATATAAGAATAAATGCATAAAACAATAATAAAAAAGTTTTCTCAATATTATTGGATGAATAAAAAGCATAATTTTCACCAATTTGTTGCTGAGATCCACCTCTATGGTTTTAATGGAGTATTTTCTCTTTTTTTACCTTGGAAGATGTTAGTATTGATTTTATATAACAATCCCTTGATTAGGTATGTGGTTTTCATTATGTTCTTATTCCCTATGGTTGAAACATTGGAAAATAGGATGAGGTTTGACTGGAGAATTCCTCTCTTCCATTACACTAGTGTGTTTCTACCATTATTAATATAACAACCCTACTATTTATTACACATTAATTAATGAATTATTACTAAAAAGTACACATAATACAATCCATATGATCAATACATATATTGTATTTGAGAATTCTGTACATTATATAAAAACATGAAATAATGATTACATCATCTTTATTGTATACCTTCTTAACATGTTCATAATATTCCTTTATACTTAAAATTGTATGGGATAACCTATGGATATACATAAAAATGTGTGAGATATAAACACCATTAAGGGAATAAATATATTGTAACATGAATAAGTAATAAATTTTAGACAATATGATTATCAATGGAGCATAAATTTGGTGAGAATCATAATCATGAACAATGAGGAAAGATATAACAAGATAACATAAATGAAACATCTGAAATGTTGAAACAACTTGAATCACTATATCATAAACATAGGTCAATGATAACTTCCAAGACATCATGATGGGAAAATTCCCATAAAATAATCTATTTTACTCCCTATCCCAACATAATGTCTCGTGAGACTAAACATTACCCATTGTGTCGGAGTGCAATATAATTTTGAGTGCATCTGTCACTTTCATTTCATTCTCATGATTAAGTGTGCCACATAAATCATATAACATGGATTCATTCATCATCATATTTTATTCCATTATCAATGATTCTAAAATAAGTACATGTAATTCCTTAAAAAAATAATTATATGTTCATAAATTTGAACACCCTTTATAGGAATTGTGTATGGGTACTCACTACACATTTTTACCTGGGAAAATCACGGTGAAATTTTGGCAGCATAACGACATTACTTAATGTTTTGTAAAAGGGGTTTATGAGATATAAAGGGATATCTCGTAATTTTTAAATAAAAAATAATTCATTAATTGGTACATGGAAGAACATATCCCCACATTAGGAATTATAAAATGAAGGCATTGGATAATGAAGAATCTTAATCAAAGAAGAGAAGGAAAGGATCCATTACTTGAGTGTGTGACATTTAATTCTTGTAAGGAACTTATTGAATGATTTGGGGAACCTTGGTAGGACTATAGAGAGGTTAGGTCAGAGTAAGGAGGTTCTTCAGTTATTTTTATAGAAGATAAATGGGATCTTGGGGGGATAAAAAGTAAATGAGTGGGGGATTAATTATCATTTCTCAAACTTGGATTTTGGACTCTATATAATAAAATAACAAAAACCACAATCCTTACAATTTTTTCCCATATTTTATACATAATATGAGTTATTTCAATTATTTTATATGTTCAAGGTCCAGCATTAATAAAATAATACCCTTTCTTATGTGTAAGTGAGACACACTTTTAAAGAAATTGTTTTAAAACCTTAAAAATCTAATAATGGTTTTTGGAGGATTCATACAAGATTTATATTATTCATAAAATAAACTTAAAATAACAATATTTTAAAGGTAAAACATATATTTTGTCTTTTATTCCATTTATAGTATTTATTACATCACTTTTGGGTCATTATGATGTCGTAATACACACTATATATTTATAAGGTATTTGATTTTTAACCGAAAATTCAACATTATCAAAAAATTATAAAAAATCACCATTAGATAATTTTGATGTTATGATTCTAAAAATAATATTCATTTTAGAAAAAAAATTTCCTAAAAATTTCTATTTTCACATATGAACTATTAATTGACATTTATTCCGTAATGATGGGATTTTTTGACAATAACATTTTTTTTAACTCGTATAAAAATGACATTTAAATTCATAAAAATTTTATAATAAAATATATTTAATAAAAATTATTTAATAATAATATTTCAATAAATTATTATTTATTTAAAAAAATTCATTAATTCGTCAAAATAAATTCCTAAATTGAATTTGAATATTACCCAAAAATACAATTTTGTTTTAATGTAACAAAATAAAAATCATTTGTAAAGTGAAAATAATAAGATGTAAATATATTCAATTTTCTATAAAATATACAAAATACTATTATTAGGTTCTTGATACATATCCATTTGTTATACTGGAAAATTCCTTAGGGTAAGGTGTGAAACAATGAGACTTTTATGGCATTGTTGGCATACACAGTACAGGTCACGATAATTATGAGATTGAACTTATACTATAAATAGTTTCACTCAAGATTAAGTTATTGGATATGAACTTGGGATTCTTAAAGGTAAAATCCCAGTTATGTTATCTCTCTTGTAAGCTCTGATAAATGGTCTTCATATGGTATGATCCTACTAGTTGAGGCTATCACATCCTTTTTCATTGTTAATTGGATTTTTTAAAACCCTATGTCAATACTAACCATATGATCACTATTGAACGAATGTATTATCAATGGTTACAATTATTAATGGTCTTTTAAATATGATAGGATATAATAAAACTGAATAATTTTATTATCTTTATATAACAATATTACTTAATAATAAATTTAATTAAATCATAAGATAAATTTTATTTAAAATAGTTTTGGTCATTACAATCTTCCCCCCTTCAGAAATATTTCCCTAAAAAATTTTCATTTCCCAAACTAAAACAGATGAGGGTAATTATTTTTTATCACTTCGTCCAGTTCCCTCATCACTTCCTTAAACATATGGTTTCTCCATAGAACTTTGACAAGGTTCATTGTCTTATTTCGTAGAACATTATATCTATAATCTAAGATCTTCACCATCTGCTCCTCATATGAGAGATAATTATCCAATGGTACCAAATTTGTATCGAGTAAATGTTAGGGGTCTTTTATGTACTTCTCCAAGAGGGATACATAGAATACATCATGTTCTTGCGATATGTTAGGTGGGAGTGCCATACTATAGGTCACCAATCTAATTTGATCAAGGATCTCATATAGACTGATGTATCCTAGACAAAGATTTACCTTCATCCCAAATATCATCACTTTATTTCTTGGAGATTTGAATAGTAATACCATGTTTCTATCATTAAACTCTAGGTATCATCAACAATTGTTAGCATATCTATTTTTTCAACTCTGAGTAGCTTTTATTTGATCCTAAATAGTCTTTATATTTTCCACCATTTCCTCTACCATTTCAGGAAATAGTAGTTTGTGTCCCCCAAATACACTCAAACATATAGGTTTTCTTCACCTCATCCCATAAATGGATTCATAAGAATATATTTGGATGCTTGAGTGAAAACTATTAATGAATAATACCTTAACCAGAGGAATATGTTGATACCATCCTCATTTGAAGTCACTTAAGCATGCAATAAACATATCCTCATGTTTTTAGATAGTGTGCTTAGATTGGACTTTAGTTTGAGGGTGATAAGTCGTGTTGAATTTTATCACATTATTTAGTTCTTGTTGGAGAATATTCCAAAATATAGAGGTGAATCTTGGGTCTCAAACGTATACAATTGATATTGGTGTTCTATTCATCCTCACAACTTCTCTAATGTATATCCTTCCAAGATGATCGAGTGAGAAATCCTATAGAATCTCAATGAAGTGATTATTATTCATATGAAAATCCACCATAAACCATATAGAATTATTTCCTCTTGATTTCTTCAGATGAATAGTGAAAAATTCCAGGGGGATGTTTTCCCATTTCCATGTATGTATGAGTAATGGTTTCAACGTACACTTATATTTTTCCCTTTCCCCATTTACTTACTAACAAACAAGACATCATAATGCATATTCCATGATCTATTTCTTCATATTGTACCACCAATAGTACTCTCAGAAATCTAGGTACATCTCTGTGCTTCTTGAATGGATAACAAAAAAAGAACTATATGAATCATCAAATAACTACTTATTTAATTTAGGATTTTATGGTACACATATCCATGACCCAAATATCATAACTCAGTATTTATTTCTATTTAACTCCAATGATTTCCCTTTTTCTTATAGTTTCCACTATATTTTGAATTCCCACATCATTTCTTTGAGAATACTTTATTGTCTTTATAAGGGACACTTTAGAAATAATTTTTGAAAGGATTTATTATGTTCCTTACTTTATGATTCCAATGTACATCCATTTTAAATCTAAGAAGATCAAATCCCTCTCAATTTTCATCAATAATATAAGTTCTGGTTCCTTTCTACTTAGAGTTTCTATCATTTTATTCCCTTTCATGTGATGGTAGTGAATTGAGAATTCATATTCCTTGATTATCTTTAACCATCCTCATTGGAACATATTCAAATATTTCAGTGTGAATATATACTTGAGGCTTTTTCAATCCATATATATTTCATAATTCTCCCCAAAGAGATAATGTTTCCATATTTTCAAAGTAAAGATCACTGCTTCAAACTCCAAATCATTCATGAACTTTCAACTTCCATGAATCATAGTCTATGAATTTTTTATTCTTCATGAAAACACATCTCGATCCCTTCTTAAAAGTATCACTGAATAACACGAAATTTATGAACTTTTGGGAAGTATATGCAAAGATGTAGAGATAATACTATCTTTAAACACCAATAAGTTCTCTTCACATTCATGGTTCCAAAAAAAACTTGAATATATTCTGAGTTATATTTGTTATAGGTTTTTAAAATCACGATAAAATTATCAAAACTCAATGATAATACCCATATAATCCAAAGAAACTATGAATATATGACACAAATGTTGTCCTCAATCATCCATAATTTTCTTCTATTTTTTGAAGGGTCCATAAATATATTGTTTCTTATAATTATATTTTCCAAGAATGAAAATTCATTTAACCATAACTTTCATTTTTTGTACTTTTCATATATCTTCTCCTTTTTTAAGGTTTTGAGAACATTTCTAATATACTTCTCATACTCCTCCTTGATTTTAATGTATATTATAATATCATCTATAAATACTACCACAAATTTGACAAGGTAATCACTAAAGACATTATTAATAATGACCAATAATATTAATAGAGAATTAGTGAGTTTTATGGAATTACTGAGAACTCATAGGGCCCATACATTTTACGAAAATCCGTCTTGGGGATATCATCCTTCTTCACCCTAACGTTTTAAAATACTGACCGCATATCCACCATAGAGAATTATTGTTCTCCACAAAGCTTATCGAACAAGTCATCAATCCATGTAAGAGGATACTTTTTAGTTATGTTGATCTTGTTGAGATCATGATAATCAATGAAATGGTGCATCAACCCATCCTTCTTCTTGATGAAGAGGATTGGTTCACCCCATGGTGAATCAATTGGGGGTATTAACCCTTTATCCGTACCGTTTTTAAACTATTTCTTCATCTCCTAAAGTTCCACAATAGTAATTCAATAGGGAGTCTTGGATAATGGTAATTCCCTTGGTATAATATTTATTGAAAATTCAGCCTCTAGACTAGAAGGAAGATAAGGAAATTACTTGAAAAATACATTTGTATATTCCCTCACAATGGGAATGTCTTCAAGGTTTATTATTTACATAGAATCAATCATTTGAGATATAGATGATTGACCATAGATAATAACATCCATGCTTCAGATTTTAGTGGTAAAGAAGATTCATTTGACTACTTTCACTTGTACCGAATCAAGTGTCGATTCATGATATAGGGAGTAATTTTTTTCTCCTAGAAGTTCATATTGGATCTATCTATGGAAATAAAATACATTACTGCAATTTAATAAAATCCCACAAAAGGGAGTATGAAAAGGTTCTTTTGGATGTTCGGCCCAAAAAAATTTGATAGGGGAGAAGTTATATACTTTGGATGAAATAATTTCTCTATTTTTCATTTTAACTGAAATCTCTACTTCCATGATTTTTTGTGGTGTTTGAATAGTTATACTAAACATTCATGATATTAAAGAATGAATATAACCAAAATCAAAAATTATTTTTTCTATTCCTAAATGAATAACTTGCATACCTATCCCAACTTCACTATTGAAATCCACCTTAGAAGTTGTGATGGAAAAATCTCTCCCTTACTACTTTGGAGGTTTTTGGTTATCTCTGAAAACCCTTGGAATTGTGTATTGGTTTTATAAGTTCCATAGTTCTCTATAGTTGAAGTAATGAACAATGAACTATGGTTTTATTGTATAATTCATCTCCTCCAATACATTAGTGAGTTTCTCCTATCAGTAATCATTGGCTAGGTGTCCATCCTTCCAACACCTAAATCATTTCCTCACCCCTTAGGAAATTTTTGAGGTCCTTCATTCCACACCTTTGATAAGTGGGATGTTGAAATTTCATAGCATCATTAGATATCTCTATCTAACAACCATAATTAAACTCATTTTTCGGAATCTTATCCCCATGATACACTTGAGTTTCATTGACCTCAATTTCAGCTTTTAGGGTACATTAGAACATTTTCTCATATAAATCAAATTATCCGATCTCTAGGGATTTTCGTAGAGTAGGTTTTATCCCACAAAAAATGTTTTCAAACATAAATTCAGGTGTAACAACAAATATGGAGGCATATCATTCATATCTTTTAATTTTGTCCTCATATTCCCCAATATATTATTCTCTTATTTCTTAATGTAAAGGAAATACCTTTCTATTTTAAGATAGAGGGTGCGAAGAAAATATTTATCGAAAAATGTTTTCCATAATTCCTTCCACCCCATCACATAGATATCTTCCTCTGGATTCATATTCTTGATCAATTTCCACCACTGATTAGCTTCTCCCTCTATACGATAAACAAGCAGTATAACCTTCACTTGTTTGGAACATTGAAGGATGGAGAATATCTTCTAAATGGAGTTGATATATTGTTCCATGATTAAGGGATCAGATGATTTATTAAAATTTAGAGGCATGTTTCACATAAAGGAATTAATTGAATCTTGTTCTTTATTTTGGGGGATATGGGATCTCCTCCTACTCCATATTTATATTTAGAACCTGGGTAATATTAGAGAGTATCATCACAATGGTTTTGATTCCTTCTCACATTAGGTTGGGAATCTTGTTGGGTAAGTCATCACATTTTACATCACATTGATTTATAACTCGATTCATCCTACTTATGTCCATTGGATAAAATAAAGCGAAAATTAGGGATGATTATTTATAAACTAATAATCACATAAATACTAATCAAATGATATTAAAGAGTTGACTTATAAATTACATGTATTTCCTTAACTTATGAATTTATAGGATTCAATCTATGATATCTGTGATTTATTTCTGAAAATATGTTCTTATGTGTGGTTATTTTTTCTCTAAATAATGGTTTTTAATGATCAAAGTAATTTACCAAAAATTATCCATTGGGAGTGATGAACCAGGTTTTCAACTAGGCCTGTTGTTATGCACCAGTTCTCAATCGAGTCTAGCTCAATGCACTGCTATTAGGCTTTACCCCTATATAAATATATTCCAAATCAACCTCCACTTTTACCATCCAAACATTAATGTATTTTCTTGATAAATAAATTAATCTGTACTTACCAAAATTTAGGAATTTTTTCTTATACTTATTCTTATCCTTATGTATTTCTCTATATTTTTCTAATCCTAATCCCAAAAATAACTAAAATTTTCTTTGATACCAACTATAACAACCCTACTCTTTATTACACATTTATTCATGATTTATTACATAAAGATAAAGATAATACAACTAGAATGTTTGAGTAGTCTTGTTTCTATGGTAATTAGGTACATTAAATAACAACTTAAAATAAGGATTGCATCATCTTTATTGAAAACCTCCTTAACATGTTCATAATATTCCTTCATAATTAAAACTGTGTAGAATAAACTGGGTAAATATATAAGAAATGGGTGACATATGAAGTCCAATAAAGGAATAAACATGGAATAACATAAAAAAGTAATACATTTTAGACAATAGTAATATAAATGGATAATAAAATGGGTGAGAATCATAATCATGAACAATGAAGCGAGATATAAAATGATTACATAAAGACAACAAGGGAAATGTGTAAAAAAAATAAAACACATATTCATAAACATAGGTCAAGGATAAATTCCATGAAATCATGATGGAAAAAATTCACATAAATAAATCAGGTTTACTCACTGTCCTAACATGAAATCTCATGAGACTAAACATTACCCAATGTATTGGAGTGCTATATAATTCCAGGTGCACCTATCACTCTTATTTCCTTCTCATGCTTAAGTGTGCCACATAAATCATACAATATGGATTAATTAATCATCATATTTTATTCAATGATTAAGGATTTTGGATTAAATATATTTACATCACCAATCAAAAAATTATTTTTTCATAAAGTTGAACACCCTTGATTGGAATTAGATATGGGTATTCGCTATACATTTTTTGGCATAGTGAATCGCCATGAAATTTTGGCAGCATAACATCATTAAATAATTTTAAATAAATGGGGTTGATGAGATAAAAATGTTTCTATAATAATTTGTGCATCAAATGGACAGTAATAGGGGCATGGAAAAACTTATCCCCACATTAGGAATTTAAAATAAAAGGCATAATACAATGAATAATCTTGAACAAATATGAGAATGAAAGGATCCCTTAATTGGGTGTTTAAATCCAAATGATTTGGAGGAGCTTCTTGAGATATTGTAGGTTAGTTGGGTGGAATTTGGAGAGGGTAGGGAAGAGTAAGGATGTTCTCTAAGTATTTTTAGTTAATATGAATGGGATATTGGGTGTATTTATATAGGAAATTAGTGGGGGTTCTTTATCATTTCTCAAACATAGGTTTTGGACTCTATATAATAAAATAACCCAAACCAAAAACCTTCCCATGGTTTCTAAAAAAAATTATTTCTTTTTATTATTTTATAATTCCAAGATCCAAACATAATGAAATAATACCCTTGATTATGTGGAAGTGAGTCATACTCTTAAAGAAATGATTTTAAAACATTAAAATATAATAATGGTTTGAGAGGATTTATAAAGGCTTTATAATGTTAAACAAATAAACATAAAACAATTTTTTTTAAATGGAAAACCTAGATTTGGTTATGGATGAATTTTTTTATAATTTTTTACCACATATTTCGGTCATTATGATGTCATAATACACACAATATATTTGTACATTATTCAATTTTTAACTGAAAATTCGACTATCTCGGAAAATTATGAAAAATTAACTATTTGGTAATTTGGATGTTCTAATTATAAAAAAATATTTATTTTATCAAAATAATTTTCTAAATATGTATATTTTCACTTTTAAAATAATAATCAATATTTATTGAGAAAATTTGGGTTTTTTTACAATAACAGCTTTCAAATCCTTACAAATATTACTTTTAACCGTGCCAAAAATTTATGATCAATTATATATAATAAAAATTATTTAATAATATTATTATTTATTTAAAAAATCCTTTAATTCATAAAAATAAATTCCTTAATTGAATTTGAATATTACCCAAAAATACAATGTGTGTTTTAATGTATCCAAATCAAAATTATTTATTAAGTAACAATAACAAGATGAAAATATATTCATTATTATATAAATTATATATATTCATATTTTAGGGTCTTGATACATATCCCTTTAATAAACCAGTAAACACCCTAAGGGTAAGGTGTGGGATGGTTATACTTTAATAGGGTGGTTTGGGGTACATGGTTTTGGGCATGATCTCGAGGAGCTTGAACTTCTCCTGTAAATGGTTTCACTCATTCTTAAGTTTTTGGATAACATATTGGGATTAGTCGAGGTAAAATAATAGTGATTTTATCTCCCTAAAAATCTCTGATAAATTGACTTTATAGTATACAATCCTATTGATTGAGGCCATCACTTTCTTTGTTCGGGTCAATAATATTTCTTAAAACCCTATATTTATAATAATTATATGATCATTGTAAATGGCTACATTATCAATGGTCATGATGCTGGAAAGTCTTTTAAATCCTATAGGATATAATAAAACCAAATAAGTTTATGAGTTTTCTAATAATATTTCACTTAAAAATATGATTAATTAAATCATAACAGAAATTTTATTTATAAAATTTCGTGTAATTAAAAAAATTATCTAGATAGGTTTGATTCCTTTCCACTCCTATAGAATTTCCTCAGCTCCTTTATGAAAATTTCAGGTTGATTCTTCCCAAGCTTATGAAAAATTGGTTATTGTAATTTATTTCAACCGTAAGTTTTTCTCAATCACACTTCCAAAATTAAACTCCACTTTTTTAATTCTTATCCCTGTGAGACCCTTGAGATTTTTTGATATTCAGTTTGACATTGAGGGTACATCTGACAAATTTCTCATAATTTTCAAAGTCCAAAATTTCCATGTATTTTATTAAACTAGGAACTAGTTAATAAAGAAGAGTAAAACCTTAAATTTAGGGGTATAAATGAATCTATATGTATATTGTTGATGTCTCGTGATGTTTTATCATACACCCAAATAGATTCTTCATCCTTTTTCCCAAGGATATGAAATTCCCTCTCCATTTTTAGTCAGGGAGTGTAGGGAAAATATTTATTGAAAAACATATTTTAGAATTCTCTCCACTCCATCACTAAAATATTTACCTTTGTATTCTTATTTTTGATCAAAATCCACAATTAATCACTTTCCACTTCTATAAGATAAAATTATAATATGAACTCTTTCTCATAGCATTATAGGATAAAGAATATCTTTTTAATGAAGTACATCCATTGATATGCAGTTAAGGGTTTGGAAGATCCATTGAATGTTGGATTCCTTGGTCACATGAAGGTATCAATTTCAACATGATCTTTATTATATGAGATTTGGGTGTTCCTAATACTTCAGTTTTCCATTTAAAACTTGAGTTAGTTGAGAATTTATAGTCACAAGATTCATGATTCCTTCTCTCATTCAGTTGGGAATCTCATTTGGGAATTCATCACATTTTCCCTCTAATTGGGTTTTGACTAGGTTCCTATTAATTCTAGCCATTGACTAGAATAAAGATAAAATTAGGGATGATGATTTTTATATTATTAAACAAATAAAAGTGAAACAATGAGTATTGAAGGGATAAATCAAAAGTAAAGTATTTTCCTTAATGTATAAATTTATAGGATTCAATATAAGTTATGCATGATCTATTTCATAACATAAAAACTTATAGGCATATTTTGTTCCCTTAACAATGTTTCAAAATTATCTTGTGAATTTACAAAATTATATCCCCATAGAGTGTCAAAACTGGTATGTAGAAATACTAAATTTTATGCACCAATTCTCAATCGAGTCTATCTCAATATAGTGTTTTCAGGGTTGTTGTGATAGGTGCATTTATTTCAGAGCCACATCTACTTGTTGTATTTATAAATCAATGAATTAGAATAAAAACAACATACTCTATACTTTACCCAAAACTAGGGATCATTTCTATGTTTTTCCTTATCCCTAAGGATTTCACTATATTTTACTGATCCTAATCCCAACGATAATTATACCATTCATTGAAACCAACTATGAAAATCCATATTTTTAATACACTTTATTTCATGGTTTATTACATGATGGTACAGTTGATACAATCCTAAAATATCATCCAGTATAGCATATTTTATAATTTTCTACATAATATAAAAACATGATACATGTGTATGAAAACATTATTTAAAACTTCATTGACATGACCTAAATTTCCATTGATCATTTAAAACTGTATGGGATAACCTAGGGTTATACTTAAGAAATGGGTGATTTATAAAGCCTAGTACAGGAATAAAAATATCATAGAATAGGGTAAAGAAATATATTTTATCGAAAAGGAACAAAAATTTAACATAAGTGGTGAGAATCGTAATCATGAACATTGAGTCATGATATAACATGGTAGCATAATGGTAACATGGGAATGTGGAAACATCTTAAAATGTGGATAAATAAGAATAACTAAAGTTTAAACATCAATAAATAATATCATAGTGTGCTTAGGATAACTTATTTTTAATGTTACATGGAATCTCATGATATTAATATATTTCCCAATTCATTGGAGCACTGTATGGGTACACCAAACATAATTATATCATGAAAATGTATAAGTGTTTCACATAGATCATATAAAATAAGAATGTATTTCATCTATATTAACACCATGATTGAAGAGTTTTGGTTACACACATGTAAGTCCCCATTCAAAGATTTATAGGTAAATATATGTAAATACCCTTAAGGGGAAAAGTGTACATGTATTCACTTTATAGTCCTTTGGCATGAAAAATCAAAGTGAAATTTCAAAAGCATAACAGTAACGCATAAAGATTCACAAAATGGTTTAATGGGAGATAAATGGGTCTCTAATAATTTTTAAATATAAATGAAAATATGAGGTATGCATAAAAACTTATAGATATATTAATAATTGGAAATAAAAAAGCATATAATAAAGAAGGTGCTTGAATAAAGATAAGAAGGAGAGGATCCCTTGCCTTGAGAGGGTGTATCCAAAATCTTGGGAGGAGATTATTATGAGATTGAGTGAACCTTATGAGGTATATATAAATTAATTGTAAGATTAATGTCTGTATCCATGGTTTTTTAGTGAGGAGAAATGGGATATTGGTTGGGTTTTTTTAGGAATCGAGAGGGGATTTTATTATTATTTCTTAAACATAGGTTTTGGACTATATACAAAAAAATAATCAAAACCACAAACATTACCATGGTTTTTCCCATGGTTTCTTCCAAATAGGAGTGTTTTTAATTATTTTATATGGACAAGAACCTAAATCACTAAAATATTAACCTTGGGGATGTGGTAGTGAGTCATGTTCATAAATAATTGACATTAAAATTTTAATAAATAGTATATGTATTGGAGGATTCAAATAGAATTTATAAAATTAATTAAGTAACATTAAAAACAAATTTGAAAAATTTTAAAAACATATTTTGCTATGAATAAATTTTATGGTACATATTAAATCACTTTTAAGTCATTATGATGTCATAATACATACCATATATGTATATCATATTTAATTTTTATATGAAAATTCAACTGTCACATAAAATTATGAAAAATTCACCATTGGATAATTTTGATGTTATTAATACAAAAAATAAATTTATTTTATCCAAATGAATCTATAAATATGAGAATTAATATTTTGAAATTAAAATGCCCATATATTGAAAAATATTTTTTTTATAATAATAGTTTTCTAGCTCTTATAAAAATTATTTTTCACTTAATAAAGTTATATTCTCAAATATAATTAATAAATAATATTTAATGATAATAATTTATTAGTATATAATTTATTCTAAAAATTCAAGAATTATTTTGAAATAATTCCTTATTTGAAATTTCTTATTACCCAAAAATACAATTAGAGTTTTATCATACTAAAATATAATTTTCATCAAAAATATTATTTAATACTTTTTAATGTAAAATAAATAAGGAATAAATATAATCATTATATCATAAAAGATAAATTTTAAATGTTCATATTGTTAGGGTCGAGATACATATCCTTTTATTACACTAGTGAATTACCTAAAGTTAAGGTGTACATTGGTGGTATTTTCTTGTGGTGGTTCGGTAAACTTGTTTTGGGTTCTGATTATGAGGTTCTTGAACATCTCTCGTAAATGGTTTTGCTCATGGTTTTGTTGTTTAATTGTATCTTGTTCTTGAAAAAGGTAAAATCTCATTGATTCGACCACCCATAGTAGATCTTATAAATGAGATTTATAGGTATGATCCTACAGGTTGAGGCCATCACTTCTTTTAACTATATCAGTGAACTTTATAATAAACCTAAATATATTTACTAACAATTTGATCATTGTTTAATGAATATATTATCAACATTTAAGACACTTAATTGTCTTTTAAATATGATAATATTTAGTATTAACTAAAAACCAATTAAGTTAATGTTTTTTCTATAATATCATTTCTTAATAAAGAATCAATTTAACACCTAAGGTAATTTTATTTATAAATGTTCATGTCCTTATGCAATTGAATATCAAGGAAAATTTGAGTAAACATAAGAGTTTTGTTAAAAATCACTTGTTATATATAGAATTTGTGGTTGGTGATAAGGTATACCTATCAATTTATATATTGAATAAGGTTATAATATTCAAAAATATAGAAAACTTGATCTCTAGGTATATTGGTCCCTTTGAGACTCTTGATCATGTAGGGACTGTAGTTTATCACTTGGTGCTTCAAAAATCATATCTCATGTTCACTATGTATTCCATGTATCTTTCATATAGAATTACATACATGATTATACACATATACTCAAATTATAGTTTATACCAATGAAGCATGTTCATTCATATAAATAAAAACCAGTAGAAATCTCTTATTGTTGAGATAAATTTTTATGGAATAAGACTACTAACCAAATTATATTTCTAAGGAGAAATAAAAAGATTCAGGAAGCAATATGGGTACATGAGGATGTGGTGAAATGGATATGTACTCATTTTTCTGTATCATAATGATGAAATTTTGATGGATCAATTCATTTTAATTAGTGTATAATGTAACACACCATGATTTTATATATATATTTTTTTAAATAAAATTGAATTATTCTATATATTTCTTTATGCACAACCCCAATTTTAAAATATTTGTGTAACACTAATGAATAATTATTATTTAATGTAATATATATATGCTAGATATTGGATTTAAGGGTATTAATAGGACAATATAAATTTTAAATTTTTTTACACATTTATAGAATAAATTCATTAATTTTTAGTTGATAAAATTATTTGAAAGGAAAAAAAGAAGTTTTTTCTTCATATACTATTTTTATGCATGTAATGTATTTTTATCTTAATAAATTTAATTAATCACTATTAAATAATGGTTATAATTAAATTTATATATTTAAATTAAATTAAATGTTTTAACATTCATATAATATTTTTACATGGAATTGGATAAGAATATATTCATCTTTATTCTTAAAAACACATTTTTCTCCAAATGGTTTCTATTTCATTTTTCATGTTTATTTTAAAAATAATATATGAAAGTTATAGAAATTTAATCTAGAAATATGGAATCCATATTTGGAATAATCATATTAAAATTTGGTAAATAGTTCAACATTATTTTTTTCCATTACAAATAATAAGAATGATAACTATTTGTCACCTTGGTAAGGTCAAATCGTGTAATTAAGTTTAAAAATAACGTGATAAGGATTTAAAAATATATATTACACCTTTATTATTTCTATTAGATGTTTTTATGTTAACCTTACTCATCAAATATTATATGATATGGAAACATGTTGACATTTTTTCTTTGAAAATGACATTAATAATATTTTTAGTAAAGAATTAATCCAAAATGTCACTCCCATTATTTTAATAACTCTAATATTTCTTATAGGGGTAAAAGGATTTTATGTTCAGTTACAAAAGTTTATTTTAAATTTGAATGTATTTTTTAATCATGGTAATTTATTTTTAATTTTTAGTGATGTAATTTATACATTAAATGTTTACGCAACACTAACATAGTACTTTCTCAAGTAATAGAAAAATAAAATAAATAAATTTTAAAATATAAAAGGTAACAAAATTTTGATTAATTTTTTTTTCACAATATTTTGTAGATAAATATAAAATATTATTTATGTTTTAAAAATTTTAATTCAATTTTAATTTTTATCATATTGCCTTTATATTCAAACTATCTGAGTTTTCCCAAAAATTACTTTAAAGATATCTTGTATTAAATAATATTTTTAAAATTCATTAAAATTTATATTTGGCCAATTTAATTGGATATGTTCGACAATATTTACCATTTTCTACTTATGGGTAAATTTTCCTTTAATAGTAACTTTTAACACCACTTAAGTCTATAAAACATTGATATCACGGTAATCGTCAAAAGGGTTAATAAGGGGTTACAACTAAGATATAAGGGTTAAATAAATTCCTAAAATTGTATAAATTTTATTTTATATGATTAATTCAACTCATAATCATCCAATACTCTAAATATATTAATTATTTTCCACTTGAACATGAAAATTTATTTATATTAATTTAATAATTTTGATAATTCCAATAGTGCCCCTCCTGTCATGTATGAAAGGGAAACTCCTTTTCTCCTATATTTACAATGTTTGAGAATTATATCATGAAAAATACCAATAATAATACCATACAATAATCCAATACCATAACCTTGAGCTCATTTTTTGATCATAATAATATCATGTCAGGATATAATGTGTAATCTAAAGACGAGTTTTCAACGAAGAGGTATAACTCTTAATTGAGTACTTTCATTTTTTTTCTTATTGTACCTTCTAAAAACATACTGTATATATTATAAAATTATTCAGAGAGTGTTATAAATATAATTAGATGTTATTACATTTATTTCATAAAAATTTTACACCTATTTTCATTCAAATGGTAAATGAAAGTATTGCTCATTTGTAAGTGTGGACAACCATCACCACGCAACAATATGATTCATTTTTCATCACCGAATTTCATGGTTTTTTATAATGATGGATTTTATAAATATATATTATATTTATTATATAATAATTATTCCTGAATGATAAATTATTATTCTATCTTTCCTTCCTTCTTTTCATAAGAAAATGAAAATAGAGTTTATGTATATGTATGAATTACTATCTCCATGAACGATGTAATTCATTTTCTTATCTATAATTTTTATGGATGGATAAATAAATAAATATATATATATATAATGAATAAATATTATATCTATATCAAGATAAAATTTATAGATATGATGGAATAGTGATCCAAATTACGTGGACCATAACTACCGAATCGAAACATTCATGAAAAAAACAGCTAACACACTGAAACATTGATTTCAAAATATAATTATTAATAAATGGGTGTTAAATAATATAAGTGGGTCATATATGATATTGTAAGTATGAATATTGTTATATTATATAAGTAAAATAAATTTAAACTTTTTATACATGAGGTTATAGTTCTTACAAATCAAGTCAATCTTGATGTAAGGGTTATATGTTGCAATCTCATTTTTATTGGTCTTATTTATAGTTAAATTTAAAATGATAAAATTATATGATCTTATTTATATAAAATATTATATATTTTATTATCTACTATTATTTCAGTATGTTATATGTTTTAATTCAATTTTTAACACTATAAGTACTCAAGAGATTTAATCAATGTTTTTAAGGAAAACTATCATTTAATATTATTCAGTTGTGTATATTTTTCTTTCATGACCATATTTTATTTAAAAAGTTTTCAAGAATGTTTTTAATATTATCCTATGATTTTATAAATTCATTTTTACCCAAATTTTAATTTTTATAAAAAATAATCAAAGGAATATTCTTATCATTTTTCAAATGATGTACTTTTGTCTTTTTATCAAAAATGAGAATGAATATTTATTTTAACATACATAGAATAAATGGAACTTCCCATTGTGATTTTCACTCGATGACATAAATATTTGTTTTCATGTTTCTGTGGTTCATTTTATAGAAAAAAAATTTCTTAATATTTTAGAAATGTTTAAATTTTAATTATGTGATTTCAAATTGAAATTTGATTTTCCTCAAGAAATGTGCAGTGATCTTTAATGGGATTTTGTAATATATAATAACAAAATTTTATGATAATTATACTTCATTGGGGATGTGGATCTATGATACTATTCTCATTATTTCTCTGTATGGTTTATTCTTAGGATGATGAAATATTTATGAAACCCATTTTATTTTACATGGGTTAGGTTTTTTTGTAATGATAAATGTTTTCATGATCTTATGGAATATATATGAATGGGTTATGATTATGTGAGAGGTGGGTATATTATATCCCTCAAATTAATTGGGTAAATATTAATGTTTTGTGAGATAAAAGGGTAAATTGGAGGTTATCCCAATCCCAAAAAGAGGTTACATGAGATGTTATGAAAATCTAAAAGTAGGTATACAGGTGGTTAGCCCAAGCCTAACATTTGATTAATGCATTGGTAGATATCCTTTAAATAAAAATGCAATTATTATGAATTTTAAACACTTTATTCTAGTCTTTTATGACATGATCTTATTCCAGTGATATGCTCTCTTAACTCATGCTCTTTTATTTCTTTATGATTCATGCCTTATGAACTTCCTTGATTTAAGCCATGACTCATGATTATGATCTATGAATTGTTGGGTATGATTTACAAATGTTAATCTCAAGTTATTGTACCCTTATGTTCATCTTATACTTAAATGATCATTGATATCTTTCTTTTATTACCCTTAATAAGCATCTGATCTCAACCTTTATTATGTTTTATTTTCCCCATGATATGAAGACAAGGTCTTAAGTATTATATATTAAATAAGGGTGATACTTATGAAGAACTAAATAGTATAATAGGTAGATATTTTTTTACCAGTTAGTTATGTATCCAAATTTCTAGTGACAGTAAAAATTTATGGTTCTGGCATAGATCATAATAATATGAAATTAATATTCATCTAATAATATATGATATTTTTGTATAAATATTTTGGGTCCCCTCACCTAGTCTATTCAAAGGATTGACCAGACCTAAATAATCATGGGAAATAGATGGAAACCTATATTTATAAAGAGAATCCTTAATCATATTTCATTTTAATGAAATCATACACAACCATTGAAACACTTCCTTTTGGCCAGGTGAGCATAACCAATTGTACCTTTAAAGGGTAGTATAACCCATGTTATTTTAAAAATAATATAGATATAACAAAAAAATAAAAACTAAATAGTCCAAAATGTATTGAACTTGTTGATGAAATTATGGAATTTAAAAGTGTCCTTAAACCCTTTGAGAGAATATAATGATAAAGCTTGGTCATTTTAACTATGATTTAGAAAATCAGTGTAAATGTTTTTGATCAATATCAAACAATATTGAACATTTCATATATATTACACTAACTAATTGATTATGTTTTATTAGATTAGAAGCAATGTCTATAATCCATGGCAAAATTCCATGTCCACCCTTTCTTAATTAGGAATAATAACTTCATGTGGATAATCTCTTTAATTGTCTCAATATTCTATAAAAAATAATCTACTGTAAAACCCATAATGATAATATTTCAAATAAATAATTAATAAAATAATCTATACACCATGGATAATAGGTAATATATCATAGAAATTAATTATCCTTATATCATGTAGAATATTCCCTATAATCATATGTTAATGGTCCTTAAAATTACGAAAAATATTTTATTTCAAAATATGGAATCTATATAATCACCATGATAGATATTTTTCATTACAAAAATAATATTTAATTTATATGTAACCTCTGATATAATAATTTCTAAAACACATAATAACATTATAATAAACTAAAGTGAATATAATAGTAACTTCCTTTATCTTATGATCAATTATTTTTAGAAAAATCAACTTCACAATATTTCTAACAATCAGTAACTAACTTTATAAGCGAAAAATACTCTAAATTTTTTTTAGAAAATTTATCTTATCTTTTTAAGTAAAATTAAACCATTCAAAAAAAATATTTATCTCCTTAAGTGTAAGAGTCATTTATAAAAAAAACAATATTATCTACAAACACATTAAATATAATACATTATAATTAATGAATCATTTTATCAAACATTAAAAGTAAACTTTAGGAAACACTCTAGATTCTAAGAGTCATGAATTAGAAAATTTATATACTCTACCAATATGTATTATTTAAAACAATTAATTTTCATAGAACATATGGGGAACTCTATTAACTTTAAAATCCTATTCTTAGAGACATTTCTCAAAAAAATGTTTAAAATTTAAATACTAGAATGATAAAAAATTAAAATCCTTCATTTATTCCATAATTAATGAAATATTCATATATAAACAAAGAAAAAAAACAAATCATCATCAATTTGAGGTATTATTAATTATCAGAACACATATGATAGTGTTGAAAAGACCCACTCTACATTCAACCCTTTTAATATAATTATACAACCAAACAGAATCTAGAATAACAAAAAAATATCTCCCCAGTGTTTGTAGGAATTAAAAAACCATAATTAAAAGTTCATGTGATGTAAAGAAACAAATCTCCCCCAAAAATAAAACACACTCTCCCCTATGAAAAGATAAAACCATTCAACTCTTGAAAAATCATATAAAGATTAAAAAATATAAAACATAAGGAACAAAATATGATTAACTGAAAAAATTAAAGAATATAACTCCATTTAAACTAATGAAAATATAAATCATATCAAATATTAATAAAAATATTTATATAACGAAATAATAAAAGATCCACCTTAAATTGATGTTTCCTCTTCTGAATAATTTTCTGTGTTTAAACACTTTTTCTATGAAAAATAATGTGAAAACAACCAATATAAATAAAAAAAATATAGGACCCATGAGATCTAATTAATAGTGTAAAGACTTAGAAATTTTGTGGAATTTTGTTTTAAAATACATGAGAATTTTACGAGTTTGCAGTTTCTGACGACGCCTGATTCCGAGTCCCGGTGTGCCCGGAATCAATTTATGAAGTTTAGTTTGGGTACGTTTAGTAAACATATGTGCGAGATTTTATATCTTTTGAACCGGTTCTTGGAATTGAAATATGTGGAAACCGTTGAACTCGCAGCACCGGTATTCGCTTAAGGAGACATTTAATGCAGTTGCATTTTATCGAGTTTGAAAGTTAGTTTATGGGGGTTTTTAATTAAACTGAATAAAAATATGTGTTATCCATATTTTTTATTTGAGGTGGTTGTTATAACCTCCAAGGGGAGGTTAGTGGAGCGGCCCACCCGCACATAACCTCCCTTAGAATGATTTTATAAGGTGGGGCCCACATGAGCATCAAACCCGCACTTAACTCCCCTTAACTCTTGAACTCCCCATTTATGTGAATGAAACTCCCTCTCATTAATTGAGCCTCTCCACCTTCCACATTAATTTTATTCCAACCCAAGCAATTAATTTATTGAAGTTCTCTTAATTCATTGGCACAATTTTAATTCTCTTGAACCCATGTGAAGAATAAAATAATAGACAAAGCTATTATTTTGGTTGGCACATAATACTTTGGTGGAGCCTTGGATAAATCGAGAGAGAATTCTTCCCATGAAGAACACGAAGAACGTCTCTTCTTCTGCCAAATCATGATGAAGCCATCTTTTTCCTTCTTCATTGTTCTTCAACCGAGGCAAGGAAAAGGAAGCGACACCCCCAAAATCTCCAACAACCTTCATCCGCGTCAAAGGAGAAGACATCGCCTGCGAAGAACGTCTCCAATAACGATGTCACCTCCGAGCGCTCATCTACCAATGACGAGTAACCTTCTTCCTTTCTGATGCATGAACGTGAGAATTGGGAGTGCATGACGAATACAGAAATCGACGAATCGACATCCGCCCTTTTTCTGTGGTAGTTAATGAATGACAAATATGAGGCAGGGGTTTGTTTAAAGTAAATTAAATCCTTGTTCCTCGTTAATTATTATGGTTCGATGATGGCCACTTGTTATCACCTAATACGGAGGGTGCAGGACAAAAATACACGGCCTAACATCCTTCTGTTGGTTCTTGTATGATTGATGATGGAGGCGGAGCTGGAAGGGCGTGGTCTCGTCACACCGCGCTGGAGAAGAACCGCGACAAGAAGGGCTGTAGTGATCGGAAGAGGCGCGGTGCCATCGTGCTGCGCCGGAAGAAGGGGCTGCAACCATGCGGTCCACAGCGGACGAAGACGGCGCGCTTCCGTCACGCCCCGCCGAAGAAGACCCACGGCTGAAGGCTGCGACAGACTGAAGGCTTCCGGCTGAGCCAAGTGCCGGCGGTGCACCACAAGGTGGGACCCTTCGGGTCCCACGGTTTCTTCGGAAGCTGGGGGGCACAACACCCCCCCCCCCCCCGCAGCGTGGCTTATTGGGCCACGCAGCCAACCGTCCGCAGCCGACAAACCGCGGCCCACCCCTACGGCCCGCCAGCCGCAGCCTACCCGGCGGGGCTGCCTTGGGCCGGCCCGCCACGGGTCGGGCCCCCCTCGGCCGGGCCGCCCCTCAGGCCGGGCCGCGCCTTTAGGTCGGGCCATGCTTTCGAGTCAGGCTTCCCCTTTGGTTTGGGCATATCCCTTGGTTTAGGCCGCCCACTCGGGCCAGGCCGACCACTCGGGTTGGGCCGCACCCTCGGACCGGGTAGGTCAGGTCAGTCTGATTGGGTCAGACCAGACCCAGACCTGCTATGGCCATTTTCACCTTTTTGCCCACATCTTGGGCTACAATTGTCCAATGGAATAACCATCTACGACGATGGAATTCTTGGAGTGAGAAGATTCTTTTGACATACTCTACTTGAGGTTCGGACGCAGTTGGGGTACAGTCGGGTTGGTTTGAGCCTAAAACCCAACCGAGCCCCTAGAACAGAAACGCCAATAACTCACAAACCGGGTGTCCAATTTACACACCGTCTATCGTGTTGGGTTCCTTATGATGAGAAGAAACTATGGGATACATCAACTCAAGCCTTACTTGTAGTTTATGTATCGACACTTTCCTCGAGGAGAGGACCCTCTGGTAATCGAGTGTGCTGTGTGAGGAAACCCTAGGGCTAGTTGCGACTAAGATGACATGATCCTCCGTGGGTTCGATAGCCATGATACTATACCAGGATCCTCCGTGGGTTCGACAATGATGACTTCTGTACGGGGATCCTACATGGGTTCGAGAGTGATGACTTCTATACCGGTATCCTCCATGGGTTCAATAGTAGTTACTTCTGTACCAAGATCCTCTGTGGGTTCGACAGCGATGACTTATGTACCAGGATCCTACTTGGGTTCGACAACGCTGATACTGTTCCAGGATCCTATGTGGGTTCGACAGATGAGATGATTCAGTGGAGACAACTAATCATCTCCACCCCTTTTCATGAGTTGTATACCTGTGTGATTTGAGACTTGTCTTTTAACCATTATCATCATGGTGATTGACTTTACTTCATTTGTTGACTGGGTTGTGCTTGGGCTCAAGAGTTGGAGATGAAGTGTGATTGGTAACTTAGGTATATGTATGGTCATATACCTAAGTAAGGTTGGTTGGTACTTCGTGATTGTATCTTACTTCTGTGTTTTATCCTTAGTGGATTCTGGGAGACCTTCGGGGGGCTCGGGGTCCCCTACTGAGTATTGTTATACTCACCCCTGGACGGGCTTCACCTGAACCTTATTGTGTTCTGTGCAGATGACGGTCAGTAGTGATCGAGGCTGAGGGTGATGGATGGGAGGCTGCTTAGAGGTGGACTAGACAGGATGTACCTCAGGGATGAGTTGTTCGAGTTCTGTAACTACCCCTTAGGTAGGATTCCCCGCTGGATGATCCAGGAGCTGTTTTCCCCTTTTTACTTTAACTTGTACTTGTAGTTCAGTTGGGTTTGTATACTGTCCCACTTACTTATAACACACTTTTCTTTTCTATATTAGTACTTGTTTCTTCTACTGCTTGTTTTCAGATCGTGTGTGTTATAGCTTAAAATTCAATGGCATCCCTTTTTATCAGGGATTCAACTTTGGTGCTAGTCACCAGCCCCTAGCCTATGGAAGGCGGGCTTGGGGTAGTCACAACATGGGCCTTGAGGACGGGTCGTGACAAATAGATAGTCAAATAATTAAAATAATTAAAATAATTTAAAAGTAACCAAAAGTTATTGAATACAAAAATAATATAAAAAACTCTAACAGTGTGCTCATTTGATATAAAATAATACTTATATATTAAATCTCATTACAATATAAGGTATTAAATATTTATGATACAATATATTATTATATGGGCATATAGACTAGAATAGGTCTAATCAAATTCAATAAAGAACCATTAGGAACCCATATAGTGAAAGAGTTTGATGTTTTAAATCTAAAATGAAATTTAGAAATAATTATTTTGTTTTGACCAAGAGATTTGGAAAACTATGTATAATAGTGAATTGTATAATCCTCAAATATTGCAGACTTAAAATATTTACCATAATAAATACCTTCTTTGTTTCTTTACAAAATTTGTTTATATACATATGTGGTAACATCCCATCAAAACCAAGATAGTTCCTATTTTTATTTGGGGTGGACATTTTTGAAATCTCATGAACTCATCTATAGATTAAATTATAATAGTAAACATAGATAATTCTTATTATAAATTTGTTACCCCAACCTTAAGCTTCCCATTTTCCTTCTGTATAGATTCCAAATCATCATATATTTTATCTTTAGTGTTTTATGTAGAAGTTTTCAAACATCCATTCTCCTTTTATATTTTAGAAATATTATAATTTGTAGCCTTTAAATTCTATTTATCATCATCATACATAAAAATGATATCCTTTAATTTTTCATTTTTCATAATGATATTCTTTTTTGTATTTATAACTTTTTTATAATCCCTAATTAGCTTCTTGTACATATTTGAAATCTTTTCAATTTCTCTATGAAATTTATCAAAAATATCCTTTAAATACTCAACAGTGGGTTTCTCACAACTAGAATTATCAAAAGGAATATGAATAAAAATTTGAACTACTAAAAATTTTCATATCTACACCCATGAGACACAAATTTCCTGTAACATTTTCATAACCCAATTCTTAACTGGAATTAGATCATTTTTTACAACTTCAAACAGAATCCAATAAATTATTCATTTTCTTATCTTTATTTATTTCATCATTTTCATTTTTTGACCCGAGACATTCATATATGGTTGAAACCAAAAAAAATTATTCATGATATTTAATATCAAAATTTCAATTACTTTTTATGCCTTCACTTTTAAATCCTTATTGTACTTATTTTTCTATTTATTCTTTAAACATTGTAATTTCATCATATGTCCTTGTATAAATTTCACAATTTGAATTAAATTAACACGTTTATCAGTGCTATAAGAACCATAACTATCATCATAATAATTATAATATCTATGTTTATTTGGTAATAAAGGAATTAGTTTCCTTTTTCATTAACTACATTATCAATATTTTTCAACTAAAGTTCATACTGAAATAATGTTCTGAAATGTCTATCCATTTTATATTGAAAAATAATAATTGTTTTATTCAATTGAAACCTTCATGGAATTATATTTCATAGGTATTTAATGAATAATTATTTCAATCAACGCTTAATTTTTTATGGTCACACTAAGAGTAGTCTTGTTGTTTACAATCTTAGTGAATCTTTTATTCATTTCAAAAACACTAAAATGTTAAACAATCTTGAATTCTTGAAATTTATCCTTATAAATACCAATATTAGTTATCCATAATTTTTTAGTGCCTTGATGAGAGGCCTAATGTCCTACAAATTTCAGATCCATTTTTTTAAAAAAGAAATGTAACTGTAAATAATTATATTTGAATAAGAATAAAGATAATTCATATCATTTTTATTCAAGACATAGTAGGAATCATCAATAATATCTAGAGTATCTGTATTTACTTTAATAAATTTGTAATATCTATCCATGATGGACCATTATTCATTGCCTACATTCTTCAAAAACACATTTATTTTATCCTTTTATTACTATATTCATAAACATTAAAATGTGGTGGTCTTAAGGTATTCAAATATGGAAACCCATGAATTATCATAACTACACAAATATATTTCCCATAGACTATTATTTCATGTATTTAGATTATAAATAAAAATATATAAAAAATATCCAATGTATGGATACCAAATATAGAGGTATTGAGCTAAAAATAATATATCACAACTATCCTAAAAAGGTATTCCTTTTATATCAGTTGGTAGGTCTTACCAATGGATATGAAAATAAAATAAGGGGTGAATAGTAAGTCTTAAAATAATTATAGTAATTAAATATATAATGTGGAATTAAGTGGATAAAGATATTCAAAAATTAAAGCATAAAAAAGTGGTGTAATGACAGTGTAATGATAGAAAGCGATAAAGTAAATACTAAAAAAAATCTTTTATAGTAGTTTGAATGAGAACAATCATATATAAACTATTATCACTCTCAACCAATGAGTATATATTTCTAATATAAATATATCCTTTTACAACAGATGTTGAAAAACCCCATAATTTTATAAAAGGATCTACCCAAACCTAATATTTCTATGGGATCATACCTAAATCTAAATTATGAAAGAAAATACCAAACCTACATACCATTTATATATGAATAATGAACCAAGGATTTCTAAGTAGAATCCTTAAATCTAGTTTCTTTTAACCGAATTAGACACAACTACTGAAACACTATATTTTGGTTAGGTTGGAAGAACCAAAGGTACCGTTTAATGGTAGTATAACCTGTGTAAGTGTTATAATTAAGTAAAAACAACTATATACCATAAAATATAATAACTAACATGAGGTTTTACAACTAATTATAGTGTTGAAAAGTGATATTTGTCCCTTCAATTAATTTTTACGATGAAGCATGGAAATTCCAACAATATGTCATAAAATCAATGTAAAAATTTTATCTTAGAATCAAACATTATAATTCATGTTATCTATGTTACATAGGCAAATTAATTAAGATTTTTTGAGATTACCATCAATTTTGATAATCCATGATCAAATTCCATGCCAATCCTTCTTTAATTAGCAATGATAATTTCATATCTATAGTATCTTTAATTGTATAAGTATTTTTTATAAAATAAATAGTAATAAAAATCATAATAATAATAATTCAAAAAAACAATTAATACAGTAATAAATGATCACATAATAATCAATAATTAATAATAAGGATTAATTGTCCTTAAATTTCATAGAATATTTCCAATAATCATGCACAAAATATCCTTAAACTTCCAAAACAATATTTTCATTTGATATATAAAATTCATATAATAAGAATACTAAATATTCATACAATGAAAAAATAATATTTAATTTAAACTTAACCTCAAAAATAATTAATTCCAAAACACTAAATAACATAAGGTTGAACTCAAGTAAACATAAGATTAACTATCTTTATCATTCATTGGGGTATGGAAAACCTTCTGTGGGGCAGGGCTCGTGTGATGGACAAAAAACATTCTTTTTATTGAGTTATGGTCTTTTGATAAAATAAATGTCAGTGGTGGTAGGTATATATCTATAGGTATTATAGAACCCATGTCTCTTACTTTATGGAAGAATTGGATCATGTTTTATGACCAAGGGAGACCTTCACTCTTTGTAGAGATTACTAGAAAAGAATAATAATTTATAATTTATGGGTAAATAGTGAAATTGATGTGAGATCTAAACCCCCACTCAATTTAGGGGTAATCAATAGGTGTATGTGAATAAAACACCTCACTTAAAGTAGGGTCCAAAGAGGGGGGTGACCGAGAAAGACACCCTCTAGTCTTGGGGGTTATTAGTGAAGGAGAACCCCCACTCACTGTAGGAATAAGTGGTGCTTCACAAACCCTTACACGATGGTGGGAAAAAGAAATGGTTCATAGAGTATTTTCCCCCCACTTTTTGTTGGGGCTAGTGGGGAATAAGTTTCCCCACTCAACATAAGGGTCAGTGGTGAAGTGGTGTCGACTGCTAATGATGGGTGGTTGTGCCACATATTTGGGCTAGATAGTGAGGGGAATCGTAGGGAATTGTGGTCTTATTAAAGTTTAATTTTCCTTCAATGATGATGAAAGTGTAGCATTGGCATGAAATGGGGACATGTAGTGGAGCATCAACCTTATTAGATGGAGATTATGACATCAAGTATCACAAATATGAAGATAATTAGATACTTGTGGGTGGATAGGGTTCATGGTGAACAAATTAGGGTTCTCAAAACCCACAAGACTTTGTTTCATTTTTCTTTTGGTATTTTACTGTCTGGACTTCACCAAATTTATTTTTTTGGGCCTCCAAGACAGGTTTTTGTTAGTGGGTTGTCTTGGCCTTTTTATTTTGTTTCTTTTGTTCCTATTAGGCGTTCTATTTTGGTATCATAACATGTAATTACTTCCCCTAACCAGGTTAAATATGTGATTAATATTTATTAATAAAGGCCTATGAACCCAAACCATATCTAAAAAATACCCACTATCATACATTAAATACAATTCCAAATTATATAAAATCGAAAAACTGTATAGGAGTCATTTGCTAACTTTATAAGAGTAAAATATTCATCACTCTTCAAAATTTTTAATTCTTTATTAATATATAAAATTAAATCCTTCAAATATAAGATTCACCAACTTATGTGTAATCGTAATTTACTTAAACAAACTTTATAGTTTGTAAAAAACTTAAAAGTAAAACTTCCAAAGATTAGAGTCATCTTACCAAACGTAAAATTAAACTTTGGGTTACACTATAAAGTGTAAGAGTCTTGACATATCCAATTTATAAACACAAATAAAATGTAAAATTTAAAAACAATAATTAATGTTAAACTTAAGGAAAAATATATTAGGATTTTAATTATCTACTTAGAAACATTTATCAAAAAAATCTGAGAAAAAAATAGTTTCTAGAATAGTAAAGAATGACTCAATATTATTTTCTTCTTGATGTAGTGATATTTTAAAACAATGAAAAATAAAAAATTAAGAAACACCAATATAATAAATTAGTAATTATAAAAACATAGAAGAAATAGTGGAAAGGATCTTCTCATCATCGTATATATTAGTCCTAGTATATCTTATTCCCTAGTATTGGTTTTTATACTATAAGTAATTCATAGAGAAGTATTTTTATCTTATTATTAATTAATTGATAAGACTAATATCTATTTTTCATATTTAATAAACATGTATCGCATAAAAAATTATATAACTCCCACTAACCCCTTGTAGACACATGGAAACAATCATCCCCTGATGTAATTATTTATATGATCTACTAATAGATCTTGGAAATTTTCATATTATCTTAGCTACCTTTGAGGTCAAAACCCCATCTGGTTATATCGTATAAATATTTTTCATATTTTTTTATTTATAAATATGTTTTTTACATTTAATCACCAAGTATAATAATCAATGTATGATATTGTCATAATTTGAATTCCAGGGGATTTTAGAATCTCTATTAGTGAAAAAAGTACGCGTAATAATTAATATAATGAATTTTATTAAACATTTAACAAACAATCATTCATTATAGATATTCACTTTACTGTTAAGGTTTAACACTTTCTTGAATAATACTTGGTCATAACTGGTTTAAAATTATATTGAAATTTCATAAAAATGCACACTTTATATTAGTATATTGAGTTTATTTCTTAATGAATAATTTTTTTTTCAATTAGAATATTATTAACCATTTATTTCTTTATTATTGTATAAGGATTATTTTTTTTGTAATTAATAATATATCACTTAAATGTGTGATTATAAAACCACCACTCTTTGGTTTTCTCTTTACTACACAGTATGTATCCCTATTACTTTTCTTACTATTCATTCTTAAAGAACGTGTTCATATTCCAAATTCTTGTGAATCTTATGTATTGAATTTATCAAATTCTATATTTTTACAACTATATCAAATAAATATTTTCTCCCTTATTTTATAAATATATTCATTCACTTGATTATTACTTTTCTATCTTAATTATTTCTATAATATATAAAATGACCTTATGATAATTCACTTATATTCACTTATTATTTATTGATAAAAATTTGTTTCAATATTTATCCTTAACTGACACTTCACATACCAACACAATAATTTGTAAAAAATGTATTTATTTAATATTATAACTTATATGAGAAACCATTTTTGAATTTAGTTATTATATAGTTAATTTCTAATGAACTTATTTGCCGATAATTCCAAAAATGGATAATGAACGAATTATAATACTCAACATTGATATTACCATGAAACATAAGGTTTAATTCATTATTTTACAAACATCACAACTTTGATGTGTACAAAAAAATTATAGTTTTTTTTAAAATATACAGTCAATATTTAATTATTTATGAATTCTTGTTTAGGCTATTCTTCATCTCAACAAAACTAAATAATATTTTTTTTGTATTAATTATATCATTCTATACATTAATTTTATATTACTTAAATTTAATAAAGGAATCTCATTTTTTATTCATCTATCAAATATGTTTATATATACTATGTATCCTAATAATCTTGAAGTATTAGAATTTTCCTCTAGATTATAATTAAAAAGGTTCAAATGTATCATAGTGAACTAATTCTAGAAGCTTCATAAATCTGTTAAATTTCATACCAAAAGGTGTCTTGGATATTATAACATATATGAAATAATGTAAAAATACAAAAGATTTTTAGATAAAAATATTATAAACACCCTAATTTGTATATCATGGGCATTTTATTTTATTTTTATTTATCCCAATATTTTTTTTCCAAAAGTGGGTATAATTTTTCTCTTGGGTGTTATATTCATCATTCATTTCCAAAATAGGATATCTCAAATCCAATTTTAATTAAACTATTATTCACATGTGGTATACTATAAAAACTTTTATTTCTAAACATTCAATAAAATCCCATTATGTCTACATAAATATAGTTTCAAAATATGAGAACCGCTCTTCTTGAAAATGTGAATATGTTATATTATTTAGCTAACATATGAGACAATATCAGAAATCCTAAAGATCCACTTTAACTCTTGTAATATTTTTTAACATCCATGGTTTATATATTTGGATACAAATGTGTTAGAAAAAATTATATCTAATACCAAAAATGTTAATAATATAAATATAACAAGAAATAATAAATATACTATAAGTAAAATACTATTCTTGTTTTTTATTTGATTAATTTTAGTTCATATTCTAGTTTCCTTTATTTACATATATTAAGAAAATATCCTCTTATTCGATACTCTCCTTTTTTAATAATTGGACTATTGAAAGTACATTTTAAATGTGACTTTAGAATTGTTCTTATCATTGGACTTTTCACCTTCCCTTTTTTCTTACTCATAATAAGTATTTAAGAATTATATCTCATTATATCCCTATCAACCAGGAAATCATTATCAAAATGGTTTTTAAGTGAAACATCTATATTGTTTATTTAATTATATTCAATGATGCTAGGGAAACTCGGTGATAAGGATACAAGTATGATATGTATATATTGATCATTATTCTACATTAATACAACCAATGATAATAAATCAATATACAATATCACCTTTTGTATATAATAACCATCATTAATTCCAATTCCAACATAAATTTACATAACGTATTTCTTACCATACTTTATCCTCATGAACTTATTTATTCTCATATTCATTTATTATTTTGGAATAAAAATCTGTTTTTGGGTTGAGTGGGAACCTTAATAATAATCTAAATAAATAAATTAATATATCCACTAACCAACATAAAATCAAAACAAATTTCATATTTCCAAAAGAATTGGGTTTAAGATAACAGTAAAAAGGTCACTGATCGATAATCATTAAGCCAACGAAACACTATCCACATCATGCCCAGTTCCATATGTTATGATTGTGACCATGTTATCATCACCCACTAACATCATTGGTAATTATTGTGTCATTATTAGTACAACCAAACCCATAGGGGAAATCTTATATCCACCATAAATAACACACTAAAACTTCATTGCCATCGTTATGGTTGAGACAATATAGAGAACCCATCGTCAATCTATTATGAGAACCAAGGACACACACAACTGATACCACCAAAGAAACTAAACCCGATCAAGACAAAAACACCAAAAAACCAACCATAATTCAATAAACCATCATATTTAGACAAAATGAACTCACATAGACACCACTAAACCAAAAAAACCAATACGCATAGAAAAGGGAACTATCGTTGATACAAAGGAAAATGTGGGGGTCTATCATAACCACCTTCACATCAAAATATACTATTGATACTATAATTACTATCCAAATATGGGGTCAAGTGTGGTGGTATTTAGATAAAATGGTAAAAGGATATGATCCCTTACCTATTCCACTAACTATTTAAAGTATTAAAAATATTAAACTATAAACATGACCATCCAGATACAAGAATTATAGAAAATATTTCATTATAATAAATTCCCAAAACCATCGAGGTTTAAACTTTTTAGAGAATTATGTAAAAATATTAACTAAAAAACCCACATTATTTTTAGCAATTAAACATTTATCCTACTATTTTTGAAACTTATTGATCCATAATAAGTCATTATAATCTCCAAAAAATTCTATAAATAATAATCCCTTATACATATTTCATACTTTTATTATCGTTATAACATGAGGAAATTGAAACATAAAAAAGGATCAGATTAGATGTTCAATAAGGTTAAACAAAATTGATAATAATCAAAGATCCTGAGAGATCATAAGATGAGAATATAGTTATAATTTGGATATGTAAGAAAGTTATACAGAACATATCATTGATCATAAATCATGGAATAACAGAATAATAAATCATAAAAATGATTCATATCATAGAAACAAAGAATAATTCAGAACTATAGCACACCCATAAGCATAAAAAATAATAACATAGATTATAAAGTATCTAAACATATTTCCCTTTGTGTATTAGGATTAAACAACATGTTTCGTTTGACATATTACGATTTACTAACCTATTTTTCATTTTTGATCAAGAATCACTACTCATTTCACCATTATCTTATGAGATATAAAGCTTTATAAAATGAATTATAAAGATATATAGGGCCCACATGTCACATAAAGATTATCCATACACATGTGTTCCACATATAATATATCATACTCATATCATAAAGAACCCTGGGAAAGAATGGGTTTCATATCATTTTGAAATGGAATCACATAGAAAAAACATTCATAATTTCATCATTTATATCATAACATGATATACATGTGGAAAATAAAAAAGAATAAAAATATATCCCATAACATTCTATATAAAGAACATTCAATAAAAGAAATATATAAAATGGTTTTTACACCCTACAAATAAAGGTTATATGGTTAATGCAAAAATTTATCCAATCAATCAATGTTTTGAATCTAGGTAAAAACTCTTTAATCAAAGGAACCCAAAATAGGGTATTAAATGTGGTAAGACATTTTAATAAAAATTAGTTTTATAAACCTTTAATGGCTATGAAAGATAAAAGAAAGTTGTGGATAATTTTCATGATAGAAATGGATATTCTTATTCCACCTAAAGAAATAAGGTGGATAGTGATATTTGAAAAAATATACATAAATAAATAATAAGATGTATCATAGAATAATTACTTATATGGAAACAATTTTTAAGAGCTTTATAAACGAATTTTTTTTAATATGAAATGTCCTATATATTTTGAAATAATTTTAAAATAAATATTTTTTAAAACGTGGAAAATAAATTTATTTTAGAAACCATGAAACTATATAGGGAAATTTTCATAATCAATGACATGGTTAGAAAACTTATTTTTTCACCTGAAAAAAAAATAATATTTTCTATATAAAAATTTTAACATTATCATAAAGGATTAAGTTACAGGTCACATTCAAGGGTTATTTTCAAAAAGGGTGAATTGGAAATATTGAAAACATTTAATTTAAAAAAAAATCAATAATGGTTCCTTGAAAAGTGATAAATCATGTTAATAGAAATTTTGGATAGAAGATAAAATATTTTATTTTTAAAGTTTGGGAAAACCTTTAAGATATTTTGAAATAATTTTCTTTGAAAACCCACATTGTAAAAATAATATTAACATTTCATTTTAAAAATTGGTAATGTGAGTTATGAGAATCATATAAATTAATCCATATTAAACATACCATGAATAGATTATAAAATTTTAGGGAAATAAATTATGGAAATTGAATAACAAATTTATTAGTAATAATGGGGGTTATATTTACCAATGGCGTTCTTTTATTTTAGAGAAACATTTATTTAAAAGGGTCAAATTTGTGATGAAAAGTTATTTACCCCAAAAAATATGAAATAATATATAAAATAGTGTAATTTTAGAATAAATAAAATATTGAAAAATATATTCATGTAAGAATGTCTATGACCCAATGAATTGAAAATTGATCCGATGAAACTCTTATAGAATTGGTAATGTATAAATTGAAAGATTTTAAGAGGAATATCATGAAAAATGAAATAAAATACTATAAATTGGAATATATTTTCACATTTTAATGTAATTTTTAAATGGATACAAGATATAAAAGAAATTATAGATCACAATATCATGCATGTCTTGGGGATTTGAAAATGAGAAAAAGAAACCCTTGCTTTATCCCTCACTTAGTAAAATACACATTAAGATTATATGAAAAAAATATAGATATCTTAATGAACATTTAAAAACATTATTCATATACATAGAATTTAATAATATTAATTTATAATTATTCTCTACATGTATATTATTTAGTTATTATAAATTTTCAATATCGGGTGATTGTAATGGTGATCATTTTGAACAAGTTTCACAAACAAGGATTTTTTCTTCATTATTATTTAAAATATAAACATTCTTAGATCATAAATGTACTATAATTGGTAATTTAAAAATATTTATAATTTTATAATTTCATTCGATGTGATTTTTGGTTATGATATTTAAGATGAATTTGGCAATTATCATTTTTACATGATTCTTAGCGAAGGATAAGTGTTTTATTATATAATGAGTTAAAATTTTATATTACCATTATAAAACAAAAAAAACTAATTATTTACTTATTTATACCATATATTACTAAAAATTAAATTCTGATAACCATCCATGATTTAAATTTTATATCATTCTTCAAGTATGTAGTTAATCCAACCCAAACACGGACACATGATAATTAATGGATGATTATGAAGTGATTTAGTTGTAATAAAATTTATTGGAAGCATAATGATATTGTTTACTATTTATTAGTGTGATATTTTATAATGGTAAATAATTAAAATAATAATATAACCTATATAATGTTATTACATAATAGGAAGAAATCATTTTTTTATTTTAGAATTATCTTTTGGACAGTTGAATTTACCACAATTGTTTATTGATCATATTGTCAATAGGTTGTTGAAATTGTATTCATATAAACTTAATAATATCTTAAACATAATATTTATTTATTAATTACATTAATTAAATTATTATAACTATCCATGTAACACGGTGATGAAAATAAAAACATAACTCTATTTTTCTACAGTGACAATTGTCCACATGTATGCATGGATGCTGATTTTGTTTTCTATAGAATTGGGAAGGAAGTAATTGGGTTTATAATTTAAAAATATTAAATATGTATTAATTATAATTATTATATATTAAATTTCCTATTATTACCATAATTTTAATATTTTTGAGGAAAAAACACGGAGTGTTGTAGAGGCGGTTGTTCGCACAAAGCACAGTTAATAGTTTGTTCTCTCATAATAGATAATGGAGAAAGGTGGTTAATTGTTATACCAAAATTATAACAACATAATATTATAATAATGATACTTATGTTATCGTTTTAATATTTTCAAATTAAAATTTAGGAATAGGGAGTTCATAAAAAGATATAAAAATGATAAATAAGAGGTTATAATTTTATACCTCACTACTTGAATTATCTCTGTTGTGATGGGGGTTAATCCTTTAAGGTATAGCATTTTGGGAATAATATGACCTATTAAAAGTGTTTATATAATTTCTGGATAGATTTTGTGAGATTTTGTGCTGAAATAAGTGGGTTATGGTGTGAGGGTGTGTGAGGAGTTGAGTTCCCCTTTTATAAGTGAAATGGAATGGCATTTTTTACACACAGAAATCTTTTCAATAAAGGGAAGTCACTCTCAAATAAATTGACACCAAAATTGATAAATAGTGAATATTATAAGATATAATGTCTATATATGCCTCAATTACCCAATCCCACCCATGTTTTAAACAATTTTGAGGTCTTTTAATCTTTTATTTACTTTTACCATTTTTAATTTTTTCGTGGTCACTAGTTTTTTTAGTAAAGGTAGCCTATAACTTATTTCGAAAAATAAAATAGACATAATTAAATATTTTAAACATAATTATTAAAAAATTTAAAATACATTTTATAATAATAAATTTATAAAATTGATAAAATATATTTCTGAAATGATAAATGTATAATGTAATAAAAAAATTAAAAATATAACTTATGTTCTACAATGTATAATATGGGTTTATAAATTTAATCCATCATTTTGAACTTTACAATTTCACTTCTAAAAAAAATATTTGGTCTTATAAATTGGTCTTATGAATTTTTTATTCATACTAATAAACTAATAATTTTATAAAGGTCATGTTATTTGTAAAAACAATATTTTCACTATTCACCAAAACATCAATATTTTTAGATAAATCTAAAAAATTAATGTTAGGCTAATATTTAAGTAAAAAAATTAAGAATTAATTTTATTATTCTATATTATAATTTTATAATTTATTAATTATATTTTAAAATACAATAAAATATATAAATAAAATCATCTTTTATTAAAAAAATGTCCTTTTAAAAATTAATGTATTTTTAATAACATGTTTATATATCTAAACTTTTAATTATGATGAATTTAATTTTTTTGAAGCACAATACACCTATTTTAGATGGTTATTTGGAAGAAATGTTTTTTAAAAATATTAATTGAATAAAATAATAAAATAATAATATATTATTTGATTTTTTATCTACTACTACTTATATTCTTTATGTAATTTTCATATTTTTTTGTTCATTTTAGATGGGTATTTCATTATTTTAATGTTTCATGTGACACAATATATTAAATAAATTATTATAAAAAGGATCAAAAATCTCAAACCATTACATTCTACCACAAAAAAAAATTATGTCCTCGTAATTTTAATCATTACTCACTGATGAAAAATGGTGAGTGTAATCATCACATTTCCATAATTTAGGATATAACATCTAATATTATATCTACCTCACTCTCTTAGGTTATACCAAGTTACATATATTTCTTAAGAAAATAGTAAAAATTCAAACCATCGTGTACCCATGTATATATACTCCCAAAACATATATTCTCTATAACACACCTTTCCTAAAACCATTTGAATCTTAGAGATAGTATACCATAGTGAAATAAAATATTACTTAAAAAAATAAATCCTATCTTAAACCACTAGTTCATAAAGTCACACTATTCTATATATATCATAATTCAAAAACTAAAAAATATTTTAAAAAATATCATGGATCATTTTTTCATTTTTTCACTAATCAATACTATCTACCTAATTTTTTTCCAAAATAAATCAACCCTTTATTACCTAAAAATTCAAGCATATGATAAACCTAAGAATTTTTCATACCTCAATAATTTGTTATCTAATAATTATCCCCAAAATATTACCATGTCATAAAATCACTTTTCAAGGTTATTAATAACAGTTAATATATGTTTCCATTCCTTTAAAGAAGAAATATTTGAGAACAATCCCTATATTTTTTATGTAATTCTAAAAAAATAAAATATAAAAAAATATAATTAATTTATATCACTCACTAGTAAAAATAGATAAGATTACTAATAAATAATTCCTATTATGATATCATCCACACTACCATAGTTAAAACTAGTATACTAACATTCTCTATCATAATAGTAATAAACTAATATTGTCAACCATTTAAGTATGCTACAATATTTGGTTATAAGACATAGTGGTTTCTATATACATTCTTTTTTCATCTTTATTTTCATGATCCATTCTCAACTAAATACTAAATAAAAAATTATTATAAATAAAATTATATTAAATGATCATATGAATATGAAAACTCAATCCTAACATGTCTTTAATAATTAAACATTTATTTAATTCTTTGATATATTCAGTTTAATATAAATTCCATTATTTTGGGTTTTATTTTGATAATTAACCTAATAATTTAAATTTATTATGAAATAAATCCTTCATAATTATTTTTAATGAAAATATGGTTAACCAAAGCGTACCCCCCTAGAGTGTCAAACCAAGTGTGTGGTTAAGCCTATTCATCATGCATTAGGCTATGATTGAGCTAACACCTAATAAACCCTTTATATATGTATTAACCCAAGTAACATCTTCATTAAAACATAAATACACTTATAGTATCCAGTTAGGGATGTTATTTTGAGGAAAACAACACAATGTCCACTTTACAAAAAAATCAAGATGTTACCCTTTACATAGACTTATCCCTATTGTTTTTACTAAAGTTATCTTGTCATATTCCCAAGTATATTTCTATAATAAATATAAAAGGTTCTATATAGGTTTGAAATTATGGTCAAATTAAACTTGTATATCTTTGATAAATGTTCTGACCCCTGAATTATCCCCAATCAGTAACATCCTAATCATCAAAGCTATCTAAACTCTCCTATGATATGAACAACTCCTCATACACATGACTATATAATTACATGAATTAAACAAAAAAAATTCATTTTAATAAATTCCCAATACCATTTAGTTTTATAGTTTTAGAGAATTATGAAAAACATTGACTAACAGAACCCAAGCTCTTTATATCAAATGGGATTTTTTCCCATTATATATGAAACTTATTAATCCATAATTAGAATTCACCATCTCCCAAAAATTATCTATATAACAACCCTTTATTTACATTTAATAATGTTCATATATTTTGAACTTGGGTAAATGGAAATATAAAAAGGGGTGCGCTCAGATGCATAGTAAAGATAAATAAAAGTGATAACAAGCAAAGATCAAAAGTGAAAATAAGATGAGTATATAGGTTTAATCAGGATACATTGAAAAGTTATATCCAAAAAATAATAGAACATAAATCATGGGGTTACATAAGAATAAGGTATGGAAACATCATATATTATAGAAATATGGAATACATGACAATTGTGTCACATCTATAAGCATATGAAAAGCATAACATAGTGAATAAGGTTTCACAACTTTTTTACTTTACTGTATTAGGATTCACTCACCTATTTTCCTTATTAAATTAATCTTTACTTGACTATTTCCCATTTTTGATCGAGCATAACTACTCATTTCACCATTATCTCATGTGATATAAAGCTTTACCCAATATATTTGAGGGCAATAGAGGTTCCACCCATCACTTAATGATTAATCGTACACATGTGATCCATATAAAATATATCATACTCATGTTATAAAAAAACCATTAAAATAAAATGGGATTCATATACATTTTATATAGAATCACATAATAAAAAATCAAAATTCCATCATTTATCTTAACCTAATATACCCGTGGAAAATAACCTAGAATCCAATGATATCGAGTAACATTATAGGTAAATACCATTCAATCAATCTAATAAAGTATATAGTATTTACACCATATAGATATAGGGTATATATTTTTTGACAATAATTTACACAGTTGATTTTTTTGAGTCTAGGGTAAAACCATTCCATCAAAGTAATCAAAAATAGGGTATTCATAGAGGGAAGGTATTGGAAGGAAAATTAGGTTTATAAACTATCAAGGAATAGGCAAGACAAAATGTATTAGGGGATCATTTACATGATAGAAAAAGAAAATTCGTAATACATCCAGAGAAATAAAAAGGATGATAATATTTTATGAATATCCTCAAATCAAGCATAAGATGTATAAAATTACAATAGATTGTATGAAATCAGTTTTTTGGAGTTTTATAAAAAAATTAAAAAGTAAAATATCATTTATCTTTTAAAATAATTTTTAAATAAATAATTTTTAAAATTAATAACAAAATTATTTTATAAAAAATGACATGGTATATTGAATGTTTCATATAAAATAACATATTCAATGAAAATATGTGTTCACATAGAAGAAAAATAAAAAAATTTGTTTAGAAAAAAATATTATTAATTGTAAAATGATGAAGTTATGGGTCACTTTCAAAAGTTACCTAAAAAAGGGTGAATTTAACACATTTATAACATTTAATATTGAAAAATAAACATTAATAATTTATACTTAAAAATATATAAGGTTTATCATAATAAATTTGAGTTAGAGGATAAAAAAATTATTTTTAATGGATGAAAAACCCTTTTAAATATTTTGAAATACTTTTGTTTGAAAACCAACATTGTAAAAAGGGTATGGAATTTTCATTTTTAAATTGGGTAAATAGTGTTATGAGAATCATAAAAATTAATATATATTTTTCTTCCCAATAATAGAATATAACAATTGTGAAAATGAAATTATGGATATGGGAGAAAATATTCATTGGTAAGAATGGTAGTTATTTTTACCAATGTTAAACTTTTATCTTAAAAAAAGTTAATAAAAAATGTGGTAATTGATGGTTATAATTGATATACCCATATAAAAAACAATCCATATAAAATAGGTGAATGGTACGATCAATGAAATCTTGAAAAGTATATTCATGTAAGAAATACTATGACCCAACAAATTAAAAATCTAGTCAATGAAACTCTTACGGAATTAGTAACATAATAATCAAAAGATATTTATAGGAAGATCATGAAATGGAATTTAAAATCACATAAATTATATTATAGTTTCATATGTGGAATTAATTGGGTAGTTAATACATCAAATTAAAAAAATTATGGTTCATAATATCAAACATATCCCATGGAGTTGAAAATCAGACAAATAACATTTTACCTTTTTCCCTCTCAGTCAAGTGAACTCTAAGACCCAATATGAAAAAAATATAATAATCACATTTTTTAAATAATTACTCATATACATAACCTTTTAAAAATGTAATTTATAATTATTATCTATATTTATATTATTTATTTATTAAAAATTTTCAATTTCATGTGTGAATAATCTTTGTTGTTTTGAACTAGTTTCATAAAAAAAGTTTTATTCCTCGTTCTTCTCAAAAACATTATCATAACGATATTATAAAGGTACTATATATTATTATTATTTATTATTTATATTTCTATAATTTAATTTAATGTTGTTTTTTTATGATCTATAAAGATGAATTTATCAATGAACATTTTTTGATAATTCATAAAGAACGAAGGGTGTTTTCTTAAATAATGAGTTAAATTTTTATATTAACATTAAAAACCCTAAAAAGTCATTATTTACTTATTTATATCATATATTACAAGAAATTAAATTCTCATAATCATCCATGATATAAATTTTATACTCTTTTTCAAGTAGGTGGTTAAACCAACCCAAACAAGAACATTGAAAAATTAATGGACGATTCTAAAGTGATTATCTTGTAATTTCATTATAAAATATGAATAATATTATCATTTAGTTCATTCTAGTGTGATATTTCAGAATTTAAAGTAATTATAAAAATAAGATAACCTAGATGATGAAATAATATAATACGAAGAAAATATTTTTTCTCTTAGAATGCTATTTTAGATGGTTTAATTTACAATTTTTTTATTACTCATTTTTCTAATAGGTGGTCCAATTTTTATTTACAGAGCCATTATAATTTCATAAAAAACATATTTATCCATTAAAACCATTCTCATAACTATCCATTTATGTCACTGAAGAAAATAAAAACAGTAATCAATCATTCTATGAAGATGGTAGTCCATGAGTACGCATGAGTGATGATTTCATTTTCTATGGAATGGGAGAAGGGATTAATATGGTTAATAAATTATGAATTTAAAATATTTCATAAATATAATACTAATATTTTAAATTCCATATTATTACAATCCTTTAAGTATGGAGAAAAAAATAAGGTGTGTCATACAAGTGGTAGTTCATATAATTCGTGGTTCATGAATTCATTTTTCTTAATATAAAAGAGAGAAAGGATGATAATTCTCATGAAATAATTTTAATAAAATAAAATTATAATAATTATACTAATGATATAATTTTAATATGGTGAAATTGTATTTTAGGAAGAAGGATTACACATAAAGAAATAGAAATCAGAAATATGGCGTTAGAAATTTATACCTCATTACTTGAATTATGTCTTACATGAAGGGGGTTAATCCTTTGAGAGATAGTTTTTAAAAATATGAGAAACTCTTGAATGTGTATATAAATTTAAATGATAGGTTTTGGAATTTTTTTTCTAAACTATGTTGGTTTTGGTGTGAGAGTAAGTGAGAAGAGGAGTGCCACTTTTATTAATGAAAATTGATGGTATTTTTGTAAATACCCAAAACCTTTCAACAATGGAAAGTCAATCTCAATGAAAGTGGATTAAAAATTGATAAATAATAGATATAGTATGAAATAAGGTAGATATAGGCCTCAAATACCCATTCCTAGTAATGTTTTAAACATTTTTATGGCCTTTTACTCTTCGATTTTTACTTTTACCATTTTATCTTGTACTTTGGTAAGTAGTTTTTTACCTAAGGAAACATATCCTTTATAAAACAATATAAAATTATCATGATTACACAATTATGAACTAATAATTCCAAAATTTACATTCATTTAATAATATTAAATTTCTAAAACTGATAAAAAATAATTTTAAAATAATAATCGTGTAATGTCTTTGAATTTTTTTAGAAAAAATGCAACTTTTGTTCTAAATTATAAAATATTTGTTTATAAATTAAAAAAACATTTCTAATTTTTTTAAAGTCACTTATAAAACAAATATTTATCCTTATAAAAAAGTCTAATTAATTTATAATTCACATGAATATTTTAATATTTTCATAAAATTCACATTATCTATAAAGAATATATTTTTTGCAATTCAACTAAAAATAATTATTTTTTTAACCTAATAAATCATATTAATCTAATATTGTGATGATGAATATAAAAAGAAAGTTAATTTTTTTAAAATTAAAATTATATTATTTTTAAATAATATTTTAAATGAAAATACAATATGCAATGACAAATTGATTTTAATAAAAAATAAACTTTTTCGACTTTAAGTATTTTTTAAAATTAGCTTATAAATATAAAATTTTAACTCTGATCAATTAAATTTATTAAATTAATAATAGAATTGAAAAATTAATTCCATGTTCTTTTCCACACAACTGATGATATTATACTCATTTTGGAAAGAAATGTCATGTTTGATTAGATATTTATCTCCATATTAGAAGAAGATATGGTTTGAATTTCCATGTTCCACAAAACCACTCCAAAATGAGAGATATGTATTAATTATAAATTATTCCCAATTAGGTGGATTAGTGTAGATATCCCCCCTTCAAGAGTAGGTCATGAATTAATGAAATCATAGATAAAAAGATTTATATTCCTTAAAATTCATTTTTGAGTGTATTTAGAACACTTTTAGCATCATAAAACACCCTAATAAGGTCTGTACACCATATCTTGGTGTGTATTTCAAGGAGAGAGGAATATCAAGAAAATTATTCTCTTCTGAGATAGGTAAGTTTTTTCCCCCATTGATTCCACCTTAAAGGACAACATTTTCATTGTTTGTGCACCTCTGGGTGGGGTATGGTGTAAAAACTATCAAAGAGGAGTGGTAATTAGGAGGTCCAAGGGGTTGCTTAATTTTTAATATGGCCCTTTTTAGTGGTGACATGGTTTTTGGGGTTACACTAAATAGGTGTCCCTAGGGAAGGTGAGAGGAATATCAAAAAAAATATTCTCTTCTCGAGATAGGTATTTGATCGTGTGGATGTCATGATCGTCACTAACCTCCAAGACAAAATGAGTCAAGCTCAGTGTGATAAACAAAATGTAATGGAATATTTGGAAAAACACACAATATCTTTCATATATTGGTGGATAGGTTGGGGATACATAATTTGGGTGGATACCTCACAAAAAATACTGGGGGATTACTTCATGATGGATTCCATATGGTGACGATTACTCCTCACCTACTAGAAGATATAGGAGGATTCTTGCTAGGGTGATTCCTATAGAGAGAAAGGTCTTTGATGTACCCATATACTCTCTTGTTTTAAACCTCAGGGTCTCATCAATATCTCTAAGGTTGAGATCATCATTACCATGATATTTTTTAATCGATTAGACTCTAATTATTCTACTTATTAGGTAAGAAAAATGTGGGACCTTTTTTACCAAATGAATGTATAATCGAGAAGGAACACTGATGTAACCTATTCTCTAATCATACATATCTAGAAGCTTTAGAATAGTTATTGTATTGGACCATCACATATGAGGGATCAAAGGTAAGAGTTTCCCTACCATTGGTGGTATTAAATGGAAATCAAAGCGTGGCTCATGCAGGTGAGGAAAGGGTGAGTTGAATGTTGAAAGAGTAAGTGATTCATGAGTGAGTTGAAGGTGGATCATGCAGGGGATGCCTATAAAAGATAAAGGTGGACCTCCCAGGGTAGACCTAGGTGAGATGAATCTTCCTTTGGAAAATTTAAAACCTAGATGAAACCACTTTAGAATGTAATTTCTATAAAATCTAAGGGTTACCTAAGGTGTCTTTGGATAACTTGATCTTGATTCTCACACACAAGATGTTAGATCCTAGATTTATTCATAAGTTATGTTTTTGTTATTTCTCGGTTTAATTATATTCTATTTTATAAATAAAATTTTCCTTAGTTCATGAGGAAGATTATGGGTGTCCTGGGGTTTCAGAACATGAAAGAGATTAAAAAACGGTCTTTATGGGCATGCTTCATGGTTTATGCATGATTAGTACAAACTGTGTGAGGGTAGGGATAAACTGTGTGACTTGAGATAGAGGAATATCACATGGTTGGTGCACTGTAAACTGTGCATAGCTCCTTGGGTATCTGTGCATCCCCTTTTCTAATAGATGGTGGCTTGTGCATGGTTTGTGCACATTTTGAAAAACGGTTCGGGTAAACCATGCACCCCTATAAAGGTTGGAAAAATTAGAAAATATCTATTATGGGATTTTAAATCCTTACAAATGTTTCTCTCCCATTTCCTCCCTTTAAATGCTGGGGATGAACCAAGGCTCCAAAATCTTCTAAGAGATCAATCTTCCTCTTTACTAGGTTGTTTGGAGTGTTGTTGGTAGTTAAACAAATATCCGGATAAGTCTAATATCATCATTGCCTCTATTTTCTAGATTAGGGTTTTTATATTGGGAGATTATCTTTTAAAGCTCTAAAACCCCCATTTTCTAGTGGAATCTAGGTTAAGGATTCATAGGGGGTTTCAATATAGATCTAAGGCGATGATTTTGTGTGTTTTCATCATCAGATTTGAGGTAGGTTGTCTATAAATTATATACCACGGTTTTTATATAGATATGTACATTTTAGGTTGTGATATTTCTTTCCCCTTACCATTTTCTTGCTTAAATTAGTGATTTATGGTAAAATGGGTGTCTAAATGACAAATTTAACACATAATTATTCCTATGGTATGCATGGAAGATGATTTCACTCATTTAGGGCCACCCATGGGGTGCACCGACCTTCATGAATTTCCAAATGAAGATGTTAAGTGTGAAATTGACTCATGTTTAAGTATATCCCATGATGAACAAGTTCATTGGTTAATTTTATGGTTAAATAAAGTATTTTGGTATCTATTTCTAGGTATTAATAATGGATAATGGATTGTTTGGTTTGTAATGAAAATGGGTTAAATGTAATTAATGTGAATGTACCAAATTAATTCTGTTTTTACTTGAAATGAATAAGTGGCTTAATACATGAAAATGATGATCATGTTAAGTGAATTAACATATGATATGGGTTGGATATGTATAATGGGTTAATGTAGGGTATTAGTGAATATTTTTAGTGAGTGAGGCATAAGAAATGGGAGTCAGACTAAAGGGATAAATGATATAAATGGTAAATGTATTAATGGGTCATGGCATGATATTGATTCCCATGTTGTTGATATGGTTTATGATTGTTATTTTTATTGGTTTTCTAGAAGTGATATTGCATGTTTGTGGTGAATAGATAAATAATATTGTTCACATGGCTTAGTAGAGTGGGGCATTGACATGAGGTTTTATGCCCATGGGTAGATTTCAACTGAGGCTCTAAAATCCACCCTAAAATGCACCTATTAGAGAAGGAGAGGGATTTATATTACCCTAATGGTTTCATTTGATGAGACCACTTGGACCAAGGCTTAAAGGTTAGTGTGTTGTATATGTGATGATGTGTTTAACCCTAGTGAGCTAGGGAACTTGACTTTCCCCCCTTATGCATTGTGACTGATGAGTATGTGGAATGTAACATCCCAGGTAAATAAAGAATAAATCATTTTCATATTTATTAATATTTACGAATTAAATAATAATTTTACTTTAAAGGGGTTGCTATGTTCGATAGCGTACCCGATACGCAACAAAGAGTTTCTTTGAAATCTTATGTTGCACACTAGTAATAAAATAATATAATTTTAAATGGTAGTTAACACGTAGCCGTTTTATTGGATGGAATGACTAAAAATAACTAAAATATGATTATATATGTTTTTTTAAATGTTTCTACATTTATCCAATAAAAGATAATGTCTTAAAATATGAAAAGAATTCAATTTTAGGCATATATACTCTAACATTCACAAAAGGTCGACTTATCGCCTTTTGATGGAAAACCATCTATAAATATAGTTTTGGTCACTCTTATACATTCTATTGGACCAAATAAAACTCTTTTTTAGATTCGGGACATCAAAATTTACTTTGTGTAAATTTTTGGTATTTTTCTGATAAAGTTCATTTTTTAATGAATAGTGAAAAATGTTGTATTTTAATTCAAAACCTCTTTTTAATATAATTTATTTATATGATTAGATTATCATTTTAATTGGTTTTAAATTTAAATTAGAATATATTTTTACCATTTAATCCAATAGTGGTCATTGTAATTAATTTCACTTTGAAATCGGACTTAAACTAGTGTCAATCTTTTGATACTTATTGTTTCATAAAAACAAGCTATTTGCTCTGACAACGGGAATTAATTATTAAATTAATTAATACAACTTATATGTTTTGAATTTTGTGAAATGGAAATCATTTTTTAATTTGGAATATAAAATATAGCTTAGGGTAAAGTTTTGGTATTTTTCTGAAAAACTTCAATTTTTGATGAATAGTGAAACCACTAAGAGGTACTTAAAAAAACTGATTTTTCATTTAAATGAAATTTTACCACCTCTGTGTTTTGAATTTCAAAAATACGACATACATGGTTTTCATTAAGAATTAAAATTTGGTTCAATGGGATTAAAATAATTTTTTGGTGAATAGTAACTTTTAAGTTTTAATCGCGATTAGAGGTAATTAGTGTAATTTAAGGTAAAAACAATGTTTTAATAATATGAAATGACCTAGAAACATGTCTTACCCTTATTGGATGTGTCATGTCCGACCAAGACAACCCATGGGTCAACTTAGGGACCCCATGTAGCCACTTTGGTAGGAAAATGACATTATTAACTTTTTATTTAAAGTTAAAATTAAAATGTCACAAAAATGAGTTGTTTTAATAAAACTATTTTTAAATGGGGTTATACAAGTCAGATGTTTGACTATAAATATTAATTAGAAAGATAAAAATATTTCCTACATCATGATAGTTTTCGTATAATTTTTAGAAATTATATAAATTAAATTATTTATGGCACCATGATGATGCAGCGATTACCTCATTATTTAACGATTTAAATAAAATGAAAGGATAATGTAAAATCTAAGACCTAACCATGTCAAAAACCTATTGGATAAGTATATTTAGAACCCTTATCACATTATACTCTAATTATATCTATGTGGGACCTTTTAAATCCGAAAAACATTTTAAAATAAAGTAACATTTCTTTACTTTCCAAGAGTGCCCCTCATCTCCTCTTATAAAAGGCCCCCACCTCTACCTCCTTACCCACACCTCTCAAGCCTTTGGTTCGGCCAAGATCTTCTCTTTTTTGTCTCTCCACATCCCTCTATTACTCCTAGAAGCCTCACATATGGTATAAGTCTTCCCAAGGAAGCCTTTGATCTCAAACCAAAGGGAGTTACCCGATTTTAAGGTAATGTCTTCACTTGAGTCCTTTTGTTTTATTTTGCTTCTCCAACCCCCTAAAATCTTTTTATTAATTTCTTTTGTAACAACTCCAGTATATTCAATATACTAGGATGTTTTTATAATATTATTCTAGATACACTTACACACACCTACATCTAATGGTTAAAGAACATACTGTTTCTGTGGATGGTGAATTTCTGCCTCACGAAACGATGATTGTTCAATATTCTTCCAACACCTTCAAAGGTGGACATTAAGATGTCACTATATTTATATATGATATATAATATGTTTATGTTTTCCTTAGGCTTCTGTATTTTTCATTTATGTCATACCTTTATGGATTCCATTATGGGTATACGCGATATCTTCATTTTAGGAAGTGCAGACTACCGCCCCCTCAAAGTGATTTGATTCGTTAATGCCATATGTGGGACGTATAAAGGATGGATTTAAAGTTATTATATATGATGTTATACTGTAATTATAATATACTTTTATATCATTATTATTTCTTTCCATTAAATTATGATATAGAAATGAAAGTAGCGTTCATGCGTACGTACGGCTTACCGTCTCCATGAACGATGCATTTCATTTCATATCCCCAAATGTAATGTACTATTATAAGTACATGTATATAATGGATATATATGATGTATGATACATCAAAATGATGAATATAATTCTGGAATTAAAATATACATACCTCTCATTTATTTTTAATTCCATTAATATGACATAGAAATGAAAGTAGCGTTCATGCGTACGTACGACTTACCGTCTCCATGAATGGTGCATTTCATTTCTTACCTATAAATGATTATGTAATATTATAAATACATGTATATGATGGATATATATGATATATATGATATCCAAATCATGAATATCATTCTGGATATAATGATCCTTTGACCACATGAACAACATGTAATTGTAAGAAGTCCACTTTCGACTTAAGAACCAAATATCGACAAAACAAACATTATTAAATTAAATGATTAAATAATGTTTATAACATGGTAATAAGTGATATAAAAGTAATAATTAACTTTAAAAAGGTTCTTAAGAAATTAGAAATTGACTCATGTTTATTATTCAGAACTTTAAAGAATGATCGAGTCAAGTCGGACCCGAGGTAAAGGACTTCGTCTCAATCTCCTTTCATTGAGGCATATTTCGTTTTATACACAACTTTATTTTATATGGTGTATAAACCCCTTTTACATTTAATTTTATACAAAAGGAATCTTTTTCTATGAAGCGTTTTACAAAATGACAAAAAGGAATTTTTCTTTTAACGTACGCGGTGACAACGACCTTTTCTGCCGCCGCGAGTATTATTTGGTCTTTGGCTTCCTCAACAAGACGTAATGTTTTTAAAATGAAATAAATACCATATACTCTTTTATGTATTTTGGTATTGAAAATGGTTTTTATAATGGATTTGTTATGTCAATATATTTATGTGATATATTGTGATCAAAGTGTGGAAATGTTTTCTTTCCATTATATTTGTTTTATGTCTTATGATTTTATACTGGTACTTGGACATTTGAAAGGTGGTTACATGATGAAACATATGACATGTGGTGCCGTGAATACCAGGATGGGTGGTTACATTATAACCTCTAATTCATTGGGTATGGAAGTCGGTCATATGGCTATTCCATTAAGTGATATGTGTGGAAGTCGACTGTATGGTTATTCCATTTAAGTATGTTTATGTCCCAAGTTACCTTTATATGTTATGTGATCTTTATATGGGTTTTATGGTAATATTTTGGTTACAAAAGGGTAAGTAATGATCTTTTATTTAGTGAAGAGTTTTTACTACTTCATAAAGGTGAAAAGTATTACTTTGATAAAGTATACATGATTTACTTTTTGTTTAGATAAACTAACAGTTTTCATTCTTTGTGTATCCCTTACTGAGCTTTTTATGCTCACCCCAGGTTTTTTTTGAATTTTTTTTTCACAGGACTTAATGTGGAATATGGTCAAGGATGGGATCAATGGAAAGTCATGCTATATAAAACATGGAACTAGACATGTTTCTTTTTAAGAGTTTTTATTATATGGAAACTTAGTAGAAGTGTCTACTTTGTAATCTTTTGAGAAGTAATAGTTATGTCCTAATTCTATAAAACTCTAAACCTGAAAATATTCTCAATGTGAATTATTCATTTAATTCAATATTAAGTAAGGTTTAAGCCCGGAGCCTTATAGTTGGTATCAGAGGTTGGTTTAGACAACTTTAAGAGTTAGAAAATTGTTAAATTATAAATTAATTTATGGTATGATTGAAATGATATAGCATTTAAAGATTACCATGTTGTTTTTCCTAAGATATTGTTGTGTTAAGAATTGTTTTTCATAGAGGAAACAGAACAACTTTTCTAGGAAGGCATACAGAGGGAAATATCCTTTCAAATCAGTATCCTGAGATGGTCAGAATCATAATTGAACAGTTTGTTGCAGTGATGGCTTAGTTGAATCAGGTGATAAACCATGGTTGTGTTTATTGATGATATTTTGGTGTTTTCTAAAAGTAAAGAGGATCATGAAAGACAGTTAAGGGTTATTTTGAAAACATTAAAACAAAAGAAATTGTATGGGAAATTTATTAAGTGTGAGTTTTGGTTGTAAAAAATTTCTTTCCTTGGTCATATTGTTTCAAAAGATGGGATAACTATTGATCCTGCAAAAAATAAAGTTGTGGAAGAATGTCAAAGCCCCACAAATGTAACTAAGATTCGTAGCTTCCTTGGTTTGGCAGGCTATTACCGAAGGTTGTTAGAAATTTTTCACGGTTACCTAGTCCAATGACTAAGCTAACTCGGAAGTGTGTTAAGTTTATCTGGACAAAAGAATGTGATGATTGTTTTCAGGAGTTGAAAATAAGATTGGTGAATGCTCCAGTTTTGGCACTTCCTTCCAGGAATGGTGAGTTTTTTATCTACAGTGATGCATCATTGAAAGGAATTGGTAGTGTCCTTATGAATAATGATCAGGTAATTGCTTATGCTTCACGTCAGTTGAAAACTCATGAGGTAAATTACCCTTCAAATGATTTGGAATTAGCTGCTGTTGTTTTTGCTCTAAAAATTTCGAGGCATCATTTGTATGGAGTAAAGTGTGAAATATATACTGATCACAAAAGTTTAAAGTATATATTCACTCAGAAGGAATTGAACATGAGACAGAGGAGATGGCTGGAATTAATCAAGGATTATGATTGTACAATTCATTACCATTCGGGAAAAGAAAATAAAGTGGCTAATGCTTTAAGTCGAAAAAGTAATGCTTCATTAACCATGCTATGTTTTGAACGAGATCCTTTGGTTTTTGATTTGATGAAATTTGGAATAGAAGTTGTTGGTGAAGGAAGTTATTCTGTTTTGTTTTAGGTATCAGTGAGATCATCCCTATCAGACAGAATTAAGAAAGCACAGAGGGAAGACAGTGAGTTGCAGAAAAAGGTAGAGCTAGTTCAGAAGGGTAAGTTTCCTGAATTCAACATTGATAATTATTGTGTTTTGAGGTTTTGGAAGAGATTATGTGTGCCTGGTGATTCACTGTTGAAGAATGAGTTGTTATGTGAGGCTCATAGTTCCCCGTTTTCAGTTCATCCTGGTAGTACTAAGATGTACAAAGATTTGCGGGAGTATTACTGGTGGGATGGAATGAAAAGAGATATTGTTGATTTTACTGTGAAGTGTTTGACTTGTCAGCAGGTTAAAACAGAGCGGCAGTTAGCGAAAGGGATGCTTCAGCCTTTACTAGTGCCAGAGTGGAAATGGGAAAACATATCCATGGACTTTGTTGTGGGATTACCGAGTACATCTCGAGGTAATAATGCAATCTGGGTTATTGTTGATCGATTGACTAAATCTGCTCATTTCCTCCCTATTTGAGATACTTTGTCTCTAGATCAACTTTCTCGATTGTATCATAAAGAGATAGTCAGGTTTCATGAATTTCCCCTCTCCATTGTATCTGATCGTGATCCCATGTTTACTTCTAACTTTTGGAAAGGCCTTCAGAAGTCATTGGGTAATGAATTAAAATTTAGTACAGCTTTTCATCCTCAATCAGATGGGAAATCAGAATGAACAATTCAGAATTTGGAAGATATGCTACATGCTTGTTCGATGGATTATCAGGGAAGTTGGGACCAACATCTTTCTTTTGTTGAGTTTTCTTATAATATCAGTTTTCATTCTAGTATACAGATGGCACCGTTTGAGGAATTATATGGGAAGCGGTGTCGAACTCCAGATTTCTGGGATGAAGTGGGTGAATGAAAGTTGATGGGACCAGAATTGGTAGAAGAGATGGCAGAAAATGTTTAGTTGATTCAGAAACACACGAGAACAGCTCAGAGAAGGCAGAAGAGTTATGCGGATAACCGGAGGAAGGATCTATCTTTCGAGGTAGGTGATCATGTTTTTCTCAAAGTTTCCCCATGGAAAAGTGTGATGCGATTTGGTAAGTAAGAAAAGTTGAGTCCAAGGTTCATTGGACCATATGAAATTCTGGAGAGAGTTGGATCAGTTGCTTACCGAGTGACTTTACCTCCGAGTTTATCTCAGGTACACAATGTTTTCCATGTTACGATGTTGAGAAAGTATATGCCAGATTCATCCCATGTTTTGAGCCCAGAGGTAGTTCAGTTGGAAGAGAATCTCTCTTATGAAGAACAGCCAGTCTAGATTCTTGACCGAAGAGAGAAAGTGTTGCGAAATAAGGCAATTCACCAGGTAAAGGTTTTGTGGAAAAACCATATGGTTGAAGAGGCAACATGGAAATCTGAAAATGCTATGAGGGATAAATACCCCCCACTTATTTTGATAAGTGAATAAAATTGCGAGGACACAATTCCCAAAAGTGGGGAAGGATGTAACATCCCAGGTAAATAAAGAATAAATCATTTTCCTATTTTTTAATATTTACGAATTAAATATTAATTTTACTTTAAAGGGGTTTCTATGTTTGATAGCGTACCCGATACGCAACATAGATTCTTTGAAATCTTACGTTGCACACTAGTAATAAAACAATATTATTTTAAATGGTAGTTAACACGTAGCCGTTGTATTGGCGGGAATGAATAGAAATAACTAAAATATGATTATATATGTTTTTTTAAATGTTTCTACATTTATACAATAAAAGATAATGGCTTAATATACGAAAAGAATTCAATTTTAGGCATATATACTCTAACATTCACAAAAGGTCGACTTATCACCTTTTGATGACGAACTATCTATAAATATAGTTTTGGTCACTCTTATACATTCTATTGGACCAAATAAAACTCTTTTTTAGTGTCAGGACATCAAAAATTACTTTGTGTAAATTTTTGGTATTTTTCTGATAAAGTTCATTTTTTAATGAATAGTGAAAAATGTTGTATTTTAATTCAAAACCCCTTTTTAATCTAACTTATTTTTATGATTAGATTATTGTTTGAATTGGTTTTAAAGTGAAATTAGAATATATTTTTACCATTTAATCCAATAGTGGTCATTGGAATTAATTCCACTTTGAAATCGGACTTAAACTAGTGTTAATCTTTTGATACTTATTGTTTCATAAAAACACGTTATTTGCTCTGACAGCGGGAATTAATTATTAAATTAATTAATTCAACTTATATGTTTTGAATTTTGTGAAATGGGAATCATTTTTGAATTTGGAATATTAAATATAGCTTAGGGTGAAGTTTTGGTATTTTTCTGAAAAACGTCAATTTTTGATGAATAGTGAAACCACTAAGTGGTACTTAAAAAAACTGATTTTTCGTTTAAATGAAATTTTTCCACCTATGTGTTTTGAATTTAAAAAATATGACATAAATGGTTGTTATTAAGAAGTAAAATGTGGTTCAATGGGATTAAAATAATTTTTTGTTGAATAGTAACTTTTACGTTTTAATCGCGATTAAAGGTAATTAGTGTAATTTAAGGTAAAAACAATGTTTTAATAATATAAAATGACCTAGAAACATGTCCTACCCTTATTTTAGGTGTCATGGCCGACCAAGAAAACCCATGGGTCAACTTGGGGACCCCATGGAGCCACTTTTGTAGGAAAATGACATTATTAACTTTTTATTTAAAGTTAAAATAAAAATGTCACAAACATGAGTTGTTTTAATAAAACAATTTTTAAAAGGGGTTATACAAGTCAGATGATTGACTATAAATATTCATTAGAAAGATAAAAATATTTCCTACATCATGATAGTTTTTATATAATTTTTAGACATTAAATAAATTAAATTATTTATGACACCATGATGATGTAGCGATTACCTCATTATTTAACGATTTAAATAAAATGAAAAGATATTGTAAAATCTAAGACCTACACATGTCAAAAACCTATTGTATAAGTATATTTCGAACCCTTATCACCTTATACTTGAATTATAACTACGTGTGACCTTTTAAATCCGAAACGCATTTTAAAATAAAGTAACATTTGTTTACTTTCCAAGAGTGCCCCTCCTCTCCTCTTATAAAAGGCCCCCACCTCTACCTCCTTACCCACACCTATCAAGAATTTGGTTCAGCCATGATCTACTATTTTTATCTCTCCACATACCTCTATTACTCCTATAAGCCTCACATTGGTCAGAAGTCTTCCCAAGGAAGCCTTTGAGCTCAAACCAAAGGGAGTTACCCGATTTTAAGGTAATGTCTTCACTTGAGTCCTTTTGTTTTATTTTTCTTCTCCAACCCCCTAAAATCTCTTTATTCATTTATTTTGTAACAAATCCAGTATATTAAATATACTAGGATGTTTTTATAAGAAGTATTCTAGCTACACTTATACACTTCTACATCTAATGGTTAAAGAACATACTGTTTCTGTGGATGGCGAATTTCTGCCTCACGAAACGATGATTGTTCAATATTCTTCCAACACCTTAAAAGGTGGCCATTAAGATGTCACTATATTTATATATGATATATAATATGTTTATGTTTTCCTTAATCTTCTGTATTTTTCATTTATGGAATACCTTTATGGCTTCCATTATGGGTATACGTGATATCTTCATTTTAGGAAGTGCGGACTACCGCCCCCTCAAAGTGATTTGATTCGTTAATGCCATATGTGGGATGTATAAAGGATGGATTTAAAGTTATTATATATGATTTTATACGGGAATTATAATATAACTTTATATCATTATTATTTCTTTCCATTAAAGTATGAGATAGAAATGAAAGTAGCGTTCATGCGTACGTACGGCTTACCGTCTCCATGAACGGTGCATTTCATTTCTTATCCCCAAATGTAATGTACTATTATAAGTACATGTATATAATGGATATATATGATGTATGATACATCCAAATGATTAATATAATTCTGGAATTAAAATATACATACCTCTCATTTAGTTTTAATTCCATTAATATGACATAGAAATGAAAGTAGCGTTCATGCGTACGTATGGCTTACCGTCTCCGTGAATGGTGCATTTCATTTCTTATCTCTAAATGATTATGTAATATTATAAATAAATGTATATTCTGGATATATATGATATATATGATATCCAAATCATGAATATCATTCTGGATATAATGAACCTTTGACCACACGAACAATATGTAATTGTAAGAAGTCCACTTTCGACTTAAGAACCAAATATCGACAAAATAAACACTATTAACTTAAATGATTACATAATGTTTATAACATGGTAATAAGTGATATAAAAGTAATAATGAACTTGAAAAAGGTTCTTAATCAAGTAGAAATTGACTCAAGTTTATTATTCAGGACTTTAAAGAACGATCGAGTCAAGTCGGACCCGAGGTAAAGGACTTCGTCTCAATCTCCTTTCATTGAGGAATATTTAGTTTTATACAAAACTTTCTTTTATACGGTGTATAAACCCATTTGAAATTTACTTTTATACAAAAGGAATCTTTTTCTACGATGCATTTTACAAAACGACAAAAATGAATGTTTCTTTTAACGTACGCGGTGACAACGACCTTTTCCGCCGCCGCGAGTATTATTTGGTCTTTGGATTCCTCAACAAGCCGTAATGTTTTTAAAATGAAAGAAATACCATATACTCTTTTATGTATTTTGGTATTGAAAATGGTTTTTATAATTGATTTGTTATGTCAATATATTTATGTGATATATTGTGATCTAAGTTTGGAAATGTTTTCTTTCCATTATATTTGTTTTATGTCTTATGATTTTATAATGGTACTTGGAAATTTGACGGGTGGTTACGTGATGAACCACTTGACGGGTGGCACCGTGAATACCAGGACGGGTGGTTACGTTATAACCTCCAATTCATTGGGTATGGAAGTCGGACGTATGGCTATTCCATTAAGTGATATGTGTGGAAGTCGACTGTATGGTTATTCCATTTAAGTATGTTTATGTCCCAAGTTTCCTTTATTTGTTATGTAATCTTTATATGGGTTTTATGGTAATATTTTGGTTAAAAAAGGGTAAGTAATGATATTTTATTCAGTGAAGAGTTTTTACTACTTCGTAAAGGTGAAAAGTATTACTTTGATCAAGTATACATGGTTTACTTGTTGTTTTGATAGACTAACAGTTTTCATTCTTTGTGTATCCCTTACTGAGCTTTTTATGCTCACCCCAAGTTTTTTTTGAAATGTTTTTCATATGACTTAATGTGGAATAGGGTCAAGGATGGGATCAATGGAAATTCATGCTATATAAAACATGGAACTAGACATGTTTATTTTTAAGAGTTTTTATTCTATGGAAACTTAGTAGAAGTGTCTACTTTGTAATCTTTTGAGATGTAATAGTTATGTCCTAATTCTCTAAAACTCTAAACCTGAAAAGATCCTCAATGTGAATTATTCATTTAATTCAATATGAAGTAAGATTTAAGGTCGGGGCCTTATACGGAACCTATTGAACACGTGGTGGAAATGAATTGAGCAATGAAGATGGTATAAGTAATGAAATTGGGAAAAATTATAGGAAATAATTAAGTGAAATTTGTTAACTAATAGAACCCTAACTGTATTTTTTTTACTAGAAATTTATTTAGCACTTGCATGCAATATCAGTTTACACTGGACATTTTCTAGACCCCATTGGTAGTGGTCTAATGAGTTGTACCCACACCCTATTCAGGCCACCATTTGGTACCAAAGTAAACTTCCTTCTTGTAGGCTAGGAAAGGGAAAAAATTTCTATTCTTGGGAGTTGAGTCGGTCTTGGTATGTGCATGTAAGAGGTTCTGAACTTAGGTTAGGAAAATTTGGGGAATTATTTTGTTTGTATTTATTTTGGGTTTTGTTCACTTAGAACTTCTTATCATGACATTTCATCTTTATTAATGGCTTTAGTCTATACCCGGTCTTGGTAGATGTTGTTTATGCATGTTCTTTGGTTATTTAATTATGTTTCCACTATGTATATTATTTTTTATGGTGGATTACTCAAGTAATGAGTGTATTGAAATCACTTGTGACTTATTTAGACCCTTTTTGTAATTCCTCAACCTCTAGAATATGGGAAGGCTTGCTTGAAGTCAAGTGGTGACTCATCTCAAGGCATCATTTAGTGGGTCCTAGGATGGGGACATTAAAAATTGGTATCAGAATAGTTATTTTATAGGTACTTACTATTTTGGATGGTATAAGGTAGATTAGGATGTGTCGGGCCTTTGCAATGAGCTGATGTTTGGAAGTAGATAACCCATGTAAGAGGGAAAACCCAAGTGCCTAAGGTGCGACTTTTTTTTCTTGTTGTGAATTATTACATTTGATGATATTTCACCACTGCGTGATTCACTTTTTGTATGATTTCTGGGTTTTGTAATATTTTTATCATGACCTTGAAGGAATGAGATTGCACATTCATGCATAATTTTATGCAACTAGTAATATAAGAGACATAAATCTTGATAAGAACACATGGTATGGGTTGGTGGGGTATGAAATGTAAGATTTATTTTACTTCCTTGGAAATTTGGATGGAAAAGGGTGTCTAATAAAATGATGAAAATGAGAAAAATGTTAAATTATTGTTAAATAACTATGTTGGCTAAGGGTTCAAAGTGTTCTGAAATGGTGTCTAATGTAAGGTTGTAACTGTTTAAGTTGGTTCACCCCATGATTATCCATGACTTCTGGAAGGGATGGTTGAGGGAAGTGTTCGAAATTTGTTCAATGACATTTTTGATAGTTTAAGTGAATAATTAGTTTTTTTCTTGAAGATAGATTTATTTTATACAAACTTTGAAAGCTTCATGTTATGTGTTCTAAATATCCAGTTTGGAATTATATAGAAATTATTATATGAATTCTTGTGTAGATCGAGAGACAAGAGGATGCTTCCAAAAACACTAATCTAGTAGTGGAACAAGAGAACATTGTGATCTAGGACGATAGAGAAGAGAATTTCTATGAGAACATTGATCTCTTTATTCGAATAATGGAACATGACCGAGGATGGGTTGTACTAATCATGTTTGAGCTGACTAGGGAGTTTTAGCTACAACACCCACAGAACATTACTAGAGATGGTGGACCAAAGGTAGCTATAATCTGGATAGAGTCCATCTAGACGATTATTGATCATTGTAAGACTCCTTTTGAGAAGCGAGTCACGTTGGTGGCCTATATGTTCAGAGGTAAGGCAAAGAGTTGGTGGGATGTCATGGTGCAGATCGAACAGGCTGAAAGAATTCTATAGAAAGATTTCTAGGAAAGGTTTCTCGAGAATTTATATAAAAAATCCTTAAGGTAAGATAAGGATGCATATTTTATGATATTTACTCAAGGGGAAATATTGTTGATGGATTATGGTATTATTTTCATCAATTTTCAATGCTTCATTCCATCATTTGCAGGAGTTGAGCTAGATGTGGTGAAACTTTTGTAGGATGGACTGAGACATGAGATCAGGTCTCAGGAGAACATCTTCTGTTTGAAAGGGTTTGCAAAGGTAGTGGTTCAGGCTCTTATCTAAGAAGGGAACATAAAGGGGGCTTTAGTTAGTGTGATTATGGTACCAGTTGGTCAGACTATTAGTGTGGCTTCAAAGGCCTAGAATCATCTCTATGGGAGTTTCATTAGGGTGTAAGTGTGAAAAGTAGTCAAAATAGAGGGTCAACCTCTCAAGGGGGTGATCAAGTGTTATGTTATCTCTATGGAAGACCAAGACACATATGGGGTCAATGTCCTTGGCCACCAGTTGAGTGATAGTCATGTGGTAGGTTGGGCCATGTGTAGAGGATTTATAGAAATCCTCAATAATTTTTCACATATGCAGGATAAAGGTAGATTTTTAGTGATGGTAGGGGATCGGTAACCCCGTACCAGGAAGTCATTTGGAGCATGACTTATTGTACTAGAAGAGGAGGGGGCATGTTACTCTAGGGAGATAGATTCCTAATCAATAGAGTAGTGAAGTTATATATATTTAGGCTGGATCCCAGGGTAGAGGGGTAGGCCAACTTTATGTAGATCAGTCTACACCTAGAGGTGGTGAGTCTGGACCATCTACAATTTGATGTGTGATTATTATATATTATACGCTTTCGGGTGCTTTGTTTCACACATTTTCCACACATTCTTTTATCTTTGCATAGTTTTTAGTTTTGTTGGGCCTAGTAGTGGAATGTGTGTGTGGGATTTTTTTTATTGACACTCTATTGGGGGAGCGAGCTGAAGATATCAGTCAATGTAAGGATTCTTCTCTAAATGGTGGCGGTTATCGTTTTCTGTTGGACTTGTTTGTTCTCAAGATTTCGAGTTTTGACCTGATTTTGGGAATGTATTAGATGGTGTTGTATTAGGATCATGTTGACTATTACCATCATCAGGTAATGTCTACCTCTCTTGAGGGAGACACATATGTCCATCATGGTGAGTGGGATGTTCAATTGAGCCACGTAGAGCTTGTTTTCAAACAATTGAGAGAAATCATAGCCCCAGTGGATTTTCTTATGTTGGATGATGGAGGACTTGAGTAACATGTATTTTCTATGGTGGTGGATCTATTTTAGGATGTGATTCCTAAGGATTTCACAAGGCTTCCACCTGATAGGTATGTTGAGTTTACAATATAGTTATAGTTGGATGTAGATCCAGTTTCCATTCCACTATATAGAATGAGACCAAAATAAATTTGGTAACATAAATCTTAGTTTGAGGGATTGTATAACAAAGGGTTTATTCATCTTAGCACGTCGCCTTGGGGGTCTCTCATACTGTTTTCTAAGAAGGGTAATGGGAATTTGAGTTTATGTATCGATTACATGAAGTTCAATTAGATGAAGGTTTTGAACCGATACCTTATTCCACAAATAGATGATTTGTTTGAATAACTAGTTAGTTCTTTAGTTTTTTCTAATATTCATACGAGATTAGGGTATCACCATCTGTGTGTGAGACCTTTTGACATAGCGTGGGCTACTTCCAGATATAGGAATGGGTTTTATGAGTTTTTGGTGATGTCTTTTTGGTTAACCAATGAACTGGCTATGTTCATGGATTTAACAAACCAAATATTTCACCCATGTCTGGATCAATTCATGGTTGTATTAATTGATATCACTTTGTGTACTCTAGAACTCATGAAGATCATGTCAAACATCTTGACGTCATCCTTAGTACAGTAAGAGAGAATATTCATTATGCCAATCTATCAAAATATCATTTATGGATTGATAAGGAGAATTTATTTGGTCACATAATCTCAGAGGTAGTTGTGTTAGTGGATCCATATAAATTATAGTTTTTGTTCTCTTGAGAGTAGCCTAAGAGTTTTTCTAGTGTTCAGAGTTTTCTAGGATTGGTTGGTTATTATCAAAGGTTCATTAAAGATCCATTTGGAATTTCTACTTTTTGGATTAACAAAGAAGGGAGTTGAGTTTAAATGTTCTAGAGAATACAATAATTATTTTCAAGAGTTGAAGATGTGGTTGATGACTGCACCAATCTCGATCCTTCCCAATCCAAGTATGATGTACACCTTGTTCTGTGATGTGTCTGGTTTTGGACTTGGAGAAATGTTGATACAGGATGGTAGGGTTGTAAATTATGGGTCAAGATAGTTGAGGCCTCATGAAATAAATTACCCTACTCATGATCTTGATTAATTCATTTTATATTATGACTTAAAGTGTTGGAGGAATTACTTATTGGGAGAGCGGTTCACGGTGTTTACTAACCATAATAGCCTTAGGTATAATTTCAATATGCGTGATTTGAATCTTCTACAATGAAAATGTGTTAAATATATGTAGTATTTTGAATTTTAGTTGGTTTACAAAACATGAAAATTGAATAGTGTTGTGGATGCTCTGAGATAGAAGACTCAGAAACAGGTGGTCTTGAAATCCATCTCCAAGTAGAGAATGATGGCATTGTTTGTCGAGATACACCTTGAGGTGAAGGATGGGTAGGGACAGATGTTCCTTGTGCCCATAGAAGTTGAATCTGTGATTTTGAATTGAGTTGAGGAGATTCATCTTGAGGGTCTGGAGTGTTTGTCTATGAATTAAAGACATAAATGTATGGAATCGCCTTCCAGTTGGGTTATTGGTGCTGATTGAATTGTTTGTGTTCTTGGTCCTGTCATGGTGCCTGCAGGTGTGCAGGAGGAGTTGATTCATGAGTTCCATACATCAAGGTGGTTTGTATATCCTAGTTTGAGAAAAATGTATCATGATCTTTTTAGGAAGTACTGGTGGATGAAAATGAAGAAAGATGTTGCAGGTTTTTAACGATATACATTACCTGTCAGCAAGTGAAGGTTGAGCATCAGTTCCTAGGTGGGTTGTTACAGCCATTTTCCATTCCAGAATAGAAGTGGGATGATGTAATTATGGATTGTGTAGTGTCAGTTCCAAGGATTAATTAGAAGAATGTAGTGGTGTTGGCTATTATGGATTGTTTGACTAGGGTTTATCTTTTATTTTTGATCCAGGATACATTCACTATTGATTAATTGGTAGAGCTGTATGTTTGGGAAATAGTGTCTTTACATGGATTACCACAGAACATAGTTTCAGATCATGATACACATTTCACATCACACTTATGGCATGGCCTGTAGAGGTTACTTTATAATTATGTGTTTACGAGTATGGATTTTCACCCACAAATGGATGGGTAGTCAGAGCATATGATCCATGTTCTAGAGGATATGTCCAGAGCTTGTGCTCTAGACTTTAGTGGTTTATGGGAAAGAAACTTTTTAATTGGGGAGTTTTCCTACAACAATAGATTCCAAGATACGATCCAATTTGAACCATTTGAGGTTCTCTTTGGGAGGCCTTTTAGATCATTTTTATTTTGGTTCGAGATTTTAGAAACAGATTTGTTGGGACTGAGTCTCATATATGAGATTTTGGAAAGTGTTCAGTTGATTCAGAAATGCATGTAAATGGATCAGAGTAGGTAGATGTTATATGAAGATCAGCATCATAGACCTATTTAGTTTATTATATGTGATATAATGTTTCTTCATGTGTCACCAAGGTTTGGGTCATTGAAGAATTTGGAAATAGGGAAAGTAGTCACCCAAGTGCGTGGGTCCATTTGAGATTTTGTAGAGGATCAGACTTGTGTCTTACTGATTGTCTCTTCCACAAATGTATAGTTTCATGCATGGTTTTTTTCAAATTTTATATCTTCAATAGTATCACCATTATCCATATCATATGGTTTATTTTTCTTATGTAGAGATATAGGTTGATGCATCCTTTGAGTGGCATCCAGTTTGTATCATGGATCGTAGTGAGAAAATCTTGTGAGAAATGAATGTTCCCTTAGTTAGAGTTTTATGAAAAAATGGAAAAGTTTCGGAAGAAACTTGGGATAAATATTTGGGTGTGTGGGACTATTTCTGCAATAACTTTTCTTTATAAACTCAATAATTCTATGAAGTGCTGCTTAAGGACGAGCCAATATAAGGTGGGGACGTTTAAAGATCCCGAATTTTTTCTAAAGGTATGTTTTTTTAAGTTTCATTTTAAGTCAATTTTAATTGGATAAATAAATGTTCCCCAAGTTCATGAGGAGGCTTATGGTGCCTTGGGGGTTCAGGACATGAATGATAATGGAAAAGGATCTTTCTGGGCATGTTGCACGGTTTTCACATGATTAGTGAAAACTGTGCAGGGTGGGGGGGGGGGGACTGTGCGACTTGAGACAGTAGAATATAGAATGGTTGGTTCATTGTTTGTAAACTATGTATATCTCCCCATATAACAATGTGGCCCCTTTCCCCCTATATAGTGTCTTGCACACGGTTTGGCAAACCATGTCGGTAAACCGTGTACCCTTGTAGTGGTTGGAAAAAATAAAAAATTTCCATTAGAGGATTTTGAATTCTCACCTGATTTTCTCTCCCATTTCATAAATTAAAACCCAAGGGATTAAAAAAGGCTCCCAAATCCTAAAATATAATAATCTTATTCATTTATAAGACTTTTTTACCACTATTGGTGTCATATTAAAGCTTCGGGTAAGTCATATCTCTTTTTTTCTTCTCTTCTCTAGATTAGGGTTTGTATCTAGAGGAATTTCTATCGAATATCTAAAACCATCATTTTCATGTTTAATATTGGTTAATTATTCAATTTGGGTTTGAATCCAGATCAAAGGCAATGATTAAGAGTGTTTTCATTGTTAGATTCAAGGTAGGTGGTCTACAAGTTATATCCCACGGTTTTTATATAGATATGTGCATTTGAGGTTGTCTTCGTGCTTTCCCCTTATTTTTTTCTTGGATTCATTAGTGAGTATAGGAAAAATGGTTGTCTAAATGAAAAATTAAACCCTTCATGATCCCCATGGGATGTATGGATGATGACTTGATTGGTTTAGGGCCACCCATGGGGTGCGTCGGCCTTCTTTTTATATGGAAATAAAGATGTTAATTGTGAAATTGACTCATGTTTAAGTATATCCCATGATGAATAAGTTTATGGGTTAATTTTATGGTCAAGAATGATATTTTTGTAGTTTTTTATAGGTATTGACAATGCCTAAGAGATTTTTTGTCTTGTCATGAAAATTGGATAAATAAAATTAAGGTGAATGTGAGAAATGAATTATGTTTTGTATTTGAAATTCATAAGTGCATTAATACATGAAAGTGATGAACATTTTAAGTGAATTAACATGTGATAAAGGATAGATATGTTAAATGGGTTCATTTAGGGGAAATTTTAATATGATTAGTGAGTTAGGGAAAAGAAATGGGAATCAGGCTAAAAGGATAAATGATATATATGGTAAATAAGTTAATGGGTTATAGCATGATATTTATTCCCATTTTGTGGATATGGTCTATTATTTCATATGTTATTGGTTGTGTTGGATTTTATTCGGTATTTGTGGTTTAATGGATAAATAAAAATTTGCACATGGCTTAGTAGAGTGCGATATTGACATGAGGTTCTACACCCATGGTTTGAGTTCTATTGAGGCTCTAAACTTCATCCCAAAATACACAGATTAAGGAAGGGTATGGATAATACCCTAATGGTTGTAATCGATGAGACCACCTAGACTAAGGCTTCAAGGTTATTGTTTCATATATGTGATGATTTTCTTATCCCTAGTGAGATAAAGAACATGACTCACTCCCCATATGTATGGTGACTGATGAGTATGCCCAACCTATTGCACACTTGGTGGAAATGAATTAAGTAATGAAGATTACATATGTAATTAAATTGGAAAAAATTCTAGGAATGAATTAAGTGAACCTTGTTAACTAATGTCACTCAAACTATCTTTTGTCTACTTTTCATTTATTTTTTACTTACATGCACTATCTGTTTAGACTGGGTATGATGTAGACACCATTGGTGGTGGCCTACTGAGTTATACTAACACCCTGATCGAGCCTCCATTGGCTACCTGAGCAGACTTCATTCATGATTGTTAGGAAATGGGAAAAGGCCATGTTTTTGGGAGTTTATTAGGGATTGAGATGTACATGGAAGAGGTTCCAATCATTGGTCAAGACCATTTGTGGAATTCTTTTGTTTTTTTTATTTTGGGTTTTTTTCACCTAACACTAATTAGCATGAAATTGTTTCTTTATTTTTGGCTTTAATTTGTACCCATACTTGGGAGATATTGATCATGCATGTTCATTGGTTATTGAATTTTGTTTCCACTATTTATATTTTTTTCTATTATGGATTACTCTGGTAGTAAGGGTATAGTCTCCCTGCCTAACTTATTTAAACACTTTAAGCTATTCAGAATCCTCTAGTATATAGGGAGGAACGCTTTAGGTCATGTGGTGACTAGGGTCAGGGCACCATTTAATAGATCCCTAGATGGGTAAGTTACAAAAAAGGGGACATATTCCCAGCATTCTTGGACTAAGGGGATGTGGATCCTTGCACATGTACTTTTTTTACACTGGAGTCATTAATTCAACTACCTTGTTTAATTTCCTCTTATTTTGAGGTTTTAATATCTACCTAGAATATTGCGATGACTTGGATAAAGTAATGGGGTGAGTAGAGATTTGAGGTTTCTTCTTGTCATCTAGTTGTTTCAAATGAAGACAATGAGGGTATAATTTATATTAAATTTTGGAATTCTGAATGAATGGAGTTAGATCATGCATGCGTTTCTCTCTAGGTCTTGTGTGAGTGTAACCGATTTAGTTTTCTTGAATGTGAATTACATGGGCTACATGAATACACTGGTTACATCGGCTAGACCTATGTGGTGATGTTTGGTGAACATTATGGACTTGTACGGTGCCATTGCACATGGATACTAGACCTACATAATGTCACTAGTTGGGCCTTGCATGGGACTACTTGGGAGAATATCTGTTCCCCTTGATATATTTTTTCCTTCTCTATTACATTAGTGATTTCCCTTTAAAACTTCTCATCCTCATGTGAAAAAGGGAGTGTTAAAAAGACCATCAAGGTTTTATTATACTGGAAAAAGAAAGTCAGATCTGGAGGTAAAGAAATATATAAATTTTTGGATCCTTCATTTTATTGCCTCCCCATATTTGGGATCCTTATGACCTAAGTACCATGAAATGAAGGCATAAATATATTGGAAACTCAGGTATGTCCTGTAGTTATTCTACGTAGGTTAGTCAAGTAGGCATACTAATCAGGTTTTTGTGTGTTTATATATAGCATCAATTTCCCAGCAGTTCTTCTTTTCAACTTTAAACTATTTATCGACACAACTTCTCTCATCATGATATTCTTCCTTTTAGGAATTTGGTCACATTTTATTTTGGTGCAGGCTTCCCGCTAAAGCTTCACTCACATACACATGGTATTCACTTATCTATATGGCATGGGTCCATAGGAATGTGACCGATGTAAGGTCACTTGAGTGAGTAACATAGGTTAGGTCACTTGGATAAGTGCCCTGCCTGAGGTCACTTGGGAGAGTGACGTGTATGAGTTCACTCCATTTTCCCAATTTTTTAAGTTCCATGTTTTTTCCAAACCAAGAATTTAACTCTAATGAAAATCTCAATTTTTCCTTTCAAATTCCCAATGGTTACATAGAAGGCTAGAGTTTTTTATGACAAATCTGGTCAATGTTCATGGAGATGGTGGATTTAATCAGGACATATTATTATGATGCATGTAAAACCACTCTCACATACTTGGGGAATTATCTGAGGAGAAATCACTGTGAATACCTTAAGAATGACCAGCTGCCACTCTACAGTCATAAGCTCCTTAACGATGTGCTCATCCCAAAGATAGATAATGTTTTCCTCTCTTATAGTTTGAGAAGTACAAAGATTTTACCACCACTAACATACCCGACAAGGGAATATATATCAATAAGGGAATGGTACCCTTCCCCAATGTAATGAATCATAGTAGATGTGCCCAAGATTTAAATCTTCATTCTCCTAAATTGAATCTGCACTGATTCCCATCTATATATCTTACTTCTAAGATATACTAATCAATGGGACATAATTAATACTAATAACTCCACCCTAGAGGAGGTGTTAACCTAGATTATATGTGGGTTTACTTACTGCACCAAACTTGTGATGATTTTGAGATCGATATGAAGGAAGTTAACATTTATAATGATTTTTGGGAGGCCCATATGTATTTTTATAAGAATATAGAAATTATTACTGATATAATAAGATGATAGATTTCAAATGAAAATAATTTCAATATGACACACAGAGAAGTTGAAATCTTTTTATGTTAATACTACAAGGTCTCAGGTGCACTCATTCTTATAGAGATATATGATGAGTTTTTTCAATTGAAAGTGATGTGGAATAATGTTGAACAAATGCATGTTTTGGATCATGAGATATTACATGATTCCTGAGATATCAGTAATGAATACCATCATCTAAGGGGATATTTCCACTATGAATAACAGAATGATGATTTCTTGGATCCAAATGGAGAGGGTACCATATGAAAAACGTCCAATGGGATGTCCTGCAATGGAAAAGTGGGTAATTACTGATAGATTTAGGAACATGTTTTAACAAGTTCAATACTTATTATGGGGGTATGTAATTATGTTTGATATAACTAGTAACACATACCTTCCTATATTTTTTTCAATGTGGTTAAGAATTTACATGCTATCAGTTCATTAATCATATTGTGGTATAGGGACAAAGACATTTTTCCTGGCGGTCAAGTTAGCAGACCGGAGGTACATTGGGTGGAATCTAACATCATGGAATGGAGTAACTAATACCTATTTCACATGTATGTGGTAAAGGAACCATTCATAATTTTAGGGTCATTCCAGGTTCTAGGGGGATGGGTTAAAGAAAAAATCAATTCTTACCCCATACTAAGTGAAATTAGAGTTCATGGACACTGGTTTCGACCATTCATTTAGGTTTTTCAGTATTCAATCGTTGTTCTTAATGTTAAGTAAATATTTAATGAAAATAAATATATTAATATAATTAAACATCATTATATATAGGGATCAACCCACTAAGACATTCACTAGTGATGGAAAATATGATAATCAATTGAAATTGTACATGATTCCCTTTAGGGATGGAATTCTTGCAGTATGGATTGATGATGAGGTTATTTTAAAATCTTATGATTATTACATACTTTAAATCCAATTCACGTGACTATAGAAGCCAAACTTATCCCATCCCATGAACATTAAATAATAGAATCCCCGAATGGTGACTAAGAAACTCTAGATCCTCATGGATTTGTAGGTAACCCAACCAGAAATTAATCTACCTCTATCTTGTACATCATTTTTTTTTTGAAATATTATTATGTGAAATACTATATCATGTCATACCCTAAAGGGATATTGAAAATGATTGTTCCTGAAGTAAAAGTTGTAATAAATGATGGGATGGGGAAGCATGATAGAAATTTCCAACCCAATCCATAGAGTAAAAATAGTGGGGGCTCAAGCTCACCCAAGAGACCCCAAGAATAGGTTAGTCAACCAATTATACTTTGAGAGAGGAGGTGAAATTTCTTGTTAAAAGTTTTCTCTAAATGATTTTGGTGGATTTCCAAGTGATTCATGTTATGCAGTATTTTTTCATCAAGTATCTCTAATTAAGATAGATATTTTTGGGATTACTCATCTATGGATAGTCAATCGTATATAGAAACATGAAGTGAGGGAAATTGGACATCAATGGGTAGGACTGCTTCTTTCCCATATGCCAGGGAATATGGGGTTGCATGTGTGGTGGTTTTGGTTATATTTTGGTAATAAAAAAATCCATGTAATATCTTTTCATTCCATGAATATTAATCTTTATCCAGTTTTTTTTAATATTTTTGATAAGTTATTTTTTAAGGAATCTATCTGTCCATCAGTTGCTTCATGATAGTAATACAAATGATTTTATTTGATATTATACTCTTGGTATATCCTTTATAACTAAGTAGAACAAAAATTGGTGAAATTTACCATCAATATCATATGAGGAACATCAAATCTAGTAATGATATTGGGTTTCATGAATTTGAAAATGCTTTTCGTACAAACTTATTTAAGGCGTATTACTTCATCCCATTTGGAAAAGATATTTATAGTGTTGTGGGTATTTTTAAATTACATGGTCATAAATGGAGGATGCATCCCTAAAAAATATATCCCCCATATAGAAAATGGTCAATAGTATTTCAATGTGTGTAGAAACTCTAGGGGTTTAAGGATGATGTTTCCATGCACTTGGAAGTAATGACACATTTTGGTGAATTTTTTTCAATCCATCTCCATCGAAGCCTAGAAGTATCCAATCCTCTGGATTTTATTGTAAATCCTAAATCCAAACTAGTGGGAACCACATGCCCCTGTGTGTACTTATATCATGATAGAAACAATCTCTTCTCCATCAATTCAACATATAATGACTTTTTCGAAGCCCCGTTTATAGATGACATTCTAGTGATTTGGTCCACCATAAAGAGTGAAGTTGGTTGCTCATATTCGAGTTTTTTATTTTCATTTTTTGCCCCATAAGAAAACTCCATTTTTATGGTAGTCCACAATGGTCATCATACAATTGGTTTTAGGACCATCTCGTTCAAGGATTGAATTAACCTCATTGATTTCTACCAAGTCAACACAAACAAAAGGTGACACTATTTGAAGATGCATGAAGTTGATGATTGTTTCATCATAATCTAGATCTACTAAATCCATATCTACATTTACAAATGCATATACCTTGGAATTAAGTGATAATGTGATGTGATTCAATGTCGGATCCAAAGGTAATTCCACCATTACTCCCCATACATAGTCAAAAAGAGGTATTAGTTCTTCCTTTCCAAAGTTATAATCACCATTAATTTGCATGATTTTCCACTCGGAATCACATTTTCCCTTCAAGTTTTCCACTTTCATTTTATGTTCTAGTTATAACCCCACAATAATGCCTGATAATATACCACATTTTTTTTGAAACAATTGGACAACATCAAGGACTAAGGTAAGACAACCTTTTCTGGAGAGATGAGCATGACCACCAACACAACTTTGTAGATCTTGATGTCTTCCACTCTCTTCATTTTTATGATCCTGGAGGCACTATGAAAATACAGATCCCATATCAGGGGGATCTCTGGAAAAGATAAGATCTATTAATTTAAAAATTCAGTATTTAATGATGTTGTGTCTGCATAAGGATGTTCTACTAAGAATTATTATATTGCATATCCTTTTACCACCCCTCTGAGGCATGAACTGAATGTCAAACTTCTAAAAGAAGATTGAACACCATTCAAAATTTTTAGTCAACATAGGATGGATTAGGTCGTATTTGGGGGGATTTACAAGTGATAGAAAATAGACATTGTGATGTTTCAGGTAGTGTCTCGGTTTTTAAACCACAAATATTAAGGCCAGGTAGCACTTCTTGATATCTAAATAATGAGTCTCATTATTAAGAATAGCTTAAATGAGTTAATAGAGGTTGTTTTCGTTCCCAACATTGTTATTTTGTGATAAGAAATCACATAGAGATAGTTCCATGAATGTCACCTAAAAAAATGAGTCACTTCCCCCCAATAGAAGGTGTCAACACTGGTTGAATCAAAATATAGTTCGTGAGACTTCGAATACTTCAGTACAAAGTCAACTGTAACACCCCGAGATTTTATGAAAAATATTTTTTTTAATTTCATTAATGTCTTGTGTTGTACGCTACACCAAAAGGAGCTTGCACAACACGCATCCTTGACTTGCCTTTCATTACACGCAATCACGGCCTTCCTCAATAACTTGCATCGTACGCAATACCGAGTTTCACTAAACAATGATATGCTATTAAAATATTATTAAAACTAGCCGTTATGAATAGTAATAACCACTTTTTGAAATTTTGTAAATTTTATTTTTCAAAATGGACTTCATTTTTGGATTTTTAATATCTAAATTATCTTTTGGTGAAATTTTGGTACTTTTCGGATAACTTTCATATTCTGATGAATAGTGAAAATTACTAAATTTTAATTAAAAACAATTTTTTAATAAAAATAATTAGTAGTGATAAATTATTAATTTGAGTGGTTTTAAATTATATTTAGAATATATTTTTACAATTTAATACAATGTTTCTCATTTGATGTAATTTCACATTTAAACCAGATATAAACAAGTGGCAATTTTTTAATAATTATTATCTCTTAAAAACACGCTATTTGTTTTGACGACGGGAATTAATTTTTAAATTAGTTAATGCAACTGATATGTTTTGAATTTGATAAAATAGACATCATTTTTGAATTCATAATATCAAATATAGCTTAGGCCTAATTTTTGGTATTTTTCTGGAAACTTTCATTTTTTGATGAATAGTGAATCCACTAAGTGGTAGTTAAAAAACTAAATTTTTCATAAAACTTAATTTTACCGCTTCTGTGAGTGGAATTTAGAAAATATGAGAAACACGGTTAATATCAAGTACTAAAATGTGGTTCGATGAGATTAAAATAATTTTTGGTGAATAGTAACTTTTTTCTTTTTTCTACCACGGTTAAAAGTAAATCGGGTAATTAAGGGTAGAAATGATATTATTATTACCCTAAAACATGTCCTAATTATATTGGATAAGTGTAATTCGACCAAGAACAACCTTAGGAATAAAATATGACCATTTAAGCCCACTTGGATTAGATTAGGACATTTATTATTAATTTATTTAAAGAAGGGTTAAAATAGTTAAAATCAAAGTTTAATAAGTAAATAATTTTTAATATAGGGTTATGAATAAGATACATTAGACTATAAATTTTAATTGGAAGGATAAAAAGATATCCTACATAATGATATTTTAATTTTATTTTTTAGACTTTAAATAATTTAATTTATTTATCACACAATGATGATGCCATAAATATGTTATTAATGAAATATTGACATAATTGATGTTATAAATACCCAAATAAATGTAATTTGAAACTTTTTATGAATTACACTAATTTTCTAGGTTAATATGACATGTTAATATTGATTTTATTAACTTTGTTCGAAGTAATAATTCTGTTATGATTTTTAAAAAAATCAATTACCAAATAGTGTCAAAATAGACATAAAATAGTTTTTAAAACAAATATTATATTATTAATTGTATTTCATTCATAAAAATCTAAGGTTCGGCCAAATGACTTAGATAATGTTATATATATTAATAATAAACAACTTGGGGTTCTTTTGGCTTGATATAGTAAATTTATTAACCATATAGTATAAGAAAACAAGAAGACGCGGTAATAGTTAAATTATCTAACTTAAAGTTAAATCTAAATGATAAGGTTAAAATTGATACCTAAACATGTCTAAATTCTATTGGATGAGAGGATTTCGACCCCTACCCACCTTATCTTATAAATATATCAATTTTGAGCTATTAAAAACCGAATGTTACTTTATAATAAAATAATATTTTTCGTTATTCCAAAGGTGCCCCTCTCCTCCCTTATAAAAAGGAAACCTCCTCCCCCTCTTCCTCACACCACTTTGAGCCTTCAATCTCGGCCAACCCCTGACATTTTCTTCTCTCCACTTCCCTAGAAACATCCTAGAGGTTCTTATCTTCTTCAAAGTCCTATTTTAGTGCCCTAAAAGGAGGTCTCAAAGAAGCACTTCAAAGAAGAGGTAATGTCCGTTACCGATTCTTTCATCTTTACTTCTTCTTCCACTTCTTCTTCTTTAGTTGTTTCATTATGAAGTAATAACATAAGTATCACTCACATAATGATATGTTATTATAATTATGAAACAACCCTATTTCACCCTCTATCCATCCTACGGAAAAAGAAATCACCGCGCGTGCGTACGTACGGAATACCGTCTCCACGCTGTGGTGTAATCTATTTTCCACCACCACCTTACTTGGATGGGTATAATGGTGTAAATAATAACTATATATGATTATTTTAAAGTGGTATTGATTCTGAAATAGTATACATACACTCCAATACAGTCCCATGATCATGAGAATGATATCATCGCTCGTGCGTACGTACGGACTACCGTCTCCACGACACGATGGGATTCATTCTCCACTTCAACCATTCATGAATGATTATAAAGCATATATAATAAGTAATCATGAAATATATGACATAATAATGATACTATAGTTATGTGTATATATATGTATGTCGTCTACTTAATTCCATTCAACTCAATAAGGAAATGAAAACAACGTTCATGCGTATGTACGGCCTACTGTCTCCATGAACGGTGTATTTCATTCCATTTAATGATTTATTATATATATGTATATTCTGAATATATATTATATATAAACCATGTTTTATATTCTGGAATTAATTAATCATGATCTAAGTAATCATATGAATAATTACAAGTCCAAACACGGACGACAAATGAAACAATTTTACCCAAAACGCTCTTTAACATGGAATTTACAAATGAACGGGTAATATAAAGTCATAAGTGAACCATATATGATATCATAACAATTAATATGATTATTTAATAAGTTAATGACATTATTTAAATAATTATACAGGAGGTTCGGACACTTACGAAGCAAATCAGACCTAAGGTAAGGGAAATATCACAATCTCATTTTGATCCGAGATTGTTTATACTTTGGTATTTACTGGGCTGTATTTTATCATCCACATCCATGTTTCCTCAATATGTAATATTATTTTCATCCACCTACAATTTTTTTAAATCCAATTTTTTCCTTCGGTGAGTTTTTTGTAAAGGATATGAAAGGAATCTTTTGTCGTTTTTTGTACGAGGTACTTTTTGACTTTTCCGACAAAAGTACGAGAAGAATGTTTTTTTAACTTATACGGCATGAATGGATTTTTAAAACATTATTTCCAAGAATCTTACTTTACAAGTTTTCAAGTTTATTTTTAATAAACTTCTTTTAGTTTAGAATTGTACGACATGTTATGAAAGGAAAAGTGTTTTTGAAGCAGAAAGGATATTTTCCCCAAGAATGGAGTTCAAGTGTTTTATCAAAATTATTTTCCATACAAGATAATAAAGGGTTCTGTTTCTATCTCTATTATTACATGGATTTGATTATGTTGTGGTGGAAATATTTTTATGAATTCCTTTATCCTATATGAATTGTTTTATGATGTCATGATGTTTACTATTCTCATTTTTATTACATGGGTTATGCAATGATGTTTGATTTATGATTTTGTGGCACACATAAGAATGGTATCATTATGAGATGGGTGGGACCTATATCTCCCTCCAATGCATTGGTTAAAGATTTTATATCTCATGAGATAGACATGGCTGGAACGGTAGGTTATACCGGTTTAGTGAAACAGGGCTGAAACGAGGAGTGAACTCGGTTCAGAAAGGGACTTTGTCCACTAAGATAGTCTTGGAAATGAGTCTTGACTAACAAGAAATGATTCTATATGATTATGTGTGTATGCCACAAAGTTCCATGTTTTAATTTATGATTATTGGGATTACATTTCACTACTATGATTTATCCCATGTTATGAAATTATGATCTCTTTTGCAGGTTAAGATTTCTAAAAGATATGTTCTTATGAATATGATGTGATTGATATTTCTTTTTTTTACCCTTAATGACCATTTGAGCTCACCCTTTTATGTTTTCTTTTCCCCAGGATATAAAGAATGGTTTTAGGTAAGAAAAAAAAGGAAGATCTTTATGGGAGATGTTGAAGATCTTTCACCATGATTAGAAGATTACGTTCCGAGTTTCCAAAGACACTAAACTATTACAGTCCTCGTGTGTGTGTTTTTGTTATGTACTAAGTATTCCGAAAAAGTAATGTAATGTACATGTACGTCAAGATTTGGGTCTCTACAGTTGGTATCAGAGGAAAGGTTTAGTCAACCTTTGGAAACTAGGATGCGAGAACTTTAGTGAGATCCCTAGAGATATTTCTATGGTATGTCTAGGGATATCCCTAAGGTTAAGTATACGTATAGGTTATAGTACTAGAATTACTCTAACTATCATAGAATTAAACCTATGATGTTAGATATTGAAGGTACTCCCCCTTTATTATGTTGTTTTCCCTAGCATGATTTTTTCCTCTCACACTATTCTTTTTGGGTTTTAGACGATGGCTGGAACCCGAAGGAACCGTGTTGAACAATGCAATGGACAATGCAATGATTGTCCTCCTGAACAAACGAATGTTATGGGAGATGGAGTGCAAAATCTTATCGCTATACTTACACAAGCTATGAATAATTCTGGACTTCCAAATGAGCAGAGAAGGGAACAATATTCTATTGAGTCCTTCATGAGGCAACGTCCACCTTCTTTCAGTGGGTCTTTCGATCCACTTGTTGCTGAACAATGGATTTGTACCACTGAAAATATATTTTCAGTTCTTCAATGTTCTGAACATGATAAAGTCATCTTAGTAGTATATTGTTTGGAAGGTGAAGCTAATCAATGGTGGAATATTATCAAGAATAAGAGGCCAAGAGATGAAATTGAGTCCATGGAATGAGACGAGTTCAAGAACTTATTTTTCAATAAGTACTTCCCTCGTATTCTTCGAACAAAGATGGAGAAGGAGTTTCCTGAACTAAAGTAAAAGGATGATGAATCTGTTGGTATATACGAAGCAAATTTTACAAGGCTTGCAAGGTATGCATCTGGCTTTATCATCCAACCTGAATGTAAAGTTGATCGATTCTTCAGTGGATTAAAACCAAATCTTCGAAGGGCATTAGCTATAAGAGACTTCAGTAGATATGAATAAATTGTGCGTTGTGCTATTAAGGTAGAAATGGAAGTTGGTGTTACATATTCATCTCATGGTTTTGAAAAGAAATGAAAGATGGAGTTCAAGGAGAAATCACAGAATAATGGTGAAAAGAAGATGAATGTTTCCTTATACTCAAAGTGTGGAAAGAAGCATGGTGGAGATTGTCTTAAAGGGACTAGAAAATGTTTTAAGTGTGGAAAAGAAGGTCATCGAGCAGCTGAGTGTCGAAGTAATGGAAAAAGGGTTTCTAATGATGTGAATAAAGAAAATACTACAGAGAACACACCAATAACACTTCAATGCTTCAAGTTCAAGGAAATGGGGCATTATGCTAATAAATGCCCTAATCCAAGGGTTAGTGATGATCGACATGAGAAACCACTTAAGGCAAATGACAAAGGGAAGACACATGCGATCACTATTGGCAATGTTGAATATGACAACGATGTGGTGGAATGATTAAGTGTTTATGTAATGGGATTCCAAAATAATATTGTATATAGTATCATGGAATATTGGAATATTTATGTATTGGTCTATTGTGGTTTTCAATAATTTTATGGTACCGGTAACCATGGAAAGTGATTGAGATATTTTTGGAAAAAATATTATATGCACATAATGAAGGGATAAGGAGAAAATTAAATGTTTGATAGTATTCATGAGCTCATGACTAATATAAGGAGAAGGTTATATCATGGTTTGAGTATATAGAATTTTTCGATTTTGGTATGTGGAAAGAGTTAACTTTTGACAGTATTCATGTTTTCACTAAGGTTTAATGGGTATTCATTTTTCAAGAGAATACATGATTAAGGTATTCACATGATTGGAATGTGACCAAAAATATATATGGGGGATAAATGATGGTATTCGCATGCTTTGTTGATGACATTTCATGTAATCGTTTTCATTATACTATGGAACAAAGTGTTTTAGATAAATATTGGAGTGGATTATGTTAGACATAAGTTAGTATTGTTTAAGGATATAATTTTTTTATATATTATTGATGGGATGTTATAGTAATGTAGTTTTAGAAAAAGGACAACCTGCAGGACGGGCGACAACCCATCACGTCGGACAAGGCCGTGGGAATCGAACCCACAACCGAAGTGCGACTGGCCTTTATCACCTACCACTGGCCTACAGGAAGTCCCTGTTTAGTAGAAACTAGTTTCATTATATTAAGAAGTATGATATATGAAGTATAAGTCCATTTTAGGAACCATATATCATTAATCTCACTATAAATGGACTTATGTATTTTTTGATTACATTTCTACCCTTTTGTTTGAGACAGATGGAATGACCCATCATTCTATCACATGATCTGCTAAAACATCACGAATGAAAAATTCAACTTCATTTCTTTCAGAGATGAAGTGGAAATTTTCAAAAGAACGACCAATGGTGAGACTATAACAAAATCACGAAAGTATTTCTTCTAATTCCAATTTCATCAACTTTAGGGAAATGATCTTGAAAACCAAAAATGTTGTCCTAGTTCCCTTATATCCAATGAATCAGATGGTACCTTATATCATCACAAATCAATAGCTTTGTGATTACTGGATTTTCCATATCCATGTTCTCTACCACTCTCCACCAGAACATGGTGGATAAATTTCTCTTCCATATCCATATTTTCACCTATGTGGAAACTGAATGATTAGTTTATTTGGGTAACCATTACGTTTCATACTTTTGTTTTTAAAGATTGGTTTTGGTATTCCTTTTTGACGATGTGTGTTTCTATTAAAGAAACTTTTTAGTAGTAAACCATTTATAACCCCAACGAATTTTGAGGGCGAAATTCATTTTAAAGGGGGTAGAATGTAACACCTCGAGATTTTATGAAAACTATTCTTTTTAATTTCATTAATGTCTTGTGTTGTACGCTAAACCAAAAGGAGCATGCACAACACGCATCGTTGACTTTCCTTGCATTACACACAATCGTGGTCTTCCTCAATAACTTGCGTCGTACGCAATACCGAGTTTCACTAAACAATGATATGCTATTAAAATATTATTAAAACTAGCCGTTATGAATAGTAATAAACACTTTTTGAAATTTTGTAAATTTTATTTTTTAAAATGGACTTCATTTTTGGATTCGGAATATCGAAATTATCTTAGGGTGAAATTTTGGTACTTTTCGGATAACTTTCATATTCTGATGAATAGTGAAAATTACTAAATTTTAATTAAAAACAACTTTTTTAATCAAAATAATTAGTAGTGATAAATTATTAATTTGAGTGGTTTTAAATTATATTTAGAATATATTTTTACAATTTAATAAAATTTTTCTCACTGGATTTAAGTTCACATTTAAACCAGATATAAACAAGTGTCAATCTTTTGATATTTATTATCTCTTAAAAACACGCTATTTGTTTTGATGACAGGAATTAATTTTTAAATTAGTTAATGAAACTGATATGTTTTGAATTTGACAAAATAGAAATCATTTTTGAATTCATAATATCAAATATATCTTAGGCCTAATTTTTTGTATTTTTCTGGAAACTTTCATTTTTTGATGAATAGTGAAACCACTAAGTGGTAGTTAAAAAACTGAATTTTTCATAAAACTTAATTTTACCGCTTCTGTGAGTGGAATTTAGAAAATTTAAGGGACACAGTTAATATCAAGGAAAAAAATTTGGTTCAATGAGATGAAAATAATTTTTGGTGAATAATAACTTTTTACTTTTTTCTACCACAGTTAAAACTAAATAGGGTAATTAAGGGTAGAAATGATATTATTATTACCCTAACACGTGTACTAATTCTATTGGATAAGTGTAATCCGACCAAAAATACCTTAGGAATAAAATATGACCATTTAATTCCACTTTTATTAGATTAGGACATTTATTATTAATTTATTTAAAGAAGGGTTAAATAGTTAAAATCAAAGTTTAATAAGTAAATCATTTTTAATATAGGGTTATAAATACAATAAATTAGACTATAAATATTAATTGGTAAGATAAAAATATTTCCTACATAATGATATTTTATTTTTAATTTTTAGACTTTAAATAATTTAATTTATTTATGACACAATGATGATGCAGTAAATATCTTATTAATGAAATATTGTCAAAAGTGATGTTATAAATACCCAAATAAATGTAATTTGAAACTTTTTATGAATTAAAATAATTTTATAGGTTAATATGACATCTTATTATTGATTTTATTGACTTTGTTTGATCTAATAATTCTGTTATGATTTTTACAAAAATCAATTACCAAATAGTGTCAAAATTGACATAAAATAGTTTTTAAAACAAATATTATATTATTAATTGTTATTTTATTCCTAAAAATCTAAGGTTTGGACAAATGACTTAGATAAGGTTATATATATTAATAATAAACAACCTGGGGTTTTTTTTGGCTTGATATAGTAAGTTTATTAACCTTATAGTATAAGAAAACAAGAAGACACGGTAAAATTTAAATTATCTAACTTAAAGTTAAATCTAAATGATAAGGTTAAAATTGATACCTAAACTTGTCTAAATTCTATTTTATGAGAGTATTTCGACCCCTAACCACCTTATCTTCGAAATATATCAATTTGAAGCTATTAAAAACCGAATTTGACTTTATAATAAAATAATATTTTTAGTTATTCCAAAGGTCCCCTCTCCTCCCTTATAAAAGGGCACCTCCTCCCCCTCTTCCTCACACCACTTTGAGCCTTCAAGCTCGGACAACCCCTACCAATTTCTTCTCTCCACTTCCATAGAAACATCCTAGAGGTTCTGGTCTTCTTCAAAGACCTATTTTATTGCCCTAAAAGGAGGTCTCAAAGAAGCACTTCAAAGAAGAGGTAATGTCTGTTACCGATTCTTTCATCTTTATTTCTTCTTCCACTTCTTATTATTTAGTTGTTTCATTATGAAGTAATAAAATCAGTATCACTCACTTACTGATATATTATTATAAGTATGAAACAACTCTATTTCATCATCTATCTATCCTACGGAAAAAGAAATCACCGCGCGTGCGTACGTACGGAATATCGTCTCCACGCTGTGGTGTAATCTATTTTCCACCACCACCTTACGTGGATGCTTATAATGGTGTAAATAATAACTATATATGATTATTTTAAAGTGGTATTGATTTTGAAATAGTATAAATACACTCCAATACAGTCCCACGATCATGAGAACGATATCATCACTCATGCGTACGTACGGACTACCGTCTCCACGACGCGATGAGATTCATTCTCCACTTTAACCATTCATGAATGATTAAAAAGTATATATAATAAGTAATCATGAAATATATGACATATTAATGATACTGGATTTAGGTGTATATATATGTATGTCATCTACTTAATTCCATTCAACTCAATAAGGAAACGAAAACAACGTTCATGCGTACGTACGGCCTACCGTCTCCATGAACGGTGTATTTATTTCCATTTAATAATTTATTATATATATTTATATTATGAATATATAATATATATAAACCATGTTTTATATTCTGGAATTAATTAATCATGATATAAGTAATCATATGAATAATTACAAGTCAAAACACGGACGACAAATGAAACAATTTTACCCAAAACGCTCTTTAACATGGAATTTACAAAAGAATGGGTAATCTAAAGTCATAAGTGAACCATATATGATATCATAACAATTAATATGATTCTGTAATGAGTCAATGACATTATTTAAATCATTTTACAGGAGGTTCAGAAACTTACGAAGCAAATCGGACCTAAGGTAAGGGAAATATCACAATCTCAATTTGATCCGAGATTGTTTATACTTTGGTATTTACTGGGCTGTATTTTATCATCCACATCCATGTTTCCTCAATATGTAATATTATTTTCATCCACCTACAATTTTTTTAAATCCAATTTTACCCTTCTGTGAGTTTTTAGTAAAAGATATGAAAGGAATCTTTTGTCGTTTTTCATACGAGGTACTTTTTCACTTTTTCGACAAAAGTACGAGAAGAATGTTTTTTTAACTTATACGGCATGAATGGATTTTTAAAACCTTATTTCCAAGAATCTTCCTTTAAAAGTTTTCAAATTTATTTTTAATCAACTTCTTTTAGTTTATAATTGTACGGCATGTTAAGAAAGGAAAAGTGTTTTTGAAGCAGAAAGGATATTTTCCACAAGAATGGAGATCAAGTGTTTTATCAAAGTTATTTTCCATCTAAGATAATAAAGGGTTCTATTTCTATCCCTATTATTAAATGGATTTGATTATGTTGTGGTGGAAATATTTTTAGGAATTCCTTTATCCTATATGAATTGTTTTATGATGTCAAGATGTTTAAGATTCCCATTTTTATTACATGGGTTATGCAATGATGTTTGATTTATGATTTTGTGGCACACATAAGAATGGTATCATTATGAGATGGGTGGTACCTATATCTCCCTCCAATTAATTGGGTAAAGATTTTATATCTCAAGAGATAGACATGGCTGGAACAGTAGGTTATACCGGTTTAGTGAAACAGGGCTGAAACGAGGAGTGAACTCGGTTCAGAAAGGGACTTTGTCCTCTAAGATAGTCTTGGAAATGAGTCTTGACTAAAAAGAAATGATTCTCTATGATTATGTGTGTATGTCACAAAGTTCCATGTTTTAAGTTATGATTATTGGGATTACATTTCACTACTATGAGTTATCCCATGTTATGAAATTATGATCTCTTTTGCAGGTTAAGATTTCCAAAAGATATGTTCTTATGAATATGATGTGATTGATATTTCTTTTGTTTACCCTTACTGAGAATTTGAGCTCACCCTTTTATGTTTTCTTTTCCCCAGGATATAAAGAATGGTTTTAGGTAAGAAAAAAAGGAAGATCTTTATGGGAGATGTTGAATATCTTTTACCATGATTAGAAGATTACGTTTTGAGTTTCCAAAGACACTAAACTATTACGGTCCTCATGTGTGGGTTTTTGTTATGTACTTAGTATTCCGCAAAAGTAATGTAATTTCCATGTACGTCAAGATTTGGGTCTCTACATCAACTAATAAGTGACCCCATTTTTCATTATCCAGAATAAGTGTAAACACATTTCTATGAGTTTTTTATATATCTCCAAATATATTCAAGGAATATTTGTAATACCCTTAACTATTTAATGTTTTGGGGGTGGTGAAAAATCATGGATAACCATTTTTTTATTGATTAATTTCAATTCCATGATGTTTTACCATAATGATAAGAAACTATCCCTAGGTAACTTCGAAAGTGAATTTCAAGAGGTTCATATTCCGAAAATATTGTTGAATTTTATTGAATATGGTCACAAGATCATCCAAGTGGTCAGAAAATTATCATGATTTAACCACCATATCATTGATGTAGCATTCAAAAAACCTTCTCTAAAAGGGTTTGAAGATGTGATTCATGGAACATTGGTATGTAGCACAAGAATTCTTAAAATCAGAGGGAATTACCCCATAGAAATATTCACCTTGGGTGATCTAAAAGTGATAGATTCCTCATATTCAGTGGCTATATGGATTTGGTTGTACCCTGAATAATCATTCATAAAGGAAAGGACTTGATATCTGACTATATAATTACTTAGTAGTTCTTTGATCAGAACTTAGAACTCATTATTCAAGGGTAATTTGGAATGAGAAGGGGTTGTATGTGTCACAACCCAAAACATCCTCAACTAAACCTGAAAATGTCATAGTGAAACTCTCCATTTTTTTCTTGGGGTCAATGTCGATGGCAAAGGGGCCCGTCCAAAGGACTGAGAAAATTTCTCGGCACCAATCTTGAGTGGGGTGTTGGTGGGTAGCCCCTGCAGTATAGACCAGAATATGTGAAGTGTTTCCCAGGTATCATGAATTGGGTGAAGGGTTTCCAATGTATCATGACTTGGGTGAAGTGTCACTAAAATGGAGTGACATGGGAGAAGGGTCTCCCAAGTAAGGTTCTCCTATATAGGGGATCACCCAATTGGTTCGCCTATATAGGGGATCACCCATCTGGTTTTCCCAGATGGGGGTTCACCCACGTGGTTATTTGATATGGGGGATCACCTAGCTAGTTTCTCCAAATGGGGGCTTGTCAAATTAGTTTTCCCATATAGGGGATCACCCATGTGTATCACCCATTTGGGGGCTCTCCTAGGTGGTACACCTATATAGGGGATAACCATGGTCATTTTCCTTGGTGGGGGATTGCCTAAGTGGATCACCTAGGTGGGGGATCACCCAGGTTGTTTTACCAAGTGGTGGCTCACCCATGTAGTTATCTTAGGTGCGGCTCTCATCCATGAAGAAGAATTTACAAAATAGTTTTCCCATGTAGGGATGGTCTACATGAGAGAAGGAGTTTTGTAATCTGAACTTTCACCTACCTTCGTCATCCATGAGTTTGTTCTTCTATCCAAAAATGGTGGTGGTTAGGTCTATTTATAGACCAGATGGTGGACCTGGGTAAAGGGGATATGTGAGTGGACTAGTGTAAGGGCCATTAATAAAGGGGATATGTGACTGGACTATCATGAGGGCCTTGCATGGAGGGTTTGTCCAAATGGATTGTGCGGTAACTCAAATTCATTTGTAAAATTTTCCCAACTTCTGAGAGCCATAAATTTTGATCCAGAAGTTCATTTAAGATTCATGACTAATAAAATTTATGCATGAAAAGTGAAATAAACTCTTAGATATTGTGTACACACCCTACCAGGGTGTTTTTGGATGAAAAAAATGTTCTCATAAGACCCTGAAAAAATCATTTTAAGGCCTAAATACCTTTTTATCATGGATTTTATAAATACATGGCCTACTTCTGTAGAGGGTTCTCTCCAATAAGCCACCAGATTAGGAAGAATTTATAAGGAATACTTATCCCTCATTATGGATTTGCCTTATGGAACATGGAATTCCAACCATTATCTTCTTCCATCATGGAGACACATCTCCACTAAAACACTCCATCTCTTTCATAAGTGAGGATAATGTCATCAGTCATGTAGAAAATTTCCTGGCATGAATTGTTTATGCCAAAATAATCCCCAATATAGATTTAGATTCATTACGAATGAAAATAATTTGATTCTAAGGTTAATGTAGGGATAATTAATGAATTATAAAATCATTTGGTGGGATTTAGAGATATATAAACTGTGAAAGGAAGCTATAATCTTTTTTTCTACATCTTTAGACCTAAGGAGCTTAGTTTTAATATTTCTAGAGTCACATAGATGGACCTATAATCTTTGTTTTTTTTCAACACCCTGATTTTTTCCTAAGTCAGGTATATGGGTGAAATATAGAGTAAGACTTGAATTTTTTAGGCATCCCTCTATAGGTTTTTGACCTGAAATGTTTTATACCTTTTCAATCATAATTACTCAATTTTTTCCTAGATCATGTGGGGTGCATTTCTAGAGAGACGAAACTCAACATTTTCCTGGGGTTCCCTTTTTGGGTTTTGAAAAATGGTGATTACTACATCTCATTTTTGGTATGTTTAGAGTATTAAAATCTAGACTAATGAAATTGGTGTATTAGGTTGAATGGATCTAAAAATGATTTATCAGATGATGACCTGAGTAAGGCTTATAGAACATGAATTCTCCAACACTTTCGAGATATGATATGGTGATTTTTGAATATAAAGGAATGATATGGGATAAGTATGCAAGGATTATATATACATCATATACGAAAAGTGGATTCCGGTATGAAAACATTGGGTTTTATGGAGATATAATAGGATTCCTTTAAGGATGAAGGTTCCTCTGGATGATAAGAATTTTGGGGGAGACATATGCAAAGCCTGACTAGGGTGTATCAATGCACATACAAAACAAACTATTCTTATAGTATTATAAATTCTATTAATTATGGTTGGGGAATGATTATGTATATTCTAGGAATTTTTATTCACCTCATTAAGATGTTAATCATGCCAAATGTAATTTTTTGAGGAAGTGCAGTGTTCAAATGACATCATAAATAATGTATCATGTAGCTTAATGTCATGAAAATAGAACATGTACCATTAAGTTTACCATATTACAATAAGGATTTTGAGAGACTAAATTTAAGGTTGTTTAGTTTTGATTGAAATATTAGTTATTTTCCACTTCATGGTGATCTGGAAAAGAATATTCCATCATTTTCATTCATGAATAGAGGAATTTTTAAGTCACAATCTAAGGGATTCTAGATATGAAAAGTGATATGGAATAGTTACACAGGGAATAATGATGGATCATGCTTAAAAATTTGTCCCCAACATGATGTTTTTGGTTATTACAGAGATATAATTTGTTTATCTAGAGGATGATGATGCCTTTAGTTGATAAGACTTTTGGAGGAGACTTATTCCAATCCATATTTGGGGTATATCAATTCATATTCAAGAATCGGTATCATTAAGAAACATAAATTATATTACCAATTTCTAGATAATGCTTATGAAGATTTAGATTCCCCTAAAACTAGAGTATTATCTGCATAAGGAAGGTTCCTATGTATGGAATGAGTATTTCATGTTTAAATCACCCCAAAATGGTGATAAATGTTTTCTATAAGGGTCTGACACACACATAGGGAGGGGAAATTTTTTTATATTGTGATTGGGCCCAAGAAATAGGATCTAGGTGTTGTTATGTATCTCTTCAATGTGATAATCAAGTCATGTGTAGTTCTAGGGTAGATTCCCCACACTTATCCAATTATTATGTGGAGAGAAGGAATATTTGTTTGAATATAGGATCACGGGTGGGGTGAGAACCCATAATTGAACCTCTTATAAAGATATGTCTTATACATAGGAGAGTGGGGGAATTTTTTGTATTACAGGTTGACTAGGATATAGGATCTAGGTATCACTGCATATCTCATTAATTTTAGAATCCACCCACACATATGTTTGGGATGGAGGGGTTGTGGGAGATCAACACCTAGAATAGTGGTCCTCTTAGGCATGGACTATAGAAATGAAAATTTTTACATCATGAAAAAATACATTAAACATACAGTTTAACTTTGTTCGATACATACATTTGGTTTTCTTTTTAATTTCTTACATCCTAGACCATACTATCTCTAACGTGAATTGATACACCTTGATCATGTGGGGAAGACTACAAAAAAGTTCTAATCCCATGTGAGCTATGCTCGGTGTGAAAAAAAATGAATGGAAAAGGTTTCTTTCACCACATAGAGGTAACTAAAAGAAAGGACAGGGGAATTATTATCATATCATGGATGGGCTAGGATGTAGGATATAGGTATCACTTTGTATCTCGTTGAGATGAGAATAAATCCATACATAGTTCTAAGAGAATATTATCATAGAATAAGAGGGATGTTCATCAGTAATTTTAGCATCATTCGGTAAGGAAGAACAATGTCTTGTAGATTTAGGACTTACGAATAGGACCAAAAATATGGAAATGATGAGTAATATAGGTCTTAATGGCCCAAGGATATCTAACATACTTCAAATATAAATAAGGATATTATAAATGATGATCTCGGGGTTTCTCGGATCAGGATAAGTGATATGGGACATGTATGTAAGGAGTGGCTACAAACTATGTTCTAAAATTAGTTTCTATCATGATGTTGTCAAGACTTATGAAAATAAAAGAGGTTTCTCGAGAGGATGAGGGTGTCTATGACTGACATGAAATTTGAGGGAAACTTATGTGAAGCTAGAATAGAGAGTATCAATATATATTCAAAACAAATTTGTTTTTGGGAATAAACATTATATTACCAATGGATGCAGAAAGATTGTAATGATCATAATTTTCTTCAGAAAAGGATTATGATGTATGGAAGGGATGTGTATGTTCAGAAAGGAAGCATTTGGACTGGAATTGATTTTGTAATGTGAATTTACCTATATAGATTTGGTTCATATATAGGGAAGGAGGTATTTTTTTCTCTGTGATGTGCCTCTAATTGAAAGAGCTCAAATTAAGATCTATTGCATGTATTGGGGTGTATATGAGAGGAAAGGGATGCATCCTCCTCCCTTATTTTTTTAACTATAGTTGGGACATGGTTAAGGGACTTGGATGTCGCTACATATCTTTTTGAGATGAGAATCAATCTATATATTGTTCTAAATGTATACAGGCAGGGAGAATTTTCCATACATCATAGTTGGATGTAGGACATAAGGTATAGGCATCACTATTCATCACATTTAGATGAGAATCATGTCGCACGTAGTTCTGGAATAGAGGTGTGGTAATTGCACAACACCAAGGATTGTGCTCCATGTAATCATAAACCGAAATTTTATATAGTTTTACATTATGCAATAAAGATGTGAACCATGCAGTTTTATATCATGTAGAAAGGGAGTTTTTATATAGTGTAATGTCTTCTAACTAGGATGTTAGGATATTTAGTTTAAATTCATATAGCTCAGTCTGTTGTGTCATTAAATTTTAGTTCATATGACTATGACCATATGTTATGCCTCTTAATATCATACGACAAAAACCATTTCATGATTATTAAAGGTATTTTTTGGGAAACCTAATATTGATAGGTTTTCTAAAAAGTTATACATCCATTTAGATCAAGGAATAGGCTCCATTAGAGAGTGCATCATGCGTATAATAAGGTTCCTACCAATTTGGTTCACGCTTTGGAGGTTTCTTTATAGGTATCATTGGAGTTATAAGGGCCATAACCAGTTCTCCTTAGAATAATGAGTACAAGTGAACTTTCTTATTAAAATCCAATGCTATCTAATGTTTATGGATTTCTATGTGATGTAAGGTACACAATATTTTCTTACCAATACTCTCTAATTCATCCATTTATTTTAGGTATTTATCATAAACATATAGTTGATTATAAATGGAAATGTAAAGAAAGGTAAATTTGACCTCAATGGAAAACAATACTTGTGTCCCATACATAAGTGAATACTGGGTCACCAATGTGGCAGTGAAGGTTGTAGTCTGGTAGAACCAGAATTCATGAAATATATTTTCAAGCCAATCCTTTTTATCTTTATACAGTATCTTTTGGATTATGTTTGATAAGGATTTTTTGAAGGCCCATGTCTTTCCATTAGCCATTGAATGATAGTGAGGTGAATGGTTGGATTTGATATTATACACCTGATACAACTTCTCCAACTTTTCAAAATATAAATTGGTTCCATTTTCAGCATTATTGTATGATGGACACTAAATATAGTAATGAAATTTTATTTCCTAAAGCTAAAACTTGTTTTGGTCCCAAATTCTTTAAGGGGTATTGCATCATCCCAATTGAAGAATAAGTAGGTACTAGTGAAGATGTATTTGAATTATTTGATCATATTTGTAGGATATAGCCATAAAACATCCATTCACCATATGAAAAAAATCTAGGAGTATTTGGCTATGTGTAGAAACTCTAGGGTTTGACGGATGAATTTGGAATTAACATGGATGGAATGACACTTATTGGAGAATTTTGTGCTATCCTACACCATTGAATGCCATAGGTATCCAATACTTCAAATTTGATATGAAATCCTGAACCCTGACTGATGGGAACTATGTGGTCCTATATATACTTCTTTCAGAATTGTAATAGTATCTTCAACATCAATGCACCCAAGAAGGAATCCATTGAAACCCCATTTATAGAGGAAATTCTAGTGATTTTGGTCATCAGAAATGGTACTAATGGTCTTTAATCATTGGGTTTTCTATTTTCCAATTTTTATTTTGGGAGAAATTGGTTTTGAAGGTATTCTATAATGGGAATCATAAAACTGATTATAGGACTATCTAATTTAGGGAAAGAATTAACCTTATTGATTTCATTCATGTTAACATGAGAAAAAAGTGACACTATTCAACAATGCACAATGAAAATGACTGTTTCATTCTGATATGGAACTTTCAAATCCATAGATACATTCTCTAATGCATATTTCTTGACATTATGTGGTCATGGGATGTGATTCAATGTTAGATATGTGGTAAATTATTCCATTAGTACGTAGATATAGTCAATGAATGGGATTAGCACTCCCTATCTGATAGCATAATCACTTTTGATCTAGTTGACTACCATATTGTAATCCCCTTTTTACCTTCAAGTGATCCAATAGAATTGTATATTCTAGTTCTATCCCTGTAATGAGGGCATGATATTCTACCTCATTATTTGTGCAACCTTCTGAAAATAGAAAGATTAAGGTAAGACTACCTTAACATGGGAGATGAGAAAGAATCACAACCCAAATTTATTGAGCTTGGGGACATCAATTCTTATCCTTGTTGGGATTTTGGATGAACCATCAAAATATATCTCCCATTTCCAGGATCCCTTCTGAATAGAGAATATCACTTCATTAGGAAGTTTAGTATTCAATGATGTTGTTTCTGGCAGTAGATGTTATGTAAGGAATACTTCCAATGTTTATCCCTTTATCACATTTTGAGGGTCAAAATGAATTTCAAACTTATACAATATGATCCATCACACTAATTTTCTTATAAAATTATAACAACTAAGTATGAATTGGAGTAGGTTTCCATGAAAAACCAAGTGTACCTATTGGTGGTGAATGTAGTGTCTCAATTTTTAAATGGAAAATATTATCACCAAGCATCTATTCTGGATATCTAAATAATGAGTCTTGGTATTAATCATGGTTAAAATAATATAATAGATATTATTTTCATTCTTGGTGTCATTATTTTGTGTAAGGAAATCCCCTAACAATCATTCTAATGCCATCACATAAAAAATGAGTATTTTTTCCTCAACAGACTATGTTATCACTAGTAGACTCAAAAGATATTTATTGAGACTGTCGAATGATTCCTAACAGTCGTTAGTCTACTAATATGTGACCCACTTTTTCATCAACATAGTGAAGATAAATTACTTATATGTGAGTTTTTCCATGAAGAGCGTAATATAATCATGTAATCCTTGTAATCCCATCAACTCTATATGGTTTTGAGGAGGTGAAAATCAAGGATAACCTCTGTCTTCTTGAGATTCACTTTGATGCCATGTTGACATACCATGAAGCTAAGAAACGTTTATAAGGTAACTCTAAAAGATTATTTACAGGGGTTCATCATTAGTCTATGTTGTCACATTTTATTGAAGATGGTCTCATGATTAGTCAGGTGGTCAAAATGCTAGCAGGAATTAACCAACATATCATCGACATAACACTCAACATTATTCCCAGAAACGGTTGTGAATATGAGATGGATGGAATGTTGGTATATAGATCCAGTATTCTTTAAACTAAATGGAATTACCAAATAAAAATACACCCCTTTCGGTGTTCTGAAAGTGATGGATTCCTATTCTTTAGTAGACGTCAAGATTTGTTTGTACCTTGAATATCCATCAATGAAGGGTAGGGTATGATATCCAGTTGTAGCATCAAATTAGTATCTTCATGATCAAAATTGAGAAATCATCATTTAGAGAATTCTCTTTGAGATCTATAAAGTCAATTTAGACCCTAATTTTCTCATTATTCTTCTTTACCTGGACTATATTGGATATCCATTTTGGATACTGTACTTATGAAATTTAATTGTCCTTGATAATATTTTCAACTTCAGTCTCAATTTCAGTGTCCTGAGTCAGGTTCATCCTTTTGGATTCACTTTTGTAACCTCAATGGTAATATGGAATGCCCGGGTGTAGTGACCCAACACTAGATATCTCAGATCCGATGTCTAATATCAATTGCATTATCTTGATTACAAGGAATAAAAACCTAAAGGATAAAGAGTTTAGTAGTCTTGGTAAACCAAATACATAAATGATTCCTGTATTACAAATTAATACACTAATTACAATGTAGTTTTTTTCTTATTTCTAAGTATCCTCGAGGTTAATAACATTCCATATTGTATATCCTTATATATATTTCTTATTTTCTAGATTCCTAGGGAATGAAATATAATAAGGATGATCTCAAATTCTTAGTAAGGGAAAAATATAGAAGAAGCAATATTGATTCAATGAGAATAGTCAATATGGAATGGTAAATAACTGAACACACATTCCATATAATAAATAAACAGAATTAAAGTGCATAAATAATATGGAAAGGTAATGACTAGAAACACATGAAATTAAAATAATTAGATAAGAAAAAATAAATATGAAAGGTTAATAAACTAAAACATATTCCATCAAAATAACTAAATATGAAATGTATCGATAGATATGTCGATGAAAATTCTCATGATGAATAATAGCTAAAACTAAATGATGGGAATGATTTCTTAATGGATTTTATATATTAGGAACATTAAAACCTATACCATCAAGTCCTTTCACAAGACAGTTTAAAACAATTATATATTTCAAAACTAATTTGTCTCATGAGAACCTGCCGATGCATTGAGGAGATATATAAAGTCTGGGCTCCAGTCTCCACTACATGTCCAAAGAATTCCTTATATAAAATAGAAAAAATAAATAATATGCCTTATAAAATATTCATATTGAGTAAAAAATACAAAAGTATCAATATTTCACCCAAATTATCAAATAACCATCAAAGTAGACATCATACATAAAATGGTATATAGTTTAGATAGTAGTAATATCCATGATAAATTAATGGATAATTTAGGGGAAATTTAATTTTCAATGATCATAAGAGATTTAATATTTCCAGATGAATAAAAGGAATCAAGGAAGAAAATTTGAATACTATCCTTAGACAAATAAATTATAAACCATCTAGAGGATGATTGAGGATGGAATCTATATAACATTTTCCAAGTAGAGTAAAATAAAGGGTTGTATTAATTAATGAAATAGAATAATAACTTCAAAAACATTCTTAAAGAAAATATCCTTTTTAGAAAAAAAACCTTTTGAAAAATCATTTCCTTAAAAATTAATTTAAAAATAAAATATTTAAAAATTAATCATTTAAATATAAAAAGGAATCTTTGTAGGAATTATGGTGGGTAAATCTGTACATGTTGTAAAAAAAGATTCCTTTTTCATGGTAAAAAGGTTCAAAAAATTACTTGATTGAAATGTGAAAAAAAAGATTACACTTAAAAAATTGTTAAAAGAAAAAGAGGGTAGAAAATTATTTACCAAATCATTTTAATTTTTTTTAAACATTTAAATAAAATGTGGTTTTTAGAAGAAAACAGGTTCTCTGACTAAAGAGAGAAATAAAGTCAGGTATTTTTAAAAAAAATTCTAAAAAACCTTGTATAAAAAAGTGTTGGAAAATGGTACTGATAATTAAAAGAGGTCATGAATAAACATAGTAAAGGAAAATTAATGGTTTTATTGACAAATTTTTATATAATTTCATCGATTGGAAATAACATTGAAATATCATCAAATCTATTTTTTCAGAAAATAATATTTATCATTCCAAGGTGTCCCATAACACTTTGAAACATTTTAAATCATAAACCTCATGAAGGAATAATATTTAATGAAAATATTAAATACCATTAAAAAAATTAATTCATGATATAATATATAAAAATGGGATGTACATACACTACACAAAATAATTAAGTGGTGAACATGACATTTATCTCATAGAAGTAAAGAGTGAGATAAAAATCCCTTACCTTGAGTCTGACTTGTATCGTATGTCTTTATATTATAGAGTAAGAAACTTATGTTAATTATTTAATTTCTTTAATTTTTTTTAATATTTATCATTACTTTAATTTCACTTATTACCTTGTTTTATACAACTACTAAATCATTTATGTTTACATCATGTGTTTTGACCAAATTCGTTTTATATGTCAAATACAACTTTAGTATGTAAATGATGGTAAAAGGGGTCATTATATTATATATCCAGAATTATAATCATAAAATAATTATAATATTTATAAATTAATTATAATTTTAAAACCAATCATTAAATATAGTTATGAAAAATGAAACAACGTTACAATTAGGGAGACGTTAGGTCGTATGTACGCATGAGTAACATTCCCATATTTCAATGATCATTTTGGAAAGAAGGTGAGTAACTTAAATATTTCAATAATGAAAATTATATCCTAAATACCATATTATTTAATCAAATATACTTATATATGTTATTCTTGTTATGTAAACAGAATCACATCGTGTCAAGGAGGAGGTAGTCTGCGCATCCATGAACGGTGTTATCACATTTTAAGTGTGTGAATGGGTAATAAATAAAATGATACATCATATTTAAATAAAGTTAATTATTTAATCAATATAATATATATCTTTCATATGTTACATATTTTTTTATTATAACCATATTTTATACATTCCATGTATAGTTTGAAAGAATCACATCTTTTTGAGGAGGCGGTAGCCGACACTTCCACAAATGATGTAATCATTTCTACAAAAAATGGAGAGTATAAAGATATGAGTTGTAAAATAATTAAATAAGCTTAAATTAATAATAAATATAATATATAAATATATTTTACATAATTATTTTCAACCATTAGAGGTGGTAAATGAGAAATTAACAACCATCATTTCGTGAGGCGGTAGTTTTCCGTACACGTAAACAGTATGTTTAGTACCCATTTGATGGAAGTGTGTGTAATTGTAGGTTGAAATATTATCATAAAAACATACTATTATATTTAGGATACTGTTAATGTTATATAAACATGTAATAATGATAATTAGATTATTGGGGAAAGGAAATAAGACTAGAGAGCTTAATGAAAGAGGTTGCTTCTTAATCAGGTAACTCATTTTGGTTTTCACCAAAGGGTTTCCTTAGATTAATTCATTAAAAAGGTGAGGATTATAGGTTGATTATAGGAATTTTTATTATCAATTTGGGCACATATATGTATATCCAAAGTTTCTTTAGAGGTGTAATAAAGTGGGAGGGGAGGGGCCTTTATAGTAGAGGAGTGACACTTGTAATATTTTGACAAAGGAATTCCATACATGTTTTTTACATTGAAATTGGATCCAATAATAGACCCAATTAGATATAGGGTTTTATAGGGTATAAATATTTCTATAAAATGACTTTTGGATAAGTTTATAAGTCATTTAGAACATTAATATTGAGGTTTAGACCCTTATTAAGCTTAATTTTACCTTAATTTTTTGTAATTAATTTTAATTTAATTCACTAATATTTTTGGTCAAAAACTAAGTTTACCTTATTATAAATTATTAATTATTATAATTAAAAATATGAGATCCATTTTTCCAATTTACAGATACAAAAGTGGTTGAAATTTGTTAAAATTTACTCTCATAGATGGGACGACAATGTGGGTTTTTAAGATAAAAACATCCAATAGTTTGCTATGTTATTATAGTCAATTTAAAATTGAAACTAATTACAATTACCTAAATTGAATTAATTGATAAAAATATTATCTAATTAAACATTAAAATAAACTAAAATTAGAATTTAACTATAAGAATAAATTAGAAGAAAATCCAATTTTGAATTGAATTTCAGTATTTTTAGATATTCATTAAAAATGAAACATTAAAGGAAAAATAATAAATTCACCCTACACTAATTTTTATATTTATAATTAAATTATTAAGTTTATTTTGGCCTATATAATATATAAAAAATCCAAAAATTGAATTTAAAATACATTCTCCATTAAAAAGAGGTAAAAATTCCTTAATAAAATATATATTTTTATATGTAAAATTGGGTTTGTTCTTATCTAATGCGTATCAAATATATTGGATGAATATAAAAAATATTTTCATTAATATAATATATATATATATTAAAATAATATCACTCAAAATTTTTAATTAATTTAATATATTATGGTAAAATAGATTTGTAGGCATAAATAAGTTTTCAATACAAATATTCCTTTTTATATTCAATTGGCTATTATATTCATTTCTAATTAATTGAAAACCATTGACTTTGTTTTTATACCATATGTTTTTATAATTTAGTTAATACTATTCATAATGTATAGTTTCTTATATCTTATTATATTAAATAATAATATTTTAGATAATATATTATTGTTTAGTAAATCTCAATCTTGTGTGTATCCCAAGCCCTTGAAGAAAATCGTGGTTGCATACAACGCATGATAACTTGGTGTTGCATTCATTGAAATATATATAATATATTGAATATATTTTAAATAGTAAATATATTACAGAGTATTTGGATATTATATCCCCTTACATGTTTGGGGTCGCATGTCATGCATGCTATTGAATACAAGGTTATTACTTTAGATTTTTGGGGAATTACATTATCCCCACCTTAAATAAATGGCATCCTCATAATCCAAACTCGATCTTGGTAATATATTGTTTGATATTTAAAATTTTTAAATCCCACATAGTGAGAAGGGTTCATAAGACATCCTCTATAAAAGGAAAAATGGGAAGTAAAAAAGGACACATTGACAAACATATAACTATGTGTATAGGTAGTATAACATTAGTGGAAACTAGATATATGTACTTGGAGGAAAAGAATAAATATTTATATTGAATGATTTAGGTCATAAATAAAAAACAAGTTAATGATAAACATAAATTTTAGGGCCTCAAATTCAAAATCTGTAATGATTTTGATGATCATCGGTTTAAAAAAATTGAGGTATTAGGACAACATATGTCATTTTTCTAACATTGGGTAATTCGTTTACTGCTTGAGAATTAAAAAAATATACCTACTTGATATATTTCTATAAACAAAATTTCATCCTTTGGTTGTTATTCGATAAATTTATAATTTATCCACCACTTTAAGAAATGGACATGAAAAAACTAACTTTGATTTCTAAATCACTAAAATAAACAATTATTGTTTTATAAGGCCTATAAAAGAGTGATAAGTATAACTATTTGGTGTCACCCATCATACAAGTTTTCCTTTTCTAAAGAAATTAATATAATTTTAAAAATAAATATGATATACATCCTTTAAATAAGATTAATCACTAAATATCATTTTAACTAATGTTTTTAATACAAATCCCATACATAAATACTTCATCCAATTATTTCAACATAGTTCCTTCCTTGGTCTATGGTTTATCCATAATATCATTAGTGTGATTTCTAAATCATGACAACATAAATTCAATCCGAAACACCTTAGGTTTAACCTAGGTAATTCATTGTCATTATCTATTAAAATATGTCATAATTGTTTGTATTGAAAATGTGAATTATCATAAGTGTATCCCCTAGGAGTGTAAAAATAAATGTGTAGTAAGACCCATTATTGTGTACCAAGTTACGCTGAGTTAGGCCTAACACACCTTGTCGGAGTTGTTACTCCTAGGCATATATGTTCCAAAATCATCTCCAATTAATATATTCGGATAGGGGTGTATTGGTAGGAAGACTCGGATAATCTCTAAATTATGAAAATTCTAGGGTGTTATTCTATAATTATCCTCAAATTTTACCTTAAGTATTTGTTCTCTACTATAATTTTTCCTAAATCCAGTTCCCAAGGTTACTATTAAACTTTCTTTTATACCAACTGTAGTAACACAACCCTAGATATCCCAAAGATTATGTATTATATCAATTAAATTCACTTGATTGCAAGGAATAAAATCACCAAGAACCAATATTTTATTAGTCATGGTAAACCAGATACATAAATGAGCCAAGTATTACAAATGAATACAAAAATTTCAATTTAATTTTTTTCTTATTTCTAAATAAATTCAAAGGTAATAACCTTCCATCTAGTATATCCTGGAATATATTTCATACTTCTTAGATTCATGGGGAAAAACCGTAAGAAGGGTGAGTTCAAATTCTTAGTAAGTGAAAAATATTTCGAAATCAATAATGAATCAATGAGAATAATCAATATGGAAAGGTAAATATCTTAATACACGTGCCTTGTAATCAATAAATTTAATGGAAGGTCATAAACAATATGCTAAGGTAATAACTAGAGAAAAATGACATTAAAATAAATAGAAAATGAAAAATAAATAAGTAAATGTAATAAACTGAAACATGTGTCATCTAAATAATTAAAAATGAAATGAATCCATAGATATGTCGATGAAAAATCTCATGGATGAATAATAACTGAAAATAAATGTGGGTAATTATTTCTTAATGGACGTCATGTCTAAGCCACATGAAAACCTATACCGTCAATACCTTTCAAAATAAAATTTAAAACTATTCTCATTAGTGAAACTAATTTTTCCCATATGAACCTATCGATGCATCAAGGATCTATATAATGTTCAAGTTCCACTATTCATTTCATTTCCAAATAATTCCTCATATTGAATAGTTTAAATAAATAATATTCCTTAATAAATAACTTTATTGAATAATGATTAGGGAATAATCATTATTTCCCCAAATAATCAAATAAATTTCTAAGTAAACACCATATGTAAAATGGTTTACAGTTTTGGTAATAATAATATCCATGATAAATGAATTGATAATTTAGGTGAAATTAAATTTTCAATGATAATAATAGATTAAATATTTAAATAGGTATAAAATAAATAAAGGAATTGAATATGAATACAATCCTAGTCTAAAACAATTATAAACTATCCATAGGATTATTATGGTTGGTATCAACACCACATTTCCCAAGTGGAGTGAAATAAAGGGTAGTTTTCAATATTTTAAAATGGAATAATAACATCAAAAACATTCTTGAGGAAAATATTCTATATTTTGAAAAACAATTTCTTTGAAAATAAATTTAAGATATATATTTTCTTTAAAAAATACACTTTTAATCATGTAAAGGAATCTTCGTTGGAAATATGGTGTGTAAATTTATACATGCTGTAAAAGAACATTACTTTTTCACAATAAAATTTTATAAAATGAATTTTTTGGAAAGTGATAAGAAGAATCAATTAAAAATATTTGTACAAGACAAAAAGGGTAAAAAATTATTTAATATGTAATTTTAAAAACATTTTTTTATAACATTTTAATAAAACATGGTTTTTATAATAAAATAGGTTCCCTTACTAAAGTGACAAATAATGTCGTGTTTTTTTAAATATTTTCTAAAACACCATGACTACCAAATACTGGAGAAATAGTACTAATACTTGAAAGAGGTAATAAATAACTAGATGATAGGAAAATTAATGGTTTTATTTAACAATTTATATATAGTTTCCTTAATTTGAAATACCATTGAAATATCACTAAATCTATTTTTTAGAAAAATGATCTTTAATCATTCCAAAGATTCCCATACCACTTTGCAACATTTTAAATCATAAACCTCATGAAGGAATAATATTAAATAAAATTATTAAATACCATGAGGATAAATTAATTCATGATATAATATATAAAGATGGGTAGTTGAAACACCACAAAAAAATAAGTAATTGGTTAACTTGAAATTTATCTTACAGAAGTAATAAGTGAGATAAAAATCCCTTACCTTAAGTAAAACTTGACTCATATGTATTTATATTCCTGAATAATAAACTTATTTTTATTATTTAATTTATTTATAACCTTTCTTCATGTTTATTATTACTTTTATTCAACTTATTACTATTTTTATACAACTACTAAATCAATTAAGTTTATGTTGGGAATTTTGAGAAAATTCGGTTTATATATTGAAAACAACTTTGGTAGGTCAACGATGGTCAAAGGGAGAATTATATAACATATAAAGAATAATAATAATTACATAACTATCATATTTATACATAAATTATACTTTTAAAACCAATAATTAAAAATGGTTATGAAAAATGAACCAATGTTACAATCATGGAGAAGGTAGGTTGTACGTACGCATGAGTAATGTTCTCATTTTTCAATGATAGTTTTAGAAATAAGGTAAGTAACATAAATCAAAATATATTAATAATTATATCATACATACCATATTATTTAATAATATATATATATATATATATATAGTATTCTTGTGATGTCATAGGAACCACATTGTGTCGAGGAGGCGGTAGTCCACACGTCCACAAATGACATTATCACTTTTTAAGTGTATCAAAGGGTAATAAAGAAAATAATATTTTATATTTAAATAAAGGTAATTATGTAATTAATATCATATTTATTTTGTTTATATTAAATATTTTTAAATAAAACCATCCTTTATACATTCTATGTATAATTTGAATGAATTGCATCACCTTGAGGGGGTGGTAGTCCACAGTTCCACAAACGATGTTATCATTTTTACTCAAAATGGAAATTTTAAAGATATGAGATTTTAAAGAGTTAAATAAGAATAAAATAATAATTAATATAACATATATCATATACAAATATATTTTACATCATAATTTCTAACCATGAATGTTGGTAAATGAGAAATGAACAATCACCGTTTTGTGAGGTTGTAGTTCGTCGTACACATAAACAGTATGTTCGTTACCTATTAGATGGAAGTGTGTTTATGTTTAGGTAAAAATATTGTCATAAAAAATTACTAGTATATTTAAGATAATTTGTTATATAAACATGGATTAATGATAATTTTAGTATTGGATAGAGGAAATAATACTAGAAAGCATAAAGAAAGATGTTACCTCTTAATCAGGTAACTCCTATTGGTTTGCAACAAATAGATTATTTAGATTTTTTCCTGAACAAGGTGAGAATTATAAGTTGAATGGAGGAATTTTGAAGGGATATTTGGTTAGTTCTTCTTTTATCCAATGTGTCTTGAGATTTGTGGGTAAGTGGGAGGATATGGTGCCTTTTATATTGGAGGAGGAGTGGCACTCTTGTAATATTTTGTTAAATGAATTACATACCTGTTTTTCACCTAGAAAGTGGCTCAAATAATAGACCCAATTACAGATAAGGTATTATAGGGTCAAAATATTTCCATAAAAAAAATTTGAAATGTTTATAAGTCATGTGGGACCTTAAGATTGAGGTTTAGTCTCTTATTACGCTTAATTTTACCTTAATCGTTGTAATTAATTTTAATTACTTTCAATAATATTTTTGGTCAAAAACAAAGTTGAACTTATTGTACATTATAAATTATTATTATTCCAAATATGGAAACCATTTTTCCAAATTTAAATCACTTAAATGGAAGAAATTAATTTAAATTTAATCCTACTGATGGGACGACAATGCAGGGTTTTAAGGTAGAAACTTCCAAAAGTTTGCTATGTTTTCATGGTCAATTTAAAAGTGTAATTGATTCCAATAACCTAAATTGTATTAGATGATAAAAATATCATATAATTAAACTTTAAAATTTTTTAAAATTATAATTTTACTTTATAAATGAATTATATGAACAACCAGTTTTGAAAAAAAATCTGCATTTTTTCACTATTCATTAAAAAATGAAACATACAAAAAAATTGAAAAAATTCTCCATAAACAAATTTTTATGTTTCTATTTAAAATATTAAGTTTATTTTGAAATATATCATAAATATAATATAAAAAAATTTACTTTAAAATAGGTTCTCCATTAAAACGGGGTAAAATTGCCTTAATAAAAATATAGGTTTTTATGTGTGAAAGTTTATTTATTATTATCTTATGATTATAAAATCTATTTGATAAATATAAAAAATATATTATTGAATATATAATATATATTATATTAATATAAATCAATAATTTTAATTAATTTAATTTATTTGAGTAAAATAACATTGTGGGAAAAAAAGTTTTCTATAAAAATATTCCTTTTATATTCATTTGGTTGTTATATTCATTTATAACTAATTTATAATCAATGAATTAGTTGTGTAAACTATATATTTTCATATGTTAATTAATAATACTCATAAAAGATATTTTATTATATCTTATTATAATATATAATAATATTTTATATAATATATTATTCTTTGGTAAAACTCGATCTTGCGTGTAATGAAAGAAATTTAAAAAACTTGTTATTGTGTGTAATGCATGCTTACTTGGTGTTTCATGCATTGAAATATATAGAATACACTGGATATATTTTAAATATTAAATATATTATAAAGTGTTTGGATATTATATTTCCTTATGTGCTTGGTGCCATGTGTCATACATGTTATCGAATACAAGGTTCTTACTTTAGATTTTAGGGGAGTTACACTAGATGGTGAGTGGTCACCTTGGGAATAAGGCCCAACATTTCCATGTAATTTTAGGAACAAATTTCATTATTTCCCTTTATAAATGATTTAAATACCTCATTTCCTTTAGAACACAAGGTCAAGATAATCAAATTGGGTCATGAGTCCTCCTCTAAACCTAGGATTATTTGTTTGAGTTCATCAATAGGGAAAGAGACAACTTTCTCAAATGTTATAGGGGCATCCATAAGGTCTTCCTCCTCTTACACTTCCTCTTCCTTTTCCTTTTCCTCTTCCTATTCCTCTTCTTCATCTGTATTAATCTTAAAGTAATTAGGTGATGATGGAAATTTATCAGATTTAAGAGATCAGTCAAAAAATTTAGCATCTGAAAGATGAAGTAGCTTCCTCCAACCCAACTAATGGTGTGAGTTTTTTTAATGACCAAGGGATGGAGTGAGGGAATTTTCATTTATGATTTTACCACTGATCAGAGGATAAATGACCTTTTATGTTCATCTAGGATCATTATTCATAATTGATGTCATGTAATTTGATGAATATATATCATTATTGGGACATGTATATATGATCTAAATGATGGGAATCACATATTTTTTACTCGTCTATTTGTATGGATTGGTCGGGGTCCTTTCTAGACCATTCATGGTAGTGACCTAGGCAACACCATTAGTTATGGGTTGTTTCCCTTCCCTCAGTTAGAATCTTGTATCAATATATTATGATTTTCAAGATTCGAATGGGGCTTTATCTCCATTAAATGGACCAATTTAACCACTAATGTAATATTTGAGGCATTAGTGGTATGACGATGTGAAATCCATTTGATGATGAAATGAAGTCATTCCTATAAGAACACTTAACGTCATATATTTTCAAAAACCTCAGATTTATATGTCATATATGAAGTCCCCAAATTGATTTTTGAGCCTAATTTTCTTAAGGGGGTTTTCTCACTTTTTCCCAGCCCTAAAACATTAGAGCATAAAGGGACAAGGGGGTATCATGGTAACCTAGTTGTTGAAGTGTTTGAATCAAAATGATGTTGAATCATGATCCCTTATCACTGAAATTATATCAAATATTAATGTTATTTATCCTGCTAGATAGATATTGGGGTGTGATGTGTCCTTGTATAATGGTTTATTTATCTTACTCTATGATATAGATAATCATGTGGATTTATATAGGATCAGTCTCTACATTATATACTTTAGTAGAGGAAACCTCTGCTTAAAACACCTAAAGTCTAGGCAAATCCTCTATAAGTGCTTCCTAATGGTCTTTTAGAAAACGAATAGCAGTTAGGATAAAAAAATTAGCTGAAACCAGGGTCAACTTGTAAGATCCATACCTTTTATAGAGATGTCTTGCGATTGGTTTTATGTATTCCTATTTGTTGTTTTGGGTATATTTTTTGGCTTTTATCTTGGGTTTGTTTGGGTGAAAATTTGAGAAAATTGGAAGGAAGAAAAGATGTTCATGGTTGACTAACGATTTTCCCAAACTGTGTTCCCTAGCCCAGAAAACCATTCAACCTCTCACAAAGTGGGATTTCATGGCTAGTGCATGGTTTTTCAAATTGTTTTCCATATTATGATAAACTTTGAACCCCAACTATAATAGTCACACTATTTGGAAAATTGTGTGTCCCTTCCTAGGAAACCATGTGGGGGTTTTCAATTAACCCTAAAATTAGAATTAAAATTTCCAAACCCCTCATTCCAAATAAAAATCAATACTAAATCTGATGTAATTGTTTCCTCTCATTTTTTGAGGCTCCCAAATTAATTTTTAAGGTTCCAATCCTCAATTATATATGATTCTAAGCGTAGATTGAAGATTTGACCCCTCCCAATAAGATATTATAATCTTGTGTGCTTTCAACAATCCCTCATGTGTTTCTCTCATTCTTTGGCGGGGTTTTTTCTCTATTTTTATGGATCTAGATCTATGTTTTTTGTAACATAATTCTACGATTCAGATCTATATATTCTTATTTATCATTTTATTATTATTCCTCTTAAATTTTGGATTTCTTTTGGCGAGTTTTTGTCAACAATTTGAGTTAGGTGGTCTAAATTAAAATCTAATAGTATTGATTTGATTACGTGTTTGTAATTGTAATAATTTAAACTACAATTATTGGTAAATTACATTGATAATTTAATTTATTAGTTTTAATTTTATTGTGTTAATACTTTAAGTTAATTAGGGAAATTGAAAGGTGAAATTTAATTAATTAATTTTTGAATTAATTAATAGGATATTGATATTTGGAAATTATATTGAATTTAATTAATAATTGCTTAAATAATTAATAGATTTTTTGGAATGTTGAATTGATTAATTAAATTTTGAATTAAATAAGGGAGTTTAGGATTGTGGAATTGATAAAATGCTGAGATTTTGGAATTTATTGGAATAATTAATTAATGAACTAATTATTGGGTTACTGAGATTATTGAATTATATTAATTAATTATTAGATTAATTAATGGTAAATTTTGTGATTATACAATAGATTGAATTGGATTAATTATTTTTTAAATTAATTAATTGATGTCTTGATTTTGAAATGTGATAAGAAGGTTCACGTTGATTAACATTGATTGGTATAATACATGTAATGTTGTAATCCATGTGAAATTATGATACTGTGATATATGTGATAATCATTGTGTGTGGGAGATGGTATGATCCTTACAAATACCATAGTTATAAATTTATTGAAAACAATTGTGTGGTATATGGTATACTACTTCCAAAGCCCATGGTGATAAATGGAATGATAAACGTGTGTGGGACATGGTATACTGCATCCAAGTCCAATAGTGAAAAATTGATTGATAAACATGTGTGGAACATGGTCAACTCATTCCAAAGCCCATAGTGATAAATTGATTAATAAATGTGTGTGGGACATGCTTTGATACTTCTAAGTCCCATAGTGATAAATTTATTGTTAAACTAGTGTGGGGAATGGTCTGGTACTTCAAAATCCCATAGTGATAAATTGATTGATAAATGAGTGTGGGACATGGGCTACTTCTTCAAAATCCCATAGGGCCCTAGGCTTGGTGACCTAAACCCGAAATATTGGAATTGTACTGTGGTTCTATTTAGTCATAATGTGAATTACAATAAAATGGATAATGAAATCCCATGTGTTAAAATGAATTGAGGATTGAATTTGTGATATGGTTCAGAATCCGACACAAAATGAAGTGGGTATTGAGGTTTGGGTGTCCTCAGGAACCCGAGAGGTTATGTGGATAAATAAATTACAATTGAATAAATGTAAACTATTTACTTTATTGTTTGTATTTTATTCTTTATACAAATTCATACATAGTTATTTATTGGATACTGTTTTAGATTTCATTAGTCCTATTGAGTTGTACTCACACCCTACTCAGTCTACCTGATCAGTACCCAAATTGATTTCATGGTTTTAGGATAGCTTAAGGGAAAAGACCTTATGTTAGATGGATGAGTCAGGATGGATCATGGATAAGGGAACTAGAATTTGTGTCGGTACCTACTTGGAGGGTTTTATTGTCTTTATTTATTGTGGGATTTTTTATATTGTCACTTGACACATATTTAGCATGGCATATCTACTATTTATTTTTGGATATTGTATTTACCATTTTTTTTATTATGTGATATTGTTTTTTTTAGTTATGGTTATATCATTTGGATATTGTTTATTTATTTCCACTGGTTTATTAATATAATAAAGAAGGTATAGTCTCCCCATGATCGATATTAGACCCCCACATCTAGTTGAAATCCTTTAGCATATGGGGAGGTTATCTTCAGGTCAAGTAGTGAACTCGATTGGGGAACCGACATGTGGCACCTAGGTTGGGACATTACAAAGTGGTTGTAGAGAATAGTTTTTTTACTTTTATTTTATATTACTATTTGGGAAAGGTAGAAAGGATACTAAAAAGAGATAGGAATTGGTTATGAGCTTGTGCATGGGAGCAGCTAACCCATGTATGGGGGAAAACCAAATCTCCTAGGGTGGGATTATTTTTTTAGGTATTTTCTATTATAGTTGGATGTTATTTTACCATTGGTGATGCACTTTTTGTGTAATGTGATTAATATTTCTGGGATTTTTCAAATTTTTGACTTGTGGAATGGTATGGAAAGGGATTTGATCATGCATGCATCATTCTAGGAACTCAGGATTATTTTGTAACATTAATCATTTTAGGCATGCATGGAAAAACATGTTTTTGGTTACGTGCTGAAATTTTAAATATTTCCCATTCTTGAGTTATTATAATGGAAAAGGGTTCCTAATGTGAAATTGAAGCTAAAAAATGATTCATAATATGAATAAATTGGTTTCTAATGAGAAACATGAATAATTGGATTGAGTTTACCCTTTGTTCACCTTGACCTAGACGTTGGATGGTTAAGGACAGTGATTGTTCCATAGTTTTCACCATGTGGCGAGGTTTGGCGAAAATACTTTTTGAATCCTATTTTAATTTTTCCTCTTTTGTAAATGTGTTAAAATTGTGTTATGAGTCCTAATATATTTTTTTGTAATTGAGAGATATGCCTTCACAACGACGCATGCTGATTGGATGACGGGAGGTTATGGCAGGAGATGGTCTACTATTAGTGGATCCTGAGGCACCGATAGTGCCAGGTGAGGAGGTAGGAGAGAAGTTCCATGATAAATTTTTTCACTTAATTTAGTTTATGAAGGGATACCCAGAGTGGGTAGTGAAGAGTATGTCTGACCTTACACAAGAGTTTCAGTTACATCACCCTCTCACATTTACCAGAAAGGGTGGATTTAAAGAAAAAGAGTTCTAGATTGAGCCCATCCAGACTATACTTGACCATTTAGAGAGTCCTAATGAGAAGAGGTTAATTTTTTCTACTTATATTAAATGAGGATTAAATAATCAATGGTTGGATGTTTAGGCTCGGACTAGATAGGATGATGGTATGGTATAGAAGGAATTTTTGGAGATGTTCTTGGAGAAATTTTATTCAAAGATGCTAAGGTTGTAGAGAGCAGTTGAGCTCATTAGTTTTACTCAAGGGAGTATGTTAAAGATAGACTATACTATACACTTTAAATAATTTCATTTATTTAATCTAGTATTGGTAGGTGATGAGGATAATTCAGAAAAACAGTTTCTGGAAGGGCTTAAATGTGAAATTTTGTCCTAATTGAATATCTTATGGTTGAAAAAGTTTTTAAAAGTGGTGAATCATGATCTAATTTTTAAGGGTAACCTGATGTAGTCCTCTGGTGGAGGATATGTTTTTTATACTATACTATGAGGAGGAATGAATTACAAGCATAGGAAGAATCGGTATGAGAATTTTATCTAGGGTTAAAAATATATTCACTGTGGAGAATGGGATATCATGGTGATCTAGGCAGAGATAGTTTATCAGAAACTAGGGGATCATACCACTAATTTTTCTAGTATGTTCATAAATGAAAAAGGTTTGAATCAAGATGTATTTCCACCAGTATTGGTTTTGTTTCATGATGTGTTTCCGAAATAATTCTCAAGGCTTCCACCCAATAGAGGTGTGAAATTTACTATTGAGATCATGTCGGGGGTTGAGCTAGTTTCTATTATACCATAAATAATGAAACTGACATAGCTTCAAGAGATTAAGACTCAACCAGAATAGTTGGAGGATAAGGTATTTATCCATCCGAGTACATCACCATGGGGTTCTCTATTATTGTTTTCAAAGATGGATGACATAACCTTGAATTTATGTGTATATTTTTGTATGTTAAACCAGATAACTATACAGAACATGTATCCTCTTCTATGTATTGATGATCTATTTGAGCAGCTAAGGTTAGCTTGTGTATTCTCGAATATTGACTTGAGATTAGGGTATCATTAGTTGATATTTAGACAATATAATATACTAAGGACTTATTTTAGAAGTAGGTATGGCCTTTATAAGTTCTTATTAATGTCATTTAGGTTGATAAATTCACCAGAATGTTTATGGCGTTGATAAATAGAATCTTCCATACATACCTAGATCAGTTTTTATTTTATTTTTGGATGACATATTTGTGTAATCCAATATTCATTACGATAATTCCCAACATCTTTACATCGTCTAAGTATATTATAGATCATGTTCTACATTCCAAGCTATCTAAGTGTCAGTTTTGAATTAATTGGGTACACTTATTGGGTCACATCCTCTAAAATGAAGGTGTTTTAGTGGACCTAGAGAAGGTTCAGGAAGTTGTATCTTTAGATTAACCCAAGAATGTTTTCAATATCCACTAATTTTTGGGGTTATCTAGATATTAGCATAGGTTTTTCTAGAAATTTTCCTATTTAGCATCACCACTTTTGGGATTGAGTAAGAAGGGGACAAAATTTAACAGTAAAAATAACTTGATAATTACTTCTAGGAGTTGAATAAGAGATTGAAAATGGAACTAACTTGATCCTACCCAATCTAGGGGAGGATTATAAGGTGTTTTGTGATTCTTATGGTATTGTACATGGAGTATTGTTAATGCATGGATATCTAGTTGTGGTGTATGGGTCATGATAATTGAGTCCACGTGAATGGAATTACCCTATGCACAAACTCGAGTTAGATATAGTGGTTTATTCTTGGAAGTGTTGGTTGAATTACCTATTGGGAAATAATTTTACTATATATATATATCACATGATCTTAAATTATATCTTTTCACAGTGAGATTTGAATCTATGTCAGCAAACGTGGGTTGAGTATATATAGTCATTTGATTTTGGTCTAGAATATATGAATTAGAAAGGAAATAGTGTTTCTAATTCTTTAATAAGGGAAACTCATACCCATGTAGTTTATTATTCTAGTGTTGAGTAATATATGATGACTTTATTGGATGAGATGAATGTGGTGGTTTGGGAGGGTCAATAATAGATGACTCTTGTATCAGTTTTAGTGGAGTATAATCTTTTGATATGGATTAAAGAAATGTGGTATTTGGATGAGGAATATTTGTCCTGGAGGGAAATCCAAGAAGGGGGAGTCAGCTTTCAATTGGATCATAGATGAGGATGAGATCATCTATGTCTTGAATCAGGTTTTTGTGCATGTGAGCATGTAGGAGGATCTAACGCATGAATTTCATGCCTCAAAGTGGGTGGTGCATTCAGGTGTGACCAAAATGTACTATAAACTATAATGATAGTTTTGGTGACCAACCATGAAAAAGGAGATAGTAGGGTTTGTGACCTAATGTTACACCTTTTAGTAGGTGAAGGTCAAGAATTAGCAACCTGATGGCTTACAATAGTCATTTCCCATTCTATAATGGAAGTGGGATGATGTTATTATGGATTTTGTGGAGGTTATATTGAGGATTAATTGGAATAATGATTCTATTTGGGTGTTTGTAGACCTTTTGAAAAAAGTATCACATTTATTACATGTACATGATACTTTCTCAGTGGATCTATCGAGAGATAGTTTGTCTACAAGGGGTGCCAGAGAGTGTTATTTCAAACCCTTACTCTCGTTTTACGTAGTGATTCTAGAAGGGACTATATAAATAACATGGTCCATAGGTGTTATTGAGTATGGAATTCCACCCATAGACAGATGGGAATTTGAACCATATCATACAAGTTCTTGAGGATATGCTTTAGGTGTGTGTCCTAGACTTTGGAGGGACTTGGGAGAAGCACCTAGCTTTGGTGTAGTTATCTTATAAAAACATTTATTAGGAAAATATACATATAGAATAATACAAGCCACTTTATGGTAGCCCAAGAAGATCACCTTTATACCAGATGGAGGTAGGTGATTTAGAGTTGTTGGGAATGAGTCTAGGACATGAGATGTAGAGCAGGTTCAGCTGATTTGAAATATTATGTGAATAGCTCAGAGTAGAAAGAATTTTTATGCTGATAAGCATCGAAATACCCTAGAGTTTTCATAGGGTTGTTTAGTATTTATTCAAGTGTCTCCTTGATTAGGTCACCAAAGGATATGGATACAGATCATGATGGCACACATGTTTGTTGGACCATTTAAGGTTGTGCATAGAATCGGGCTTGTGGCATACTAATTGGATCTTCCACATAGATAAAACTCTATTAATTATTTTTTCCATGTTTCAAGGATTTGGTGGTATCACCCCGACCCATCTCATGTGATCAATGTAGATGATGTTAATATTGATAAAGATGCATCCTTTGAAGAGAATATGATACGTGTGTTGGATCACAGTGAGAAAGTGTTTCAGGGAAAGACAATGCTGATAGTTCATGTATTTTTGAAACATGGTAATGTTTAGGAGGAATCATGGTAAATGGAAGTAGAAATGCATGATCAGTGCCCAATATTTTGACTTGAGAGTCTTATAGATTCTTGGGAGTACAACTCAAGTATGGGTTATTATAAGGTGAGGAGATTGTAATATCCCAACCTTTTCTAAAGATGTCTCGAGCCTTGTATCAAGTATTCTATTTCTTTGTTTTGAGTATATTTTTTTTTGGATATATCTTGGCTTTGTTTCAATTAAATTTTGTGAAAATTGGAAGGAATAACGATAGTGCAATTTTGGTTCATGGTTTTTCCAAACCATGTGCCCTTTCCTAGAAAACTATGCACCCTGGCCCAACAAACCGTGTAACCCCTAAAAGAGAGGGATTTCATGATTTTCCAATTGTGTTCCCTATTAGGAGAAACCATAACCCCCCCCCCTAGAAGAGGTGCATGGTTTAGGATAATTCATTGGAAAATCGCACTCCCCTTCCCTAGAAACTGTGAGTGGGTTTTTATTATCCCAAAAATTAGATTTAAAATTTCTGACCCCCCCCCCATTTTAACCCAAAATCGACCATAACTAGAACATAATTGATTCCTCTAATTTTTGGAGGCTCCTGAATTAATTCTTAATGCTCCAAACCTATATTCATGTTGATTCAAAGCCCATATTGAAGAATTCAACCTCTTTCAGTAAGAGATCCTAATAAAATGTGGATTCTAACATGTCTCCCTTATTCCTTCCATCCTTTCAAGGAATATGTATCTCTATTTTGATTGATCTAGATCTAGGTTTTTTTATATTGATTCATTTTATCTTAGATATAGGATTATAATATGGATATTATTCTTCACCATGTTCTTGATTATTCTGCTTAAATTGGGGATTTATATTGGTGATCATTTTTCAAAGATTTAAGGTTGGTGGTATAAATTACAATCTCATTTCTTAATTTAATTACATGTATATAATTGTAAGAATTTAAATTTCCATGATTGAGAGATTGCATTGATGATTTAATTGATTTGTTTTAATTGTAATTTTTTATCAATTGGGGTTATTTTGGGAAATTGAATATGGAAATTTAATTAATTTTTTAATTAATTAATGGGATTTGGGATTTTGAAATTAGATTGAATTAAACTGGTTAATTATTGAATTAATCAATGGACTATTGTGAATGTGAAATTGAAAATTAATTGTAAAATTAATTAAAGGAATTTATTATTATGGAAATGATAAAATTTCAAGATTGTGTAATTTCTTTGAATAATTATTTTTTTAATTAATTATTGGGTTATTTAAATTTTTGAATTAGATTAATTAGTTTTTAAATTTTTTAATCTGAAATTTTGAGATTATGAAATAGATTGAATTTGATTAATTAATTATTGAATTAATTAATATAAGTATTTATTGTAATATGTGATAATAAGGTTAATATTGATTAACATTGATTGATATGATATATATGATGTTTTGATACATGTGATATTGTATATTTTGATATATATATGATAATCATGTGTGGGGCATGTTCTGCTGCTTCCAAATCTCATAGTGATAAATTGATTGCTAAAAGAGTCTGTGACATGTTTTTCTACTTTCAAATCCTAGAGTAGTAAATTGATTGATGAGCATGTGTGGAACATGGTCTACTACTTCTAAGTCTCATGTGATAAATTTATTGATAAATTGGTGTGGGACATGGTCTACTACTACCAAATCCCATAGTGAAAAATTGATTGATAAATGTGTGGGTCATGGTTTGATGCTTCCATGTCCCATGGTGATAAATTGATTGATAAAAAGTTGTGGGAAATGGTCTTCTAATTTTAAATCCCATAGTGATAAATTGATTCATAAATGAGTGTGGGACACATAATGCTACTTCAGAATCCCATGGGGTCCTAAGATTAGTGACCTAGACCCCATATGTTGGAATTGGAATATGTTTTCAATTTGTCTTATTATGAAATAAAATGAAATGTATAATTAAATTAATATATTAAAATGAATATATAATTGAATATGTGATATGATTCAGACTCCATAATGGGTTTAATAAGGTATTGAGGTTCGTGTGTCCTTGTAAACCTGGTAGGATATGTGGTTAAATAAATAATAATAGAATAAATTTAAATTTTTTACCTTTTTCATTTATTTTATTATTTATACAGCTGTATACACTTTTATTGACTATATATTGTTTTAGACGCCATTTGTGGTGGCCTACTGAGTTGTACTCACACCCTACCCAGGATGCTTGATTGGTACTCAAATATATTTCCTGGTTGTAGGATAAGTTAAGGCTAAGGGCCCATGGTAGATAGGTGAGTCAAGATGAAACATGGATGAGTGAACCATACTTGGTGTTGGGACCTTCTTGAGTGCTCTTATTGTCTTCATTTCTTTTTTGTTATTCCATATTGTTACTTGAAAAATATTTAGAATGAAATGTCTACTTTTTAGTTTTGGGTATTTCATTTCCCATATAGTTCATTATGTGATATTGGTTTGTTCTTGATATAGTTATATCATTTTGATATTATTTATTTATTTTCACTATTTCATTATGTTTATAAAGTGGTTATAGTCTTACCATGATTGATATTAGACCCCCTTTACTATTTGGAAGCCTATGGAATATGGGGAGGTGTTCCAGAGGTCACTTATTGAACCGGATTGGGGAACCTACGTATGGAATACGGGGTAATACATTACATAATTACTTTATAATATCATACTTTTGCGATAATGGTTTATGATTTATAGCGTAAATCTACACTTTCATGGGATCTTTGGGTGTTGAAGTGCTTGATACAGGCAGAGAGTCCTTTGGAATAGAAGTTGATGGTTCTCCTACCCTTGGTGGGTTAAGTCGAATATGTCTACCTACATTCTAAGGACGATTGGATAATTACATCCCCTATAATCGATCTTCTAGGATGATTAGTTTAGGGAAACACCTGTAATATATGGGGGAAATTTCTTTCTTTTGGGGGTCTATTTTAGTGCTTTCCCCATAGTTTCAGTAGCATATATTTTCTGAGAAGGTAATTTTCCAGAGTATTAAGTTATCTCATGAATGTGTCTCCCTCTATACCCTAATCTTCGGTGACCTCATCCTCTGATTCCCCTTATAAGGTGTATGTAACTGAGGTTCATGGCCATATTCATCATTGTATAAGGGATACATTAATTTAATGACACTAATGGAACTAATATAAATTATTCTCCAGATGAGAATGTTTTATGGTGGCTCAACTCTTGTGGTGTCGTTTGGTTGGATGATGCACATACTTTTAGAATTAAAGGCATAATGATTGAAAGAGTCATATGTAACTTTTTCCAGAGTATAGGCTCATCTTAATATTTTTTATTCTTCTTTTCTGACCTTGTAATTTTTTAGAATACTAGCCTTTGATGGTTTGCGGTGCTAACAGAATCAGCTATGCCATAGTATTAGTGACTGGTGGAAAATTTGGTTATTTCAAAAATGCTTGGAGGATATTATGAGATCAATTGATTGTTTTTCTAATAATATAATCATTAAATACATGCACATTCTTGTTGTTAACATCTTTCTATTCACCCTCTTCATCTGTATTGGAGGAAAAAACACATGATATCTATACAGGTGGTTTACCCAGCTTCACTTTCCAAGAATCAAAAATATTTTATACAAAATATTTGAAAAAAATAGTCATGTATAGTGTTCCCCAATATTTAGTGAAAGAAGATAAATTAATGTTATCGTCAAGGATGACTTGATTAGGTGTTTTGTGGTCTATCAGGATTAACATATTTTTTTCTAAGGATACTATGAAATAGCCAGGAAATTTTGCATCATGGAAGAAGTGTACATTGTTCCACCAATCTCCAAATTATAAGTGTTTAGGATCTTTCAATTCATCCTGAAGAGGATATTAATATTATTTCCAACCATTAGGTGGAACTGCACAAGGAGGTGCAAGCATTGGATTTGGAGATGGATTAGAGGTCATTTTTAATGTAACCATTAAATCTTCCACTCTACCCATCCTCTCCCATTGAGATACTGATATGGGATAGGACCTATCCCTATTTTCAAAATAGAATCTTTCAAATATTGTACTCTTATGTAAATATCCCAAAATCCACCCGGATACTTTACTAGGATAAGTGTTGTTCACAGTTAAACACGAATATACTCAATGCAAATTTCCAACTAATCTTTTTGTAGGGAAAGTAAGTTCTTGGAATCAACCAAACTCTTCCACCTAGAAAAAAAGTCTAACACCCACTCATTTTCACATTTTCTAAATTTTGTGAGATTTATGAATAATTTATTCTAGAATATAGAGCTAAATTGATAGAGAAATTATTATCATAGATATTCCCATAACTTGATTGATCTGTCTAGTACACTGGTATACTAGGTAAAGGTTGGTACTTATAGAAAATGTATAAATCTTCTGGGCCTAGTCGCTTCTTTCTGCTCTAGGGTCCCCATCAAGGGGTTACACCTAGATATAAAGTGCATCAGATGCTATTCCAGATCCCCTAGACAATTAAATATTAGAAATCTATGATTCCCAAATTTTTTTGGGGGAAGGATTTCATCCACTCCTCCAAGGGAAGGATTCCTCTTTGGTTTTACTAGTGGACAACATCATTCTAAATATTCTAATTGATCGACCGATGTTTCTATAGTGTTGATGAGCTAGGGAAAATAACTAACTTTGAAGGATCTTGAGAAATAGGAATAGCAGGTTGGACTAGCAGTGGTAGTTCTTCTTGTCGTCATGGTGGGTGAGCAACATGGGTTGGTCTGTGTGGATGTGTCTAACCGAGATCTGGTCATGTACCCAATGGAGGGAAATCCCGATATATTACTATTGTAGGTTAAAAGTATATTAGCTATTAAAACCCATCCTTGAGAGAATTATCTAGCTCTATTTCATCTGTTGTGATGAACCCTATTTGCTGGGGTGAGCTGTTTGGGAGTGTGGGGTGTGGTGCTGTTATTAGGATACATATAATGGGGATGTTTCCTCTATGTAGTTTTGAATTGAGTTTTCTCAACTCTTTCAACTCTTCTTCATATTGAGAAAATATTTCCTCGGGTGTAATGAGTTCAACATCATAGGATGGTGGGTGAGATATGGCGGCACCATTATGATTTTCATTAGTAGATGAAAACTGAGGAGGAAGAAATGGAGTAATTAAAGGAATCACCAAATTCATAGAAATCTGTTTCCTTTAAGTACACCCACACACTTCAATCACTTTGGTGTGGACCATATTACAAATTGAAACCTCCTCCTCTAGATCCCCACTATCAAAATAATTTTCTAAAGTGTCTGAAGGGGTGGTTCTAAGGATTTTCACCAATGCATAATGAATTTTAGTCATTTCATCAGACTCCTTGAGAGATTTATTTTGGTTGTTCCCATGATGATATTGCATCCTCTTGTTCCCTGGTCCTCTTGGAATCATTTGATGAATGATGATCTAAAGTGAATATTTGGATGATTTTTTAATGTGTTTTCCTAGTGATAATTTTAGTTCATGGGATAGGTTAAACTAGGAGGATTTGTTATGTGTTGCTCCCCCTAAACAAGAAAATAATGACTTCTATTGAGGAGGTTATGGCAAATAAAACCCCCACCCCTATAGGTTAAGGATACTTCTGTTTCATTTTCACCACCTTTTGATCATGGTTATTCATCCTTGAAGGTTGTTTTAAAAATCCTTTAACCTTGCGGGCTAGGGTTTCTCTAGTATTTACATGGCTTCCCCTGATAAAACTGTTGTCTTGATTTTATAGAGCTTTAATCAAATATGGTCTTGGTGAATTGTATGATTTTGACCTGATCCACTTTCTTCCAAATATATTGGTCTTTCTTGATGATTGGATTCCCTTAAGTGCGAATATTTTTCAATATTTTTGTATTTTTGATACAAGTTTTTTTTGGAATCTCACTCTTCTATACTGACATATTCATGTTCCATTCATGGCAAATTTTTTTAGCATAACATCCAATGTGAGAAGAGAGTATTTCTCAAAGAAGTCATGAGTCTATAACATTATGGGATGTCAATTTTTTCAATCTTTATTTATCATGGAGTGAGGTGAAATGAAATGAACCATGTTCAACCTATCCTCTAATATGAAAACTAGATGTGACATCAGCAATCAGCTGATGAAACTCTTTTAATGCATCGAGACATCTATGTTGAAGGTCTCTTTTATATATTCCCAATTTAGGGTGTCATGCAACTAGGAGGAATTCCAAGTAAATTTTAAAGTGTATCACATATATTACCATGAATTTTCATGTATATTTATTATAATTAAAGACTCCTTTTAGGTGATGATGATTAATCAAACAATTCATGCAGATTTCCGCACACATTCTTCCAAAAATACCTCTAGAATGCTATATTGGAAAGTGTTTAAAGGCCATAACTTGTCTAGTATATTATCTTTATCCAAATTTATCCTCATGATCAATATTAATTCTCTTTATTTTGAAATAGGTTACTCAACCTAATCCAACCATGTTGAAGTATCCCTATTTCTTTATTGTAAATAATAGGGTTGGTAGGGATTTCCTCTATCATATTATAAGGAAAGCGATCCCAGGGTGGTTTGGAGAATGTCCATTTCCTTTGGTTGAATTCTAGTTGAAAAATAATATCACTTTTAAATGATGATTCATTAGGCATTAATTGAAAAATTTTATGATGTACCTCATGATAGTAGGGATTTCTCATAGTTGATTCGGTATGGAGAGGACCTCATTGATGAAATGAAGTGTCACTATGAGGAGGACCATCATAGAGAATGAAATCATGGGGAGGATTAACATCAACGATTAATGTCTACATTCAAGGGGAATTCCAACAGTTTATTCCTTGGGAAGGACCTTCAACATTGAAGATAGTAAGGGGATGGTTTTCTTATTGTTTTTCCTTCTATCCATGATATGGGTTATCGCAATGCTCATCGGGATATGGGATATCATGATTGATCATATTGTGGGAATGAAGTAAGTATTCAAGGTAAAATGTTTAAGGAGGACATCTGGAATTACTAGTAGCAATGTTATGTGGATTACCTTCACAATTGGAGCAATTATTTCCATAATTTCTTAATGGGTCAGTTGGATCTTAAGGCACTATAGATAAATGTCTGGGATCTTGAAGAACACTAGGATTGCATATAGATGGATCATATATCATATCTTTATTTTCCAATATTCTTTTTTGAGGCTAATTTTTGAATTCTCTCTTGCGGGCGACTAGGACCGCTTACTATGGACAATGACTTTCACATTTGGAGCTTGTTTGAGTAGTTCCAATGACATTTCTGTAATTTTATTGTAGAATTATGGAATTTTGGTAGGGTTATATACCTACCCTAGAGTTTACACATTGATGGGATGATGAAATGTTGTTGGAATGGTGGTATGGGAAAAATTGAGTTTCCCATTTATCATGGGATTTGGCCCAAAACCCTCCTAGATGAGGGTAGGGATATGCCTATGCTCTTTTGTGACCCTATTATTTTGTTGATGAGTCACCCCAATTATAGGGATTGAGTTGTGAGTCCACCCTTCAACCACTGTTTATGAAATTATTATATATTGAAAAGTTTTTTAGGATGTGGATAGGAATTTGCGTCTTCACTTTCATTATTTTTGGATATGCTAAGTGACTTTAGTGGATGAAACATGGATATATAATCATTCTATGGATGGAACAAGGTTGTGGGTCTACTCTTTTCCTCGTTTTTCTATCAGTATATACCAATAGTCTTCATGTGTGGGGAAATATATATGGTTTTCCCTCAATTTTTTTGGGGATTCTCCAGATGGTTTATCCGAATAATGCCAAAATAAGATGGTTGGATTGATGGATACAGGAAGTTGTGTGTTCCTTCTCACAGTTTTCCACCATATTTGGATAGAGGTATTCTATAGAGGGAATAGAGTTATAGTGATTTTCTCTATTGTTTGGTCGCTCCCCTTAGTGGGATGTCCTGAGTGCTCAGTCTTAAGTGACCTGAGTAGGACTCTCAGGGGTAAAACCATCATCATGCAAAGGGTTCGATGCTGCAAAACAATAGTGGAAAAAGCTACTATAAGGATCCCCTTGTCAGGACCCCTTTTTTTGGGATAAGGTCATTAGTGACCCCTTTTTCAGCCTCCCTATGATAAGAGAGATATTTGTTTCTATGTTCTGGTGATAAGATATCAAAATTCTTTGAAATTGAAACTAGTGTTGATAACTTCTAGGCCACCAGTCATTATTGAGTATACAATTGTTGGGGATTTGTGAGATTAATGTCTTTTCCGGTAGCCTCTAGAGTTAGGGTAGTATCATTGATGTGGTACTCCCAAATCATCATGTTTGATACTTGGAATTGAAGTCATTGGGTTTATGTCAACATCCTATGATTTGATGGGGATCCTACATGTATAATGACTAAGGAATACGTTTTATTAAAATGGTAAGACACTATTTGGATTGAAGAGAGTGTTGTTGAAAGTTCCTAGATATTTATGAAAAAAATAAGAAAAAACATCCAAATATGCATCTTAATAAATTCATACATGTATAATTAATTGTTTTAGATCCATTTTTTTCCTCTTTAATTTTGTGTTAGTATGAAAGGGTGATGAGATGTGGGAGATACAAACATTTTATTTAAGGATTCAAATTAATTCACAATTTGTTTATATAGAAAATCACATGGGGATGGAATGGTGTATTTTGGTGGTGGTGTAATGAATCTTCTTGTAATAAACATATTTCCACTTCCTTTATGATTGGTTTCTAATAGTTTTTATTCATATATCCAGAAACACACAACATTTCCATTATTTGAGATGTTTTATGAACCTACATTCCAAAAGAATGTGGTCATTGGGAAATATATCCAACAATTATTTGAGACTCACATTGGTTGAGAGGGTCAATTTTCATTCTCATGGAAATATTTTTAGGGAAATTATTTCCTAATTTGGAACTCTCATATAGATTTAAGACATATTTTGGAATCCTTTATTTAATATAAAATATTAAAGTATCCCCTTTTAAGTTAACAAACAATAATTAGCATGTATTATATTTATAATCATCTATAGGTATTTGAGGTTCTTCATTGATAGGGACATATATATGTATATGAGGTTCTCCACTAATGGTAACCTTTCACATGTATGAATTAGAGATTCTTATGCTATTTATTATGATGATGTTGGTTTTAAACCACACAGTGGTATGATCTAGAATTTATCATCATCCATGAATATGAGAGTTGTTTCAATGTCATGATAAATCCCATGAGATGGGATTCTAATGTATCATTGTGAAAGGAATAAAAAAACAACATATTTTAGTGCCACATAATTTTAGACATCACACATTTTAAGGTCATGTAATAAAAACCAAACCATGTAGTTTAATGCCACATGTTGAGGATTTCCTTGAAAAGGGTTTCTAGTCAAGGTTGTTATGAGACTTATGATGAAGCTTCCTGGGGGAGCTAGATGGGATGTGGCCTCCCATGTTGGATATGAACATACAATGGATACAACCTAGAGAATATTAGGGTCCGTTTGTGGTGTTGGTTTTGATCCTTATGGAGGATTCCTATGTATATTTTTTGGAAATGAATTTGATCCCACATATTTTAGAATGTTTTGGGATTACACCTTTAGTGGCGGCCCATGTCAATGTGAGAGGAAGGTCTATAAAATGATTCTCTACTGAGATAGATAATTTATTCCCCTTGATGATGCCACTTTTAGAGCTTACATGTTCACTACTCGTGCACCTTTGGGAGGTGTATGGCACAAATACTATTGTTGAGGAGAGGAAATTAGGAGGTCCAATATATTTACTCATTAATAATATGTCTCTTTGAGTTAGGGACCTAGTTTTAGGGATTAAATCAAATAGTTGGCCCTAAGGAATGATAGAGGAAGATCTGAAAAAATATTTCCATCCTGATATAGGTAGTTGAACATGTAGATTTCATGATCATCGCTAACCTATAAAACCATGTGAGTCATGATATATGTGAAAATAAAGAGGCAGTGAAAGATTTAGAAAACCACACAATCTCCTTCACATGCTGGAGGATAGGGATGTGGATAAAAAATATCAAGAAATAGCCCAAAATAAATATTGGGGGCTTACTCTAGGAGGGATTAACTAGGGTGAAATTTATTCCTTTTTTATTGATAGATGAGGGTGGAGCCTAGGCTAGGGAGTTAGAGAGAGAGAAAGGGATTTGATGTTCCCTTATCCTCCATTGTTTTAACCCCTAAGGTCTCATAATTATCCCTAATTTCGAGATTTTCCTTACCATATAAATGTATAATCATTACCACTCGTAGGATCCCACCTATTAGGTATAATTAATGTGGGACCTCCATTACCATGAGAATGTATAGTCAAGAGAGCATGTTAATGTTCCCAATGCTATGATCATACATATTTGGAGGATTTATAAGTGGTCTTATCTTGGTCTCCCTTGGACTATGGATCTATATAATAGGTCAAAAACCATTGTTGGTATGAAAGAGTTCTCAAAGGGTGGCTCACATAGTTGAGGCCAGGGTGAGATGAAGATGGCTTGTTCGGGTGATGCCTGGACAAGAAGAATGAGGATATCACAAGGTAAGCCTTGGTGAGCTGAAGGTGGCTCACATAAGGTAGACTTGGGTGAGTTTAAGGTTACTCTAGTAAATTTAAAACATGGATAATAACACTTGGTTGAGACCTTTATCTAGGATCCAAGGGTTTTCTCAGGTGTCTTTGGATGATTGGTGCATATGTCTTGTGCTCAAGAAGGGAAATTCATCTTAGTGCACTTGGACTAGGGGGATGGGGATCATTTCATTGGTTATTTGTGTTTTTTCCACTATAAGAACACTAATTCAACTACCTTATTTAATATAATATTATTTAAAGTCTTGAAAATATACATGGAATGTTCTAAGGACCTGGGAAAAAGACTAGGGTGATCATAGCTTCAAGGCTTCTTCTGTTGTTCCATTCATGTGAAATGAGGATCATGAAGGTCGTATTTATAGGTAATTTTTGTACCATATGTGAATAATTTATCTCTCATAGGCATGTTTTTCTAGTTCTTGTGCAGTTGTAACCTATATGAGTTTCATGGGTTCTCATGCATGAACCTACAAGATGACACTGGTTGCACATACTAGACATGTGCGGTGATGCTGGGCATGCATGTTGAGCCTATGTGGTGAAACTAAGTGTGTTTGATCGACCTACAGGAAAATTATAGTTTATCCATGTGTGGGACTACTTGGGTGAATTCGTGCAACCTATTTATGCCTTTTTCTTCTCTATTAATTGAGGTATTTCCCTTTCAAACTTCTCATCCTTGTGTGGAAAAGGGAGTGTCAACAAATACATGACCCCCTTTTTAAAATGTTTCTTAAAAATTCATCTTATTTATGATATTAATTTAATAAAATGATGATATATAATTATTTTGATTGATTATTATCATTTTATCTACTAATGATTATATTCTTCAGGTAATTTTAAGATGTTTTAGTTCATTTTAGTCAAGTATTATGTTAGTTTAGTGTTGTGTATAACACAATATATTGGAGAAATTATTAATTTATAGGATCTAAAATCTAGGGTTTTTAAATGAACCACCATAAATAGAATAATCAAAGAAAAAACTAGTAGGAACATAATGAAAAAAAACACAGTGATATGCAAGGACATACCCAAAAACCTAAAAAAGGTGTGGAGATGATATAGAGGTAGTCTAGGGATATAAATTCAACCCCCATAACATCCCATGAAAATATTATCACAAAAAAACCTAACCAAATATTGGTCCAACCACATTAGGTTAGGCCAAAATGTAATACAAAGATGGTCTTGTGCCTAGGTCCCAAATTGTGCAGATAATTTACCCCCACCAATGGAAGAATCACAGCCAAAACCAGAAGTAACTAAAAGCTAAAACACATATATATCAATAAAACATATTTAAAATGATAGGTGGAAACCCTTACATCAAAATTGGATATACAAGACAAAATGGAAAATTTTTAGGAGTGTCATCTCCATCGTTATGACAGGTTTTATATGGAAACCATTATTGTCATCATGACATTTAAGAGAGGGGATATGAAAGGTAAGTGTGGTTCCAATACCCAATGGTCTAATAAATATCTATGTCATTATGTTTCTTTCACAACTCACTGATCATTTATGATAACATAATAATGTATATGTCAAATAAATCATACATGTGTCTATTTTATGCCTCCCTTTTCACCCAAACCTCTCTTTATAGTCCAAGTTATAGTTACTCCATCACATAAAGAGTTTTATGTTAGGATATTGGTTGTATAATTATATTATCTCATTCATCATTGACATTTTTAGTGGAGTCCCATTACTAAAAAAAATTCTAATCTCTTATTTAATCAACTTTTTGCCTTTAGAGTTTTTTCAAAATTAGATTTGGAAACTTGTCTAATACCGATTTTAGTTAAACCAACCTACCAATAATATTCAAACTCCACTACAGTAGAAGGTTCCCTCAATTGTAATTTATGAGAAAATTGAACTATAGTTTTATTTTAAATCAATTGATAGAAGAAATTTGTGAATAAATATTACGTTGAGGGATTTTCAATTATTTTATTTTATTAGTGAATGAAATCCAATTCTATTAATCATGAAAGATAATTAAACTATATAATCACTTTTAAAAAATTAGACATGAATAAATAGAAATAATCAATTGTAAATTTATTCATTTTTGTATTTTTCAGGATTGTTAACTATCATATGTGATCATATGTCACCCATAAATTCACATAAAAAATAGTTAACCATTTTAGATAAAATTCATTAAAAAATTACTTAATCAAAAATTCTATATTACTAGTTGATCCATAAAATGAATGATGGTTCAAATAAAGATCTAGGGGGAACTCTTTGAGTCATTAATCAACTTGAGTTACAGTACACATATTTCTACCATGTATTATATCCTACTTAGATACATTCTATCTCTCCCCTTAAACTATTTTATCATAGTATACTACTTATTTATACATGTATAATCACATACAGGTGAGGATAACATGGGATGTTGGTTTAGATTTTATAATATAACATGCATACCCTTATATATAAAAAATATGGGGAGACAATGGAAAAATAATCAAATATTATTATTATATAATTTTTTATTATAATATAAATGTTCAATGTAATAATAAAAACTAAATAATTTTTAAACCAAACATAAATGGGATAATCTTAGCTTGTGATTATTCACCATGCATAAATATTTCATAAAATAATTATATAAGCTAAAAATTATAATTGAGTGGATTTTTTAATAAATTTAAATTAAATTATATTAATTTTAATTCACTAATGATACATATTAATTTCTCCAAATCAATTTTATTAAATTCCATAAAATTTAATATTTTGTAGACTTTTTTTTATTTTATCAGGTTTTTATGGTATTAAAAAGTGGTCAAAAGGGTTAACAATACTAGGTTTTCCGGGAAGGATCAAGGGGTTCAAGTAGGACTTGACTCATCCTAGTTTAATTTTATGTGAACACTTTCCAACATGGAAGTAATTTTTTTAAGAAAATATTAAATAATACCAATAAAATACATGGATCAATGATACATGAACTAGAACCCTTTCTTAGAATGGAAATACAAAATGATGAACACATATAGTAATAGCCAAAAAATTTTACTTTTTTTTACTTTTTTAATCTTAACCATATTAAAAGGCTCCCCCTACACAGCCCACCCCTTGGTATGTTTAATCCACACACCTCTCCTCTTCCACTTTCTAAATCATTATCAAATATTTGGATAACCATAACTGAGTCAGAAAAACTATGATTTGTGAATTTTTTACTATTTTGAGACCATGTCATATATCTATAGTATAATATTAAAAAAATTTAATTAAAATTATTTTTAAAAAAAAATTATGAATTCTATAATACAAATTGTGGAATTTTAGCAAAATAAAATTGTTTTGTAATAGTATTTTCAGAAAACAATTGATCATATTTGTATCATAACATGAAATTCAGAATATAAGTTCTTGAAATAATCAATGGGTCAAGTGTGATAGGTTTTATCATGAATAAATTAAATGAATAATAAACCAATACCTTAGTGATACAATTTGATCCTGGAATGCTTCATATATCATTGGATCATCATAGTTTGTAATAATTTAGTGGGGAAGCTTATATATCATCCACACACGTACTAGAGATCTTGGTTCATTAATCTATGACCTTTGTGTCATATAATAGAAGAGTAAATCAATTTTAAATTCCCATATGATCTCTCAAATGATGAACACAATCTTTAATGAACGAATCATATATAACTCATGTTTAAGATCTCATTTTCTCTCTATATAACTTAAGAGAATATTATAGGGGATATAATTAATTCTAATAATAACTCTATCTTATTTTATCTCTAAATAATGTTTTTTTATATTTTTAATAAGTTTATTTATTTAAATTTTTTTCCTTATGAATCATAAATGATAGGACTAACCTAAGTTTCAATTATGGATTAATTAACATGCCATGAATGTCCTAAAAATTTAACCACTTATGTATAACACTCTAACTTAACTCATAATGAAATATAAACCATTGAACTAAATCTTTCCTTATAAATATATTTAAATAACCTTGAATAAATCATATTCATTTCGTAAACTACTTTCTAATCAGTAGTGCTTGAATTTTAGAAATAGAATAATTCTTCAAATTCATATATAATATTAAGGAATTTTCAAAGTGGGTAGAATATATCTAGAAATCCTTCGCATATCACACATATTTTTTAGCAGTTCCAGTGGGCATAGTTCTCAATGGCACTAGGACGATATTTCGTCCTTAGTTTCATTTCATGTTGTGCACCAAATCTACATTGCATCCTCATTTTGTGCCCTTATCAAGAATTTTGGGTATTCCAAGAAGTTACCATTGGTTTTTGGGGTTCCCAACTCTCATTGTTTTTATAAAGACAAAAAACCCCAATTTTGACACCAAGTATGGACCAAGTGAGACATTGTGAAAAGGATAATCCCAATAATCACTTGTAATCCCAAAATTCATTCCTAACTTCTCCAAGTACCCCTTTAGGTTCTTTTTACAATAAAATAAGTGGAAATAGAATTAATTTGAGGTTATTTGTATCTTTTAATGAGTATGACCATTAAAAATTCACTTTACCCAGTTTGTAATCATGACTAGTTAAAGGAACCTCCTCAAGAGGTGCACCCAAGTGTCCAGGATTCCACAACTAGCCACCCTATGCCTCCCAAATGGGGTGTTCCCAATTCCTCCTCAAAAGGACCATAGTCAAATTTTAGAGGATACATAATTGAGTTCCCATTCATATATTCCTATTTTTTATTAGAGTTATACCTCAAAAATATCCATCACATGTAACCCTAAGTCCCTATAAGTGGTGATGTGCCTAGTCCTTCCTTACTAATATTTCACCTAGGTCATATAGATTGGTTCCCCTTTCACTCAGTTCACATTCTTGGGTTCCCATTTGCTAAGGCAACATATATGGGTTCCCCTTTCACCCATATCACCTACCTAGGTGTCCATTCATCCAAGAAACCTATCTAGGTTCCACTTTCACTTAGGTTTCCTACCTAGAAATCCATCAACTTAGGTATCCAAATATATATGGTTGGGTTATGCACATTATATTACTACCATTTGATCATGTATTCCTTTATTATTTATGCTCTAATATCCCATTTGAAACATTACCTAGGTTTTTCTCCTTATCCAATAATACCCCATGGTTCTAACATTCATGTATTCACTTAATAACAATGATTAATATCATTTGGAACCCATGAAACACCCATTGGATCAATATTATCATCTAGAATATCCCAAATAAGTCACAATGGATCTCAAGAATCTGAAAAGGTTTATGACATTGATCTAATGATATAAGGATGTTTATGGTCCTCTAATCTAGTATATGTCCCAAACCTTCATCATTGGGCCATATAACCTATGAGTCAAATGTTTCTTCCTCTTCTAGTTAGAAACAGATAATATATATATGTGCATATATGGTCCTCCTCATGGTATAAACTATAAAATTTCCTCTATATGAGTCACCTGTTATGTTTAACTAGGAAGGTTTTCTCAGGAATAATCACTACTCTATCCATTATTGTATTCCATTTCATGACACAACTTTCCTTTCCATATGATATTAAGCTATATGGACTAGTCCTATCATTTGAAATTAAAATATGAAAATCAAACTATATTGAATTTTTTTCTTATTAACCAATATATGTAGTTTATGTCTTTTAGTTTCAATCCCAACCTCTCAATATCACTACTGTCTCATATACCCAATGAGAGGTTGTATACCCTCTATAGTTTTTTAACGTGGTGTCAAAATCTCTAAAAATTTTAATTTATTGATGAACATAATAGGAACTTCATTGGTCCTAGTTAAACCAATTGAAATAGTTCATTATAGTTCATGGATACATGAAATTAAAAGGAACTTCATTAGTCCTAGTTGAACAAACCTAAAATGTGTATCATAGGTCATAGACATGCAACCTTAAATGTCATTTCATTGTTTCTTGCTGTATAAACATAAAAGTTATGTTATAGGTCCCAGAAATATTACCTAAAAAATAACTCCATCGGTCTTGGTTTTGTAATAAAAAAGGTATATCTTAGGTCCCTATCAGATGACCATAAAATTCATGTAAAGTCTTGTTAAGTGGCATCAAACTATTTGGGTTATGATTCCCTTCATAAGGATGTGTAGAAATCCCCTCTCATGGGTCGAATCCCAAATCCACAACACCTGCCTCCTCTTTAAATGGAAACAAATTATAGAGCGACAGGGTGCGTATGGCTATAAACCATTAAATAATCCTCCAATATGAGAATGATGATGAATCACCAATACATACAGATATTCACATCAATTAATGGAAGTAGTTAATCACTATCACAACCAAGGTAACCAATATTATTTCTAGGAATAATTTAATTGATATATCTTAAATCTATAAGATATTCCTGAAATGTGAAATAATTTTTTTTAAGGGATGAGCCTTCCTTCTATCCTCTCAACCAAATAATAATCCAAGGTGTTTTTGGTATATCTCAAAGACTTTCTTCCTTTAGAAAGTAGGTATGAATACAATATAAAACATGTGGGCATGGAACACATGGGGGAACATTAATAGAAATTCGTAAATTTATTATAATCCTTTACCCATGAATGATATTGATTTAAAATACACTTTTACTTGATATTATCTATTGATAGGTTCTTTATATGTGGTTGTTATATTCTTTAGGATATTTCTTGACAACAAAATTTCATCATTGAATAAACTGTCATACATAAAAATACCATGAAAAGATCAAGGTAACCGTAAGACACCTATGTCTATTTCCCACAGTCATGTGATTTACCAAACATATGCCTAGCTATAATGAAAGTTGTGGCCCTAGTGTCAATATCTATGTTATCTTCATCCTAGTCTCTCCATTACCATTTACTAAACACCTTGCTTCAAGAGTATAAACTCAATATATCTATCATAACCATGGATTTTTCTCATGAAATACCATAGGATATTCTTCCCCATATTCCATCCTACCAATTATGGGCTACATAGAAACATGTTTCCCATGTTCCCACATCAAACTGATTCAAGAGTATATCTTAAGTGTGTAGAAACACATACCTCCCTTTCCTTAGGGAGGTAGAGGAGGATTTCAACCGTATCCTTTAAATTGTTCTCTAACTTCCTAAAAGTGATCCCACCAATCAGCACCATCATTTTCACCACATGAATCCAAACCCTCAAGAATATATTATGGAGGTCACCCAAGAGGTCCCATCTAGTATATTCCAAACAAGAACAAATATGGGGAGGAATTTTTAGGGTAACATGGTTAATGAATCATAGGAGTAGGATCATATCCATATTCCCATTAACACCATTGAATCCAATTAATAAACCCTAATCACAACCAAGGATCCTCCAATTAGGGATCTCAATCATAATGTTCACTTCATATACTCTGCAACCCCAATTATGATAAAAAATTCAACCCTAGTCACCCAGACAAGAATTTATAGAAGGAGGGATAAATGAGGGAAATCTAAAATATAGGATTAGTTCAATACCCCTTTAAACACTAATATCCTTAAGGACCTTTGGTATATTCTAATATTGTCATTGGTATATTCCACCTCTTCATTAATGGGAGAATGAAACTACGACTCTAGAGGTCATCCTTATGAAACAATATTAGATAACTTTAGAGTTCCACCCCATAGCTCCCATTGTGAAGGTCCTCATCATGATTTCATATTCAACCACTTTGGAGTTCATCCTAAGAGAACCCACCATAGAGTTCCTCTTAATGATAGTATATTCAATAACTCTTTTGGTCCTCCCTAGAGAACTCATTATGGAATTCCTCCCTATAATTCCATATTCAAAAACTCTAGAGGTACTCCATAGAGTACCCACCATGGACCCCCCAACTGATATGAATATTTATCATGATGTTTTTTCTTGTGACACTAGTAATGGGGGTCCTCCCAACAAAATTAAGATAAACTGGTAAGGAGGTACTTCCATTTCGAACTCATTGGGAATTTGTAACCCCTCCCCATGGATATAGAGTTGATAACTCTTCTGGTCCTCTGTAGGTTATATACTATAGAGTTAAACCTTATAATTAAGTAAAAAAAAACATTAATATCCACCCTATGTAGGATGACAAAAAAATAAAAACCACAAAGGCTCTCCCCATGTAAATCAAGTTGATAACTCTAGGGGTCCTACCTAGTTTATGTATTGTGGTCGTCCTCTATGTGATGTAATAATTATTCCAATTGATGGTCCTCCCCATGATGGTTAATGTAACATAAAAAATCATAAATGTCCTCCCTATTTTGGTTATTTCAAAGGAAAACCCTATAATGACTCATCATCTCAGTATAAAGATCCACTTCATGTCAACTTTATTCCAAAATTTCCCCCATATAGATTTTCACTCGAGAAAATGAGGATAGATATGTCAAATACACCATTATAAAACAATTATATCTCACCCAATTTAAAAGGAAATAAAATTAAAGATCATCATTTGTGCCTCTCATAGACCGTTTACCCTTTGATGCAACTAAGGACATTCAAAATGATCATAATCCTCTTGAAAATGCATTGGATAAATAACCATTATGGTTTAATTTGGTCTAATAATATCTTATATAGTATGAAGAGAACACCATGGTCATGTGAAAATAATTTCCCAAGAATAGAATAGTAGTCTTTTTTTCCATTTACACTCCCTAGTATAATATTCCAATGTAACTAAAAGAGGAATGTATACCCTACTTTCATTGAAAGTTACAGGTGACACTCTACCATCTCAAAACCAAATACCTATCATTCCAAGAGTATATCAGTCATCTCAATATGATAATGATATTTTACACTATATTGACATGAACATATTTTCAATGTACTAAAACATTATGTTTAGTAAATAGCATGAGTTTATCCCAAATACCTACCTCAACGGTGTAAAGGTACTCCAATAGAATGGCACTAACACACCACCTAATTTGAAAATTAAATTGTGGGGAGACTACAGATCTCTAATTTTTTCTCTACTTATTATCCAAAATATTTCATCATATAAAATAACTTATAGATTAATCAATTAACTCCATGTCCTTGGAATTAGGTTGGATCTTTATAGTTGGTTTGTCCAATGATGTCACATTATTCCTAAATCCTAAAAATTGTGTACCATGTGGGAGTATACCATTTACAAGATCTTATATTAGGATACAAAATAGGCCATGTAGGAAACATGTTTGAGGAAAATGAAACCATGAAACATTGAACAACCCTCGATATTGAGAAATTATCTTTTAAAAAATTTGATACATCCAACTCATGCTAGAATGAATACCATAAAGGCCAAAAATTCTACAACATCATTCTTAGAGTAAATAAAAGAGTTCCCCCAATCCACTGGTCTAGGTGAATTTCTATCAACGTTTTCACCCTAATAAACAAAAAAATACCAAGCGCGGCTTGGAAATCATGGTAGAAGGGAATAATTAAACCTATTACATAAGTATGGGGAAATTATTACATCTCCCTAATATATGGAAGTTAGTATTTTCTAGATTGTGGGTGGCTTCATAGGAAGAACACATCCCTATTTCTTCCAACTTTTTGGTTCATCTCTTTCATAAAGAGATCATTTAGTGAATGTTATTATATAATTATTCATAATTACCTTATATAACCCACTTAAATGGGATCATTTAAGAGTGAGAGTGAGGCCACAAAATTTATATATGTCAATGTGGTCCACTAAGAAAGTAGATATCAAAGAGGATTATGATATGTCGCTCGAAACATATTTAAAGGATGGTGAATCCCCTTAAAACTCTATCATGGATGAGTATTTAATTACCACTACATGATTTCCATTAGTGAATGTTGTTTACATTAACCTAGAAAATAACACAAAGTATGGAATGGAAATGGAACACGATAAGGAGGTAACAATTTAAAATATGGTCCACACATAAATTCATAATGAATTTCTATGTGTTCGATATTAGAGGAATACCCATGATCTGCTAAGGAAAATATTTTACAATATAAAGTAGAGTTAGATAATTTGATTGGAACTGGTGCATAATTTCTTATATTAAATATACCTATTAAGTGTAACTCATAAGATGAGTCAAATATGTATCCTCTGAGTAATCAACCTTAATGAGAGGGAGCTTATCAGTCAATAAGAGTGAATTACAATCATTAAACTAACCCATATCCTATAAAACCAGTAAATCTTACTCTGAAGGCCATGTACTACTAGGATTTCCCTCCCCTGGCATAGAAAGAACTACTATACCATGAAATATATCATTGGATGATATAAGATAGATGTTAGTAGCAACCATTGGTGATCCACCTTATCATGTTCCCTCTACTTATTTTTCATGAGAATTGGACCATGTAAAAAACCAACAAAACTCCTTGACTTCATTGAGTCTCCTTCTTCATAATAGAGTTCATATGTGGGTTATTTACACTATAGAAATGAAAGAGGAAACATTATTATGAGTGGGTATACATGTCTCCTCCACTAAAATTTGGAAATCACATATTCATTGTATTTAATTTTATGGGAGATCTAGAGAAGAATTTCATACAATTTGTGTCTCTATATGGTCTCATGATGGGAATTTAATAGTAGTATGAGATAAAAAATCTTAAGTGATTTGTATAAACCCTAGAAGGTTCAAAAATTGTATTATATAATAACCTAATAACTTGATCAATTTCTAATTATAAATATTTTTTATACTAATTATTTTACTATTTCAGCTCCACACTGAGGAAGAAAATAGTTTCCGACTTCCCAAATTTCATAAAACATGAAAATTATAGAGTTTTGGACTTCATTTCTAGTTGTAAATGTTAAGCTTATTTACTAAATATACATCTTACCTCCAAAAATATGTTGGATATGTCCTTACAGAATCTCTATGATAAGCTATAGACACCACTAATTCCCTTGAAATACCCTGGTAGTTTTTGGGAGTTTATATATATAACATAACACATGGAGGATTATATTCAATATTCCAAAACCAAGACTTGACCAATTTCATCAGTACAAAGAAAAAAATCTAATAGAGTAGAGACTATGACTATCTCACTCAAGACTGCACCAATGAATGATATAATCCCTAATCCCACTCAATATCATATGGTTACTCCTAAATAGTAGTGTAATATAAACATCATTAAAAGGTACATAAGGAGAAAAATCACCCAAAATTTTATGATTATATGAATAATGTATATTTTTTCAGAAAGGGAAGAGTCTTAATATTTTTCATTATAACCATGGAAAATAATATGGTTAAACTATAAGAGATATAAAGAAAAAATAAATTTATTCTAAATGATTGTGTGAATAACTAAACTATTCATAGGATGGTGGGGCACAATATCTAAGAATACTTCATCTTTAAGGATGTGCTTTAGAGGATGTTTGACATTGGGTAGATAAAGTTAGGTAAACCCCTAGTGTAACAACCCATGACATTATGGTTTGCGAAAAAGTATGAAAATTTGAATATTTATTCATTTGTGTTTTAAGGGTAAAATGGTATTTTCCCCTTGAATATGATCTTGGAAGTATTTTTTTGACCACTTAATTGATCCTAGAATAGGGTGTTTTCACTAGGTATGGAGTTTTATGGAATTCAGATCCATTCATCTTTTAAAATAAATATTTAATATTTAATTAATAAATATTAAGTATTTCTATATGTTCATTTTTTGGTATATTTTTAATTGAGTGTTGGATTGAAATTATTACTTTATAGTTGAGTCTATAATGGGGGTGCCTAAAAGATTTGTAAAATCACTTTGGGATTTGAGTATTAGGTCTTTCTTTTATTTTTATTTTATTTTAGTTTTTTTCCTTTTTCCTTCCTCCCCTAGGTGGTATCATATGTATGTGTGAGAGGGGGGACTTATCCATTTGTTTATGTCTTAGCTGAGAGGGAAGGGGCGGAGGTGTCTCCATCTTCTTCTAAGGGGATCGGTCATCAATAGATCAAGATATGGTGGTTTCATGGCATTGCTCTAGGCTTAAAAATTTGAATATTTCACCACAAGGTAGGATATATTTTAATTTTTATCTAAAAATCCCTATAGACTATTATTTTACATTTATATGTTATTATTGGATTATCAGGATCCCCTTAAGGGCTATTTATGGGTGGATTTGGGTATAAATTGGTTTTTTGATTTATCAAAGGGGGTTTTGTTCTATAATAATGTATTTTAAGAAGTCACATCATGTGTTATTCCTATATGGTTAATGGTTGAATAAGTTGACTACATGTAATGTAGTCCCTAGGTACACACCATGTAGGGTCACTCAAAGTGTCATCAGATTCTCAACCAGGCACCCTATGTGGGTGCACAAGGTTTTGTAAGGCACATGGAAAAAGAAAACATATGGGAAATGGAAATAATCCCTTTGGGGTAACAAGATATATATCATTTGGATTATAATTAAAAGTAACCCATGTATATTACACATAATTTTTGAGGAATCTAAATCATGTACTTGGTAAGTACACGCCAGGTCGGGATGTGGTACATGACCAGAGATGATTATTATTGGTACACATCATGTACACAAGGTACTAGTTGTGCACTTCCCCCTTATAGGTGTTTCACTAGTTTTATTTCCCTAGAAATGGAATTGGAATTTTAGGTAGTCCATTATGAGTGTTTTTCTACATGGGATGTGATAGTGAGGACCTTTTGGAATTTAGAGGATATCAGTTATATGATTTAGGTTGGTAGAGGTATGAAGTGTTGATTCTCTTAATTTTTTTTGGATTTAGAGTTATTCTATGGAATATGGTGTATGAGGATTGGGTATGGGATTTGAGCTTGGTGGATGAATTGCCTTATAAACACCTACGGTGTTAGTTTGTAATCATTCAAACAATTTCCAAATGGTGGGATCGAGTGGTGACTTGGATGAAATTACATGGACGGTCATTAGGATTATATTATTATTACTTTTGGTTATGTTTGGATGAATCCTTTAGGTTGTGATGAAACTATGGGGTGTTGGGTATGGATAAGTGCCAATGTATAGAGGTTAGGATGGGTCTGAGAGATGGTTAAAAATACCCTTTCATGCATGATATTTTTTGAGGATAACCATACATGAATTTTGATGATTGAGGATTCCTTTATGGGTGAGGTGATTCCAAGAATGGGTTATGTGCTGAAGAGGTATGCTAAGGATCTCATATAGTAGGCTTGGAACAAGTTTTTAGATATGATATAGGATTAACTTGTATTGAATCTTGTTTTTAGTTTGATTCAAGCAGTTATTAAGGATTCCTTATGTTATATTGACCCTAAAGGGTCGATGCTGAGGATTCAACATTGATGACGTTGGGTTAGGTAATTAGTAAACATGTGTTTTTATACATTATAGATTGGATTTTATAGGTTTATCTTTGGTAAGGTTTTTGAGGTAAGAGGCGATATTATGACATATTTAGATGAGGTGTTGGCCCTATAGTTTTTTTGGATGCCCTCTTTTTTATTTAATTTGTATTATGCTTAAACTTATTTGGAAATATGTTTGATCACAAACACATATACACCATACAAGAGTATAATGATATTATTTACATATTTCCTTCATATTTTGTACACCAACATAAATTATGGAAGAGTCTTGGTAATATCTTGGACAACCTTGTGTATTTTTGTACTTTGTATACATGATCCAAGTTGTGGATCAGTTTATTGTTTAATAAATGTTCTTAGAAGAAAGTTCCTATCAAGTGGAGAGGATTTTTTCTCATCTTGATACTGAACCTCTTTTATTTATTTTCACTCTGTGTTTTGAGTTTTAATCACTCTGTTTTAAAAACAATATTAAACTATATTTCTTTGAAACTATAATTTGATATCTACATTTTTATCATATATATATATATATATTAAATTAATTAGACTAATATAAAAATATTTGTATCATATCAAGTTATTCTAATTGAGTTTGATCAATCTTTTGATAGGTTATTTCTATATAATAAATTATATATACCTTCTATATTAGTTCAATGGGATATTTTTTAAAAAGGAAAATTTTATTTTAAATTGTGCTAAACATAAATTTTCATTCAATAATAAATTTAAACCCATATTTAGTACTCCACACTGAACAACATTTGGAATAAAAGGATTTCCATAGTTTATTTTTAAAGTATTAACAGTTATTGATACTTTAACCAAAATATCTAAATTTATATATTGTATAAATTTATATCACTATGGATAATATAAGACATTAGGGAATTGCTACTAACTGGAATCTATATTTTAATGTATAAAAGTATGCTCAGTGGATGATTAAAATGAAAATTTATCATGAAAGTATGAGTTTTAACATTTTAACTATAATCGAAGGGGAATATAAATTCCCAAAAATCTTTTAGAGATGATTATAATGATGCAACTAAGGATAATTATGGATATAATTATAATGTAATGGATTCTATATAATCTGCACTAGGATATGTTGAATTTAATAGAATATTTACATGTTATGTGTCATATGAAATTTTAGACACCTTATATGTGTATCAAGAGGTAAAATCTATTTTTTGTGAAATTTATTTAAATACATATACTATTAAGTATCATATATTTAAGATAAAGCCTAATGATTCTATTTCTAATTTTTATCTTAGGTTTAATGATATTACAAACATGATACATTCACTAGGGAAAACCATTTATGACATGTCTCAAGAACTAATAATTCTAGTAGGCTAAATAGAAAATAGAGAGGCATTGTCATATATTTTAATGAATCATATGATTTAAGAATGATTCTAATAAAGGATCTAATAGGAAGTATGATTCTATATAGAGAATATCTTAATGTTAATGATGAATATTTTAAAATTTAAAATTAAATTACATTCAAAGAATCTCAATCAAAATCTAAATAAGTAATCAAATAAGAAATCATCGGTGGAAGTGATAGCATCTTAGATAGTCATAAAGAGATGGATCATCTCTCCATAAGGATGAAAAAGTTTTATTGAACAAAAAAATCTCCATGAAATAAAATTTCATGTGATAGTAAAATTAAAGATAAAATTGGAGCAAATACTATAAAATGATGAATCATATTTTGAGATTACATGTTATGAGTGTAAAAGGAAATGACACATCAAATATGATTATATAAAGTTTAAATAAAATAAAAATTATAAATATTGGGGAAATAAATACAATAATGCAATGAAGGAAACCTATAGTGCATTTGAGAATAGAACCATTGACTCAGATACTAGTCAAGAAGATGTAAATGAAACATAAAATCATTGATTATAGATACTACTCCAAAGGAATAATTAATTTCTTCTATTCATACTTATGATCTATTTGATAATGAAAAACATGATGAAAATAATATGTCATGTAAAGATATTTTTGAATATTGTAAAATGATGGAATATTCATTTAATGAGATAAAGGATAAATATAATAATTGATAGAAATTTCATGCTCCATCTTCTAATATTAAATATGATATTTTTATTTAATAAGAAAAGAAAAAAATCTTCACATGGAAAAAAATGATTTAAATTTAGTAAATTTGCAACTAAATAAAGATATTGAATGGTTTTTAGTATTAATTGAAACATTCATTAAAATTTTGGAAAGTTATGTTGTACATAAACCAAGAGTGGGTTTGGTTATCAACCTATAAAAAAACAAACTCTCTAAGAACTATTTTATTACGAGTTCAAATATTATAAATAAATATATAGTCAACAATAAAGTTAAAATATCTAAATTTTAAACAATCTAATTTGCTCCAAAAAGTGATTAATTTTATAATTCATTCAAATATATTCATCAATAGAGGAATCAATCTACTAAAAATATATGTATTTCTAAAGCTTTAACTATTATCCTTTATGGACCAAATAAAATATGAGCACCAAAATCAGTATATATTTGATTGATTATAGGAAACCTTCTTGAAAAGTACTTATAAAAAGTTATGGTATATCTGTAGTGGGTGTTTCAGACACATGATAGGAGACTTCTCATGTTTCCAAAGTTTGACCAGAGGGGACGGTGGACATGTCACATTTAATGACAATGTAAACGGAAAAATTATTTCCCTTTTCGGAGTACATAATTTTAAAACATGTCTAATTTATGAATTTTTTTTGATGGATTAAAATATAATTTTCTAATCATATCTCAATTATGTGTTGAAATTTTCCAAGAAATATTTGAGAATAATTCATGTATGATTTATGATTGTGAGTTTAACTTAGTATTTACTGCATTGAGGAATAAATTTTTTTATATAGTTGATTTCAATTATATATTTTCTCAAAATAATTCTTTTTTAAATGAAATTTATCATAAATCTTGGTTGTGTCATAGAATATTAGGTCACTCTACTATATACTCTCTTAAAAATCTATCCAAAAAGTGTTTATTAAAGGATCAATCTAAAAAATATTTCAAAAAAGATAATGCGTTCAATACCTATCAAAAGGGAAATCAACATAATGTTTCTTTCAAAAAAATTAATGATTTTTCTACCTTTAGACCACTAGAACTAGTTCGTATGGACTTTTTTAGACCATTTAGATCTTTGAGTTTAACTATAAAACATTGTTCTTATGTAATTGTTGATGATTATTCAAGGTTTACATGGGTATATTTTTCAACTCAAAAAGTGAGGCTTGTAGATTTGTTTGAAAAGTATAAAAAATATATATAAAATAATAGTGTACAAACCATAAATACTATGAGAACTGATCATGGTCATGAGTTTGAAAATCAATATTTTTATTTCTTATTCTCACAACATGGATATAATTATAACTGTTCTACTCCTCAAACACCTTAGTGCATTAGGGTGGTTAAAATAAGATATAGGACCCTTTAAGAGATAGCTTGGACCTTATTAGAGAATATTACCTACTAATATATTTTTAGGTTTATTTTCTAAATACATCTTGTTTTATAATTAATTAAGTCCTAATATAACCTCTTTTATATAATAGTCCACATGAATTATGGGATGGGAGAAAACCTATGGTATATTAATTTATTTTTTTCTGTAAATTTTATATTATCAAAAAAAATTATAATCTGGATGAATTTTCATCCAATGTAGTGGCCATGAATGATCAGGCTCAACTTTCATGTGACTCCCAATCTGTCATCAATGAGGAGTGCCCTAGAATGCAGACTGCTTATGCTGCATAGGGTGTGGTTCTAGAGGACTTTTTCACGCAGCCTCAATTCATGGGGTGTGGCTTCATACAGCCCAGCCAGGCCAAGACTCTTGGAATGATGTCGATGGATGGGGAGGTTGATTTGAGTATGGAGAATACTCCATTGGGCTATAATGGTGATAGGACTAGAAGTCATTTTCATATGGTGAAGGAGGGAGGGGTCTGACCCTGATCCAGACCTCGGTTTCCCAGTGCAATAGGTTTAAAGGCATCCTAGAGGCCAATGTGAATTTTGTTTTCATTTCCTTAGATGAGGGAGATGGGACTAGAGTAAAGGTTTCCAAAGGGATATAACCTATCCAAATAGCAGATGAGGAGTCACCTAAAAAGTGTAATAAGGGTTTTGGGAAGAGGAAGGGGAAGAAGGAATACTCCTCGTGACCTCCTCCTCTAGAGACCCTATCCGCAAATAAGATGAACGATAAAAAGAAGGAAAATGATCCTTTGTACTCTCAAAGTATTTTGGAACATGGTGACCAAGACATGGCTCTCCTTTTATGCTCTGAAGAAGAAGATATGGAACAGACCTTGATGCTCAATGCATCGGAGGAGGAGGAAACAAGAACGATGGGGAAGTCGCTGGAGGTGTCTCTTAATGAGAAACGATATACATGGATCGACAGACATGACTCCATTCTGGTTAGGGGTTTTGAAAGAGTGATAATCAGCATTGAAGAGTACATTTAGACATGGGATCAACTTGCTTCTATGTTAGAGAAGAGGATTTTTGAGGTGGCAGATTTACATGTTCCATACCTATCCTGGAAACTTCTCAGGGAGAGAGATTCAGGTAATATTAAGTTCCTCTTTAATGATCCTGGTTAAGGGTGGATTTGGCTAGGTATTTTGAGAGGGTTGTTTGATGTGCATCCCTTGGGTGTTCTGGTTGTTTATCTTTGTTTGGATCCTTGGTGTCTTTTACATCTTCCTACTTGGACCGGCGCCGAAAGGGGACCAGAGCATAAAGTCTTCATCGATGCAGGCCTTTTAGAGTGGGATGTTGAGAGGGTATGGCTATGACATCAGTACCATGCTCGTGCTTCTGCACGAGACTGATTGTTGAAGGGCCATGCGTAGGTGAAGGCTTGTTTTCAAGATCATTTTTGGGGTGGGGTAGGTCTGGTGGTTTTCTTTGGTTTCCCTTCTCTTCCTGTGTTATTATGAGTTTTGTTCAGAATGTTTATGTGGTTTCTCACTTTTTTCCTCAAGAGTGCTTTGATAATAAAAAAGTAATTTTTAGTCAGTATCCCATAAAATACCATTTAAAAGAACTAGATTTGGAGGAAATCAGATAAGAAACTATTAATTCAATACATAGAACCTTTAAAACCCATAGATACCATTATTTAGATGTTGTTAGTGGTGATATAGGAAAAGGAACCCAAACTCAATAATCACTTAGAAACCAGGTTGAACATCAAGAATTTTTTTTCATAGTATAAACCCAAGAACCTAGATGAGTAAATTAGTGACGATCGTTGGGTAATTGATATACTGTAAGAATTAAATTATATTAAAAGGAATAAAGTATGGGAACTAGTTGAAGGATACAAAGATTATTTGACCATTGTAACTAAATGGGTATACATAAACCAGGTTGATGAATCATGAAATATTATTAGAAATAAATCTAGATTACTGGCATAGTGTTATATTCAAGATGAAGGTATTTACTATCAAGAAGCCTTTAAACCAGTATCTAGACTTAAATCCATTAGAAGATTAATTTCTTATGTAGTGAATATAAATTTTAAATTATATGAAATGTATATCAAGAGTTATTTTTTAAATATTTTTATTTTTTAGGTTGTTTTTGTTGAAAACCCCTTGGATTTTTAAATCATTATTTTCCAAACCATGTTTTTGAATTAACCAAAGTATTTTATTTTTCAAAACAAGCTCATAGATTTTGGTATGATTTTCTTAGAACTCTTATTATTTCAAATAGATTTATAAAATTTGTTACTAATCCTACAATTTTTATCAAAAAAACTCTAAAGGATATTTTTGTGGTGAAAATATGTATTGATGATATTATTATTAGTTATACAAGAAATTCATTGTGTACTAAATTTTAAAATCAAATGAAAAATAAATATGAAATTAGTTTTATGGGTGAACTAAAATTCATTCATGGTTTTAAAATATTTCAAAATAAATATAGAATTATTTAAAACCATATTAAGAAAACTAAGAATATTTTAAAATGTTTTAACATATATAGCTAAAAATAAAGGGATACTCTAATTATAAACACCTTTAAATTTATTTTTGATAAAATTGGGAAGCCAGTTGATCAAAACATTTATAAATGTATGACTAGAAATTTACTTTACTTAATAGTTAGTTAGCCTAAAATTACTCTTTTAGTGTGTGTATGTGAGCTTTTGTTAATTAAATCCTAGAAAAACTCAATTAATCAATATTTAAATAAAATTAAATACCTCAAAAGTACAACCAATTTTGGACTATTCTACTCTATAGGACATGATTTTTATAGAATTACCTATTATGATGATGGTTTCAACACATTTGGAACATGAATCTTTTATTCATGTCTCTAGTATCTTTGGGAAGTAAGAAATATAACTTTTTAAAATTATCCAAGGTTGAAGCTGAATACATAGATGCATGTAGTTATATATCACAAATTATATGGATGAAACATAGATTACTAGAATATGAATATCAAATTATATACATACCTTTAAATTATGACAACACAAGTGCTATTAATATTTATAAGAATCATATATCTCATTCTAGGAAAAAACACATTGATTTAAGATATAATTTTTTGAGAGATAATTCTCAAAAATCGGATATCACTATTGAAATCATTATAACAGAACATAAAATAACTGATGGTTTCAATAAGCCTATGAATTTTTAGAGACTTAATTATGTTATACATGAGTTAGGGATGATTAAATATGTTTAATTTATTTTATGATTAATTTTTTATATTTTTTATTATATATTTTCACAAATTAATATAATTTTATCTAATATTGAACATTATATCCAATTTTTATCTTTTATTTTAAGGATAGCATATATTTTTTAATGTGTTATGAATATATTTTATCTATTTTATACACTTTACAATACATAGATCCCTAAATGATTTTAATACCCCAAATAAAAATCTAAATTGACCTACATTTCTCAAAACGTAATCCTTCCTCTATTTTTAACCTTCTATTACCAAAACCCTATCCTTATAACCCTTGAATATTAGTTTTTAGTGGTCGATATTAAGCGTTATTTTAAAGAATATGTTTATGAAGTTTATGATGCTTCAAAAAGATTGAATGTTAGAATAAGTGGAATAATGGACCTCTTGAAGCTTCATTTTTTATTGTCTAAATCTATTCTAGATAAGGAAGTAAATGTTGAGTAGTTTAGAATTATTCGTTCTCTAGTTTAGAGATTTTTCTTCAACAAGGATGTAATGGTTTCTTCCAATATGATAACCAAATTTTATATCCATGATTATTAATGGAATTTTTTTAAATATGTTTTTTGAAGTTGTTGATTAGTTATATCTCATTGGAATAGTTCTTAATAGTCAATAATGTGTTTTTTCTTCAAATACTTTAGAAAAAGATCTTAAAAAATACCACATAAAGGTGAGTATGAGGATTAATAAAGTTATTATCCTTTAAATAATCTATATTTTGAGATTATAAATTCATTGGTGGAATTAATTAGTGATAGAACTTCTATAAGGTCTAGTGATAGTGAACTAAATAAGGAGTGTATGATATTGATAATGTGTATACATGATACCATTTTCCTTATAAAGGGTGATTTAAAAACTATTAGGCATCAAGGCCTATTATTTAGGTAATTAATAGTTCATTGAATTTAGATTAATCTTCAAATATTTAGTATGAGGCACATGGAAGAGTTGAGTAAGACTTACTCAAGCTATAATAATCTACCTTATCCCAAGTTAATTTTATATCTAGTCTAAAAAAGAGACTTATTCCTTAGGTAGTAGAAAATTCATTTCTATCTGGTGGCATTTATCTCAACAAAACAACTTAAAAGATGATAAAAATTTGTTGGAATCAAAGGAAATAGGTGTGGGTAGCATATAAAGTGGTATTTATCTCAACCAAACTACATAAAAGATGGTGAAAATTAGTTGGAATCAAAGGAAATAGGTGTGGGTAGCATATCATGATAAGATTTTTGAGAGATTCAATCATGTAAGGAACCCTAAATACCCAAAGGATGCAATATATCAAGGCTTGGTTCATGAAAAAATAGTTGAATATAATTACTCATATGATGGTAATGGAACCCAATATACTTCTTTTGTTAATGATGAACCTGAAATTACTTATGAAGAGAACATGGAATTATCTCTTAGGCTATAATTTCATAAAGATCCAGAAGTTCCAAAAGAGGTAAAATCAGTAAGGGGTTATTGACTCCTTATGGAGATAAAACCCCTAGTTCTATGTTATTTGGTCCCAAACTCAATGAAAATGATAGTGATGAATATGATCCTCAAGATACAAACAATCTTACCATATTTATGAGATGGGTAGAACCTATTTTCTATTCTATAGCTCATTCATATCCTTTGATTTACTTGGATCTATATTCTTTTAATGATGATGGGGATGATAATAATGGTGATAATCTACCCCAAACTAGTGTAATGGATATAGTTTTTATACACAAATATTTAGATAATTTTGAGTAAGATATTTATTCTCCAGTTCTAATGGAAATTTTTTCTTAGATATTCAAGTAGATTATATGATAAAAGAGATTTTTATATCTAATCATAAAGAATAATTTCTTCCTTATTCATTTATTCTTAGTTCAGATAACATTTTCCATAGAGAACTTATAAAAGGTTCATCTCCTCATATTGATGTTATTATTGATAGAGATTAAGATGATTCATTTCAAGATATTGAGAATCCAAAGTATGATTCATTAAATGATAAAGAATCTATTTTTATATCTTAAGATTTGTACATGGGTGACTCAACTCATAGCCCTAAACATTCTCCATCTCAATCGGGTTTTACTGCTAATATTTCAGTAATTACCTTTTTTGAATTCATAATAATTATAAATGATATTATTGTAGTGTTGAAAGAATTATTTCATAGTATAAGAAGTGCAAATGTATATGATAATAAAGAAGATATTTTCTTCACCATTACAAATATTATAGCTCATATATAGCCAAAGTTATTTCTAAAATTATATCATATAGAGCATGATCTTAAAGGATTTTTAGCATAGGTAAGAGATCTAAAGGTAAATATAATTGATATCTTGGCTATGATTTATCAAATTTATCTACCAATTATAAATTGTACTTCTAAAACTCCAGATCCTTATACTCCTTCTTCATATAAACCTATTTTAATTGATTAAGGTCTTATCATAAGAATCATTCATGAGAAAATCCATATTTTGTTGGATAGTTTTAAGGATACTAAAAATCAAATTCATATGGATGTTTCTTGCTTATGGGAAAACATATTAGATATGGTTCATGTAGAGTTAGTTAAAACATCCAAGGGTGGAGTTATAATCAAAGGGGCCTTCTAGTATTATCATTGTAAGATTTTTACTAAGGTGAATTTGTATAATCTATTTTGGGATTTAGTCAGAGACCTAAAAATTCCTACCTTAACTAAATATTTTAATTCTACTTTTGAAAAGATAATCATCATGAAACCTCCTTTTGATTATTTTTTTTAAATAATGATGAATTATTGTAGCATATAAAGCATAATGTCATGAATTACTAGGATCTTGATTTCCAATATGTGTGTTTCTAATTATCCAATTATAGAAACTCTATCCTTTTATATACCCAGCATCTCTGCTTCAGTTGCATCATCTTCTATAACTATGACTACCACTCCTATCACACCTCTTACTAGACCTTTTGGTAACATCTATCCTTAGTATGTTTATCTTATCAGACCTATTTCCATAGCCCTTGTTATTCTATAAGTCTCATCTACTCCAAAAAATATCTATATGCCATCTCCTACTCTAGTTGGTGGAAAAGGAAAAAGGCTATATTGAACCTTCAATAATTAGATACCATTTATATTTTGATTATAAATAGGATCTCTAATAGGAAAATTTTAATTTTTATCACACTTTTTGAACATTTATTAATTTTTTTTATTCACCTCATATATCCTTTTATTCTACACTTTAGATGTGTATTATCATAATAATATTTTTTTAATTCCTTTTTTATGCCTATAGTTTCTTTTATAACAGTCTATTATGTCATCTTCTTGATAATTTCGAAATAAGGGGTAACTATTGTATGGAATGTTATGTGTATGGAATGGTGTGATAGAATTTTGGGTATTATTTTTATTTATTTATGGAATGATATTTTATCATAAAAAGAGGGAGTTTGTTTTATTTATCTACTAATTCCTTGTTTTACTATTTAAAAATCATATTTATTATGTTTCTAATCGATTTTTTGTTTTATAAAATTTATATGCTTTTTCGAGAATTAAGAAAATTTATCTAAGTTTGAAAACAGTTGCATGAATACCTTCTATAAAAGATATTAAGAAACCTAGAGACAAACTAAAATATTCTATGTACTAATGTGACCACATAAAAAATGCATCTACCTGTGACCATCTCATCAACTATGACTGAAATATCAAAAATTACTCAAATTATTTCAAGAATAATTAAAGAAATCATACATATTCTATTGGAATTTTCATTAAAGGATGAAGTGACTACAAGGCCAATGGATTGACTGCATTCATATTTGATCAAAAGTGATTTATTTCTCCCTATATCATAATAGAAACCCATAAATTCCATACATATAAATTACATCTTATTTTATGAATATTAAATGCATAACATTATTATCCATTTTAGAATCATATAGGTCTAGTTCCTTTAAAAATATGGATCTATTAAAAAATTCATATGAGATCTAAATCATATCCTTCTATGTTCTTTATAACTAGATCACTTATTCAAAATATCACAATTAAAACATTTCTTCATAACTTAGGGAAATGAAACATAAGAAAGGGTGATCTCAGATGCTCAGTAAGAGTAAACAAGGGAGATTTCTATGATCACATAATAATAAAGTGAGCATAATATTATGATCATATAACCTTAACATTAATAAACCATATAAAATATATGATAGAACATAATCTTAATTCATGGAATAAATCTTAGAAGTTTATGAGACATGAATCATAAATTAATCAAATAACGTGAGCAAGTAGAGAATAACATTGGCGTAAAACAAATTTTTTTGGCATATTAACAAGAATAGAAAATAATTTTATTAGTTAAGGATCACTTCAAATAATATCATAGTGGATTGGTTTCACTACCCATTCAATCTTATACTTATACAATTACAACTCCCAAGATTATCATAGTTTAAAAAATCCTCTACTAAACCGGGTTAACTCTCTGTTCCATTCATTATTCTCTCATGATATATCATTATTTACCTAATGTATTAGAGGGATATATAATTCCATAACAACATGTAACATAATAAAAATCATATCTATGTGTTCCACAAGAACATAAAACATTCATCATGGCATAACTCACATTAATAAAATTATTTTAGTAAATATTTCATAATTTAATAATTTCATAACCCATATAAATAAAATGGGTTTCATAGTGGTTTAATTATAAATTAATTAACCCATGAAAAAGAAATCGTTTTAATAGAATTATCCTTAAATCATCATCATCATAAGACATAAAAAATGAAAGTGGATTCTATAATCGAATCATATCCCTTGTAAATCATATGTAATATCAAATAAGTTATCATAGATAAATAATTTCATTAAAATATCACTAGAACATTTCTGGAGGAAAATACCATTTTCAATTTGAAATCACTCATTTAAAATATAAAATTTCCCAAATATTAAGGAAAAAATTTTTCTTTAAAAAAAACAAGTAAACCTGTAAATTATTCTTCAGAGAATCAATAATTCATGACGGCTATAACTTAGGCTCATCCATGTACATTAAAACATTGATTCCTTTCACGTTATTAATAAAAATCTAAAAGTGAATCATTTCAGAAATGAAAATAAGACTACCATTTAAGGATTTTTTTGAAAATTAAAATATTATTAGTAATTACAATAAAATATCATGGGGTAATAGTAGAAACATTCTGAAAAATATTTCAAGAAAACTTTTAAATTAAAGAAAAAAAGATTTTAAATTGAATAGAAATATAAAGTCAGATGTCCTAAAAACTATTATTTCAATATAGTATGTTATGAAAGAGAGAAAATTTAATATCCAAAAATTAATATATTATAATAAAATACATCAGTTTCTTGAGATATATTTCATAGAAGTTTATCATTGGAAACCTAATAAAAACAATCCCGATAAACAATAAGATTGTAACATAAATCCCTTACCACTTTGGTAACTTTTGAATAATAAACCCCGTGAAATAATAACATCAAAGTAAAAATTAAATATCATGAACATAATTATTTTCATGATATATAATTTTAATATATCGGTATATATAACACATAAACATAAATATGATCATAACAATAAACATTTCTCAGTAAAACAAAATTGAGAAGAAAAAACCTTACCTCATGTTCGACTTCATTTAAAATAAATTTTAACCTCATGTATAATAAATTTAAATTATAATTCTATAATAGAGTCATTTACATAATTATAGTATCATATATGATCCACTTATAAAATTTCAACAACCAATTATTAATAATTCATTATTAAAATCATTGTTTTTAAGTGTTAAATATTTCATTTTTCCTGAGAATTTTGGTTTGGTAGTTCTGGTCCATGTACATTAATCACGGTTCCATCATATTAATAATTTTAAACATGATATTCATATAATATATATGATATATATATATATATATAAGGTTGAGATAGAAAAATGAATTATAAAATTCTTAAATATGGTGGGTCTTAGGCTTGTGTGAACACAATTTTCACTTTTTAACGGATACAAAAACAGAAATTTAAATATTAATTAAACTTACCATAATCATTAATATGTCATATATATCATAAATATTCAATAAATATATCCTTATTTCCATCTGTAAAAATAAAAAATGAAAAATGAATCACATCACTTCGTGGAGGTGTTAGTCTGCACATACACACGAGTGACGTTACCATTTTCTAACTAATGGGAAGGTTAGAAGGAAGTTAAGATATTATAATTAAAAAAATATTTTAAATATAATATATAATAAATTTACCCCTTATAATAACCATCCATGAAGAATGGTGATGGAAAATTAATTATATTGCTACGTGGAGGAAGTAGTCCACACATGCACACGAGTGATATTATAACATTCCATTTTTTTGAAAAGAGGGTGAATAATGGCGGATACATAATAATAACTTTTAATTATATTTAGGATACTGATTTTATTGTTTTATGATTAATAATAAGGAAGTATTGGAGGTATAAAAAATAAATAAATTGAGGGACGTCTAGTATGATGATTAACTCTTCTTCGGTGGGTCTCCTTTAAATCATTTACTAAGGACCCCGGGAGTGGACATTAAATGACCAGTACCAATAATTCATGTATATGAATGTTGATAAGATAATTTTTTAGGTCTTGGTTAAGATATATAGCTCGAATATCAGTAAAGAAGAGAATGGACGGGTGTCCTTTTATAAGTGGGTAAGAGTAAAAACATGGAATTCCTTATAAGATTAAAATATATTAATGTCATATTTAAGACAAATTCATAAAAATTAAGAGTGATCTGAATGTGGGAGAGTATGAGGTTAAAATATGTCCAACTAGTAGGATATAAAAAAATTTAATTGGAAAACTTACCTTTATATATTGGTTTACCCCTGGTAAATCGGTTTCTACCTTAACCAATGTGAAAAGTTGTTATAGTTTTTACTATTAATTATGAAAAAAATGAAAGTGGCTGCAATAACAAAATTTCAAATGATTATTAGAAATATGGAATCCATTTTATTAAATTCAATTCACATAATTGTAAGGATTTAATTTAATATTAAACCAACAACATGTGACGAATAATAGTTTTCCAGAAATAATTTTTTCTTAAGAAAAAAATGTTTTCAAACCAAAATACAACATAAAATTAATTATAATTACCTTAATTGGATTATTAATAATAAAAATGAACTAATTTTACTTTTAAAACAATTTAAAAAAATTTAATTTTTAAAATTCTTTATACGAGAAGATAATTTTCAATAAAAATTAGTTTTTTTAAAATGTTGGGGCCGAAGCCTTATTTATTATTAAATCAAAGCAAAGACCTCTTTTAACTGGGTAGAGGGAGACCCATTACATAGCCCAAAGGCCCAGTGGGCATTTAGCCCATTAAATGGCCCGTAGTCCCATTTTCATGGCCCAAAGCCCATTTTGTGAATTGTACTTCTACAGTACCCTGCACTGCTACACTACTGCACAGTACCCGCCGCTGCTACAGTACTTCGCCGCCGCTACAGTGCCCTACCGCTTCTATAGTTCCCGCCATTGCTACCGTATGCCGCTGCTACAGTACGCTACAGTAATTCTGCAGTACCTACACCCAATGGGTTTTTAACACCCATTTTTCATATAGATTGAAGGGGTGGTTACCACTAAGACAAACCCCAACTACTTTTCAATAAAAATTAGTATTTTCATTATTAATTGAAAAATCAATCTTTTCAAAAAAATTATTAAAAAATAACACTTAGCTAATTTTTAATTTTTTATTTAAAAAATTATTTTGTTTTTTTAAAAAAATATTATAAAAGTGGAAGATATTATTTATATTATTCATAAAAAAAGAGAAATAAAAACTATTTTTGAGAAAAAAATTATTTTGAAGCATATAATGACTTTACTGAAAATTGAGTACTTATTTATCAATATATTTTATTTAGACAAAACATTAATGAATATATTTTTTATAAATATGGTTATTAATATTAATACTTATAATTTATCAGTTAAGTTATAATAGTATGTTGTATTATAGTTTATTTAGACTTAGGGGGTGCATGTATCTGAAGATATGAAAGAAATTAAATTTACCTGAAGAGAAATATATCATAAAATCTCAGGGTTTTATATTCTACCCCCTTAAAGTGAATTTATCCATAAAAATTGAATAATTTTTTTTAAAAAAATGGTATATATATGATTCATCACATTTTCAGTATCCCATGTAGCTTCTTTGAATTTCTAATTCTTCCAGATAACTTTAACTAGGTGAGTAGTCTTATTCTACTTCACTTTATCTCTGTAATATAAGATTTATACTGGTTATTATTTATAGAAAATATCATTATAAAATTGTATATGATTTTAGTTTAGTACATGTTATGGATCAAGAATTTACATCTTCTAGATAGATACGTGGAACACATCATTTACTTGAGTGAGGTTTTGTGGAAGCACCAAGTGATAAGATACTATCCTGATTTGATCAAGAATCTAAAAGAGACCACTATACATATGGATTATATTTCAATTCTTTCCAAATATCATAATATAATTCCATATATAAATTCATAGAAATACTTTCTTAATAACTTTTAACTCCATATTTCACCGATGATGTTAAATATAACATTTCCATTGACTATAAGATACCATGATTTTTTGCTTAATAGATCAAACTTTCTTTATCATTTACTCATCTAGATAGGTTCCCAATAGTTTTATTTCTCTATCTTCATCCTAGTATGTTAGATTTATATACTGATTCCATAGAGGTATACATAAAAATCCATTTTAATGATCGAGTCAAGTCTATTATTGTGAGAAAACTCGACTAGAGAAAAGTTTTGATCCCAACCACCTTTTAAATCCATAAAATAAGATCTCAACATATCTTTTATGGTTTAAATGATACTCTTAGTCGGGACAACTATATGAGGATGATAAGTAGTATTAAAAAAAGAAATCTAAATCTAGATCTTACTAAATAATTCAATGTAACATTGAATAAAAACTCAGATCCCAATCAGATACATTATAATTTGGTACTCCATGGAACCTCCACACCTCCTTAATTTATGTTCTGGAAATCTCATAAAGAGATATTTATTTTATGATATAAATTAATTAGTATGACATTATAATTTTATTGACTACATCCTAAATAGAATTATGAAGTTTTTATGTTTTGGGGAGTTCGATGAAAAAATATATAGGGGTGTTTTACCATTTTCTTTCTATTATTAGTAATAGTTGTAAAATCCCCTTAGACTTCTATATCCCAACATTAAATTTCAAAATTACCAAGCACCAAGATATATGATCTGAAATATCTCTCTTCATGTTTTTCTACTACAAATACTAATTAATATCACTCTAAATATTCATACTTATGGGATAAATAGAGAATTATGAACTATGAGCTTCATTTAAAAGCTCCTAATTCAAATCTGAATTTTCCAACGATTGATCTATAAATCGATGATGAGGATTATAAAAGATCTAATGTTTATGGATTTTTATATTTTTAAGATGGAAAACATGAAGGAGGGGATAAATATTATCTTGATCAAATGAGTGTTCAACCATCTGGAAATGGGATATCCATATCTGTGAAATATCAATCATACCACAATGAATTAAAGGGGTATACAATTCTAGTACCACCAACCAAAAAAATGAAAATCATACATATATGCACTACAATATCATAAAACATTCATCATGGAATAACCCATGGAAAAAATGGGTTTAATTAACATGTCAACATTTAATTATAGGATATCCAATGGAAAAGAAACATGTTTTATAAAGGCTTCATCATAACTCAATTAACACAAGGGAATGAAATGGGTTCCATAAAATCATACTTAAATCATCATCATCATAAGAAATATAACTAATGAAATTATATGCTATAATTGAATTATATCCCTATTAAAACAGAATTTACATTAAAGGATTTTATAATAGAACCAAAAATCATTTAAAGGATCACTCAAACATTTCTTGAGAAAAATAACCTTTTTCAATTTGAAATCACTTATTAAACTTATATAAATTTACAAAATATTAAGGGAAAAATTATTTTAATGTAATGATTGGAAATGTTAATGGATTATTCAATGAATTGAGTGGTCATGATGGCTGGAAATTATGTTCATTATTTTTACGTTTAAATAAATATTCCCTTCATGTTTTTAGAAAAAAAGTAAAATATACCATGTTTCAAAAATAAAAAAGGGATTCAATTTTAAATTTTTTTTATAGAAATTAAAATATGGGTAAAATAAATTTAATTACTCATATTAGAATATTGTAATCTTTTTTAGAAAACATGGTCATATAAGAAAAATTATTTTCAAACAAATAGAGAAATAAAGTTGGATTTCCTTAAGAGTATTTTTCCAGCCTCTTAAGTTGTTAAAGAGAAGAAATTTAAAGGAAAAAAATTAATTACTGTAAATAAAAATATTAGAATAAAATTTATGTGATTATTGAGATATGGTTCAAAAAAATTTATAGGATGATTAATCATAAATAATCTTGATTAATAATGAGATTGTAACATAAATATCATACCACTTTGGTAACTTTTGAATCATAAACCCCATAAAAGAATAACATAAAATGAAACTTTAAATATTATGAACATAAGTATATTCAATATATATTATGTAAAATTATCAGTACATACACCTCATAAATATGGATAGGTGCGTAACATTAAATATGTCTCAAAAAACAAAATTGAGATAAAAAACTATTCCCTTGATTTAAAATTTCTTAGAAATATATTTTAAACTCATGTATAATCAATTCAAATAATAATTATATAAAATATTCATCTAAGTGATTATAATGTCATATATGATCTTAATATGACATTTTAACACCCATTTATTAATAATTTCTTATTAAAATCATTATTTCTTAATGTTAACTGTTTTGTTTTAAATGAGAATTTTGATTTGGTAGTTCTAGAAATTTTACATTGACCATGGTTATATCATATATAGAATTTTATTCATGAAATAAATATCATATATATTCATTATATATATATATATATTTATTTATTTATATTCATCTATAAAAGGTAGGGATATGAAAATGAATGACACACTTTTTTTGGATATGGAAGGGTCAATGTTTGCATGAACATTGTTTTTCAGATTTTGAAAGATAGAATGAAAAAATGGTAAATAATAATTAAATTTTGAAAAATATTTATTATATCATATATATATATAATATACATTAAATATATCATTGTTACAATCCATATAAATCTAAAATGAAAAACTTATCATAATGCTTTTTGGTGGTGGTTGCCCACATGTGTGCATGAGAAACTTTACTATCTTCTAACAAATGTGAAGGGAAGAATGATGATATGGTGTTTTAATTAAATAAAAATAAATATATAATATAAAAATTAAACATATCATAATAATATTCCATGAATAATGGTGGTGTAAAATTAATTGTATCACTATATGTAAATGATAGTCCACATTTATGCTCGAGTGATACATTCCCATCCAATTTAATGGGAAGAGGGTGAATAATGGTGGTTACATAATCATAATAACCTTTAAATATATTCAGGATACTGAATTTATTATTTTATTATTAATATAACATAATTTTATGGAGTAGATAAATAAATAAATTGAAGGAGTTTGGGTAAAACGATTACCTCTTATTTATTAGGCATACTTTAGAACATTTCTTAAGGATATTTCTAATAGTATTTCAAGAAGACCATAATCTATAATGTATAGGAAATTTTAAAATCGAAATGGGTGGGTATTTTTGGAGCTATATGGATCAAATAGGTGTGAATAAAATAAGCTAGGGGTGTCCTTTTATAAGTGGGGGAAAGGAAACACATGGAATTTGTTAATATATTAAAATATAATAATGTAATTCTCACACTAAATGATTCCAAATGTAAATAGACATAATTATGGGATATTATGAGGTATAAATATAGCCCTAAAATTTTATTTATAAAAGTTTTAATATAAACCATACCATTATATCTTAGTTTAACCCCCTCCCCCAGTACACCCGTTTTAACCTTAATTAGAGTGATTTTTTTACTATTTTTACTATTCACTGCAAATAAAAAATGAAGTAGATATATTACCAATTTTTTACATGATTATTGAAAACCTGAAATCATTTTTATCACTTTAAATACATATAAGTGGAAAATTTTATTTTAATCTTAATCCTATAAAATGTGCTGAAAAACAATTTTCTAGAAAACAAAAGTTTATGTATAAAAAATATTTATAAATAAATAAACATAAAATTAATCATAATGAATTTAATTATGTTATTAATAATATAAATTAATTAATTTTAATTTTAAAACCATTTTAAAAAATTTTACATTGTAAATTATTTAAATGAAAAGATATTTTTCTGTAAAAATTAATAATATACAGTATTGATTTAAAGAGAAATCATTTTATGAAATCCTCAGAAATTATCAATAAGATAATTTTTATAGGTTAATTTAAAAAATGAATTTTATTATTTAAATAAATATTCTAAAAGAGGAATAAATTAATTATAATATTTTCTCATAAAAATCAGTAAAACCCATTTTTGAATGAAAAATGTATTTTTGAAGCATATAATGAATTTACTAAAAACTGAGTAATTTTTTATCGATATATTTTATTTATTCAAAACCATTAGGCATATAGTTTATAAAACATTTTTTATTACTGTTCATACCACAAATTTAATGTCTTGGTTATAATGGTGTCCTATATTATAGTTCATTTAGACTTAGGGTTGGGTGTATCAAATTCCATCGAATAAACTAAATTTATTTGAAGAGTAATAATTCATAAAATCTCAAGATTTTAAACTCTTTAACAAAATACATGAGTAATCCAGAGACTAGTTGGTATATACTTTCTAATATATTTCTCACTATGTAATAGATTGAATGCATGTTCCTTCCCATCAACTACATGATGAAATCAAGCTATTATAGGATAGAGTTGGATTTTGGATAAGTGTGGAATAAATGATATGAATTCAAGCTACCAGAAATTAAATTAAAGTAACCATATGGTATATTTTAATATCATCTATGTATTGGATTGACTAAACTATGAATCAAAGAAATTTTTTGAAGGAGATAGATTTTATAAAACAATTAAAGTGACTATATGATCATAAAGTAACCATACATTATATAGATTAACTATGGATTATAATTCTCACAAAGTGTTGAAGTGCCCATGGATTGTCTAACGTGACACTCTTCAAGTGATGGTATCTAATGTGGGATAATATTTTATTAATATATATTCCAACCACTTTCTGTAAATAATTAAATGTAAATTCATATGTATTTAATATTCCCTGATCTTTTTTTGGGTATGAGAATTCATAATGATCATTATCCAATAGATCTTTTAGAGAATGATCTATTTATAAAGAAGTACGGAGATATAGAATTTTTGTGTGTTTAAAAATTTTGACCAAACTCTATTTTCAACAATACATGATTATTTTTTTAATGAACATGCGTTGCAGTAGGGGACTATCAAGTGGGGAGTATTAGGTCTCAGATTCAGACTAAACCCCTTGTATTTTTTTTTGTGTTTTGAGTTTTTTCATTCTATTTTTAAAACTATTTTATAATAGCTTTTTCTGAAACTATACTTTGATTACAAGATTTCATATATGATATATCTATTGTTTAATTTATTTTAAATAATATCAAAAGATTAGGATAATATCTAGTTATTTTTAATGAGACTTGATCAAGATTTTGAGATTTTATTTCAAAACATTAAATTAGATATACCTAATATATTTATTAACTCGATTATATTTTAGGTAGGGGGATCTTATATTAAATTGTTTTAAATAGAAATTTTTATTCGATACTCAATTAATCCCCTCTTGATTACTTCAATCCAACTAACACTGCATTTTTTATTATTATTTATCTAGGTTGGGCATATCATTTAGTAATTCACTTGTTATGATTGTATATTTTAGCTACTATCATTGGGGGAGGACCATTGATAATTATTTTCTAACCCCATTGGAAATAAAATTGGGCCACATACAGAACCTTATCTCTTCTTTCAAGTGGAGTATTGGTTGTATAGTGGATTAGGTAGAGGCCTAAAATTTCACAATCATATGAAGACACTCAAATAGAGTCCGAGGATCAGGTTGGATTATCGCAATGGATGTGGTATACTGGGATTGAGGTACGGATCATGGATGATAGTGGAACCTATTTTATATGTTATCTTCCAATTTTTTTATTTCATATATATGATCAGCCGAGTGGATGATAAGGTGATGTTTTATAGCATGACTATATATTTGTATAATTTCTTGGTTCATTTCATTTAATATAGTATTCCTTCATATTATATATCTTGATTACAATAATTTTTGTGGATGTGTATGTGTTTCGTTATTTTCTAATGTTATTTTACTTTAATATGAGGCAATTTTATCCCCATGGAATCTCTTTATACCCTCTCCACTTGTCGGAACCATCTAGCATACGAGGAGGTATACATGAGGCTTTGTGGCGAGCTGGATCAGGTGATATGTCGAGTTTTCCTAGGTCGGTTTGCAGAATAATGGTAATTGAGTGTCCTATTTTTTTATTATATAATTATTTGGCTTATGGTAGATAGGTGGTCTAAAAATGTGTCAAAGCTTTTGATAGACCTCATATTGGTGTTTCATGAATTACATTCCACTGGGATGACCATGTGTCCATTTTGATGGGATTATTCTTGGTTTTTCAAAATATGGTTTGGATATTTCCTCAAGTATTATGTCTATTTTATATTGTTATTGTGGTTTCCATCTCTCAACCCATTTCTAAGGGGGGTGTTGTAACATCCCAACTTTATGAAAATGTATGAACCATTAAATATTTGGTTTAATTTCTTCAAACAGACCTTTAAATGATTCCTATAATCTTAAAGGAGGTCCCAAGGGAGTTCGTGGAACAATTGATTCCTAGAGCACCAAAAAGGAGGAGACATATTGGGACACACTATTTGTCTGAAACCATGCAACCTAGGGAACATGGATGTATAGGTCATCTTCAATTGGGGACAGTGACCTTTCATATGTCTTATGAACAGTTAGTCAAATTGTTCCCATAACCGTGTGGTGTGCCCTAAGAAGCAGAACCTTGCACATAGTTGGTGCACGGTTTGGCCAAATCGTGTAGCCAAACTATCCACAGTGTAACTTGGGGAAGAAATTATTATTTTTATCTTCCATTAATGATGTAAGTATTTTATTTTTTCTTCTTCTTCCCCATTCGATTTTATTCTCTCCTCCATTCACATGAGTTTATCTTCCTACCTCTATGGGATTTCCAAGTATCTCCCTTAATTATCTTCTATTTCATTTGCCATCAAAAGCTATGGACTCATCTTGGTGAATTCTACATTCTTCACCCATTTATTTTTATGTTTCTCAAAGATGCATTACACTATTTTGGTGAAACAAACTTTTTACCTATTTTAAGGGTTTTTTTAATATTTTTATTTATTCCATTTTATGTTGAATAAATTATAGTTTTTTGGATGAGTGGAGTAATATGATGTCAATATAGGTTTTATTCCCTCTTTCCTATCATTTTGTTCTATTTTAGACGTCACATTGTTGTGCCGCTATCCACATCCTTCTAGAGAAGATTTTTTCTTGCATATTAAATTTATTGGATCGATTTTCCATGTCCATAGTGGCCTCAACTTTTGGTGAAATCCAATCATAGGGTGTTTTCTTTGAATTTTGATCCCCCTAGGGTGTGCCCAACTTATATATATTAACATTCCCATGATTTCTGTATGAACCACCACTTTTATGTATGTTTCAACTTAAATTAAAGGCCTTAATTGATAATTGATTGGACAATGTGTAATACAATATGCCTTTGACATGATTGAAGTTTTCTTTTTAATGTCACATGCCTTATATTCAATTTCTCATACAATGTATTGAATTCCTTATAAGGACCCAATTTTTTATCAATGGAACTCACTTCTTAAAATTATGTCTTGTAGTATAATCACATAATATTTTTTATGGAACAAAATGAAAAAATTATAAATGAAGAATGAGTTAAATAAAAGGTATCTCTTGAAGTTATGAAACATATACCGATGAAATAGTAACATGACCTTTGGAATAGTAATGTGACCGTTATTAATAGTAAACTAACCAATGTAAGAGTAACCTCTCCAATGAAAGTATAAATAAAATTTATCCTTCTTATATGTGATTCTATGATATAATTATATCATAGTATAGGTAAATAATTTTTCAAAAAATTATTAATAAATTGTTGGTATTTTTGTAATTTATGTATATTTAATTACAATTTTATGATTAATTTAACAAATTAAAATAAAATTAATTTTCATAAAATTAATTTATAAATTATTATTTTTATTTCTTATGATCATAATAAAATTTTATGAGACCTTAATTAATAAATATAAGAGTTAGAAAAGCAGTATTAATTTTAATTTTTTTATTTTTCAACTAAATTATGATTTAAAATAAAAATTAATTTTCTCATATTTAGAAAGTTATTTTCATAAATTATAGTTCTTTTTCTAATTATAATTGTCTAAAATTGTTTGGGGTAAATTTTTGGGATTTTTTCTTAAATACGTGAATTTTTTTTAACAGTAAAATAGTATAATTTATCATAAATGCTAAATAAATGAATTTATGCATCATTCTTGAGTCATGGTTGATTTAAATGGATATTGGTTAAAACTCACATGATCTATTAACTATTTATGGTCACAATAATCAATACTATTCGTAGTCTAGAGCAAAAATATTAAACTAATGATTAGAATAATGGGAAACCTCTTCTCTCCTCCACTATAAATACCATCGCTCATTACCTCCTCTCCTCACACCTTTCAAGCCTTGTGTATAATCCAAATTCTACTAAGATATTTCTATACACCCTTATCTCGCATCCATTATCTCTTGGTCTCATTAAAATACCTAAATCTCTCCGCTAAAGAGGCTCTCAAGGAAGATATATTCAAGAGGTAAATTCCTCTTTTCTTTTCTTTTATTTTCTTTTCATGTTCATTTGTTATCATTTCTATCCTCACCTCTCCTCATCCAAATAATATGATAACTATATTAACCTAAATGTACTATAAATTTGTTATTATAATGGAATAATTCATCATCATTCCTCCTTTCCCCTCCTCTTATAAATGAAATGAAAACACCATATGAGATGTGTTAATTTATCACATTCAAGGACGATGAGTTTTCAATTTCTTATACTATCTCCAATTCAAGAAATTAAACCATTTTAATGGTCTAACCAACCTATAATATATTTATTTTATCTTATTTAAGGTTCTGAAATCTTTTTTTACTCATGATATTAATTTATAAAGAAAAATGTGTTCGTTGTGATCAAAAACCACTAATTAACCAAAACAGTTGTCATTAAATATTTATATAATGATTCATGTTCACTCCAAATAACCAAATTAATTTAATAACCATGTAATATTCTATATTTTCACTAATAACATATGACTTCAATTCTGGTCAACCATTCTCATCTTACATGTTTATCCTTACATGTATATAAAAAACCAATCTTTAAAACCAAGAAAACAAACACTCACAAACAATGAAATTGAACCACTTAACCAATCAAAAATGTCATGAATGAACTTAATAATGTTATAATAAATCAATTAAATGTATAATAGGTTCTATAAATATTAATTAATATATGAAATTTGGTCATCTGGGACATTAAGATCAAGTGAAGGACACCTTCGGACTTAAGGTAGGGGATTCTACCCAAACCCCATTTATTTATTCGGGCTACTCTATCTTTATTTTTAACCAGATGAAGTTATCTTTTATTTTAATTTAAATCATATAAATACTGTTTATATGCTCTAAATTCATGTATGAAGATCCATTCATCATTCTCTTTTAGGGATATAGATGTTTTCAAGTGGTTCCCTCCCCAATACTTCTTGATAAGAAAACCCATTTAAGGGAACTTCTTGAATTATTACACATTTTCAAGTAATTTATATAATCTATTTTGTGACACCATTATTTTTTAAAAAACAGTATTTTTATTATAAAAACCTTCTTGGTTCACTTTTGGTTTTATATAAAAGATTATACCCTTGTGGTGTTTTGAATAACCTTTGATATTTTCCTTTAACAACACTAAAGTTTTTTAATTCTAAAGTTTCTTAAGTACTCTTTTTTACATGTAAATAATTCAATTTGACATTAATTTTCATGATATATTCCTATATTATCCTATGATTTCCAATTCATGATCTAATGCCCTTACTCCATGGACATTTTATGATACTCCCATTTTTTATGCTTTAGGACATTATGATACCCAATTCATACTATGGGTAACCCTTATGTTTATGTATGATTGATTATGTATGATTATATATGTGGAAATAATATTAATGAACATGCTATGATGTGTGCTCCCAGATAGTGCTCTAATGAATTGGGTAAGGTTGAGTCTCATGAGACTTTGTGTGCAACGGTCTTGGCGGTTATCCTTGACTCATTCTACCATGTGAAGCGGTCTTGGTGGTTAACATTTACTTGTGATCCTCTATATGAATTGAGACTTGAATCATGATAAAGTTATGTTTTATGTGGATTCCACATTACTATGATACCATTCTTATATGATCCCATGTTTTATACGTTATGATTCCATATGCTCAATCTGGTACCTTGCCTTTTTATATCATTATGTCATGTCTTCAAACCCATGTGCTAAAATTTATTCTTATGTTTATTCCCTTATAGGGATTTTTAGCTCATCCCTTTTTTCATGTTATCCCCATGTTATCCTATGAAGAGGTAGGATCACAATGGGAGATAGGAAATCTATGTGAAGATTAAATAATGAAATGTTTTATTTAGTCTCATGTCTCTAGTTGTATGTACCTAGTCATCCAAGACACTAGAAATTATGATCCTTGGCTTATAATTTGAAGTTTAATTATGCTTGAAATAATGTAATTATATGGTTAAAAGGATAGGGTTGTGATATTTGGAATCATAGGATGGTCTAGTTATTTTTAGAGATTAGGAATAGACCACTTTAGTTAGAACCTTAGAGAGGAGACTAAGTATAAGAAAAATACCTAAATTTTGGTAAGTATATAGTATGTGGTTTATCGAGAAAATACATCCCTAACTAGATATGAACAATTGGATGTGGCTCTATAATATATGTATCTTGGGGTAAACCCCGAAAACAATGCTTTGATCTAGAATCGAATAGGAACTGGGGCACGAAAATGTGTCTTGTTGTACTCCTGGTTTAACACTGCTAGGGAATATGGTTTGTTAAATTCATATGCTTAGTATAAACCATTATCAAGCGAAAAAAGGAAGCCCATAAGAATAAATGTGAGGAGTTAGATCATGGATAACCTAGATCAAAACCTAAGGAATCACAAGTTAGGATATACTTTTCCTTTAAGAATTTATCATTTTATGTTTAAAGTTTCCTTTTTATGATTATTATCTAAGTATTAAATCCCTCAAATTTTATGTTATTTTACTTAGTTAATGGAGGAAAATATAAGAACACATGCCAAAAATCAATGTGATAGGCATTTGTGTTGATTTCCCTAATGACATGCATGATATGATAGGAATGGGTGCTCAAAACATTACAAAAATACTTTCTCAACTAGATCAAGTTATCAATAATAACATTAATAATTTGGAATTCCATCCTCCACTAATAAAAGAGCGTTTTTGTGGAATCCTTCATGCAGAAAAGGTCTCCCAGGTTTAGTGGATATTATGTGTAAGAACCCAGATCTTCTTTTTTAGGTATGTCTTTCTTTTCTGGTCATTTTTTAGGAAAAGAAGAATTTCTAGAAATTTTTTAAGTACACGCCATGTACTTTATGAGTACACACTGTGCACTTTGTTATCACGGGTAGCCATGTGCTGGCCATGTAACGGCCACACACAGGACCATGTGTGGTGACCTGGAGATCGCCTAAAGAGAAGTATAGAAATGGTAAGTAAACACCGTGTACTTCTAAAGTACATGCCGTGTATTTTCCTTTTTTCATTAAACGTACTAGGGTCACATCTGATAGATAGAACCACCTTCTTCTAGGTTTGGTTCGACCAAGAGTGAGAGAACGACTGTGATCTTCCTTCAAGCCCTCGACCGTTAATCCAACCTTCGATTCGACCGCCGTCGATTGCGTTGGAATTGCCTCGGTAAGCTATTCTTTCTTCTAGAGCTTCGTTTCCTGATTCCTCCTCTTTCTCAAGTTATCCTCCGTTGAACTTTTTAGACATTTTTGTAGATCAAAGGTGTTCTTGGTAAATTCAGGGCTTGGGGTTCACTTATTGAGATCTCCCAACACCGAGGTAGATGGTTTGTGAATTTTTGTTGAAAGTCTTTGAGTTATATGTTACAATTTGTCCAATACCCTTAAATGGTGTATTGCATGTTTACTATTTTAGCCCTGATAATTTCCCTCTATGATTTTATGCTTGAATAGAGGCTAATTAAATGTGAATAGGGTGATTTTCGATGCTTTGGAAGTGTTTTCCATGCATGTTTCTTGTTTTGACCGTTTGGTCTAGTTTTCCAATTCGGCTTCTATTTGCTTTCCATGCCTAGTATTGTTGGATGGTGTGACTATTGTTATAACATGTTGTTATGTTGTATACTATTTATCCAAGTAGTTCCTGAGGTTTACTTTGTCTGACACACACTGCTATTCTTGATTGACTTACACAGGGCCATGAGAACATGGTGTAGTAGATCATAGAAAGAATGGACGAAAGGGCTTCTCTAGAGTGTCTGTTTTTTATTATTATGCGAGACCAAAGGGGGAATTGATGTAAGTTCTTCCTTAGAGTGTCTGTAGTTCCTTGATTTGGGCCACAGGGGTAATGTGACATAAGTGCTTCCCCAGAGCACTTTTAGTTATAGATACGAGACTATAGAAGGAATTGAAGGTGAGTTCTTCCTCAGAGAGTCTATTATAAAGATGAACCGGAGGGGTTAGACTGTGTGTACTGCCCAGAGGGTTGCTTGTGTTGGTAGGTAGGACCAGAGGGGATAGGCTTTGAGTACTTCTCAAATGTTTACCTGTTTGTGTTTACCTATTTTGGTTATCTGTTGTTCGATTTGAAATTGAATTCATTAAAACTGTGGATTGTTTAATGTTGAGTATTTCCTTGTTAACTACTTTCTGTTATTTATTACCTCTCATATATTTACTGAACGTTAGGAACAGATCTTGGGATGGTTTCCAACGGTGATTTAGTCTCACGCCCTATTTGGGACATTCTTTTAGGCCCAAACATATTATATTGCTACAGGTATAGATATAGGAAAGCACACTTCTACTTTTGGTACTTGATTTGTTGTGGAGCTATAGAGCATGGGACCAAGTTGAGGCTTGCAATGCTGAGGATCTGTTTATCTTTTTTATTTTGTACTTTGTCTTAGTACTACTCTGTATTCTAACATTGTGATGTGTTTGGATGTTTTCTTAGACATATGTACCATGAATCATTTATATATATATATGCTCCAGTTGTTTATTATTTCCAGTCTTCCATTGTTTACTTTTGTATAGATTATTACTACTTATATATTTTCCACTTGTATACTTCTACTAATTAATCTACCAATGAGGGCATAGTTTCCCCACTATCACACCAAAAGGATCTTGCTTCTATTTGGAAGCCTCTGGCGTTAGGGAAAATTCACATGAGGCCATGTGACCAACCTGGTACGAGGCCCCTCAGGGCTGCTTCCAGAACAGAGATGTTACAAATTGGTATCAAAGGAATTATTTTCATCTTGACTTACTATTTGGAGACTACAGTCATGGATATTACAAAATAGGTATTTGGTAATAAGATGTGTCTGGGAGTAGTTAACATGTGTACAGGTAAAATCTTATCTACCTTGTTTATTATAATTTTTCCAGTTTTGCAATTTTATGGTTGATTTGATTTCTCTATTGGGTGAAACACATGTATTGTGCTGTTATTGTTGATGATTTTGATGTTCTATTTCTGGTGCAACCTAATGAGATGAGGATATTCCATCTCATGCATCATATAGGAACTTGTTAGAAATCACATATCATGCATTCTTTCCATGCCATTTAGGGTGAATTATCAATTCCATGTTATTGTGATAGGTATTATGCTTTGTATGCAAGCTATTGTGATAGATGCCTTGATATTATACCTTCTGTTTGATTGAGTATTAAATTTTGTATGCTTTTGTTTGAACGAACACCAAACATTGGTTATTATGTTGTTATGGGCCCTCATGGACCGGAATTTGATGGATTAATGCACTATTATGCTTTTTTATAAAATGTATAAGATGCCAAACTTTGATTCACAGGGAGTATAGGCCCTCACAGTTCAGAATTTGGTACTTAAGGGAGTGTTTTGGTGTTTTTTAGGGTTCCAGAGTAGTTTCTAAGGCTTACTATCCAGAAAAACTCAGAATACATGCCTTGTAGTTTTGACTACATGCCATATGTTCTTCTATTTGGGAAGAAACTATTTTTTACGTACAGGTTGTGTACCGTATGTACACGTCGTGTAGTATCTAATCGTGTCATAGACTGTGTGTGAAGAGATATGGGATAGGGAAATTCTTGTGGGAACACACCGTGTACCTGTTGCATATGCCATGTTGGGTTGACCCTATGTCTGCCCGTGTAACTAATGACATGGATGGATAAAAACCTAAGCTATACATGACGTATAAATTTTGAACATGTCAGGTAATGTGATCCTAAAATCAGGCCATGTAACTAATAACACGGGTCAGTGAAATCCTTCAAGTGCATGCCGTGTCCGATTGGAACATGTCGTGTACAGTCAACTGTGTAACCGACTGTGTAGCTAACAACACGGGTTGGTGATGTCTGCCTAGTACACATCGTGTCTGTGACTAACACGCCATGTAGTTTCTTTCTAAGGAGAACCATTTGTCTTAGCTGGGTAAGAGAACTCGGGTAGGGGAAGGGGATTCAAGTACAAGTTGTGTAGTGGAAATACACACTGTGTATCTATGTTTTGTAAAACATTAAAGATTTCTCAATTCAGTTCCCTTTTCGGCTATTCTCGATTTCTATCATCGTAGGGTGAGTTTCATGTCACCAGAGGGAGGATCATTTCTTAATAAGGGCAGATGGGATTTTTAGACGAGTAGAGCGAGACCTGGGCATCATGGTTTGGGAGGAGTTACAACCTAGATTGTTAGTCTATATCTGGATGACCAGGGGACTTCACATTTATACTTTCCTTCAGTGGTGAATCATTTCAAGGATGTCTTCCTAGAAGACTTTTTAGTTTTGCCTCCGGAGCGAGAGGTAGACTTTTCTATTGAGTTTGGTCCAGGAGCAGCATCAGTGTCCATTCCTCCTTATAGAATGGCTACACTATAGTTGTAGGGGCTCAAGAAGTAGTTGGAGGAGTTTCAAGCAAAGGTTTTCATCAAACCTAGTACTTATCAGTGGGGTTCATCTATCCTATTTGAGAAGAAGGAAGATGGTACCCTCAGGCTTTGTGTGGATTATCAGAATTTGAAGTAGTTGATGGTCAAGAACCGATATCACTTTCCAAGGATTGATGGTCTCTTCGATCAGCTTCGAGGAGCCTGTGTATTCTCAAAGATTTACTTGAGGTCAGGTTACCATCAGTTTCATGTTAGACCATCTAATATACCTCTTATATATTTCCATAGCAGGTATGGCCTATATGAGTATGTGGTTATGTCATTCGGTATCACAAACGCGCATGTAGTCTTCATGGCACTGATGAACCGAGCGTTCCATCTATACTTGGATTATTTCGTGGTGGTCTTCATGGATGATATCTTGGTGTAATCTCACACTCGACATGGCCATGTTAACCATCTTATAATTTTTTTGAGTATACTGAGAGAGAATCAGTTATATGCTAAGCTCTAAAAATGCCACTTTTGGATGGATCAGATTCACTTCTTGGGTCATGTTATCTTTGAGACAGAAGTATCAGTAAACCCAGTGAAAGTGAGAGAATTAGTTTCTCGAGAGAAACCGAAAAATTTCTTTGAGGTTCAAATTTTTCTAGGTAAGGCTTGATACTACAGATATTTCATACATGACTTTTCAATCTTAGCAGCACCACTAATGAGTCTGACTAAGAAGGGTGCAAAATTCTTGTGTTTAGATTCTTATGAGTCAACCTTTCACGAGTTGAAAGGGAGGTTGAATTCAGCACTGATACTAGTTTTTCTAGAGCTGAGAAAGTGATACACTATATATTGTGATGCATCAAGTATCGGGTTGGTAGCAGTGCTTATGCAGGGAGAAGGAGTCATTGTGTATGGGTCTCTGCAGTTGAGGCCACATGAGAGGAATTACCCAATGCATGATCTCAAGTTGGTGTTATTGTTCATGAAACATGATTTTGGAAGCATTATCTTTTGGGAGAGAATTTTTTGGTTTTCACGGACCACAAAAGTCTCAAGTATATCATCGCTCAATGTCACTTGAATTTGAGACAGCAAAGGTGCATTGAGTACCTTCAGTCTTTTGACATTGAGCTTGTCCATACGCCGGGCAAAGGCAATGCAGTCGAAGATGCGTTGAGCTGGAGGAATCAGATACAAGCTGGAGGAATCAGATACAGGCAGTTCAGGAGGCCAGTAGTGAGTGGAATCTTATGGATCTGTTCTCTGAGATTCATTTGGAGGTGCGTGACAGGAAAGGGCAGACGTTTCTTTCTTATGTATCGGTTTCCTCTACTCTTCTTGATCGAGTGGGAATGAGGTAGCTATCAGATTCTGAAGGCCTAGTACTATGGGAATGTGTGTCAGAAGAGGACCATATTCTTGGGTGGACCATAGGCATGGATGAGATCTTTCATTTTGTGGGTGCGTATGGGTGTCATCAGACATACGTGAGGAGATGATGCGGTACTTTCACTCCTCAGTTTGGGCAGTTCATCATGGTGTCACCAAGATGTATCATGATCTGCATCGCTAGTATTGGTGGCCAGGTGTGAAGAGATATGTTGTTGGTTTCAGGATGAGGTATTTCACCTGTCAGAAGGTGAAGGCAGAGCATCAGCGACCAGCCAGGCTTTTTGCAGTAGGTACCCATTCCCAAGTGGAAGTGGAATGATGTCGCGATGGATTTCATGATAGGTCTCCTGAGCTCAACTTGAGGGAATGATATAGAATGGGTTGTCATTGACAGACTCATGATGGTGGCTTGCTTCTTTCCAATCAAGGAGGCCTTCAGTGTTGATGAGTTGGGACGGTTGTACTTCCGTGATATAGTACATCTACATAGGGTTCCACACTTCATTGTTTCGGACATGGATGCTTGTTTTACTTCTCGAGTCTAGAAGGGTTTGAAGAAGGCTTTGGGTACACAGGTGCTTTTGAGTATAGCTTTGCATCCCCATACAAATGGTCCGTCCAAGTGTACAATTCAGGTGCTTGAGGACATGCTTGTATAATGTATCTTGGATTTTGGAAGTTCTTGGTAGAATCACATATCTCTTGTAGAGTTCACCTACAATAATAGTTTTCAAGAAACTATTTAGATGGAACGATATGAGGCTTTGTATGGTAGGCCATGATGATCACCCTTATGTTGGCTGGAGGTAGGAGAGGTAGCTATGTCAGGACCTTATCTTGTCTTGGAGACCACAGAGCAGATATAGTTGATTCAGAAGAGGATGGATACTACACAGTCTCGACCGACCTTTTATGCTGATTAGCGGAGACGACCTCTAGAGTTTGAGGTCAAGGATCAGGTTTTCCTATTTGTCACACCAAGGTTGCGACACAGAAGGATTAGGAGACATGGTAAGATTTCATCGAGGTATGTTAGGACGTTTGAGGTGTTGGAGAGAGTTGGGTCGGTTGCCTACTGGTTGCAGTTACCTCAGATATACTGGGATATGTACAACGTCTTCCACGTTTCCCAGCTTCGACATTACTTCTCAAACCCATCTCATGTCTTCCAACCTGATGAGGTTGAGTTGGAAGTGGATGCATTGTTCAAGGAGCATCCTATCCGGATTTTCGATCGAAGTACGAAGGTTCTCCATGGTTGGTATATTCCTCTGATGAGAGTTCTATGGCAGCACATGCAGTTACAGGATGAGACCTGTGAGAGGGAGACTGATGTATGATCACAGTTGCCGGAGCTGTTCGAGAGTTCTTCTTCTATGCCGCCGTGCTAGGGAAATTTGGGAATGAATTTATTTAAGGGGGGAAGTTTATAAGAACTTGGATCTTATTTTTTAGGTATGTATTTCCTTTCTGGTCGTTCTGGAGGAAAAGATGAATTTATGGAAATTTTTGAAGTGCACACCATGTAATTTATGAGTACATGTTGTGTACTCAGTTACCACGGGTAGTCGTGCGCTAATCATGTGACAACCACACACAGGACCATGTGTGGTGACCTAAAGATAGCCTAAAGAAGATTATGGAAATGGCAAGTACATTTTGTGTACTTATAATGTACATGCTGCCTATTTTCCTTTTTTTATTAAATGTATTAGGGTAGCGTCTGACTGACAGAACCACCTTCTTTTGGGTTTGTTTCGACCAAGAGTGAGAGAATGGTTGCGATCTTCCTCTGCACCCCCAACCAAGAATCTGACCTCTGATTCGACTGTCATCGATTGCATTGGAATCGCATCGGTAAGCTCTTCCTTCTTCTAGATCTTAGTTTCATGATTCCTCCTCCTCTAAAGTTATCCTTAGTTGAACGTTTTAGATATTTTTGTAGATCTATAGTTTCCTAGGGAGATTCAAGGCTTGAGGTTCACTTATAGCGATATCCCAACACCAAGGTATGAGGTTTCTACCTTTCTGTTGAAAGTCATTATGTTATATGTTCAAATGTGTCCAATACCCATGAACAGGGTATTGTGTGTTTACCGTTTTAGCCCTGATAATTTCTTGCTATGATTGTATGCTTGAATAGAGGATAATTGAATGTGAATAGAGTGATTTGATATGCTTTTGAAGTGTTTTCCATGCATGTTTCTTGTTTTGACCATTTGGTCTAGTTTTCCTGTTAGGATGTTGTTTAATTTCCATGCCTAGTATTGTAGGATGGTGTGACTGTTGTTCTGACAAGATATTATACTGTAGTCTATTTAGATAAGTAGTTCTTGAGGTTTACTTTGGATGATACGTGGTGCTATTCATGCTTGACTTACACAGGGCCGTGAGAACCTGGTGTAGTAGACCATTGAGAGAATGGATGGAAGGGCTTCTTCAGACTTTCTGTTTTTGCTTACGATGTGAGACCATGGGGGGATTGATGTAAGTGCTTTTTTAGAGTGTCTGTAGTTCCTTGAAATGGGCCAAAGTGGGAATGTGACTTAATTACTTCCCCAAAGTGGCTTTAGTTACCGATACGAGAATATAGGAGGAATTGACGGTGAGTACTTTCTCAGAGAGTCTATTCTAAAGATGAACCAGAGGGGTTAGACTGTGTGTACTGCCCATAGGGTTGCTTGTGTTTCTAGGTAAGACCAGAGGGGATAGGCTATGAGTACTTCCCAGTGGTTTACCTATTGTGTTATCTGTTTGCCTGTGTTGCTAGGTAGGGCCAGAGGGGATAGGCTTTGAGTACTTCCCAGAGGGTTACCTGTTGTATTATCTGCTTGATTGTGTTTCTTGGTAGGACCAAAGGGGATGGTCTATGAGTACTTTCCAGAGGGTTACCGATTTGTGTTTACCTACTTTGGTTAGCTGTTGTTAAATTTTGAAATTGAATGCATTGAAATTATGGATTGTTTACTGTTGAGTACTTCCTTGTTTACTGCTTCCTGTTATTTATTACCTGCAGTATATTCACTGACTGTTAGGAACATATCTTAGGGTGGTTTCCAACTGTTATTTAGTCTCACACACTATTTGGGCCATGATTTTGGGGCCAAATAGATTATATTTCTATAGGTATAGATAAGGGAAAGTGCCCTTCTACTTCAGGTACTTGATTTGTTGTGGAGATGGAGAGCATGGGACCAAGCTGAGGCTAGCGATACTGAGGAGCTGTTTATCTATTTTCTTTTGTACTTTGGCTTAGTGCTGTTCTATATTCCAGCATTGTGATGTGTTTGGCTGTTTTCCTAGACATATGTACTATGCATCATTTATATATATATATATATATATGTTCCAGCTGTTTATTATTTCCAATATTCCACTGTTTACTTTTGTATGGATTATTACTGCTTATATTTTTTCCATTTGTTTACTTCTACTGTGATACTCTGCCAATGAGGACATAGTTTCCCCACTATCACACCCAAGGACCTCGCTGCTAGTTGGTAGCCTCTAGAGTTAGGGGAAATGCGCTTGAGGCCATGTGACCAACCGGGTACAGGGTTCCTCGAGGCGTCTTCCGTAACTGGGATATTACATTATGATACCCTACTCATGGAACAATGGATTAACTCTATTGAAAACATATTCTTTATCTTCTAGTTCTCATAAGAAGATAAATTCAAGATGTTATCCTACCATTTTTATGGGGAACCCGATGAGTTGTGGGAACTTGTCAACAATACAAAGTCCCAAGAAGAAATTGATTCAATGGATTGGTAGGAATTCAAGAAAATGGTTTTCAATAAATGTTTTCCCTGAAACATCTACCTCAAGATGGAAAGAGAGTTCCTCAGACTCATGAAAAAGGAAGATAAATCCATCGGGGCATATGAATCAAACTACACAAGGTTTTCAAGATACACCTACGGCTTTGTCATGAACACCAAAAGTAAGGTGGATCACTTCCTTAGAGGACTAAAGATGAGTCTATGAAAACTGTTGGCAATTCATGACTTTGAATGTTATAAAGAGATTTTATGTTTCTCCATCAAGGTTGAAATGTAGATCAGAGACTCTCATTGGTCTTTTGTTCCCAACGAAAAAAATAGAGGAAAATGGAGTCTAATATGGGTGGTTTGGAAAATAAATCCCCTAATGTAAAGAAGATAGAGAATCCCACATGTCAAAATTGTGGTAAGAATCATCCTGGGAACTATCTAAAGGGAACCAAGAATTTATTCAAATGTGAATGAATTGTACATCTATATAAAAAACTACTGATGGTATATGAAGAATCCAACTAATGTGGAAGAAAAAAGGAATTTTCAGATCAATTCATAGACAGTAGTGATGTGTTTCAAATTCATGGAACATGGTAATTATGTGAAAAATTTTCCTAATCCAAGGGTTGTTGTAGGAAATCAATAATAACCTCCAAGGAAACAAGGAACAGATTATTCTATCACTATTGCTGATGTGGATTCAGACAATGATGTGGTGACAAGTACACTAATTATTCATTTAAGAATAGTGAATGTATTATTTGATTTTTCTTCTATGAATTATTTCATATCTTTCATGTTTAGTAGAACTATTCAAACACCACCTCAAAATTTGGAGATTGAGTTATCTATGAAAATAATAAATGGGGTAATTGTTGCATCCAGAGTATATAACTCCTCCCTAGTTAATGTTTGTTTGCTGAACCTCCCATAAAATCTCATCATACATCATTTAGTAGAGTTAAATGTTATCTTGGGAATGGATTGGCTATCTTTATTCAAAGCCAGCGTCAATTATCAGTAAAGGGAGATCAATCTTGAAAACCTGAATCATCCTCCAATTCTTTACAAGTGAAAGGAGGATGATGGATATCCTTTAGAATCATTGTCTATAGTGTTGATAATACTACCATATGAACAATCTTTTCTAGATCAAATTATTGAGAAAAATGAGAGAATCATGCTCGAATACATGCCCTTTCTAAGAGACTACCCTGATGTATTTTCAGAAGAATTTTCTAATTTTCCTCTTTATTGAGAGGTTGAGTTCTCAATTGAAAATATTCTAGGATATTTAACTATATCAAATAATCCTTATATAATGGACACCATAGAGGTTGAAGAACTGAAGTATCAGTTACAAGAGAATCTAGAAAAGGGTTTTATATGCCCAAGTGCTTCAGAATAGGGAGCACCAGTCCTCTTTGTCAAGAAGAAGTATGGTTCAATATGCCTCTGCATCGATTATTATGAGCTCAATAAAATCATGATAAAGAAAAAGTATCCCTGACTAGGATAGATGACTTTCTTGATCAGCTTCATGAGGATAGTTATTCCTCTAAGCTGGACCTTCGATCAGGATATCACCAATTAAAGGTGAGGAAGGAATATATTCCCAAGGCTTCCTTTTGAATGATTTATAGAAACTTTGAGTTCATAGTGATTCCCTTTGGACTCACTAATTCTCTAGAAATATTCATAGATATAATGAATAGATTCTTTAGAGATTACCTTGACAAATTTATGGTAGTCTTTATCGATGATATTTTGATATACTCTAAGAATGAGGAGGAAGATAAGGAGCATTTTAATACAATGCTAAAGACTTTGTCAATGTAGAAACTATATGTAATATAAAGTAACATTGAGTTCTAGATGGAGGAATTATCATTCTAGGGGTATTTTATCACTTGCAAAGGGATATCTATAGAGCCTTTTAAGAAAAAGTAAATTGAAGAGTTGCCCAGGACAATATATGTAGTGGATATCTGTATCTTTTTGGGTTTGAAAGGGTATTATCAACGATTTGTGAAGAACTTATTGAGATTTTAAAACCCAATGACCAAGCTGGCATGGAAGGGAGTGAAGTTCATCTAGACTCAAGAATGCGAGTAAAGCTTTAAGGATCTCAAAAAGAGGCTTATCATTGCACTAGTTCTCACACTCTTGATAAGTGGAGAACTCTTTGTGTTGTGTAGTTATGATTAAAAGAAAGGATTAAAATTTTTACTAATGAAAAATGATAAACATATAGACTACACATTAAGGAAGCTAAAAATCCACGAGAAAAACTATCCCATGCATGATCTGGAGTTGGTGGCTGTGATCTTTGTGTTGAAAATATTTGGAAATTATCTCTTTGGGGAGAAGATTGAGATATATACTAATCACAAGAGTCACAAATATATATTCACATAGAAAGATCTTAATATAAACCAATAAATATATTTATATCTCATCTGGGATCATGACTGCTCAATCCACTACCATCCCAGTAATGCAAATAATGTGGGAGATGCTCTAAGTAGAATGGATCATGTATCTTTATCAATTATGAGAATTGAATGGGATAAAAACTTATTATATTTTCAGAGGATGGATATTAGAATCATTAAGGGAGGAACATCATCAATCCATTCAAAAATTATTGCTCAGCCATCCCTTATATAGAAAATAAATGATGCTCAAAGAAATGATGTGGAAATTTAGAAAAGGGTGAAAGGTATCATAAATGGGAAATCCCCTAAGTTCAAGATTGATGAGGAATAAGTTTTATGATTTCGGTGATGATTATATGTACCATCAAATCCAGAGATAAAGATGGATCTTTTGAATAAAGTACATATCTCTACCTTATCTATTCACCATGGGAGAATAAAGATGTACCGAGATCTCTGAGAGAACTTTTGGTGGGACCATATGAAGAAGGAGATCACTGAGTATACATCAAAATCCCTGGTATGTCAACATGTGAAGGCTAAAAGAAATAATTCAAATGGGACGATGAAACCACTACCCATACCAACATGTAAGTGGGAGAAAATTACCATGGACTTTCTCAGTGGACTTATAAGGACATTCAGAGAAAATAATTATATACGGGTCATTATGGATCGTCATACAAAGACATCTCACTTTTTTCACAATTCAAGAGGAATTCCCATTGTATCAAATTGCAAGGATATATATATATATAATAGGTGGTAAGGCTTAATGAAGTACCACTATCAATTTTTTCTGATTGAGATCCAAGATTCACCTCAAAGTTCTGAAAAAGTCCTCAACATGATCTAAGCAATGAGTTAAAATTTAGAATGGAATATCATCCTCAAACTAGTGGCCAACCTAAACTAACTATTCAGATACTAGAAGATATGTTGAGATCATGTTCAAAGGACTTCAAATTAGGAACATATTCCACTAGTCGAATTCTCCTAAAACAATGTTTTCCACTAAAGCATCTGAATGTCACCATATGAATCCCTTTATGGGAAAAGGTTCAGAACACAGGCGTGTTGGGATGAAGTCAGTGAGAATAATCTCTTATGACCTGAAATGGTTAAAGATATGGTGGGGAAGGTGAAAACCATTTAGCAACACATCAAGGTAGCCTAAAGTCAACAATATAACTATATAGACAATCATTTATGAGACCTTGAGTAATAAGTTGGATATGGGGTATTCCTCTGCATATCTCTATGGAAGAAGGTTATAAGGTTTGGGAAGAAATTAAAGTTAAGTCCCATGTACATTGACTCATTCTATATATTTTATTATGTTGGATTTGTGGCCTATCGACTAGAAATTTCACCTACCATGTCTAAATTAAATGATGTATTCCACATATCCCTCTTAAAGAAGTGCATACCAGACCCTTCACATGTACTCTCTTCATAGGTGGTAAAGTTAGATAATGATATTTCTTATGAGGAGAATCCAGTGAAGATATTGGTTCATATAGATAAAGTTATACATATGAAGACTACTAACCTGGTCAATGTACTATGGTAGAAACATAAGTATGAGGAGACAACATGGGAACTGGAGGAAGCAATGATATAAAATTACCTATACTTTTTTCAGCTCATAATGTAAATCAAAATTTCAAGGGTGAAATTTCTTAATGTGGAAGAATGTAACGACCCAATGTTTTATAAATGGAATTACCTTCTTATAATTATGCCTTATTATATAATCAGATAAGATTACTTATGGAACACAATAAAAATCTTATAAATGATGAATGATTGAAATTAAAGGTATCTCTTAATGTTAAGAAACATATAATGATTAAATAGTAACTTGACCTTTGGAATAGTAATGTGACCCTTATGAATAGTAAACTAGACAATATAATAGTAACCTAACCAATGAAATTATAAATTAAATTTATCCATCTTATATGTGACAACTATGATGTAATTATATCATAGTATAAGTAAATATTTTTTTAAAAATTACTAATAAAGTGTTGGTAATTTTTGTAAGTCATGTATATTTAATTACTATGTTAAGATTAATTTAATAAATTTAAATAAAATTTATTTTATTAGAATTAATTCATAAATTTTTATTTTGATGTCTTATTATCATAAAATAATTTAATGAGAAATTAATTAATTTTTCAAATTGTTAGAAAAGTGGTTTTAATTTTAAAATTTCTTTTTTCAATAAAATTATGATTTTAATTCAAAAATAAATTGAACATATTTAGATAATTATTTTCCAAAAATGGTGTTCATTTAGGAATTATTCACTCAGAAAAATGATTGGAGTATATTTTTTGAATTTTTCTAAAATACTCAAATTTTTGTGAATAGTAAAATACGATAATTTACGATAAATGCTAAATAAATGAATTTTTGAATCATGCTTTAGTAATGGATGATGTAAATAGCCATTAGTTAGAAATAAAATAATCTACTTTTTTGTCACAAAAATCAAGACTATTTATATTCTTGAGAAAAAATATTAAACAAATGATTAGAATAATGGGAAGCCCCTCCTCTCCTCCACTATAAATACCACCCCACATTACCTCCTCTCCTCACACCTCTAAAGACTTGTGCATAGTCATAATTCTCCTAAAATATTTCCCTACACAAATATCCCATGTCCAATAGATCTTGGTATTAAAAAAAATACCAAAACCTCTCCCCTAATGTGGCTCTCAAGGAAGATATATTCAAGAGGTTGATTCCTCTTTTCTTTTCTTTTATTTTCTTTTCATGTACCTTTGTTCTCAATTCTATCCTCACCTATCCTCATCCAAATGTTTTTATAACTCTATTACCATACATATAATATAATTTTGTTATGGAAATGTAATAATTCATCATCAAATCTACTTTACCCTTCTTTTATATTAGAAATAAAAACTCCAACTGAGATGTGTTAAATTATCACCTTCAAGGATGACGGGTTTTCAATTTCTATTACCATCTTCAATTCTGGTCATGAAACCATTTTTATGGTTGAAACAGAGTATAATATATGTATTATATTTTAATTAAGATTCCTGAATATTTTTTTATTCATGATATTAATTTATAAAGTAAAATGTGTTCGTTTTGATCAAAATTTGCTAATTGACCAAAACAGTTATCATTAAAGATTTATATAATGATTAATCTTCACTCAAAATAACAAAATGAATTTTATAACCATTTAATAATATATATTTTCCTTAATAAAATACAAATAAAATTTTGTAAGACCATTCTCATCTTACATTTTTATCCTTACATGTATATAAGTAAACCAATCACAAAAACCAAGGAAACAAACACTCTCAAACAATGAAATTGAACCTATTAACCCCTAAAAAAGGTCATGAATAAACTTAATAACATTATAATGAATCAATTAAATGTATAAGAGGTTCTGAAAATAAAAATTAATTAATTTATTTTGGTTATCTAGGACATTAAGATCATGTGAAGGGAACCTTTGGACTTAAGGTAAGAGATTCTACCCGAACCTCCTTTATTCCTTTGGGTTGCTCTATAATTTTTTACCCAAATAAATTTATCTTTTATTTTTATGTACATATTATAAATCATGTTTATATGACCCAAAATCATGTATTAATATCCATTATTCATTATATTTTGGGGATATACATGTTTTTAAGTGGTTCTCTCCTCAATACTTCCTGATAAGCAAACCCATTTAAGGGAACTTCTCAAATTCATACCCATTTTTTGAGTACACTATATAATTTGTTTTTAAGCCACCATTATTTTTTAAAAACTACACATTTATGATGAAAAAATTATTGTTTCACTTATGTTTTTATATAAAACATTATTCCCTTATTGTGCTTTAAATAACCTTTGATATTTTCCTTTAACCACACTAATTTTTTTTAATTCTAATGTTTCTTAAGTTCTCTTTTTTACATCTCAATACATCAAGCTGACATAACTATTTATGATATAGTCCTATACTAGCCTATTATTTTCCAGCATGATCCAATTCCCTTCCTCCATAGTCATTTTTATGATACTCCCATTTGTTATCCTATATGACAAGATTGTGATACCCAATTTGTACTATGGGTTACCCTTATATTTAAGAATGATTGATTATGTATAATTGTATTTGTGGAATGTACATTCATGAACTTGTTATGATGAGGGAACCCAAAATTATCTCTAATTAATTGGGTAAAGTTGAGTCTCATGGGACGTTATGTGCAACGGTCTTGGCGATTAGCCTTGAATCGTGCTACTATATGTGATGGTCTTAGTTGTTAACCTTGACTTGTACTTATCTATGTGTAATGACCCCTGACTCATGCTAAATTCATGTTTTATTTTTCTTCCACATTACTATTATACCATGTTTATATAATCCCCTATTTTATATGTTATCATTATATATGTTAAATCTTATTTCATGCCTTTTTATATCATTATGTCATGCCTTATAACCCATGTGATATGATTTATTCTTATTTTTATTCCCATACTGGGATTTTTGTCTCATAACTTTGTTCATGTTATCCCCAATTTATCATATGAATATGTATTAGCACAATGGGAGTTAGGATCTCAATGTTAAGATTAAATTATTAAATTTTTTATTTAGTCCCATTTTTTCAGTTCTATGTAACTAGTCTTCCAAGACACAAGACTTTACAATCCTTAGATTATAATTTGAAGTTTAATTATGCTTATAATCAAGTAATGACATGTGTAAAAGGATAGGTTTTCTATATTCCTTGTTTATTTTTATTTTCTATTTCTTTAATTTATGATATGTTATTCTATTTTTTACTTTCCTTATTCAATATATTACCTTGTTCCATAAATGAAAGGCTGAATGAAATGTTGTTCTTGGTCAAGCTTGATAACTTGAGGTATTGAGATGTCATTGATGAAATAAAATTATCAGAATTTTAATTACAGGTGTTATAGTTTCATTCATTTTCATAGAGAATATTCCTTGTAACTTATCCTCATTTCCGTGATTTCTCTTATTTAATGCTTATTTCCTTGCCATAGGAATTTTATCACTCTTGTTTATGTTGAATTAAACAACTTTATTAGATAGTAAGCAAGGGATATTAAGATGATCCTTTATTGGAATTTGATTATATACATGTTATTCTTTATGATGTTCCATGGATACTTGGATCACTTTATATGGGTCATAAGAGAACATGGGTCTCATATTAAATATTTTATGGCTCGCTGTGCTCGATTGATTATGACTTAACACACCGAGAGTGATGCATTGTCTTTCTTGGTAAGGTCTGGATGGGTGGTTTCTTATACTCATGGGAAAGTGTAGTTCCCCATCGGAGAAACCAAGGATATACATGCTACCAAGATGGCTATTCCATGCTTCGAGTGATACTGAGTCCTTTATGTGAGATACTTGGTACGGGCTCAGATTCACCATCCCTAGGTGATACATGGGATAATGTATGAGTCACCTTGTATGGACTCAGTGTTATTGGGTTATATTGGATGTTCCATAGAGACCCATGAGATTCTTTTTAGATACCCTTATATGGGCATGGGACTATACATTAGGATTTTATAGATTGATTAAATGGTTGCTCATATGGGATACATCTTTATTATTGTTATGATCTTGTTTGATCGCATGTGATGTTTCTCTTTTTCATAATTTTCATATTTATATAATGACATTGTATGATAACCTCCAAGAAAAATCACAATCTTGGGGTATTATCATCTTACCTTGGTTGATTATTTTGTTAATGCATTTGTATACATATTATGCCATGCATAGGTACCATATTCAGAATTCTTGCTTAGGCCGATATATGTGATATGGGAGGAGTGTCCATTTGAGAACTTATACAAAGTTTTTATAATTTTATTTTCTTACTGATTATCATTTATTATATATTGGAATAACATTATCTATATACATCACAAAATGGAATGGTCAAAACACCATAGGTGTTAGCCCACTGAGATTTATATATCACACCATTCTTGGGAATTTTTTTGTATCCGAGTAGACTTCATGATCACAAGTATGTATAAAGGGAAGCAAGCTACTTCATATTTTTGATTTATTTTCTACTTAGGATGAATCTTTTGGGGTAGATAGCTGAGCCCTATGCTCAATAGTATATGTGGAAGGTTTTGTCCTTTTTTAGTTTTTATAGCATGCAGTATATTCTTGTACCCCTATTCCCCAACACTCTCATTTTGTATAGGTTCATGAAATGTCATTATTATTATTGTATCTATTATTGATAATTTCCTCACCCAGTTATTGGTTTCCTTTTCATAGTTTATTCCAGATTTTTCACTACCCTCTAATTATTATCTATTACTTTTTCTATTTATTATTCATTGTTTTCTATTGTGATTATACTGATCAATGAGGTAATAGTCTACCCATGGATGCACCCTAGGACCTCACTAATAGTTAGAATCCTATGGTGTTCGGGGAGGTTCACTTGAGGTAATGTGGCTCACCGCCTCAGGGCAGTATTGAGTGACACTTGGGGTGGGATGCTACAATGAAGTATCAGATAAGTTTTCCTTTTTTCATAATATTTCGGTTTAGATAGAAGAATAGAATATAGGAATTTGGAATTGACTCTGTGCTTGGGCTTAGCTAACCCATGTATAGGGGAATCCCAAATTACCTAGGTTGGGATTTGTAGTTATCGATTATGAAATTTATGGTTGATATGGCTTACCCATTGGGTGATAGACTTTCTTTATGGTCATATTGATTTTGGTATGATTGGAATGATGAATTATATTACTTTAGCCCAGTAAAATGAGGGTGTTTCATTACATGCATCATACTAGGCACTATATGAAATTAATTTTCACACATATTTAAATTCCATATCTAATTTTTAGTGTGCATTTTTATTCTTGCAAGTGATTTCTATGGTTCCTCTCTATTATGTCTTGAAATGATTGATATGTTAATCTTATAGAAATTTTTTAAATTTACTTTTGAGGATAATGTTATGGTTTGTGTTACGTGGATTCTTAATATCAATTTATAAGGTTTATGGGCCCTTATAAATTGGAATAGTGATCCACTTAATTCAACCAAACATAAATAAGGGTTATTAAATCCTTAATTTAATTAAAATGAAAACTACTATTAAAAATGAAATGGTTCTTAAACATGGTAATGTGAGACCTTGTCCTTGAATTTACCTTGGAAATGGGTTATAGGTCAAGTTTCTATGATACTTATGAGGTATTTCCTTCTTATTTAAGCAAGGATACAGGATTAGGCTGTCAGATGTATTGTGCTCATAGGTAGGCCATATACCTATCCTCTTTATTTCATTCTTTACCTTATTCCCCTATCTGTTATAAATTATATCTATGGTGTAAACACAATGAAATTGTAGAGTTATTCCACAACAACATCCACGTGTTGTATTCTAAGAGAGTAATGATGAGTACTAAATGGAGTTGGTGGGCCTTGATCCACCCATTGTAACTCTAGTAGTTCCTCTTGAGGAACTCCCTAATTATCATCCACTGGGCATCGATGCTCAATTCATGGATAGTTTTATAAAATTATGCAGTCGGTTCGGGGTGCTCTCATGATAGACCCAACTATAGAAGAGCTTACATGAGACTTTCAGTAGTAGAATCCTCCCACTTTGTCAGGGTATGGGGTTCCTCATACTATAGAGTCATGGTTAGAATCCAAGGTGTATATCTTCTACCATGTTGAGATGCCTCCAGAGTAGAGAGTCAATATCGCTACCTATATGCTTCATGACTCCGCTGAGCATTGGTGGGATGTCATCTCTCAATAAAATAAGTACCAATGTATACTTCGAGAAGACTTCTAGACAGCATTCTATGAAATTTTTTTCCAATAGACTATGAGAGAAGATTTTTCTATGTAGTTCATGCATCTTCAGTAGGGCTCTATGACAGTGCTTTAGTATTGCTCTTGTTTTACTGAGCTTCATCATTTTACTCCATCTCTGACCGATGATGAATTGATGATTGTGAGTAATTTTTAGGATGGGCTTTGTCATGTCGTGCAATATCAGGTGAACATATTTTGGTTAACTTCAATTATAGAGTTTCTTAACCATGACCAAATCATGGAATAGAAACTCAGAGAATCTAGTCATGTGAGCCAGGGTGGTTCATTTCTAAAACAAGGTGATGGTGCTTATGTAAATAAAATGTGCTAATTCGAAGGTGAAATTTGGGGAGATTCAAGATGGTTGACACATACTAAAAGCTCCATAGTATGTCACCATTGTGGCAGGCCATGCCATAAGAAGTCGTAGTGCATGATGAACCCAATGGAATGACAAGCTTGTGGAAGGATGGGTCATCTTCAGTGCTTATTATATTCTTTTCCTCCATCATCTAGTGGCAGGGGATCCATACCTAAACCTCTATTTTGAATAGGATCTACAAATCCATGTAAGGCTGAGAGTTGGTCTTTTACAAGATGATATGACTAAGGTGGTAATGGTTGTTTCCAAGGTAGTCAAGCTTCATAACATCAACATCAGTAGAGTGGATCTTCCCACACTATTCAGGATGCATCTCAGATCAAATGTTTATGACATATGTATAAATTTAAACCAAATCCATTATAGTAGATTCTAGGGTCATCTATGGTTAAATGTTTTATTATAGTCGAAATTATTTTAGTTTCATCCCTTTTCAATACTGGTGTGTCACACTCTTTCATATCTGATACATGTGTGGAAAGTCCTAATTTGTAAATCTTGTACTTATATGGTGTCATGAATATCAACACTATATTAGGGTTTAGAACATAGGAAATATGTTAGTGTTAATAGTGTCCCTTTAGATAAGTGGGTGTTAGTTCTTATGGAGTTTCTTCATCCTTGAGATAACCGGATTTGGCATCACTCTCGATATAGACTGCCTCATGCTTTATCATACCCAGGTAGATTTATATCACCATAAAAGTTTCTTCATATCACCTAAGGGAAGTGTTTATATCCATTAGAGAGAATGGTATATCTAGGAACATTGAGTTGGACCCATGTGTACCGAGCTTGGTAGAGTGACATCTCAATTAGACAGTGTCTTTATGAGAAACCAGGGGATGCAGTTGGTATAGTTCCCTCCAATAGTTGATTGGTTTAGTTATGTATTCCCTAATATTTTCTCTAGATTACCTTCTATGGGAGAGGCAGATTTAACTAGAGAGAAAGTTTGAGGTGTAGCACCAGTGTCCATTCCTCTATATAGGATGGCACCAACCAAGCTCCAGGAACACAAAAAATAGCTTAAAGATCTTGAGGCTTAGGGTTTTATCAGACCCATCAAATCTCTATAAACTATTCCTTTTTACTAATAAGGAGGATGATACCCACAGATTATGTGTGGGTTATTGGTGGTTGAACTATCTCATAGTGAATAAAAGTTATCCTTTGAATCACATCGATGACCTCTTTGACCGGCTCTGAGGAGAAACTATCTTCTCTATAATCGATTTGAGGTCAGGAAATCATCAAGTTCATTTGAGACCATCATACATAACATGTACAGTGTTCTAGAGTAGGTATGACTTGTACATGTATTTGGTGATGTCTTTCGGTCTAATGAACATACATTTAATATTTATGGATTTAATTTATCAGGTTTTCCACCTATATCATGATTCTTTATTGGTAGTCTTCATATAAGACATCATGGTGTACTCACACTCTAGAAAATACCTTTCCAAATATCTTGATATCATCCAGAGTATAATGAGTGAGAACTATCTATATGATAAGCTTAGGAAATTCCACTTTTATAATAGTAAGTTTAATTTCTTGGGTCATATCATATCAAAGGAAGAAGTATCTTTTGACCCATAGAAGGTGAGAACTGTGGTATCTTGGGAGCATCCCAAGAATGTGTTTGAAATATAAATCTTTTAGGGATATTTGAATATTATAAGTGATTCATTCAAAACATATCCCTCTTAGTAGCGCCTCTTATGGTCTTTTCTGAGAAGGGTGTGTAGTTTTTATTTTCTAAATCCTATGAAAAAACTTTTCAATTGTAAAAAGGAAGACTCACTTTAGATTTGATTATAATTCTACCTAACATGGGTATGAGTTATATAGTTTATTGGGATTATTTAGGGGTTAGTCCTGGTGCAGTTCTAATGTAATTTGATCAAGTTGTGGTGTATGGATCTCATTAGTTGAGGCATCATGAGCGGAACTATCCTACACATGAACAGAAGCTAGCAGTCATAGTTCATGATCTCCAATATTGGAGGTATTATCATTTGGTATTGTGATTTGTTGATTATACTAATAATAAATGTTTGAAAGACATCTCCACACAACGAGACTTCAATTTGAGGCAGCGTATGTGTGTGGACTACCTGCAATATTTTGAATTTGATCTTTCTTACACACATGGTAATGGTAATGTCTTGGCTGATGAATTGAGCCACAGGACACAAATTCAAGCTATCTATGTAGCCAGTAGTGAGTGGATGTCAATGAATTTGTTCCCTGAGATTCATATTTTGGTTTAGGAATAGAATATGAAACTTTTTCTAGCAACTCTATCAGTAAAATTTTCTTTTTATAATGGGTTTGGATGAGGTAGTCATTAGATTCCAAGGGCCTCATTCTAAGGGAGAGTATCACAGGGGAGAAACCACCTCCTAGTTGGGTGGTCTATGAAAGTGATACCCTTCACTATTGTAGGTGTGTTTGGGTTCTTTCTAATATATGTGAAAAATTGACGAGGGATTATCATGCCTCCATTTGTGAATTTCATCCTGGGATTACCATGATATATAGAGACATGTGTCATTAATACTGGGGGTTAGGTATGAATAAGAATATAGTAGGGTTCATCACTCGGGGCTCCACCTATCCACAGGTGAAGGCAGATCACTAGTGAATTGTTGTACTTCTATAACCCCTGTCCATTATTGAGTGGAAAGGGAATGATGTCACCATGGAATTTTTTGATAGGATTGTTGAGATATCCTCTATGGAGAGATGAAATATGAGTGATTTTCATTAGGATAACCAAATTTTTGCACTTCATACAGCTCTGGGAGTCCTTATTTTTTGATGAACTTAGATGGTTTTACATTTGGGAGATAGTGAGACTTAATGGTGTACCTTATTCCATCATTTAGGACCATGATGCCCACTTCACATCACGGTTCGAGAAGGGGTTATAGAATGCACCAGGTTTATAGGTACTCTTGAGTACTACATATCACCCTTAGACTAATGGGAAGTCCGATCAGACAATTTAGGTGATAGATGATATTTTATAGGTCTATATCCTTGATTTTGGAGGTTTGTGGCGAAATAATATTCCTCTTGTTGAGTTTTCCTAAAATAAAATCTGGTAGGAAACAATTCAGATTACTCTATATGAGGCCCTTTATGGTTAAAAAATTCATTCACCTTTATGCTAGCCTGAGGCAAGTGAGGAAGGCTTATGGGGTCCTCATCTCATTCATGAGACTTCAAAGCAAGTCCAGATAATTTATAAGTGTATGGATATAGCTCAGTCCAAGTAGAAGTCTTATACCAATCATTGTCACATACCTCTAGATTTTGAGGTGGGAAGTTGGTTCTTTTTGCGTGTATCATCTAGATTGGGTCATAAGCAAATATAGATATAGGGAAAGTTTTCACTGAGATATGTTAGGCCTTTAGACATTGTAGAGAGAGTTGGATCGATACCCTATCAGTTGATGTTACCTCATAGGTATCATGAGATGCATGAAATATTACTTGTATCTAGGTTTAAATATTTTCATTCAGACCCATCTTATTCGTTTTATCCTGGAAACATTGATATTGAGGTGGATTCATCCTTCAGAGGTCATATGAGTAGTATCCTTGATCATAGAATAGAAGTTTTCTGAGGTAGATCAGTTCATTTAATCTGGGTGATATGGAATCATGGACGTGTTCAGGACGAGACATATGAGTAGGAGGGTAATGTACATGCGTAGTTTCCAAACCAATTCTAAGAAGATGTTCTACCACCCTCGAAGGGGAAACTCTATGATGAGTTGTATTAATGAGGGGAGTTTATAACATATTGAATTTATCCAAAGGTATGAACCATTAAATTATTGTTTTAATTCCTTTAAACGGCCCTTGAAATGAATCCTAATAGGTTGAAGGAGGTCATGGGGGCATCCAGGGCTCAATTGAAGCTCGGATCATCAAAAATAATGAAATAGGATGGGCTGCACGATTTGTATAAAACCATGGGACCCAATACGCACAGTCATGTGGGTCGTCAACAATTGGTTCATTGAGATTTCACAATGTTTACACATGGTTAGTCAAACCATGCACTTAACTTTTTCATGTGACCTAAGCATAAGAACCTTATGCATAGTTGTTTCACAGTTTGGCCAAACCATGCATCCAAATCATGCATAGTGTAAATTTGGGGTGAAATTTATTTTTTATCCTTAATTAATTATTTAAGGATTTTCTTATTTCTTCTTCTTTGCCCAGTCTATTTTCTCCTCTCCTCAAAGTTCATGAGATCCCATTCCCACATCTATGGGGGTTTTCATGTCTCTACTTCAATTCTCCTATATTTCATTTGCTGTTAAAAGCTACAGACTCGTCTTTATATGCTCTACCTTCCACACCCCTCTATTTATAAGTTTCTCCAAGATCTATTATTTTATTTTGGTGCAATGTACATTTTCCCTATTTCTAGGGTTTTGTTAAATGTTTTGATTTCGTTTTTTAGGTTGAATCAAGGTGTGTTTTTGGACTAGTAGAGTACTACAACATCAAGGTAGGGTGTCTACTCTATTTCCCAAATTTTCTTTTCATTCAATATATCGCATTATTGTTCCACTAAAAGTATACTTTCAATGATGCTTTGTTATTGCATATTAAATTAATTAGACCAGTTTTCCATGTTTGTAGTGACCTTAGATTACAGAAAAACCCATTCATAGGGTGTTATCCTTGACTTTGGGCACCCCTTGGGTGTTCCCAACCACTATAGCCTAATATACCTAGGATTTCCATGTAAACCACTTCTTGTATGTATGTTGAACCTTAAATTAAATTCCTTAATTGATAATTGATTGGCCCATGTGTAATTCTATATTTCATTGACATGATTGAAGTTTCATTGTGAATGTCATGTTCCTTATATTCAATTTTTCATTAAATGTATTGAATTACTTGCTTATTATTGTAGGCCATTTCTTTAATTTATTATTTCTCATGTTCTTTGGGCCTTTATCCATCTTATTTATTGTCTTATTCCATAAGTGAATGATTAAGTGAAATATTGATCTCAGTCAATCTTGATAGATTGAGGTATTGAGATGTTGTTGATGACATATGGTTATATGCATGTTAATTCCATGTGTTATAGTTTCATTCATTTTCATAGAGATTATGACTTATATATTATGCCACATGCCCATGCTTTCTCTTATTTAATTCTTATTTCCTTTCTATAATAATTGTTCCACTAGTTTTTGTCTTGAATTTCATAACTTGATTAGATGGTAAGCATGGGATATATAGAAACTTATTTTTTGGGATGTGATTATATACATTTTATTCCTTGTGATACTTCTTAGATGCATGGTACAATTAATATGGAATGGGAGAGAACATGGGTCTCATATTAAGGATTCCATGGATGGACTCACCATGCCTGGTTGTTTAAAATTTGATGCATTGGGAGTGATGCTTTGACTTTCTAGTTATGGGCTACCTGGGTAGTTTATTATACTCATGGGTCAGGCTAATTTCTTAGGGGAGTAACTAAGGATAGAACCACTTGCAATATGGATATTCCATGTCTTGGGTGATACTCAATCCCATGTCTGAGATACATAATATAGGCTCAGAATCACCATCCATGGGTGATAAAAGGAACATAGTATGGGACTCCTTGGATGTACTTGGTTGTATTTGTTTATATTGGATGTTTTTAGTAGCCCTTAGGATTCTATTTAAATCTCCTTGGATGGGATCAGGAATCCACACTTTTGTTTAACGGATTGATTGAACAGCTGTTCGTATAAGATGTGTCCTTATTATTGTTATGAGCCTGCTTGAGCACATGTGATGCTTCTATTTTGATTCATTAGAATATTTATATAATTTTATTATATTGTGACCTCCATCTAAAATCAAAAAATTGGTGTATTCTCATTTTACCATGGTTGGTTATTTTTTCGAATCCTTTGTATACATATTATGCTTTGCACAGGTACCCTATTCAGACTTCTAACTTATACTGATGTAAGTGATATGGGACGAGTGCCTGTTTGGGAACCTAGGATAAGTTTTTATTATTTAATTTACTTATTAGAATTTTTTATATATTGGCGTCATGATATATATTAATAGCATTAAATGGAAAGTTCCAGACATTGTGGGTTCTAGCCTACTAATATTTTTATCTCACACCTTGCTTGGGCACCAGTTGATACCCAAGTAGACTTTATGATCATAGGTATGGATAAATAGAAACTAGATTCTTCTCATTATTGATAGATTTTCTTATTAGTATAGAGCTTTGGGGTAGAGGACTGAGCCTATGCTCGAGATGCTGTGTGGCAGTTTTTTTTACTTTTTATCATTTTTTATAGCATCATGTATAGGCTTATAACCATATTCCACTTAACACTCATTTTGTATAGGTTCGTGATATTCCATAATTATTATAGTATATTTTATTTATAGTTGCTTTTGCAAGTTATGAGTAACCTTTGCATGGTTTATTCCATATTTCCTACTATTTTCTATTTATTATATATTTCATACAATATTTTTTGTGTATTGTTTACCACTATGTTTACTATGATATATTTGGGTATAGTCTCCCCATGGACACACCATAGTCCCTCACTACTAGTTAGCAGCCTCTGGAATTCTGGGAGGTATGCTTGAGGTCATGTGGATCACTGCCTCAGGGCATCATTGAGTGACACTCGGGGTAGTACACTACATCTGTGTACATGCATCATACTAGGCACAACTTTTTCACATGAAATGGGCATGTTTGTGCGAGATTGGTGTTACTGACGATCAAGGATCAGTTTTTTAAATTTTCAACAATAACTTATTTTGTGTTCGACCACATAGCTTCTTGGTGGCATTCTAATAAATTGAAATGTAGGTATTTTCTTTTATTGATAAGACATGTTGATATTATTACAAGATGTTCTCCAGTGATATAAACATAGTCCCATTGTCAAGGGATGTATGGAGACCCTAGTGGTTCAGTTCATGCATTTAGTGCCTTAATAATGGCTAAATGAGATCTAGTATTATTGAGAGGTGATTGTATATGGAGTTAGTTTCCTTAAGGATATGGTTTCTCTGATAAAGTTTTTATGGATAGGCATGTCAATGCCTTGGAATTTTGAGGTGGAGCATCGAGTGTTTTCTTAGTATCAAATTTGGGTTCAAAGGGAATTTTTGGTTTAATTCTTGTAATTGTTGGTTTTGTACATGCCTTTAGTAGCATAGTGGAAATATGGGAAGACTCTTGTGGTTTTTTAATGATACATGGGAGGTGGGCGGTCATGCGGTTAGCCTTAGGTTGAGTGTAAAATGCCTCTATTTTAAAGAGGATCAACAAGGGTGATCCAAATAGAGATAAATAACATAAGAGAAAAGAATGGTCACTAGTTTGTGAACATTATCCAAGGTTCAATGAGTTATGAATCATGTGACCATGAGTCTTTTTCTCCAATCTGGTTGTGTGGGAGAATGGGTTTTCAGGTTTGGGTGAGACTAATTATGATAGTGCTTTAGATCCTATTAGAGAATCTTAATGAATCACTTTTATTTGAGGTGTGGAGTGGTGGATGTAGTAGATATTCAGTATAAATCCTTGATGTATGAGAGACTGTGTGTGTTGGTTATTTTCAATTACATTTTGTTCATTGATCAATGGAAGGGGTTGTGTATGAATTAGTTTAGAATTTTTTAGGTCTTAGATAAACCCGAGTGGTGGATCTACAATGAATCAATTTAGGTCAATGATCAAGGAGTTGTGTGAGGGATTTCATATATTGTGGAGTGTACCACTGGCTATTGTATTGTGTGATCCTCATTATAATTGGATTGTTGAGTATGGAGGATATTGTTTCTTTTGGGTCTAGAATGTGTGGTGGTTGGTGTTTAGTGATGAATATCTAGTTTGATCAAGTCAACCATGTCTATTCATTGTGTTTGGTAGTGAATAGAGTGTAGGAAAAGGTTATTGGTGGTTGGTTTAGGGGAAATTATAAGGATTCTCCTTTTGTGGGGAGTGTCTTATATATCATGGATAAATGAACTTGTGTCAGAATATTCATGGGTGTGGGTCATCAGTTAGTTAGTGGATAAGGTGGAATCAAATATCGGTGCATCAGTGAAAAATGAATATATTTTATTTTATGTAAATTTCATGATTTATGATCTAGATTTATTGTCATGATAGATTCTAGTCTTTTAATAGTGGACTTGTGATGAAATTTTGGCAGATTTTTGGCTACTGAGGCTTATTAGGGGTGATAATAATTATGGTATAAATATTTTATTAACCAATGTTATTAAGGGTTGATAAAATAATGGGAAATTTTAATTTTTTATTAGGAATTTTTTTGTTTAAAATGGTAATATCCTCTATCAGATAATCTTAGAAAAATTTTATGTCACCTCTTTTTGTAGCAGAATAGAGTGTTTACCCCAGGGTTGGAGTTTACTATAATTCTAATTTCTTCATATTTTCACATATATATTTAATATTTTTTAATAAACTATAATTATTTTCTTAGTTTCATTCATTGATTTCTTTTGAATAATGTCTTAGATTGAAAGTCCATATTTATGGTTGAATCCACTATAGAGGTTTTTCCTAGGTGAACTGTAAACTCTGTTCAGGATCCAAGGATTGGGTTGAGATTCTCATTTTTTTTCCTTTTCTTTATCCCCCATGTTGAATTCATGAGGTGACCTGATCATTTCATTCATTAATATTAAATAATTTTAGATGAATATTCAATACATTTTAGGATAATAAATTCTTTAGGACTATAAAGGTTTAGTATCTTTATATACTAGATACATAATCATCTTATTTACTGAAATATATTCATCATATCCCACAATAAGTTTCTCACATAGTACACTTATTAGACATACCCTATTTAATTTTTTTTAATAACATGGGGGAAGGAAAAATATAAAATGGTGAGCTCAGATTCTCAGTAATGGTAAACATTGGATATATCAATCAATGATCATTAGGGATCATAATCTACTCATAAGGTTGTGAGAACAAGATCAGAACTTACAATAATAATATGCAATTAGTCAAAGATAATTTATCATAAATCATATAATAGAGTTTTTCAGTGAAAATACATAATACATAAGAGTTTGGAATCGTCAATAATAAATCATGATCCATGACAACATATCAAAAGCATAATATATAAGTATTTGGGATACACATATGTAGAGAAAATCATTTCCTTAGTACTGGTTCATTCCCAACACAATCATTGTGGACAAAGTACCATAATGAAAATTCCTACCGGGCCATTTAAAACATTATCTTAGGACAAACTAACATCTAGTTTACTCTTCCATCACTTGTGATTTTATTATCTCTATCATATATTAGTATATTCTCAACTTCATCATCATTACCCGATGTATTTTAAGGCTATATAATTTTAGGACCACACATCATATAATGAAAACAATGCATATTTATTCCAGAATAACATAAAACATTCATCATATCATTATATCATAACCCATAAAAAGGAAATGGTTTTAATGAACATTTATTCATTCAATCATAACATAACTCATAGAAAATAAATTTTATTCATAAAGGCTTCATCCTATCTTAATTAACCAATGAAAAATAACTAGGTTTGATAGAAGCATCCATAAATCATCACCATCATAATTCATCCAGAGAAATAAGTTGGATGGTATCATAAGATCACATCCCTAGTAAAGAATAATAATCCTAAAAATTTCTTTACATAGATAAAAAATATCTTTAAAAGACCATTCAAACCTTTCTTTGAAAACATGAAAAAATATAATTTTATTTTGATAAAATTTCAACTAAAAATTAAAAAAAATATTAATAAAATTCTTTTATTTTAAAATAAATAAGAAATATTGTAAAATAATCTTCAAATAAAAGATAGTTCTTGAGGGTGGTAAAATATGTTCATACCATATATGTTAAAAGAGTACATTCCTTTCACACCTGTGTAAAAAGTCAAAATGATGTGTTTTTAAAAAAGAAACCTTAAAAATATTCCATTTTTTTCTTCATCAATAACATCAAATGTAGTGAAAATAAAAATTATAAAACATATTAATTATAGGTAATAACTTTTATAAAATAATTTTTTAGAGTATAGAAAAAGAAGAAAATGTTCGCCGACCAAAGAGAAAATAAGGTAATTTTTTCTTTAAAAACATTTTATCAATAATTTTAATTATAAAATAGAGGAAAATTATAAAAATACATAAAAAACAAAAAAAATTATCCAAATAAGAATAAATTATTTTGGTTTAAATGTGCTAGATAGATATAATTTCCCTCAATGGAAATTTAGTATAGACAATCCCAAAAATAAATGATATTATAATATGAATCCCTTCCCTCACGTCTTGTCTTTCTTCATATGAGTTAAAATATGTTTTATAATAAATATATATTTGTTATAAATATATTATATAAATATATTCAGACTTAAATTACTATGTATAATTACTTTTTATTTATTAATATCCACTTATTAATAACTTTTTCATTAAAATGAAAATTTTGGAGAAAATTAGTCTGCTTTCCATGAATGTTTTGATTAGATGGTTATGGTACTTTCAACTTGGTCTTGGTTTCATCATCTATATAATCTTAATAAGGACATAAGTATAATATTTATTTATCATATACACATTTATAATTATTCATTTAATGTAGTGATGAATAATGAATTGCATCACTTCGTAGAGACGGTAGTTCGTACATAAGCACGACTGATGTTTTACGTTTTCGATAGTTGGAATGAAAGAAAGGTAAATAATAATTCAAATTTATAAAATAATTATTATGTCATGAATGTCATAAATATTCATTAAATATATCATTATTACTAAAAATGTAAAAAATAAATGAAAAATCAATCACATCACTTCATGGAGGTGGTAGTCCACACGTACGCATAAGCGACATTATCGTTTTCCAACAGATAGAAAGGAAAATATATAGATGATATATTATAATTATAAAATAATAATTATTTCATATATATCATATTTAAACATTAATTCCATCCTAATAACTTACCATGAAAAATGGTAATGGAAAATGAATCATATCATTGCGTGGTGGCGGTAGTCCACACAAACACACGAGTGATACTTTCATTTATCATTTGATGGAAAGGAGATGAAAAATTCTTATTCCATCATAATAATAAAATATTAGTATAATTATTATACTATATTCATCATGTTATTATATATAAAATAGGTTTAGATAATTTATATGAAGAAATAAAATTGAAAGTACAGAGTTAAGAGTTATACATATTCCTTGAGAAACCGCCTTTATCTTACACCTTAATCCTTGAAAGTATGGTATTGTAATCAAAATAGAGCATATAGGACATGGGAGGGATGTTAGGAAAATATTATGGTCATTTTTTCTGAGATATATGGCTCATTATGCATGAGTAATATATGATAAGTGGTATAATTTTATAAGGGGTGGAGAGTACGTGCTTTGAATTTTTCAAAATATTAAAATATTTTAAAGTATTAATCAAGAAAAGTGACTCCAAAATAAAAAATTATAATATAATAACTATATTTATTAAATAAAATCAATAAATAAATTTAATGTGATTGTTTTATGATATTATAAAAAAATCATTGGGTTACCCCCATCCCTGTAAATCCTTTTAGATTTTAATCCATTGTTTCAAAAATAAAACCACTTTTAGATTGACTGGTAACCCTAAACACTAACCGAGATAATATATTTCATTAAAATACAAAAAAAATTAAATTTTAAATTCATGAACCTTCCCAAAAAATAGATTTTTTATCCTTGAATACTGCTAGAACCTCAAGCATGCACCCTGTTAATGACTCCAACACATCACTCTGAGATTACATCACCTGACAGATGAAATGAAATATAATCACTATCACCCAAATTAATTAACTTCCACCATTAAATTCCCTAACATCTTCAGAACCACAATGACTCCTATAGAAATTATCCTATTATAATTGATTCCCATAGAAGAAATGATGGAGAAAAATGTTGAGAAATAAATAGAACAACCAAACTTTCACCAACACTAAACCCATGCACGATTTCTAGAAAACCACTTTAGAAAATTTGAGAAAATATTCAGACCAACATTAACCTAGAACTAATGAAACAGTGGATTTATTTTTGAATACGAAACATTGAAAAAAATAAAACCACTACCACCTGAATGAATCCACAGCTATCCAAGAAATATTAGAATGGTGACAAGGAGAAGAAACACCTCATTGATTGAGATAAATAGATAAACCAAACAAACACCTAAAGACATACATAAATATGAAATCAAGACCAAGTAAGATCATACACCCACTAATGAATCCTGAACCACCACCATGACAACCTCCGCATTCCCAAACAACTTTTAAATACTAACACACCATATTGATACAAAGACTAGTGCATTGGGATAGACCATCCAAAAAAGAATGAAGGAGGAGAAAAAAATTCCACTCTAGAGAGCCACAATGTTCGGTAAATCCTTCAAGACCCAACGATGGATCCTTAAAACACCACATGTTGTGACTCATCATAGTAAGGAGTACTCTCAATAAGGAAGAAGCTTTATTGTATGAGAAGTCGATTCAAATCCTCACATGGTTGTAAGACCTAATAACCAAACCAAAGGAACGAAATAGATGAGGATATACCATAAAATATTAAATATAATTTCCTATCTAAGAAGGAATATAAATAAATATGATCCACGGAAGAAACTATATAAGGTGACTACATCAATGAGTAAATAGGGGAACAATGAGGTCACCAAAAATGCTAGATGGGAAACTAGCATGTATGAAGAAGTATGAGGAAACATCATGAGATATCAATGAGAAACGATTCATGGATTAACATAATATCCTAAAAAATATTGGAAAACTAGGGGAATATCATAGGAAGGGGAGGCCCCTCATTTGAAGATAGAGCTATCCATTGTAAAACCCTTTTTAACAATAACTATGGTAACAATATTTTACTTTTTTTCAATTCATTATGAAAAAAATTAAGTTGTCCCAATTATATATAATTAATTATTAATATTAAAAAAATAGAATTAATTTTACAATATTCAATCTTTATAAGAGGAAAAAATAATTTTGAAATAATAACAATAAATTTAAAGAAAACTACTTTTATAAAAAACATTTTTACGCATAAAACTGGATGTATTCTTATTATATACCTAGTGAAAATGATTAGATAAATGTTAAAAATTTTAATTGAATATTTAATCAATAATTTCATTAAAATCAATCTTAAAAATATATTAATATAATTTATTAAGATAATAACACATTGTGTGCATAAAACTATTTTTCAAAAAAACATCACTACTTACCTTCAAATGATTTTATTTTAGTTTCTAACCAATTAATAACTAATGAATTAATTTTATACATATAAAAGAAATAATTTTATGTAATTTATTTAATCTTATTAAGACACACTAATATAATTTATAAATGATAAATCTCACATAATGATATATTACAAGTATAATGAGGTTGATTTAAACAAGGTGTTTCATGTAAAGAAAATTATCAAAGAAATTAAATTTATTTGAAGAAAATATATTGTAAAATTTTGGGGACATTCAGTATTCATCCTTATAAGAATTTTTTTCTTTAAATTAAATTAATCTGATACAAAAAACTAAGGACACTTCTACCACATCTTATATTTGGATTCCCATATAGAATTCTCGCTGTTTATGGTCTCTCCATAAGTCTGTGTCACAGAGAGTGGTGTTTTTTCACAAAATGTTCTCTATTCAATCCAAAATAAACACTAATTGGTCCTAATAAGAGAGATATTTCCCAAGTGGTGTGGGCTATTAGTTTATTACATTATAATTATAGGTTATAAACGTCCACAAGAGATATACATGGAGCATATCATGAACTTTAGTGATATTCGGGAGAAGAGACACACAATAAGAAACCTTCCTCATATGATCAAGAATATCAATGGGACTAATATATCGTGGGATAAAAATTCCCTTATTTCTAAATCTCATAACCTTATTCTGATGAGATGTGTTTAGTAATACCTTATCACCAAATTCGAACACTATATCTAAATGATGATTGTTAGCATAAATTTTTTTTCAACTCTGAGATACCCGGATGTGCTTCTGAAAATATATAACCTTATCTAACATTTAAAAATATAAATCAATTCCCAATATCTTTATTTCCCCAATTTCATCTAGTAAAATTGGATTTATTCAATTTTTACCATATATGGATTCATAAGGAGACATCTATATTCTCAATAGAATTTTATTTTTTTATGAATATTCTACCAAAGGAAGGCATTGATCCCTACCAACTTGAAATACATAAAGAAATATATCTATGTGTATTCTAGAGCTTGAATAGTCCTCTCAAACTAACCATATATATAAGGACATTATGTTGCATCAAAACATAACTATAAATCCATATCTTGATGAATACTTCTCCAAAACGTCGAGGTAAACCTCCGATCTTGATAAGATACAATTGAACGTGGTACTCCATAAAACCTTACCACTTCCTTAATATATATTCTAAATAGATGTTTAGGAGATAAGTTTTCTCTAATATAAATTAATTATACTAATTTATAATTTTGGTAAACTATATCTCAAATACCATTGTTCTCTTAAGATATTTTGGGGAGTCTGAAGATGAAATCCAAGGTAATGTTTTCCCATTCCCATTCTGGTATGGGTAATGGTTATAACATCCTCTTATACTTTTGTATATCAACCTTAACTTATTGACATACCAAATATCTAGATAAATACTCAACAATATGCATTTTAATTTTTTCCCACCAGAAATACTCATTTAGATCTCTATATATCTTCATAAATCTGGGATGAATATAGAATAATGAACTATGGGATTCATCCAAAAGATCATTCATCGTGTCTAGTATTAAAGTTACACAAACATGGTTCATAAACCTACCATTATATCACAATGATTTTTGAATGTTGGTAAATTTATCACATTTTTCTACAATTCCACATCCTCTTTTTTCACCACATTAATCCTCACATAGATGGACGGTTGAACATTCATCTAATAATGATATAATATATCTTATTTCTTCATTATTTCAAGATCCATATTCTATAAAATCCATAAATATTGGATCCCTTTACATAATCATTATGGATAAACTATCATAGCTTTTTTGACTCAAATCCTCATCCACCTTTTTTTCCTTCTAATGATGGTAGTGTATTGATCAGTCCTAGTATTTAATCAACTACAATAATAAACATTGGAACATATTAATATCTTTATATGTTAATATATAATAAATGTTTTTATAATAAATATATATATCATACTTTTCACATTAAATATAATGCCTCCATATTCTAAGTGAAAAAATTATTGTTGTCAACTCCAAATCAAGAGTATGGTAATTTTCTCAAGAATTTTCAATTTGCATGAGGAATAAGCTATCCTTATAACATTCTACATGAGGATAAATCAAAGTAACTTCTTTGATGTAATAATGAAGATCACAAACCCCTCTCCACTATAGGGTAGTGTAAGAATAATTATAATAAATAGAATTCTTCTCTACTACTTTAAATTTTTCTCACATTCATCTGTCCAAAGGAACTTTGATCCCTTCTGGTTCAACATTGTTATTGGGTTATATAGTTATGAAAAATAACTCACAAGGCTCCAATAATATCCATCCAATCTAATAAAACTATATATCTCAATTAACATGGTTATTCCGGACCATTAATAAATAACTTCAACCATATAAGCATCCAAAATTATTCCCTCATATTAGATTATATGACCCAAGAATGAAACATTCTTAAGACATAATTCCTACTTGGTGAATTTAGTGTATAAATTCTCCTTCAACGGGGTCATATTTAAAATCCCCAAATATTCTCCATTACCTTCTTTAATCTTTGAATATATAAGAATATCATCTATATGTACTACCAAAAACTAATCAATGTAACCTCTAAATACTGTATTCATAAAATTCATAAAGATTGTAGGAGAAATGGTAAGTCAAAATGGAATCACTATAAATTCATAATGAACATAACTATTACAGAAGGTTTTAAGGGGTATATACTTTTTCTTGACACTCAATTGATGATATCTAGACCAAAGATAAATCTTTTTAAAATATTTATCTCCTCATAATTTATCAAATAGATCATCATTATATAGTATAGGATACTTTTTCTTAATATTTATCTTGTTAAGTTCTCGATAATCAATGCAAAGATACATTGGCCTATATTTTTTCATAACAAAAAGAATAAGTTAACCCCATGGTGATGCACTAAGGGTAATGAATCCCTTATCAATATTCTCTGGGTGGTGTTTCTTAAATTAAAATAACTCAATTGGGGTCATTATATATATAACCTTTCAAATAGTGATAGCACCAAGTACGAGAGCTATTAAAATATTAACTTCATGATTCGAGAAAATACTAGGAAATTATTTAAGAAATATATTAGCATTGTCCCAAAAAATAGAGAAATATTCAATGTTGATTTTCTCCCCAACCATTTTAGAAAAATATCCCTCTTGAATAGCTAGTAATACCCATACAATAGAATTGACTTCCATTGGAAGTTTTTATTTATCCTCGCACTGAAATGCAATCATATAATGATTCAAAATATGAGATATGACTTCTCTTACTTGGAAATTGATATGGTATCTATATAGAGAGAGACAATCCATGCACAAAATCAATTGAAATTCAACTAGAGGGAGAACCATAATATTTTCAGGAAGTAAACTCCCACAAACATTTTCCAAAGAGGATCTATAGACTTGAGATTATATAATTATACCATTATGGGATTTTACTACTTACTTGACATATAATCACTGAGTAGGTGATATGATACCCTTAGAAAAAAATTAGATATAAAATATTGGGTAGATCTATAATCAGATAAAAAATTATTTCTATAGTGGATGGTAAGTCTACATTTCACCACATTGTTCCAGTAACCCACTTAAAAGTTATGATCTCTTAAGATTTCAATTTGTATCTTGAATTAAGAGGTTATTAACACTAATTTCTTTATTATCCCATGGATTCATAAAATTATTAGTGTAATTACCATAATCCATACAATTATATATTTTGATTGTGGGTGGTACATTTGGTTAACCTTTTCTTCATTATTTTCATTGACTAACCTATTCACATCACTTCATCATTATTTTTTATGGCCTTATTTTCAAAACATAAAACATTTTTCAAACCCATAAGGAATTTTCCTTCTTGATTCCTCCCATACTTCTGACATAAATTCTGACTAATTCTCTTTCTTACATGGTTTTTATTGTTATAGTTTCCTTGAAATTACATCTGTCTTTTTTTGTTCCCAAAACCCTAAGAAAACTAAGAGTCTCCAGTTTCTAATTCAATCGTGAGAGCACATCAAATGATTTCATCATAGTGATCAAAGTATCTTATATCAAATTCCTTTTATATACTTTCTTTTAACCCAATAATGAATTGATCAATTTTTTTAGGGACAATGATAAAACTCAAAGTATACCTTGAGAGTTTTTTGTAATTTTCCTCATAGATATTGATGGATTCATTATTACTCAAATTAAATTCTGAGAATTATATTTCTATTTTATTATAAAGAGTTTGTGAAAATACTTATTGAAAAAAACTTCTTAAACTCTTCCCATTTCATGGAGTTAATTTCCTCATCTTTCATTGTATTATTGATAAGATTCCACCATTTATATTCTTTACCTTCTAAGTGATATACTACCAGAACATTTTTTTTATTCCAAAAACTGGAGAATATAAAATATATTTTCATTGGTATTGATCCATTACTCAAAAAATAGTGGATCTGAGGAACCAATGAAGGTGTATGTTTTCACATTAAAGACTCAATAACAAGACATTCATTCCTTTTTCTATTTGGAATATCATCATAATTCATGTTTCTATTCATATCTTGAGAGAGTTTTGTGAGCATAGATATAGTATTTCTAACACCCATTTCAATTGGTTTATCATGAGGATAGTTATTTAATTGACCATGGAATTCAGTGTTAAAATAATTCCTCCTAGGTCTGTATATTAATTAATAACAAAATGTATATTGTGAGGAATAATAATCATAGTGAGTAACCTTGTAATCATTAAAATTCATTTATATGATGTCAAGATCACGAAACTATATTATCAGTATATGATACATTAGGTTTATCCTAGGTCATTCATGGTTACTATTTATTCAAATACTTTATAATATTTTATAAATAAAATGAAAATTAACACAAGAATATCCCCTAGGAGTGTCTATATAGATGTGCAGTCTTAGGACCACTCATTGTGAACTGGTGAAAACTGAGATAAAAATCAATACTATATTGTCTGGAGCATAACATGGATAAATATTTCATAATTTTATATGAATATTCAATTAATTTTAATTTAATACAACCCCAAAGATGCTAATTGTTCATTTTCTTTTGAAATTAGATACATAATCATATTATTTCATGAAATAAATTCAAAATCTACCATAATATTATTTTGACATAATACATTTCTTATAAAAACCCTACTGAAATCATTTCTTCAAATATTAGGGAAACAACACATAAGAAAGGGTGATATCATATTCTATGTAAGGGTAAACATAATATATATCCATCAATGATCATAAGTGATAATAATATAAGCATAAGTGTACGAGAACATGATCATAACATATAATAATCATACTCAATTGGTGAAATATCATTAATTAAAAATCATCGAAAGAGGCTTGGTCTTAAAAAAATTTATAATTCATAAGTGCATAGAGTCATAAATAATCAATAATGGGAAATGATAACATAAAATAATCATAATACATATGCTTTTTGTAGACACAAAGTCATAGAAAATCACTTCATTAGTTAAGGTTTACTCCCAAGACTATCATTATGGACAAATTCCTATAATGTAAATGCTTAACAAATCATTTCTAACATTCTATGAGGAGTAACTTTCATCTAGTTAACTCTATCATGTAATAATATTTTATTAACTATATCACCTATTAGGAGTTTCTCAACTCTATCATCATTAATTAATTAATTAGAGGGGTATATGATTTTGGTCCCACCCATCACCTAAAGAAAACCATACATATGTCTTACATAAGATCCTAAAACATTCATTATATCATCATATCATAACCTATGGAAAAGAAATGGATTTAATAAATATTTACGTATTCCATCATAGTATAACCCATGGAAAATAGATTGGTTTTATAAAGTTTTCATCATAACATAATTGACCCACTGTAAATAAATGGGTTTCCTAGAATAAAAATAAAATCACCATCACTAAAAGTATTCTAGAGAAAGAATATTGATGATATTATAAGATAATATCCCTAGTGAACCATAATAATCCTTAAAGTATTTTTACATAGATAAAAAATACCTTCAAAATATCATTCAAACATTTCTTTGAAAAAATGATAAAATATCTTTTTTTTAAAACATTTTAGATAAGAATTAACAAAATATTGATAAATTCATTTTATTTGAAAATAAAAAATGTGACATTTAAATTAATCTTCAAATAAAATAATTAACTTGATGGAGGTAAAATCCATTCATTTCATATACGTTAAAAAACATTCCTTTAGCACCATTGTAAAAATTCAAAAATGACTAAATAGGGAAAAAAGTTCATTAAAAACATTCATTTAAAAAAAAATTAAAATTACTATTTTAAAACATTTAAATTATAGGTATGGACTTTCATAAAACAATTTTTAAGAGTATGGATATAGAAGAAAACATTTATCAGTCAAAGATTAAATAAGGTCTTCTATTCATTGAAGATGTTTTCTAGATCATTTTAATTTACCAATTACTGGAAAATGGTACTGATACATGAAAATTACCTGAATAAATATATGATAAGATAATATGTCAGTTTTAAACTATATTACCCATATAATTTCACTCAATGTAAATTTAGTATAAACAATCCCGAAATGAAATGAGATCTTAACATAAACCCCATTATTGTTTTTGTAACTTTTGAGTCAAAACTACCAAGAAATAAATAACATAAAATGAACATTAAGTATAATTATTATAAAACAATTCAAGATATATAATATAAAATGGTTAGTATATACACCTCATAAAAATAAATATGTTCATAGCACAAAACTTGTCTTGATGAAAAAATATTGATATAAATAACCCTTACCTCAAGTATCATCTTTCTTTGTATGGGTTAAAAAATTGTATAATAAATATGGATTTATTATAAATATAATAAAAAATCGTTAAAAATACATACCATAAATTATTTTCTTATAACCTCTTATCACCCATTTATTAACAAGTCTTTATTAAAATCATTATCTTGAGTGATAAATGTTTCATTTTTCATGCATGTTTCATTTTGGAAGATTCAATCCTTAAACCTTGGTCATTGTTAAATCATCTAAAAAATCTTAAACATCATATAATTGTTGTATTAATTCATTATATATACTTTTATAACCATTCATAAAATGTGGTTGTGAAAAATGAATTGCATCACTTCATGGAGACAGTAGTCCATAGGTACACACGAGTGATGTTTTCACTTTTCAATGAATCGAATGCAAGAAAGGTAAATGATAAATACCTTCTGAGAATCATTATTATATCATATTATAATATATATCCATTAAATATATCTATATTACCATATATTTAAATCATAAATGAAATAAAATCATCTCTCTTTATGGAGGTGGTAATCCACATGTACGCACGAGCAACGTTATCATTTCCTAAAAGATGGAAAAAGAGATAGATAAAGGTTATGAAATAAACATAATAATATAATAGTATGTGGTAGATATTTATTTTATTATCTTTTAATGCTTAGGAAAAAATTTAAGTAGGTAAAATAAAAAGTAAAGTTAAAGAGATCGGTTAAAAAAAATACCTCCTCTTTGAGAGACCTCCTTTGTATTTCCTATTAAGTATCCTAGTAATGGTATTTTAAAGTGACCAAAACCTCCAAAAAATTTAAAAGTATATTGATAATAGTTTTTTTAGGGTTTTTTTAAATTAAGATTCTCATGGTGGTGTTAATAATAGAGGATAGGTGGTGTCCTTTTATAGTGAATGAAAGAACACACTAGGAATTGCATAAAATATTTAAATATAATAAATTATTTTTCATTTGAAAGTAGAACAAAGTGGAAAAAATATAAAATAAAATATAGTTTAAGTTTGAAATACCTTCAAAAAATAATAAATCCATATATTTATGTGCCATTTTAAATCTTATATTTTGGTTTCACCACTTTGTTAACAGATTTTAATCATAACTGTGGTAACAAGTTTTTCAATACAAAAGGGATATAAAATTTACTAATAAAGTAAAAATTGGATAAAAAATGGTCAAATTATGAACTTTTAGAATATATCTAATACCCCTTTTCATCCATAAATTTTTTTATGATTTTTTAATTATTTAATAATATATAATTTTACACAAAAATACCATTAAATTAATTCAAAGAACTATTAACATATTTTGACTTTAAAGTTAGTAATAAAGTTATGGAATTTGCATATAAAATATTTAAAAAACAATTATAGAGTATTATTAAAAATGTAATTATTATTACCTAATTAATAAATAAATTACTTTTTATGTTTTTTAAATCATATACTTTGATTTTTCTATCACATGCACAACAATGTGTCAATTTTTTGTAATCATTTAATGTAATTATACCATCACTATACATTACGAATAAAATACCATCATAAAAATTTAATTAGGTTCAAAACAAAATTTTATATCCATTTATATCATCTTATTATCCCTATGTGAATATAAAATAGAAAGTATTTCACGACCCGTCCCCTGGGGCCCATGTCGTGACTACCCCAAGTCTGTCTTCCATAGGCCAGGGGCTAGAGACTAACACCCAAAGGAGTATTCCCTAAAACAGGAAGGCATTTCCTTTAAACCTGTAGAAACACATGATCTGAGAATGCAAGAAAAAGAAACTATGAAGTGAAATTTTGTAGTAAAAGAGTGATGAAAGCAAAGGGTTTGAAATACAAGCCCAACTAGAAAGGTACAAGTACAACTAAAAAGTAAAAAATAGCTGAAAATGTGAAAACCAGCACCTGGATCGTCCACCATAGATCCTAATTGAAGGGTAGGTAGAACTCATGATCAGTGGTCCCTACGTCGTGTCACATCAAATGGTCCACCCCGGATACTACCTGAAGGGTTGGTAAAGCTCACGATCAGTAGTCCCTGCATTGCGTCACACCAAATGGTCCACCTCTGAGCACCATCTAGTCTTGTCTCCCTCAGCCTCGATCAATGTCATACGTAGTCTGCACAAGACACCACAAGGTGCAGGAGAAGCCTGTGAAAAGGTGAGTATAATGATACTCAGTAGGGACCCCGAGACCCCAAAGTTTTCCTAAAGTTCCACAAAGGAAAATTACAAAGCAAGATATCAACTATACTTAGGTATATTCCCATACATATACTTAAGTTATCATGTTATACTCATCTCATACATGAGGGAGGTATACCGTAAAGGTAACACCACGAAGGTAGAAGTACCACACAAGTAACACCACAAAGATAGTACCATGAAGGTAAAAGACTTAGTTCAAACAGAGCCTCAACTCAAACCAGGAAAACAACTTAGAAAACAGGATTATGATGCTTACCCATATAGGATTGTTATGAATGCTGATAACCATACATGGATTCTATAGGCCTCTGAACATGTAACATTCCCAGTCAGAATGTCAAACACCTCGGCTGTTGGATAAATCCTCCACTATCGAGTATAGTGGGCCTACCGCATCACACAGAGGCACTTCCCACTAACCTGGAACTATTTAGGTACTCCTCCCCATCACGTACCATGGGTCTACCGGTTCTCATAGATCCGCTCCCCCATCATGGCCTACTGAGTTACTCTTCTCCATCGCGTACCATGGACCATCCCCACTATGGCCTACTAAGGTACTCCTCCCCATCGTGTATTGTGGCCGTCGAGTCACTCTGAGTCAAAAAGTCAGCAGTCGTCAGGTCTCATCTAGTCGCAGGGTTTCGTACATAGCGTGCTTAGTAGAACCTCTCCCCACGTCATCGGTCTTATTTCAACCAGCACAAAGTCTCATAAAGAAGTAACATGATGATCCATCATGTCACAAGGGTTCCAATGAAACAAATGGCATGTCGACAAAACACTCGGTCTATGCATTATTGGCATTTCAGTGTCGAGGGCCCGGTTCAATTCGGGTGTGATCCAACCCAACCGAACTAAAAGTTTCTCTAAAACCCTCATAATGTAAGTCAAAAGGATTGTCTCGCTCTAAGGATCCCAACGCCGCTAACAGCTTTCCAAACGGACATCTAGTTCTCAAGATAAGGCCCTTCAAGTGTTTCTAGACCCGGATCTGGGATGGGTCGTGGCAGACTCAGCCCACTGAGGCATGGTCCGGCCCGGCCCACATGGATGGCCACAAAGGGGTGGCCCGATCTAAAAGGGGGAAGCCCACAAAGGGGCAGCCCAACCTGCAAAGGGGCAGCCCGACCCGCAAGGGGGCGACCCGACTCGCAAGGGGGCTGCCTGCTTGGGCGGCAGCTCGTGATTCTTTTTCTAGGAGGCTCGGGAGAGCCTCTCCCCCGAGATCCAGAACGGCCAAAGGCTGTTCGGCATTTGAAGCAGCGGTGCCACGTGGGCACTGCCCGGTCACCATGGAACCTGCTGGAGGTGCGGTTTTTTCCTCCTCCGTCATGGCTTCGATCATAGTCTCTTGCTCACTATAGGCATGGGATAGTTTGTCGTCCATCCCTTTTGCGGCTGACCATTGAGCCAGACACCTTCTCTGACTTTCGTGGATGACGAGCCACGACCCCTTTGCACACCAGTGTCATGCAATGGCACGTCGTACCTCCTCCATGGATGGCCAATTTCGGATGCTCTGATGTTCGTTGTGGCTTCGTGTCGTGGTCTCCTCAAGCAACATGTGTTGGCGCGTCGCCTCCTTCATTGTCAGTTGATGCTTCCGGGCTGGTGGTCTTCCATGGAAGTCGCAAGGGTAACAATGTTGCAGACAGTTCGGGCTGAGTTTTTTAGGCCCACACCCTCCACATTAGCTTGTGATCAAATGGAGGATAAAATGGTTTTAACAATTCCTTGTATTAAACAACAAAGATACCCCACAAAGATACCCTGTAACAACCTCTCAAAAAATGAATGAATCACTGATCAACCCATTAGACGGTTGACCCGATTTCTTCATATAATTTCAAGAACAGGGAAGAGGGAATAAATAATGCACAAATGAAATAACCCCCTAAGAAGATACCCCTCAACAACCTCCTACGAAAACCAATGAATTGCAGATTAACCCATTAGTCGGTTGACCCATTTTCTTCATATTATTCAATAACGGAGAAGAGGAAAACATTTAAAAAGCAGAAAAAAATAAACTCCTTACCTCAAAGATTATGGCGAGAACATGTTTGTGGAAGCGGTTTGGTGTTCGTTGTCCACCGAAACTAGCTTCCAATGGCGCTGCTCGTATGTCGATCTTCGGTTTCTGGTTCAGTGTCTCTTGTCACCTCCCGCTGGGATCTGCTCCTTCCTCTAAGGGTTCGGCATCACAACACTCCTACAACACTTCGTTTCTTGGTGAAACTGTGTCGATACCTATCCCAAAGCTCCATATAAATAAGAGAGGGGGAGGGTAAGTAATGACATTAGATTTTAATGGAGCTCATCAATTTGGAAGCTTTCTAATTCTCCAATGACATCAGTACTTAGGGTTGGCAGGTCAAGCCATTTATTGGGTTGACACATCGCTGGCCCCACCCCTTTGCTCATTCATTTGAGGATATGAAAAAGCAATATATTTTCTTTAATTTTCTTTTAAAAAGTCACAAAACTCAACCTTTTCTCACAACCTACTTCGGTTAAAGTAAATCCTCCCTTAAATGAATACTGGTGCTGAAAATTCAATGGTGCCATCAAATTTTTAATCCGAGCTACGGTTCAAAGGTTATAAAATTCATCTCATGCGTTTACTGAACGTACCTGAAAAAAATTCAATAAATTATTAACATTCACCCTCAACCCACGCTATTTGAGGTTAGGATCTATCTAAGGAGAACATTCCCCAATGAACCCAATGATACTCTTATATTTTCAATCTGAGTTACCGTAAAGAAGTTGTGGATTTTACAAAAAAAATAATTTTCACATAATTATTTTATTTACGGTCTAAAAATAACATCCATAGTTGGCCCATGCTAGTCAATGTTAGTATTAGCCTAAGGAAATCATACCCTCAGGATTTCATTCGTGGTCTTGGATTTTCAAATCGAGTTTCCATTCGTGATTTATAAGAATTTTAAAAATAAAATAAATTTATTTAATTATTTTATTTAAAGTTATCCCATTTTCGGTTTTTCTCATAGGAGGGTATCACCAACTAATCTAAATTCATTCCTAGGGTAAACCCACCATCCTGAATGCAATGGTTCCCTTGGATTTCTGATCTGGACAACCTTTTAAGAGTTATTCCACTTTTTTAATAAAACTTCTTAAGCGTGATAATTAAAACTTAAAAAAACTTCGACGGATCATTCCGGGAATTTCGGGCCTCTAAATCACACGATGTCAGATTTCTTAGTCTCAAAATAATTCTATATAATTAAATAAATTATACAAAAATTATGGGACATTACATTCTACCCACCTTAGGGCTTTATGTCCCCAAAAGCCAAAACAAAGGTAAAACAAAAAAATGTGGGAACTGAACACGAATCTGAACCACCTGCTCCCATGTGCTCTCCTAGAGGTTCCCGTGCTACCAGAAAATGCACACCAGCGGTATCGACCACCCATGAAGGACCCACTCCTTTCGATCCTCAAACTCCACCAGTAACTCTATAAAAGTCTCCCCATCTTCAAAGTTCAACTCACCATAGTTGATAATGTTCAATTGATCATGCATGCATCTCCTCAGGTGTGACACATGGAAAACATTATGCACCCAGTGCATCTGTTGGGAATGAGATAGATGATACTCCACCTCACCCACTCTGCTGAGAATCTAGAAAGGTCTGATGAACTTTGGAGATAACTTGATGCCCCATCCAAATCTCTGCAAACCTCGTCAATGTGAGAACTGTAGGATGACAGGGTCTCCATCCTCCTATAGGAATAAGACTTCTACCAGCTCTATGCAGTCTTCACTTTCTAACAAGTGAGGAATCGTGATACAAACTCATCCTCTACTTCCTTTATCTCTGGCCACCAGTGCTGATGTTAGAGGTCCTGGTACATCTTCACCACTCAGTGATATACTGTTAAAGGGGATGTATGGATCTCCATCAACACCTCCTCTTGAAGTATCACTGGTATCATGGTGCATCCTCTTAAGAGGAGACATTCTCTTCACCTTCATATAATCCTTGAGGTGAACATCCTGAGAATATCTGAGCATGTCGATCCTCGCAGTCAACGTCTCAAGCTATGCCCCCCCCAAATTTTCTGATGAATTGGGGGAGTGAAAATAATAGAATGGAGGTAATCTGCTTCATCTTTATCCAAAAGGGATATCCATATTTTTTCTAGATGCTATGATGCCTCACTCAGCAGTTGTAGACCAGACCTCCTGCTGAGGGCGTTTGTTACCATGTTCCCCTTCCTAAGAGTATAGACTATCTCAAGGTCATAGTCCTGGATGAACTCTAGAAATCGTCGATGTATCAATTTTAGGTCCTTTTGTGAGAAGACACACATGAGACTCTTTTGGTCAGAGTAAACAGTAAACTCTTCCGCCATCAAGTAATATCACCACACCTTCAAGGTGAAGACCACTACTGCTAACTCTAGGTCATGGGTAGCATAGTTTTTCTCATGTTTTCTCATCTGTTGTGAGCCATAGGCGATCACTGCTCTCTCCTACATCAGGATACACCCAAGTCAGGTTTCTTATGTGTCGTAGTAGACTGCACACCCAGTGCCCTCTTATGGTAGCCTCAATATGGGGACACTTGTCAGTCTCTGCCTCAGCTCCTGAAAGCTCTATTGGAATCTCTCTATCCACACGAAGGTATATCCCTTCTTCGTCAATGCTGACAAGGGTGACACAACTCTGTAAAAGTCAGGAATGAATCTCTGATAGCACCCATCCATAGTAGAATTCCCTCTCCCTTGAAGGAGGTAATCCTGGAAACATATTTTGAAAAGATATCCCCACACATTGAAACTCTTATCGGGAACTGAAAACTCAAAATTCTTACTACCATGAGGGTAATTCCTACCAACTCAAGAGTGATCATTTGCACCCTCCTATGAATGAGTTTATCTTGTGATGTCTGGGTTTCCTTTTTCAATGACCAAGGAAAACCTCATTCCAACATTGTAGATAAACCATAACCTTTCTTCCAAATACAGTTAATCTGAGTTTGAACTATGGATGTTCAGTCCATATTCAAACTAACGTCGTAAGGACTTGAAGATTCCACTAAGAGGTTCCAACTGAAACTCTCACCTCAAGTGTCAGATCACACCATTATCGTAGATGCAATTATCGAGTATCCTCCCAAAGGTATCTTTAGACGTGAGGGTCAAGTCAATGGTTTAACCGGAAACTCTAGGTTTGGGACATGATTTGTTGAAGGAAGGAATGGTTGGTACCTATTTCTATTAATAAAACAGTTAGTAGTAGACACATACCTTATCTCGAATAATTTCTAGATCCCTTGGGTCACACTCCTTGACCACATGCAGCTACTCCCTTCCCCTATCCTCCGGCTCCCTGAGCCTAGTGGGGACCACATTGGGGTGGTGTTTGTAACATGTTGAAATGAACACCACCCCATGATGCTCTCATAACTCTGCTTCCACATCTACAACCATTCAGATTCATATGTCCTTATCACATCCTCTTCCCGAAACATTTTATATGCCCAGGTCTCTGAGACTGGCGTCAGTTTCCTGCTTTCCCACTGCTAACATTCATTGGCTGCATTCGCTCAACCGAAGAAAATTCAACCACAAATTTTCTCTATATCACCCTAACATACGTAGGAATGCATAATGAATATTTTTGGATTGGATGTCTCTAAGCACACCTCACTCAGAGGTCTGAGCCCTGAAGCACTGATTGTATTGTATTCATCGAGTACATAGGATGGTTGGTACACCTCGATGAATACTCAGGTACCAACATGTCATCCTGTCGAAGCTGTAGAAGCACTAGGGAACTATCGTACCTTATCTATTTATTTCAAGGGAACCCCTTCTCCGAGGAAGGTTCTCAAGATTTTCAACAGAAAATTCACCTCTTTTCATGATTAGGGTAACCTAAACCCTCTCATCATCCTACTGAACCATATAGAAGTCTCTCTACTAGGACCGCCATCTGATCAAATGGTGCCCTAGCTAGATGTAAACTCGGCTACCTTTTAAAGTAGTCCTTAGCCGCCTATGAGTCGGGCTCACCTTAGAACCTTAGAGGTATCTAATGCTAAAACATGTGTAAGGCACTAAGCCTACATGTGTCCTCTACCGGTACCGTCGACTGTAACTACTAAACAACGGGTAGTGATACAGCTGACACACTACCCGAAGGTACTATATTAGTAAATGGTCCAATTAATAAGGCCTTATTACCCTTTTTACCATCCTAATGGTCACATACTGGAAAATACCAGCTACGAAGGTCACCATCTACTCAACTGGTGTCCCAACTAGGAGGAAAACTCTAGCCATAACCTCCAACAAGTCCTCAGCGGCTTGGGAATCTATCTCGCCTCAAAACCTTATAGGCCTCTGCCACTAGAACTCATGCAATGTGCTCAGTCGGTGTGCACCATCTACTAGTGGGGTTGGTGGCATCAATTTCCCAATGAGTGTTGGTGCTACTGGTGCACCACCCGAAGGTGCTAACACTGTAAGAGGGTCATGCACCGAGGACTCATCGCTCGGTGGGCCATCATCATGTACCCTCTCTGGAATCCTAGATGGATGTCTACGTGGTGGCATCTTGATAAAGAAAAGGTGTTCCATGATCATTAAGTTATACTTGGTGAGCTGACTCCAAAGAAATCACAAGAAAAACTCTTCAAAAACACACTCAATCAGTGTTTCCGTGTGCTGTGTCGGAAACCAAAATTCAGGGTCCTGGTGTATGGATACGTCAGCCTCCCACCAACACTGGACACTCCAAACTAAAAACCACACTCATAAAACTTAACACTATTTCCACATAGAAAATATCAGATTCCTAGTTCATCGGTAGAACTGAACTCCTCTGATACCACTTTTTCATGACCCGTCCCTCTGGGCCCGTGTTGTGACAACCCCAAGCCCGCCTTCTATAGTTCAGTGGCTGGTGACTAGCACCCAAAGGCATATTCTCTAAAAAAGGAAGACATTTCCTTTAAAACTATACAAACACACGGTCTGAGAACACAAAAATGAGAAACTTTGAAGTAAACTACTGCTGTAAAAGAGTGCTGAAAGGGTAAAAAGAAGACCCTAGATCGTCCACCACGGATCCTACCTAAAGGGTAGGTACATCTCATGATCAGTAGTCCTTGCTTCGAGACACATCAAACGGTCCACCCCAGATCCTAAATGAAGGGTAGGTACAACTCACGATCAGTAGTCCATGCATCGCGTCACACCAAATGGTATACCTCCAAGAACCATCCTGTCCGAGATCCCTCATCCTTGATCAATACCGTATGTCATCTCCACAAGACACTACAAGGTGCTGGCGAAGCCCGTTTAGGGGTGAGTATAATGATACTCAGTAGGGACCCCAAGACCCCGTAGGTCTCCTAAAGCTCCACAAAGGAAAATCCACAAAGCAAGACATCAAATATACTTAGGTATACGCCCATACATATACCTAAGTTATCAAGATATACTTATCTCATACGTGAGGGAGGTATACCATAAAGATAACACCACTAAGGATGAAATACCACACAAGTAACACCACGAATATAGTACCACTAAGGTAAAATACTTAGTTAAAATAGTGCCTCAGTTCAAATCAGATATACAAATCAGAGAAATAGGATTATGATGCTAACCCACATAAGATCACTATGAATGCTGATAGCCAGCCACATATTCTCTAGGCCTAAGAACATGTATCATTCCCAGTCACAACGTCGAACACCTCAGAAGTTGTAGAAATACTCCTCTATCAAGTACAGTGGCCCTGTCGCGTCACACAATGGTGCTTCCCACAAACCTTGAACTGCTGAGATACTCCTCCCCATCATGTACCATGGGTCTACCAGGTCACACAGAGCTGCTCCCCCATCATGCCCGGCTGAGGTACTCCTCCCCATCTCATACCGTGGCCACTCGCCACCATGACCTACTGAGGTAATCCTCCCCATCATGTACTGTGGCAGTTGAGTCACTCCAAGTCAAAAAGTTAACAGTCGTCAGGTCTTATCCAGTCGTAGGGTTCCGTACATAGAGCGCATTGGAGAACTGCTTCCTAAGACATCAATTGTATTTGAACCAACATGAAGTCTCAAAAAGAAGTAACTAAATGATCCATTATGTCACAAGGGTTCCAAAAAAACAGACGGCGTGTCAATCAAACACACGTTCAGTGCACTATTGGTATTTTAGTGCCAAGGGCCCGATTGGATTCGAGTGCTATCCAACACAACCATACTCCATGTTTCTCCAAAAATATCATGGAGTAAGTCAAAATACCATCTCATTCCAAGGATACTGACGTTGTAGACGGTTCGTTAAACGGAGGTCTAATTCTCAAGATGAGACCCTTCAATTTTTTTTGGGCCCAATTGGGCCCGGGTCTGATCTGACCCGGTTAGACTGACCTGGACCACAAAAATAAGGGGCCCACAAGGTTTTCTTGGCCTATATAGGGCAGCCCAACCCGCAAGGGGGCTGCCCGCAAAGGCGATGGCCCGCAAGGGCGGCGACCCGGTTGGGCAACGACCTGGTTGGGTGGTGGCCCACTAGGGTGAAGCCCATAGGGCTCCCACCAAGCGGCTTGGGAGAGCCGCAGCCCTGAGATCCCGAATGGCCAGAGGCCATTCGGCCTTTGAAGTAGTGTCACCATGTAGGCACCACCCGGTCTCCATGAAACCCGCTGGAGGTGAGAGTTTCACCTCCTCCTCCATAGCTTCGGCCACGATATCCTGCTCACTGGTGCCGCGTGACGTTGCGTTGTCCTTCCCTTCTGCGACCGACCTATGAGCTGACTACATTCTCCAAATATCATGGCAGATGATTCATGGACCCTTTGCACATCAGCGGTGCGCGACGGCATGCCGTACCTCCTCTACAGCCGGCCATTTCCGGCCACTCCAATGTCCGCAGCGGCTTCGTGCCCGGTCCACCTCTAGCGACGTGTGTTGGCGCATCGCCTGCTTCGTAGCCAGTTGGTGTCATCGCGCTAGCGGTCTTCCATGTAAGGTGCAAGGGTAAAAACGTTGTGGATGGTTTGGGGAGGGTCTGTTAGGATCACGCCCTCCGTGTTAGCTCGTGATCAAAGGGAGGATAAAATGGTTTTAACAATTCCATGTATTAAACAAAAAACAAAACCCACAAGGATACCCCATAACAATCTCCCTCAAAATGAATGAACCACAGATCAACCTGTTAGTTGGTTGACCCGCGTTCTTCGTATAATTTCATAAATGGGGAAAAGGGAATAAAAAATTCACAAAAGATAACCCCCTATAATGATACCCGGAAATAACCTCCCACAAAAATTAATGAATCACGGATCAACCCGTTAGTTGGCTGGCCCGTGTTCTTCGTATTATTCAAGAACGGGGAAGAGTAAAACATTTATAATGCATAAAAAATAAACCCCCTACATCAAGGATGATGGTGAGAATGCGTTTGTGAAAGTGGGTCGGTGTTCTCCATCCTCCGCAACTAGCTTCCAATGGCGCCGCTCATACATCGATCTTTGGTTCATGGTTCAGTGTCTCTTGTTACATCTCACTGGGATCGGTTGACTTATGTTCTTCATATTATTCACGAATGGGGAAGAGGAAAAAATTTAAAATTTGTAAAAAAATAAAACCCTACCTCAAGGACAATGGTGAGCACACGTTTGTGGATGTGGTTCGGTGTTCATCATCCTCCGCAACTAGATTCCAACGCCTCCGCATGTATGTCGATCTTCGGTTCATGGTTCGGTGTCTCCCATCACCTCCTTCTCGGATCAGATCCATCATCTATGTTTTTGGCATCACTACACTTCTACAGCACTTCTTTGTTTGGTGATGTTGTGTCGATAACCCTCCCCAAGCTCCATATAAATAGGAGAGGGGAAGGGTAGGTAACGACATTGGAGTTTAATGAGGCTAATCAATTAGGAAGATTCCTAATTCCCTAATAATTTTGTTACATAGGGTCGGAAGTTCAAACCATTTATTGCCTTGACACATCACTGGCCCCACCTCTTTTCTTGTCTGTTGGAGGATCTGAAATAAAATAAGTAAATTATTTTATTTCATTGCTTTTAAAAATTCATAAAATTTAACTTTTTTTTGGACCTACTGTGGTCAAAGTAATGCCTCCCTTAAGAAAATCCCGGCACTGTGGATTCAATGGTCCCCTCAGATTTTTAATTCGAGAAACGGTTAAAAAGTTAGAAAAAACCACTCACGCATTTACTGAACATACACGAAAAAGGTTCAATAAATTATTAACGTTCACCCTTGACCCGCGTCGGTCGAGGTTAGGCTCTGCATAAGGAGAAAACACCCCAATGAACCCAACGGTACTCTTAGATTTTCAATCTGAGTTACCATTTATATGTTATCGATTTTACAATAAAATAATTGTCACTTAATTATTTTATTTACAGAAAAAAACTAACATCCATAGTTAGCCTACACAGACCAATGTTAGTATCATCCTAAGTATAACATACCCTCATGAGTTCCGCAGTGGTCTCAGATTTTCAATCTGAGCTACCATTAGTGAGTTATAAAAATTTGAAAAATAAAATAACTTTATTTAATTATTTTATTTATTGTTATGCCATTTTTGGGTTCTCTCATAGGAGGCCCACGCCAACTAAACTTAAGTCATGCCTAGGGTAAACCTACCTTCCTAAACTCAATGGTGCCCTCTGATTTCAGATCAGGGAAACCGTTTAATATTTATTCCAATTTTAGGAAAACTACTTACACTTGGTAATTAAAGCATAAAAAAACTTCGACGGATCATTTCAAGCACTCTGGGACTGAGAATCACGCGCCATCAGATTTCGCGGTCTCAAAATAATTCCATATAATTAAAAAAATATACAGAAATTCCAGAACATTACAAAGTAAAATCAAGAGAGTGACATTTTGGAATTTTTGATTACTTAAAATAATATAAACGTGTTTATCAGGGAAAAATTGAACCAAAATTCCATAATTTATAATATAATAATGTTTTGTGAAATTAAAATCATCGAATGAAATATAGTAACTTTTATGAATGATTTTGAGTCCATATTTTATATTTTTAACCTTGTTTACCTCATTTTACCTTTTATGAAGTGATAGATTTTACCATGGTTACTATTACCTAAAAATAAAAGGAAATTTTTTTAAAATATTAATTCATATGATTCAAAATATATAATCCATTTTCGAAAAATAAATTTCTTATTTTTTAGACATCACTATTAAACAAAATTCATATAACATAATGAAAATAAGTTTTAAAAAATTGGGTTTTTAAGTAGAAGAATAAACATATACCAAAATCAAATATAATATTGATTCATATGGAATTATTTAAATTAATTTTAATAAAATGATTCTTATGTCACATTTAAAAAAATTAAATATATTAGGAATTTAAAATTACTTTTTTTAAAGAAAAAAAATGTCATTTTTTTAAAATATGTATTTTCACTATTCATTGAAAAATAAAACTTTTTAGAAAAATCCAAAAAAATCCCCCTAATATAATATTAACATGTTCATTTTAAAAATGATATTAATTTCCTTAAATATAATTTCTAGAAAGGATTCAAATAAATTATTATTATTTTCAAAAAATACAATAAAACAATTTTTTAAGAAAACATATTTTATAAATCAAAAAATGACATTAGTGATTATCAAGTACTAATTTAATATGAAACAATGAATACCTTTACATTATAAATAAACTTTATATAAATTTTTTATAATGCAATTATTTTTATTTATACCACTAATTTAACAGCTAGGTTATAATATATCATAGTTTATCTAAACCTTTGTGTTGTCTGTCATGAAATTTATCTAACACATAAGTTTTCTTAAAGAGAAATATATTATAAATTATTAGGGTATTATATTCTACCACTATAAATAAATTAAACACTCTAAATTTTAATTATCACTTACTAGAATTACTATATCATTACATATTAATAAAATCTGATGTATATTCTATCATGATAACTAATTTATATGTCACTATAAGGAAACATAGTATTTACTAATAAAGTATCTATAAGACCAGGAATTTATCATTATAAGACTCATGAAAATCCCAAAAAATACATTGAAATTTGATCAGTACTTTCTACATAAGACTCGACAGATTTATTTTCCACTTACTTGAGTTGAAGAAATCATTTAACATAAGGGTATAGAATATGAGATAACATGCATACATTATTTCCATTTATACCATAAGAAATAATTCATCCTTTTATTGTGATTTTATCATTTTTTTAATCCCTTATTCATCTCATTTTCCATGGAATAAATAACTGTGATGAATTATTTTCATTTTTGGAACACTAAAATTGACTTTTAACGAATCATAATATCTATAAAATAATGAAAATTTATTCCTCATATCTCTATATGTTTACCAAAACCAAAATGGTTAGCACAAATGTTATGATATGAATAAATATTTATACACCACTCTCAAAAATATCAATAATAACAGTCAAATTTAAAAAAAATCATTCCCTAAAAAACTAACCTTAAAACTCTTAAAATATGAAAAAAAATGAAAAGATTAGAATGATTTTATTGCATATTCTTCCGTAATCAAAATAATAATTATATCTAAATAAAATCAGTCACTTATAAGATCATATACCAAAATTTTATATACCCAAATCTTATACATCCCAAAATCTAAAAATTATCTCTATAAACATCCCAAATCACTATAACTCTATAATAATATCACAAATACTTCCAAAAATCAACTCTACCCAAACTATCAAATCAAATTTATCAATATTATTCAACTCTTTATCTTCACTAAACATTATTATCTCAAAACTAGACATATTAAGGGTTATTTATCCCTTAATTGTGTGTTTTATAAAAATATCACCCTACTACTTAATCAATTTTCTAGGATTTTAGTACCATTCAATATATGCTTACAAATACTTAAAGTAAATTTAGAGTAAAACAATCCTTAGATGTTTCATAAGTCTTATAACTAGAATATCATTGATAAAATAATTATACAATATAATTCCTGAATCCCACTACAAAAACACATAAATCATTCTACTTTAATGGTTGGTATAACATAGGCCCATCATTGGCCAAGGTGTAATCCCATGGATTAGGGAATTGATATGAAAACCTGTATCATTTAGACAATATATTTAATGATTTATTACATAAAGACAGAATTAATACAATCCCAAAAGATCTAGGGTTGTAGTGTCTTTTGGAAAATAGATACATAGCATAATAACATGAAATAGGGATACCACATCATTATTTAAAACTCCATAACATGGCATTAAAATACCTTGATCTTTTAATACTATATGATATAACCTAGGGACATAAATAAGAAAGTGGAGATCTATAAATCCTAGTAAGAGAATAATAAAATAATAATATGATAAATGTCTTACATGTGATACAATAGGAATATCAAGGTGACATAAGAGTAAGAATCATAAAAATGAACACCAAATCCTGATATCAGATGATAACATTAAGGGAACATATGAATGTGGAAACAACATAAAACATTACATCTTAAGAATCACCCAAGGCTAATCATTGAGACATCATAACATAATGTGCTTAAGATAACCTCTCATTCACCATACATTATTTCTAATGAGATAAAAACATTTCCCAATACATTCAAGGGCTATATAATTATGGGCCTGACATTTATATTCATAGTATGTACATGGATTTTTGTTCCACATAGATCATATAACATAAGAATGTTTTTTCACATTTAAACCAATTATTAAGGAGTTTGTGTTACGTACATTAAATTCATCAAAAAATTAATTATAGGTAAAATGATGTGAACACCCTTGAGTGAATATTTATATGGGTATCATAACACAAAATTTTGTTATAGAATATCATCGAACAAATTTGGAAACATAACAGGTGTACATATAGGTTCATGGAAGGGTTTAATGAGAGTGAAATGTGGTCTATCATTACTAAGGAATAATAAGGACAATAAATTGATGTGTAGAAACACATTACAACATGAAAAATTGTAAATAAAAAGTCTTAGTATAAAGTAATCATTTACATTAAAAGGAAACGGAGAGAATACCTTACCTTGAGATGGAGCTTCTAAAAGTATTGGAGGAGCTTCTTAAGAGCTTGGGAGCACATTAGGGTGACTTTAGAGAGGTGTGGGGAGAGAAAAACTATTCTGAATGGGTTTTTAGTGAATTTTAATGGAAGGTTGGGTGGATATTTATAGAAAAAGATAGGATAATTATTTATTAATATCTAAAATTATGTTTTGCACTATATATAATAAAATAATAAAAACAACAAAAATTTTCTATGTTTCTTTCCTATTGTTTCCACCAAAGAGAATTTATTTTATATATTTTATAATTCCATGAACCAAAAATATTCAATTATAATACCATTGGTGATGTGGAAGTGAGTCATGTTCATAAACAATTAATTTTAAAATAATAAAATATAATATAGGTTTTGGAGGATTCATTAATGGATTATAAAATTAATCAAATAATTAAAAAATTATTTTAATGGTGAAATATATATTAGGTATTTGATTAATTTTATATAATTTATTACATCAGTTTTGAGCTATTTTGATTCCATAATATAGACTGTAGATTTATACAGTACTTAATTTTTTCCCAAATATTCAACTATCTAAGAAAATTATGAAAAAAATAAAATTGGATAATTTTGATTTGATGATTTAAAAATTAATATTTATTTTACCAAAATAATTTTCTAAATATTATAATATTCACTTTTAAATAAAAATACTTATTTAATTAAAATACTAGTTTATAGGATAATAAAAAATACCTGAACCTTATAAAAATTACGTTGAAATTCATTAAATAATATTATAATTTATATTTAAATAAATTTTGTTTAATAAGAATATTTTATTAAAATTTTATTTATTTAAAAAAAATTGATTTTTTCAAAAAGAGTGTCTTAATGGAACTATATATCTTCCAAAAAAATTGGATTTCTTCTTATCAAAATTCAATTTTTATCAAACTCGTTATGTAATAATTTATAATGGACTAATAAAAATGATAATAATTATTATATTTCAAATAAAAAATATAAAAATTAATACTATTATAGACTATATATATAACCCCTTATTACAATAGCGTACTTCGTAAGGGTATGGTGTGTGATGGTGGTGCGTTCTTTGGGTGGTTTATGAAACATTGTTTGGGTCATAAACTTACTAAAATTTAAATTCTCTCATAAATATTTTTTCTCCATCTTTATTTATTGAATCATGGATTGGGATTAGTCATGGTAAAATCCAGGGGACTCCATATCCCTCAAAAACTCAAATAAATGGGATTCGTATGGTATGATCTTACTAGTTAAAGTCGTCACTTCTTTCATTTGTGTAAATTTGACTTTATCATATCCCTTGCTATAATAATATTAATGGTCAATTTAAAAAGGCTATAGTATCAATTATTAATATTCTTAACATATTTTTAAAACTGGCAGGATATATTTTATAACGGTCAAAAATTAAAAAATTAGTGCATGTTTTTTTCTATAATAGAATTAATTATTAAGGAATATATTCATTCACAAAATGGAATTTCATTTATAAAATTTCAGGTAATTTTATTATTCTAACATATATAAATTTCAACCTTGATATTTTATTTTATACACTAAAATAGAATAGGATACTTCTATTTCATCGCCTCTTCTTATTCACAAGTCTTTTCCTCTAACTTGTTTTTCTGTCATAGTACGTGAGTTGTCTTATTTCATAGAACATTGTCTCTATGACCTAATATATTTATCAGCTGGTCCACATAGTAAAGATCATTTTCCGAGGGTAACACCACTAGATTAAAAACATATCAATGATTGGTTTGTACTTCCTTAAGAAGGATATATGGAACACACCATGTAATTGATATATGTTATGTGATATTTCCAATGGATAGAACAAATATCCAATAAAATCAAGGATATAAAATGGGAAAATTATCTTGGACTAAGCTCAAACTTCTTCCCAAACCTCGTGAATTTCTTCCTTGGAGATATAAAAAGTAACACCTTCTCTCTGACCTCAAACTATAGGTATCATCAATGATATTTTTTATAGATTTTATGTTGAATTTGTGAGGGTTTCATATGACATTGAATGTTTTAAAACTTATTTTCAATCTACTAGATAAAATCTGGTCCCATATTATTTTTTTCTCCAACTTCATCCCAAAATGTTGGATTTAGACACCTCTTCTCATACAAAGACCCATAAGGTGTCATTTGAGTGCTAGAGTAGAAATAGTTGTTGTATGAGAAATCCACTAAAGGAATGTGTCAATCCCAACATCCATGGAAATAAATTGAACCTGATATTAGTATATCCTCTACATTTAAATGGTTCTTTATGATATACCATCTATATGAGGATGATAATAAGTACTGATACTCCACTCTATATCCAATTCTATCTCAAGTCTTTTCCCGAACCATAAGGTAAACCTAGGATCTAAATCAGAGAAAATGTTAAGTGTTACTCTATGTTATCTTACCACTCCCCCTATTTATATCACTTTGAGTTTTCCAAAAGATAAATCTTCCTTGATGGTAATTAAATGCACTAAAATTTTATGGTGATCGACTACCAACCAGATGGCATTATTCACTTTAGATTTCCTAGGGAGTTCTATGAAAAAATCCACGGTAATGTTTTCCCTTTTCTACCCTGATATGGGAAATGGTTGCGTAATACCCTTAGACTTATATTATTTAGCATTAAATTTCTGTCATTCTAAGAATCAAGATTAAAAAAATAAATTTCCTTTTTCATATTATCCCACCACAATTTTTTTCTTTAGATCTCTATACATCTTAGTAAATCCTGGATGAATAAAGGGGTACGAGCTATGTACGTCATCCATAAGTTCCCTATTCAATTCTACATTTTATGGGACACATGTTCAGGTTCTAAACCATATGAATCCATCATTAGAAAATTTTAAATCTTTAATATTTTCTACCTTTTTCTGTAACTCCTCATCATCTTTTGAGGATTCATTGATCCTATCCAAAATGGTTGGTTGAGAAGTTAATTTGGAAAGGTAGGATGCAAATCCATTAATTATTACAAAGTCCATACTTTTCATATCCAAGAATATTGGATCCCTTTCAATCCTCATCATGGAAATGCTTTCTTGATCCTTTCAACTCAAAGAATATTCCACTTTGTTTTCATTCACAGGGTGGTAATGGATTGAACAATCATAATCTTTGATCAGCTATAACCACCTTCATTGTAACATATTGAGCTCCTTTTTTGTGAATATATACATGATTCTTTTATGATTCGTATATATATCACACTTCTCCCCATATATATAATGTCACCAAATATTTAATGTGATTATTATTACATCAAATTCTAGATCACGTGTGGGTAGTTCTTCTCAGCTATAATTAATTATAATGAGGTATATGCTATCACTTTCTCATCTAGATAGAGTACAAAACCTATTAATTTTTTTAGAAACATAACTATAGATCATAAATACTTTCCCAATTTTGGGTAATATGAGCACAGGTTTAGTGATTAAACACTTATTTTACTCTTTAAATCCCTCCATTCATTCATCGGTCTATAAAAACATCACTCCCTTCCAACTTAGATTTGTTAATGGGATTGAAAATAATGAGAAGTTTCTAAAAAATTAATGATAGTCCATAAATAATACAAGGAAACTAAGAATATCCATCACATATGTTGTTATGGTCCATCCTTTAATTGAATCTATCTTTCAAGGATCCATGGATATCCCTTTCCCAGTGATAACATGCACTAGAAATTTTACTTTCCGCATCTAAAACTAGCATTTACTATATTTTGTATACAATTTAGCCTTTTGTAATGTATTTTTTACAACATCCAGATCATCCACATGTTCCTACTTTAATTTTGAGTTGATAAGAATATCATTTATAAATACTAACAAAAATTTGATTAGGTGATACCTAAAGACTCTATTCATTATGTCTGTGAAGATATTTATAGTATTAGTAAATCAAAATTCCATCACTAAGAATTCGTAGTGCTTGTACCTTGTATGAAAATCAGCCTTAGGTATAACCTCCTTCTTCAAAATTACATGATAATATCTTGACCAAATATCCACTTTTGTTAAGTACTTAGATCCTCATATTTGATCGAACATGTCATCAATATTTGGAAGTGGATACATACTTTTTATCATGATTTTATTAAGCTCATGATAATCAATATAGAGGTTCATTGACCCATCCTTCTTGATAAAGAGTACCAGTGCACCACATGGTAAATCATTTTTTGCATATAAAACCTTTATCCAGATTCTGTTATAGTTGATTCTTTAGTTCTTCAGGTAAATAGTGTTTATTATATATGTAGTCTTGGATATTGGAAAATCTATAAGTAATAGTTTAATTTGGAACTCAACCTATCGATTTGGAGGAAGACTAAACAATTTTTTAGGAAATAGATCAGCTTATTCCCTTATAATGGGAATGTCATCAAGGATGATCTTTTACTTAATCTCAATCATTTGAGCTATATATGCTTGTTTTTAGGTCAATAATATCCATGATTTATATGATAATTCCAAAATAGATTCATCATCCTCCAAGAACATGTATAGAATAGGAGGGTGATTTTCTTCTCCCTACAATCTATGTTGGATATATACAATGAATCTGATACATACCCATAATTGTATCAAATTATGATAAATAGAGTATAAAAAGGTTTAATGGGATGTTTAGCCTAAAAATATAGAAAGGGTAGAAGCTATGTTCATAAGATGAAATAATTTCCCCATTTTCTATTTTCACTGATATATCTGCTTCTATATTTTGTGGTGGTGTTTGAATTATTATACTAAAATTTCATTATGTTAATGAATTCATAGAAATAGAATCAAATAGTATGTTTTCTATTATTTAATGAGTAACTAGTGTAACTATCACAATGTCATTATCAAGATCCACCTCATTAGTTGTGATGTCATAATCTATCCCTTTCTCTATAAGCCTTAGATGTTTTTATAATCAGTTTTCATTAACAATCATTGTCTTAGTGAATGGATTCACATATTTTCCTCATTCCTTGTAGTTTAAAAATTGGATAGAAGGTTTAAGGTTTACTAGATAATTCTTTTCTCCCATCATATTGGTGGGTTTATCCTATCAGCATTAACTAGTTAGGTTCCCTTACTCTTATTCCTAAATAATTAATTTTTCCCATTTGGGATATTTTTAGGATGATTATTACTAAAATTCTGATAAGTTTAATGTTGTACATTTGTCCACTGTGATATTTCTCCACTACTACCCTAGAATTAAACATCATCCGTCACTTCTTTCTCTAGACCCATGAGACCATTGGTATTTGGCTCTCTATTTCTACTTTAGAGAAACATCAAAAAAATATGTATTATTTTCAAAGTCTTTAATTTCTAAATTTTTTTGTAGACACATCATTATCCCACCAAATAAGCAGTTAACTTTACTTTTGGGGTCAATGAATAAACTGGAGGCATATTATAAAATTCATGTGAAGTTCTCTTCATATGCTCTGATGGATCCTTTATCCTTTTATATTGATGAGAACTAAATCCCTATCCATTTTAAATCATAATGTGTGCGGAAAATATTTATCAAAAACATTTTCTAGAATTCATTCCACTCCATCACTTTGATCTACTCCTCAGGCTTCATATTTTTGTTCAATGTCAAAAATTGATCAAATTATCCCCCATATGATAAACAATTATCATAACACTCTATTAATAAAATCATTTAAGGATAAATAAGTTATTTTCAATAGAGTGGGTCCATTTTTATATGATTAAAGGATCATAATATCCACTAAATGTCATATCCCTTCTTCACATAAAGTTCTCAATTTCAACTTTCTCTTTATTAGGGGGATGTGGGTTTTTCCTATGATTTATGTTTATATTCGAATCATGAGTTAATTAAGAAATTATTTTCATAAAGTTCATGACTCCTTCTCTAATTAGGTTGAGCATTTCATTTGGGTCGTCATTACAATTCTCATCACATTGGTTATTGATTCAGTTCATCCTATTTCTGTAACACCCCAAGATTTCATAGTGTGTTATTTATTCAAAATAATTCAATAACTTGCACTACACGCAACACCGAGTTCAAGCGCACCATGACTTACCAAACAAGCCGTTCAAAAAAGGTTATGAATAGTATTAACTAAATTTTAAACTTTATATAATCCTTATAATTTTAGAATCCATATTATGAGTTTCTTAGACATAATGTAAGAACAAATTCATCTTCAGTATTGTAGTTTTACCAACTTTTAATAGTGAACCCTTTTTAAATAAAATATTTTAAACTTTTTGACTAAATGGGGACATCAAAAAATTTAAAATAAAACATCCCAAGCTTCCACGGTACGCTTTCCTTTGAATAAAACAGTAGCGTGTGTTGTACGCAACTTCGAGTTTTAACACACACCACAACGGATCAAACTAGCCGTTATGAATAGTAATACTTAATTTTTTGAAATTATATATATTTTATATTTCAAAATGGACTTCATTTTTGGATTCGGAATATCAAATTTAGCCTAAGGTGAAATTTTGGTACTTTTCGGATAACTTTCATATTTTGATGAATAGTAAAAATTACTAAATTTTAATTAAAAACAACTTTTTTAATCAAAATAATTAATATTGATAAATTATGAATTTGAGTGGTTTTAAAGTATATTTAGAATATATTTTTACCATTTAATATAATTTTGGTCATTGGACATAATTTTACAATTAAACCGAACATAAACAAGTGTCAATCTTTTGATAGTTATTATCTCTTAAAAACACGCTTTTTGTTTTGACAGCGGGAATTAATTTTAAATTAATTTCTGCCACTTCTGTGTTTTGAATTTAGAAAAATGGATTACATATTTGGAATCAGGATGTTCAAATTGTGTAAATAGGTAACCTTTATTTTTAGACATTTTGAATAATTACTGCGGTAAATATTTTATTTACCATGGTTAAGGGTAAATCCGGTAAATAAGGGTTAAAAAATAATATTATAATAATACTAAATTACCCTAAAACGTGTCTTAACCCTATTGGTTGATACATGGTCGACCATGGGCATCTTTGGGTCAATTTTGGGACCCCATTGATCCACTTGAAAGTGATAATGACACTTTATTTTAATTAAGTTAAAATGAATACAAAAATGGCATAAGCTTACATCTTTTAAAAGAACAATTTTTACATAGGGTTATACATGTTGGATTTTCGATTATAAATATTCATTAGAAAGCTAAAAAGATTTCCTACATAATGATATTTTATTTATAATTTTTAGAAATCAAATAATTTAAATTATTAATGACACAATAATGATGCAATGTTTACCTCATTAATAAATCATTTAAATAAATAAGATTATAATGATTAAAATATTATCTAAAACCTGTCCAATTCTTATTGGTTGATGTTATTTAGAATATGAGTCATCTTATCTTAGACCTCAATGATTTTTGGAACATTATAAACCTAATATAATTATATTATAAAGTAATACTTTCACTCTTTCCTAAAGAGCCCCTCCTCTCCCTTATAAAAGGAGACCACTTCTACTCATTCCTCACACCTCTAAAGCCACTTGGCTCGTCCAAACTCTGCCCAACTAAGCTCCCCACATCCCTATCCTCCTCCTTGAAGCTTCCCCTTAGGCAGAAAGCATTTCAAGAATTCCTTTGGTTCCAACCAAAGTGAGTTACCTAAATTAAAGGTAACATTTTCTCTTAAATTATTTTCAATTATTTTGCTTCTCCAACCCCCAAAATCTTTTTATTTACTTTCTTTTGTAACAACACCAGTATCAAAAATATACTAGGATGTTGTTATAAGAAGGATTCAAACTACACATTCACACAACTCCATCTAATGGATGATGAACATAATGTTTCTGTGGATGGAAAACTAACGCCTCACGAAACGATGATTGTTCAAATACATCTTACCGCCTCTCATGGTGGCCATTAGGATGGCACTGTAATTAAATATGATATTAATTATATATATTTTATATATAAGCTTCTGTAATTCCATTTTATTTCATACAATTATTCGTTTCATGTTGTATATACATACGATAATTTCATTTGAGGAAGTGCGGTCTACCGCCCCCTTAAAATGATATGACTCGTTCATACCACACATGGAACGTATAAAAGATGGTGTTAATGAACTTAAGTAACATATATAAAATATTATATTTTACTGGAATAGTAATATACCTATGTATCATTTGGATTCGATTCTTTTAAAATAAAAATTAAATGGAAGTAGTATTCGTGCGTACGTACGGACTACCGTCTCCACGAACGCGATGAGATTCATTCTCCATCGTATCCATTCAAGTATAATTATCATTTGATTATTTAAAAATGATGTTTAAGGACTTGATAACATTCTGGATATGAATAATATACATCCCATTAATAACGAATATGGCTCACATAACAAGGAATGTAAAGTAAAATGAACCCGTTAACACCTGAAATGACGATAATTTTAAGATATTATTAACAAATCAATGTTAAAAGATCATATATGATATCATATTAAAGTAACTGATTCTTGTATTATTAAATAACAATTATTTCACCATTATACAAGAGGTAAACCTAACATCGACCAAGGAAAAAGTACAAAGTAAGGGATTCTCTTATCTCACTTTCAATTCCGTGAGATTTCCATTGTTCGCTACTAAATTATTGAAAGTGGTGTATTGTGTACTTACATTTGATATATATTATCATGATTCACTTTATATTCATGTTATTCTGTAAATCATTTGGTGGTTATTAACTTTTGGCCATGCGACTCAGTTGACTAACGTGGTAAGGGGTTTCTTGTCTCACTTTTAATTCCGTGAGAATTCCATAGATCACCACTTAATCATTGCATGTGGTGTATGTGTACTACCCATGATTGTATTCATTTTGTAATATACTTTATTTTATGGGTATTTACATCATCATGGTATGATCTTTCTTTCATGGGTGTTTGTTTCTTAAGTTACCTAATCAATAAGGGAATTTGAGATTTCAATTTCCACTCATTTGGCTTTACGCATATTTCATTGATTATATTACCCCAAGATTATGTGTGGAATCACTATTCATTTGATTATTTCATAATTTCCACTCCCCTTCCTGTGGATATACTTTTGATACACATAATCACTCCATTGAAAATTCTCAAGTCATTGATATGAATTTGATAAGAGTAATTTTAACTCTTTCACCATTTGTTGAGTTAAACATCCAATTCGTTGGTGTTGTTTTTACAGGAATATGTGTGAATATACTTTGATTGTTTTACACTGAATATCCAATCATATTTAGTGTATTTATATTTTTCACACATAATTATGTTGTTGATTTATCCTTAACCTAAGGATATGGCCTTTATGAGAGATTTCATCTCAACTTACATTCCATTGAGACTTCTTTGTTGATATACACCAAATCACTTTTATGTGGTGTATATAATGTACTTTGACATAGTATATCATGAATTCCCTTTATTCTCATGATATTACAATGTTTTGATTACCTCAATTATTTTCATTCAAGTGTCTCTCTTTTGGTTAGAATCTCTAACTAAAATACCATTTTTAAATGTTTTAAAGACTTATTCATCTAAATCTTTCTCACTAATGTCCATGTTTTAAAAATGGTTTTAAGGATTTATTTATATGGACATTAATGTTTAGAAATTAAAAATCCTTTTAAAAGGGTTCAAAGTGGTATGGGACACTTTGATTCAAAAATCTATTTTTAAATGACTTCTTGACAAATAGTGTGACTTTTAAATGTTTTCAAGAAAAGGGGGATATTTCTCTCAAATAGTTTTGATGATTATTTTCATCTATGTCAACATCCTTCATTATTCATGATTGAGGTTAATGTGATACAATACAATCTTCCATATTGTATCAAATGAGTTATATTTGACTGTGGATGTTCTATTTTTATACCATTCATGGTTTGTGGTTAAAGTATTGACATTTCGTATGCTAGTTTTAATACGAATGTTTATTTTATGCTTAAACCTATTCATATGAGGAATGAATTGGACTTAATAAGTGACGGGTGGAGCCCGCTATAGCTCCTCGATGCATCAGTAGGTCTCATGAGACAAACTAGGGTCTTGGCACAAGGCCTTGGAAAAATCTTATTCGTAGTCTTGGCACGAGGCCTTGGCTATGTGGTTATGATAGTCTGGCATTATGCATTCCATCATTATGAAAGTGGTTATTGATATTGCATGTGATCATTCGACTAGTAGAATATCCATGTGAGTAAGTAAATGGCATTATTTCATTTTACCTTTGCCATTTTATGCTGAAGTTCAAGTTTCAAAGGCTTTTGTTTTAGTTATAAATTGCCTTAAGTGTTTATGCTTATTTATGAATGCTTCTGCTATAATGTTAACCTTTCTGAGCATCCGAGCTCACCCCTTTCAATGTTTTTTTCCAGGATTATGAAGAAGTAATTTATGAATGACCTGCAGGGATAGTATGAGGGGATATGAAGACAAGATGTTTTTTTTTATGATGTAATGTAAAAATTTATGGATGTATCTAGTTATTCCAAGGCTACTAAACTAATCGGTCTTTCGAGACTTGATCTTTCTCATGATCATGCCAATGTTATGTAATAATGCACCGACTCTGGGTAACTAGGGTCGGGGCGTTACAGTTGGTATCAGAGGAAGTTTAGTACAAACCTTGGTAGCTAGATTTAGATAAACTCTGATTAGAGCACGTAGACCTAAGATGAACTTTGATGATTAGTATAAAAGAACTTCCTAGAATTTTGGTATTGTAGAGATTTTGTGAGTTTTCTGAGTAATACATCCCTGTCTGGATACGAGCAGGTAGAGGCGGCTCTGGCACAGATGTACCTAGGGGTAAAACCCAAAAACACCGCTTTGAGCTAGACTCGAACGGGAACTGGTGCACGACAACGGGCCTTGCTGCACTCTTGGTTACGACACTCCTGGGGGATATGCTTAGGATAATTTACATTTTCTTTACAAACCGATTTAAGTAATATATACATAAGATGAGAGTAAATGACCTTGGTTAATCCTAATATGTTTCAAATTGAGAATATGGTGACATTTTAATCTCTAAATGATTTTACGACAACAATTACTCACACAATGATTTCTGGTTTTAGTCAATGGCTGGATTCCAAGGAAGTCATAGTGACTTTGAGAATGATGTACAAGGTGGGAACGGTGGTGGAAATGAGCAACAAAATGGAATGTTGATAGGCGTAAAAGATATCGTCTTTATGCCAAATCAGTTTTCCAAAAATATGATCAACAACATATATATTAACCAACTCCCAGACTCAACAAGGAAGAGAAAGGTGATAAATGATAAGATCTCCAGCAATGGAGACCATGGAGAAAAGAAACCTCAATTTTCATCATGCAGGAATTGTGGAAAGAGACACCCAGGAAAGTGTCTCAATGGGACAACGAAATGTTTTACGTGCGGGAAGGAAGGACATAAAGTGAAGAATTGCCGAAGAAAAATGAAGAGTACTATGGAAGAAGATAAAAATGGTCCCAATAGTCCATTTACAGTCATTTTCCGTAAATGTAGGGGACCTGGCCATTACCCGAGTGAATGTCCTATTTTATAGGATATTTTCTTGCTCAAGGAAGAAGCTATGCGGAAATAAATGGTTGGAGAAAAATTTAAAAAGTATTATCACTCCTTGTTGATGGGTTTACTTTGGAATAATTTTCTCTTGTATTTGTAACCCCTCAGTTTGCCATGTGAGAATGATATTTGAGGAATAATTGTCTCTTCTCTTGTGGATATAGGTATAAATAACCATTTGGTTTTATATGATCATTGGGGTTTGAGAAAATGATAAGTTATTATAATTTGGGATGAAAATGAAAAGTATGATATAACATTTGTGGTTAAATTATGTTATTTTGAAATTTTTTTCTCATTTTGGTAATATTATAGAATATAGTTTTTGAAAAAGGACAACACGTAGACCGTGTGACAACCCGTCGCGTCGGACAAAGCTGTGGGAATCGAACCCACAACCAAAGTGCGATTGGGATTTATCGCCTACCACTGGACTACGTGAAGTCCCTGGTTAGTATGACTATTTTTTTTGTTAAATGATTTTATTGATCAATAATAAGATGATTTGGGTTCTTATGTCTTATCAAATGAATACCCTTGGTATAGGAAAATGATTTGGTGATTAAGTGATAAATGTTATTTTGGAAGATGTTCGTTTTGTTAGGAACACTATATGCCCAAGGAAAATAGAATACAATGAGGTTTCATTTGTAGAGTAATGGTGGATTTTTATCTACATTTTTATTGTTGATTTATAGTGATTTGGGTTATTTATGGAAATGATTAACCTATAACAGAGAATATGTGATGATGTTAATTACTTTTAAGTATGTGACTTTAAGAGTATTTGATGTCATTTGGAGATACAACGTAACATGGGAGACTACATAATCAAATTCTTCTATGTTTTGGGTTTCAATATTAGTTTGGATTATATTAAAGGATTTTAAGGACAATTGGTTATTGAATGGTATCTATTTAACTTTGGGGTATTGTTGGTTTAATTTTAGAAATTAAGATTAGTGCATATTTATCTCAATGAATATCCTTTTGGGGGATCATTAGATCATTCACTAACCATTTTGGTTTTGATTAATCTTCAAAGACAATGTAAATATATGGTTTATCCTGCATGGATCATGTGATTCTATAGAAGTTTATTCTAGCTCTTCCAGTGTGACCAAGTCTTCTTGAATACTCATCGTTTAAAAAAATTGAGTTAGTGGTGGAAATTTATTAAAGAATGAAAATCTACTTAAAATTTAAGTATATCTCATAATGTTCTTAGTCAATATCATAAATGAATTCCTCTTCCTTATGTAATGTAACTTTAAAAAAAAATTGTTGTCCTAGATGGTACCTTAAATCATCACTAATTTATGGCTTTGGGATTGTTGGCCTTTTCATAGCCATGTTCTCTACCACTCTCCATCAGATAATTGATGGTTAGATTTCTCCTCCATATCCATATTTTCCTACATGGAACCCTAGTATGTGTTATTTTCGGTAATCTTCATACTTTCCACTCTTTATTTTAAATAGAGGCCTCATTAATTCATTTTTCGATGTGGGATTTCAACTAAGATATTTTGAAATGTCAAAAATATGTGATCCCAATACCCTATATTTTTTTGAACCGATGGTACTTCAAATCGTCATAGATTGATGAGTTTAAGGACCTCAATTTTATACTTGTTTGTGATTGATGACCTCAACCACTACCTATAAATATTTACGTTTTTTCTCCAATTATATGTCTCTAATTGCCACCAATGTTCTCCTAATCGAGATCATAATTTGGTGGTGACCCTTTCATTTCTCTTTTCCTCATATTAAGACTAAATTTTAGTAAACCAATTTCCGATGTGGGTTTTCCCACAAATATATTTTCTATTTTCAACCTTTTATTTTCGAAGAACAATTTCAAATTGCGAGGACGCAATTTATTGAAGGAGGGGAGAATGTAACACCCCAAGATTTCATAGTGTGTTATTTCTTCAAAATAATTCAATAACTTGCACTACACGCAACACCGAGTTCAAGCGCACCATGACTTACCAAACAAGTCGTTCAAAAAAGGTTATGAATAGTATTAACTAAATTTTAAACTTTATATAATCCTTATAATTTTAGAATCCATATTATGAGTTTCTTAGACATAATGTAAGAACAAATTCATCTTCAGTATTGTAGTTTTACCAACTTTTAATAGTGAACCCTTTTTAAATAAAATATTTTAAACTTTTTGACTAAATGGGGACATCAAAAAATTTAAAATAAAACATCCCAAGCTTCCACGGTACGCTTTCCTTTGAATAAAACAGTAGCGTGTGTTGTACGCAACTTCGAGTTTTAACACACACCACAACCGATCAAACTAGCCGTTATGAATAGTAATACTTAATTTTTTGAAATTATATATATTTTATATTTCAAAATGGACTTCATTTTTGGATTCGGAATATCAAATTTAGCCTAAGGTGAAATTTTGGTACTTTTTAGATAACTTTCATATTTTGATGAATAGTAAAAATTACTAAATTTTAATTAAAAACAACTTTTTTAATCAAAATAATTAATAGTGATAAATTATGAATTTGAGTGGTTTTAAAGTTTATTTAGAATATATTTTTACCATTTAATATAATTTTGGTCATTGGACATAATTTTACAATTAAACCGAACATAAACAAGTGTCAATCTTTTGATAGTTATTATCTCTTAAAAACACGCTTTTTGTTTTGACAGCGGGAATTAATTTTAAATTAATTTCTGCCACTTCTGTGTTTTGAATTTAGAAAAATGGATTCCATATTTGGAATCAGGATGTTCAAATTGTGTAAATAGGTAACCTTTATTTTTAGACATTTTGAATAATTACTGCGGTAATATTTTATTTACCATGGTTAAGGGTAAATCCGGTAAATAAGGGTTAAATAAATAATATTATAATAATACTAAATTACCTTAAAACGTGTCTTAACCCTATTGGTTGATACATGGTCGACCATGGGCATATTTGGGTCAATTTTGGGACCCCATTGATCCACTTGAAAGTGATAATGACACTTTATTTTAATTATGTTAAAATGAATACAAAAATGGCATAAGCTTACATCTTTTAAAAGAACAATTTTTACATAGGGTTATACATGTTGGATTTTCGATTATAAATATTAAATAGAAAGATAAAAAGATTTCCTACATAATGATATTTTATTTATAATTTTTAGACATCAAATAATTTAAATTATTAATGACACAATAATGATGCAATGTTTACCTCATTAATAAATCATTTAAATAAATAAGATTATAATGATTAAAATATTATCTAAAACCTGTCCAATTCTTATTGGTTGATGTTATTTAGAATATGAGTCATCTTATCTTCGACCTCAATGATTTTTGGACCATTATAAACCGAATATAATTATATTATAAAGTAATACTTTCACTCTTTCCTAAAGAGCCCCTCCTCTCCCTTATAAAAGGAGACCACTTCTACTCATTCCTCACACCTCTCAAGCCACTTGGCTCGTCCAAACTCTACCCAACTAAGCTCCCCACATCCCTCTCCTCCTCCTTGAAGCTTCCCCTTAGGGAGAAAGCATTTCAAGAAGTCCTTTGGTTCCAACCAAAGTGAGTTACCTAAATTAAAGGTAACATTTTCTCTTAAATTATTTTCAATTATTTTTCTTCTCCAACCCCCAAAATCTTTTTATTTCCTTTCTTTTGTAACAACACCAGTATCAAAAATATACTAGGATGTTGTTATAAGAAGTATTCAAACTACACATTCACACAACTCCATCTAATGGATGATGAACATAATGTTTCTGTGGATGGCAAACTAACGCCTCACGAAACGATGATTGTTCAAATACATCTTACCGCCTCTCATGGTGGCCATTAGGATGGCACTATAATTAAATATGATATTAATGATATATATTTTATATATAAGCTTCTGTAATTCCATTTTATTTCATACAATTATTCGTTTCATGTTGTATATGCATACGATAATTTCATTTGAGGAAGTGCGGACCACCGCCCCATTAAAATGATATGACTCGTTCATACCACACATGGAACGTATAAAGGATGGTGTTAATGAACTTAAGTAACATATATAAAATATTATATTTTACTGGAATAGTAATATACCTATGTATCATTTGGATTCGATTCTTTTAAAATAAAAATTAAATGGAAGTAGTATTCGTGCGTACGTACGGACTACCGTCTCCACGAACGCGATGAGATTCATTCTCCATCGTATCCATTCAAGTATAATTATCATTTGATGATTTAAAAATGATGTTTAAGGACTTGATACCATTCTGGATATGAATAATATACATCCCATTAATAACGAATATGGCTCACATAACAAAGAATGTAAAGTAAAATGAACCCGTTAACACCTGAAATGACGATAATTCTAAGATATTATTAACAAATCAATGTTAAAAGATCATATATGATATCATATTAAAGTAACTGATTCTTGTATTATTCAATAACAATTATTTCACCATTATACAGGAGGTAAACCAACCATCGACCAAGGAAAAAGTACAAAGTAAGGGATTCTCTTATCTCACTTTCAATTCTGTGAGATTTCCATTGTTCGCTACTAAATTATTGAAAGTGGTGTATTGTGTACTTCCATTTGATATATATTATCATGATTCACTTTATATTCATGTTATTATGTAAATAATTTGGTGGTTATTAACTTTTGTCCATGCGACTCAGTTGATTAACGTGGTAAGGGGTTTCTTGTCTCACTTTTAATTCCGTGAGAATTCCATTGATCACCACTTAATTATTGCATGTGGTGTATGTGTACTACCCATGATTGTATTCATTGTGTAATATAATTTATTTTATGGGTATTTACATCATCATGGTATGATCTTTCTTTCATGGGTGTTTGTTTCTTAAGTTACCTAATCAATAAGGGAATTTGAGATTTCAATTTCCACTCATTTGGCTTTACGCATATTTCATTGATTATATTACCCCAAGATTATGTGTGGAATCACTATTCATTTGATTATGTCATAATTTCCACTCCCCTTCCTGTGGATATACTTTTTATACACATAATCACTCCATTGAAAATTCTCAAGTCATCGATATGAATTTGATAAGAGTAATTTTAACTCTTTCACCATTTGTTGAGTTAAACATCCAATTCGTTGGTGTTGTTTTTACAGGAATATGTGTGAATATACTTTGATTGTTTTACACTGAATATCCAATCATATTTAGTGTATTTATATTTTTCACACATAATTATGTTGTTGATTTATCCTTAACCTAAGGATATGGCCTTTATGAGAGATTTCATCTCAACTTACATTCCATTGAGACTTCTTTGTTGATATACACCAAATCACTTTTATGTGGTGTATATAATGTACTTTGACATAGTATATCATGAATTCCCTTTTTTCTCATGATATTACAAAGTTTTGATTACCTCAATTATTTTCATTCAAGTGTCTCTCTTTTGGTTAGAATCTCTAACTAAAATACCATTTTTAAATGTTTTAAAGACTTATTCATCTAAATCTTTCTCATTAATGTCCATGTTTTAAAAATGGTTTTAAGGATTTATTTATATGGACATTAAAGTTTAGAAATTAAAAATCCTTTTAAAAGGTTTCAAAGTGGTATGGGACACTTTGATTCAAAAATCTATTTTTAAATGGCTTCTTGACAAATAGTGTGACTTTTAAATGTTTTCAAGAAAAGGGGGATATTTCTCTCAAATAGTTTTGATGATTATTTTCATCTATGTCAACATCCTTCATTATTCATGATTGAGGTTAATGTGATACAATACAATCTTCCATATTGTATCAAATGAGTTATATTTGACTGTGGATGTTCTATTTTTATACCATTCATGGTTTGTGGTTAAAGTATTGACATTTCGTATGCTAGTTTTAATACGAATGTTTATTTTATGCTTAAACCTATTCATATGAGGAATGCATTGGACTTAATAAGTGACGGGTGGAGCCCGCTATAGCTCCTCGATGCATCGGTAGGTCTCATGAGACAAACTAGTGTCTTGGCACAAGGCCTTGGCAAAATCTTATTTGTAGTCTTGGCACGAGGCCTTGGCTATGTGGTTATGATAGTCTGGCATTATGCATTCCATCATTATGAAAGTGGTTATTGATATTGCATGTGATCATTCGACTAGTAGAATATCCATGTGATTAAGTAAATGGCATTATTTCATTTTACCTTTGCCATTTTATACTGAAGTTCAAGTTTCAAAGGCTTTTGTTTTAGTTATAAATTGCCTTAAGTGTTTATGCTTATTTATGAAAGCTTATGCTATAATGTTATCCTTACTGAGCATCCGAGCTCACCCCTTTCAATGTTTTATTTTTTTTCCAGGATTATGAAGAAGTAATTTATGAATGACCTACAGGGATAGTATGAGGGGATATGAAGACAAGATGTTTTTTTTATGATGTAATGTAAAAATTTATGGATGTATCTAGTTATTCCAAGGCTACTAAACTAATCGGTCTTTCAAGACTTGATCTTTATCATGATCATGCCAATGTTATGTAATAATGCACCGACTCTGGGTAACTAGGGTCGGGGCGTTACAATTTCTAGTCATTGATTAAAATAATTGGAATATTAGTGATAATAATTTTTATACAATTAATTATATGAAAGATAAACTATGAACATTGAAGTGATAACTCACAAATAACCAAAACTCCTTGATCTATCAGTTTCTATATTTCAATCTAAGTTACCCAGGTTCTATTTCCTAACAAAAAATCTTATTATCATTTTTTCCATTCATGATGGTTCATAAGGAGCTTGTAAATTTAAGAAATAATATCCATAAATAGTATCAAACTAGGTGTATATTAAGGCCTCTTTCTTATTCACTGGGTGATGATTAAGTTAATATAATTGCACCCTTTTCAAGGTGATTACCCCTAGTTTCAATTGTGCCAGATCCACATTCACTTAAAGTATCCAGTTAAGGATTTTATTTCTTGAAAACCACTTACTATATATATTAAAAAATTAGGGATATTTCCCTATGGTTAGTTTTATCCCTAATGATTTTACTAAAGTTTTTTTATTCATAATCCCCAAAAATAACTATACCTTTCTTTTATACCAACTGTGAAAAATCATATATTTTATACAATTTTTTTCATGATTTATTATGTAAAGACAATATTAATACAATCCTAGAATATTGAGAGGTATAGTGTCTTTGGGAAATTAAATTTATATCATAATAACTTGAAATACAGAATAATCAAGGAATAATATGTTGAAATTAGTATTTGTGAGATAAAATTAATTTCAGAGTGACATAAAATAGGTGAGAATTGTATACATATTCATAGATCCATGATATAAGATAATAACATCAAGACAATATATGAATGTGGAAACAACGTAAAAAATGAACTAATAAGCATAATCCAATGATAACCACCGAGACATCATAACATAGCATGATTAGGATAACCTAAAATGGACCATACATATTATATCATGAGATAAAAACATTACCCAATTCATTGAAGGGATATATTATTCTTATCCGACATATCACATTCATATTATGTACATTAATTTGTGTGACACATAGAACATACAATAGAATAATGTATTTCATTAATTCTAAACCCATGATAAAGGATAATGGGTTACATACATGAAATTCATCAACAAATTAATGATAGGTAAAACTAGGATAATTCCTTTGATTAGAAATGGGGATGTTTATTCACAACAAAAATGTTTGTCATGGAAAATATGGGATAATTTCCTAAACATAATAGGTGTACATATATGTTCATGAAAGGGTTTAATGAGAGTGAAAGGTAGTATATAACTACAATTTAATCACAATGATAGGGTATGATCTTACGGGTTGAGGCCATCACTTTTTTCAGCTATACTAATTAGAATTTATCATAACCCTTAATATAATAATCTGAACGATCATTATACAATGATTATAGTATCAAATGTTAATATGCCTAATGTACTTTTAAATCTAATAGTATTTGTTTTTTAATGGTCAAAAATAACTAAATTTGTGCATGTGTTTTCTATAACTACATTACTTTATAAGACATTAATTTATTCAAAAAAGGGAATTTCATTTATAATTTTTTGGGTAATTATATTTGACTAATATAATTCCCAAGCTCCCCACACATTAGTAATTAAACTATAAATGGTACCTTATGATGAAATTCATTTCCATCTATAAACTCGACATTTTTTTTCATGGAAATTACTTGCTCTATACCCTTCTTTTATACACATAAAACATCTTCTTGTTCCTTTGAGACATTTCCTTGGGTGATTCTTCCCATATACATGACATGTAGGAATATAACTCTTATTCCATCCATGGCCTTAATCAATTGAACTCCCATGAAAATTAATTTTTCTCTTTTTAGGTATGTTAGAAAACGCACCCAAGTTGAAGATATTACTCATATAACGAGATAGATAATTTGGAATAATCACTTGGTTCTATATTCCTTCTCCTATTTCATTTGGTTTCTCATGAAGGAAATTATTTCATTGTCCATCACATTCAACATTATCAAGAATAATTCTTGTTATAAAGATTTAATAACACCAAAATTGATAGTGTGAGAAATAATAATCAATGTAAGAAATCATATTATCATGAAAAACCATTCCTAGGGTGTCTAAATCATGACACCTACTTTTTAATCTATGAAACCTTAGGTTTAACATAGGTTATATATGATCACCATATATTCAAATCTGTCATAATGGTTCATAATGAAAATGTAAATTAACCCACATATATCTCTCGGGAGCATCTAGCCAGGCGTATAGTCTTAAGAACACTCACCATGAACCAGTGATGATTGAGTTATTACTCAATCCTCTATATTCAGATTTGTTACTCATAGGTTCATAAGTGCAACAATCATATCCACTTTCAACTATCTAGATAGGGTTTTATTTCCTTGGAAACATAGACTATGTTCTTTAACATAACATAGGATGTCCTTCTATACATAGACTTATCCTAAGGGTTCTTACTAAATTTTCCTTATCCTAGTTTTCAAAAATAACTAAACATTCCTTTGATACCAACTATAGATACCCTATCATAACACAAATAAATATTTCATCATTTTAGATAAATATTCAATACATTTTACAATAATACATGCCTAAGGACCATAAAGGTTAGGTGTATTTAGATACTAGATATATAATCATCTTATTTCATGAAATATATTCAACATCTCATACAATGTTCTTATCACATAGTACAATTCTAATACATAGCATACTTAAAACCTTTCTCCATAACCTAGGGAAAAGTAACATAATAATGGGTGAGCATATATCCTCAATAGAGGTAATAATAATAGATATCAATAAATGATCATAAGTGAGCATAATATAATTATAAGCGTATGATAACATGATAATAACTTACAATAATCACACATAATCACTCAAAGATCATTAATCTTAAATCATGGAATAAGGATTTGTCATTAATAAATACATAAGTCATAAGTGTGCATACACTACAAGAAACATAAGTTAGCATTGTTTTTTTGCATTAGATACTCTTTAAAACATCATTAATTCATCTAACATCAGTTATGAAATACATCAGTAAATAAGGTTTTATTAATTTAGAGATGTTTATAAATATCACCAATTAGTGAGACCTAATTTATCGATATTTCTAATAAACATCGATATTTTTTAAAATTAATGTTTTTTTAATTCATAATTTATTAGGTACATTTATAAATGTCACCAATTACTAACATTTATAAATTTCTATAATTAGAGAAACCAAACTTATTGATATTTTTCAGTAATGTCAGTAAATGAGGTGAGGTTTACAGATAATGCATGCCTATCACAGTGCATGAAAAAAATAAAATTTCCAAATTGTTTCCTAGTGTAACACAGTGGCTAACCAAGGTCGTCTCACTTTAGGATCTCTATAGTTTGTTCACTTATTTAATCTAATTAACCTAATACTGCTTGTTTTTTTGTTTTTATTATCTTATAAAAACACTGATAATTGATTTTTTTTTTGCTTCTAAATAATGGAATGTCATGAAGAATAAAAATTTAAACTAGAATAACATGAAATTATAAATATAACGTGATTAGAAAATAATGAGCTTGGAATTTATTATTTGATTTATGGGTTTCATCATTCTTATTGTTATTGTGTAGATTCAGTTTGACAGTGTTAGCCCAACTAGGATAAATACCCTGAGATGGGGTGAATCGGTGTATGAAAAACTAAAACAACTACCCAATCAAATCTTATTTTGTTGTTAACAAAACACTATTCTCTCTATTTCCCACAGCAATGTATGAAAAAAATGAAATCATGCATGAGACACAGTGATTTTACTTGGTTCACCCACACTAGGATACGTATAAGGAGCATACAACAACACTGTTTTGATGTACCAAATTCATTAAGGCTCACTTTCAAATTACAAGGTTCGGGCTAGATCACTTCTATGCCCATGATCATTACCTTTAAAAGGTTTAAGGTAAACTCAATATTTTTTCAAGGGTAACTCCCTAACTCTCTTTCGATGGATCACTACAAGTAGAAAGGATCACCTTATTCCTATTCCTTTCCTCACTACTTTGGAATGGATCCACACATAGTTTATGGACATGTGAGTATCTTCATTAACAATAATGAATGAATCCTCAATTATAGGTAGATAAACTGTTGAAGTCATATTTTTCACCTGGTAGATAAGATCTACTTTTTAGGTACTGTTAGTTTTCAAAAATGTCTTTTGTGAAATGTTTTAGTCCCTTTGAGAACTTAATTTATCCCTCTATGAACTATCTTGATTCCTCCATAAACTGCATTGAATCCTCCATGAACTATGTTGTACCTCATGGCATGGGTGCTTCATAGTCATATTTTTCTTCGCAGAATGCCCCTACTTCATGGATGATTGAGGCCTCACGGAATACCTCTGCTATGCTACCCTTTTTCCTTTGAGTGCTACTAAGCCACATATAACCTTTTTGTGAATTGAATTCATGAACTACCCCTTTTGTGGATTTCTCCCTCACAAACTCTTCTCCTTCATAGAATCCTCCCTCGCGAACTAATTTAGGCTTACAAAATTTATTCTAGTGATGATGTCATCTAATGAAATTTTCTCTAATTAATGATGTAATTAGGTTCTTTTATATTTGAAAATAGATCCTGAAAATACCCAAAAATTGATGTGGTATAACCTTCACCATGAAGTGTTATTTGGTCTGTATAATTCCTTATTCTTTTATAGTGTATGATGTCATATTCAAATGAAAAACCCTTTTTGGATCCATAAATCACCACATACTTTCCGAAAACGATGAGTCTTCTGTGAATTATGAGCCTCTCGTGAACTGATTTCGTTACACGTTTTACATAGCACACATAATTGTTTGCATAACGCTACTATGAGAAACTCTTCCTCTATTGATTTTCCTTCACCATTCCTCATACCTCTTTTTCAGTCTACATAGCACAGTTATGCTACTATGTAGTCTAAGAACACTATACATTTTGGTCCACGAATTTTAGTCTATTAACTCCTTTTTAGAAAACCTTATTTTTCTATAAAACAAACTCCAAATATTGATGAACAAATATTTATCAAACACTGGGAAAATATGCCACCTAAATAATCTACTTTAGAAACAATAGCCATGTTGATTCATGATCATCTATATTTTTCAAAAAACTCAATCATCCTAAAAACACTAAGATGGAACCTTGAGGCATTTCTTTCCAACAATATCCCCCTTTGGGTTTGTTGACAACACTTCAAAATTAGATAAATCCTTAAATCTTCTTCCATATTTTACCAAAATTTAATTCTTGTGATTCAAATAGCGATCAAACATATACTCAACACACACTCTAAGCCCACATAATCCATGCTCAGCATGGGAAACAAGAGTAGCATTAAAATTTTATCAATAAATGACTTCATTAAAAAACCACTAAACTTTTTTCATCATGAAAATCATCTGTAGTGATATATAACCTTTGATTAATCACTTATAGTATCATTAGATTTTATACTACCCCAAAATCACTTCTCTCCCTATCAGATTCTGCCCCAGTCTTGATTAATACATTTTCCCCATTTTATAGCCACAATTTTTCCCCTTTGTCAATGAACCCAAAGGTCACTTAATTGTGGTGTACAAACGGGTAAGGAAAACAAATCATCACATTAGGGAAAACACATCATACCTTGGGAAGAGGGGGTCCAACATCCACACTTTTTCAAGTGTGGGGAGTCGACTGTACTTCTAGAGCCAGTCGATGTTGTTCATATACTTATTTGGGTAAGGCCTTTATCATAATTTTTGTAATCTATAGATCTATAGGCACATAATATAACTTCATAAGCCCTTTCTTTACTTTATCCTTGATAAAATGATACTAGATTTCAATCTGTTATTTCCTTGAGTGATGGATTCGATTTTTTTAATATTTATAGCACTACATTTATCATAATGGATTCTAATCAGATACTTCACTTCAACTCCCATTCCATCAAGATGTTTCTCCATCCTTAATAACTACATGAAATATTGAGTAGCCCCAATATATTCAACTTATGTGGTGATCAATAAAATAAAATCTTATTTGTTTATTATCCAAGAAATATATAATCCACCAAGATACAATTCACCTCTTGATGTTGATTTTCTATCATCCACTAATCTATACCAATCTTTATCTGTATATCCCAATAAATCTTACATGGATTTGTCATTGTAATGAAAAAAATCCATCATGCCCTTAATATACTGAAGTATTATTTTTACTAAAATATAGTGGATTTATTGAGGTTTTCTTTGATACTGTGTTGCTTGTAATGTCGCAAAAACAATATCAAGTCTTTTTTTGTCTTTACAATAGACTAATAATAATTTTATTATATTCTATGATATTAACTGAATTGGATTCATCATCTTGTGATAGTTTCATCTAAGTAGCTATTGGAGTCATCATATACTTGTAATTTTCCATTCCAAATATTCTCAGAACCTCATTGGAATATTTGGATTGAGAAATGAATGTGTCATTATTTCCTTATTTCACCTGTAAAACAAGACAAAAAAACATCAGTTCACCAATCATTGACATTTCAAATTCACTTTTAATAAATTCCACAAACTAATTACACTACGCTTCATATAATCCATAAAAAAATTATGTCATCAATGTATTACATCACCATAATCCTTTTATTACTAACATTTTTGACATATATATTGTAATAAAATCCACCACATTGTAAATTTTGATTCTTAAAAAACTAATATACTATTTAATAACATGATTTTGGTGCTTTCATTAACCCATATATTTCCTACTTCAGCCGAAAAACTCTATTTTCATCTTCATGAATGAGAAAACCCTCAGGCTACTCAATATAGACTTCTACTTCAATATCCCCAATCAAAAATGCTGATCAAATATCCATCTGGAAAAAATTTAACTTTATTTGAACTATTATGGCCAAGAATAATCTAATTTTCTCTAGCCTTGAAATAGGTGAAAATGATTCATCATCATTGATACCCTATATCTTCGAATAACCTTTGCACACTAGTCATTCTTTGTTTCGAATCACTGCACTATCTTTATTCATATTATTGTGGAAGACCCATTTAGTCTTGATAAAATTATAATTTGTTCATCTTGAAACAATATCTCATGTATAATGCTTCTCAATTTTTTCATTCCCATCATTCATATCTTGAACCCAATTATTATCTCCAGCTGCTTCCTCAAAACATTTAAGCTCTACCTATGATAGGGACGATGCCTATTGTAGAGTATTCCTCGTCCTTGTCTACACTGTTGTGGTCTAATCACTGATTATGTTCTATGTATCAATTTCTTATCTTCTTGTCAATATTTGTACAAATACTATTTTATCCTCATCATTTTTATTATCTGAATCTTCTTTTGAATCAACCTTCAGAAATTGAACATCCCATGGTCTTCTTATCTCTTTATCAATATCCTCATGTGACTGATCAATTATTTTCTGAATATTCTACTTATTCATTAATATATTAACATCCTTGATTTCGACTACCTTTCCCATAATCCTATAGAATCATTTATATGCTTTTATTTTCTTTTAGAATCCATGAAATATCCCTTCATCTCCAAGTGATTCAAACTTTCTATGTTTCTTCTTAATGAGAATAAAACACTTACTTCTGAAGACTCAAAATTACATCAATGTTGGCTTCCTTCAATACCATATCTCATCTGGATTCTTCTCTTATTTAGAACATAATAACTCTCTATTTAATTTTTAGACTTATTTCAATACTACTTCTTTCCAAAACTTCTCTACAAGATCTTTCTCAATGAGCTTTATTCTAGACATGGTGTTGATAATTTTATATCTTCTTTCAACTACTCTATTATTTTATAGAGTTCTTACTAATTAAAATTTGTGCCTTATCTCATGTTTCTTAATACACTATTTAACTTTAATATATTCGAACTCTGTTCCATTATCTGTTCAGAACATCTAGATTTTTTTACCCAGCATCTTTTCCACTTCCCTTCAATAAGTTTTTATACAACTGAACACGTCATACTTGTGATTAATGAATGAAACCTATTTAATTATACTAAAATCATCAATAAAGAAAACATAATATCTTCTCCCATAATTGTTTTTGGTGAAATAGTACCATACATATCAATATTCACCAACTCAAGAACTTTTATTTACCTTTTCTCTTTTTCCCTATATTTATTTCGAATGATCTTCTCTTGTTGAAAAGCATCGCATGTATGGGTATGATCACTTGATAACCTAGGGAGGTCTCAAGTTGCACAAAATCTCACCAGATCATCTAATGATGTTTGGATCAAATGACCAATTAATTAATTCCATAAATTGTTTTACAATTCCTTGGACAAAAATCACATATCCTCTTCTCCACTCACATGGTAGAGATTCCCCTTCATACGTTTTCCCAACAAAACAACTAGAACATATTTTTACTTAATCATATAAAATTCATTTTAAAGGATTATGGTATGTATTGAGTCACATAGTTGACTTACACTTAAACAAGTTGGGACTAAGACCTCTAACAACAAAGACGTTTTCTCGCCTCATGTCTTTTCCCCCAAACTTGGATTTTCCTAAACTAATAATTTTCATGTCCTCATCATTACAAAATTTTACAATACCTTCCTTGTTGTGTCTGATTATAGTCACCAGATCCTTATTTTCTATCATATGAGAGGTTCACACACTATCAATGATCTATATTCCAATGATATGTGATTCTTTGAAATAAATTTTTTAAACATTTTCTTGTTCATATCTTTTCTTTTTGATCCGTGTTTTTGACTTCATACGTGGTATAAGTTGATAATCATGATCTTACATAGATTATGATGGACCAGCTTCAGCTTGTAGAGATGTAAATTGATTTTTAATTTTTATCTCATTTGATGATACATTTATATGCTGCTTATGACAACATTCATTCTGCTTCAGCACATTCCTCAACATTGTTGATGAGAAATATCTTTTCATTTGTCTAAATCCTCCACACCTGAAACAATGACCATCAAATGATGTGATGGATAATTGTTCTCTATATTTTTTTTATATTGGTCTCCTTATATACCTATTAGATATGGAACAAACATTTTGTGAGTGTATCATATTTCCAAAACAGTAACATCTAATGTACGGTGAATTCATGTGTATCATTACTGCACCACTAGTTTTCCCTTGGGTTCTTTAAATCTTATAGTTTTTAATTGTACCCAAATCAATCTTCAACCTTGTTTTGGGATATTTTGGTCTGACTTCAACCAATACTAATTTATCTTTATGATTAAACCTTTATTAATTATATCATTATGATCAATCATTTTATTTTCCAAGAACTCCATTTTATGTTTCACTAGAACACTGAATTATACTTTTTCTTTTTATAAATTTGTATCCTTCTTTGATGGAAACAATAGTTTCTCATAATCTTTCACCTTTCATCCCATAATGAAAACTTCATCTTTATGTTCTTCGATGCATTTGATTTGATATTAATTATTATTAGTAAAATTATTGATCTCTCTTTTCTATCCTTCGATTTTGAGTTTGTAATCAACATACTTTTCTAATTTATCTGGTATTTAATATTTAATCCTTTCAATGTCAGCCACTATATCAGAGTTTTATTATACTTACTATTTCATATTGATTTTGGCATTATTAACAACCTTTTATTATTTCATTATTTTGTCTTTACAAACATATATATCTTCAAGTGCAGCTTCTAATTCAATTTTAAAGTAAACACTTCATCTAACTTCTTCTACATCATTGTCAATATCTTCCCTTTTTGGGGAATTTCTGATAAATTCCACCATATAATCTACTTCACGATCTTTGTAGTCCTACATGTATTTTTCCTCAAATTATTCTAAAATTTCATCCTCTTTTGAAAGCATATTCTTCTTTTTGAACAAATTTCTCTTAGTACTCCTCCTACCTTTCACATTAGTTGAATAATTATTCCCATGAATTCCATCCTTGTCTTCATCATCATATTTAAAATTATTAGGGAATTTTTCTACAACATGTGCAATATGTCTACATTGAAAGAATGAAAATTGAAGTTTCCCTTTGAACTTTCCTCTTAATCATTATAGATTTTAGGATAGAAATGAACTTAAATTATCATCATTGTCTTTCCCCTGAATATCTTCAATGGTGAGCTTTTTATGGACTTGAATGCCACTTCTTTGGAGTTTCCCTTTTTCCAAAACATCTTTTTCATAATTTCTCATCTTGTATGCGACAAGATTACTATGAAAGATATCCAAAAATAATACTTTGGATATTTATCTCTCAATTTAGAAACTATTAGATAAAACTAAGGTGGTATTTTTCTCTATATACACTTAACAATATTTATATCTCCAACAATTTCTCTAAGACCTTGCATGTATTCTACAAAAACATTCATCTGGTCAAATAATGAATAAAAAAAGTCATTACAGTGGATTCTCAAATCCCCATACTTTTTCCATAGAACCTAAAATTTTTCTTCTCTCACTTTTTAGTCTCCTTCATAAATATTTATCAAGTTTTTTCTACATAGCATGTGTTGACATACATGAAATCACCTTTGTATATATTTCACTGGATTGGGATCACCCTAAGGCATTGATTCCTTTGGAATCATTATCTAATTATCTATTTTATTATTCTAATAAAACACTATTGTCTATACTGGAACAAATACCATGAATTTTAGTTGTACATAAATCCATACACAGTGATTGAAAGTAGTGTTTCATCTGATTCTTCCATATATGAAATTTTTTTCCATCAAATATCGAAATCCCTTTGTCATTAACAGCTTGAATTTATTCAACTGAGATAGAACCACTGACTTTTAACCATTAGATCTGATAACAATTGTTACTCCAACTTTCTTAAATCCCCTAAGAGGGGGTTGAATCTGGTTATGAGGGATTAAAAAAATTCCCCTTCAGAATGTGTTTCTTCATTAAAAAAAATAGTCTTCTCCCCCTTTACCATAGTAATGTATGAATAGATATGAAATTATGCATGAGATACAATGATTTTACAGGGTTCACCCTCACTCGGCTATGTCCAAGGAGCAGAAAATAGCAATATACTAATGTACAAAATCAACTAAGGCTAACAATCCAAATAAATGGTTCGGGCAAGATCACTTCTATGATTAGGATCACTGACTTTATAATGTTTAGGGTTATCTCAATACTTTCCCAAGGGTCACACTCTAACTCTCTTTTGATGGATCACTACTAGTGGAAAGGATCACCTTATTCCTCTTCTTTTTCTCACAACTCTGGAATAGATCCACAAATAGTTTATGGACATGTAGGTCCCTTCATTAACAATAATTAGCGCATTCTCAACAATATGTAGATGATCTATTTAATTCATGTTTTCAACCAGTATATGAAATACACATTTCCACGTACTGTGAGTTTGCATAAATTTCTTTCGTCAACTTCCATATACTATTTTAGTCCCTTCACAAACTTCCTTTCTCCCTCCTTGAATTTTATCGCATCCTCTGTGAACTTATTTGAATTCATTATGAACTATGTTGTAATGTGTGGCATGATTTCCTAATGGATGTCTTTTTCATTGCAGACCACCCCTTCTTTGTAGATGGTTGATGCCTCACAGACTTTCTTGGCTATATGGTCATTTTTCCTTTGCGATCTACCGATCCCTGGAAACCCATTTCATGAAATGTCTTCCTGAACATACTTCTTTGTAGAATTCCCACATGAAAACTCTTCACCTTCATGGAATCCTCCCTCATAAACTACTTCACACATCCCTGAATTTCATATAGTACTGAACTTATCTTATGAAATTCTCTCTAGTTAATGATGCGATTAGGTTCATTTATATAGTAAAATAAATCCCACAAAACTTTCTAATCAAAGATACCCAAAACTCCAATGTGGTATAGCCTTCATCACAAACTATTATGTGGTCTTCATATCAGCCTAATCCTTTTTGGCATCCGATGTCATCTACAAAGAAAAAACCATTTTTGGATCCATAAGTTAGTTCCTTATTTCAATAAACAATGAGACTCCCATAATTTACAAGCCTCCCACAATTTGTTTTTCATACGTAGTTCATGTAGTGTGCTTCATGGTCTGCATAACAATTCTATACGAAAACTATTACATTTCTGATTTTTCTTCATTGTTCTGCATACCTCCATTGTGTTCTGTATAGTGTAGTTCCAATACAAGGAGGTCGGTGGACTCTGTGATTCATGGTCCATGAACTATAGTCCACAAATATCTTTATGTAAAACCTTCCTTTTCTATTTAGCAAACTTGTGATTTTGAGGCCAAGAAAATTCAAAAATACTTGGAAACATTCAACCAAAAACATCTACTTAGAAAACATTATCCAGCCTATTCATGATTATATTTTTTTTTCAACAAACCCAATCTCCTAAAAAATGTTAAAACATTACCTTGAGGGATTTTTTCCCAATATATATCTTAATTATGAAATCTCACTCTTAAGATACAATTATTTTAATTACTGAATGTGAAATCTTGAATTACTAAAGAAAATTAAATTATGCATCCTCCATTAATCAATGTATGATGGAACACGTCAATCGAGATCATGACACCTTCTATGAACTAGCTCTATCATATGTCATTTCATCCACTGAATGGATCAACTGTATCATATTAAGAGATTTTTTTTGGTAGAAGAGAGGAATTTTTTTAAATAAAAACATAGAATTTAGGTTTAGTTTAGTTTCATGGTTTAAAATCTCCTCACCCATGAACATTACCCTTTTTCAAAAAAAACATAACAAAAATTATAATTTAAAGCATTGAATTCTAAAAACACCACTTACCTCCCACTATGACAAGCCTCGGGTTAACATCCCATTATCGTGATTAAGAGTTCATGGTACTGATAATGAAAAAGAATAAGAGAATAAATTAATAGAATAAAAATAAAATAGAATAATAATGAGAAAAGAATAATAAAATCAAACACATGAAAAAAAGAAGATAAAGTATAGAGAGAGATAAGGAAGAATAAAATAAAATATATAGATAGAATGTTAAAGGAATATAAAGAAGAATATGATGATGATGATGAAGATGGGTGAAACACAATTATTGAGAAAATAATATTCATGAATTATTATTATTAAATTAAAATTATAGAATAACTATGATATATATAATGAATAATAAAAAAATAAAAGAAAAAAATAGACAAAACCATAAAAATGGAATACAGCATAGTCGAGATTTGACTCCTCCTTGGTTGGTATCAAACTCTCATAAGTGGTAAGACTTTTCCCTTTATAGTCTTGGAGAAGAACCTACTTCGTTATGAATTTATTCATATCTTTAGTTAAATGTTTTAATAGTTAAATGTTTAAACTCCCATGTGACCCATGGTGTATGATTTGAAAAAAACATGATAAAATCGGGTGTTCGAGATATGTAGTGGAAACTGTGGAGAGATCATGTGAGGAAGCCTCTTCCAGAACCATGTGGCAGCATGTGCTTCTAGTCGTGCATAGGGTATGTGGTAGTTGCTTCTATGGGATTTGGGGCATTCCTGAAACATAGAGATCTCCTCCTTCATCCATCCTTCATAGTGGTCGGATAAAGCCTCAAAAAATGCTTCATGGGTGTCATTCAAAGGTACATATATGAATGGTGGAGTTCATGTTCTTCAGAATTGGTGAAATATCTCAAGAATGAGCTTTTGGATTACTTATATCACGATTTCCCGACGATAGTAGTGGCACGATCTGGTGTAAGGTGGTGGCAGTGCAGTAGATATGATGGAGGCCTTGTGTATTAGGTGTAGGCGAGTGGAGTCAAGTAACACAACGTCCTTTGATTTAATATGAACAATAAACTATAATTTATTAGTTCTATATCAAATTTGAGGCAATTATCCATGTAGGTTTATCAATAAAAGCATGTGGTACCCATCTCAAAAGCCTGTATTGGGGTGGGATCCCAAATACACACACACATACGGAAATGGGATGATTTTCACCACTCTGCCCACATGATCTTATGCCTATATTATTCACATGGTCCTCTATATGCTTGGTCTACTCTTTTACCATGTGCGGTCTCTTCCTTTACCTTTTTGATTGGCCATCCTCAAGGGGTTGGTAATGTAGCTGTTGGAATTTGGTTGAGGGATATCCATGGATGGCCATTTTTTAGTAAATACCTAAAAATATAGAAACATAGTTAAGTAAAATTTTGAAACACTTTAAAAAATAAAATCCAAAATTTTATAAATACAATCTATATCCAAAACTCAACAATCTTTATTCATTTTAAACCATTTCAATTTAACATTTATAATTTTATAATTATTAATAAAGAAATGAAATACATGGGAATATTTAATAAAATCAAGTTAAAATCCTAAAAAATATTTTCAAATTTTCATAAAAATATAAGAGTGTAAAATACACCCATAATTATATCATGCTTATCATAATACTAAAATCTCAACACTAAATTAATAGGGAAACAATGTTACCATATTTAAATTTCAAAGCAATAAAATAATACAATTATCAATTGTAAATCAAAATTTTAAATTATAAATGAAATATCAATTTAATTTATCAACATTCAAAGAAAAAATAAACTCAAGTATTTTACTTTTTCCCAATGAAAATGATGGAACTTCTTCTTTCATCCATTCAATATCATTAATAATTTACTATAAAACATGGCAAATCATGATATACCTTAATTTTTAATGTTTTTTCTCATCACTCAAGATACAATTCAAGTAGATTCATGCTAATATCATGAGAACATTATCCTTATCCATAGTCTTGTAAAGGAACTATATTATATACTATTTAAAGACAAAAAAACACATAAAATCGGGCGGACTTACAATAATGGTTCAAATGACTCTAATGCTTAAGGTTGGTAAGAATTGATGTTTAAAAAGTCAATCTCAAAGAGGATGTTAATCTCTAAAGTATTAAGAATGGTATAAAAAGTAAGTGATCAATGAAATTATACCCATCAAAATAATAACTCACACCTCCCAAACTCAAAGTAAGGTCAGCAATAATGAATGATTAATAAATTATGTACACCTTATTGAATTTTCTCTACTTTTGTACATTTTTTTCAAAGTAATTTTTCGTTTTTATTCTTTTCCAGAATTTATGCTTATAAGAATCCTCAAATCCACCACCTAACATCATATGATAAAAATCATCAGTCTTTTGATAGTGATCTTTTATATTGTTATGTCACAGCCCACATTTTTTTTCTTTTTTTAGGATGTGAAAAAAATAATGTATAATGGATAAATCAAAAACCTTACTTAATAACAAAAATTATCACTTCCACACTTTTTTCTCACAACTTACTAGATCACATTTAGTATTACTCTCTACACCCCCAACACTTAAACTAAAAAATATCATGAAAATTCTAAAAGGAGGGTAGGGATGGATAAAAATGACTAGAAACATGGATCATCCCTAACAAGATAATTAAGGGTCTCTATGATCTATGCAAGGATTAATGTAAAGTTGGCCTCAAGGTTAAGGGTTTCTAAAAAGATTCCATAATCATTATAAATGTGTTTTTTCACAATAATAGTTTTGACAAGTTTCGTTGTATGTTTTGGTTGGTAGAATGTCCCAAGATCACTCAAGGAATATGCTCAAGATAAAATAGGAATAACTTGGTCGAGCAATCATCTCCGGAATGGGAAATATAACATTATATAATCACTCAATACATGAATAATAAAAAAATCAATTCACATGAATTTCAGAATTTCTAAGCCTGAAATTTTATAATCAAAATTTATTTACAAGAATCAACTAATTCCCTCAAATCATGACCCATCATTTAAATATTAATCCTTCACTAAACCAATTAAATTCCCTGTTATACTCATTAAATTTCATTAACATTGAAGTCTAAAACAATTCATTATATGATTCTTGAGAAACTCATGTCTCCTAGATAATTCAAGTAAATCATAAATTCAAATGTGGGCATGCAATTTCCAGTTTAAATCTCAAAATAGGTTTTTAGGAAAAAAATCAGGGAGTTTGAATATAAAGAATGTAACAATGAACCCCTCATTATTATGTAGATTAAGACCTCTTACTTCACATTTTTGTTGGGGAATTTTTCTATCATGATCATATAAAAGTAAATTAATAAATTAAACACAAATATCATTTCATTAATGGTAAAAATGAAAAGAGAGTGTGGGGATTCTTACTAAACTAATTCTTAATAATAAAATTGAAATCTTAGAAAGTAATTAGAAGGATAAATTTTGGTATGATCCTCAATGTGGGACATGGATTTTTATTGCCTCTAGAAGGTAGTACCATATATTGTCCATAGTTACATGGTGGGTGGATCTAATTGGATTTGAACCACCACACATGTCTTTTCCCAGCTTGCACTCCCTCTTTCTTGGTGAGTCAAAATCCATGGATAGAGTATATCAAAACCATTCCATACTCAATTTAGTATATATTTCATGGAGAGGGTAGGATCAATTATAGATCATCCACCTTCATGGTTTCAACATCTGAAACATCTTCCTTATTTTCTAATTCTTTCTCAATTTGGGTTATAGGTATTGAATTATCAAAGGGAAAGTAAGTAGGTAATTTCACTTGAAAATAATTATATTTGAATAATCAAAAATATTCTACCTATTTATATGAGTAGAATCTATCTTGATTTCCTCATTCTTAGATACTTGGATTTCTTCATGGGATTCCAAAAATGTATTTTCATCAAAATTAGGGATCTTCATCTGTTCCTCAATAAGTATAGATACTTCTTATTCACTTTCCTCTATGTAAAAACATGGATTCTATGAAACTAAAATTGAAAGTAATGGGAATTAATACACAATTTAGATTGAATAAAATAAAATAAAATGAAGTTTGAGATAAGATCAACTCCCTTATTTGATTCATCTTCAATATCTTATTTAGTAATAAGTTACTCTTCTAGTTAGATTTCAGCAAATGGATGTAGGTAGTCAGTATCCTCCATATTTTCTTATAATTCCACAAGTTTTATGGATTCATCCACTTTCAGGGCTAGAAAAAATTAGATTGTTTTTGTCTCTTCAAGACTATAAGGAATTGGGAGATCATGTTATACCTATACTCTTTCCAAAAATTATCTAGATCTTGTTGATCTCCCATATGTATCTCAGCAAGAACTCATCACAATTCCACTATAGCTCATCATGGTCCACTTAGATCTATCACCTCAAATGATTGGGTTGTTGATAATCTCTGAGTTGGTTCTTGATTTCTTGGATGTCTTTAGTAAAATTGGGTAGCTCCAGGTACACTTCCTCCTTAGCCTTCAGTATTTGATAATAATCATTGACTTCATCAATCATATCTTACTGCTATTGAAATTAATGTTTGTATTCATTCTCATTTATCATATGTTTGGCTTGGTTAGTAATTTCATCAAGCCTTTTTATGAGAGTCTTATCAGCATTGTACAACACTTTCTTTTGGTCCTTCACCCAAGAGTAACAGTTCCATGAATTAAAAAAAAGATCACTTGAGAACATCATGAAATTTTTTTATGGTTTTCTTAAGATCAATAAAAACAATCAATTATGTGTGAAAAAGAAAAAAAAAGAAAACTCTAATTATCTCCTAGGAAATGGTTCCAGTTTTGACACACACCTATCACGGTGCGTTGCAAAAAAAATTTATAAATTGTTTCTTAGTGCCGCATAGTGGATGACCAGAGTCGTTTCACTTGAGGTGTTTCACATTTTTTTCTTACTTGATCTAATTAACCTATGACTAGTTGTTTTTATTATTTTATTAAAAAAATGATACATGAATTTGGGTTCTTTTTTATTTTCTAAATAATGGAAAGATTTTCATAACAAATAATTAAACTAAACTAACATAAAATGATAAATAGAATATGATTAGAAAAGAAAGAACCTGGCCTTTGTGTTTTGGTTTATGGGTTCCATCATTCTTCTTGTTTTTGTTTAGATTATGTTTGATTGATTAACTATAAAATATCACTCTTAATATATATTATTTTATTTAGTGATTTTTATATCTTGAATACCTATAGAAAAATAAATTCCACCACCTCATGTAATATTGGTTGATGGAACACCTCAATCGAGACTGTGGTGCCTTTCAATACACAGCTCCATCATATGTCATTTCATCCATTGAACGGCTCAAATCTATCGTATAAAGATATTGTATCTTGTTTAAGGGAGATAAATTATTTAAATGAAATAATACAAATTAGTTTTAGTTTGGTTTCATGGTGTATAATTTCTACACACATACTCATTACCCTTTCTCACCACAAACATAAATAAAACATTAAAATTTCAACCGTAGAATTTTGATAACACTAATTAACTTCCTATGGTCCAAGCCTTAGGTTAGGCACCCAGTATCGATAGTAAGTGGTCATGGTGGTGAGAATGATAAATAAAAAAAGAATACAAGAAGAGAATAAAAATAAAATAGAAGATGAAAGAGAAAAGAATCAAAAGATTAAACATATGAAATGAAAAAATAAAAATAGAAGAAGAAGAAGAGAGAGGTATATATAGAGAAAGAGAAGAAGAATAAAATAAAATAAAAATAAGACATATATAAAATATATAAATATAAATATAAAAGAAGAAAATGATAAATAAGAATATGATGATGATAATGATGATGGGTAGAACACATTTGTTAAGAAAAAATTTTTCATGAATTATTATTATGAAATTAAAATTACAAAAGAATTATACTAAATAGAATGAATAAGATAAAAATAAATGAAAATAAATATAAAAAAGAAAAAAATGGGAAGCGACATGGCCAAGCCTCAGATCCTCCTTGTTGGGTGTCGAACTCTCGAAATTAGAAAGCATTCTCCCTTTATAGGCTCAAAGAAGCACCTAGATCTTCAAGAATCTCTCTATATCTTCAGTCCAATGTTTAAATAGGTAAATATTTAAACTCTTGTGTGACCCATGGTGTATAATTTGGAAACACCTAATAAAATTGGGTCTTCAAGATTTGTAGTGGACATCGTGGAGAGATCACATGGGGAAACCTCATCTTATACTACATGGTAGCATGGGCTTCTGGTCATGCATGAATGATGTGGAAATGACTTGCATGGGGTGTGGGGTAATCATGAAATAGAAGGATCTCCCCCTTTATATGAACTTCACAATGGCTAGTTGATGCCTCGAAAAATGATTCATGGGTGTCATTCCAAGGTCTTGATATGATAAATAGAGTTTTTGGTCTTTGGTATGGGTGAAAGATTGATATATGAAGCTTCTAGTGGACTACCATGGAAGTTTCACAGTGATAGTAGTAGCACAGTCCGACATCAGGCGGTGGCCGTGTGATAGAGATAGAGGTGGTCTTGTTTCCTTAGTATAGGCAAGCAGAGTCAGGCGGCATGACATTGTTTTATTTAATATGATTAGAAACACATGATTTTTGAGTTCCACATTGAATTTGAGTTGGGGAGGCATGTTGGTTTATCAATCAAAGAGTGTGGTACTCAAAATCAAAAGTCTACACTGGGGAGGGACTCTAGATACACATGAACACACATAAATGTCCATTCTTCCTGAAGGGGGTGGCTTTGTGGGTGGTGGAATGTAGTTCAAGGCTAGCCATGGTTGGACATATTTTTAGTAAACACCTGAAAATATGAAAACCTAATTATGTAAAAATGTGAAACACTTAAAAAATAATATCCCAAATCTCATAAATAAAATCAATATCCAAAACTCAATGAACATTATTCATTTTAAACCATTTCAATTCCACATTTCAAATTTCCCAATTCTTAATAAAACTTTGAAATACATGAGCATACTCATTGGATTACAGTTAAAATAAATAATTTTTTATGAGTTTGCATAAAAATATATGGGTGTCAAAAGATTTTTTTAAAAAACATATGAATTTTTTTAAAAATTAATAATTTTTTGAAAAAATATTTTTAATTTTTTAATCCCATTGGAGGCCTACACAACCCCCCCCCCCCCCCCCCCATTTAGATGTTTCACCCCTCACCCTATGCTCCCAGATGGTGTGTTGCACCTGCCGATGGTGCTTCCCCTCCTCCCTCCTCGTCGGCAGCCCACTGAACTCCATCTGGCTCGCATTTCCCCCTCCATCCTCCCTCCGGGCATCCCCCCCCCATTGAACTCCCTCCACCCTCCACACTGAACTCCCTCCCCATCGGTGGCCCGCACTTCCCCATCCATTCTCCCTCTTAGCAATGCACCCCACCCCCAACTCTGAACTCCCTCCTCACCAGCGGCTCGCAATGCCGCACCCTCTTCCCTCCCAGTGTTGCACCCCCCCCCCCCTCGTGCTCCCAGCCATCACATTGTACCCTCACCGGTGTTACTTCTTCTCTTCCCTCTCCATCATCATCCTGTGTTTCACCCTCCCTCCTCGCTAGTAGCCTAAACTACCCTATGAATCCTCTCTCCTAATGTTTCACCCCACCCCCCGCACTGAACTCCCTTCCCAAACACCTCGTGTGTGTCTATATATATATATATCTATGTGTGTGCGCACGTATATATATGTGTGTCTAAATTTATATTTGTATTACAAATAAAAACATGCAACACACAAATATAAGAAATAACTTTACCAGGCTTAAACTCAAGACCTCATCGAGACCCACACGGATGGTTACCATTGAGCTGCAACTTGAGGGTTATATGTGTGTGTGTGTGTGTGTTTATTTATAGGAATATTATGATATTCAAATATATGTTAATGTATTTGTATATAAATATAAATTTATCTATATAAATATATATGATTATAATTATAAAATTATATATATATATATATATATATATATTTGTGTGTGTGTGTAAATTAATAGAATTATACTTATATATACTTGAAAATGTTTTAAAATTGTGGTAAAAAATGACACTAATTTATATGTATATATATATTAATAGTTTTTAGTGGAACAAAATTTATATTATTTATATATATTAATATATATATTTGTGTGTGTGTGTCTATATATATATATATATATATATATCTTTGTGTGTGTGTTTATATATAAATGTGCATGTATATGTGTGTGTGTTTGTGTTTATATATATATATATATATATATATATATTTATATTTATTCTTATATATGTGTGAGTGATTATATATGACAGTATATATTTTTATATATTTATGTGTGTGTTTATATGTGTTTATATATATGTGTGTGTATGTGTGTGTGTGTTTATGTGTGTGTGTTTATATGTATTTATGTGTGTGTGTATTTAAAAAAATTGGGTGAAAGCTTTTTATTTTATGAAAGTAAACACTTCTTTCAATCTAGGTAGAGAGAGACCCATTACATAGCCCATCTTCCAAAGAAAAATTGTTTCCATCATCGCATGCATGTGTCATATCTTCTTCACTTCCTGCCTGTGTCATGCCTATATCACCACCCCCAATGTAAGCGTATGTGTTTGTGCCGACATGAAAAATACCCCAAGGGGCTTGGCATGATTCAAACTCTAGTCTTTTAGATGAAAGATTATGAGGTTTACCACTCTGGTGCCGCCCAAACCACTGTGTGTATATATATAAATATGTATGTATATACATATTTATGTATTTATATATTTATATATGTGTGTGTGCACGTGCGTGTGTTTATATCCATATACATATATACATATATATATATATATATATATGTGTGTGTGTGTGTATATATCTATGTGTTTTTATATATTAGTATATGTCTAAATTTATTTTTACATATCAATGCAAGGAAATAAGCAACATTACCAATAAAAACATGCAACACAAAAATATAGAGAAGAACTTAGAGAGGTTCGAACTTGAGACCTCTTCGAGACCCACAGGGTCGACTACCATTGAGCTACAACCTGAGGGATATATATAAATATATATAATATTATGATAGTTAAATATATGTTAATTTATTTATATATATATATATAATTATAAAATTTTATTTATATATGTATATGTAAATTAATAGAATTATACATATATATAATTGAAAATGTTTTAAAATAGTGGTAAAAACGTCCCTAATTTATGCACATTTAAAAATGTGCATATTTTTAAATTTGATGATGTTTTCTGGAAACGATTGCCAAATTATCTGCGTTTTTTAGAAACGTCACCAAATTAGCAACATTTTTCCAAAAATGTTGTTAAATAATATCACTAAATTCAATTTTTTTAGTGATAACCTTCAATAATCGATAATGATCCCTGAGAACATATCTTTATTATGATATATAAGCTTTCATCATACACATATGCATATAAAATCACATACTTAGTCAATGTTCACTCCCAAGACTATCATTATGGAAACGTCCCATAAGGAAAATGCCTACCTGGTCATTTCCAAAATTCTCTTAGGAGTAACTTATATGTAGTTAACTATATCATGTACTATGAGTTTATTAACTCCATCGTCTCTTAGGAGATTCTCAACTTCATCATCATTACTCAATGTATTGGAGGGAAATGTAATTCTCAGCCCACCCATCACATAATTAAAACCACAAATGTGTATTCCACAATATTACAAAACATTTATCATATTATCATATCATAACTTGTGGAAAGGAAATGGGTTTCTTAATTTGGTCATCATTCCATCCTAGTGTAACTATAGAACTCTGAGATGGATTGATCATTGAGAGAGGGGGTGAATCATTGGTTTACTTTTGTGACTTAGTTTTTTTTAATTCAACCTTTTGAACTTGATAAGGTTCTCGATCCATTTAGTGATGTATCGCCTCATAAATAATAATATTAAGATAGATCATAAAACATGTATTTAAATGGAATTATTCAAATACCGACACCTTTCCATGTTGGTTAGACCCCCCAACATGGATTCTCCACTATAATACTTTTATCAATTGCAATGGTTGATACAGAGTCACACTATATCTTAACTCTTGAGTTTACATAGGAGGATCTCTATATTTCTTCAAACGGTGTTTCCAGAATACACACTAGCCTTGACACTCTTGAATCACACAAGTGGATAATTATATTCCTTCACACATTGTTACCAGATTCCACACTAACATTCTACTCTTGAGTCCACATTGGTGTAACTTTATACTGCATCACACAATATTCTCTTCTCAATGCTTCATCCATTATAGGATTATCCCTTGATATTCCTCCATGATCCTGCATGATCTTACATTATCATGTACACTAGTTTAATAACCATTAAGGTTTATTGGTCTTTCTCAAATATATAAGATAACCTTAATATGATCAGTTGTCTCATTGAAACAATGATCAGAAAATTCTTCCTTCTAACTAATAATGTCCATGCCTCACTAAAATGTGTAAAAGTGATGCATGTGATTTCTTCTATATATTTTATATAGGAATAATATTATACAATATCAAATTATCCTTCTTTAATTATAAATGTAATTCATTCACGCATGCTATAATGTATATTGCATGAACAATACACATAACCACTCATCATTCTCATTATTTTATGTGTTTGACCAAGGTTTTTATTTATTTTTTTGGTTTTTCTCAACTAATTATGCATTCATGTATGTCATGTATAAATTCATGCACTATATTCCCCATGTAAACCAAGGTATTCCTAAAATATCACTTCATTAGTGTAAGAGTAATCAATTTCTCAATCCATTCATGTATGTTTAAGTATTTTCTCAACTAACTTTTCATAAGGGTAAGCACCTTCATGTACGGGTAAGAACCTTCACATAAGGTTAAGAACCTTTTTCGAACTATTCTATATGAAACTCTTGATTGTGAGAGTCTCATATCAAGAGGCTATAGTGTCTTCTTTCCCTCATGCAATAAATTCAGGGAAGATCTTCTTTTTTATGCAAGTAGAAAGATTCATTGTGCTCTATTTCACATTGGAAAAACCCATATCAATTAGTATAACATATTTTTTTCCTTGGGTGCTTCAGTATTTATAGACATGTTTCTACTTCCTTGTACCACATTAGAAGCCTGAATTTTATTCCGGGTCAATCAATTTTTTGAATCCCCGGTAATCTCAACATTTTTAAATCCTTTTAATGCGGGTTTACATCATATGATGCCAAAAAAGGCATCTGTTCCTTCTTGAAATATCCTTATGTAAAGGTAATTTATTCCCCACAGGGAAGGATCTAGTGTTTTATGTAATGTTCACTCACCCTAATGCCTAATCCATGTAAGTGTTATCAATTTATGTGAAGGGTAGCCTCCACCTCTCATACATAAGTGTACAAGAGGATGAAGATGATGTCGTCTTTGATTTGATGAATCGAATTAATTTTATCACACAAACATAATTATCTGCATATCATTTTTAACACATAAGAAGTATCCATGTGTATATAAACCCACATAGAACTTTCACTCAGTTTAGTCACACTTTATAACTCATTTTCCCCCTTCAGTGGCTCAGTGTGAGTAGATCAGGGTTTTCTCCTAAAACCACACCTCACACACAACAACATATCGTCATGTCACCCCACACAATGGATACGTAATCACCATGTTCACGCCTATGTGTGAATATGCATATCCATCTACACACATTAATACCTATGAATTATCTCTCAACAATGCCTCTATATGAGTTTCTCAGGCTGTTTCTCCCTTGTGGTTGATCCTTCTAGCACATTAAGGTAGATCAATCTATCCCTTATGGATTTGATTGTTGGACAATTTTTTGTATAAGGACCACACAAATATAACAGAGAATATTTCTATGTATGTAATTTAATATCAATACATTCTCTAAATCTTCATAAATTCTTCATTAAAATGCATGAACTTCCACTAACTCCTCATGGAACAATATTTACATTGCATGGACTTCTCTAATTTCTCTTCTTCATCTTTAATTCTTCATCTTGCAAAATATTATTTTTCATGGCCTTCAGTAAATTATTTTTATTAATTTTATTGTAAATAATTTTCATCCTTATCACATGTATTTGAAAGTAATAATAGCACACAAATCATCATAGTTTATATGTATATTCTCTTTCACCAACACGTCCACATATAATCTCCAATACATATTGACCCATTATTGACAAAAAACAATTCAGGTCTATTAGATTCAACAATCCCTCCATTTGGATTTGTTTTCAATTCCCAAAACCAATTTACCAAGTTAATACAAGAATTTTATTCATTTTCTACCCCCTTATTGATAATAAATAAAACTATATGAAGTATAAGTGGAGGTATTCTCATCTCATAAATTTTCCCAAATCATTTCTTCTCCCATTTATGATTATTTCTTGAAAACTTCTAAGAGAGGGATAATATTCCATGGCTCTCTTAGAGAAGTTTCATTAGTTAATAAACTCTAAGTCATTTTGGGATAAAATGGTGTATAAAACAAGAGAGATATATCCAATGATGTCTATTTTGTATATAAATTACCATACATGTGAAATTATGCTCAGAAATTATAGATTATAATTTTTGGGGATACAAGTAATTAAATTTATCAATAAAATTATAAATCTGACACACACTTTAATAAACACATAATAAATTTAATGTCAAAAATAAATATATCCCCCTTATTAGTTCAATATCAACCCCCCCCCCTCGCCCTTTATAATTATTATCAATTCATTCAAAATAGAGAAATGGGAATGATTTTATTACTTCATAAATGATCCTCCTCAATTGATGCATCAATATTCTTAAATTTCGTTCATTTTAGCAAAAAAAACACACACACACACATATATATATATATATATATGGGAATAAAGAGGGTACTTATAATTCTTTAGGAGTAACATTAAGGCTGAGAGCTGCCACTCAACCAGGTCCATTCCATTTTTCCAATACCATCATATATAGATTTATTTAGATGCTTATTTTTGTTTTGAATCTCATCTATTTTGTCATCATATATCCTCATGTGAAATTCTTATTTGTGTATAATACCTTTTACTATCATGGGTCTATACCAACTTTCTTTACTTTTTCTTGAGAAAGTTTTTGAGCTTCCTCGAATTGTTTATCTAATTTTAATTTATTTTTATAAATAAATAGAAATTATTTCTTAAAATTATCGATATTATCAGAATCTCCGAATGACATAAAATTTATTTTATTTGGAAGAATATTCCCTTTAAAAATCTAGGAAAAAAACCCCATTTAGTATTTTTATGATTTTCTCATCCGTGTGACCCTTATATTTACATCCTCCAAAAACTAATTCTAATCATTCATATCTGTTTTTAATTGAAACCATGGATGGAATTTTAGTCACAATTTTTTTATTTTATAACTCATTCTCATATATTCATCATGAATCCCCCTTGATTCAAGTCTCTTTCCTATAAATTACATGTTTTAATAATGTGAGTAGGCTTTGTGCTCATACCTTACACAATTCCAAAAAAACATCTAAAATAGAATCTTTCACCTTGATATGAATTCTAAAAAGACACTTTTTGTTGTTTTACTTCTTTAAAATTAGCCTTATTTTTCCTAGGGGTAATTAATTTCTTGAAAATTTCATTATCCCTTTGATTTTAGAGATTATCTCTCACTTTTATTCTTAGTAACAATTTTTTTATAGATTTATTCTTTTTTCACATCCCATGGATGTCTTATTATATTCTTTTCTTAATTTCCTCATTTTTTTTGAATTCTTCTATCCACACTATCATATGGTTTGAGAATGATTGTTACATACTAACACTCATCATAAAAATCACTACTTCTATTGAAAGATTCATAGAAATATTTAAAGCATTCAAATCTGTTCTATGTAGAAAGATTCATTTTCTGTGGATTCTTGTCTCTGGTGAAAGCCTTCTATTTTATTTAGATTTTATACATCTAAATACATGACTTATCTTATTTTTAATAATTTTCATGTTTTGAAAACATTTTAATTCAACATTTCCAAAGATTAAGCAACACCAACAGTAGCATATGAATGTTCTTCTCTTATTTTATGGTGTAGTCTATTTAAATTTCTATGATTGTGAACCTTTATGTTTTTTAGTGGAACCACCACTCTTTTGGAAAATTATTTAAAAATATCTCTTCATACATATTTTCTCATCCACCTGTGATGAGGACGGTTTATCAGTGTTTTTCACTATCCAAACTTTCCTAATATTTTTATAAAACTTGTATCCAAAATTGAAAGGACATTAAGACATAAGAAATATTATGGGTTATGGGATACTTTTTTCTTATAGGTTGTTTTCATTTGGTTATAAGATGATCTCATTCTCTTCTTGGAGTCATGATCCTCTATGAAAACTATTATGGAATTATTTCTTTTTTCTAGAAATTTTGGATGTTTTATATTGTGGGGAATCATGATTCTTCAATATCACCTCCAACTCTAAACACTTTATGTTGAGGAAGTTATTCTCATTCTCAACTATTCTCATTATATATTCCCAATATTCCTTTAGCTTCATCATTTATTCTTCATACATTTTCCTTGATTACTGTTAATAATTTTCAAACTCTTTTACCTTGTTTGATTTATCCTCTAGATGATTATCCCTGACATTCAAAGAAATATTATACTATTTTTTAATCACAAGTAAATCTTCTACAAAAAAATATCAAAGATATATTTCTCACAAATATTTCTTTAAAAGTATTATATATCTTGAACGTAACATTCATTTAAAATAGAAATTGTTTCTTCCTTTTCTTTCACATGTTTTGTAAGATAATTGGATATTAGATAATTTTTATCCTATTCATATTCTATATAATTTACCTCTTCTTATAGCTATAATTTTTCATTATCAATAGCCTTGATACCTCCTATAATATAATTTTCAACTTGTTTTTGAGATTTCCTTAGATATATGTTAAATTCAAAATGAAGATCACTAAGTGATACATAATCATCACTACTTGAGAATGATTTTTTAAAAGAATCCGAATCTAGAGAATTATTGCAACATATACCACTTTGATTAACTTTATTTTTTACTGTCTCTGCCTTTATAAAAATATTCTTCTTTATCCTCCTTTACTGTATTTTATTCCTATTCTTTTGATCCTTGGTAGAAATCTAAAGATTCTAATTCTTATGAGTAACTTTCATTTTCTATTTTGGAGTTAGATCACTCATTTCATGAAATATACACTTCATAAAAGTTTTCTTGGATATTTAGAGGGAACTTATTCCGGTTCTAATTATTATAAATCTGTCTGGGTTAACCACTGAGAGGTGGGGGTAAAATAGTGGTTTACTTTTATGAATTATTTTATTTTCATTTCAACCTCTTTAACATGATAAGATTCTCACTCCAATAAGTTATTTCTCTCAGTCTAACGTCATATATAGAAATAATAATAGAGTGAACAACACAACATATTTACATGTTTTTGTCTAACAAGAATATTTTTCCATGTTTGTTAGACCCCCCAACATGAATTCTATACTCTAATATTTTTATCAATTATAATAGTAAATATAGAGTCAGACATTATATTAACTCTTAATTTCACATATGAGGATCTTTTTAATATATCATAGAATGCTACCAGAATCCACACTAGCCTTCACACTCTTTAATCAAATAAGATGATATTTATATTTATTTACGTAGTGTTACCATAGTCCACACTAGCCTTTTACTCATGAGTATACATAAGATTATATTTATACTATATCACATAATCATTACTTATTAATGATTTATTAACTGTATAAGTATCCCTTTATCTTACTCTATGAGATTTTGGGGTCTAAATAGCCCATGTACACTAGTTCAGGTAACATTATATCTTGTTGGTATTTCTGATATATATATGTTCACTTGTGTATGATCAGTTTCCTCAGTGAAATAAAAATTATGCAATTATTCCTTCTGTATATGGAGGTAACTTCGTCACTAAAATTTATTCAGGTGATTCTCATGATTTATTGAATATATTTTATATAAGAATAATTTTTCACAATCTCAAATTAATTCATACATGGATGCAATAATTAATAGTGCATGAACATTACACATAACCCTTTATCATTCTCATTCTTTTATATGCCTCACCTAGGTATTTATTCTATTTAAGTTTTTCTCAAGTGATTATGCGTCACTTATATCATTAATGTAAGCATAAACTATTTTCCTTATACAAATCAATGCCATCCTCTAAGCCCACTACGTTTGTGTAAGGGTAAGTGCAGTCTCAATCCCTTTGAGTAAGGGTAAGCAGTGTCTCAACCAACTTCATGTAAGGGTAGGAACCTTCACATAAGGGATAATACCTATGCATAAGGGTAAGAACCTATATATAAATTTTCTTCATAAAACTCACCAGTTAAAGAGCTTTAATTCAATAGGTTATGTTATCTTCTTTCCCTCATGAAATTCAGTGGCATGAGATCTTTTTTTATGTATAAGAAGAAATATTTTTGGTGCTTTATTTCACTCTTGAAAATTATATCCTCAATCTAAATTATCCACAATCATTTTTTTGGCCTTAGATGCTTAGGAATTTAAATATGAGGTCTCCACTACCTTGCATTGTCTTAGAAGTATGAATTTTATGTTGTTTGAATCAATTATTTTAAATCCCAATGATCTCATTATTTTTGAATCCCTCAAATGCGGGTATACATCAGGCAATATTGAAGAAACAAAGTGTCACTTACTTCTTGCAGTAGTATCACGTAAAGGTAAAGTAGTCCCCATATAAAGGTAATATCTAGCACATTTTTAAGGTTCACTCTCTCGAGTTTCTCATCCATTTAAGGGTTAGTAGCATATATAAGGGTAGCCTCCAACTCTCATGTATAAGGGTATAGTATGATGAAGATAATTTTTGATTTTATCATATGGATTTAATTAATTTTATTAGGTGTCCAATGTTATATGTGTAACATTTTTCACACATGAATAGTATATATTTGTTTCTCATCACACATTTACCCTTCTCTTAATTTATTCTGGATTTATAAATCTCTCCATTCATTCATTAGATCAATGTGAGTAGTTTGGGGTCTACTCCTGAAACAACACCTCACACATCATTTCATGCTACCATGTCACCCTGTATGGTGTCTCAGGTACCTTTATGCACACACCCATGAAATACTATGCGCCTCTGTTTATACACTTTCCTTCCCACATAGGCACTCTCACCCATGATAGCATTTGAGACAGTTGAGATGGCTATCCCTTATGGTTAAGTTTTCTCCCACATTAAGTTATATCATGCTATCCCTTTTGGCTTAGATGGTTATAAATTTTATTGTATATGGCCCTCTCAAAAGGAACATGGAATAATTTTAAGTATGAAATTTAATATCAATACATTCTATAAATCTTTGTAGATTATTAATGTTGGTTCATGGACTTAAACTAACTCCCCATGTAATAAAATTTACATTGCATATAATTATATAATACTTGTTCTTCAAATTCATTTAATCATCAAGAAAATTATTATTTTTCATGGTATTCAGTAAATTATTCTTCATCATATTATTGTAAAGAATGTATCATACTTATCATATGACTTTTAAATTAAGAAAAACACACTGAATGTCACAATTGATATAAAGAATAGTAATTATCCATGATTCTTCACCAACGCCTCCACTAATAATCTCTAATATATATTATACCTTATTAACATAAAATTAAATTCAAGTCCATTGGATTCAACAATAACCCATGTAAAAATAATTGGGTTTCACAAAGGTTACATCATAACATTATTATACCATGGTAAATAAACAAGTTTCATAGAATAAAATTTAAATCAGTATCATCATAATCCATCTTGAAAATAGATTTGATGGTATCATAAGATCATATACTGAGTGAATCATAAAAAACCTTAAAGGATGTTGAAAGTAGATGAAAAATACCTTTAAAAGATAATTTGTATAGGACCCCAGTTTTTCTTCTAAGGTATGGATCCTTTGTGTTTTAGTTTAAACCTCTTACTTAAATAATATAATATCACTTAAGGGGTCAAGGAAGGGATTGAGATCATCCAGTATTTTTCAAAGCCTATAACTTTAGTTATTGTAGAAACATCATGATGTGAATGGTTGGTGCATGGTTAGGGATAACTGTGCAGTTCAACTGGGCGACCCATATATAGAAAAAAAGTTAGGAAAACCATTAAAGGGAGGCCACATGACCATTCTAAATGTTAAAGACATGTTTCATAGCTGATACACATGGTGTTCAAATATTTTTTCAAACATATGAAAATAATTCAAGGGGGAATTGATCTTAGATAGTGATCATTCATGAGCTGCGAATATTTTTTCAAACTTTTCACTAGCTGTACAAAGGTGTGTTCCACTTAGATAGTCATGGAACATGATTGGATCACAGTTTGGATAACCATGTGGCCAAACAATGAAACCCTTTAAAAGTGGGTAAATGACTATTTAACCCATTATATTTACCCTCTTTCTACCTTTTTCTTTTCCCATTTTCACTAATAGCCTACTTCTTTAATAATAATCCTCCATCTCCTCAAGCTATTCTTTGAGATAGCCTCACCATTTATCGTTTGTTTCACTTTCTATTTATCATGGTGGGTTTCCTATAGTAATTTCTTCATTTATCTTCATTTTTATTCATTTATATCTCTATATAAAATGATAAATCCAAGAGAGATAATATTCCATATTTTTAGGGTATTTGTATATTTATCTAATTTATTTCATTCTAGATCATATTAAATGTCAATATTGGTTAAGGAGTCAATTGTTGGTATATGGTAGGTGGTTAGACAATTTTCCCTAAAATCCTTGATGTATATAACATGCGTTGTTGTGACACATTTAATACCTTTATATCTATTTCCCTTAACGATATGTACCTCTTTTAATTAAATGTCTATACCATATTAAAGTTGATTCCAAAGGTCATTGACCATGTTGGAGGTTTTCATCATTGATTAAAATTACCCCTTGGTGTTTGTTTAATTAAATACCATTTTGAAACCTTAAATACCATGCTACCAAACCACTATCTATGTGGTTATCACCTGCTATCTTTTTCAAATGGATTAAATTAATTGAATATAAAGTGTATGGTAAGGCCTTAGGGATTGAACCTTATTGAGTTGGGAAATTACACCCTTGAATAAAATATATATAATGTAAGGTTAAATGAATCAGAAACCACCTCTTGTCTTATGATAAAGCATTGTATAAAATTTTTATTTATTATGGTTATTATCCATACTTGAAATTTAGTCATTGTGACATGATCAAGGAATGTGTTGGACATGATGATTAATGCTCCCTTTAGGTGTGATTTTTGACAAGATTCTAATCATCATTTATTGGGATGTTGGACATGATGTTTCAAGATCCCTTGGATAGGATGTTAAACAATATGTTTCATATCATCGATTGAGAATTGATGCAGATGATAATTTGTATGTCCTAGTTAAATACTGGGGTTGATTCCCCTGTGTAAATATGAAACCCCTATGGCATTAAAAGTTGATGTCTAGTTTATAAGCCTCAATTCCCCTTCGTATATTTTTATATATGAATATATATACCTATATATATATATACATGTACCCTTATATATCTATATATTAAATATCTACATTGACACTTTTCCAGAGACATTACAGCTTAGGACGAAGAACATATTGTCAGATGAGTATCCAATTTGAAACCTAGACTGATAGAGTTATTTATTTACTATAGTTAATTTTTATAATTTCACACTACTCGTTCTATATTCATAGAAGGAATTATTATAGGCACTGTTGGTGGTGGACTATAGAGTGTTAATCATACCCTGTTCGGGCCACCGATTAGTAATAAAAGAGACTTAATGAATATAGGTTGTGACAAGGGGAATCACCCTTCCTTGAATGCTTGATTATATATTAGGATGGAAGATTACTAACAGATGACTAATACAGTTCTTTAGATTCTCAAGGGTTATTTTTTTGGTATTTTTTATATTTATTTTACTAGTATTATATTATACGCTTATTTTTATGTATGCCTGATTTATTTTTTTGTATAGAATAATGGAATAATATTTTGTATATTCCATAGGATATTTTTAATATTATTGTTTATGCATGTATAATTATTATACATGTATGATTTATGTCTATTTTTATTATTATCACTTCCACTATATTTTTAATCATATATCATTTTTGTGCTTCACTCTAATAAATAGGGTATAGTCTCCCCATCATACCATTATAGACCCTTGATATTAGTTAATAGACATTTGTGTATTGGTAGGAATTCTTGTGGCCATGTGTCCATCCATGTTTGGTTACTTATGAGTGAACTGGGTTCAGGAATTCATAATTTTAACCTTTTAAAGAAAACATGATAAAATATCATTTTCTTTTGATAACATTTTAACAAAAAATTCCCAAAATATTAAGAAAGTCATTTTCATTGGAAATAACCAAGGAAAATTACAAAGGAATATTCAAAGAAAGAACATTAATAGGGGTAGGAAAATCTATTCATGCATATATAATAAAAGAAAAATTCCTTTAAAAACATTACTAATAGTAAAAATTAATTTTTTTTAAAAAAAGTTAAGAAAATTTCTTTTTAAATATTTGTAAATAAAGTAAAAGTTAGTGAAAATCACCTTTTAATACATTTCAAGTAAATTAAGAACATTCATAATTTTTTTTAAGTATGGAAATATAAGAAAAATTTCATTAACCAAAGATGAAATAAGGTTTTATTTTCTTTAAAATCATTTCATTAGTCATTTTAATTGTAAAAAAAAGAAAAATAGTTCTAATACATGAAAATTACAAGAATAACCATAGAAGAAAAAAATATATGGGGTTTAAAGGATAAGATATATATAATTTACCTTAATATAAATTTACCATTATAAATCCAAAAAAGAAATGAGATTATAGTATAAACCCGTTAGGGGTAGTATATACACCTCATAAACATAAATAGATGCATAACATCAAATATGTCTCAGTGAAACAATATTGACGCAAGGAAACCTTGCCTCGAGTCTCATATAGATTTGTACGAGTTCAAATCACATATTTAAAAATTAAAGATTTATTATACAAGTAATATAGAATAATATTCATACATGCCATATATGATTTTCTTATAAAATCATATCACCGATTTATTAACAATTTTTTTTTAAAATCATTATTTCAGATGATAACTATTTCATTTTTCATGATTGTTTCATTTCGGCGGTTCCAGTCCTCACAAATTGGTCATTTTTTCAACATATATAGAATATTAATCATGATACTAGTGTAATATTTATTTATTATATACACTTTTATAACCATTCATAAAAAGTGTTCGTGAAAATGAATTACATCACTTCATGGAGAAGGTAGTCTGTATGTTTGGACGAATGATGTTTCCACTTTTCAATGGGTGAAAGAATGAAAGGTAAATAATAATACACCTTTATTGAATACTTATTATACCATAAATTTCATATATATTCATTAAATCTATCCTTATTACTGTCCATTAAACAATGAAAAATAAATCACATCGCTTCATGTGGGTGGTAGTCCACACGTACACACAATTGATTCCTTTGGAATTATTTAGATATTTTTTTATTAAAATTGTTATTATTTTACTTTAAAAAAAGTATAAAATATAATGGAACTTTTAAATTACTTTAATTATAGAAATAAAATTACAGTTTTATAAAAATCAGTATTTTTCACTATTCATTGAAAATTAAAACATTTTAGAAAAATTCCAAAAATTTACCCTAAGATAATATTAATATGATGATTTAAAAATGATATTAATTTTCTCAAATAAAATTTAAAATAATTATAATTAATTATAATTTCTATGAAGAAAATACAATAAAACTATTTTTGAAGAAAACATATTTTTTGAAGCCTAAAATGAATATTTAAAATAAAGTACTAATTTATTATTCATTAATAAATATATTCGAACTATATATACCTTTATAAGTATTTTTCGTAATCTAGTTATTCCAATTCATAACTTTAATTTAATGGCTAGGTTATAATATATCGTGATTCATTTTATGCTCTATGTTACATGTCAAGAAACCTATCAAACACTTACAATTTATTTAAAGAGAAAAATATTATAAAATATTGAGGTGTTATAAATGCTACCCTTTCAAAGGAGTTACCCCTAGGTGCATATGTACCACAACAGTCAAATATCATTAATCATAAGGGTTAACATGGGAGATATCAATCAATAATTATAAGTGAGGATAATATAAGAATAACGGTATTATAACATGATCATAAATTACAATAATCTTACTTAATCCGTCAAATATAATTAATCAAAAATCATGGAATATGGTTTTCTCAATCAAAATACATAACATATAAGAGCATGGAATCATCAAAAAACAATCATGATCCATGAGAACATATAATAAGAATAATACCTAATTTTTTGGCATACACATTAGCATATAAAATCACTTTCTTCATAAAGTTTCAAAACCAAGATAATAATTGTAGAAAAATTACCATAATTTAAATACCTAGGTATTCATTTCAAACATTCTCTTTGGAGTAACTTCCATATAGTAAACCTTTTTATCTCTTAAGATTTTATTAACTCTTTATTATTATAAGATATTCTTAAATATTTTATCATTATCCAATGCATTAGGGGGTTATATAATTTAGGGCCCACCCCTCACATATTGAAAACCATACATATGTGTGTCATAAGATCATAAAAAATTCATCATATCATCATATCATAATCCATGTAAAGGAAATAGGTTTCATAAATATTTCTCCATTCCATCATAGCATAACCCATGAAAAAGAAATTGGCTTTATAAAGGTTTCATCATAACTTAATTAACCCATAGGAAGGAAACGACTTTAATAGAGTCAACCATAAATATTCCTCATCATAAGTATTCATATTAAAGAAATTGGATGTTATCAAAATATCATATCCCCGGTAAATCATATAAATCCTTAAATTATGTTGATATAGATTAAAAATATATTTAAATGATCATATAAACCTTTCTTAAAAAACGTGATAAAATTTCTTTTTCTTTTGATAACATTTAATTGAAAATTCCCAAAAATATTGATAAATTTATTTTCATTGAAAATAACCCAGGAAGCATCTAAATTAATCTTTAAATCATAGAATGTTCATGACAATAGGAAAATCCATTCTTGTCGTATATGTTAAAATAATAAATTTCATTAAAACATTTTTAAAAAAATAAAAAATGACTTTTTCAAAAAAAACATTTCTTTAAAAATAATATTTTATAAACCTTTAAAAATATAAAAAAAAGTTAATGAAAATTAAATTTTCAAAAAAATTAAAGAGTAGGTAATGAATTCCATAAAATAATTTTTAATATATGTACATTAACAAAAAAACTTTTTCGACCAAAGATTAAATAAGGTTGACTTGTCATTAAAAACATTTTCTCATTCATTTTAAGTACCAAAGAGAGAAAAATGGTACTAATACATAAAAAATATATAAATAATTATATTTGAATAAAATATTTTCGGTTTAAAGTTTAATATCGTTATAATTTTCCTTAATATAAATTTATCATAGATAATCTCAAAACGAAATGTGATTGAAAAACAAACCCCTTAGCTCAAGTATCGTTTTGCCTCGTATGCATTCAAATATACTATTTAATAAATATATATTTATTAAACATATATTAACGAAACATATTCATACACAACTTACTATTTATCATTCCTTTATAATTTATAATTATCCTTTTATTAAAAATTTCTGCATTAAAATGAAGATTCATGTGAAAATTGGTCTATTTTCCATGCATGTTTTGGTTTGATGGTTCTGGTAATTTCACCTTGGTCATGATTTAGTCATCTCTATAATAATAATAATAATGTAATAATTATCATGTTATTAATCATATATATTTTTATAATTATTCATATAAATTATTTATGAAAAACCAATTGCATCACTTCATAGAGATAGTAGTCCGTACGTACACACGAGTGATATTTCCACTTTTTGATGGTTGGAACAACATAAAGGTAAATAATAATTAAACTTTTTAGAATATAATTATTTTATAAATATAATATATATTAATTAATTATATTTTTATTAAAATTTATGTAAAATTTAAATGAAAAACAAATCACGTCACTTCGTGGAGGTAGCTGTCTTCATCTATACACGAAAAAAGATTTCATTTTCCAAAGGAAGGAAATATAAAAAGGTTTAAGAGATATTATAATTTCATAAGACTAAATATTTCATAAATATAATATATATATATTAAATACATCATAATAATCAACCATAAAATATTGTTATGGAAAAATAAACATATCGTTATGTGGAGTCGGTAGTCTGCACATAAGCACGAGTGACATTTTCATTTCCCATTTGATGAAAATGAGGTAGAAATGGTTATTAAATCTTAATAATAACATATTATTATATATATGATATTTTATTAATAATTATATTATTGGTAAAATAGTTTTTATAATTTTTACTAATAAATAAAATTGAAAGTGCCCGGTTAAGAGTTATACCTCTTTATTAAGAAACCTCCCTTGGATTGAAAGATAAGTCATCAGATGATTGTAATATGATCAAAAAAGCAATCAATGACATGAATAGATATTCTATTAATTTATTGGGTTAGTAATTAGAAGATATATAAGGATAATGAAGTTTTAGTAGGAGAGGACAAGTTATATCCTTTTATAGGGGAGGGAGATGACAAACTTAGAATTTTTAGAAAGATTAAGATATTTTAATGTATTACTCAAGTAAACTGGCTCTAAAATGACATATATTAGATTATAAGAAGGATATGTAAGAAATTGAATCATCTAATAAAATTAAATCATGTTTTTTTATATTTTAAACCTTTTCTCTTAGGTTAACACCCCATATTAAACACTTTCTAACCCTAACCATGGTAACACAATTTGACTTTACTTACTATTAATTATAAACTAAAATTAATTTTACCCTATTAAATTATATATATAATTATTATTAAAAATATTGAATCAGTTTTATAATAATAAATTACTATAGGTGGTATGAATTCATTTTAAAATATTCATGTAAAACACAATAGAAACCTCTTTGTAGAAAAATGTATTTTTAAGCATAAAACATGATTTATTCTTATTCCATGCCCATTAAAAACTATTAGATGAATGTTAAAATATTTTATGTAATATATAATCTAGAAATTTAATTAAAATAATTAATCAATATATATTAATCAAATTAATTAAGTTAAAAACACATTGTTTTCATAAAAACGTTTTTTCAGAGAAACAACTCTATTTTCCTTTGCATGTTTTTATTTTCATTTTTAAGCAATTTTTAACCAATGAATTAATTTTATAAATAAGTAAAAACTAATTTTACTTAATTTATTATTCATATTAATACCCAAAAATTAAATGTATATATGATAACTATCACATAATAATAATAATAATTAATAATATATCATGGTTCGTTATACTCGGTGTTGTGTGTAAAGAATACTATCAAATAAATTAAATTTATTTAAAGAGAAATGTATCTAAACTATTTTCATATTAAATTTCTTGTGTACATGAGATAATAGGTATGGGATTCTCCCTATGTGTGTTTCCTAGTCATGAGATAATGAGGATGAGTTTTCACGGTCTTCGTCTGAGGGGCAAAATCATCACTGGATCGATATGCAGTTGTAGTGTGGCGTGGATATTGTCTTGAAAATTTAGTTAATTTACCAATAGGTTGGAAATATTTTAATTTATATATGAAATCTAAATAGATAAGTTTTTTTTAGTTTTTAAGTGTTTATTGGATAGTTGGGTGCCCCTTGAGGGTCATTGTGGGTGGATTTTGGAAGAAACGTAGGCTATGAGTGATCGTAAGGGGGGGTTTTATTCAGAAAACTCAATAAAAATGCTTTTCATTCGATAAAATTAGTTTTGGGTTCTTATTGTGAAATAAAGGGTTAAATAAGTTGAATATACACCTTTTAGAACATATGGATATTTTGTGTAGGGTCACATGAGGTGTGGCTGGATGCTCATCTAGACACATTTTTTGGGGAACATGGTCTTGTAAGTCACACAGGTAGAACCCATGTACATGGCCAAGATCCGTGTGGGGTATATCTATATAGGTATTGTCGGTTACACAACCAGGTACCCCATTTATATTATATTCTAGGTATGAGGTATTTAGTCCATGTACTTAGGAACTATATGACATGTCATGTTGTAGTACATAACAAATTATTATTATTGGGTGTACACATTGTACACATGAGGTACATGTCATATACTTCCCCCTTAGAGATGTTTCACTTGTATTATCACCTTAGATATAGAATTGGACTTTTTATTAGTCTACTCTATCTATTTTATTACATGGGATGCAATGGTGAGTACATTTTGGTGTTTAGATATTTTCAATGAGATTATTTGGGTTGGGTAAGTAATGATGGGAAGATTTCATTGAGGTTTTGGAATGAGATTTATTTTGTGTAGGATTTGTTATAATTATTGGGTGAGGGTTGTGATCTTGATGGATGACTTTTATTATAGATTTCAAGGGGTTTATTTTAGGATTTTTTAAACAGTTCATAGAGGGTGTAATCAAGTTATTCAGTGGGTAGTTTTATTTAGATGGTCATCAGGATTATAGACAGATTACATGGGGTTTTTTGGATTGATAATTTAGGCTAATATGACATATTTAGGTGTTGGTTATGGATAGGTACCACTGTATAGAGGTTGTGGTAGGTCTAAGAGACCATTGAGGATGCCCTTTTGGGCATGGTGATGTTTGAGGATGCCCTTTTAGGAATTTTGGTGATTGAGGATTCCCTTATGGGTGAGGTTTTGATGAGAATGGTTTGGGTCCCAATTTGGTTGGATAGTGATCTCATGTTCTAGGTTTGACATAAGGTTTGAGATTTATATAGGATTCCCTTATTAGTAGACGTGCTTATATTGTGGTTTAGATGGATGGGGAGAATACATCATTTTATCTTGACTCTGAGCGGGTCAATGTTGACAATTTAGTTTTGATGATGATGGATAAGGGAAATGGATAACACAAGTTTTTATTCATTATAGCATGAATGTTAGAGGTTTTTCCTTTTGAGGTTTTATAGGTGTGTGTGGATATTTGGATATGATTGGTTGAGGTGTTGGACCTATGGTTTTTTGGATTCTCTCCTCTAACAATTTTTATTAGGTACATCTAGGGGTCGAATGGATGATATCTATGAATGAACCCCATTTAGTAAGTCTTTTATATGGATAGGGTTTTTTCATGGGATGATAAGGCTCCCTTGGTGTCTTGTCTAGGAATTTTGGGTTGATGAGTCAGATGATTATCCTGGTTAGTTCAGTAAGACTTTCAAGATAATGGTAGGTTCTCTAGTTTCATCTTTGTGTCCCTATTTATAATTTATATTTTTTGTTGGAGTCCTAGAATTTAGTAATGGTGTGTGTTATCATATTGGGATCCTAGGGAGATATTCAAGTGTTATACATTCATTTCTGTTAGTATGTTATATATCTAGACGATTCTATTAGGTATGAAAGATTCACATGATGTTTTGGGGTCATGGTGATCCATGTGTCTTATTCTTTTAACTCTAGTTAGAGTAGGGTAGATTGTTCTCTGGTGGAACCTTAGAACCTAATTCTTGCACATGTTTTTATTCATTTATTTTAGTTCTTTATTTGTATTCCAACTATTTTTATCATTATTTGGATTGTCTAGAAAAATCACTTGTATGTGCACTTTTTATGACAACAGATGTTAGGTACCACTATTGGGGTGTCCTATTGAGGATTATTTTATCACTGATATGTATGCTTTGTAGGGTGAATGAAAACCCTTATTCATTATTTCAGGTTGATAATTCATTTTATAGTGTATTTGGTTGAGGCTTGGTGTAACATCATTTAGTGAAGGTTCTTTGTTGAAGTCTATGGAACTGGTAAGAGTAGATCGATATATAATGGGGACCAAGTTTGAGGTGTGTTGTAGGGATGCCAGTGGAGCCTCTTGTATATTTTATCTTCCGGTCTCTTTATTTTGAATATGTGTTTATCTTAATGGTAAATTAGTGATGTGTTCTAGCATGACCATCTATATGTATGACTATATGTTGAATTTCATTTATTATATAATGACTCTATTTTATTCATCTTATATACTATGATTTTTATATATTTGTATGAGTTTTTTTCTACTATTATTTTATTCTAATATGAGTATATAGTCTCCCCAAAGGGAGCCTGATTATCTCCCTCCAACCTAAAAATTCAAGGACATAACAAGAGTGAGTAGAAACCGCTTAGGAGGATAAAACTGAAATCACAATTTTGAGATCTTATATCTAATTTCAAATTTATCTCATTCTTCTAATACATGGGTTTCAACATATTTTTACCATGATTGTAGCTTTATATGCATGCAGTAGTGATCCTATCATATCATCAATGCCTAAAATACTACATTGGAAATAAATTCAGAGTAGTGTACACTGATATGTCCTTTTTTAGTATTTTGAATATCATTTTGTAGGCATAGGGTATTGTAAAAGGGAGGGGAAGAAGATGATGTAAAATAATTAAATATATATTGATTATCCTAATTTCAAGGAGATCACTCCTATAAGTCCATGAAGTTAACTCACTGAAGATTTTATGTCTCCTGTCAATCAAATTTAGGTGAAAACTCCAAATTTTTAAAACTATTGGGTAGTATTGGACAATGATGTGAATAATCCAGTCACATTCCTCTCGTATTGTGGTTAATTAGATGTTTCCATTGATAATTCACCACCAATATAAGAAAATAACTCTATAATGGGGTATTCTATTATCAAGTGATTCCCTTTATCTTAAAGAATTTTGGTTTCATATACCAATGTGGCATGCACCATATCTTAATGTCCTTTCTAGGGAATATTATAGAATTTTATATGGAAGATTTGGTGGTCAATTCTAAATAACACTATGATCAACTTATTGATATTGAGAAAATTTTCAAAAAACTATGGAAACAAAACTTGAAGATGAACCAGGAAAATATTATTTTATGGAAACATCAAGGAAATTACTTATCATAATGGTATTCCATCATTCTATTGAATTTCACCCAAAAAATTCCCAAGAGATACTTGATATGCCTCATCCTCAAAACCATGAGGAATTGAGAAGAATTTAGGGATGTATTTCTTATATCAAGTGATTTATATATTACCAAATTGACCAATATTTTCCCTATATAAAGTAGATAAAGAAAGTGTCCACCTATCATTATGATGAATATTTTCAAAATGATTTTAACTATCTCAAACAATACCTTCTGCACTCACTAGATATGCTCACTAATACAGATATGGCCCTAGAAGATCCAAACCAGGATGAGACAATAATTTGTATTGTACATAATTAGGTTGTATATTAATTTATTAGTAATTATATGGTGGAAATAAAGGAAATAAATTACACTATTGGTCATGGTGATCCTTTATCCTCACTGACTAATTCCATAAATGGCTAGATAATTCCCATAGAAGAATTTATTCAAAATAGAATCCTCCCACCAGATAGATCCAAGAAGGAATTGATCCATCAGTGGGTAGAAAACTTAATCCTTTATAACATCCTAAATTCTAATAAGGTCATATACATATGAATATTTGATGGAGTCCTCCTCAAGTTCATTGAAATAGGAGAGACCATCACAATTATGTCGGCACCTATAGTGACCACATGCTAGGGACTAATCTCTTCCATTAAATCAGGATACATGTATATTTCTAACCATTGATGATGCAATTCTTTATGGAGTTCACAATGAAATTCAATTACTACAAGATAAATTACAACTTGATCCATCAGCCCTATAACTATTTCACCCCCCAAATACTCATGGGAAATTTTTGTATGAGGGATAAATTCCGTGGTTCATACCCTCTATCTACAGCTAGGTAGTTTAAGTTCACCCTTATTAACACTAATTTCTTCTCAAAAAGCGTCTAGTAATACCCATTATGTAATTTGTTGACCTACTAGTATTAATTATCATAAAATCATGATTCTAACAATATTAATTAATTCTATGTTTTTTACAAGAAAATCATATTCTGAAATAGGTAATTAAATTTTCTAATTATAAGACACCATTGTGAATCACACCAACAACTCGAGACACCATTGTGCATGACTCATATCTCACATAAAAATATCACTAAGTATGAGATATCGTCAATCAACACACTACTGGGATGTCACACCAATAGAATTAAAATTTGGCTAAGTATGAGATACATAAAAATGAGGCACTTTCATTGTCATACTTCCAACAAATGTGTTGATTAAGTATAAGATATCATCAGAACAAACACTATTAGTTGAGACATCACCAATGGAGTGGAAATTTGGATAAGTCAAAGAACTAGTATCATTCCACCAGAACAGCATACTGCAAGACATTGAGACACCTCTAAACTAATACACGGCCACTATTTTCTTAAATTTTATTTTTGAATCACATTATTCTAATAGACATATTTATTGAAGTTAATTCCATTTACTATTTTAATTATTTTATCTTAAATTCTCAACATAAATAATTAAAGAGTGTGTCATAATGTATAGTATGAGGAATCATATGATCAAGATATTATCCTTGTTATTGTTAATAAAAAGTGTAGTACACTCCCTCATGAAGTAGAGATGAAATAGTGAATGAATTGGGCTTGTAGAAAGATGATATCTCACAACTTCTAAACACACATAGAGTTGAAACTTGATTTCAAACAAGAAGAGATCACCTGGTACAAAAACTCTTCAAGAATATGAACAACACATTCAAATTTTCTTCATTTCTCCAAATTATTGAACAAGAGTCTGTAACACTCTATGTTCTCAATTTTTTCAAGAGAAATCAACTAAAGTTTCACTACCTAATCAAATCAAGATTCAAAATATGCATTGAAATAGATTGACAACTTCTAAACTATACTCCTCTATATTTCTCTGTTCTATTTGTATTTGTTAAATTTTGCGCAGTGTGTGTGTGCATACTCATTTTCATCAAACAAACATTGTATCATGTACTGAACTTAATGATGCTTGATATATTCTCAAACTCTTTTCATTTTATTTCTCCCATGTATAAGAGGGATTTAGGTCCTTGTGTGGCATGATTATTTTATCTCCCATGAATAAATGTGGAAGAGGTCGTGTGCAACATGGAAAATTATAAAATGTTGAAAAATCCAATCTAGGTTATGGATAATTATGTATATTTTATATAAGATGCTTGGTGGATGTTGATAATCAAGTGAAGAGAACTAATTCTCAACTGGAGACTGAACCAATTGTATTTAATCTTTTTTATCTGGGCTTAAATTTTGTTTTAATTTACTTTCTATTTAAAAACTAAAAATTATTATTAACTGTAAAATAAATATATACTTTGATAGTTTATAGTAATTTGTGTTCATATAGAATTTTGATCAAGTAAAGTAATTTAAAGTGATCCAATAATATTATTTATATCATTCATTTTAGACCTAATGAATATTTAGGGAAATATTTAGAAATATTAAGACATATATCGTACTAATTATTTTGATAAACTGGGCTATATTTAAATATTTGGGAGATTTCCAAATAATCCATATTAAACATTAATTTTTATTAGGTACTCAATTCAACCCCACACCCTCTTGAGATAATCACTTTGACTAAAATTTGGTATCAAAGTAATTCATTATTTGGTATAAAATTTTTCAAATATTTTTCAACTGTGATTTTAGATAAGATTTAAATATTTTAATTTATATTATTTCTCAATTAATTTCTTTAAAATAGATAATCATCAAAAAGGTTTTGCTACCAATAGACCTCAATTTTTCAATTGTACAATTTATGCTCATTGTATTGTTAAAATGAAAATGTGTATATAAAGTATGACCTTGGAAATTTGGACTGCCATTGAAGATAAATAGGAGTTTTCTACTATTTCTAGAGCTACTTGGGATGACACTACTAAAGCTTCATATAATAATAATTGTAAAGAAATGAATTTTTTGTACTATGATTTAGGAGATGAGGAGTTTAATATGATACCTTCTTGGAAAACTTCTTTTGACATTTGGTACAATCTACCTATTTCCTATGAGGGAACTTCTATTGTTAAATAGATAAGGCTTAATACTCATACTATTAAATATGAAAATTTTAAGATGATTCCTGATGAAACATTTCCTATCATGTATTTCGGGTTTAATAAAATTTTCAACATAATGATCTCTCTTGGAAAACTAGTATCTAACAAGTATCAGATTATGAGACTACTAAGATGCCTACCGGAATGATAGAGAGGCACATCAGTTTTAATCAGAGAATCATGTGACAAAAGTAAGATGACTATGAAATATTTTATTGGAAAAATTATGATGTATGAATAAAAATTAAAGGTAAACTATGAAGAATATGATAAACCTAAAATAAAGTTAGTAGCTTTCCAGACTACTTCCCCTAGACAACAAAAAAATGAAAAGGAGAAAGTTCAAGATGTAGATTCAAGTGATAGTGAATCACCTTATAATGGTGATGAGGATATTGATTACCTATACAAAATATTTAATAAATTTTATAGGAATAAAACATTCTTTAAAAAATAAAACTATATGAAAGAATGGAAGAAGGATGAAGATCCAAAATAAATTGTGTGATATGAATGTAAAATGAAAAGTCACATAAAATATGACTATCCAAATCTTAAGTATAAAAATAAATATTAGGAAAATGATAAGAGATAAAATAAGTCTACAAAGGACACATAGAGTGCTTTATATGATAGCTTCAGTGATTCAGATTCTTCACATGAAAATAAGCTAGGCAGAGAAAATATGTTTTTCATGACTTATGTTAGGGAGGTATCTCTATTACCTATTTTTCGAATATTCTACCTATGCATAATTCTTATAATTTTGAAAATAAAAAACATTATTATGACAATATTTCAAATTAATAATTATTCTAATACTACAACATGCTTGAGGATGACTTTAATGAGTTAAAGGATAAGTATAAAAGTCTTAAAATACAAAATCATCTAACTGCAAATTGAAAATCTGAAATATCTATAGAAAAACATAAAAATACTCAAATAATCAAATAAAACACTAAACATAACTATCTAATGAGAAATTAAAGAAATATTGTGAAAAAATTAAAAAGGTATAGAAACACTCAGACAATTTCTATGAAAACAAGTTTCTCCCAAACATGTTAATGAAATAGGTTATGAGTCTGGAAAGAGAATAATATCTAAAATTACTTTTGTTACTAAATTCAGTCCTAAAAGGTCAAAGATCAATTTTCAAAAGTAATTAACAAGTTTTTCTATTTCTAAGAGTCTACAATCTGTTAATAGGAAACTCGTCAAGCGATTGGGGGTTATCCAAGCTTTTATTTCTATCATTTCTAGACCCAAATAGATTTGGGTACCAAAATCATTTCTTTTTTAAAGCTTGTTTTATAGAAAAAATGCATAAAGAAATATATTATAAGTATATGGTACTTGGAAAGTGGTTTCTCAAGACATATGACCAAATATTTTTCATGCTTCAAGAGCCTCATAATGTTTTATATTGGACATGTCACCTTTGGTGACATTGCTAAAAGAAAAATCATTGGACTAGGCCAGATTAGTAACTGAAATTTTGTTTTAATTTTTAAAGTTTTATATTTTGATGGTTTAAAGTATAACCTATTTAGTTTTTCTCATTTATGTGATGATGGTTTTTATGTTATGTTTTAGAATAATGCTTGTAATGTTTATGATTCTAAAAATAATTTAATTTTAAATAATTTTCAAAATGACAATGTTTATACTATAGATTTAAATTCATTTATTTCTCATGATGTTTCATGATTAAGTGACTTGCCCAAGTAATCCTAGATTTGGTGTAGGATATTAGGTCATTGAAACATTCACCAATGTAAGAAGCTAACCAGCAAGGGTTTAGTTAGGGATCTAACTAATCTTGAGTTCCCAATTGATAAAGTTCTTAAACCCCATAAAAAGGGAAATAAGAAAAAGTTTATTTTAAGTTAAAGAAAAAAGTATCAAATTCTCAACCCCTTGAGGTTGTTCACATGGATTTTTTGGACCTTATAGAGTTTCAAGTCTTAATGGGAAGAATTATATTTATGTTCTTGTAGAAGATTTCACTAGACATTCTTGGGTATATTTTATGTCTCACATACATGAATCTGATTCCTATTTCACCAAGTATGCTAATTATGTAGAAAATCATAGTGGACTTAGGATTAAAACCTTAAGGAGTGATCATGGCTGTGAGTTTGAAAATAAATATTTTGACTCTTTTTGCTCACAAAATGGCAACACTCATAACTTATCTTCTCCAAGGACCCCCAAATGAATGTAGTTATTTAAATAAGAAATATAAATTTAAAATAGATAGCTCAGAACATGTTGAATGAGTTTTACCTACCTATCTATTTTTAAGAAAAAGTTGTTAATACAGATTGGTATATCATCAATTGAGTTTTGATAAAACCTATTCTTAAGAGGACCCCTTATGAGATATAGAAAAATAGGAATCCTAAGGTTAATTACTATAGAGTTTTTGGTTGAAAATTATTTATTCTTAACATTGAGGATAATATTGACATGTTTTCCTCCAAAATAGATGAAATAATTTTCCTTGTTTATTTTATCTCTAGCAGATCCTATAGAGTTTTCAATAAAAAGACCGAAACTGTGAAATAATCAGTTCATGTAAAATTTGATGAGACTGATCCACATGATACTAATACCTCTTTATAAAACCTTGATAATGAATTTTCTTCTTTGAATTTAAATTCTATACCTTTATACTCTATTGTAAAACAAGAAAAAATCATTTAGTTCTGAAGAATTTTCAGAACTCCCCAAATTGGAACCTGAAAATCTAGAAGTGACAAGTCCCTCTGTCGATATAGATTTTAAAACCATTAATTACCATCCATTAGATTTTGTTTAAGGTGGTATAAATAGGTGAACACAAACTAGTGATTCTATTATAAATCAGGTTGAACATCAAGCTTTCTTATCTCAGCTTCAACCTAAGAACATCAATGAATATATTAATAATGAATTCTGGGTAATTTAATTCAAGAAGAATTAAATTAGTTTGAAATAAATAATGTTTTGGAAATTATATATTGACCCAATTACACCTTTACTATTGGCACTAAATGGGTGTTTAAGAATGAAGTTAATGATTCAGTAATCATAGTTAGAAACAAGGCTAGACTTGTTGCACAAGGTTATAGTTAAGAAGAAGGAATATACAATGAGGAAATATTTTCACCAGTAGCTAGAATTTAATACATAAGAATCCTTCTTACTTATATAACACATATAGATTTTAGGATTAATCAAATGGATGTCAAGAGTTTATTCTTAAATGTTTTTATAATTGAGGTTGTTTCTTCAAATAACCTCCTGGTGTTCAAAATCCTCATTTTCCAAATCATGTTTTTAAATTAACTATAGCATTATATGGTTTAAAATATGATTCTAAAGCTTGGTATGATAATATCATCAATTTAATTATTTCAAAAGGTTTTTCAAAAGGAATAGATGATCCTACACTTTTTATAAAATGAATTTTAATAGATGTATTTGTAGTAAAAATCTATGTTGATGATATTATTTTTTGATCATCAAAAAATTATTTATGTACTTATTTTTCTAAAATAATGAAAATGAATTTGAACTGAGTTTAATGGGTGAAATCATAATATTTCTTGGATTTCAAATATTTTAGAATAATGAAATAATTATTTTAAATCAAAGAAAATATACAAAATATCTTCTAAAACATTTTAACTTGGATAGAACAAAGAGTAGTTATACTACTATAAGTACCGCCAGTAAATCGAATCATAATGAAGCTAGGAAACCAGTTGATCAAACTAGTTTTAGAGGGATGATTGGAAGACTTCTCTACTTGATGGCTATATGACCATATATTATGTTTATTGTATGTATTTGTGCTTATTTTCATGAAAATCCAAAAGAGTGTCACCTTGTTGTTGTTAATAGAACCTTCAAATACCTAAAGTATACTACCAATTTTGATTTTTTTACGCCAGAGGAAATGATTTTGATTTGGTAAGTTATTCTAATGCATATTTTGGTGGATAAAAGTTAGATAGAAAATGTACCTATGGAACACGTCACATTTTAGGCAAGTCTCTAGTTTCATGGTGTAGTAAAAAAGAAAAATTATGTTGTGTTGTCTATTGATGAAGTTGAGTACATAGTTGTAGGTAGTTTCGGTGAATAAATTTTTTTAATGAAGAACACTCTAATAGACTATGGATATAAATTATGACATGTCCCCATAATTTGTGATAACACAAGTTTTATTAACATTTCTAAGAATTATATTTCTCATTCCATGAAAAAACATATTGATATAAGACATCACTTTTTGAGATATCATTTTCAAAATGGTGATATATCTCTTGAATTTATTGGCACAAAACATTATTTAGATGATATATTAACCAATCCTTTGAATTATAATAGAATAAATTATATCAAACCTATACTAGGAATGATTAATTTTGGTTAAGTTTATATTTTTTAACAAACCATTATGGTTGACACACCATTGTGATGACATGCCATTTTTGTAACACACCATTCTCTTTTCATGTCATTGGCCTGTCATGCCATTTGCTTGTCAAGTCATTATCTTGTCATATTGTTGGCTTGTCATTCCATTTTCTTGTCATGATGTTTTATTTTCATGTCATTATCATTTTATTCCTTTGCAAATTTTTCCATTTCTTGATATTTTGACCCACTAGTTTATTTCTTGTAACATGGTCTATTTTTTCAATGGATTTAAACTTTGATTGTAATTATTAATTCTATTTTAGAATACCAAATATTCAAAATGGTATTAAAATGGTATCTTGTCTATTATCATCCTATATTGAGCCCCACATGATACTCCCATATCACTCTTGAGCCTAGTAAAACCCTTTTGTATCTCAAATTTGAAACCTTCTCGGGACCCTCGACTGATCGTTACGAACAAATCTAAATTTCAAGAATGAAGAATCCTTACATGTATTCACCTTCTAAGTTGATATCTTCTAATAAGAAGAATAAATATTTGAGTGAACCTACTACAGTTTCTTGAGTTTCACTAGTTAGTCCTTAGCTTTCCAATATAGTTGTTATTCCATAAAAAGATGTTGAATCAAAGGGGTTGTTATATAGAAAGTATCTAGTACTCAAATTTCTTCAGAATCAAGTATGGTTAGAATGGTTTTACTCTAACACAGGACCATTATACCCAAAGCTAGTTTATGAGTTTTATCATCATGCAGAGTTTGGGTTTAATGAAGGTGGTGCTGATTGGATCATAAGTCATTCCAAAGGATAATACTTTTGTTTTTCATCAAGAAAATGGGATAAATGTTTAGGTGTACCTCAGGATGGAGTTTATGATCACTACCAAGGTATCATTCTAGAAACTACTGAGTTTTTCATATATGAGGATTCTCTTGTTATGCTGATAAGAGATGAAACAACTAGAAGGAATGTTTCCTCAGAGATGAATGGATAATTTATGCTCATCTTTAAGATTGTGCAACACATGATTTCCCAAGGAAGGTTGATTTTTCAAATCTATGGTACCAAGATGTGTATCTTCTTTCTCTGATAATAGAAGGTCACAAGATCAATCTATATAGATACATCATGGTGAATATGTGTGATATGACCATGCCATTCTCTCTTTGATCTACCCCAAGTTCATTTCTGACATGTTTAAGGCCAAGGGCCTATTAGCTAAGGATGAATAGTCTATTTTAGATTTTGGTGGTTTCTACCTTAAAAGTGTTACTAGTTAAAGGATAACGATTAGTTTTAACCCGTGTAATAGATAGTGGGTTGGTGATTATGATAAGTTATATGCTAATTATAATCTGTTTCATCATCCAACCAGACCAAAGGATGACGTTGATCTAGGATTATTTCTAGATGAAGTAATTGAGTACTATAATGAGGATAAGGAAGAATTTGTTGTTTAAGAAGAGGGAAAGGGAAAATATGTTTATGTATGGAGTGATCCTAAACTATATAAAAATCCACTCACATTTCTTTTGGAGCTCTTAGCCCACCTAGGAGACTACTAAAAAGATAAAATTGGTTAAAAGTTATGAAGAAGAGACTTAGGTCTCTAAAGAGGATCAATATAAGAGTTAAAAATCTATTGAAGTTGATAATAATGATGATAATGAGGAAGAAGAAAAATAAAAATATTATGAGAATGGAAATGGTAAAATTGGTAATGTAAATGAAATGGATGAATATGATGGATGTGATAATGATGATGATGCTGGGCTAAATGGTGCTAGTGGCTGAATCAAAAGAAAAAATGTGGAAATTATTCAAGATCTTTAGGATGCACTTTTTGAGAGGAATAAATCCCCTTATGTGGAAATATTTCATGAAGATCCATCTCTTTATGAAGTTTAGGCTAGTTCTATTTCTATTGGTCAAACAATTTCAAATTCTATTGTGATGGAACAATTGAGTGTGATTGCTTTTGTTGAACAGCATGTAGCTAAGCAAGAGAAAATAGAGATTCCTTCTTATGAACAAGGTAGTGATGTTCAGATTGATTCTTTGACTACTGATAATCATTTAGTTGAGAAACATATAGAATTATATTATATGTTTGATGTCAAAAAGGATGATGCTCAGAAGTCAGTGTCACCTCCTATTGATAAATATATAGAAGTTGAACCTTAGAGTGTTGAACACTCCTTAGATACATAGATTTTGGATTGTCAGAAGAATCTTGAAGTATTAGTTGGACCTGCTAGTATGGTTTCTCCTACCACTGAATCTTTTTTAGTTGTTGTTTCATATCAATGGGTTGATCCAATGGGGGTAGAATGGGGAAAGTTTTCCAGTGTTACAAGGATTCCACCAAAGCATGGTGGACTTGAGGCTCGAATTTAAGGTGATCCAAAGGGATCCTTGATAGCTCAAGTAGATTTTGTTGGGGTTTTCAAAGATTTAACCTCTATTATATCCCCTTCTCCTGAACCTACTCCATCTCATCCTATTTTTTTATAGATGTAGTCCAAGAGACTACTTGAATGTTTTTTGTGAAAAGATTCATTATGAGTTTCATAAGTGTTTGAGCAATCAATATTCTCTATTGAATAAACATAGTGAAAAGGATACTAGATATATCCTTTAGTTGGTGATCCAACATATACAAAAAAATATGATGCATCACATACATGAAGTTGATATTGAGAATAAAAGAATTGGGAGTGAGTTGGATTATTTCAAGGCTATACTCTGGGACCTATAGTCAACCTTCATTGCTTCTATGGAAGGTATCCAAAAGTATTGAGGATACATCTTCATATACTTCTATTACTTATACTATATACATAGATTTTGATTAGTTAAGAACATTTTTCATAGAGTAAGATACATTTACCTCAATTATTCCCTCAAGTGAAGAACATGCAATTCCTTTAGAAATTATGAGGAAATTTGAGCAAGGAAATGATCATGATCATATGATGATCAGGAAGTATGATAGGGATATGAATGATGATAGAGAGACTATTACGAAGGCCATTAAATAACATCACTCTAAAATTTATACCATGTATGCAATTTATTCTAATTTTAAATTCTTGGTTGAAAATTTAACGATGCCACTTGTGACTCGGGCTTTCAAAGAACAAGTCAGACAGCTCAAGGAGATGACTCCAGTGTTCAACCTCTTTATGGAAGAGAAATATTATTTCTTTAGTTCAATGGATAGGGGTGGAAAAATCATAATGGATTTCATAAATTTCATGAAGTATTTTATTCATGTTCATATCCAAGTAGTTGTTTCCTAGGAAGCTTTTCCTATTACTCCTCATTTGTCTCTCTGACTAGGAATTTATTGATATACTCTTTCACCTTTACCTACAATTTTCCATCCTTTTCAAATGTCTCATACTCAATAATTGTGAAATCTCCATCCAATTTTTATTGTGGAAGATCATCCTCAGACTATAGTTGGACTATCCTCTAGGGTTCTATCAATCTTACCTCAGGCTGATCCTACTGCCAAATATAAGGAGCAAGAGAAATTCAAAGCTAAAGGAAAAGAACCAATGGACCCCTCATCCAAATATTAAACCTTTTTGCTTTTTTGTCTTATAATGTATGTATTTTAGGGGAAATAGATTGTAATAACTTTTTTATAATCAATTTTAATTCCTTTTATCACTATTATTCTGTTCTTTCTCATTTTTTATTCCTTTAACTATATTTATTATGTTAACCCTTACCATTTTTATAATTAAAAAATGGGAGAATTATTATGTAATATTGGAAACCCTTCTAGAATTTATGATTTATTTCAGCAATGTTTCTATGTTATCTTTTATAATGTATTTTTTCCTCTTTATATATTCGTTAGTTAACTTTGATACTTATACTATGAATGATAATGATTTGAAACTTATGTGATCTGTTTTGTAATACGTTTGATGACCTATTTTTATATTTATAATATTCTTTGATTCCATGATTTTTGATCATCAAAAAGGGGAGGTTTTTGACCTCATAGTTTTAATGATAACTAAATCATGATTTTAACAATATTATTGAATTCTATGTTTTCTGTAATAATATCATATACTAATAAAGGTAATGGAATTTTCTATATATGATACACCACTGAGAATGGAGCCACAAACTCGAGACACAGTTTTCCATGACTCGCAACTAGAATAAAAATATCACTTAGTAAAAGACATCATCAGTTGACACATCACCGGGATGTCACACCATCAGAATGAAAATTTGGCTAAGTACAAGATATTCCCAGATGATGCATCACCAATGTCATACTGATAACATGAAATGATTACTAAGTCTAAGACATTATTAGACCAGACAATACTAGTTGAGACTCTAATAGTATAGTGTAAATTTGGCTATGTCTAAGACACTTCTAGCATCATGCCACCAGAATAACATACTTCCAAACTTTGAGACACCTCCAGACGAAGACACCACCACTATTTTCTAAACTTATCTTTTGGAATCACATTACTCAAATAGCTATATTTATTGAAGTTAATTAAATTTAATTTTTTAATGATTGTCTTAAATTATTCATATAAAGAATTCAATAGTGTATCAGAATGTGTAGTATGAGGAAGTATTTGATCTTGATATTCTTATTGTTACCACTGATAAAATGTGCACTACACTCCCTCATGTAGTAGATATGCTACCATGAATGAAGTGGAATTGTAGAAAGTTGAGAGATCATGACATATGAACACACATAGAGATAAACCTAATTGAAAACAAGAAGAGATAACCTACTATAAACATTCGAAAGGAAGCCGAACTACACATTCACATTTGTTGCTTTCCTCCAGATTAGAGAACAAGAGTATGGGACACTCTGTTTTTTTTTAAATTTTCAAGAAAAATAGACTAAATATTCACTACTAAATCAAATAAATATTAATATTATGTATTATAATATACTCGACACATCAAAACTCTTCTTCTCTATATTTCTTTGTTCTATTTTTATCTATTACATTTTGAACAGTGTGTGTAAATACTCTATTTTATCACACCCACATTGTCTCATGTGATGAACTAGAAGATACTCAATATCTTCTCAAACCCTTTTCATTTTATTTATCTCATATATAAGATTGGTATAGGTCCTTGTGTGTCTTTTTTATTTTTTATCCCACGAATAACTATAGAAGAGGTCGTGTGTGACATGGATAGTTGTAAAATGTTGTAATACCCTATCTAGGCTGTGAATCATCATGTTTATTTTATATAAACTTCTTGGTGGTGGGTGATCACCAAGTGAAGATTACTAAGTCTCAACTTGACACTAAACCTCTTGTATTCAATATTTCTGTTGTGTGATTTAATTTAATTTTACTTTATTTTCTATTAAAAAAATGAAAATTGTTTATAACAATAAACAGAATATATACTTTGATAATTTATCTTAATTTTTGATCATATAGTATCTTGATCAAGTAAAATGATATCAAAGGATTCGATAATATTATATATATATATATATATCATTCATCAGATACCTAATAAATATTTACATAAATATTTAGAAAGATTTAGATCAATATCATACTAATTATTTCGATAAATTGGGTTGTATTAAAATATTTGGGAGATTTAAAAATAATTCATTTTAAACAAAAAAATTATTGGGTACTCAATTAATCCCCCATCTTGAGATACACACTTCGACCAACAAAATTCAAAACAAAAATTGTCATAAATTTCATGAAATCTAAATCTATTATCATATTTGGTGGTGTTCAAACAATATTGATGGATAATGACAATAGTTTTTGTGCTTCTAAATTTAATAAGCAATATTAAGAGTATAATATCTAGTCCAACCATTTTTCCTTCTATCATTTAGAGGAAAATTGATAGATATAGTCCTTAAATAACTATATTCAATATCATTCAAAAGATAGTGTAAAAAGATAACAATTTAGGGATTTATAAAATCCCACATGCTTTATGGGCGTATAACACTATAACTTGTACAAACAATAGGTGACCCCATACAGACTCATGTATGAGAAGGTGGAATTGTTACACATTTATGGTCATTTTCTCTTACATTATATCACCATATATGATCAACTGTATAAAAATGATAAATCTCATATCTTATGGATGAATTGGAGATGCTTGTTAAAAAGAGGTTACACATTCTGGAAAACCATGAAATCCATCAAAATCGAGTAATGTGGGAACTCAATAAGAAGTTTCACCTCTACTCATTCATATTTGGAGAATTAATCTTGGGCTTGGGAACTCTTCTGATTCATGGGAAGAAACCAACAGTGATTGATAAAAATTGGGAAGCACCTTATACCATACATAAGTTCTACTTTAATGGAGCTTACTATTTGATTACAATAGATAAATCACAAATCAAACCCACTACCAATATATTAAAAACTTTACATAGATCTATGATGGGATCATATAGTCCAATATTCATGACTCTAAATTAATCAAGATTGGTCCTTGTCATATTAACTTAAACTAAATACATAATAATCCTAGTTATATTGTTTTATACTATAATACATGGTAAATATTTTCATATGACATTAAGATATATGAAATTTGGTCCCTCCAAAAAAACATTAAATTGATTAGAGTGGTATATCTTATATGAAATTATCCCCTTATGTATGATCCAAATCAATATAAGTGTCCCCGGTGTACAAGTTTACTATTTCATGTTGTTTTTCCTTCAATAAACCATAAACTAGTAAAACCCCATTAAATTATTTTAATAAATATGTGTGTCTTGGTTACCATTATCACAAGATATTTAGTGACACCTAGAGGTATTAAACTGGATCCATTCAAAAATCTTATCAAATTCAAATATCCTGTCCATCATATTGTATAGACCCTCACATTCACATTGAGTTCCTCACTAATACCACATTAGAATGAATCCATAATAATATTTCACTACCCATGAGCTTGATCAGTGTATAGGATAATTTACCTAAAAATAAATGTGGAATGATTAATGTTATTATAGGATACATAGTGATGTCTATATTTCCTATAATGGATCCAGTTACAAGTTTCTTCCTAGTAAAACTCCCACTTCGTCTTAGTATATGAGGCTTTATCAACTCATGTTAGGTTTTCTCCATTGGATGAGAACTAAGATGAAACCATTTCATTTCATGCATGATATATATCTGTATAAAACCCTTTACATAATTTTACAAGTCATATAACCTTAAATTATAGGACATATAATTCATAGTGACCTGATGTTAAATTTTATAACATATGATCCACCATGAATAGACCTTAAAATTCTTGGAGTTGTCTATTTTTAATGACCTAATTTCTTTACAAGAGATCCATATCCATGATATATTCTTGGAAGAATAGTTAATTATCCATAAATCTATAATAGGGTAAAAAAAATTCCCATTCTAAAGAATGATTCCCTAGATTTTGGGTCTTCATAATTAGTGGTTGTTCTTCTCCTTCAATAGCTTAGCCCTGGGATGGGATGATTATACTTCTCCCATGAATATAAATTATATCTAGGCATAAATTATTTCCCAAGAACTATGTGTGGATTGATTCCCATTATTTAAGATACATTGTGATGTACAAATCAATTATCCTAAATCTAGTAGAAAATTTTACCTTTATCCAACCTATAAATGTGTAGTGATTTCTCACTCACATTGGGTAATCTATATTAATTATACACTAAGACATAATATATTAAGACCCAAAACTCCTATCTTGGGTGGCATCATGGGGATCACATGTTGTTCTAACCTTGTACTAGAATAAAAAATTACTATTTTGAGAACTATTTGTGGCTTGAATCATATTTTCATAGGATACAAAATGATTTTAGATATCTTATCCTGAGAATAGTCAATAATTTTATACCTAATAATTCCTCTGTAAGGAGACCTTTTCCAATTCATATTAGGTTTTTTCCTATCTTATCTCACCAGGGAAATAATATATATGTCATCCATATAAGCCAGATCTATGTAGAGAATCTTTACTTTGAACTATGTATGGATTGATTCATATTATTACAGAATAAATAGTGACTTCTAGATTACCAACCTTGGGTCCATCTATAGATTCCATCAATTTTAAACTCACCTATTTATGTATGGTCTCTTCATTCACATTAGTTATTTCTATATTATATTTTATGTTGTGATGAAATATCTATAAAGTGAACTATGTATGGATTAATTCCAATTATTACAGGATGCATAGTGATGTTTGAACTATATGTTATATACCCAACTGTAAATCATTATTTTCCTATATTCCCCTTTAATATTCTATAATATCTCAACCTTGTAATGTTTTGGATTATAGAATTCAACTAACTTTTTAATACTCCCCTTTCTATATAATTTATGTTATATCTTAATTATTAAATCATCATAAGCCTTTCATGGGTGCTGGTAACTAGTGTATATCATTACAAAAAAGACACCTCTACTTTTTAATGATATCTCTGTTGTATATCCAACCTACATACTAGAGGAATTTTTTTTCTTAAGGAGAATATAATTTAACATTATGCACCCTCAACAATGCTACAGTTGTTCTCATCATTAGAATTTTGTCAATAGTTATCCTCAACATTCTTATTCCATTTCATGACCTGCAAATTCGAACAATTGATGTTATAATTTACATAATTCTCATTTCTTATTCAAGGATATTGAATCACTCCTAAATCTTGAACTCCCAATCGGTTTCTATTCCCAAATTCATATTGGTTCAATCACTACAACCATAAATTGTGTGCACCTCCCCTTGAGGTCATATATACCAATGTTGGAATCTTTCCATTCATATCAGATTTTCACTTTTCCATTATTGGTTCATATATTACATTATATATAGTCATAGTTGTAATACATTACACCCCCATCAACATATGTTCAAATCTGTGTGACCATAAACCCTAGAAACTCTTGGTCTAAGTATTATGACCTTAAAATGTGTGGGCCTTTTCTTAAATATTTTTATATTTATGGAGTCACACACTCAATTATATTGGCTAAAACTCACATCTATATTAGAAACATGACCTCACACATAATTATAGTCAATTTCTATGACCATAAACCCAAGTAACTCTTGGTTTTAGCATTGTGACTTTAAAAATGTGTACACATTTCCCTAAAAATGTTTGTAATGATGAGTATCCCCATTCATATTATTTTTCCATCACCATTGTTAATATATATGTTTTCTTATTTGTAATTCAAGGTTTTATGAACTAAAACCCAAGTAATATTATTTCAATTTTATCTATCCTTAAATATCATCCTCAATAGTTTGTCTTATATGACCTTAAACTATGAAAGGAAAGATACATGGTAGTCACCAGTTTGAAATCACACTAATGGAATACTAGGAAAAATTTGAGTCTCTTTTCAATGGTTATGTACCTTTTATATCCTAGGAATAATTTTGAGTATTTAAAAAAGTAAAAGTTATAAAACTTTTCATGTTGAAACCCCACAAAGGGTGTCCTAAGAAAAATATGAGCTACTACCAACTGAGCCTCTCCCTATCCATGGATTCAGTAAAAGTTATGGATAAAATAAAAGAGATATAAATCTTGTAGGTAACACCATTCAACCTTATAAAAAGTCAATATATTCCCACTACATCTATATAACTAGGAAAAATTTAGATATCCCTTGATATCTTTTCATATATAGGTTCAGTGGATTTGTGGGAAACGAAAAAGGTGTAATTTCAAGGTGATTGAGTTTTTTTTAGAATTTAAATACTCTTTTTAAATCCCCTTTATTTTTTTCTTTATGCCAAATCATTCAACTCTCTCATAACCAAATGTAATAACCTTGGATTATAGTGATAGTATATATACCATAATATATATCCCACCTATATCTATAGAAGCCTACAAGTAAATAACAAAATTGAATTTTGTATTCCTTTATATCATATATTTTCTTCAACTTATGGTGATGGAATATATGCTTCATATCTTACCCAATGATATATTTCTAAGGATGAATTTTTAAAATATAATTTATTGATTCATGCATATCATAATTGGATCAAGTATTTAGAAGTTATCATTTACCTAATCCATTTTGATATGATGCTCAGGTATATTAACTTATTATGATATTACTCATTGTGAGTTCCAAAATTTATCATGAATTTGTAGTTGAGTAAATAAGTGATCCATGAAATTGACAAAAATTTGAGATCGAAAACTCTATCCTTAATTAAAAAAATAGATAGTGTCATTCATGGAATTAGAGATACTTCCTAATGGAGTTAAACATTAAAGGAGGATAAGATATTTGTAGACTACTACAACATGTGTTCTATTGTATCATGAAGATGGATAAATTATTTTTTGGGGTTATAAATAGCCTAAAAAGTCCATAAAACTTTATATAATAGGCCACTTCCAATTATATTAGCTTTCTAGCCCTGATAAAAAAAAATCCTCAACTACATTATCAGATTTATTAGCAAGGCTCTCATGATCGTTTTTTCACTCTTCAACTTCACCTAGATACTGATAGATATAATTCTCTAAGTCCTCCCCTTCTATAGAAAATTTTTAATTCTCATCCACTCCTACATCATACTGAGATCTCTCTCCATGTTCCATGGCTTGGATCTCTATAGATATAAGAGTATCCTCATCTCATGTAATCTTTAGGTTGGTTTTATTAATCTTCTCCTTCTCGTCAACAATTTTCATTAAGGCATTATACATCTCACTATAATTGTATCATCTATAACATAATGTGATGAAAATGTATTCAAGATTGGGTATTTATGGTGTAGTTATCTAATGGATGTTTCATGGATCAACAACCAGATGTCCTACCACACAAATATATATTGTAAACTTTTTATGCACATGGTACTATAGGTTTGAACTATATACCACAGGGGAGACCAATATGTAATCCAAAATCAAGTTACTTAATGTGAAAATAGGCTAATTTTTTTTCTCTATTAATTCTTCAATGAAAAATATAATAGAGTAGCTAGTTGTTCTATCTTACACAAACAACTATAGATGTAATATTAAATTCCTTTGCTGCTGGTGCATCATTATAAGGATAAACTAGAATATCACATGTTGCTATCACATCTTCTCTAGAAAAAACATTATCTTGGGAAAGGGATATAACTTACTTTTTTATATCAATTTCTTCTAATGATGTAATTGGTGTATCTTTATTAGTAATACCTTCCTCAACATTATCGGCTGATGCTCCTCAGAATTCTTAGTGAGACACAAAAATAATCTAGGATATTCATCCCCATGATCACCCTAATGCCTTATTTAATCTCTATGATCCTTTTAATTTTATTTTTACCTATCATAGAATATTTTTAGTTTCATCACAATATATTATTAATAACTTTGAATGAAAAACTGAAAAGGATCATTTTCTAGTAATTAATGATGCCTAGTGAATATACCCCCAATATGTCCTTCACTAAACTTAAAGTCTCTAAGTGAGTATCATGCACCTCTTTTGCCAAGTACTCTTCTATAACTCATAAAATGGTCTGATAATTTTTTACCACATTGAAAAAAGTGAAGGATTTGTCTTAGGACACTGATATCCCCCAACAGTTGAGAATTTTTCATCAATTCATTGAAGTGTTTTAGTTTCCAAGTAATCCTAATACTCTTCATCATCATCACATGATACATAAGGTATTGAATCCAGAAAAGAAATTTTTTGGAATTTTAGTAAGAAATATATAAAAGGACATGTTGGGGTCATGGATCTAGTTTATAAGAAGAGGGTTTATTACCCAATAGAAAATATTCCCCTACTTCTCTGTCTAGGATTACCTTATAGGGAACCCTCTTTTAGAAAAGAGATTATATTTTTGTAAAGATATGATATATTAACATCCAAATAAGGAATATGAGGTAGGAATAGGGTTCGAAAACTGACTTATCTCATAAGTGTGAATTTTTTTTCTAATATTTCATGAATCTATCAAAGGATGATTAGGGATGGATGAATATCTGGTTCCACCTCTAGGAAAAAAATCCTAAAATTGGGAAGATATAGAGTGGGACCCATAAAACCTCTACTATCATATTTATCTAGCATGTTTAAAATTTAATTTCTTATGGAGTGGTTAACCCTACAACACTACCCATCAGAATGTATCCCTCAACATACTAAGGGGACTCTATAGGTGTATATACCAATTATGTTCTCTATAAAGGTAATAAAGTTGAACGTGAAATAATAAGTTTTAATAATTGAATATAACCTTTTTAATGGATATTCATCATACATATTCATGATCAAGGGTGTCATCAAACTCTTAATTAATAGACTTATTGAAATCCCCTTTGCCATTCCCATTTTTTAGATTCTTCCACACATACCAGGTGATTGGGACTCTATATTCGATAGCATGCACAAGTATTTCTAGCTAACTAATTTATAAACTAACCTATGAAAGATTGTATTCAAGCATGATGTCATAGGGAACCTTAACTTTACCAATTTGTAGGTTTTATACTTTACCATGATTCACAACCCTCAAACCCTCATACTTCTCAATGGATATCAAGCCACTCTAAAAATGTATGACCTCAATATATGCATAACTTAAAGAGGCCCCATAACCCTTAATCTTTAGTTTATTACTAAGCCTATAACCTTATAATCGAGTGTTATCTTTCCACTTCCATATTAATCACCTCACTTTAGAATCAGGATGTTTTGGATCCATAATAATGATCAATTGGGAGGATTTAGTGTGTAGTTAGATTGGGTGATAAGACAAATTTTTCATGGAATTTCCCTTTTAAGGATTCCTAGATTCATGTTTTCCTATATTAGCAGCATATGAAACACTAATCCTAGATATGTTCATTGATAACATATTATAAGGGTGAGATTAAATCCATGGATAATCATACACAAACACCATACCAATACCTATGTCCGGGGTAATGAATGTTGATTTCGACATATGTGTACTCTTAAATAATCATTGGGAAAATCTACAAGGACACCATGGGGAGCCTCTCTATCCTATTATTCACAAAATTTATTAGAATAAATTTTTTATACACCCAAATTGACAAGAAAATTAGTAGGGTGTGTAAGCCTTTCAGTTGATTTCATAGTTGGTTCATGCTGACAAGATTCAGTCACACACATCTATTATATATTATCACTACTAATATTCACTATAACTTTAATCTATGACCTTTCCAGTTAGGACTTCACCATATGGAATGTAATTTTACTTAGATTATATCCCAAGATTCTTGATAATTGTCATCTTGTCCATCGATAGTGCCTAAATTCCAAAGACAACATGAATGGAGAGTTTATATATACACCTTAGAATATCAAGAATGTTATGAAATTCATAATGCTATAAATGTGTTTTTATCCTTGTATATAACACCTGTAATGGTTCAAATATATCAAATAGGGACTTACCCTGATAGACAAGAAACAAACATTTGTATATCTTGGCCAATATTATCACTTCTAAACTGATGGGCCTCATGCTCTAATCCACTTACCTCACTACCATGATGAATCTTCTTGGTCTGAAACCCATAAAAATCATGTAATGGAAACCTATACCCATTGAGCCACATGACTAAGAAACTCATAAGATAAAATCAGTGTTCTATATCTATATTAACCCTATAACCCCATGGTATATACTAACCTCACTCTAGGTTAGACCCGTATGTTCCTATGGTTCCCCTATTCTACAAAGTAAGGAATGCCATTAGGAATTGATAGGTTTTTTTGTTGTTATGATTAACTGGGGATATGTTAATCCGAGTTTTGAATTTGATGTCAGTGTAAGGGTGAATCTACTTCTTGAAAACACTCACAACTTATTTCAATAAATACTATGCTAGTGGTGGTTTCTACTCGATGTCCCATGGTCAACCTTGGTCAAGGTTAATACATCATATGCCTCTCGAAATACTGGTGAAAATAGATATTATACATGTCCCATAGACTGATCCCTACCCCTCCATATTCCAAATGTAAGGTGTTAGTCTAAGGGATCCATAGGTTGAGAAGATTTAGAATGATTTATATATTCTTGTAAACATATCTGTATGAAACCTAGATACACTTGTATATCACTACATATCAAAGATAATTCTCAAACTTTATGCATATTTTTCGAATCCAATAATACCACACTCACTTAGGCTTGAATCCACCTCCAAGGTGAAGGTATCCTCCATCATTCCACCCCTAGAGTTGTTCATCATGTTCCAAGTGGTATATTGATGGGTAGAAGTGAATTTGAGTCTCTTGGTGAGGTTTTCTATTATTGATGATAACCTTATTATACCACATGATGTTGATCAGGTCCGTCAAATCCATCCAGGTGAATACACCATTCATCAAAATATTCTCTCTCTCCAGACATGAGTAATGGGTAAACCAGGATGAAAAAGGTTATGGTTGGGCTGGGGAATGTCAACATAACTCATCATCTTATAGCCATATAGGGAAAGGAAATCTGATAGGTGATAATATTGATGATTCTTTGGAAAGATTTTTGTGAGAGCTAGTGTATATGTTTAGTATTGTATAATCTACCCTGACTCTATTCTTTCAATCATCTCTTAAATTAAAGATGACACTATATTAGTAGATATGGTACTTAATGATTCAATAATTTCCTACAATATAATTCATTGAAGTTAAATTCATAGTGAATTAAAAAGGAATGTAAAGGGTATGAAACAACTAGAATGTCAGACAAGTCATGAAACTAAGAGGGTGAAAATATCACTAAGTATAATTTTTTCCCCAACTCATAACACTCAGATCCTAATACTGAGATGAAACATCCAATTTTATCTTGCTAAAAAGCATTTATCCATGCCTCCACACCCAATAATCCATTATCAGTTTGTACATAAGAAAATTTATGTTGATCCATCTATTCCCAATCACTTTTCCCTACTATCATTCTTTTTTACCCATACCCAACAACAAAAGAAAGGTAGTGACCAAGAATTATCTAGAGCTCGGTGAGAGACTTGACAGAAAAGAGAGAGTGAAATCCTTGGGGTTCACTCAGGTCTTTGATGGAAAATGATGAAGGTGATATGCTCATATTTATTGAAGAATATAGTATCCCGCATAAAACACATCATGTCAAGAAAAGTGTGAACCCATGCACTAAAACTATCATGCATCCACTGAGTGTGTGACTACTCCTTCCAACTGAGCATGTGTGTTGGGGCCAACTTAAACCCAAGTAACATTTACCACAGAATTTGATCATATTCATTTTGATATGATCTAATTCCAATGGGAGAATTTGTTGGTTCTCAAATTTTATCAAAGTAATATTTTCTCCAATTCTTTTAGAATATTGAATAATTTTTATGGAGAGAAGATATATGGGTTCGCAGATCATCTCATGCCTAATTCTAGGCAATTCCCACACACCATTTTTATATATCACATGTGTTCCATATCTTCCTTATTATTTCACTATGTATTTCACCCAAAATTTCTTTATACTAACTCCACATTCCATGTTCAATAGATTTGGGTGCCTCAAGACATTATCACTGGTTTTTGGGTTCTTAGCTATCGTTTCCTTTATAAGGACCCCCATTCCCCTTATTTCAACACCAATTATAGAATATGTGATACTTGGGGTGAAGGAGAGTCCTTATAAGCACTTGAGTACAATAAATTCATGCCTAGATACTTCAAGAACCAATTAAGATGATTTCAAAGTGTAAAATAAGGGGAAAATGAAGAAAAGGAAGATTATTTGTTTCTTTTGATGAATATGACCATTCAAAGACTACTTTTACTAGGAAATAAAAAATACTATGGTAAATAAAACTCTTAAATAGGTGTACCCAAGGGTCTAGGGTATACCACCTTGATCCCCCATCCCACCATAAAGCGTTTCACCCAATGTATCCTTAATGGACCATGCCCAATAATCAGAAGATACCCACCCATGTTCCCATTTTCATAGGCCTAAAAGTCAGAATAAAGTTCAACCTTAGAATTATCCCTCAAATGGTGCCTAGGTCCCCATAGGTGGATCTTTCTCTATGCTTTCATTGCTGAAGGTGATACTAAGTAATAATTTGGTGATCCTTTCATCCATGTCACCTATTTAGGCACCAATTTTTATAGTTAACATATTAGGGAAACTGGGAAAATCCATGTCGTCATGGGTCATGAAAATCAGGGGGAAATTTGAACCTTTTTGTTTTAGGGAATGTTCAAGAAAAATGGTAAATTATCCTATGAGATGTCCTCATATAATTTATTTGACCACTCTATTTGTCCTATAATAGTGGTTTAACCTAGAATATAAGTTTAGTGGAAATTATATCCATTCAAATTTTTACAAAATATTTAGTATTAAATTAATTAAATATTAATTTATTTACAATTGTTAATTCAGTGATATATTTAAAATAGACAATAATATTGATATTTTTTCTCTTGGATTGAGTCTAGAATGGAGTGTGGGGGTGGTCCTAGGAAAGTAATAAACCCATCAAGGGTGACAGAGCAGGCACCAAGCCCCTTTTCTTTTCTTTCTTTGTTTTATTTTTTTATTTTTATTTTTATTTTTTTCCTTTATCTTTTATATTCTCCCATTTGGATTTATGAATTCTCCTCCATGGGATTCTACCATTGGGGTATTATTACAAGAGATAAAGAGGGATATAAGAGGGAGAGGAAGGATAAAGAGCTGCCTAAGAAGCTTTTATGGAGGTAGATTAGGGCTTGGAATATGCGTAACACTGTTTCTGTGTCAATCATTGGTGGTTTTCTCCTAGAGGTAGACCCATTTTATATTTTTCACTATAAATTTCCACGGTTTAAGTATTTTTTAATCTTAAAGTCATTAATGTGTTTTTGGGGATCCCTAGGGGGTCAATCTATGGCTTTTGGGGAGGAATGGTATATTTTAGGCCATTTTGAGGTTCTCTATTTAGCAAAAACCTTGTATAAGGAATGTTTTTTAGGAAAAACTTGTTGTGTGTTCTTCCTATTCAATGAATATTTTTTAGAGACTATACACCATGTAATTTGTAGTACACACATATAGTTGTGACTCGGGTGTTTTGGGGGAACATGGATGTATAGGGAACACAAACAAATTTCTTGCAAGGTACATAGACAATGGTCATGTACTGCGCTTAGCTTAACCCTTGGTGGGAGTACATATCTAGGTATATGGATGGGAAACCCATGTGGGGTACATGACATGGATGTGTGTGTTAAATTTCATGTAGTCTGGTGGTTTACATGCCGAGTGGGGATGTGGAACATGAGAACGTGCCCATGTGGGGGTATATTTCACATATAGGGAATACACATCATGCATTTTAAAAAAGTACAGGTTGAGTGGTCTGGGTAACATGCCTAGGGAGAACCATTTGGGGTACACGATGTGTACCTGAAGTATATTATGTCTTTTCTTATCCCTTGGTGTGTTTTCTATTTTCACCCTGAAGTCAAAAAAGGACATTAGGGAGTCCATTATTAGAATTTTTCTACTTATATCATGATGGTTGAATAATTTTATCATTTAGAGGTTTTATATATTGTTTTTTTGGACTATGAGATTTTAGTATGAGGATTTATTTGTGGGTTGGTTTCAAAATCATCATGAGGGTTGGGTTGGGAGCTATGTGGCATACATGAGGGTTGTGAGATCAGTGATCATCCTGGATCAAGTGTTCCTTGGATATATATTTTAGTTTCTTCTAGATGGATTCTAGAATATATTATAATGTATTATCTTTGATGATATATTGGTTTCTCTCTCTGTGTTTGGACTAGTTGCTCAAGATTAGAGGAGTTGAGGGTTAGCTCCTATGGTTGAGGACCAAAGTTTTTAGGGCCTTCAAGATAGGTTGATTTCATGGGATTGAGGTTATGTCTAGGTGTTTTTAATCCACTAAAATTAGTCTAATGGACTCTTGTGGATTACTTTTTAGGATAGTTACTGATCAAGTGATTAGCAGTTGTCAGAGTCAGCAGTTGAGAATGCTTGTGTAGAATAGTTTGGATTATGTTGAGGATCCCTTATATGGTCTTACTTTTTTGGTGGTCATGAGGACCATTAGTAATTCCCTTATAGAATTGATTTAATTTTATATGACCTATGGGTTCATTGTTTCTTGAGGATTAGTTGGAGGCCACTATGTTTTTTTGAGATATTTCCACTCTAGGTTATCATATACTTTGGATGATCTCAAGGAACCCTCTTAGTGTGTCCTACTCTTTTTTTTTCTTTGGTTTGGTTGTGGATATTTATATAGGCATGTCCTAAGATTTTGGGTGTAGTAGGGGAGTCCCAAGTAGGACGTCTCTTGGTGTTATATCCCCAGGGACCATGGGATCCCTATGTTTTCTATTTCCTTAGAGTGGGTTGATGAGATCCCATAATGGTAGTTTGGTGGATTCTAAGATCAAGGATGCTGAGAGAGGAAAAGTTATTTGTTGTACAAGATTTTATTAGCACTACTAGTTCAACTATTTGGATTGTGGGTTTGGTGTTGAATTATCCCACGTCTGGTTGGCCTTTCACCATGTTGTTTGAGGTATTTTCTTCTAAGGACTTTGGTTTGAGGAGGAGACCCTTAGGATATCTTGTGTTGGTAATTAGATTTATGTTTTGTTTTGGTTCTCTCCTTCATTGACTAGATATAGGTAAATGGTATTAGTGAGCTAAAGGGTGATCCATATGATTTCATCCCTCCTCTAGTTGAGTGTTCACCCTGGCTAGAGCGGCTTTAGGCTCATAGGTGTTAAGGCACTCATGAAGTGGGTTTTTTCTACCATGGATGTGGTTACAATCTAAACACCATGCATGTTGTGCACTCCTGGGGTTTATTTATGGATTCCACCAATTTTTAAGTCCATATCTGGTACCATATTTTTTAAACAATACTTTTGGGATGGATAAGTACTCTAGTTTTTTTGACCTAGATTTTTTTTCAATTCATATTGGGATATTAGAGTCCTATATCTTAGTTGATGAAAATTTTATGTAGATTCCTATAGTTATGCATTGGGGACTAGAATTCATGCCTTTTAATTTAGATGCCTTGGATCTCTTATATATATTTTGTGGATATGCATACTATCATTTGTATGGGTGATCCACATGCAATAAATCCTCTATAAGGGGCCACAGTGGGGCATAATTCACCTCAGGTGTTAGGCTAGAACCCATGGTTGGTTGTTTTATTGTTTTTACACCTTTATTTTATGAAGTTATTTATTTATTTAATCTCTTTTTTGTTTTAACTAGGTTGGTCATATCACAATTTTGTGAACTTGTTATGAGATAATATTATAGTTTTGACCCTTGGGGGTGTTCTACTAAGATTTATTTCTCACCCTATGTATGTGTACCTGAGTGTGCATGTAGATTTGATGTCTTATTTTAGATTAGATCATAGGTTTTTTTATATATGGGACCAAGGACCATTATTTCTTGATCAAGTGGAGTCACTCGTGTGGGGTCTCAGGATCTGGCATGTTTATCTTGAGTGTCATGGATACCAGGTATGTGGTTTGGATTAGTGTTGGTAATAGAGCTTGTTGTATTTTACTTTTAGTTGTTTATTTTTTATATGTGGTTGACCGGTTGGGTGATGATCTATTGTATGTTTTACATTCTAGATTATAAATGATTGTATGTCATATTTCATTTATTATAGCATGTTGTTACTTCAATTTATTTATTATACGTACTATGATATTTATCCATGTGTATGAATTTTGTTATTTTCCACTATTATTTCACTCTGAGTAGAGGGAATACTCTCCCAATTTTATATTTTAATCCCTCTCTATTTGTTTTCCTCTAATGTTTAAATATGCATGCTTTAGGATTTTTAGTAAGCCATATAGGGTGATATGTCAAGTCAACCTAGGCAGGGTCATTAAAAATGGTATTAGAGGTGTTTGGTTTTATGATTTGGGTATTTGGTTGATAGGTGGTCTTGGAATTAGTTATAACTTGTGATATATGTTTTATAGGTGTTTCACAAAATCATTTTATTATAGAAAATCCAAGTTATCAGGGCATGGTATTGTTTTTCTTGGTTTTTTTTTATTTCATGATTTCACCTATTGTGATGCACTTGAGTATGTGGATTTATGGTTTATCCTCATTTTTGGATCTTGGCCCATGGGAAATATTCCAGTGTTTGTGAATAATTATAGGCATGTAGGATTCACATGTCATATTCCTATCTATGGTGTTTTTACTGATAATAGAGGTTCAGTTTGTTAAAGTAGAAGTAACTGCTCAAAAAAATTCTCAAATAATTAATTGTTGTAATTATACTCAATTTAACCACATGTTCATATTTATTCTAATGATCATCCATGTGGATATTATGGGGAGAGTTTTTTCAGTGATTGAGATGCAAACCCTTCATCAAGGGATGCATGGAGACCCTTGTGGGTTTGTAATGGGATTTGATATCCCTTTTGGTGGCTTGATGAGGGAAAGTATTCCTATGATACCCTTATATTGGGCTAGAGTTACCTTGATTTGGTCATTTCCCTGAGTATCAAGTGTATTTTCATTGGGATGGAGCTATTGTTTTCATGTGTTTTTTATTGGTCCATGCAATGGGGCTCATGTTCCTGATATCATTGATGGATTGGGTGGGCATGGTTATTATTATTTGGCAGGTTTTTTTGGGTTTTCATTCACCAAGGTGTAGTTGAGAATGAGGATGGATGGTTTTTGAGATGTGGAGCAATATGAGTGCTCTCAATCTTGGGAATGACTTCAAAGAAAAGGCTTGGTTGGACCCCAAGACCTTCTCATTTTGGTTGTGCTTTGTGTAGCACAATGGAAATGTGGTTAGATTCTTTTAGATTTGGATTTATTCCTAAGTGGAGGGTGGTAATTTGGTTGATCCTAGCATAAGGTAAGTGCCTCAATTTTAAAGATGGGTTTCATGGGTTCTCTGGTTTTTTAGATCCGACCTTTGTGAGGATCATGGTCAATGGTATTAGGCATGTTATCCTAGTTTTTTAGTACTTTTCCTATGTGATCATGAGTTTTATTGATCATTTGAGAGTGTTTTAAAGAAATACATGGGGTGGGGAGTGAAACATAGGTTGTTGGAGGCCATAAATCTATTTATAAGTGGTTTGTTAACAATATAGGTTGTGGATTTTTTCACTTAGGTGTGAGTAGTATGGACATGTCTTTCAATTTCCTTTAGTGATGGATATAGTGTGGGCCATTTTGTTTTCTATTTGGGCAGTGTGGAGTTGATAAGAATACTCACGTGGTGGGGGTATCAGATCAGTCATGGTTGAATGTATCTCATTTTGGGAAAGAGTTCTAGATGTTGTAATACTGGTCATTGGATAGCCTATATAGCTTTAGTTTCACCAATTCATAGAGGAGATCATGGCTACTGGTTAACTAATGGGGATTATCTAGGGTAAGAATTTTTTTTGATGGGGAGTTTGGGATGATCCAAAATGTCATGGGTCATGAATATAATGCCAAATTTGAACTTTTTTTCCCAAGAATGTTCAGGGGAAATGGTAAATTATCCTATGAGATGATTTTGGATAATTTTTCTAGTCACTATATTGGTCCTAGATTAGGGTTTTTACCCTAGAATAGAATTTGTGTGGAAATTCAAGCTATTTGAATTTTCATGGAATATTTAATATTTAACTAATTAAATATTAATTTATTCATGAATGTTCAATTGATGACATATTTCAAATGAAGCATTGTATTGATATTACATCTTTAAGGTTAATTCCAGAATGGGGGTTATTCGTAGGTGAAGCATAAACCCATTGTGGGCATTGGGCCCAAGCCCAAGTTCCTTTTCCTTTATTTTTTCTTTTTTTCCTTGTTTTTTTCCTTTTCTTTTCCCTTTTTATTTTTTCTTCAACCCTTTGGGATTATGCATATTCCCCCATGGTATTCCCCCTTTTGGGTATTCATGTAAGAGTGGGAGAGTGAGAGAAGAGGGACAGTGATGAGGAGGACCCACCAAGGGAGATAATGTAGAGGTAGATCAGGGCTTGGAAGGTGCATGGTTAAGAACAAATGTGAATATTCAGTTGTTCCCACCAATAGGTAGTTCTGTTTTATATTTTTCATCATTAATATCCATTTTGTAAGTTTTTTTAGTTTTAGATCTTTTAATTGATTATTAAGACCCCTAGGGGTTGATCTATGGCTTTTGGGAAGGATTAGATGTTTTGGGATATTTTAACATTTTCTATTATGGAAAACCCATGAAAATAGTGTGTAATTCAGAGAGCACATGTCATATGTTCTTTCTTTTTTGGGGAAGGTGATTCTTTTGGAAAACATTCCATGTACGTGGGAGTAAACACCATGTAGTGAAGACTCAGGGTGTGTTGGGGGTACATGGACATGTAAGGTACACGAACAAATATCGGGTGAGGTATATGGCCATTATTAATGAACAATAGTTATCATGGACCTATGTGGGGGTACATGGCTAGTTACAAGTTTGAGGACCCAATGTGGGGTATACACTATGTATGGGTGTGGTACATGTTTTGTACTCTGATGATGTACATGCCAAATATGGAAAAGGTACATGGAAAAGTACCCTTGTGGGGAGTAAATTCGATGTATAGGGAATATATGACAAGTAATTTGAAAAGGTACATGATGAGTTTCCTAGGGAACACAATCAGGGAGAACATTTGAGGGTACATTGTGTGTGCCTGAACTACATGTCGTGTACCCTAGGTACACATTATATACTTTCTTCTCCCTTGGTGTGTTTTTCTTATTTGTCACCATGGGGTCAGAATACAGCTTTTGAGTAGTCAATTTCGAGAATTTTTTCATGTAGATCATGATGGTGGAATCCGTTTATAGTTTTTATACCATATGGATGGATTTTTAGAGTGAGATATTTCAATAGGATTATTTCTATGAGGTTTAGTTTTAGAATCCTCTGAGGGGTTGGGTTGTGAGATCCGAGGTCTGCATGAGGGTTTTGATTTTAGTGATCAACCTTGATCAAGTGTGACATATATTTATTTATTTGAGTTTACTTGGGATGTATTCTCAAAGACATGATCTTGTAGTATCTATAAGGACATCTTGTTTTTTCCCTATGTGTGGGACCGGTTACTCGAGGTTAGAGAAGATTAGGTTTTGCAGATATGGTTGAGGAACAGAGCTATCAGATCCTTTAGGATGGGTTAAAACCATGGGGTGGTGGTTTTTATAGGTGTTGTTGATCTTTTTAGATTATTATGATTGAATTTTGATGATTCCTTTATTTTTTGGTCACTGTTCAAGTGATTAGTGGTTTGCATAGTCGGTAGTTGAGAATACATGTGTGCCATGGTTTGGAATAAGCTGGGGATCCCGTGTAAGATATTGGTTTTGAGTTGTTCATGAGGAATGTTGTGAAAACCCTTGTAGGTTTTATTTTCTTTTTTATTCCCTGTGGGTGAATTATTTATCTAGGATTTTTTGGAGGCTACTGAGGGGAATTTGGGATGCTTTTATACTAAGAATGACCCCTAATTGGGATGTGATAGAGAAACCCTCATAGGGTGACCTACTCTTTTTGTGGAATTTGGGCTAGTTTTGGATCACTGGATAGTCATAGACCAAGAGTTTGGGTGTAGCAAGGGATTCTATAGTAGGAAGTCTCTTGTATTATTACCCTGGGGGCGTGGGGGCCATGAGTTTTGTTTTTTTTTCTATGGTGGTTTATTGAGAGCATGTGGTGATTGTTTGTTGGATGATGAGATACAAGGTCCTATGAGAGGCATCATGCTTTGTTATTTGAGAGTTTATAGGTAATAATACTTTAGATATTTGGATTGGGAGTTTGAAGTTTGGAGCATCCCATGTTTGATTGCCTTTGGTCAGGTCGTTTGAGGTAGTTTCTCCTTAGGGCATTGGTTTGAGAAGGATATCCTTGTGATATTTTGGATTGAGAATTGAATCTAATTTTATCTTGTTCTCTCCATGGTTATTAGGTTATAGTTATATGGGATTAAGGAGATAATGGGTGATATAGATGAGTGTATCCTTCCAATAGTAGAGTGTTCACTCTGGCTATAGTGGCTTCAGGCTCATGAGGTGCAAACACACTCACAAAGTGGGTTTTGTCTACTATGGATGTTTTTTTTCTCCTGACCCCAAGGATTTTATGATCTACTAGGTTTATGTATGGATTAAATCTAGTGTTGGTTATATAACTGGTTCTCTATTTATTCTGTAAGACTTTTGAGACTGATAGATTGTCTAGTTTTTTACACCTAGATATTCATGTCACTATTTTAGTTCATGCTATTAGAGTCCTAGAGAATGTTATATGTGTTTTGTCATGTGGACGACTATGGTTACACCCTGTAATCTAGAATTCATGCCATTCCATTTATTCATCTTCATGTTATTTTGTATATTTGTTATATGCACCTGATATTGCATGGCTAGGTGAGACACATGTTGTAAATCCTCTAGCGGGGGCCATAGTGGGGGAAGATTCAACTCAGGTGTTAGGTTAGAACCATTGGTTGGATATTTTCTTTTTTTTATTCCCATTTATTTTAATGAGTTTTTTATTTATGTCAGATTTTTTTAGTTTCAACTAGGTTGGGAATATCACATTTTCATACACATTTTATAACAAAAAATTATAGGTTCAAACATGGGGTTAGCCTACTGAAATTTATTTCTCAACCCTTATATGTACACCTTGGTGTACATGTAGAATATATATATAATTTTTGGTTAGAGCATAGGTTTCACGATGGGTTGGGTGAAGGCCTAATGTTTATTGATTGAGCAGAGCCTCTCGTGTAGGGTATCAAGATTGGGTTGTTGTAGCTTAAGCATCATGGAGATTGTGTATGTGGTTTGAATCGGTATTGGCCATAGATCCTATGGTATCTTATTTTCAGTTTTTATTTTTTATATGTGGTCATCCAAGTGGGATACCATCTATTATATATTTTTTAAAGCTAGGGTATGTATTATTGAATGTCTCATTTCATTCATTATATCATGTTGTTGATTTGGTTTATTTATCATGCATACTATGATGTTTATCCATGTGTATGATTTTGGTTACTTTCCACTATAATTACACTCTGACCATAGGGTATAGTCTCCCCGCTGAATATTTTCGACCCTCACCTCTGGTTAGAAAACTCCAGAATTCATGGATTAATGATTGAGGCCTTATGGAAAGCCAGATAATTTGATGTGTTAGGTCTACCTAGGCTAGTTCATTATATAAATCCTTTCCCCAGGGACTCATACCTTGGTTCCCATTTTCCAAGGTCACTTATATGGGTACCTATTTCACGCAAGTCACTCACCTAAGAATCCATCTACTTATTCCTCCTCCATGGCCTCATGAAATACATGAATAAGATATTCACACTGAATTTCTACCCTTCTATCATGTATTCCTTTGATAATTGGGACCAAGAGTCTCATGGGAAACCTCACCTATGGTTTTCTATTGAATTGATAAGACCCTGAAGGTTTTGAAAATCATTAATTTTATAACATTTTGACCCTGATCACTCTATAATAGTAGATAAAATAGTGATCACAAGGCCTCAAGCATATCTTCATATATGCCAAGGGATTTTGACTTGAAATGAGTGTCTGAATGAGTTAAAACATTGAGTTTATACACTTTGGATCCTTAATAAACATTACGGAATAAATCAAAAGTAAAAAATAGAATATAATAAAAATGAAAATATAAAATAAATTAATAAATAATTGATAATCATAATTGATAACCAACCTAATCCAAATGTAAAACCATGCATGAACATGATATAAAGTAAAAATAAATTGACATACAATACAGAAAAAATGAAAATAAAAAATCCCCAAGGGTTATCTTTGTGAGAATCCAGAGTTGTGGCTCAGTCCTATACTCATATTCTCCCATGCACAAGAGTCAAATAAAACAATATTATTCATGGTCCAGAACCTGTAACCATGAGGTGTATCTAGGTACCCATCTGTAGCTCTAACAGGGTGTGTGATATACTCAGTAGGTCACCACCAATAATATCTATAACAAATCTAGTCTTTTCATATAAGCTGAAATTGTTTTCATTTGTAATAAGGAATGATCTATAATGATAAATCAATACAAACCAGTCAAGAAGTACATGTAGTGATCAAAGTAGTCAATAATAATGAATAACACCATAACATATAATGTATCAGGTATAGACTATTCCTATGTATCAAGAATCGAGTATTCATGACATACATCAAATAATCATGTATCATTTATGGCCTTCATTGATATATCATCTATCAAGAAACCACAACATGTACTAAATAATCATGAATCGGCTACGACCTATGAAGGCATATCAAGTGTTAAGAAGCTACAACATATTCTGAATAATCTTGTATCAAACTATAATGTCCAGGACCTAGGACCATTAACCAAGGAGTCCTCCTCAATTACATGGATCTCATCAATAGAAAACATGGTGTAATTTAGACTTACATGGGCCTGGAACTCAAAAAAAATTGATGAAGAGTCCTCTTCAATTCCATTTAGATCGTCCATAAAAAACTCAATAGAGACTTGGGTGGATCCCAAGAAGCATGTTTGTAACAAACCGATCATTTATGAATAAAATTACCTTTATTTTAATGTCTTATAGATATAGAAAACACATGCACACTTTTTTTATTGTGTTTAAATGACCGTTAAGTATCATTACGATTGATAATATAGCCATTTAACACTCATAACACAACTGATATAAGTATAAGTTTTAAAAAAAGCTTTTGGAGACAATCAAAGGAGAGGAAGGCCTCATCTAATTGAATTGGGTTGTATGAATTTCATTTGTCCAAGCTAGAAAAGGAGGTAGTGTCATTGGGATTCTCTTTGGACCAATCCCAAGCCATGCTATAACATGTTATGTTTGAACGAAATTGCCTACAATAGAAGATCAAGTTAATAGAGTTTACCACCCGAACGATGTTATACGAGTATCCCCAAGAGTTGGCCACCATCGCACACCTTACCCTTAGGTCTTATGTAGGATTATAAGGGGTTATGTAACAAAGTATTAGTTACTTATTGTGTAATCCATTTGTATAAATAAAAGTCTTATTCCATCAATTCCTTTATGGGAATAGTCTTTCTTTATAAAATGATGAACTTGATAAATTTATTTTTTGGGTAAAAATGGTAATTTTGAGAAAAATATGCATTATTATATTAAACTAATCCTTTATTAATAATATTATTAAAAAATTCTTATAAATGATCATTATATCAGTTCCTTATCTGTAAATGATTAGGTAATCAGTTTGATAAGAGTTATATTTTTAAAACATAAAGTGAATTTTTTAAATAATTAATGAATTTTCGAAATAATTAATATTTTAATAAAATATTATTATCAAATTATATTTATTTAAAATAAATTATTATATAATTTTTATGAGGTCAAATGTATTTTTTAATTAAGGTAAATTTTTTTTGTCAAAACCCGTCAATTATCAATAAATATCAGTTCTCATTTTAAAAGTGAAAATTCACATATTTAGAAAATTATTTAGATAAAATGAAAAATATTTTTTGGAATCATGATTTTGAAAGTATCCAATGGTGAATTTTTTTATAATTTTCTGAGATAATCGAATTTTTGGGTAAAATTAAATAATATATAAGTATATAGTGTGTTTTATGACATCATAATGACCCAATAGTGATGTAATAAATACCATAAATGTGATATCTGATCAAATATATGTTTTAAATTTTAAATAATGTGATTTTAGATTTATTTGACTTATTTTATAATGCTTTAGTGAATCCTCCAAAATGTATAACATATTTTATGATTTTAAGTTCTTTTCTTTAATAATGTGACTCGCCTCCACATAAGCAATGATAATATTTTAATATCTTTGACCCATGACCTTATAAAATAATTTTTTCCACTCCGATTTGAAAAAACCCATGGGAAGGTTTTTGTTTTTGAGTATTTAATTATATAGATTCCAAAACCAATGTTTTTGAAATATTAAAGAATTCCCTTCTCATTTCCTATATAAACCCACCCAAGATCCGACTTCTTTTCACTCAAAATCCTTGGAGCATGTTCCTACTCTATCCTCCCATATCTTGAATCCCTCTATAGTTCCCCAAGCTCTCAAGAAGACCCTCAACAAGCTTTTGAAGTCACACACTCATGTAAGGGTTTCCTTCCTTTCTCATTTTTATAATTTTCCTTATATTTTTTACACTCTTTTATTTTTAATTAAAAATTATGGGGTATGTTTTCAAACCTCTCACATACTACCCTTATTATTTTTTAATGATGAGATATCCCTTTTTCTCCCATTAATCCCTCCCATTTACACCTGTTACCATGCCAAAATTTCATATGAGTTATTTTATTCCTCCTCTTTCTTAAAGTTTCATTATTATGTTGTGCCTTAAATTTACAAATTCCTCATGTTGTAACATGTATTTATATGATCATATTACAGAAATTTTAATTTCTAAATGATTAGTGACCCCTTTATCTCTCATCAAGCCATTTTATAAATCCTCATGTGATGTTGTTATGCTGCTGAAATTGCACCACGATTTTCCATTCCAAAATAATCATATAGTGAATACCATGTCCATTTCATTATCAAGGGTATTAACCTTTATGTACATATACTTATTGATTGTATAATTCTGTATATGTATTCCACATTCATTTATCGATTAATAAATGAGTATGCTGAATGAATCCATGTTATATGATCTATGTGGCATAGTTAAGCATGGGATTAAAATGTTCATGAAGGTTGTTCCCTGATAGCACTCCAATGTACTGGGTAATGTATAGTAACATGATACGTCATGTTGGGAAAAGGGTTTACCTGATTCATTTATAGTACTTTTTTCCTCCATGTTGGGATAGGGGTTTACCAGATTCCTTTATGATTCTGATGCAGTGTTTTAAGTTGTTGTCACATTTCCATGTTATGATGATCAAGCTATATCGTGCCTTTAGGTTCATATTTATCTTATTCTCCATTGATATGTCTGTTTCCTAGCATGTATTGTATTCTTCATATTATGCATTTTTTACTCCATTACTAGGCTTTACAGCTCACTCTTTTCTTATGTATGTACTCATTTTATCCCATGCAATACTATGTACGAAGGGTTGTTGTGGTCATGTAAAAGAATTTTTCAATGAAGATGTTGTATTTTATGTATTAATTTGTCATGTAATGTTCCTAATACCCAAATACACTATACATCTAAATCTTTTATGTTGTATTATGTGAATATTTATTTAATAAATCTTGTTTAAGTGTGTAATAATGACTAGGTTCGTTATAATTGGTATCAAAGGGAGGTTTATTTATTTTGGGGATTAGGATTAGAAAACTCTAGTGAAACCCTTAGAGTTAAGACTACGTATAAGAAAAGAATCCCTACATTTTAGTAAGTATAGAGTAATTGGTTTATCAAGAAAATACATCCCTATCTGGATATGAACAAGTAGATGTGGCTCTGGCATATAAGTATCTAGGGGTAAAACATGAAAATTCCACTTTGATCTAGAATCGAACGAGAACTGGTGCACAACAACAAGACTTACTGCACTCTTGGTTTGACACTCCCAGGGAATATGATTTGGTAAATTCATAATCATAGAACGAACCATTATTAAGGGAAAACCCCATAAGAATATACCTTAGGAAGTAGATCAAGGATAACTTTGATCGAAGCCTAGAAATTCATAAGCTAAAGAGATTATTTTAATTTATAATTTATCCCTTTAATTTCATTGTATTACCCTTTATGTGTTTAATAGTTTAAAAATACTCATCCACGTGTTTATATATGATAGAGTAGAACCAAAATAAAAAAGAGAAAGTTAGGGTTATCTTACATAGTTCTATGCATTCATTTATATCCTGAAATATTAATAGAATAATCCAAACACCACTATAAATCATTGAAGTGGATATGTTAATGAGAATGATAAACAGGGAAATTATTGCATCCCATGAATATAAATCCTCCCTTGTCATAATTTGTGGATTGAACTTCCCAAAGAACCTCATCATAATTCCTTTGGTAGAATTTGATGCAATTCTTGGAATGGATTTTCTTTCCCTATATAGATCCAACATAAATTGTCATGAGAGGTAAATCACTCTCCATATGGTGAATCAACCCCCCGATTCTATACAAGTGCAAGGAGGAGGATGAATCTTATTTAGTACTATCATCTCAAGCATGTATATTAATTACCTATGAGCACACATATATTTCTCAGATGATTGATTCTAAGGAAGGAACCATCCTCGAAGACATGCCTATTGTGAGGGAATTCTCTGAAGTTTTTCCCGAGGAATTTTCAAGTCTTCCTCCTAGAAGAGATTTTGAATTATTGATTGATCTTATACCAGTGGTGTTTCCAATATCCAAGAATCTATCTAGAATGTCTATTTTAGAGCTTTAGGAGATAAATAAACAACTACAAGAGAATCTGGATAAATGGTTTATACACCCAAGTGCTTCACCATGGGGTACACCAATCCTCTTTGTTAAAAAGAAGGATGGGTCAATGTGCCTTTGCATTGATTATCATAAGCTCAAAAAATCACGATAGAAAACAAGTATCATTTTCCTGGAATTAATGACTTGTTTGATCTGCTACATGGAGAAAAATAATTCTCTAAGGTGGATCTATGGTTGGGATATTTCCTTGTAAGGGTGAAGAAGAAGGATATCCCCAAGACTACTTTTCTTATAAGGTACGGGCACTATGAATTCATAGTAATGCCTTTCAAACTCACGAATTCCCCAATGATCTTCATGGATTTGATGAATAGTGTCTTCATAGATTACCTTAACAAATATGTGGTAGTCTTTATAGATGATATTATAATATAATCCCAAACCAATGAGGGGTATGAGGATCATAGAAGCATTGTACTAGAGACCTTGTGAAATGAGAAGCTCTATGAAAAGTAGAATAAGTTTGAGTTCTGATTAAAGGAAGTCTAATTATCAGGGTATATCATCACAAGAAATTGGATATATGTGGATACTTACAAAACAAAAGCAATTAATGGATGGCTTAGGATAACATCTATGACATGTATTCATAGCTTCCCAAGGTTAGCTATATATTATCACTTATTTGTGAGAAATTTATCATGATTTTCAAATCATCTTACCATGATAACTTGGAAGGGATTCAAGTTTTCATGGAATGATGAATGTGAATAAAGCTTTATGGAGTTGAATAAGAGGCTTATCATTTCCCTTGTGCTCACACTACCCATAAGTGGGGAGCTTTTCATAATCTTAAACAATGCTTCAAATAAGGTCATGGGATGTTTGTTGATCCAAAATGACAAATTTATCGACTATGCCTCAATAAAGAAGATACTTCATGAGAAAAAATATCCCACGCATGATCTGGAGTTGGAAGCTGTGAAATTTTCATTGAAGAAATGGTGGCATTATCTCTTTGGGTAAAAAGTGAGAAATATATACAGATCAAAAAAGTCTCAAATATATATTCACACAGAAAGAGATTAACATGCGCTAATTAATATGATTAGAGCTCATCAAGTATTATGATTGGTCAATCCATTACAACCCTGGGAAAGAGAAAAAGGTGGAGGATGCTTTAAGTAGAAATGACCCATCGATTCAATCATTGATGAGAATTGAAAAGGATCCAATCTTCTTAGATTTGATGAATATGGACATGGGAATCCTAAATAAGGGAAAATCATCAATCCTTTCACAAATTATTTCTCAACCATATCTTTTGGAAATTTTAATGGATGCTCAAAAAGATGATGTTGGAATTCATAAGAAAGTGGAAGCTATAAAAAAGGGAAATACTCAGAGTTTAATGCTAATGAAGAATGAATTTTTAGATTTGGGTCAAGACTATGGGTTCTATCAAATATGGAGTTAACGAAAGAACTTTTGGATGATGCACATAGTTTTAATTTCTCCATTCACCAAGGAAACTAAAATATGTATTGAGATATCTGAGAGCATTATTTATGGGATAACATTAAGAAATAGATCAGTGAGTATACATCAAAGTGCCTGGTATGTCAGAAAGTAAATGATGAGAGGAATAATTATAAGGGGGTGATAAAACCATTACACATACCAACATGGAAATGGGAAAACATCCCTATGTATGTTGTCACTGAAATTTCGAAGAAATCTAATGGAAAAAATGCTATCTGGGTTGTTATGGATCATCTTACAAAGATTTTACACTTCATTGAGATTCGAGAGCATTTATCATTGGATCAACTAGAACTTATATACATTAGAGAAGTGGTAAGGTTTCATGGTGTAACATTATCAATTGTATATGATTGAGATCAAAGATTCACCTCTATGTTCTGGAAGAGTCTCCAACACGCCCTAAATACTAAGCTAAACTTTAGTACGGATTATCATCATCAAACTGATGGAAAATATGAGTGGACTATCCAAAAACATGAAGACATGTTGATAGCATGATCAATAGTCATCAAAGGAGTATGGGATCAACATCTTCCTCTGGTTGGGTTCTCTTACAACAACAATTTCCACCCAAACATCAAAATGGATCCTTATGAAGCCATTTTGAAAAGAGGTGTAGAACACAGTCGTGTTGGGATGAAGTAGGGGATCAAAAAATTCTAGGTCCATAAATGGTCATTGAAATGGTGGATAATGTTAAGACCACCCAACAACACATCAAAGCTTCTCAAAGTCAACAAAAGAGCTATAATGACAACCATCAATGAGAACTAGATTTTCATATTGGAGATATTTTTTTTCCTCTATATATCTCTATGGAAGAGTGTAATGAGATTTGGGAATAAGGGAAATCTTAGTCCAAGGTACATCAGCCCTTTTGAGATCCTTGATCACATCGGAGTAGTGGCCTGTCTACTAGAACTCCCACCAAACTTGTCTCAAGTACATGATGTATTCCATGTAACACTCTTGGGGAAGTACATACCTGACTCACCACATGTACTCAATCCAGAGGTGGTACCATTGGAGAATTACCTCTCCAATGAAGATAAGATGGTGAAAATCTTAGATCATATAGAAAATTTTCTACAAAATAAGATGATGCCCCTCGTCAAGGTGTTGTGGAAAAACCACAAGTTTGAAGAAGCAATGTGGGAACTAGAGGAAGTGATGATGCAGATTTACCCTCATATATTTTACTGTGGGAAAAAAGAAATTTTGAGGGAGAACTTTCTTAAGGGGCGAAGGCTGTAATGACTCGATCATTTTTGAATAAAATTCCATTTCATTTAATGTCTTATGGATATAGAAAAAACATGCACTCTTTTTTTAATATTATTGTGTTTAAATAACTGTTAAGTATCGTTACTATTGATAATATAACCATTGAATAGTGATCACACAATTGATATAAATATAAGGTTTTAAAATAATCCTTTAGACATAGAAAAAGGAGAGGATGGCCTCATCCATAAGACTTGGGCTATAGAAATCTCATTTATCAGATCTCGGAAGGGAGGTATCATCACTACGATTCACTCTTGACCAATCCCAAGATGAGATTAAATAGGCTAATATAAAATAGAATCTCCTACAAAATAAGTTCAAGTTAATAGAGATTACCACCCAAGAGATGTTATCTGAGCTTCCCCAAGATCCAATCAACCATCAAACACCTTACCCTTAGGTATTATGAGGGTGTTATAAGGGGTTATGCATCAAGGTATTAGTTACATATTGTGTAATCCCTTTCTATAAATAAAAGACTTATTCCATCAATTACTTTATGGAAATAGTATTTCGTTAAAAAATGATGAATTTGATAAATTTATTTTTTTGGGTAAAAATGGTACTTTTGAAAAATATGTGTATTATTATATTAAACTATGTTTTTATTAATAATATTATAAAAAAATTCTTATATATAATGATTATATCAGTTCCTTATCTGTAAATGATTAGGTAATCAGTTTGATAAGAGTTATATTTTTAAAATAGAAAGTGTACTTTTTAAGGAATTAATGAATTTTAGAAATAATTAATATTTTAATAAAATATTATTATCAAATTACTTTTATTAATATTAAATGAGTATATAATTTTTATGAAGTCAAATGTAATTTTGTATTAAGATTTAAAAACTGTTTTTGTCGAAACCCCAAAATTTTCAAAAAATGTAGGTTCTCATTTAAAAAGTGAAAATTCAAATCATTAGAAATTTTTTTTAATAAAATTAATATAATTTTTGGAATCATGACATCAAAATTATCCAACGGTGAATTTTTCATAATTTTCTAAGACAATCAAATTTTTCAGTAAAAATTAAATAATATATAAGTGTATAGTGTGTTTTTTGACATCATAATGAACTAATAGGGATTTAAAAAATGTAACGCCCCAATATTTTATAGTATTTTTTCTCTTCATAGCATTTTAATAACTTGTACTACACGCAACACCGAGTTCAAGCACACCACAACTTACCAAACTAGTCGTTCAAAAAAATGTTAGGAATAGTATTAACCACATTTTAAATTTTATATATCATATATAATTTTAACATTTATCTTTTTTGTTTCTTAGACATAATATAAGAAAAATTCAAATTTTAAGATAAAAGAGGTATTTTTCAAAAAAATGCAGTTTTTCCACCTTTTAATGGCGAACCCTTTTTAAATCCAATATTTGACACTTTTAAATATTCAATTTAGTTAAATTAAATTTTTATTTAGAATAGGGAGATAAAAATTTATTTTGGATAATTTTTTGGTACTTTTTTGATAACTTTCATATTTTGATGAATAGTGAACAAATAGTAAATTTTAATTAAAAACAACTTTTTAAATCGAAATAATTTATAGTGTTAAATTATAAATTTGAGTTTTAAAGTATCATTATACTATATTTTTATCATTTAATATAATTTAGGTCATTGTATGTAATTTCAAATTTAAACTATACATAAACAAGTGTCAATCTTTTGATAGTTATTATTTCATAAAAACACACTTTATGGTTTAAAAACGAGAATTAATTTTAAATTAATTTCTGCCACTTATGTGTTTTGAATTTGAAAAAATGGATTCCTTATTTGGAATCAGGAGGTCCAAATTGTTTAAATAGGTAAATTTTATTTTTATACATTATGAATATGTACTTCAATAAATATTTTATTTACTATGGTTAAAGGGTAAATCTGGTAAATTAGGGTAAAAAAATATTATAATAATATTAAATTACACTAAAAAATGTCCTAAACATATTGGATAATACATTTCTGACCATGGGAATCCTTGGGTCTATTTTGGGACCCCATGTAGCCACTTGGGAGTGATAATGACATTTTACATTAATTAATCAAAAGTAAAGACAAAAATAACTAAAGAATGTATATTTTAGTAAAACATTTTAATATGGGGTTATATAATTGATCTCTTAAACTATAAATACTAATTTTAAAGATAAAAATATTTCTTACATGAGGATATTTTATTTATAATTTTTAGACATTAAATAATTTAATTCATGTATGACACAACGTTGAGGCAGTAATTACCTTAATGATGAAATATTAAAATAATTGATATTTTAAATATCCAAAAAAGGTAAATTGAGACTTTTTATGAATTAAAATATTTTTCTAGGTTAATATAACATTTTAGGATTTAATTAAGAGAATTTATTTCTAATTAATAATGTTTTTAGGACTTTAAGAAATATCATTTATTAAATAATATCAAAATTTACATAATTGAGTTTTTAAAACAAATACTATATTATTGGTTGATATAATATTCCTAAAATTATAAGTTTCAGAAAAAGGGCCTAAAAATATTATATATGTCATTAATGAACCTATCTTGGTTCTCTTGGAATTTTATATTAAGTTTATTAACCATATAATATAAAAATACAAAGAGACATGGTAAATGAAATACTATTTAACTAAGAGTTAAATCTTAAAGATATGGTTAATATGGTGACCTAAACCTGTAAAAACCTATTTTTTGAAAGGTTTTTGACCAAACCTAACCTTATAAATTAAATAAATCATTTTTTTACTATTATAAATCAAAAATTATTTTATTATAAAATAATAGTTCAAGTTTTTTCTAAAGTGGCACTTACCTCTCTTATAAAATGGCACTTCCCCTTCTCTTAATTACAAACCTCCAAATCCATTTGGCACAGCCAAACCCTACCCAAATATCATCCCAACTTTCCTCCCTTCATCCTAAAGGCCTTAATTTTGTCAGAAATCCAACCTAAAGAGCCCTTTTGAACAAATAAAAAGGGAGAACCCGAAGAAGAGGTAAATATATCATCACCTTTTTCAAGTTCTTTTCTTCTTCCACTTCTTCTTTCTTTGTTGTTTCCATTATAAAATAATATCTCCAGTATCTTATATATAATTTGAGGTTATTATAAAAAATTTACAACCATATTAATTATTCTATCCATCATATGAATGACAAAGTCTCCATACGTGCGTACGTACGGCTTACCGTCTACACATTGTGGTGTAGTTTTTTATTCAAACACTTCCTTATTTAGATGGGTATAATAATGAGTATAAATAATGTAAATAATAAATATAACATTTTAATTATTATTTATATATGATATAAGATCCAATTAAATACGATTTCACCATCAATATAATGATATTGTCGCTCGTGCGTACGTACAGATTACCCTCTCCATGACACGATGAGATCCATTCCCACGTTCACCATTCAGCAATGATTATAAAAATATATATTATTAAGAATTATATAATATATGAAATAATTATTCTAATGGATATATATATATATATATGTATTTATGTACTTACATATATCTTATTCACTTACTTTCGTTCAATATGATATGAAAACGGAAACAACATCTTTGCGTATGTATGACCTACTATCTCCATAAACAGTGCCTTCCATTTCATATATATATATATATCTATTATAAATATTTATATTATAAATATGTATGATATATAAATCATGTTTTATATTTTGGAAGTATTTAAATCATGATCTAAATGATAGGATCAAAAATAACAAGTTAAAACACGTACGATAAAGAAAACAATTATTACCTCAAATGTTAATTAAACATGGAAATCATTATTAAATGGGGAGTATAAAGTCATAAATGAATAATTTATGATATAATAAATATGAATATGGTTTTGGTATTATTTAATAACATACTATGGTCATTATACAGGAGGGTAAATGTACCCTCTACCAAAGGAAAGTGCAAGTTAAAGGTTATTTTCACAATCTCATTATTATCTGAGGATGTTTTTACATGAGTATATATTGGGAAATATTTATTATCCATGTCCATGTTTCATAAAAGAGTTTTCAAATTTATTATTTTAACATAATTTTTACTAAAACATCATTTTAAATGTTTTAATGATTTATTCTTCTAAACCTTTATCATTAATGTCCATGTTTTCAAAATGATTTTAAGTATTTATTTATATGGACATGAATGTTTTAAAATTTTAATTACTTTCAAGAGTTTCAAAGTGGTATGGGACACTTTGATTCAAAACTATCTTTTAAATTACTTCCTTTATAAATTATGTGACTTTTAAATGATTTCATGATAAATGGATATTTCTCTCAAAGATTTTTACTGATCATTTTCAACTATGTCAACATCCTTTATGGGATATTGTTCTTGATCTAGGTTGATTTATTATACAAATACTCCGTATTGTATTTAAGGTTTTTGATATGTTTGAATGTGGATGTGTTATTTTTATACCATTCATGGTTTATGGATAAAGTATTGAAATTTCATAAACTATTTTTAATATGAATTTTTATGTTATGTTTCAACATTTTTGTATGAGGAATGAATTGGACTTAGTAAGTGATGGTTGGAGCCCGCTATAGCTCCTCGATGCATTGGTAGGTCTCATGAGACAATCTAGTGTCTTGGAATGAGGCCTTGACAAAATCTTAATTTTAGTCTTGGAAATAGGCCTTGACTATGTGGTTATGAAGTCTAGCATTATGCATTCCATCATTATGATAGAGGCTATTGATATTGCATGTGATTATTAGACTAGTAGAATATCCCTGTGAATAAGTAAATGGAATTATTTGATTTTATCTTTTCCATTTTATGCTGAAGTTTATGTTTTAAATGCTTTTGTTTTAGTCTTATACATTGCCTTAAATGTTTATGCTTATTTATAAAAGTTTCCACTATATTGTTATCCTTACTGAGAATATGAGCTCACCCCTTTCTATGTTTTATTTTTCCTAGGATGTGAAGAAGTATTTTATGGTTGACCTGCAGGGATAGGATAAGGGATATAAGTGTGTTCAAATGGGACAAAATGTTGTTGTTGTTTTTCATTTTATAATTTAATGTAACGTTCATATATGTAATATATTTTCCAAGACTACTAAATTGATCGGTCATTTGGGACTTGATTCCGTGTAATCAGGCCAATGTATTAAGATAATGCACCAAATCTAGGATTCTAGGGTTGTGGAATTACAGTTGGTATCAGAGGAAGTTTAGTACAAACCTTGGAAAATAGATTTAGATAAACTCTGATTAGAGCACATTTCCCTAAGATAGACTTTGCGGATTGGTATAGAAGAACTTCCTAGAATTTTGGTAATGTAGAGATTTTTTTTTATTTTCCATGTAATACATCTCTGTCTGGATATGAGCAGGTAGAGGTGGCTCTGGCATAGATGTACCTAGGAGTGAAAACTCCAACACGGAGTTTCGGGCTTGACCCTGGGTATTCTGGTACACGAAAACGGGCCTTGATGCACTCTTGGTTATGACACTCCCGAGGGATCTACTTAGGATAATTCACATTTTAAATACAAGTCATTTTTAAGGATTTAGGAGTAAATACTTCCTCATAAAAAATTTGATTATAGATTATATGCATAATATTTTCAATTTACGTTAGGTATTTTACAAGTTTGTAATTATGCATTGTGATTCATAAACTAAACTAGTGTATGTCATTGTTTAGAAATAAAGCCTAGTAGAAGGAATGAGAATTCCAACAATATGAAAAATCGAAAGATTAAGAAGGATAATATCTTTCATGGTATTAATCCTACATTTATAAGGAAAATAGTCTCCCATGTATTCTCATCATATGAATAAATAGTATCATGTGTTAATAATATAAGTAAATAATTATCTGAGTCCTATGGCTTTGAAGGTGAGCAAGAGTAGAAAAGGATGGTAGAAATAAAGATGGATAAAGGGAAGATGGGAAAGAAGGATTTTCCCATATGTGATAATTGTGGAAAGAATCACATTAGTAAATACATAAAGGGAATGAGAGTTTGTTATAAGTGTGGAGAAAAAGACTACAAAGTACATGATTGCAAGGGTAAGAAAAAGGTTTCAAAGGTACAATGCTTCATCTACAAGGTGTTGGGATACTATGTGAATCAATTTCCACATCATCAGAGTATACTACTGCAATCCATTTTTTTAATTTTCTAAAAAGTCACTTTGAGGGTTAGTGAGAACCGCACATTCCAGATTTCCAAAACAAACTCCCCAAATTCCAAAATTCAAAACACCCAATGCCAAACCAAATTCAAAATGATGCGAGGCATAATCCAAATCAATAATGAAAAATGAAATTGAAATAGAACTTGCAACACTAATCACCTCAGGCCACCAGTCTGAGCCACGATCGCCACCATCCCAATGTCATCATCATCAACCACACACCACACCAGTACCCCAGAGACTATCAAGTCATCCCTACCGGCGAGAGCTGCCCTCGGAATCCAAACACCACCAAAAAAACTCCAAATAGAACACCTCAAAGCCACAATAACCACTATTAGAAGAATATCACGGCCATTAAGAGATAATTTCAAACAATAAAAATCCAAAAAAACATCAGCAACACTATCACGGAAGGACACATCCGAGCGAACACAAAACCAGCCATCGTGAACATAATAGCAGCAAGAAAATTAGCAACCCAGCACAGTGATAGATGTCATCATGCCGGAACACCATCATAGAAAAAACTTCTATTGACGTCAAGTAGAAAGCATGAATAGATCCAAAACATCATGAGTATAAACATCAATCGTGACCGAAACAAAAACCACCAGGATAGAAAAAAACACCAGAAAACAGAAGGCCCAAAGAACACCCAACGAAGAAGACAAAACCCCTAACCGACCAACTCGAAACGCGGTTCTAAGAAAACCGAAGATCTCTCAACCAACACATCCCAAAACCCCAATGAGATTCACTGCATCAGACCAAAATAGAGTCTAGTGCAGTAGATCTTGGAGCAAGACCATAGATTGAGAATACCTAGGCCTCGATAGTGAGCCACGATCGCGGAAGAAAGGATACCCGACTGGGATGGGTGGAAAGAGAGAAGATAAGGCCGAGATGATCAGAGGGATCGGCCCTGGAGAAAAACCAGGTGCCTGAAAGAGAGAATACCATCCAAGAAGGAGACTCTAAAGGAAAACCGAAACAAAGAAAAAGGCGAGAACATGCGAAGAAATAAGCAGCATCGATAGAAATGTGAAACGAAAGCCGGAAGAGGATGATCCATCACCAGGGGAAACCCTAGATGAAGGAGAGGTGTTGCGTGCTTGGGAGGGCTATCAGGGAGAGAAGGGGGGAATTCCTCATCAGAGTATACCACAAATGATTTTTTTGGATAATAATCAACAGTAAGTTAAACTTTTTACAAATTATGTTGTTGGATAATAATCAATGCAGTACTATTTCATGGAGGATTTGAGATTACATGTTACTAAAAAAGTGAATCAAAATTAAGTTAAACTTTTTAGAAAATACATAGTTGAAGGAAGGATAAACCTAAATCTGGTCCTGATACTAAGAGAGTGATTTTTGAATAAGAGATGGTTGATTTGGATAAATTATATTGGATATTCTTGACTACCTTGTAACTGATTAATGGTTTGTTTATTCCATCATTGTTGGAGTATTAAAAAATTTTGGATATAAGGAATAAATCTAGTATTCTATAAGGAATAATAGAGCATGAATGTAATCAATAAGGTTTTATGGTAATTTAGGGTGTTATCGTGTTTTAAAAGAATACATGATGAAGGTATTCACATGTTATTATGTGGAAAAAAAAATTTCATTGTGTTTACCTTCCTTATAAACATTGGACTGTGAGTTTGGACAAAAGTATTTAGGATTAGTCTAAAGGATAGAATGAATTAAATTTGATATTGGATACTATTGTTAAGGTTAAATAATTTCTTAATATTATTTTTGGATTGTTATAAAAAGGACAACCTGGAGGTCGGGCAACAACCCATCGCGTCCGGCAAGGCCATGAGACATGAACACACAACTGAGAGGATACAAGGGTGCATCACCTATTACTGGACCACATGATTTCCTAGTTTGTATAATGCAGTTAGGAAAATGAATTATAAATTAAATATTTTTTTTAACCCTATACAATTAGGATAAATAGAATATTTTTGAATTCTATTATCTTTTGGAGTAAAAGATGAGTTTGTGGTTGGAATTAGTTGAAGGATGATACTCTACTTGTCAAGTATATTTTTTCCTCTTATTATATGAATAAAAGAATTCTTATACTTTAGGTAAGGGATATTAAAACAAAAAATTTGTTATCCTAATACCTTATGTTTTTTTGAACCAATGATATTTTAAATTATCATAAATTTATGGATTTGAGGCCCTAAATTTTACACTTGTTTGTGATTGATGACCTCAATTACTCCATATAAATATTTACATTTTTCATCTAATTATGTATCTCTAATTTCCACAAATGTTCTTCTTATCGAGATAATAATTTGGTGGTGACTATTTCAGTTCTCTTTCCCTCTTATTAAGATGAAATTTTATTAACCCGATTTCCGAAGCGGGTTTTCCACAAAGGTATTTTTCTATTATTAAACTTTTATTTTTGAAGAAAAATTTAAAATTGTGAGGAAAAAATGTATTTAATTAGAAGAGAATTTAACACCCCAATATTTTATAGTATGATATCTCTTCAAAGTATTTCAATAACTTGCGCTACACGCAACATCGAGTTCGAGCGCACCACGACTTACCAAACTAGCTGTTCAAAAAATAGGTTAGGAATAGTATTAACCACATTTTAAATTTTATATATCCTATATAATTTTATCATTTATATTTTGTGTTTCTTATACATAATTTAAGAAAAATTCAATTTTTAAGATAAAAGATGTCTATTTCAAAAAATGCAGTTTTTCTGCCTTTTAATGGAGAACCCTTTTTAAATCAAATAGTTGACACTTTTAAATATTCAATTTAGAGAAATTAAATTCTTATTTAGAATAGGGACATAAAAATTTATTTTGGATAAATGTTTGGTACTTTTCGGATAATTTTCATATTTTGATGAATAGTGAAAAAATACTAAATTTTAATTAAAAATAAACTTTTTAATTGAAATAATTTATAGTGTTAAATTATAAAATTGAGTGGTTTTAAAGTATAACTAGAATATATTTTTATCATTTAATATAATTTATTTCATTGGATGTAATTTCACTTTTAAACTGAACATAAACAAGTGTCAATCTTCTGATAGTTATTATTTCTTAAGAACACACTTTCTATTTTAACAACGGGGATTAATATTAAATTAATTTATTCCACTTCTATGTTTTGAATTTGGAAAAACAGATTCAATATTTGGAATCATTTGGTCTAGATTGTGTAAATAGTTAACTTCTATTTTTAGACATTATGAATATTTACTTCAGTAAATATTTTATTTACCATAGTTAAAGGGTAAATCTAGTAAATTGGGGTAAAAATAATTTTATAATAATATTAAATTACAATAACACATGTTCTAACCCTATTGGATAATACATTTCCAACCATGGAAATCCTTGGGTCGATTTTGGGACCCCATAGAGCCACTTGGGAGTGATAATGACATTTTACATTAATTAATCTAAAGTAAAGACAAAAATAAAAAAAGCATGTATCTTTTAGTAAAACATTTTATATAGGGTTATATAATTGCTCTATAATACAATAAATATTAATTTTTAAGGAAAAAAATTTCCTACATTATTATATTTTATTTATAATTTTTAGACATTAAATAATCTAATTTATTTATGACAAAATGATGACGCAATAATTACCTTAATGATGAAATATTAAAATAATTGATATTATAAATATCCAAAAAAATGTACATTGAGACTTTTTATGAATTACACTAATATTATAGGTTAATGTGACATTTTAGGATTAAATATATGAATTTAGTTTGAATTAATAAAGTTTTTAGGACTTTAAAAAATCATTTATTAAATAATGTCAAAATTGACATAATTGTGTTTTTAAAACAAATACTATATTATTGGTTGATATAATTTTCCTAAAAATATAAGGTTCTCCAAAGGGACTAAATAATATTATATATTTCATTAATGAACCTATTGGAATTCTCTTTTATGTTTATAGTATGTTTATTAACCATATAATAAAAAAATACAAAGAGACATGGTAAATGAAAAACTATTTAACTAAGAGTTAAATCATAAATATAAGTTTAACATGGTGAAATAAACTTGTCTAAAACCTATTTGTTGAGAGTTTTTTGACCCATAACCACCTTATAATTTAAATAAATCATTTTGGAGCTATTAGAAACCAAAAATTATTTTATTAAAATATAATATTTCAATATTTTCTTAAAGTGACCCTCACCTCTCTTATAAAAGGGAACTTCCCCTTCTCTTAAGTTCACACCTTCAAAGCCATTTGGCTAGGCCAACCCCTACCAAAATATCCTCAAAACTATCCTCCATTAATCCTAGATGATTTTCTTTGGTTATAAAGCCAATCTAAGGATCCCTTTTGATCAAATCAAAAAACAAGAACCCGAAGAAGAGGTATATATTTCATCACCTATTTCAAGTTCTTTTCTTCTTCCACTTCCTCCTTCTTCGTTTTTTCCATTATAAAATAATTACTCCAATATATTCTATATAATTTGATGTTATTATAAAAATTATCCAAACATATTCCTTATTCTATCCATCATATGAATTACAAAGTCACCATATGTGCATATGTACGTCTTACCGTCACCATGTTGTGGTGTAGTTTGTTATTCAAACACTTCCTTATTTGGATGGGTATAATAATGAGTACAACTGATGTAAATAATAAATATAAAATGTTAATTATTCTGTATATATGATATACCATCCAATTACATATTATTTTACCATCAATATAAAGATATTTTCGCTTGTAAATATGTACGGATTATCGTTTCCACGATGCGATGAGATTCATTCTCACATTCACCATTCAACGATGCTTATAAAAATATATATTATTATTAAGTATGTAATATATGAAATAATTATGCTACTAGATATATATATATATATGTGTGTGTGTGTGTGTGTGTGTGTGTGTGTGTGTGTGTGCGTGTGTGTGTGTGTTTGTAAGTACTTACAAATATCTTATTCACTTACTTTCGTTCAATATGATATGAAAATGGAAACATCGTTTATGCGTACGTATGGCCTACCGTCTCCATAAAAGGTGCCTTAAATTTAATATATCTATTTATTATAAATATTTATAATCTAAATATATATTATATATAAATCATGTTTTATAATCTGGAAGTATTTAAATCATTATCTAAATGATACAATCAAAAATAACAAGTTAAAACAAGTATGATAAAGAAAGGGATTATTACTGGAAATGTCAATTTAACAAGGAAATCATTATTAAATGGGTTGTATAAATTCATAAATAAATCATGTATGATATAATAAATATGAATATGGTTCTGTTATAATTTAATAACATACTATGGTCATTATACAAGAGGTTAAACGTACCCTCGACCAAAGGAAAGTGCAAGGTAAAGGTTATTTTCACAATATCATTATTATCCGAGGTTGTTTTTATGTAAGTTCTACTGGGAAATATTTATTATCCATGTCCATGTTTCATAAAATTTATTTAAAAGGTATTATTTTAAGGTAATTTTTACTAAAACTTCATTTAAAATGTTTTAAATATTTATTATTCTAAACATTTCTCATTAATGTCCATGTTCTCAAAATGATTTTAAGGATTTATTTGTATGAACATGAATGTTTTAAAATGTTAATTACTTTAAAAAGTTTCAAAGTTGAATGGGAAAATATCATTAAAAACTATCTTTTAAATTACTTATTTTATAAATTATGTGAATTTTAAATGATTTCATGAAAAATGGATAGTTCTCTCAAAGATTTTTACTGATCATTTTCAACTATGTCAACATCCTTTATGTGATATTGTTCTTGATCAAGGTTTATTTATTATAAAAATAATCTGTATTTTATTGAAGGTTTTGTGATATGTTTGACTATAGATGTGTTATTTTTATACCATTCATGGTTTATGGATAAGGTATTGATATTTTGTATGCTAGTTTTAATACGAATGTTTATGTTATGTTTCAATATTTTCATATGAGGAATGCATTGGACTTAGTAAGTGATGGGTGGAGCCCGATATAGATTTTTGATGCATTGGTAGGTCTCATGAGACAAACTAGTGTCTTGTCACAAGGCCTTGACAAAATCTTATTTGTAGTCTTGGCACAAGGCCTTGAGTATGTGGTTATGAAGTCTGGCATTATGCATTCCATCATTTTGAAACTGGCTATTGATATTGCATGTGATTATTCGACTAGTAGAATATCCATGTGAATAAGTAAAAGGAATTATTTGATTTTATATTTTCTTTATAATGCGTAATTTTATGTTTAAAATTCTTTTTTTAGTCTTATACATTGCCTTAAATATTTATGCTTATTTATGAATGTTTCTGCTATATTGTTATACTTACTGAGAATCTGAGCTCACCCCTTTCTATATTTTATTTTTACTAGGATGTGAAGAAGTATTTTATGGTTGACCTATAGGGATAGGCTAAAGGATATAAGTGTATTCAAAGGGGACAATTTTTTTTGTTTTTTCATTTCATAATGTAACATAACGTTCATGTATGTAATCTATTTTCCATGACTGCTAGACCGATCGGTCCTTCGTGACTTGATTCCTTGTAATCATGCGAATGTATTAAAATAATACACCGAGTCTGGGATTCTAGGGTCAGGTCATCACAATAAATATCATAAAAGTTATATTATACAAAATATATGTTTTAAATTAAAAATAATGATATTTTATATTTATTTTAAAATGTCTTAGTGAATCCTTCAAAATGTATAACATATTTTTTGATTTTAAGTTTATTTCATTAATAATGTGACTCACCTCCACAAAATCAAGGATAATATTTAAATATATTAGAACCATGGCCTTATAAAATAGTTTCTTCCACTCCTATTTTTCTAAAACCATGGGAAAAAACAATGGGAAGGTTTGTGGTTTTGAATATTTAATTGTATAGATTTCCTAACCTATGTATGTGAAATATTAAACAATTCTCCTCTCATTTTAGATATAAACCCACCCAATATCCCACTTCTCTTCTATAAAAATATTTGGATAATTTACCCACTTTGTCTTCCCCTCTCTATAATCCCTTTATGTTACCCCAAGCTCCCAAGAATCCCCACTTAAATCTTTTGAAGTCACACACTCAAGAAAGGGTTTCCTTCCTTTCTCATTTTTATCCAAGATTCCTTATATTGTTAAACCCATTTATTTTCAATTATAATTGATGGGGTATATTTCACACCTCCCTCATACTTACCTTATTATGTTTTAATTATGATATACCCCTTTCTATATCATGAATCCCTCCCATGTACACCCGTTACCATGTTGAAATTTCATAAAAGTTATTTCATTCCTCCTCTTTCTTCAAGTTTCTTTATTACATTGTGCCTTATATTTAAAAATTTCTCATGTTGGAACACATATTAATTTGATCCCTTTACTACCCATTTCAATTCTAAATTATGAGAGACCCCTTTCTCTCTCATCAACCCATTTTATGAATCCCCATGTGATGTCGTTATGCTGCCGAAATTGCACTGTGATTTTCCATGCCAAAATCTTCAAGTAATGAATACCATGCTCATTTCTATATCAAGGGTATTAACCATTATAAACATATAATTATTGATTATTGGATTTCATATATGTATTACTCATTCCTTTATTGTGGAATACATGATGATTTTGAATGAATTCCATGTTATATGATCTATGTGGCACACTAAAGGATTAGATTCAAATGTTCATGAAGGGTGTGACCTGATAGTTCTCCAATGCATTGGGAAAGGTTAAGTATCATGATAAGTCATGTAAGTACAGAGGTTTACCTGATTTCTTTATATTAATTTTTTCCACCATGTTGGGACAGGTGTTTACCTGATTCCTTTATGTTTATGATGTAGTGTTTTAAGTTGTTGCCACATTTCCATGTTATGATGATCATGTTATATCATGAATTTATGTTTATGTTTCCCTTATGATCCATTGATATGTCTATTTCCTGACATATATTTTATTCGTAATGTTATGACTTTATTACTCCCTTACTAGGCTTTATAGCTCACCCTTTTCTTATGTATTTCTTCAGGTTATCCCATGCAATTCTAAGTACAAAGGAATGTTGTGGTCATATAAAAGAAGTTTTCAATAAAGATGTTGTTATTTATGTCTTAAGTTGTAATGTAATGTTCATATGCCCTAAATACACAAGACCTCTCAATATTATTGGTTGTATTAAGTGAAAGTTTATGTAATAAATCATGTTTAAGTGTGTAATAAAGACCAAGGTTGTTATAATGTCCAAGGTGGTCCAAGCCAGCAGGGTCCAAGGTAATAGTCCAAGGCATCGAATATAAAACATGTGAGTGGTTCATCGGTGCCATACTACAATACATCACATCAGTGAAATACTATGTAATCCATTATCAACATAATTTATATAATTATTCAAGTGACCATGTTATTTTCTATTCCCTTACCAATTTAATTCAACAATCATCATTTCATTAGTCATTTCATGTACAAGTGATAAAAATAGAGGCTATGTTTGTGTCTATTCCTTTAATAAATTCCATTTAATGAATCATATAAGGGATTAAGGGGGTATGTTACAATCCATTCCCTTTTTCAGTTGAATTTATTACATTAAATTTTTAATAAATTTACATTTTGGTGATAAGGAGTAGCTCCATGTCAGTTTCTATGCCACTTCACTAATACATTACATAGTTATGCATAATCAAATTGATTTTAAATTTCATTCCAGAACACCAATTTATCCCATTTCATTAATCCTTTAATTTATAATTGAAAAAAAGATAAACAAGTTACTCAGCCTTTAACAATTCATTTAATTTTAATATAGACCACATTGATAAATACTAAGCTTAACCAACCTCATGGGTTTTGTAAACATGGATGATAAGATAAACCCACCTCAAGGGCTGTTTGTGTCGAGTTTAAGAACCACCAAACTTGGATATGGGAGTAATAACATGTTTAAATCATGTTTTAAACATCAAATTTCTTGTTCAATTGATTTAAGGAGAAACTACTAGAAAGTATGGAATGTAACACTACAACAGAAGTTATAAATAACTGAAAATTAAAGTAAAATGTAAAGACCACTTAAAACATACTTAGTATACCAGACTAATCCATTTTCCGGATCTAATTCAACTGTAAATGATAGAAATAAAAAAATCCTTTTAAATAAGGTATATGATCTCACATGGAAATAACATCTAATACAACAATATAAACGATGAAAATAAGGAAGTGAAAATATAACCTTATTGTTATGTTTCTAATGTACCTAACGATATTCAATCCAAAGTTCAAATGAGGGAGATATATGGAAGCCTCAAAGAGGAGGAGAGGGGAGATTGAGTATCATCCCGTCATGGGATATATTATGGAGAAGGAGGGGAATTTTTGTTTTAATATGAGGGATGGAAAAAAGATCAATTACACCCCTTTAATGAGCCACATGGTTTTCCAAACCATGTTCCAATTATGTGGATTCCCCTATCTAGTAACCACACCTCGTATGGGTTTTTTCACATTGTTAATAAAATTATGAATTAACCATGTCTTTGGCATTGTCTCACCCCCACGCCCTATATGGATACGTGCATGATTAAACAAACCATATGCAAGATGTGCAATTCACCTCTACAGTAAACTATAGAGGTCATTCCTGGTCATGTAGCCTCAGGCACACAGTTCAATAAAGTGTGTGAAACCCTCTACACAAATGCAACAGGCTTCACAATTTCCCCTAGAGGGATACACATTTTCAATAAACCGTGTTCACATGCTTGCTTCTCCCAGAACTATGTTTTTAGAGTATGACACACTCAAAACCCATCCAAACATTCAAGAGACCTATTAGGACTCAAAACCCATCTAAAAACATCAGATTTAAGTTCTAAAACTCTAAGAAATCCATTCAAGGTTGAAATTAACATTTGTCCCATCAACCAAAAAAATTCAAAATCCTTTGGAATTTCCACCCGGTTCAAAATAAGAGATGATAAAATCTCCCTACATTATAATTTCTTGTCCATGAGAAGCCTTGAAAAATAATGAAACATCAAGAAACCTACTTGGGTTATGATTTTATGGTCAAAATGACGTGTTGTGTGAATGAACAACCAGTGAACCTTTAAGAGATACTTTAAGCATACAATGTATAAGCGGTTAAAAAATCAATCCACACTCGTAACCATCAACAAAAGTAATAAAAAGGTGCGTATGAGGTCCTTTCTAAACCAATACATGAGTATATATTTTTCTCTTTCATATTCTAGTCTATGGATCTTCCCACCATAATCCTTTGATATCAATGGCCAATTCCAATTCATGGTACTCTCACCTTCATAATTTTCAAATAAATCACATCCATAGCATCTTAGGGATGCTCCTGACATAAAACTTAATTCACTACACCTGATCATGGGTGAAGATACTACTCCCAGTCCTCATGTGATTCAAATGGTAAAATTCTTATTGACCTAACTTAATTTTTTTCATGATGAATTCTCCTTAAAAATCCTAATGCAACCTTTTCACTGCACCCATCTCCCCCAAATGGCACGCTAAACCCAGTTCCTCACAAACTGAATCCCATTAAAAGAGATAGCTCAAGTAAAACTTACCTTATCTAACTATTTCATAAAAATACTCAAATTCGATGACTGAAACGTCTCATTCAATATATGACACCTTCACCCAAGAAACCTTGAGATCACATCGAGCACATTCATCGACGTCTGTAACTGACCTCTAGTAGTGTCTCCCGATCTAATCATTTCCAGATCCTTTTATCCAATGTAATACAAGTGCTAAAATGACTATTCAATTATCAGTCCCATAAATTCATGATCCTTCTCTCACAAGGGTCACCTCTCAAAACCCTATGGTGGGAATCCACAACATAATGATTTTCTTTAAAATGCTCCTTAATAAAACTCCTAAGGATTCCATTCATAAAAAAGGAATTTTATTATTTATCCTATCATATAACCAATGATCTATCTGGATAATCAATATGATTTCAAGATATTGTTCATGATCATCACTAAATTATGATTACACTAATATTTTATTGATGGGAGTGCATTAATATACTTGAGCCATGCTCGTATTAACTAGGCTGTGATAGACTTAGAAAGCTCCTTCCACTTCATCTCCTAACCATGTGTGTTGAGGTCCAAAAAAATTTAAGCCATATTATGGTTCCCAAATCATTTAAAAGATAGTACTCATCATGGTAAGAACCTTAAATTTACTCAAATATTTGGGTTTCCATTCTCACAAGCATCAAATTAAAACAATTGATCCATAGATCATAAATGGACACTCAATAATTAATTATTAAATAGGTACCACACACAACAAGAATAGACCAATATTTTCATACACAGAGGGTTTACTATCCCATACCACCCAGTTCAAAACCCAACTCACGCTCTTATGATTTATTCATCAGTTAGTTCAAGCTAGTCATGATACTTGGCATGTTAGTCTCACCAAGGTAATAGCACCTGTGGAACTCATCTTCAAACAAGCATCAAAATGTGCCACAATGATCAAATATCCACAAGACTTCAACATTTATCAATGGTTGGGTACTCAAACATATTCTTAGATATCATGCTTCATTATAAGAAGAGGAATCCTATCAACCCGTTATATCTCCCAAAAAAATTAAATTCACCAATCCAAAATCTATCACCCATACTCATTCCAAACTCATATATGATTTCTAAAATCTCATCATCACATTCGATACTTGAAGAATCAAAATAAAAAATTCACCACCTTCAATATCTGTTATAAAAATTTATAAATGGTCCTTTACAGTCACATTCAATATTCTTGGATGGAAATGATCCTTATGTTCGGCATGGAACTCCCAACCTTAGGAGTTTCCTTGGTGTCAGATGACTGAAAATGGAAACTTATCCCATGTAACACACTCCATAATCACCAAACACGGTTCCTAGATGTGGCTGACATGATCATACCTATTTCTAACATGATAAGAGAGATAAATTAGCCACCTATAAGTGTTATATATCAATATTTTTTTACATGTACATGTGATACTCCTGAGTTTCGTTAATGCACATCACAACATTAGGCATAAAATCCAAAATCTAAAACTAACTAGTAGTGTTATTGAACTTGATCCTTTTTAAAACTTCATAATGAATCATTGGAAATCTCATCTACTAATTACCAACTCAAATATTCAATGATCGCAATAAGCTCTCAATGCCCAGGTTAATATACTCTGGAGATGACCTGTGAACATAGCCATTTTTTACTCATGACTCCTTCCAAAAATCATGAAACCAAATGGTTTAAATCATTATGTGACCTTATCTCTCAACTACACATTATTTAAAGCATTACTTTTTAACTCAAAGGGTATAATTACCCAACCCTAGAATCCCAGAGACAATGCATTATTTTATAAAATTGGCATATAAATAGGTAATTAATATCTCAAAGGAATGAATAGTTCCATACCATTGGAAAACCGGATACATACATAAGTTTATCATTACGACGTGAAATGAAATACCTCATAAAAACACCTTTGGAAACACTCTTATTCTTCTAGATTATATTTTCATGCCCTTCATATAATTCATCTTGGAATCCTAGGGAAAATTAACCTAATAAAGGGGTGAAATCAAATTCTCCTTAAGGGTAAGTAATATAGTGGAAGCATAAATAATAATACATGATGAATAACTAAAGAACACTTTCAATTAAAACAAAATCTATAGTATGATATGGTAGGAATAAAAGTTAAATAAATAATTATATAATAAAACATGACCATGGATATTATAAAAGTTCAATAATCACATGTAATATCAATTACTAGTTTCATAATGTGGGAATGAATAATGTTGGACATCATAATCATACCATCAAGGCCTCAGTCAAGACACCATACATAATGGGTGAAAACCCAATGTAGATTATCTCATGAGACCTACCGATGCATTGAGGGGATAGAGTGGGCCCCAACCATCACTTATTAAGTCCAATTAATTCCTAATATTAAAGGGTAGAAATATAATCAACATATACATTCATATTTAAACTAACATATGAAATATAAATAACTTTCCCCAATCAATAAAAATAATCAGTAACCATTTGATGTAATATGGTGAATGGTATCAAGATATTACATCCACAGTCAAAATAATAACAACCCATTAAATAAAATATGGTATATGATATCATAAAATATTAATCCCAATTAAAAATAATAATCAATAAGATTGTTTAAATAGATGCAAATACTCTTATAAAATCATCAAGTAATACTTCATAGAAATACTCATTTACTTTACAAAGAAGAGTTATTTTGGAAAAAACATTGTATAAAACTAGAAGTGATATAATGTATTTTTTTCATAATAAAATGAATTATTTTATAAAAATAATTTTGTCTTAAAAAATATTATAGAGTGCAATTGAAAATAGGTAAGAATTGGAGAAGTTCCCTTCAATCGGGCTTGTTTATAGGGAAGAATTTGACAAAAATCCTTTTAAAACATGTAACTCCTCATAAAAAAAATAATGATTCTAATTGGTACTTATATATTTAACAATAAAATATAATTTATGAGTATTAAATAAGAATAATTAATAATTTCATTGGTGTAAATATAGAAAAATATTAACCCGAAATAAATTGGAGGTTCAGGTCAAAAACCCTTACCTTATATTCAAATATGTTCTGCACTTGACCTTAACATCTTAGATAATAAACTTAAATCCATTAATTAATTAATTAATAACCTCATATACTTGTATTTGATTTATTATAATTTTATTAAGTTCATTTATGTCATTTTGGATAAGTTATAAAATACAATTTTATTGCTCGGGAGCGTTCGTTTCATTAGTTTTCACAATTGGTATACATGTATATGAGTAATGAAGTTCATGTAAAATGGGTATAATTCTCCATAATTTGAATAAAATTTTATTAATGAACAACCATAAGTGTAATTTTATTTATTTTTTTATATGAGGATGAATCATTATATAACATGTTAATGATAATCATTTAGCTTAATTTTAGCATTTTTTCGATCATAATGAACTAGTTTTGTTCTAATATTTAATATAATCTATGTAAAATGGTTAAAAATCCATAACTAATATATAATAAATATTTTATAATATTTTTTAACCATAAAAATGGTTTAATGACAAGACTTTAAGGGGAATTAAAATTTTGTCTTCCACAAAGGTTGTAGATCGGTATCTCATGGACAATGGTTTTGTTTTTAAAACAAAATAGAGAGAGAGAGTAAGAATATTGATAATGGAATTTCAATTAATAGATATCATTATAGTATATGGATGATAATGGAGATATTATGATCATTTGGATAGATTATGTGAGGAGAGGATAAGAAAATAAAATAAATTGAAATGACATTAAGAGAAAAAGGAAGAGGGTTTACCTCTTGAATTATCCTCCTTGAGAACATCCTTAGGGAAAGGGGTTTTGGTATTTTGGTAAAAACAAGATCTCCCTGATGTGGAAGATATACTAGGTAATAGGATTTGGGTATAATTGTGACAATATTTAAGGCTTAGAGTTGTGAGGAGAATAGGGATGAGTGGAGGTGTTTATAGTGGAGAAGAGGGGTGATTTCTCATTATTTTATTATTTTTCTCAAGAAAAGAAATAGTGTTTATTGTTGTGAATAAATATAGTAATAAGTTCATGTGAGTTCAAATAAAGTTTTCTTACATCGGTCATGACTCAAGTTATAGTGTATTTAGCTTATAATGTATTTATAATGTAAATTACCATATATTATCACTAAAAAATTAGGTATTTTAGAAAAATCCAAAAAAAATTAACCCTAACCATTTTTAAACAAGTAGAATTAAAAAAATGAACTCCATTTAACGAAAATAATTTTTTAATTATGAGAAATTTAATTTTAAATTAAAATAATTATTTATTCTAAAAATACAGTTTTAAATTTAAAACTGATTTTATAATACTTTCAAAATTTGACTAAGGTCTCATAAAATTATCCTAAAATCATAAGACAACAAAATATTGATTTATGAATAATTTTTATGAAAATTAATTTTCATTTAAATCATTTTATTAATTATAATATTGTAATTAAATATTTCAGATTTTTAAAAATACTAACACTTAAATATTAATTTACTCAAACTTTGATATAATTATATCATAATATCATTTATAAGATGGAAAATTTTTATTTATACTTTCATTGGTGAGTTTACTATTCTATTGGTCGGTTTACTATTCATAAGTGTCATATTACTATTCTTAAGTGCATGCTGCTATTTCATCGGTATAGGTTCCTTAACTTCTATGAATAACTCTTATTTAATTCATTCTTCATTTATGATGTTTGTATTTTGTTATATAAGTGATTTTATATGATCTATACAATTTGAAATAATCATAAGAAGGGAAATTTCATTGATAGAGTTTGGGGTCATTACAACAGGAATCACATGCAACAATGTGTGCTACTATGATTGGAAATAAGTGCAATGGGTGATACCATATCCTTTAATTTAAGACCAAATGAAAATAAAAATTTCAATGTAACATCATCCCACATGACTAAAATTAGTTGAAAACCTTTTAAGTCTCCTATTAATATTCGAATAAAGATCACATATCATCAAGGCGGTTGACCATTCCTGAAGTATGTCTAAACCGCTAAACTAGAGAATTATGAAATTATCATTCCCTTTATAAGGATCATCTTCTCTAATGACCACCCATAAAACCAAGGGTTTCATTTCATCACTAAGAGACCTAATTGGTAAAAATGGAACCTCACATTTAAAACTCTTTATAAGAACTAGAAAAAACTCTAATCTCAAAGGGAACAACCATAACCGGGCTAGCCCCTTACATACACAAGTCATTGACCCTGAAAAAAGTTAATTCCTGAAAATATCACTAGGACTTACCACTTAACCACTAGGTCTAACACAACCTTGGAAGAAGTCATCAATGTTCCATAGAAACATTCATGTTCTTGTACAAGGAAACTATCAACAAAACATTTAAAACTAACCCCTACATGAGGGTCTATGCTAAAAACACCTTTAAAGGGTTTCATGTTAAGTAATTTAACAAATTCTCATTCATTACAAAATTTAAAATAGTTTATATATTAGGGATATCAAGTAACAGTTATAAGGGAAAACTATACTTATCATATTATTTAGTTTTTTCCATGAAACATTAGGAAAACTATCAAATAGTTTCCATTTATCCATTTTTAAACATTTATTCATAAGTCCTCATAATTGTTCTTGTTTAAAGAAAATTTCAATTCGAAGCTAGAGACTACAACACTCTTTAGATTTTAATAGGAATTTTAATTAACAAACACAACAAAAAAATAATCCTCAAAAGAAGATAACAAGTATTTTATTTAGAAAATTTGATTGGTCAAGTGGGATTCCATTTTAAATAACCATCCCTTTAGTAGAAACATACCCCCATGGGGTCAAGCACTAAAGCACATAAACCAAAAGTAAGCCTACAAGAGAGTCATCATGTAAAGACTAAAGGCAACCTACAAGGGTTTCTTAAAACCAATCTGAGTCCATTTAAGTACAACCCATAATAGTTAAATTATTATGATTTAATACACACTCAAAGGGTTTATCTCAAAAGAAACATACCCTGACTAAACTACTTATGTCCAGTTGTGCATTTAGAAATTTAGTCATATGGGTCATCATGATGAAATTATAGAGGAACAAACCATTATGTTTTTTTTCAACATTACACATTCATTTAAAGGAAATAATTTCTTATAAGAATTTCCATTTCATATATATCATGGTTCAGTTAGATACATTACCATTCCCAAATTATAATTCTACTTTCATTTATAAGATAAAAATGGGAATTAATTTAACTACAACCTTGTTTTTACCTTGGATTTCAGAATATAACAAGTTTATAAATGATGATTTGATTATATAAGTTACCCCTTCCAATTTATGAAGTACTAAATACTTTATAAATTGTTATTTTTGACCATTTAATCACAACAATAAATGTTTCATCCCATGAAACCAATGTTCTGTAGCTCAAACATTTCATAATTAGTTAAGTAGGGTTCCGCCATAAAGCTATATAGTAAAAACCCATTTAGGATGATGCATGAAATTTAATAGCCAATAGTATATCATAATTATAACAAGTCATGTAATCATAGAGCAACAATACAAGTGAACATGGAAATAATCATGGAAATAAACTACATAAGTAGGAAACACTATCATGCAATGCAGGAAATCACCTAGTCATAGTATACAACTTTGCTTATTAAATAATCACAAAGGAATGGATTACAGATAAGAATATTGAATAATCACATAAGGAATATTCATCAAATATCAAGAAGTAAAGAAATGCAGTCTAAATGGAATGGAATATTCATGGAATATGAATCCCTATGTGACTAGAACAATGCATGAACACACCCTTGTCTCTTACCATACCATGCCAAGAGGTGAATTTCTTCAATTTATAAATCAATAAACAGCAGAAGTACAAAAATCACCCAAGGTTAAATGATAAGTAACTATAATAAAATATTTTTATGAATAACAATACCATCCCAAGAAACAAGATCTTTACCTCATACATGGGTTTTCTAGACCTAGACACAAGCTATTTACCAAGTGTTGACATGTTCCTAGCCTCCTGTAGAACATCCAAAAATAGAAATATAAATGAAAAAAACCTATTATACCACTTGTAACTTGATGACATGGATCACCCTGTAATTGTAGTAATATATATCACCACATGGACTCAAGCATGTATCCCTATATGCTAGAGGTTGTCGACTAGTAACAAGGGTATGAAGGTGGTACAATGGGGATATTATACCCTCTGGATCATTAATAAATATATCATAAGAAAACACAAGTAAAGGAAGTTAAATGTAACAACCACTTCCAATAATAAATAAATGAATAAATAACTAATAACCATATTTGATAAACGAGCCAAGATAAATGTCAAATTATTAATGAACATGATATAAATTATAAATAATTAGACATAAAATATAGAAAAAATGAAAAGAACAAATCTCCAAGGGTTATCTCCATGAGAAACCTGAGCACCAGGTCAGTCCTGTGATCCAAATCTCACATATATAAGAGTAATACCACACAACATGATCCATGGCCTTGAATCAGAAACCATGAGGTTTATCTGGGTACTCATCGGTATCCTGAACAAGGTATGATATATACTTAGTTGGTCCCAACTAATAGTGTCTATAAAAAAATAGTTCTTGAATCCAATCTGTAACAGTGCACATGTATAGTAGAAAATAAGTTGTAAAGATAAATCAATACAACCTAATCTATTATTGCATGTTGTGATGAATGTTGTCTATAATAATGAATAACTACATAACATAGTAAATTATTAGTTACAACCTTTTCTATTATATCAAGAATCAGGAATATATGGTATACATTTAATAATATTGTATTAGCTACAACCTACATTGTCATTTCAAGTATCAAAAAAATATGACATAAAATGAATAATTGTGTATCAGGTACATCCTACACTGAAATATTTAGTAACAAGAAACTACAAAATACGATGAATAATAATGTATCATCCGGCAAGGACTAAGACCTAGGTCCATTGACTAAGGAATCCTAGTCGATTCCATGGAGAATATCTATATAAAACTTGCTGTAATGTAGTCCAACATGGGCTAAAAACCCAAGGACCATGGATAAGGAAACCTATTTGTGTCTATGGGGATCATCCATTGTAAACCCAGTAAACACTTAGGTGGAGCCCAAGGATCATGTTTGAGGAGGACTAAGAAATATAGATCCAAAGTAACCATCCAAGGCATTCAATATAAAAAATGTGAGTAGGTCATCGGTTCCAAACTACGATACCTCACATTGGTTTCATACCATGTCATCCATTATTAACATAATTTATATAATGATTCAAGAGCCCATGTTAGTTCCCATACCCTTATCAATTTAATTCATCAAAAATAATTTCATTAGTCATTTCATGTACAAGTAATAAAGAGAGTGTCCATGATAGTGTCAATTATTTTAATAAATTCAAATAAATGAATTATAAGGGATTAATGGTCTATGTTTGTATCTGTTCCGTTTTGTCAATTGAATTTAGCACATTCAATTTTCTAATCAATTTATATATAGGTGATAAGGAGTAGGGCCATGTTAGTCTCCATTCCACTTCACTAATCAATTTCAAAATTATGAATAATCCAAGGGATTATCCATTTAATTACAAAAAACAATTTTATCCCATTGCATTACTCCTTTCATTTATCAATGAAAAGGTTCTAAATAAGTTACTCAGCCTTTAATAGTTTATTTAATATATTTATAGCAAGCATTAATAAATAGTGACCTTAACCCACCCTACAGGTTGTATAAATGTGATTGATAAGAAAAACCCACATCAAGGGTGGTTCGGGTTGAGGTTAATAGCCTACAAACATTAATATGGGTGTAATAGCATGTTTAAATCAATGTTTAAACATCCAATTTAATGTTATATTTATTTAAGGAGCAATGCCTAAAATGTTTGGTGTGTGGAACTATGATACATTCTATAAAACACTGATACATAAAGGGAAAATTTATATACCATCCACTTCATTCCTAGTAAGCCACACTCATCCATTATCAGGCTCTAATTCGACCTAGAATGAGAGAAATAAAATAAATCAAAAAAACACCCTACAAATAGGGAATATGTTGTCACATGAAAATAATATCCAATAAATCATGATAAAAAATGAAAATAAGGAAGAGGAAAGATATAATTATCATTATGATTCGAACTCACCTTACAACATTCAATTTGGAGTTCAAATGAGGGACATCCATGGAAGTATATAAGAGGAGGTGAGGGTAGCTCAATTTGTTTCCTGGGATAAGAGAAGTGAGGGAGATAGAAGGTTGTTTTTTTAAGAGGAGGGAGGGAAGAATGGTCATTTAAACCCCTTTATTGATCCACACAGATTGGATACATGGTTTTCCAAAAATTATACCAATCATGAAGCTTCCTCTATCTAGGAGGCACACCCCACATAGTGAAGAAAACAATGCACTAACTTTTGATTTTGTATTACCTCACCCCACACCACACATGCTAAGAAAATAGTTGGAAAAATCATTCCCAATCCATACAGTTCACCTCTATAATAAACTACATAATTCATGAATGGTCATATAGCCTTAAGTCCACATTTAGATAAATTGTGTGACACCCTATGCACACTTGTACCAAGCCACATAGCTTCCCTTATAGGGTCGCACATTTTCAAAAAACCAAGTGCCTATAACTAATTATCCCAAAACTACATTTTCAAATCCTGACACTCTCAAAACTCATCTAAACATATGAGACACCTATCAGGCCTCAAACCTCATCAAAAAAATCACATTAAAGTTTTCTAAGTCTCAAGAATCCATTTCGAGTATTAAATAAATTTTTGGGTCATCCTCTAAATGAAAATTTCAAACTCCTTTAGAATTTTCCATAAAGTTAAAAACATGGGTTATTACATATTTCCCGAATAATAAGAATCAATATATTTACATAGCGTATGAAACCTCCTTGGGATCAAGATGATAATCCTGATTGTCCCATAGTGATTCACCTAGATTTTTGGCATCTAGTCATATTCATAGAGTCCAATAAATGATCCTAGGATGTATATGGGATTCTGATTTGATTTAAGTCCCAACCATTCCATATTGAATTATATCACCCATGATTACAACCTTCTTTCCCTATCTAGTTACCAATAGACAAGAGATGGGTGCACATATATGGGCATCCACTTCGTATGATCCATAAAATGACCTTCACAAGATTCATCATCTAGGTTGAACCTAGAAGGTATGATCATGCATAATCCCCACTCAATCCATAATATTACCCCTTTCATGACAAAAACATCCATACTTTATAACATTAAACTATATGGACTAGTTATATCATACAACCTTAAATTTTGAAACTAGAACTATATGTGTGTTTATTTATATCAACCAGGACATGTACGATTCCCCTTTGAGGTTCAATCCCAACCCCACAGCATCACTACCATCACATATACCCTTGGATAGGTGTTATAAAATGTATAGTTTGTTTCATGTGATGTTAAACTATCCATAATTGGTCCGGGATGAATGAACTTTAAAGTTACTTCACTAATCTTGGTTTAATGACCATAAAAGGCATGTTATAGGTTTGGTAATCATGAATTTAACAGAGTATTCATAAATCTTGGTTTCATGAACTTAAAATTCACATTATAGGTCCTGGATGCATGAACCTAAAAGGAAATTCATGAATCATGTTTACATGACCTTAAAAACATCATAGGTTCTAGATTCATGAACTTAAAAGAAACTTAACCAGTCCTGGTTTCTTATCCCTAAAAAGTGCATCATAGTTATTTATCACATTCCCTTAAAAGATAAAATGTTTCTCATTAAGCTATACTAAAATATGTGGGTTATAATTCCTTTTATAGGGATATGTAGGAATCCCCTCTCATGGACCTAATCCCAACTACATAACACCTTCCACGTCCCTGGTTGGTGAGATATTCTAGATTTCTAAACATTATGTTTCTTTAAACCACAGTATAATTAACCAATATGTGAAATATAAAGAACCTATGATACACATATATATATATCCACATAGATAAATAAAAATGATCTACCACTCTCATGACCAAGGTAGCATGTATTATTGCTAGGAATTATTTCATGAATATATTTCAAATATATAATATAGTCCTATAATAGGAATTAATAACCCATAAGGGATTATCCTACCACCCATCTTATCGGCCAATGTGTAATCCAAAGTGTCGTTGGAAAGTCTTAGTGACTACCTACCTTTGGAAAGTAGTCCTACAACCTACACAAAACATGATAACACAAAGCGCAATGGGGAACCCTCATATTAATTTATTTAAACTTAAATAACTTGTGAATAACTTTATAAATAAGTTTAATTAATATTCATCTAAACATTAATAACACATATTTGAATTTATTTAATTCATTTACTTGTGATTGTTCACACTCAGATGTTCACTATCCCCCATATGTGAGACCCACTTCATCCTAAATTCAAATTCATCTGAATTAGTGGATATTATGGTTATAATTTTTGTGCGTCCCACTATGATATTATCTTTATAGTTTCAAGACATATTCATTAATAAATACTTGTATCTAAAAACCCTTAATGTACCTTAAAGAGATAAGGATAATTCATATCTAAAACAACCTCCTACAAAAACTTACTATGTAATATAATGTCTTTGTCCCATGATGTATTAAAAAAGAAGATGTATAATTTATGTCACAAGCCTATTATGATTTATTCATCTGTCTTTGACCGTATCAAATGTAATTTCCTCCATCAACCATGGGCATTGATTTAGTGCAGCCATAATCACACATTAAAAGGTCTGGATATATCTTATTCCTATTCTCATATGTGAAATATCGTGTATTGACAATTAAATAAATTCAATTAAATAGTGATGCTCTTGATACAAAACAACTCACAAAAAACAAGAAAAAACTATTATGGTTTTAATCATGTACTAAAGTACATAATTAATGATACACATTTATAATGATATCAAGTTTGTATACTAATATAGATGCTTATAGATAGGAACATCTAACAACACTCAAAATATGTGATGTTACAATTAGTAAGTCATTCCTCAGGATTTTCAATACTTTAGAACTCCATGTTTGATATTCTAAGAAATAAAACTCAAAGTTTATGATCCACTAACACCATATATTCAAATATCACATGTTCCCTATAATATTGATGTATCTTAACCAAAGGACAGGTGTTTAATATTATTTTAATAGTATCATAAGGTTCTCATTATAGCTATAAAATAATATAAAATGGTCATTCAATGTGTAATATAAGAACATTACCATATATAGTACATGTAGAAGTTGTATTACTATCATGGTAAGTAGAATTCATGAATATATAAAATTGTATTCATTACACAGTAATCAAAAACTACAATTTTTAATTGGGCCTAGGGAATCAAATATCACAATAAGGTAAAAATTGCATTCATAAATAAATGGAAGGATTTAATTCCCAATTTGATAATCTTTACAAAGTCAAAATGGCCAATTTTCCCCTTGAGTATAAAATGAAAAAATGTACTCCTATAAACTATACACACTTTAAAGAAACCATTTTTCATGAGTTTTTATTATTTATTGATAATATAATCTCTATTATCAATAACCTGTAAATATTTAAATATTATCTAAATAACATTATTAAAATCACCCTTTATGTAATTCCATGTTTCCTTAGCCTTGTGATAGTTTGGTTACACCTCATTTATTCATTTTATTAAAAGAAAACATTATATTGAAGATCTTACTTGATTTTATAAAATTATAAAAATGGTATTTTAATATTATATTTTCTTATAAAAATCAATTTATTTCTTAAATAATTCATAATCATTGTACTTAACCTTTTTTATTATTTATGGAGCATCTTAAACTCTATTTTGAGCACTGGATTATTATCAATACATGTTTCTAATTTATTTTCCAATATATTTCATGATATAATAACTCAGGACAGATTTCCCAAACAATGAATTACATAATTTTTAACCTTTTACACATTCCCTAGAATTATCGATGGTTATAGATAAGTAGGGAGGGAAGAATACATTTCATATGAGAACAGTCTCTCTTAAAAAAACATTAAGAAAAATAATCAAAATAAGAACCATTATTCCACTAAAAATCTTGAATAAAATTTTTATAATACCTAAATTATAAAAATATAGGATAATCACATCAATAAAACAACCACATATAAGAGTATAAATATGAATGAATAGCCTAAATCTTCAAAAATAGACGACAAAATTCTCCAAGATGCATAGGGTGAGTAAAATTCCAAGTAGTATTCCCCCAAAATAACACCACATAATCCCCATGCATATGATAAACCAAAAATCATGTGTGTATTTTTTAAATACATGTCAATCTCATGGAAATCTATAAAAAATATAAATACATTAAAAATATAAATTGGAAATTAAGAAAAAACATGAAATAATTTTTATTTATTTCTAATTAACCCCATTTTCCTAAACATAACCTTAGTTTAATTTACCCCAAAGGAAAACATAATCCAAATTATCTTTTTCATCCCAAAAATACCCTCCTTAGGTACACCAAAATGACCCCTCCATCTTACTTATGGAACTACAAAAACATAAGTAATAAATTTTTGTTTTCTTTCCCATTTATATCTATTATAGAGCCACCATAAATAAGTTATTAGGTTTAGTCAATATTTATTATACCCTTAACCCATTTTTTTATTTAAGCACACATTACAATTTAACTAATCAAAAATATAACTCATAATTCTCAAATTAATCCAAAATATGTTTACACTAGCCACATGATTTATAAAACTCCATCCTAAAAGAATTCTCAAAACAAAATATGAGAATGAAAAAGTAATATCAAAACAAAAAAATGTGAATTTAGTATTTATAAATCAATTTACAATTAACTACATAATAAAATATAATACTTTAAAAAATTAATAAAAATGATATTAAAATTTTATAAAACCATAAAACATTTTTAGATTATTTTGAAAAACCTTTTAAAATCAATACATAAACTTTTCAAAATTTATCACCCAACTCAGCTAATTTTTAATCATAATCATAATGATTAATTGAATAAACCTATATAATTTACTCAAGTAAATTCAATTTATGATACCCCCATATATATAATCATCAATAAATAATTAGAATATGAATTACACACTAATTTATAATTTATAAAAAATAATAGAATGGTGTGTATGGTTCTTGAATCAAATAATTCTTACTAAAAATTCATGCAGTAATTAATAAGGCCTAATGTGATGAGGTAAACACATATCTATGACCTCTAACCTCTTACAAAAAAATCACAATCAAAATATAGTTTTTTTCACATGCCTTAGTGAAACCCAAAAAACCAAATCCCTAATAAATGAAAAAAAAATTGCTCATTATATTATATATAAAGATGATGGAGAAGAGGAAAATGAGAAAAGTGAGTATAAATTTCACCATAACTAACTTGGAGATTATCTATAAAAAATGATAAAGGATAATAAAATATAAGGGAGGTGGGATTCTCTCACTTGACCTCTTATTAGTGTGACACGCAGAGGATAAGGGGGTTCCTCACTTGACCCCATTTAGCATCAAATAAAATAAAAAAAATAGATTATTAATAATATTAAATTATACTACGTATGAGGGGTTAAAAAAAATACCCACCTATAGAACAAGTTGAGTTAGACCACCACTCCCTATGGATTCATCTACCCCCAACTTGTCCTAATAACAAACTAGTTTAAAGGATCATACATGGACTAGAAAAGTTGAAAAAATTGAACATGGCCCATTGTGAAATCTCCTTTCTCTATCAACCTGATAGAACCATCTGTGACTGTTTATTTTTATCAATAATCCTAGCTCAAATTGTACCCCATCTTTTAGTGAGATTCCTTTCATGATTTTGGACTAGCTATTTTTACCATGCCTCCCAAGAAATTCCACTCACATTTCCCATTCATACCTTTTATATACATATATTCTCATTCCTTTTACACATAGAAATGTTCCCAATGAACCGAATGATCCCAAAAGCCTTGAAAATTCCAACCAAAATTTCCCACATAAACATGGAAATCAATGTTTTGATCCCATGACATTAAGGATGAAAATTAGATGATATGACTACTCAATTATCAACATGTTTTCAATAATAATACTACTATTACAACAACAACTACTACTATTACTACTAATATTATTTAATTAAAAAATAATTAAATTTATATCATTTAATATGGAATGCTAATTAAAATTATAAAATAGAATTAATTATTACAAAAATATTCATTTAATAAAAATATTGGGCCTCAGAAGAAAGAATATCATTTTAATTAAAATCATGGGAAAAAAGTTTGTGGCATAATTTTTATATCATGTTACAAACCTAGTTTACTTACTAAAATTAAAATTTAGAGTTTTAAAAATATCATTTTAAATATTAATTAAATAATATAATATTTTGAGAATATGGGTGTTACATTGGTATAGGATTCATCCCCTTCTTCTTTATTTCTTAGATATATCTCATCCTTATCAATATGATTCATAAAAAGTTATTTATTTTATATTTAAGTTATCTTCATCATCAAAATCACTGATTTTTATCGATATCATCTTGTTTTATCAGGAAACTCGTCCTTTTTTTTGAATAATTATCTCTTATCATTGAATTTTATCTTTCATTTCTTGGACTTAAAGTTCTTACTAATGTTTCTTCTAAAAACTCATCTTTTGAGCTTAAATATTTACTTTTAGTTTCAATTATGTAAAATTGAATTATACATCTATGACTTGATAATTTAAAGGTAAATTTACATTTGTATTTTTATTTAAATCATTAATAATTATTTTAAATTAAAGAGTTGATTTGATTAATATCTTAATTTTATTATCATTTTTTATAATTTATATCATGCACTTCTTATTTCTATTTCAACTTCAAATTCATCATATCCTTGAAAAAAACATCCTTCTCCTTCTTAACCTTCCATTTGAATACATGAGGTCATCTCATCTCATAGGAAATTAATTTTTTATATAAGTAATCTTGAGATGAATCATCCAAATATATTCCGTCTATGATGAAAAATATTAAATAAAAACTAGTATGTAATATTCTTAATATAATCTTAACCATAATAGAATATTCCAAAATTTCACCACATTTCAAAATAGTTCTTAAAATATCATTAATCCTAGTAAATAAATCATTTAATATCTCGTGATTATTTTTCTTGTTAAACCTTTTCTCTTTAGAGTTCAAAATTTTATTTTATTTTCCAATTTTGTGTCTTTTATATATAGTATGTAATTTATCAGATATTTCCTTAGTAGTTTTAAAAACCATCACCTTTGTAAATTACTTTTCACACAAGGAGGAAAACATAAAATTTCTTGTTTAATAATATTTATCCATGTTATTCTTGTATGTAAGAGTAATGAATTCTTATTTTTCAAGTAGTATAAAACTTGCTATAATAGAATCAAGTACAAAAAACCCCAAGGACAACAAATGGGGAAGTATTTTATTTTTCTAGATATGATAGTTTTTATATCAAATATATGAATCACCTAACCATTGATGAAGTTAAATTATATATATTTACTCAATAAAAAATATGAGTAATGAATTATTAAAAAATCCTGAAATATATTTGAAAGTGAAACAACATAAGTAAATTAGGCTCTAATACCAACTGAGGTTGCCAAGGAATGATATGGCAGTACCATTAAGATGGAGGTGAATCTGTGATAACAAATTTTTAATGTTATTTTGATATAATTTTTAAACTTATTATAGTTATGAATAAAATTATACTTCATATTTAATTAAAAATCTAGAAAATAAATGAAGGATAATAAAAACAAAAAAGGATATAATTTTTTAGAAGATTCTGTCTAGGTGTGGGTGTTGATGTTATGCATGTGTTTTAGTACCATCTAACTAAACATATAATTCACTAATCACAATTGAAAAAACACATAAAATGGGTGTTGGAATTTATAAAAACTGATTAAAAATAATTTCATCACTTATAATATAAATATATAGTAAAAGATAACTTTTATTACTTCTTGTTTTAGTACTAATAAATGTTGTACCTTTATCTGTGTTTTATTTTGCACTATTACATATATATTTTATAAGTTCTATTAATAGAACTGATAAAATATTCATATTTTTATGTAATGTAAAATATTTATATTTTGGATTTAATGAAATATTTGTAACTTTAATATTCAAATTAATTTAATAATAAAACTTTAAAAATATTAAAAAAATTATATACAAATTTTTATATATTAGTAATATTATTATATATATATATATGATTTATAAACATAAATAGTAATACATTTAGTTAAATATGCAATTAATTTTATTGTATAGAGAAATTACAATAAAATTAATATTATATGCATTTATTTGTATATAGTAGGGTATACATTCCACTGTATATGTCATTAGGTTCTCCAGACATGCACATATATAGTAAAAACACACTTTCAATTAAATTTTTATTTCATTTTCTAAAGATCCCAATTTTTAAATAATATTAGATTAAACCCCTACACAAACATAAATCTTGAAATACATGTCTTGAAAGCCCAGAGACACAAATCCAAGAGAAGTGACCTAAAGTACCAAACTGCAATATCCCTTTATAATGACCCAAATTGTTATAAATAAAATCCCCATGTTTTATTTATTTAAATGTATTATTATGTAATATGGTTATAGAAAACATGTGAACTCATTTGTATTATCCTATAGGATTTAGTTTACCATTATAAATCATTACCATTGATTAAATAGTTTTTTAAATATAATCACATGATTAGTATAAATATAGGGTTTTGACAAATCCAATTGTCATAGAAAAAGGAAGTGATAGACTCAACCAGTCAGATCAAACCCAATAAATCCCATTAATTTGATCTTTTTAGGGAGATATAATCTCTTTGATTTTCTATTTACCAATCCCAATTTAATATCCAACAACTTAAGCATGATAAAAAATATTTATGGGAGAAGTTCAAGCTCATCGAGATCACATCCCAACCCATGTTTGTCGAACTGCCCCATGAAAGCCCCATCATCACAGACTTCACTCTTAGGGAATATTCTGGTGTATTCAACAGATATGTATTAAGACCCTAGAATTTTAATATATATTCTATTTTTTATATAATGTTAAATATATTTTCATCTTATTATTATTACTTTGTAAATTATTTTTATACAATCAAGCACAAATTTTATTTTTGGTTAATATTCAAATTAAATTAATGGATTTATCAATTAATGGTTTTTTTAAAGAATAATATTTTAATAAATTATTATTATAAAATAATTTTTATCAAATATAAATGATCATATAATTTTTATAGTCAAATTTAATTTTTAAAAGGGTTTGAAAAACTGTTATATGTCAAAACTCATCCTTTTCAATAAATGTCTGTTATTATTTTAAAAGCGAAAATTCACATATTTAGATAAAAAATTACATAAAATTAATATTATTTTTGGAATCAAAACATTTAAATTGCCCAGTGGTGATTTTTTCACAATTTTCTAACATAGTAGAATTTTCAGGTAAAAAATTTAATACCATATAAATATAAGTTCTGTATTATGACATCATAATGACACAAAATGTGATGAAATAAAAACCATATATTGAATAAACGACAAAATATATGTTTCCATTTTATAATAATGTGATTTTATGTTTATTTTATTTATTTTATAAATCCATTATGAATCTTCCAAAACATGAAATATATTTTAAGATTATAAAATCTTTTCTTTAAGAGTATGAATCACCTCCACATAAACAAGGGAATGATTTTATTATTTTAGGATGTTTACATCATACAATAATGAATACCACTCCCTTTTATCAAAAAACATGGGCTAAAATCATGGGATGGTTTGTGTTTTTTAATATTTTATTATGTAGAGTCCAAAACCAAAATAATAAAAAATACCCCTCTTTTCTTATATAAACCCACCCAATCAACAATTTATCTTCACTAAAACTAATTTAATAATTTATAAATACTTCCCTCCACTCACTATAGTCCTCCAAATGCACCCCCAATCTCTCAATAATCCCCTCCCAAGCCTTTGGTATCACACACTCAAGTAAGATATCCTCACCTTCCTCTCGTTCTTTCAATCCAAGAACCTTCTTCGAAATTAGTATTTTATAATTTCAATTGGTTTTATTGTCCTTAATTTATTATGATTCCCTAAATGAGAAATTGATATTATTTGAAAGATACCCCAATTATAATCTCTCATTTTGACCCTTACCTAATCAATTACTATTCCAAAATTTCCTAAGGGGTTTCTCTCTTCTCATATCCATTCAAGAACTTATTTTATGTTATGTCTCTTAAATTATATTTAATTATGTTTTAATACAATTTTCCATATTCCACATACTATTCATTTAATTTATAAATTATGAGATCTCATTTTCATCTCATTAGTCCTCCAATGATCCTTTATATACACCTGCCACCTTGCCGAAATATAGTTATGATTCATTTCTCTATTCAAGTCTCTTCATTACTTTATACCTTTTATTTCAATATTTCAAATGTTGGGATATTATTTTAAATGTATCTATTACTAATTATTTGATTTATATGTGATAATATTTATATTTCTCTCTCATCAATCCATTTTTATGAATCATTAGGTGACGTTGTTATGCTATCGAAATTTCAACATGATTTTCCATGACAAAAAATTTAGATAGTGAATACCAACCCATTTTTCTATCAATGGTATTCAAATTTATGCACATATTATTATTGATTTTGGAATTTCATGAAGTTATTCCACATTCTTTGATTTTGGAGTAAATTATGATGATCAATAAATCAATGTAGGAAGATATATATAGCACACTTAAGCATGAGAATGAAATGATTATGATGGGTACACCCAAATCGTGTTCTAATGTATTGGGTATTATTTAGTATCATCATACATTGTATTGGGATTGGGAGTGAACCTGATTCCTTTATGGTCCTTTTTCCACCATGATTTATTGGTGGTTTATCCTTGACATATTTTTAGGATTCATTGTTGAAGTTGTTTCCATATTTCCCATGTTATGATTATCAAGCTATATCATGTATCATTGTTCATGTGTGTGATTCCTAGTCTTTTTATTCCCCATTGATATGAAAATTTTCTAACATATATCTACTTATTACATGTTTATTCCCTTACTAGGATTTATATATCTCCCCTTTTTCATTTTTCCCTAGGTTATCCCATGCAGTTTTAAGTATGAAGGAATATTAATATGCTAGGGAGGTTTTCAATAAAGATTATGTATTTCATATTTTATGTTTTTATGTAATGTACCTCATTCCAAAATACACTAGACTTAATTATATTTTGGGTTGTATTAAGTTTTATCTTATATAATAAATTACGTATTAATGTTAAAAAGGGAAGGGTTGTTATAGTTGGTATCAGATAAAAAGTTTATTTATTTTTGTGATTAAGATTAGAGAACAGTAGAAAAAAGTATTATGAATTAAAAAAAGTATAAGAAACATACCTAAATTTTTGGTAAGTATAGAGTAATTGGTAAATCATTAAAATACATATTTTTATGGATACTAAAAGTGGAAGTGGTTCTAGAACAAATGTACCTAAGAGTAAAAACTCTAACAAGGTGTTCGGGTCCAAACTTAAGGTGACCTAGTACATGACAATTAGCCTTATTTTTCACCTGGTTTGAAACTCCTAGGGGAAATGAGTTGGTAAATTCATAGTCTCATTACAAACATTATTAAGTGAATAAAGAAATAAAATTCTCATAATAATACATGTTAGGAAAGAGATCATGAATAACATATATTGAAGACTAGAAATTCATAAGTTAAGGAAATAAATGTAATTTATAAATGATCCATTTATTTTAATCATATTTCCTTTAATTACTTTAATATTTTAATGATATTGATCCCTGGTTTTCCTTTTATTCTAGAAAATTTCCAGAAATAGGAGAAATCATGTAAACAATCAAGGCGACAAACAATGTGATGACTTCCCAAATGAGATTCCCAAGCTGATGGGAGAGGGAATCATGAACATCCTGAAAATACTCTATCATTTGACCTAAGACATAAATATAAAATTGGATGGGGATGATAATCCAAACCCCCTAATAGATAATAAGAAAAAATCATTATCTTTATATGACAAAGGCCTCCTACTTTCAATGGATCTTCAAATCCCTTAATTGTGGAATAATGGATCAACTCCATTGATAATATCTTCTCCATTCTTCAATGTTATGAACAAGAGAAGGTTATCCTAGCTATTTATCTTATGGAAGTAGAACATTATAAATGGAAGACATTGATAAAGAATACAAATCCTTAGGAAGTGTCCAAGGAGATAGAGTGGAAGGAATTCCATAAAATGTTTTTAGATAAATATTATACATGAATTATCCATCTTAAAATGGAAAGGTATTTCTTTTCCCTCAAATAAAAAGATGATGAATCTATTGGGGAGTAGGTTTAAAACTTCACAATACCTTCATGACACACCTCTAGTTTTTTACATTACCCTTAAATTCATGGTTGACCGCTTCTTTGGTGGGCTAAATCCTAGTATACAAAAACCCCAAGAAATTTGAGAATTTGATAGCTATGAGGAAATTGTCCAATGTGACCTGAAATTCAAAATAGAGATTAGTGAATCTCAAGGGTATCATGGGGATAAGAAGTCGAAATTGGAGTTTAATTTTGGACGTTCTATGGATAAATATAATGGTGGAAATAAATAATAACATCCCACTTGTCAAAGGTGCAGAAAGAAGAAACCTGGAAATTTCCAAAAGGGGATAAAGAAATGTTTTTTGGGTGGGAAGGGAGGACACCTGGCTAACATCTACCAATAGAAGAAACCAACTAATAAAAAGGAAGAAATTAATGTTCTAGGAAACTCATAAAGGATTGTTCATTGATACAACTACAAGTAACCAATTAATTTTTCAAATCAATTCCCTAAGACAAGGGATTTCGAAGACAACCAACAACCTCCAAGGCAACAAGGGTGAGGTTTTTCCATCACTACTACTAAAGTGAAACCTGATAATAAAGTGGTGATAGGTATGCTAGTTATTCATTCAAGAATAATGAGTGATATTTTTTATTCTAGTTCTACACATTTTTTTATATCATGAAAATTTAGTATAACTATCCAAAAAACACCATAAATAATGGAAGTAGAGTTGTCGGTGAAAACAGAAAATGGGGGAATTATTACATCCGAAGTATATAACTCCTCCCCTATCAATTTTTGTGGGATGAAATTCCTAGTTAACATTTTCATAGTCACTTTTTTTTAATTTTATTCATTTTTTGGAATTGATTGGCTTTCCATAAATAGATCCAACATAAATTGTTAGAAGAAAGAAAACACACTTTATATGATAAATCAACCCTTGATTATGTATAAGTGAAAAGAGGGTGATTAATCTTATTTACCACCATCATCCCAAGCATTAAAATCATTTATCTATGAGAAATCAAATCTAGATCAAATGATTTAGTGCAAGGAAATGATAATCCTCGAAGACATGTTTGTTGTGAGGGATTATACTGATGTGTTTTCTGAGGAATTTCATGGTCTTCCTCCTAGATGATAGGTTGAATTTTCACTCGAGATTATATCTGGGGTGTTTCCAATATCCAATACTCTGTATAAGATGGATGTTGTGGAACATAATGAGATAAAGAAACAAATACATAATAATTTGGATAAATGATTCATATACCCAAGGGCTTCACCTTGGGGTGCACCAGTTCTCTTCATTACGAATAATGATGGGTTAATGCACCTTTACATTGATTATCATGTGATTAACAAGATCAAGATAAAGAACAAGTATCATTTTCCTCAGATTGATTACTTGTTCGATTAGCTATGTGAAGAACAATACTTCTCTATGGTGGATCTTTGGACAGGATATTATCAAGTAAGAGTGAATAAGGAATATATCCCCAAGACTTCTTTTTGTACAAGTTATGAGAAGTATGAGTTCATATTGATTCCATTTGGAATCACTAATTCTCCATAATTCTTTAAGTAATTGATTAATAAAATCTTTAGATATTTCTTTGACAAATTTGTGGTATTCTATATAGATGATATTCTAATATACTCCAAAAGCAAGGAGGAGCATGGGTAGAGTTTGAGAACTCTACTAAAGGCCTTATAAAAGGATAATCATTATGCCAAGTATAGAAAATGTGTGTTTTGAATGAAAGAAATATCTTTCTTGGGGAATATAATAGTAATAAATGTAATATTTGTGGACCCTTACAAGGCAGAATCAATTGAAGGATGTTTGAGGCCAATGTCTGTGATAGATATCTGTAGTTTCCTTAGGTTAGGTGGGTATTATTAATGATTTGTGAGAAATTTATCATGATTTTTAAACTATTTTACCAAGATGACATGGAAGGTAGTCAGTTTTTTCTTATAATGACGAATGTAAATTAAGTTTCATAGAGTTGAAAATGTATATTATCACTTACCCTATACTCACACTACCAATAAGTGGAAATTTTTATAGTATTCAATGATTCTTCAAAGAAGGGATTGGGTGGTGTGTTAATTTAGAATGACAAGGTCATAGCCTATGCTTAAAGGTAGTTGAAATTTAATGAGAAAAACTATCCCACACATGATCTGGAGTTGGAATCAATGATCTTTACATTGAAAATATTGTGGCATTATCTATATGGGGAAAAGTATTAGATATATATTGATCACAAGAGTCTCAAATATATATTTTTGAAAAAAAAAATATTAATATGCTCCAGTGAACATGGTTAGAGATTATCAAGGATTACGAATGATTAATACACTACCATCCTAGTAAATAAAATAAGGTGGTGGATGATCTAAGTAAAAATGACCTAGAAATTATATCATTGATGAGAATTGAGAAGGATTTGGTATTATTAGATTTGAAGATGATGGAAATGGGAATCATTAAGGATGGAACATCATCAATACTTTCTCAAATGGTTTCTCAACCATCCCTCATGGAGAAAATAAAGGATTCTTAAAGAAATGATTTGGAAATTAAAAAAGGTGTAATCCATGAGAAAGGTGAAATCCTCATAGTTTAAAATTGATGAAGAATGAATTGTGAGATTTTGTTCAAGACTATGTGTTACATCAAATCCTCAGTTAAAGAATGAACTGTTGGATAACAAACATAGTTTATCTTTATCCTTTCACCAAGGAAGAAAAAATATGTTTTAGGATCTCTATATGAACTATTAGTGGGACAATATGAAGAGGGATATTGTTGAATATACATAAAAGTGTTTGGTGTGCTAGAAAAGGCTAAAAGTAATTAAGTCGAAGGGTATGATGTAACCATTACCCATACCATCATGGAAATGAGAGAACATCACAATTTACTTTTTTACTGGGTATTAGATGACATCCAGGGGAAACAATGCTATACGGGTTATTGTGGATCATCTTATAATGACATATCACCTTATCTCAATTTGATAGGACTTCTCCCTAGATCATCTGGCATAGATATACCTCAGATAAGTGGTAGGGATGCATGGAGTACTAATATCAATTGTATCTGATCGAGATCCAAGATTCACCTATATGTTTTGGAAAATTATACAACATGATCTAAATACTAAGTTGAACTTCAGTACAAACTATCATCCTCAATGTTTTGGTCAATCTAAGAAAACTATTCATACACTAGAAGACATGTTGCGAGCTTGTTCTATAAACTTAAATGGAGGATGGGGCCAATATCTTCCACCGGTCAAGTTCTCATACAGCAATAGTTTCCACTCGATCATCCAAAGGGATCCTATTAATCCCTTTATAGGAAGAGGTTCAGAATACATTTATGTTGGGATGATGTTGGAGGATTAAAACATCTAGTTCCTAAAATGGTTTGGGAATAGTAGAGAAGTATAAGACCATTCAACAAAACATAAAAGATTCTCTGAGTCTACAAAAGATCTATGGCGACAATCATTGATGATACCTAGAATTTGATGTTAGAGACATGGTTTTCCTTCACATATATCCATGTAATAGGGTGATGAGTTTTGGGAATAAGGTAGGTAAATCGTCCCTTTTTAGATCCTTGGTCACATTGGAGTGGTGGAATTTTGACTATAACTCCCACCAAATATATCTCAAGTACATGATGTATTCCATGTTTCCATAATAAGGAATTAAATACTAGACCCCTCACATGTAATCAATCCAGAGTTGGTACCATTATAGAATGGTATTTCCTATGAAGATCATTCAGTAAATATCTTAGATCGTAGAGAAACATTTATATGAAATAAGATAATTCACCTTGTCAAAGTGCAGTGGAGAAACCAAAAGTTTGAAGAAGTGACATGGGAATTGGAGGATATGATGTTAAAGAGTTACCCTCATCTATTTTATTGTGGTAAAAGAAAATTTTGAGGTTAAAATTTCTAAATTTGGTAATATTTTAATGACCTAAACTGTTGTAAATAAAATTCCCCCTTTTGATATATCTAAATTTCTTATTATGTAATATGGTTATAGAAAACACATTCAATACTTTGGTTTATCCTATAAGATTTAACTGAATCTTAATAATCATTTCCATTGATAATATATTCATTGAACAATGATCAAATTATTAGTATAAATATAGGGTTTTGAAAAATCAAATTTTTGTAGACAAAGGGAGTGATGGCCCCAACAAGTAGGATTGTACCCTATGAAGAAAATTTATCAGAGATTCCAAGGGAGATAGAATCTCTAGAATATTCCCTTGACTAAACCTAAGATGATATCCAAAAACATAAGCATGATTGAAACTATTTATGAGATAATTTCATGCTAATTGAGATCACGACCCAAACCATGTTCACTGAACCGCCCCATGAAAGTCCCAACATCGCACTCCTTACTATTAGGGAGTATGATGGTGTATTAAAAAGATATGTATCAAGACCCTAGAAATATGAATACATATACTATTTTTTATAGAATAATAAATATATTTTAACCCTATTATTGTCACTTTTTAAATGCTTTTTATACAATAAAACGCAAATTTTATATTTTCTTAATATTCAAATTAAATTAACAAATTTATGAATTAATGGATTTATGAAATAAATAATATTTTAATAAAATATTATTATAATTTATTTTTTATCAAATATAAATTATCGTATAATTTTTATAGAGTCAAATGTTATTTTCAGAAGGGTTCAAAAAACATTTATTTGTCAGCAACCCATCATTTTCAATAAATATAGGTTATTATTTTAAAAGTGAAAATTCAAATATTTAGAAAATTATTCAGATAAAATGAATATTATTTTTGGAATAATTATATTTAAATTATCCAATGGGGAATTTTTCATAATTTTTTGAGGCAATCGAATTTTCAGGTAAAAAAATAAATACCATATAAATATACTTTGTGTATTACAACATCATAATGACAAAAAATGTGATGTAATAAATACCATAAATGGAATAAGTGACCAAATATATTATTTACTATTAAAATAATATGATTTTAATTTAATTTTTTTTATTTTATAAGTCCATTATGAATCCTCCAAAACATGTAATATATTTTATGGTTTTCAGATACTTTCTTTTAGAGTATGACTCACCTACACATAAAAAAGAGAATTATTTTATAATTTTCAGACCTTTACCTCATAAAATAATGTATACCACTCCCTTTTGGAAGAATCCATTGGGAAAACCATGGGATTATTTTTAGTTTTGATTAATTTATTATGTAGAGTCCAGAACCAAAATAATAAAGAAACCACCTCTTTTCCTATATAAACTCACCCAATATCCCATTTCTCTTAACTTAAAAACATTGTAACACCTAAATACTCTTCCCTACACTCACTATAGTCCTCACAAGGCACCCCAAATCTCTCAATAATCCCCTCCAAATCCTTTTTAGTCACACACTCAAGTAAAGGATCCCCACCTCCATCTCTTTCTTTCAATTCAATAACCTTCTTTGAAATTAGTCTTTATAACTTCAATTTTTTACATTTTACTTCATTTATTATGATTAAATTACTATATAATTTATATTATTTGAATGATACCCCATTTATACTCTTTTATATTTACCCTTATTTAAGTTGTTACTATATTGAAATTTCGTAAGGGATTTCCCTCTTCTCATTTCCATTCAAGCACTTCTTTTATGTTATGTCTCTTAAATTATATTTTATTATATTGGATTATATTATTCCATATTACCATTACTATCCATTTAACTAATAAATTATTATATCCCATCTCCCTCTCATTAAGCCTCCCATGATCATTTATGTACACGAGTCGCCATGCTGAAATATAGTTATGATTCTTTTCTCAATTCTAGTTTATTCATTACTTTATACCTTATATTTACAATTTTATGATGCTGGGATATTATTTTCCATGTCCATATTACTTCCCATTTTATTTAAATGTGATTAGAGACCCCTTTCTCTCTCATCAACCCATTTTTATGAATCATTAAGTGATATCATTACGCTATAAAAATTTCAACATGATTTTTAGTGCCAAAACAATTGTGTAGTGCATACCATAACCATTTTTATATCAGTGGTATTCACCTTTATAAAAATATTCTTATTGATTGGGTATATTCATGTATGTATTCCACATTCATTTATCCTGAAATAAATTATGATGATGAATGAATCCATGTTGTATGATCTATGTGGCACACTTAATCATGATAATGAAATGATTGTGATGGGTATGCCTAGATAGCGCTCTAATGAATTGGGTAATGTTTAGATTCATGATATGTCATGTTGGGATAGGGATTGAACTGAATTAAATTATGATAATTTTTCCACCATGATTTATTGGTAGTTTATCCTTGGTATATTTTTATGATTCATTGTTTTAATTTGTTGCCACATTTACCATGTTATGATTATCATGTTATATCATGTATAATTGTTCATGTTTATGATTCCTAATCCTTTTATTCCCCATTGATATGCCATTTTTCTAACATGTATCTCTTTATAACATTTTTATTCACTTACTGGCCTTTATAGATCACCCCATTCTCATTTTGTCCTCAGGTTATCCCATGCAGTTTTAAGTATGGATGAATATTATGAACATGTTAAAGATGTTTTCAATAAAGATGATGTATTTCATGATTTAAGTTGTAATTTAATATACCTAATTCCCAAAGAAACTATAATTAATGACATTTTGGGTTATATTAAGTGTGATATTATGTAATAAATCATGTATTAAGGTGAAATAAATAGTAGGGTTGGTATAACCTTTCTCTCTTTCTTGCTATTTGTCTACATCAGTGTCACCCCAACATTGCATCCATAACCGCACTATCAATTCTTCCACCTATTGCATTCTCTTGTATTTGTTATATTTTTTCAGAGTATGTTTATATTTTCATAGATCCATTGATGATCTTCCTACATCTGATAACCTTTCAAGTGATCACTATCACATCACCATAAACTCCAATGGGTCTATAGCTACTCTAGTAAAATGCTCGAAGGCATAACATATGACGGCTCTGAATCCTAAGGAATGAAGGACCAATACATGGCTCGAAATCCTTTTTATAATTAATAATATCATTACTATTGTATCCCACTATAGTTTTCTCACAACTACGGTGCTATAATAATTACAAAAAAGAATATTTAAACCTTTAAATGAATTTATAAAATAAAATTCTATTTAAAATTTTAGTAAATTTTATAATTATAAAAAATTAAATATTATAAAATAATATTTAAATTTTGTAATATATATTTTTAATCAATTTTTAAGTATGAATATATTTATTTTTTAACATATTTGTACATTAATTATATAACTAATGATATATTTTAAGAAAATTATTTTATATAAAAATAATATATATTTTTTATCAAAGATTTTTGAGGCCTTGGATGATTCTTTAAATTATTATACTCTAGTTCATTGTTTATAAAATGATGTTATTGACACAAAAATGGTAATGGTCTTGAATATAGAGAAATTAGTGAATCAGAGGTTCATTTATACATTCTAATGCATAACAACCAAGATAATAATGCAGAATGGAATTATGGATTTTTTTGAAGTTGATTTAATGATCATAGAATAATGGATTAAATAATTTTGTCTTTCGATTATAGATCGACTCTATAGAAGATGAAATTCCTAGAAATTTGTTTACATGAAGATCTAGCTTCATAAAATTTGGGGACTTGATGACTGGAGAATAAATTCAATTTGTAAGGGCTTCTTCCATATAGTATTCCCTTCAGAATAATTTAAATAGATATAATAGGTTTTGGGATTCATCACACTTAAACCTAGGACTTTATAAATACAAGATTAGGATCCATTATTTAAGTCAGTCTCTATGAATAACTTCATCCCACAAGTATGGATTCATATTCATGGTTTTAATTGGTTATAATAGAATCAAAAAATATTATGGGTAATTAACTCAGTGTTAGGGAATAAATTATGTTTTATAGGGACACGTGAAGTGCTCGATTTGGATTTTTTGATTGTGTCATTTTGCAAGTTGATCTAACCTGTCCACTTATTGGCACTATGATTTTGGCTGTGTTGGATCACAGGATTGAACTTATGGTGGAATTTAATAAGATCCCTGGTTTTTTTATAACTAAAATTTGGTTGGCCATTCAATTGATATCTATCAAAAAAACTTAAATTGTGACATTTGAAAGTGGACATGGCTTTCAGTTGCTCAAAATATTTTAGAAGTCCCAGTTATTATGGAGAAAATGGGGAATGGAAATCAACTTGTGTACTATAATACATCTCTAATAGGTGAAAAATTTTAAGTTCTATCTGATTTATGGAATCATGGAAGGATTGAGAAACAATCATTTTCTAATATGGTGATTAGATATTAGTTTCACAAGGCCCCTACAACTGAGGTGGTGGATTCCCTACTAACTAGCCAATTATATATAGTTTGAGGAATCTTGGAACCTCATGGTGTAGAAACAATTGGGAAAGACTACATATTATCCTGTGGAAGTGATCCATAGATGGATAATTCATAATTACATGAAGAGAATTTTTAAAATTTTGGAAGTAATAAAGGAAAGAGTCTAAGGCCTCTACCTAATTTTCTGCTAAATCAAAGAATTATAATTCTCATAAAAAGGTAATTTTGCCTCATTTTTTGTAAATACTAATTTTTTGGGCGTTGTTCATGAAGAAAACTGGTATGAAGTACCAAATATAAGTCAATTTGGAAAATATGATCACATGAAGAAGTTAATAATATGGAAAAACAATGGCTTCACTTATCAAAACCTGATCAAGGTTGATAAAGGGGAACATTCCAACTCCAATGTGACATTATTTATTGGGAAGGAAAATCATGAATATCATGACCCAGATCAATGGGGCTTGATTCGTAACTAACCCAAGCCCACCACCATAGGCCAAGGGTGGTGACAATCGTGGGAAGGAATAACTAATACCGGAGGCCTTTTCATAAGTACATGTATGTAATCACCCAACCATATCAGTGCATAAGTGAAGAGGAATAATAATAAAAACATGAAACATATAGATAATAATCATGCAAGTAAAAACCTCTTGGAATTACAAGATAACAAATGTATAAACTGAAAAGCAAAGAGGAAAAAATATATTCCCAACCAGAAATATGTCCCAACATGAAAATAACTAGAAATTAAAGTGTTGGGATAGACCAGATCTAGATCTCCAAGCCCCGACCACTATATGTGGTCTAATGTATCAGGTATCCCTATGATCCTCTATAATCATTTTCATCTGCATAATACATGACACTTGTGGTAAAATCCCATAAAGGGGTGAGTATATACAAACCTAGTACGTTTCCATGAAAGATCAAGGGTGAGCAGCTAGAGACGCGATAGGAATAGATAGATCAAACCAAAGCAAGAGAGTAACAAAATAAAAGTACTTGGATATATATATCCTCAACCAAATAAGCCGAAATAATAGAGAACGGAGATCTCAATCTCACAGAACAACCTTGGAAAAGAGTACCATCAGTTCCAGAAGGTTCATCAATAATTCCCATTATCTTATGTGTCAATCCTTAGAAGTAACCATGTTGAAGGTCCATGCCTCACCACTATGCCTCATAGTCAAGGGAGTATAATCTCTAAGAAGAGGACTCACGCACCAATGTGCCTGGGGGTGTCACTCGGTGTAAGGAGGACTAAAACACTATCTAATAGGGGGTACCACTCGGTGTAAGGATTACCTACACCCTATCTAATAGGGGGTACCAATTGGTGGATAGAGTACCCACACCCAAACTACATAGGGGTATCACTCAGTAGATAGAGGACCTACACCCTAATTCCATAGGGGTTACCACTCAGTAGTTAGAGGACCCACACTCTAATTCCATATTGAAGTATCACTCAGTAGATAGAGGAGTCTCAACCTAATTTCATAGGGGGTACCACTCAATAGATAGAGGACCCACACCCTAATTCCATAGGGGGTACCACTTTGAATATAGAGGACATATGCCATAATTCCATAGTGGGTACCACTTAGTAGATAGAGGACTCACACTATAATTCCATAAAGGGTACCACTCTAATTATCATGCCTTATCACTATTTTCATTGAACACTTCTTAAATATGTGTCACACTTAGAACATCTCACATGATATCCCAAATTCCATGATGAAGGCCATCATCACATTCTATGCAGAAAAACACTCATGATAGGCTACTCACAAGGAAAATTTTGACTCTCAAATAAGGAGATACAAGAGGTATAAGGTTACTTAAAAAGGAATCAGGGGTACATGGATTGTAATGGGACCCAAATGGGGTGTTTTACTGCTCCACTTCCTAGATATGTACCAACCGATACACAACTAATTTCCCATGTATCACACACTGTGTAAGGTGACTACACATCATTCCTCGTCCACCTGAAGTTCTACCCATGCCCCTGGACATTTCCATGCAACCTTATCCCATGTTTTTATACATCAATACACAGTGTGTCCTTCCGAATGGGTCGCCACCCATATTCTCCCCAACATAGTCTTTCTACTAATTGAGGGTCATATAGTGTGTGTCCTAGCCACACAGTGTGTGATCCTTAAATTTTTTCAAAACCTAGTGCCACAATTTTAGAGGTACTACATAGAATGTGTTCATCCCAATACTTGTCATGTAGTCTATATTTTTATAGAAACAAACATCTATTCACTAGAATTATAAATCCAACTCCTCTATTATGTATCTGACCTCTAGGCCACCCAAAATCAGTGGATATCAACTTCGGCCATTTGGTGGTTGTAAATCAAATTCTTATTCACCCTCCCAACACTATACATGCCTCATTAATTATATGTGCCACACCTAATACCTCTTTAGATACCAAATCCATGAATTAGTCATCCACAACTCGAAAATCCTCTGAATCCATCCCTGATTCACCAAACCATTAATCATATGCAAATCATCCTTGAATTTGGGGGTCCGATTACATTCGGTCCCACCCGCCAATGTCAAATTGTGATCCCATGGTCCAATGATGACTAACATAAATAAAAGAGGCATAAAATCCCAATATAAATATGTGAAATGACCATTTTCATAGCATTCTTATCCAACGAATACATATTAGGATGTTCAGGGTGAGAAAAACTAAATAACATGAATTAATTTAAAAAAATGATACATAGGTGCATGCAAGGGCTAGATTTAATATAGATTAAGAGAAAATTTTGATAATTATAAATCAATTTAATACATTATGGTAGAATCAAAAAAATTGATGAGTTTTACCTCAAATTAGATCATTCTTCGATGGATAATGTGATCTCCAACAAAAAAGAGGAGTTGTTGCATTTTTTATGCTTCGATTCACTAGAATCCAAAGTCTTGTCACCGTATGATTTTGATTCTATAATAAGAGGGTGGAAGAAACTCCTCTAAAAGATACCATGGTTATGAAACTAAACATAGAGATCTATCATAATGGTGAATTTATAGAGGGATTCTTATTTTAGGTCTTTTAATTCAAATAAATAATTTAATTATTTATATAACTAAATACACCTTCTAACAACTACTTTTATCCTAACATCCTACACTAAACTATTTTAGGTCACACCTAGGGTAATGCTTGCATTCTGGATTCAAACACAGTATCATATTTTTGATATGAGACTCCATTTAATAGATATCCCATTTTATTTAAGAATCTATACACTTAGGATATAAAATATATTTAATATTTTAATAAAATTAATTCCAAGAACATCAAGCCCTGAAATCTCACACAGTCTCAGTGACTAGATCTGAAAATAATTCTAGATATATTTTAAATTCTTAAAATGAAAAAAGGGTCTCTACATTATTCCATCCTTCAATATTTTCATCCCCTAAAAGAAAACCTAAACAAAAAGCTTGAGATACTAAGACCATATCTGGATCTCCTTCTCCCATGAGCTCTCATGTAAGTTTTTTGGCTTCAATAACACATAAACCTATGGGATGGTCTGTCCACAAAGGGTCCTCCTCTACTGATCCTCAATCACCATTGGGTTCTCCACAAAATTGGCTCCATCCTCGATTTATATATCTCCCAAGAAAATAACTTGTATGGGGTCATGCACGTATCTCCTCAGTCGTGATACGTGGAAGATGTTGTGAACCTGATCTAGATGTGGGGGTAGGGAAAGGTGGTAAGAAACCTCTCTAACCCTCTGTAATATCTCAAACATCCCGATAAACATAGGGGATAACCTACCTCCTTGGTCGAATATCCACAATCCTCACCATGGAGAGACTCTTACAAAGATGTGGTCTACATAATCAAACTCCAAAGGCCTAAGATGATGATCTGTGTAATATTTCTGCCTACTCTAGGCTATTATCATCCAATAATTGATGAACCAAAACTTCTCCATCATCGCATGCACCATATTTGGCCCAATAAGAGATTCCACACCAATCTCTATCTAGCACAAGGGTAACCTATAGGGTCTCCCATATAGGGCCTCAAAAGGTGTCATGATGATAGTAAATCGATAGTTATTATTGTATAAAAACTCTACCAATGGAAATTGATCCTACCAGATTCAGTGAAAGTATAACATGAAATCCCTCAGCATATCCTCCAATACTTGGATAGTACGCTCAGTCTTCCCATCTATCTAGGTGTGGAAGGTTTTACTCATCATCATCTGGGACTTGAATGCCTCATCTTGGACTATCCACAACCTTGATGTGTACCATAAATCAAAATCAGAGACAATATTCATGGTCACCCCATGAAGGTCAAAAATCTTTCGTACATACAACTTCCTCAAACTCACAACCAAACTCTTATCCCTTATAACATGGAACTATGCCGACTTCAGGAATCAATCAACTATCAACCAGATAGAATCATGTCCTCTTTCTATATTCTGAAGCCCTGTCACGAAGTCAATAGATATTCCATCCCATTTCCATTTCAGGATCTCAAGGGGATGTAGTAATCCTACCCAAACCAAGGGCTCATCCTTCACCTACTAATAGGTGAGGCACTATGAGAAAAACTCTTCCATGCTCCATCTCATGTCATCCGACAAATTGTTTTTAAGATATATGTACATCTTCCCCACACCCTAATGTACAACCAAATGAGATGTGTGTAACTCCATCATTACCTCCTCTTGCATTATGACTAGGACCAGTGTCTATCCATGGAAAAGGATGATGTGATTCACTCCTTTAGAAAATACATCTAGTGAATCTTATATGGAGATTTTGTCACTCAATACATCAAAGATGATGTATCTTAATTGGGAATCTCTAACATGCTAAAGAATTGGATGTGTCAACACCATCTAATGAAGAGAAGTTTCACCCTCCTTCTCAACTAGGGTTAGTTTCAAGGAACCCAACTACTTATATGCCTCCTACACTAAATGATCTTGGGATATCCTGCTAAGGGCATCTTCCACTGCATTTCCCTTCCTAGGATTATAGACTATCTCAAATACATAGTCATGTAGGAACTCTGACTAGAACCTCTACCTGAGGTTTAGGTCTCTTTCATGACCACATGCCTAATTCTGGTCATGGGGAGGTCTCAAATGATAAGATCTTGTTGAATGGAGCCTTCAATCTATTATAGATGACTCATCCCTTTAATTCCCACTACCAGCTTCATCTTTTTAGCATCCCAATAATAGGAATATCCTTATAACAATTTACCACTCCAACACCCTAGAATAGTTGGGAATGTATATGGGCACTACAATGGAATAAATATCTCTATGGATACCCTTCTCAAACTTACATTCCTTGATGTAATTATCTTGAATAATTTTGAGGGAGTACCATGTAAATTATGTAAACCTCACAGTATACTCACCCATTTTCATCCCTCCCTAATGTAACTCTAGAAAATCTTGAATCTGAATCGAGTGCAAGAATGAGGGGTAGTACTCCTCATGAAACATTTTTTGTAATTCCATCGATGATAGTTTCAACTCATTATTCATATGTGTAACTAGACTCCACCAGTTCCCAACTGATCCATGGAAAATGTTATCTTTCAGTTCAAACACCATATCATTTTGTGTCTAGATGACCATGAAAACGTTAACCAATAACTTCATCCAATCCTCCACTTCTTGGGTATTTGATGTGTCATGGAACCTCAGTGGTCTCTGGTGTTGGAACTTGTGGAGTGTGTTAAGATTGCATGCATTCTCAGACACCTCTACTGGTATGATCTATTGCTCTATGGGTTGGGTTGCTACTACCTGTCCAACTAGAATAATGATCTCATGGGATGGACCCTAAACTAAGGCCTCATCACTCCTCATATTGTCTTTATGATCCGAAATCAGTAACCTAATTAGCTATCATTTAGGAGGTATTCAGAAATTTTAATCATGACATAACACAATCAAATGATCATATATATATATATATATATATAATATATATATATTGGGTATATTAATTAATAAGTATAGAAAAAATATATGATTCATGTAACATTGATTCCTAAAACCAATTTCATGGTATACTGAAACAACAAGGAGTTATCCAGGTCCTGGTGAATGTATTTGTTGGCCACCACACCAACACTAGATTCCCTGGCCTAAAATCAGCACTCAAAAAACTTTAAAACTATTGTCCAAAATCCAAACAAAATTTTCATAAGGGGTCTAATTCAAACATTTTTCTAAGGAATGAACTACTCTGATACCAATCTATCATGACCTTACCCAATAGGGCTCGAGCCCCAACTACCCCAAGCCAACCTCCATAGGCCAGGGGTGACGAAAAGTACCAAATGGCATAACAAATATGGGAGGCCATTTTCTAAGTACTTATATACACACACCCAATCATCTCAATGAAAAAGTGTATTTCAATAATAATAAAATTATTTAACATATTTATAATAATCATTCATGTAGAAACCTCTAGGGATGACAAGAGTATGATAGTTTAAAGTGTAAAGTAAATAGGAAAAAATACATGCCCAACTAGAAAGATGTCCCAACCTCATAATAAATAGAAATTAAAGTGTTGAGAGAGCCAGAATATAGATCTCCAAGCTGAAACCAACATATGTGGTATAATACACTAGATATCCCTATGCTCCTTTGTAATCACCACTGACCTGTCCTCCGTCTGCATAAGACATGACATGTGCAGGAAAATCCCATTCAGGGTGAGTATATACATACCCAGTAGGACACCCCAAAAGTTGAAGGGGGGGTACTACGTGACATGATAGGAATATATAGCTCAATAAAAATCAAGATAGTAAAAAATCCAAGTGCATGTATATAGATATATATATGCACGATAAAAGAAGGCCCAAAAAGAGAGAAAGAAGACCTCAATCTCACAGCCCAGTCTAAAAAAAGTGTGTCATCAGTTCCATAAGTTCCATAACTTATACTCATATTCTCACATTTATATCCATATAAGTAAATATGTGGAGGTCCCAAACCTCACCACTATGCTACATAGTCAAGGGGGTATAATCTTCAAGCAGAGGACCCACACCCTAATGCGTCATGGGGGTGCCACTCAGTGTGAGGAGGACCTTCACTATAACTGATAGGGGTATCAGTCAGTGTAAGGAGGACATACACCATATCCAATAAGGAGTACCGCTCTATGGATAAATGACCTACACCCTAATTCCATAGGGGGTACCACTAAGTAGATAGAGGAACCGTACCCTAATTTCATGGGGGGTACCACTCAGTAGATAGAGGACTCGCACCCTAACTTCATAGGGGTACCAATCAGTAGATAGAGGAATTTCACCCTAATTCCATATGGGATACCACTTAGAAAATTGAGGACTCACACCCTAAAACCATTGGGGTAGTACTCAAGAGATAGGGGGCCCACACCCTAATTAAATATAGGGGTATCACTCAGTAGCTAGAGGGCCCATGCCCAAATTCAATAGGGGTTCCAGTCTAATGGTCATGTCAGATCACTACCATCATTAAGAACCTCCTAAAGAATAATCTCACTAATAACCAATTTCATCATATCCTAAATTACACTAAAAATTCAACCATCGCTTTCTATGTGGGAAAACACTCAGGATTGGCTAATCATGAGATGATATTTGAGTCCAAATGAAGGAGATACGAGAGGTACAATGTTTCTAAAAAGGAATTAGGGGTATGCAGTATGTAAGGGGACCCACATAGTATGTAGTCCCACTCCTTTGAATGGTTGTATCCCTTATGGTACATGGATAACTTTCTATATAACCCTAAATGGAATATAAGGGGACTACAAAGTGTGCCTCAACCACCTGGGGTCCTACCTGTACATGTGGTCATGTCTGTGTACCTTTATCCCATGTATGTGTACTTCAATACATGGCGTGTCCTCCCTGATAGGGTCCCACCCATGTGATTCACCACATGGACTATCTATCAAGGTAGGGTCACATGGTGTGTGGCCTAGTCGCACAGTATTTGATCCTTAAAGTTTTCCAAAAAACCTAAATCCATAGCCATAGGGGTACTACATGGCGTGTGTTCATCTTAGTACATGTTGTATAGTGCTTATTTTCATGGAAATCCAAATCTATTCACCAGTGTTTCATATCTGGCTCCCCCTCTATGTAACTCACCTCTAGGCTACCTAAAATCAGTGGATATCTCCTTTGTCAATCCTTTCTGGCTATCCAGTGTCCAAAACTCGGATTTAGATTCACCCTCTCAGCATCACACTCACCTCATTCATCACCAAGGTTGTACCAAATCCCTCGTTAGATATTGGAACCATGAAACAATCCTTTATAACCCAAAGATCCTATGAATCCATACCTAAATCTACAAACCATTCATCATCCGAAAATATGTTATTAATCTGGGGGTCCAATCACTCTCAATCCTACTCAACAATGTTTAATCATGACCTTGTGTTCCAATGATGACTAACACGAATAATAGAGGTCAAAAATCCAAATAAACAGATGTAAAATTTTTGGTAGCCTAAAATTATTGACCAAATGATACATGTAGGGATGTCAAGGGTGAGAAAAACTGAATAAAGGGGATTAATTTAACAAAAATTGATACATAGTCTCATGTAAGGTCTTGATTTAATTAAAATCAAGAGATATATTTGATCATGTTCAATCAATTTAATAAATTTGGAAAGAATCTAAAAATTGATGAGTCCTACCTCAAATAGGATTGTTAATCGATGAATAACATGCTAGCCAATGAAGAAGAGGAGTCATTGCATTCGATGTCCTTCGATTCACTGAGATTCAGAGTCTTTTCATTGTGTGATTTTTATTATCCAATGATAAGGTGGAAGGAATTCCTCTCTATGATCCTAGTATTATGCGGCTTAACCTGGAAATACTTCATAATGTTGAATTTATAGAGTGATTAAAATTTTAGGTTATTTAATTCCAATAAATAATTCAATTATTTTTTTAAGTAAATGAGCCTTCTAATGTCTTCTTTTATTTGAACATCTCATGAAAATCTATTTTTGTTCACTCCTAGGGTAAACCTTATATCCTGGATTGAACTTCTGTCTATGATTTTTGATCTAAGACACTTTTTAAGAGTTATTACATTTTATTTAAGAAACTATAAAGGTATGATATAAAATATATTTAATATTTTTATAAAATTATGTTTGGGAACATCAAGCTTCATAATCACATGTTGTCTCAGTTTCTAGCTTCAAAAATATTTATAGATACATTTAAAAGTATTACAAGAAAAAAATAGGGTCTCTATAATGACAACTCGAGTAACCCTATTGATACTTTGGTTGTTGGTTTGGAGATAGACCCACAGTATCAGGTAGATGTGGAAGAAACTTTTATTTTTATTATAAGTAATGGTAGTAAACCTATCAATAAGTAAAATGCTTCTTGTCTAGATACTTCAATGACATTAATCTTAATGATTTCATATCTGGAAGTGGACAATACTTCACTACCCTCAAATAAGGATATAAATCCATCCGCTTATATGGTAACTAATGCAAGTGGAAATAACTAGGCTTGAAAAATTAATGACCCATCTTGTCTAGGCCCCAACATCTCTTTGATGGTCGGCAAGGCCTTTAGTAATAGTAGCAAAAAGGGATAAGAAACGTCGTTAAAATTCTTTGATATCTAAATAAATATGGAAATATGGAAAATATCTTGAAAAGGTGAATAATAATAAAGAGAAATAATAAAATATCTATGAAATAACAAGCTATTTGGTCATTTGTCTTCAATTAAGGGAATCTATATAAGAAGGGGATGTTCAAGAAGCCCCCTCTACTGAGGCCCCAACCTAAAAAATAATGTTACAAATTTACCCTCTAAAGAAATATATTTTCAATATTAGGATGGGGATCCATTAACTATTAAGGTTGCAAGGTTAGGATAGGATTTTTACGTTAAGGCTTCTTTCATTGATCCAACTCATAGAGGTGAACCTGGAAGGGGTTTTGAACTTTCCTTAGTTGAAGAAATCGTTTAGATATTTAAATAAAGTGAGGAAATTAAGGTTCCATTTTCAAAATGGATCAATTACCTTATTGTCCAATGCCTCAAAGGTTGGGGTTATAACACTAAAAAAAGTAATATTTATTATCAGATGACTAGTCTATTATGTTCCACCATCCTAAGAAATTGAGGAGTGTTTGACACCCAATAATTAGGGGTGGTCCTTAGAGTTGGGGAAGTAAACATAAAAGATAAATGTTTTTCCTCTTAAATATGGTGTGGAGGATGTAGGACTTTGGATTCTAGTATTTTTATGGAAATGATGTTCCAATTTTTCCTTTGGTCTTTGGTGTCATTTAGCCACATATCTTTTGTGGCAATCAGCCACATGTAATGTGTTACAAACCTTTGTACTTTGTGCATGTGTGTGTTTTTTCCTAATAAATCTCTTTCAGGGAAATGGGTATGGGAATCCAAATCCATGGCTAATATTATTATTCTATATATATATATATAATTTATTATAATTATATACATTTATATAATTAATAATTTATTTTAAATATTTTTATATAAATATAACTTATATTTTTTATATTTATTTATACATTAATATAATTAATAATATGGTCTAAAAATAGTTTCATGTTAATATAATTAATAATATATCTTAAATAAAATTATTTACATTAAAATATAATTATTAAATATTACTATTTTTATGGTCAATCTCTATTTGTATACCTCGTTACGTCATGCTACTCGATATATATTGTCTTCTTCAGAGACCAAGGAATAAGATGAGAAATTACTGAAGGATTTATCTAATTTATTAGTTTTTTAGGTGGTTATTTTTATTGTCTCATAGATCGACCCTTGAAAAGAATCATTAGGAAGGGATCCACCATATGTATATCAGCTCCTGAGGATGCAATTTCAGAGAGTATCGATTTGTGAAAGTTCTCATTTATTTATTGTCTTTTACTGATGAAGGGTTCTAAACCCTAGAAATATAGGAACCTGGTTTCCCATTTAGAATATATCTGAGACTTTATATATTTCAAATTCATTTCAATTGGTCATGGATTTTTAAACATTTTTTTCCTTCATCCAAACTAAAAGGACGATCCTAGGTCTTTGGCTCCCTCAACCGAAGGTCTGGTATCTTACAGATGTTTTAATGGAAGATAAATTTCATCTTGAATGACATTGAGGATACTTGTACTCAGATTTAGTTTAAGATTCAGGGACTTAATTGGGTACTTTGGAACCCTGAAATCCGATTCAATATTACATCTGTGATTTACATTACAATCAGGATGGATAATTCCACTAAAAATGTGAGATTTGGCCACTATGTGTGTGTATTGGTGGAAGTGTATTTAAGCTCTGCACTGATTGATGGGATTATTCATTCCACACCACAAGATTAAATCACTCTTAGAATAAAAATTGAGGAAACTCTTTTATATAGTGAATCTTGTATAATCATTGGTCACTCAAAATCTATGTGTAGAAGTGATCTTTTTTTCTCTAACTATCATATTAGAGGCCATGATTCATAGTATTTTAGGAAGAAAGGAAATCCAAAGACTTACCAAAACACTAAGGACCAGACTCAAAATCAAGTGGTAGAAAGACAGGTTCTACCCCTATCATCAATGCATTATAGGAACGAGTCATAATTAATGAAAGTTTAACTCTATTTTTAAAAAATACTTCTTATATTTATCTTTCGACTTTAGTATTCTCTAATTATCCTATTATAGGATTTATTCCCACTACTAGAGATGTTAGTGGATCTATTTTTCTTTTTTAGGTGAATTTAAAAGATCATATTTAATAGGATGATATGGAATATTATTCTCAAACATCACCTAAAGTAATGTCTTTTAATGAACCCCCCTTAAGGGGAATTACTCATGAGAATATTAAAGAATAATTTGATGATATTCAAGCTGAAATGGAATTTCATGTGTTGGATGACATGGATTTAAATTACTGGTAGGAGAAAAGAATAATTTATTCAAATAATCAAAAATTGAAAACAAATATAGTGGATTCCACTTCAGTGAAATCCAAGATAAAACCTTCTAATTTCATTTCCCAAGTTATATTCTCCTCTACCCAAACTTTGGGGGATCATTTTTTGGTTTCACACTATTTTCCAATGAATCTCTAAAATTTTCTATCCCTGTTCAATCTAGGGTTTTAAAAATATGTATTCCATCATCATTAAACATGTTGAAATATTTTAATAAGACGATTGGTGAAACTCAACCTCTTATAGATGTTGTTAACAGTGTTCCAAAAGTGAAAAGAGCACCCATGTTATCAATTTATTCTTCACAGGGAAGTCTCTCAAACTTTTCCTTTGTTCACTCTTTATCAAACACTCTTATAGGTACGTTTCAACTGTACAGTGCATGCCCAACTATAAAATATATCAATTTTTACTTATATAATGTACATGGAAATAAAAATCTTATTTAGGATGTTGCAATATATACTAATTCAAAGAAATATAATGGAATTGGTTCATAAATCTCCAATATGTAGTACTATTATTTTCCTGGTTTCTGCTTCACCTGCTCTATAGGTTTAGACCTCTTCTCATGTTAAGGGTGGACATCACAGGGGTTAAATTTCCTTAACCCTTTCTCTATGTATATAAAGGGATAGTAATGTTGTATCCTTTCCTTATAATCAGTTTTCTGGAGATATTACTCCTCACATGGATGGACATGGTTTTTAAATTTTTGAGATTCCCTTAATAGATAAGGCAAATATCTCTTCATCTATTCGGATCTCAGACATGGATTAACATGTTAAGGGGAACCAAACCTGAAGGTGAGTTCTTACAATTCCTTGGAACTACTGGCATCAGGAAGCAGTGAATAGGATGGAAAAAAATACAATCATGTTTTGAGAGCTGAGGAAAAGGTGGAGCTTGTTGATGTTGGACTTTCAGATGACAGAGATGGGCCATGGGTTGAGGTCAAAACATGGTGGTGAGGGTGGAATCTATGTGGTTGAGGTGGGAGTTCTTCACACCATATCATGCATACTCATTCACATTTTGTTTGATTTATTGTCATTTGCGATGGTTTTCATCATCCTCTTGGTGCTTTTCTTTTTTAATTTTAAAAAAAGGGACTCCTAAGTCTTACCCTTTCAAATAAAAAATATAATTGTATTTTTTTATATAAAATCAATATAATATAGGAATGAATTAGTAACAATATATATTTAAATATATTAGAAAATTTAAATCTATTTAAATAAAATTATATAAATTTTTTACTTTTAATTTTATATTTTTATAATTAATAATATACTCTGTAAAACATTTATACATTTATATTTTTCATGTACTTGATGAAAAATATTATATTATTAAATATTTAATTTGTATATATTCATAAAATAATAACAACTTAGTTTTATTTTAAATATAGTTTATAGTATATTTTCTATGAATTAGTAATATATTTGAAATAATGTTTTGTAAATTGAAATATAGTTATTAATTTTAGTTAATATGGGTATACATTTTTATAATAATAAATATTTATTAATTTATATAATTATAAAAGTTTTAAAAAATTATTAAAAATATTTTAATTAAATCATTATTAATATTGTATATATATAACTAATATTATATTCATTTGTATAATTAGTAATTTATTGTACATATTTTTTATTTAAATGTAATTTTTAATATTTTTATATTTATATAATCATTTATATAATTAATAACATGTAAAAAATATATATTTAAAAATTCATGTAATTAATATTATATCTTAAATAAAATTAGTTTTCATTTGATTTTCAATAAGTGGAAAGTGATTAGAACATACATTGACTTTAAAGATGTGTGGTGGTTGTGACAAAAATTACAAATGGGAATATTGTTGTGCCCAAGCTTATATTGTATTTGTTGTGAATAAGGAATAATTAAAGGGTACAACTTGGATATGTGTTAGAGATGTTGAGATGCTTCCATACTAAATGTAAAAAAGAATAAATAATTCAGGGCTGCTACTTTGAATAACTGGTTTGAAAGGTTCAAGGAGCAACCCCTTATTTCTAATGATTGATGGTTAGCTGATATTAATGAAAATCTAGCTGCAAGGAATGAAGAAATGAATGAGGTGAAGTCTCGATGCCTTAAATCTGAAAACACCTTGAAGACAATGATATATTATTATGATGGAGAATTAGAGATTCAGGCTTAATCATCCAATCCATTTTAGAAAACTAACCAAAAGAAAAAGGTACAAACACTCTTAAAAATATCAAGTGGTTTAAATCTATTTATATTGATTATATAGATTTTTGAAACTCAATGTGAAGATGTTCAGGACAATGAAATTTGAAAAAATTATCCTCATATGGTAATGAGGGTTAACGATGAACTGAGAAGGTAAACCCCCCAAGAAAGAGGCTTTGTGAGGGATGAAGATGCCTTCACAAAAATAACAACAAACTCATAAACATATTGAGAGTAAAAAAATCAAGGGATGTTATTGGGGTTAGGAAAGTTTTGGACACAAATCCTATAACTACTGGTACAAAATTTCATTACCAAGAAACTGACATGATCAAGGGTGGGTAGACCTGAGAAGAAAAAAATTAGTATTTTTAAAAGAATAAATACTTTTAGAAGGAAACTTTTTAAGGCTAAAGAAACTACTAGATATGTCGCATAGATTGTGAAATATAATAATAATCAAATAATAATGGATTATTATGGTCAAAATAGTACTAGAAAAAGTGTAAATCTGATGGAAGCACAAAATAGTGCTTGTGATGAAAAAAATTCTTAAGGTTAACAAAAACCATATTGGATGTTCATGCCCACCTATAATGTTTTATATGACTATTTTAAATTCATACCTAAACAAAAATAAGTTATGAACAAAAATATTCTGCCTTTTAAGGATTAATGTGCCTTTGTTACTCATTCAATTAGAGAGGTCCCACATAAGAAGCATATTGAGATGAGTAATACCACCAAGTTTTCTAAAAATTTAAATGATAAGAAAAATAGGAAAAGAAAAATGAAGATTATCCCTAAATATGATGTTGGGAATAATGGAATATCATGATTGAGAGACATATCTCAACCTTCCTTCTCTCATTAAAAGAGAAAGGTATACCTTCCTTATTCCCTATTATCTTATGTGTACTATCATGTAGGGAATTGAATAAATCAAATAGGGAGAGATGTATTAGTGTTGAAATATTTAAACAGTAAGGATAAATGTCCATTTATAGACTACTGAAGAAGAATCATTCATGAAGAAGAAAGTGAGTTCATCCCTCAAGGGGGATAAAATCATGAAGAGACTAGTTAAAAATATCATCGTACAGGGAATCATGAAATATAGATATTTTTATAAAGAATTATAGTTTGAGGTTTTCCAATCACACTTTTTACACTTGTTTTGATTGTATATAATATGTTTTCTAGGGGGTGTTAGTTGATGTGTTCGATAGGAGAAAGGGGGAGTTCACTACCTTGCACTTGAAATTTTTAATATGTTTGTTCATATGTATGCAAGGTATATATCTATTGATATAATTATTTTAATATCCCATTTTGATATATTTGGATATGGTATCACATGATGAATTGATAGTGGATGGTATTTATGTCTTAGTGAGTCCTCTCTTATTTTCTATATTGTGTTCAACCACATAGACTGATAGTATATTAAATAAAGGCTCTTGGATAATTCTTGTGTGGTCCCATACTTCTCTCATAAAATTAATAGGATTCAATTCATATTTAAATAAGAAGAAGAATTTTAAGTGAGGTTCAATCCTACATGACCCTTTTTATTTGATTGTCAATAAGGGGGAAAGAGATAAGCACACATATTGACTTTAAATATGTGTAGTGGTATTAACAATAGTTACAAAGGGTGATATTTTTTTCTAGAGATTGGATTGTATTTTTTGTAAATAAGAATGATATAATAAGTCATTAATATGTGTATGGAGATGTTATAGAGATGTTTTTATACTTCCATACAACAAGGAAAAGAGAATAAAGAAGTATAGGCTGCTACTTGGAACAACTGGCTGGATAGGTTCCAGGAGTCTCCCCTTATTTATAATGATTGATGAAGAAATGATTTTAATGTAAATGATAAGTGTTGATAAATTTTATCACACTATCTAAATCACATTTCATATGACGTTTCATCTTTTTAAATGATGAAAATAAAAATGAGAATTTATTTTTTATAAAAAATAAGAGTATAATTATTTGTCTTGGTTGAGGAATAAAGGTGGTTTGAGGAATTATATATTTGTATGAATTTTTATTTTTGGCTAATATCTTTAAGAAGAACGTAACCTATTGATAAGAAATTATTGAGAGATAAATCAATATTATTTTTCTGGGATTATTTAGTCACACAGAGTAAAAGAAAACCCACGTACTAAGTGCACGAAGTGAAGGTGTACATCACTTAGCTAGTGTGCAAAGTGTTTGTGCTAGACGCTTACCTGGTGCATGTGGTGAAGGAAAAAAATTTATAGTATATATTTGGAGTAAAGAGTGGGTGAACACTTTTTTAACTTGTATGAACAATGAAGAGGTGAAGCACCCTTCTACTCGCACAAAGCTACGTGCATGATTCTATGAAAAATCCTTGCATTAAGTGAGCTAATGTTGACTGTCTATAGATGAAATATGCATACATGAAGTGTGTGTAGAAATTAATTCATGATAAAAAAAATAAACATATATGTATAAAGAATTAAATAATAAGGTTCCATGAAATATTCTTATTTATGATTTCATGGAGAGATGAAGATTTTACAAGCAGTTGTTATCTACTAGTAGCTATAGTGTAAGAGCACCAGAGTTACTAGTGATCAAGGAGATGTGATCCTTGAGAAAAGAGGATGTGTAGAGTTGAAAAATAACAAGTTCAATTGTCTTTATTATGATAGTATAGATTCAAATACCTTTTTGACAAGAATTTAGGAGGACCATTGAAGTTTTATAATAATCTCAACCGTAGGTAGTAAGGAGAATCTCTTCAAGAGATATATTCAAATAACAAGATGCTAGTATAGAGAACTCGTTAGAATGTCGATGTTGTGAACACTTGATTACTAGATATTTTAAGAGATTATATTCTAGGTATTTTGAGAGATTTCTCATCAATCTTTTTGGGAGAAAAGTTGATTTTTGTACCCATGTGATTCATAGTGGAGAAACCAGGTCTCAAAACAACATTCAAACCTAAAAAGGAGTATGATTTCTAGGATAAACATTTTAAATCATTTTTTCTTTTGCTTTTTATATTATGCATACTTGAGTAAGGTTAAGAAGCAATAAGGGGAGTGGATCAATGCTTTAATTGGATATAGATATTAAATTAAAAGGAAAAATAATAAAAAGAAAAAGGGATCACTGATTCACTCACTCCCCCTCTTGGTGATCTCACCAAACCCAAACACTATATTCACTATTAATGTTTCTTATATAATTAATAATATATACATTTTTTTAAATTATTCTGGTATTTTTTTATTCTTTGGGATTTATCTTTTTATATATTTACATATAATTATGCTTCAATATAATTACTAATTTATATAATTAATGGTATATTTAAAAATTATTTATTCAGTACAGTAAATAATAATAATTTTAATTATAATTATTAGTTTTTAAATGAAATTATTAATTACTTATATTTATATATATAATAAATTTAATATACGTATCCATTAGTCATAATAATATATTTATATATTAGCAATTATAAATAAATTTAAATATATGTATTTAATTTATTTACTTTTAATTTTATAGTTTTATAATTAATAATATACATTGAAAAACATTTATGCATCTATATTTTTCATATTGTTGATAAAAAATATTATATTATTACATTTTTAATTAATATTTATATTCATAAAATACAAATAATTTTTTTCTAATTATATATTTGTATGATATTAAAGATTTATTAATTTATATTTAATAAAAATTATTAAAATTAGTAAAAATATTAAAATATAATCAATAATTATTAATATCATATTTATATAATTATTATTAAATACATGTATATAATTATTAATTTACTGTATATTTTTTGTATTTAATTTAATTTTTAATATTTTTATATTTAAATATGAATATATATATTTAATAATATATTATAAAAAATATTTAGACATTTATATAATTAATAATAATTTTTAAATGTAATCATATTGGAATATAATTAAGAATTGGTAATATTTTTATATAATTAATAATATGTAAATATTTTATTTATACTTGAATTTTTAAATTTTCTTTATGATTTATTATCCCTAATACTATCACTAATAAAGTTCCAAACTGTGTAAAATTAACTCCATATTTTAGATGGTTGAGTGAGATTAAATAAAAGTTGCATAAGGTGGACCGCTTTTCAATTTGTGCTAATTTCAGTGCTCATAAATGTCGACATTTATCAGTTTTAAAATTAGTGCTTATAAAATCTTCATTTATAAATGTTATTCATTTTAATGTAAATAAATATATGTTTTATTATCTCTATTTGTAAGAACCGATAAAGGTTTTATATTCTTTATAAAATAACACTAGTCATGTCACTACTCGAACCCATTCATTAAGAATTCTTGAAATCCAACCCCGGTCAATCCATCAATGAAAAATTTTAAAAGATTATGTATCCAAATTAGAAGTTATGTTAATCATAACTTTATTTTAATGATTTATTAACCAATCATGTACTGGTAAATTTCATTTTTTTATGATTTCTCATATCCTCATTGAATCGCTCCTCATTTTTTTGAGAGGCCTAACCATTGATTTTTTGAAAATCATCAATGTTCTTTGTTTTTTGTTGATATATTAAAAGTATCAACAATTTTGGATATATATTGTAGCTATAAAAAAGGGATATTTTCTTGAAATTCATATTACAAATATTTAAAATATTTTTTTATTTAAGATAAAATCTTTCTTGAATAATCCTAAAGGGTTTATTAATGTTTTTCTATATTTTTTGTTGAAATTTTATATCTTAAAATTAAAATAGTTATTTTAGATACAGGCTTACAAATAAACCATGAACTTGATATTATATCCATTTATCTTCATTTTCAATGGTTTTAAAAAAAATGAAGGATTCAAAACATTTTTTACGAAATTGTTGATCTAAAAATTAGTATGTATTTTTTTCAAAAATAAGTTTTTATATATTAAACCTATATTTTATTTTAGGTTGTATGTAGAAACTTGTGACATATCATTTCCCCAAACCACTGACCGGATCTCAAACTAGTGGTTCCACATGACCTCAGGTGTGCCTATTATAAACCAAAGGCTTTAAACTAATAGACATGACCTCTTAGTTTACCGTGGGGAGATCATTCCATCATTATCATAGTGCACAAAAAAATATAAGTAAGATAAATAAAATACACATCTATATTAACATCACAATAATGGAAAGTGATGATAAGTAAATACAACATCACATGAGATAAAAAATGAATATATTATACATACCAAACTGGATCCCCTATAGGAGGATCATACACAAATAGTCCTAAAAGAATAAAAATAATAAAATTGAAGCTAATATTCTATCCCCAACTAGTTCTAATTCTGGCTCAGTCCCATCATCTAACCCCAACCCTAGGAATCCAATAAATAGGCATAAACATTGGGTATAGGTATGGTTTGAGTACAACTCAGTAGGACACCACCAATAGTATCACTAAATATAATCTATCATTACAATGTTAATGTTGTAATGATCAATCTAAACAATTACGAATACAAACATTAAAATATTTAAAATGAAATTTATAAAACAAACATTGAAACTGATCACTATGATGACACCTAAGAATTATCCATACCGACGTTGGACAGTTTTGAATTTTCTCTAAGTACAACCTGATTAAAGTGACAACCCACCTCCCACTGAGGGTAATATACACATCACCAAAAAGAAAACTGGAACCTATGGGTAATATACCCATCCTCAAAGCCCAACCAAATCCACTCGGGTGTGGGATTCACCCTGGTTTTAATGAGAAAAACCAAATCCTCTTGGAGGTCGAGTTCACCATGGGTCCATCAAGCATAATCAAGATAAAATTTCATTAACTTTAAATTTTGGATGCACACACATCATTATTTCCATATAAAAAGAAAAACAAAAAAATAATCATTTCCATAACATAAAAAGAATTAAATACAAGGCATAGGGGCTTATTTAACCTTTATTTTCTAAAAACTATTCCCCTTCCCATACCCAAAACCATTTCAAAAATATTTTCCAATTCATTTATAAAATACCATTTTTAAAAGCTTATTTTAGATACACAAAACATCATTTATCATTTAAAAGGTACATCTCAATTCATACTTTGGAATTTAACATTTTACTTTATCAATAACCCTACAAATTATCATTATTAGAACCCAAGCCATTGCACAATCTCAATTCCCATTTTATAAATATTTATCATTTTCCCAAAAAAATAATTCAATTACACCGTACCAAATACCATTTGTCCAATTCAACAAAATTTTATTAGTTTTTGAATAATAATCCATTTCTATAATACCATTCCATTACAAAAATCAACACATAAAAATTCATGATTACCATCACATTATGTTGGATCCAAAGGCCTAAAGTTCTTATATTTATCAATAGTTGTCAAATTTTATTTCACAACCATCAATTTAAACCATGATTCCATTTTAAAACCATTTAATACACAATTTAGGTATTTAATAACATCAATTCACCTTAGGATTATTTTCTCCACTAAGCATTCCACTTGAAATTTACCATTCCCAAAAGTATATGTCATGTTAAATGGTTTATTTAACTAAGGAAAACACGAACTCCAACATTTAGTTTAAATTAAGATAACGAACAGTGAAGCCTGTATATTCTCACTATGAATGCACTTAGAAACATCGTAAGAAAATTGGTTAAATTAAATGTACCATAAAAAATTAAGGAAGATCCAAAAATTGGTTTCCATAGGTCGGTAATTTCCACCTAGTATTTCCAAGCCCCTTCCATACCCAACCAATCATCATACACACTGCTGGATCCTAACTCACAGCAAGAAATCTCAAATAATTAATTATAAAAAATTATATTATATTAAACAAATATCCCTAAAAGGGAATACGTGATGAAGAAACTATTAGATTATCTCACTACACTAGAACCTTATTAAAATTATTTTTGATTATATATGGTGTAGTCCTGAAATTATTTTTTTCTAAATCCCTAACCAATGGTGATAAGACAAACACCAGAAAATTTTAATTTTAAATAAAACCCCTAATAAAATTTATGGTGTAATGTACCTCCATTAAAACAATGTGTGATGGTAGGAAGACATTGTCATTGGATCTTATTTATGAAATTCACATGTAATACCTAGATAAACTAGGAAATTCCGACATGATTTGGTGGAATCACCAAAGAAACCTAAACTAAAGAACTCAAAAATTCGAGAGGAGGTGGGAGAGTATGAGAATAACCCATTAGAGGAGAATCACCCCCATGAATTACTGAATAATGTCCATAAAAAACCCATAATATCAATGGGTTTGATAGAGGAATAAGAGAGGGATATTGGGGGTCGTGGGCACCATAAAATGGGGGAATAGGGGGGATACCCCCTCAAAAATAAAAGGTTAAATATTTTAATTTCCCCTTTTAAAAATCAAAAAATCTAGAATGTGTTCTACTAGATTTTTGTATTAGCCACCTCAGATCGTTTTTGACACTATCTAGAGCTCTAAACTACTTATTGAGTCCCATTACCTATCCAAAAATACCAATATAAGGTTCTCAAACTCTTATATTTTTATTCTTATGTCCATTTCAAAATCTATCACATCCACCAAATGAAAAAAAAAACTTTATGCCACAAAATTTTCATATTGACAGGAGGCATTAAAAAATCCCTACCATAACACTTCTTGTTCTTGATAAGTATCAGGGTTTATCCATCTGCATGTCTCATCATACATCACTCACTAAAAAATATAGATGACCTCCTCCATTCATGAATACTCAGACCACCTTCAAGAAAAAACCTCTAATTCAAGGTTCCCAAAATGTGAAAACCTGAGCCAAAATCCTCTATTAAAACTAAAACACTAATATGAAACTTACCTGATCCTATATTCACTAAAATAAATAGTTCCATCTCCAATTAATTATTTGGTATATATTTCTCCCCACCATAGGACCTAGCTAAAGTAGGAAACTTCTAATCCATAGTGCCTTCCACCATTGGAATTTCCTATCGAAACATCACTCGTACATTCCAATAACATTCCTAGATCAGTACCCAGTTCACCACACTCAAAACTCTATAAGAAATATAATTAAACATAGGTACCCATCCTAATTACTAAACTCCAATTATGGGTGGATTTATAACTTCCATCTATGCATAATATAATAATATACCGACATTGTTCTTGAAAATCATAGTTCAATTCCCAAAACACATCCATCCTCTCCAAAAATAAATGATGTATGTCACTTCAACTTACTAAATCCAAAATCATATGGGGATATAAGTCATAAAATCCTCATCTAACTAATCTAATAAAACAATCATCTCTAACTGAAAATGCATTACCAATTTATTTTGTCATGATGCCATCAAGATCAAAGGAATTTTATAGCTACCATCCAAACACAATCACCAAAGTCCATTCTTAGATCCCAGTGAGATTCCATGGTTATATCCTTAAGTTTCCAAAGGCATCATCATGTCATAATGTACACACTGATTCACCCATATCCAAGCACCCTCATATAACAATAATTTCTCACTGATCTTGAATCCAATGCAGGTTCTCAATCCACCATCACATATGAATTCCAATTAAGAATTACCTAAGGAATCTAGGTATGAATCAAATTCATTTCACATAAAAAACCTAGTGACACTAACACTACCCCAAAATAATTTCAACATGCCAATGGTTCTTGTAGAATAAGGGTCATATGCTCATGACTGATATGCCACTCCCCACCATAAGAGTTTCATTATCATCACTTCACTATAGAAACTTTCAACCACCATGATCCAAGATCTATTTATCATAAATCCCAAATATTTGATATGGTTATCTCAAAATAACTTTATAAGTAGTACAAACCTCACTTATAACTCATTATCGACTTTTGATAATGAAACTCAAGACATTCACCAATGTATGGTCCATAGCGAGGATCTCACCCAATCATGGCCAATGGGGCAAGCCCATCATAATAATTCAATTATATTTATCTACAAGAAAAACATTCATAGATATGGCTTAAAAAATATGTTCCTCCCTTTTGATCCATGATCGACACATCCATCGAATCTTGATGACTTCATCTATTTCAAACATGATCGTTGATGCCACCATACTCCAATCCATCCATGGTGTCACTAATCACTATAGGTACATCTCAAAACATATTAAATGGCTCCATGATTTCCATCCAATAATTGTCTCATCAACTTTCAACAACATAACTACAAGAGGGACTTGTCAACCAAGACATGACATAGCCCCATCACTCCATTCCAAGAAATTGTGAACTAATATTTATGGTGGCATGACTACCACCACACCACTCAAGCTTCACTAAATCATAAATGATTTCCAACATAAACATAGACATTCCATTTTACCACTTTGAAATTCAGTAGGCCCCATGAACATACAAATCATATCATCATGTACTCACTAAAAATATATTGGTTTTTAATCTCTATCCACCCGATCACATTACCCAAAAAAATGTGCATCTCCAACACACACCATCCACCTTAAACTCACAAAAACCTTGGGGTTGTACATTCCCCAGTGACTATTTACCCACTTAACTCAAGGTACAATGGGTCATTAAATACCAATCCTAATCCCACGTGCCCATTAAAGCATCTGAACCTGCCTCTTTTCCTATCAATCTCATCGAGCTAGAGGCATCATTGATGCATTCATAAAACAAACCTAACATTTCTTAGGACTCTAGTCTAACCACACAACCACCCAACATCCCAGGTAATATTCCATGATTAGTATCATCTATCCTTTCTCTAACGGTCCTAGAACCCATCCACCTAGGGCCATCATGAATTAAAATGTCATGATTATGTCAGTAATAGTTGGTTCATGCATTTGAACGATCCTACCATTCAAAACAGTCCTTAATACCAAAATAAAATCACTATTACACTTTTGGTATAAAATTCCAAAGTCATAATCATTCCTTTACCAAAAAAACTCGATATCAAATTATGGGTATTGATCCCACAAATTGAAGCATCTACTCACACCTCACACATCTAAAACACCCCCAACACTAGGCTAACCCCTATCACGGGTAACCACTATTGGGAATGTATTGTATAAATAATACACTATGAATATTATTTATTTTGATTATCATAAATACCCATGTTTATTTTACTAATGAAGTTACTTTATGAATTTTTCACAAATATATTTCTTTATAATTTTATTTTATTTACGGGTTATAATATTTATTTAAAGTATTTTGAATGTTTTTGAAAGTATTCTGAAAAAACTCTTCATACCATACATTTTAGTGTAATTTATTGTTTTGGAACCCTACATTTGGAATGTAAAGTATGGATCATGTACCCTACACTATTGGAAAAGTATGGATCAACAACCCTAAATTTGGAAAAAAAAACCTTTGTTGAAAGGAATAAATTTATGGTTTATCAACCCATATTTTGTAAAAAACTATACTTTTTCAACATTACTTTTGGATCATATAATAATATGAAGGAACCCTTTGTTTGACTGGTCAAATATTAAGTTTTAAATTAAAGATATTATCTATTTTTTCTACAATGGAATTCCCATAAGTAAATATATCTTTAAATATTTTTTTCAACTGATTCAATGGCTCATATTCATTGGATTAAATCGTTACTATTTCTATGGGGAGTTATAACTCTCTTGAATGGTATAAATTTAAAAGAGAAATATTTTTCATGTGATATTCTTGGATCTATTATGAATGAAATAAATCCAACTTTCTCTTGTTAAATAGTAAGAATATTTTCATTTTTGATATATGGTGTGATATCTTTCTGAATACAGAGTTTCTAAAAAAACAAAAGATCAAATGTATTTGTGATTATAAAGAAGCTAAACTTTGGAGACATAAATATTTCAATCTTGTGTTAAGTAAAACTATTATTTCTATTACTATTTTATTTGTATATTGTTTCTTTTATTGATGATATTTTGCAAATCGATATATATTTGAAGGTGTTCATTCTTGAATACATTTATCTTTGAAGGAGAAGATCCCATTCCTATTAGTTATATATGCAACTATAAACATGACTCTATTTATTTAGTGAATTCAAACTCTATTGATTTATTAGAGTTTTGGCTTCATGGACTAGTCGTGGTGGTGGTGGAGTATTAGTTTCTCAGACTAAGCTATGGATGTTCTGATTTCTTTTAAAATAAATATAAGGCTCTATAAAATTCCTTTTGTAAAGGTTTCAACTACCTATACATAGTTGTTATGGTCTTTTGATAAAGGGACATATTTAGTAAAAATCACTAATCTCGTAGAGAGAGTATTGGTGGAGTGGACATGGGGATCTTTGTTCACTGAACCACTATAAAAATTATTGTGTTTTTATTCTATGTTTATTTATTACTCAACATACATAAAGAAGAGAACACTTAATATCTGCTTAAATCACAAAAAAGGATAAAATTTTGAATCTACATAGATTTTGAAAAGACACAATTCACCCCCTGTGTATCTTTGTGTTATCTTAACCTAAATGTTTTTTATCAAATGAGTGTTTTTTTAAAATAAGATAAGATCTAGAAAGATAAAATTAAAAGGTCTATACATAGATAGATGGCAGTGATAGAACTAAAAGAAGTTATGTCAATGATTTAGGCTCCTTAAATCAATGGTGATAATTATTGATGTTGGAAATATTTCATGATTATCTATCTAAAAAAATCTTGGATTCAAAGTATACATGAATATTGTCACTCCTTCTATAATCCCTGAAAACCCAAAAACATGAGATGGTATCAAAGAAGCTATGTATGATATAAATTAAAGAAAAATGAGCTCTATTATATATGGATTGGTCTAGATGAATTCAATTGAGTATCTCAATTTCATACTTCCTATAAAATTTGTAAAAATACTTTTGATTCCTACGAACGAACTGACAATGTCAAAAAACTATGGTATACTGATAAAAAGATGAAATTTGACACCTTTAGATTGTATGGTGGTGAAATCATCACATAGATGAATGAGAGATTAATAGAGATATTCAATGGTGTTGTTACCTTAGGAACTTCAATTTCACAAAAAGATTAGGAATTAAAATTACTCAGAGTACTACCCTTTAAATGGAATGGAATATCTGTTGTTATATGACAATTAACACTAGTCAAGGATTTGATAATAAAATAATTGATTAGAACATTAATAATGTATAAATAAAAAATAAATATGACGCTAAAGATCATAAAATGATAATAAAATGGAAAATAATTCCCTTAATGTTATACTCAAAATCATGAAAGGAAAAAAAGATGATGAAAATGATTTAGAGTGTTCAGATTCTGAAATTGAGCTAGCTCAATTATCCAGAAGATTTAGAAAATTTTATAAGAAAAAGATAGGTTTAAATAATACCTTCAAAATGGATGAAAAATGATCTAAAGAAGTATGAATTTATGAATGTAAATATATGGGAAATATTAGTCTTAATTGCCTATATCTAAATGGAGAAAATAGAAATATTGAGAATAAAGATAAGAAAAATCATATGATAACTAATTATGAGAGAGAAGGAAAGAAATCTATGAAGGATACTTGAAGTTTATTTAAATAATCCAATAGCTATTCTAAATCTGACTCAAAAAAAGATACAAAAAATCTAAAGTAAAATATGTGCATTATTGATAAAGAAGAAGATGAGGTACAAACCAATTATTCTTATGATTCTGAATCTGAAATCTTATCTTATAGAAAATTATCTATTTATTTCTCCATTCTTGAAGAAAGATATAAATCTTTGGTAAAAAATCACAAGTCATTAAAGAATATTCATAATTTTGTTTTAAGATAAAAATATCCTATATTAAAACAACACCAAGAATTAAAAGAAAAACATAACAAATTTACATAAATCTATACTGACAATGAAAATAAAAGAAAGAACTATAATATGATGTAGAATAATTCAAAAGGGCTGCTAGTATATAAAATAAAGGAGAAGAATATTTAAATAATATTTTTGGAAAAACTATTATCAAAAAGGAAAAATATGGAATAGTAAGTAAGGGTAAAAAAATCAAAATTATATATAAATTCCTTCATACCAAGTTTTAAAAATAATAACATATCAAGAGTTACTTTTTTATTATGGAATTAAGAGACATTACTCTAAGAGTTATTTTTTAAGAAATCTTCATATTTGTGGAATTAAATAGACTTTTAGTTCTGTAAATATTTCTTAATCTTGTACTATAAATTTTGGTAAAATAATAAAATTCTAGTTACCTTGATATTTACTTCCTGACATAGATGGACCCAAAAAAATATGGTTACCAAAACAAACTTTTGTTTAAATGGTTTGTAGGACAATGGTCTGAGGAACAAAATTTTTGTATAGTATATGGATATTGGCTGATCAAGAAACATGAGTGGAGACTCTTCCAACTTTCACACACTAGCAAAATTGGATAGAAGACTAGTTACCTTTAGAGATAATTATGAAGAAAAATAGTTGGAGTTGGATTAGTTGGAGATCCAAATTCAATTTCAATAAAAAAAGTATGATATGTTCAAGGGATGAAGTAAAAACAAATAAATATCTCTTAACATTGTGATTGTGGATTTTATGTTGATTTATCTAATAATTCATGCTCGGTTCATAAAGATAAATTACTTAAATTTAGAGAACCCATAACTAAAAATGTATATACCTTGGATCTTAATTCCTTATGTGAACAAAAAGTAAAATGTTTAACTGCTAATAAAAATAAATCCTATATTGGGAATAGAATTCATGGACACTAAAATGTAAATAATTTATATAAATTGTCTAAGAAACACTTAGTTTCTTATTTTCTTAACCTAAAATTTTATAAATATGGATTCTGTGATGTATTCTAAATTGGAAAGAAAGACAAGTCATCCTTCAAATCTATTAATAAATTTGTTACATCCAAACTACCAAAACATATCCACATGGATTTTTTCGACCATCTAGAGTAGATATTTTGGCTATCATATCATATGTTTATGTGTAATTTCATAACTTTTAAATATTTAGATGGTTTTATTTTTAAAATCTTAAAAATGAAGTGCTTTTTGTTTTTTAAAGATTTGCTAAAAAATTCGAAAAGGAAAAATATTTTAAGATAATTATCTTAAGAAGTGGTCATTATAGATAATTTTAGAATCATGATTTAAACTCCTTTTTCTCAAAAATATTTATTAAACACACCTTCTCTGCACCAATAAAACCTCAAAAAAATAATTATAGAAAGAGGAAATATAATTATTCATGAAATGGAAAGAACTATTTAAATGATTATATTCATACTAACTACTTATGGGAAGAATCTATAAACACAGCCTTTCATTTAATGAATAGAGTTTTAATAATACCCCTTCTTAATAATACACCCTATGAACTATATAATTAAATAAAACCTAAAGTCGTGTACTTTAAAGTGTTTGGATGGAAGGTGTATATCTTGAATACTAATTAAAAACTTGGTAAATTTGATCCAAAGGCCGATAAAAAAATTATTTTTAGTATATTCTCCTACCTCTAAAGCTTATAGAGTGTATAATAAAAAGTATAGCACTATTGAAAAATCTTTTCATGTGAATTTTGATTTAAGTGACCATTTTTATAAAAGGAAAAAATAAAACATATAAAATTTTTGACTCTTTAGACAACATGATACTTGAATAACCTAAGGTTGATTTTGAAAATAAAATAAATGAAATCTAATCTAGTTTATAAAAACATGTAACTAATGAACCAAAAAGTGTCTTACCTAGACAACCTAAAACCATAAATTATCATCCTCTAGAAACTATAATAAGAGAACTAGATATTATAGTGATAACTAGAAAGAATTTATAAAACATAGCTCAATTTTCTATTTTCTTATCAAAATTAGAACCTAATACTATAGAAGAAGTTTTAAAATATGAAATTTGGGTAATGTCAATAAAATATGAAATTAACCAATTCCATAAGAATAAATTTGGGAATTAGTTGGTAGACCATCCAATCATCTAGTAATAGGAAAAAATGGGTTTTTTATTAACAAAAAATATGACCAAGGAATAATCACTAGAAATAAAGCTAGATTAGTAACCAAATGATACAATTAGAAAGAAGGAATAGATTATGATGAAACATTTCCATATATTTTGAGATTATGAAATAATATAATCCTTCTAGCTTATAAATCTCAAATAAATTTTAAATTATATTAGTTGGATGTAAAATTTTCTTTTGTAAATGAATATTTAATTGAGGAAGTTTATATTGAAAAACCACATGGTTTTTAAAATCCTCATCTACCAAATTTAGTTTTCAAACTTACTAAATCTCTTTATGGACTTAAATAAGCACCTAGAGCTTGGCATGAAAGATTAATCACTTTTTTATTGTAAAATAATTTTTTGTAGGGTCAGAAGATCATACTCTCTTTAAGGAAACAATTTATTATAATATTTTTTAGTGCATATTTATGTAGATGGTGTTATTTTTTGTTTAAGAAATTATAAACTTTGTAATTATTTTCAAAACTATGCAAACAAAATTGAAATGAGTGTGGTGGGATAATTAAACATTTTTCTTGGATTAAAAATCTATCAAAAAAATTATGTAAATGTTTTCAATAATAGTATATATATTATTGATTTATTGAAAAAATTTGGACTTGAAAATAGTAAGACTTATACAACTCTAACGTGTACTAAGGTAAAACATGGTTTGGATAAAGCTAGAAAATTAGTTAACAATAATTTATATAGAGGTATGATTGGTAGTTTACTATATCCTAATTCTAAGAAACCAAATATAATGTTTTCTATTTTTTCATGTTCTATATTTCAATCAAATCCAAAATAATTTCATCTTACTGCTGTTAAAATAATTTTTCGATATTTAAAAGGAACTATTTTTCAATCTATTCTTTATCCAAAAAATTATTATTTTAATTTAATTTCATATTTAGATGCGTATTTTGGCTTATTTAGATTATAAAGAAAAAATTACATTAGGTACTTGTCACTTTTTAGGGAAATCCTTAGTTTCATGGTCAAGTAAGAAACAACATTCAGTTACCCTGCCATCAGATAATGGTAGAATATATATATGAAGTTAGTTGTTTTGCACAAGTGTTCTTAATGAAACACTCCCTATAAGAATTTGGACTTAATTTTGATAATATTACTATTTTATGTGAAAATCAAATTTTAATAAATATTTCAAACAATCATGTAGTCACTCAAGAACGAAGAATATTGATATAAGACATCACTTTCTAAGAGATCATATTTTGAAAAAGGAAATGTCTTTAGAATTTTTAAATACTGAATATCAAGTTGAAAATATTTTTACTAAACCACTACCCACTCCTAGTTTTGATTTTACTAAGGGAGAGTTGGGAATATTTAATTTTAAATAAATTTTTATTAACTTCTTTCACTAATTTTATATTAATTTCTTTACTTATATTGTTCAAATATTATTTATTTATTTAATATTTTTTTAGAATGATAATTTATTTATTATTTTTGAAAAGGTGCATATTTTGAAAATAAAAAAATTAATAAATAATGATTACATTCTGTAATTGGATTAAGAAACCAGAACCAATATCACCAAAACTGTCATAAAACACTCCCTCTCTCTCTTTCCCTCTCTCTTTTACTCTTACCCTAAGTATTTGAACCCTTTAGACTTCCATAGATTTCATTTTTCCTTCAAAACCATAGATTCGAAACCTTCAACATTTAGATTCTTAGAAATGTTAACAAACTAGAGGATAGATGAAGTATAACTGAGTGGATCAAAGTATTAACGTATAACTTATAGACAATTTATTCAAAGAAATCTTGTAGATTTTGAATGGATGTATATTAATAATATTCAATTGAAGTAATATATATCCTTTCAAGGTTTAGAAATCATTTTAAATGAAGAAAATACAGAATTTTTGTTCAGCATAGAAGTAAATAAGTTTTATATAAATGTTAAGTTTAGTTTTAGGTATATAGAAGATGACATCATTTCATGAGTAAATAATAAGAAAGTTTCAATTTCTTCTGTAGAAATTGAAATGATTTTTTAGTGTCCCTATAAGGGAGTTTTAATTTTGATCTTATATCCATTATAAACCAAGATCATAAATATAAAGATATTATATCGTTTCCCTTTTTCTCAACCCTAATTTGAAAAATGTTCATAAAGGATCCTAAGGCTAACTAGAAGGTAATAGTAAAATTCATTCAGTCATCAATACTTATGAGAATTTTTGAGTTAGAAAAGATTCTTTATTATAAAATGTATATATATTTTTTATTATAAGGGATATTATGTTTAATTTTCCTAGATATATGCTATGATATATGAATCCTTGTTTCCAAACAGGGGAAAGGGTGTCTTTTTATCCATATGGAAGGATAGTTTATCTTATTTTGTATAAAAACAACAACACTCATGATGTATATATCCACACTAAGTGTCATCATAGTAACATTCTAAATAATGGAACTTTGAGAAATTTAGATTTATTTTAGATTAAAATAAAATTAAAGTTGTTACCTATTGGTATTGATGACCAATAAGAATATGGTTCTGTTTCTCAAGTTGAATAAGGAAATATGAAATCAGCTGGTCAAATCTATATTCATGATGAAGTGAGAGAATCTAGAATAGAGTATTATTTTCAAATAAAGACATTCAGAATTAGATATGATGTCTCTAACCTAAAAGTTTCAATATATGTTCATCAATATCTTGAATAACATTCAGATGAAGCGCACAATGAGGCCCTTTCCATCAGGTCTAGATAAAGAGATAAACCTGTAAGTCAGGCTCTTGAAGTTTAGGCTCTAGAATCTACAACTTCTTTAACTAGAGATGTTAACCAACAAGAATTGTTAGGAGTCTCAATCACTCCTAAGGAAAAAAAAATTGAGAATCAACACAAAAATATAAATGAGAAATAATATCATAAACAAGATCTATTTGATGAAAATACTTAAGGAAATGAGAAATAAAAACCATTATTAGTTGAAAATACTAGGTCAGTTAAGAATAAAATAGTCTCTTTTGTTGAAAATTATTTTGATAAGGATACTTATGTATATAGTGAGAAGAAAGATGTTCTTGAAAATATCACTTCCTCTTATAGTGATAACGATAAAGATAAATCTTTAGCTATGGTTGACAGAGGACAACCATCAAGAAATAAAGAAGAAGAATATTTTGATTCACTGAATAATCAAATAAAAGAGTTTGTAATAAAATTTAATAGAATGAATGAGGAGAATTCAAATTTACAAAATGAGCTAGATATTAATAAGAAATATTTGGGAGATTTAAGAAGCTTAATTGTTCCTATATAATAATTTTAATTTGCACAAGTTCAACTACAAACTCATAGAGAAATTTTAGTTTTAAGAAGATATTTTAATGCATTTCAAATAGAAATAGAAGATCAATTTGTAAAGCTGAGAGTTGAATTAGTTTCAAAATTATATTTTTTATATTTAAAGATGTATTTAGGGAGTCAGTCTGAATCATTAGGATGTAGTGGTAATCAGTATAGAGAATCTACTTAAATATATTATTTTATCTTTGATTATAATTCCTATATTTTCTATAAGTTATGTTATGGGTTTTATAATCATCAAAAGGGGGAGGTTGTTGTGAATGTATTGTCTTAACAATACTCTATTAATCATATTGATTTTCATGTTCAGAAATACCCTTGTTTTTTTACTAATGAAGTTACTTTAAGTATTTTTTTAGGAATATATTTCTTGGGAAGCTTATATTATTATGGGTTAAAATATTTTTTTTAAATCATTCTGGATGTGTTTGAAATTATTCTGGAAACTGTGTTCTTACCCTACGTTTGTAAGTGTAACGTATGGTTTGGAAACTCTACATTTAGAAGGAAAAGTATAGATCATATACCCAATGTTGCTGTAAAAGTATGGATCAACAACTATATGTTTAGAATAAACCCTTAATTTAAAGGAATAAACATATGGTTTATCAACCCTAATTTGGTAAACAACCATACATAGTCAACCTTACTTTTTGAGTTTATCGCTACATGAAGGAACTCTATGTTTGACTGGTAAATGATGGATTTTTAAATTAAAGATATTATTTGTGTTTTCTATAATGGTATTTCTAGAAATAAATATCTATTTAAAGATATTTTATGACCTATTAAAAGGCTTTTATTAATCAGATTAAATCATTAATATTTCTATGGGGATCTACGACTCTCTTTAATTGTTAAAATTCAAATGATTCTAAATTTTCTGCCGATATTCTTGGATTTATTATAACCGAAAGCAAGAGAAGTTTCTCTTGTTAAATAGAAAGAATATTTTCATTTTTGATATATGGTGTGATATCTTTCTGGATATATATTTTCTTCAAAAAAATATTGAACAACTTTATTGTTTTGAAGAAGATGCACTTTGGATACATACAAATTTCAATCTTGTACTTAGTAAAACTTTTGTTGTTGTTACTATTGCTATTTGTTTTTGGTTTTTTTATTGAATATATTTTTCAATTGGGATCTCTTTAAAGTTTTTTATTCTTGAAGACATTTATCTTTTAAGTAGAATATACAATTTCTACTAGTTTTCACTAAAACTATAAACAAGACTTTTTTCAATAAAATCAAACACTTTTGATTTATTAGAGTTTTAGATACTCGGAATCTATCATGGTGGTGGTAGAGTATCATCTTCTTGGACTAATCTATAGAAGTTTTGGTTTCTTTTAAAAGAACTAGAGGGTTTTATAAAAGTCTTTTTATAATGGTTTCAACTATCTGTACTCATTTGTTAAGGATTTTTTTATAAAATAACATGTTTAGTGAAAATTACCAATCTCGTAGAAAGTGCATTGGTGCAGCGGACTAGTGGATCTTTCCGCCTCGAACCACTATAAAAAATATTGTGTTTTTCGTCTCTATTTATCCACTACTCAACATACCTAAAGAAAAGAACTTTTCATATCTTCTTAAATAATGAAGAAATAAAAGTTTGAATCTATCTAGATTTTAAAAAGGACATAATTCACCCCCCCTGTTCCACTCCATACGCTAGAGACTTCTAACTAGTAGAGATGTCCTATGAGGTTACTATGGGGAGACAATGAAATTATTATCAGAGTGTATAACATAATTTATATAAGATAAATCAGATATACATCCAAATGAACATCAAAATTAGGTAAAGTGATGATAAATAAATACAACATCACTTGTAATAATAAATGAATGTCTCATAAATACCAAACTAGATCTCCCATGGGTGAATCATACAAAAATAGTACTAAAATAACAAAAAAATAAAACTGAGGCTAACATCCCAACACAAAATTGGTCCAATTATAGCCATGTACCATTAACCAACTCCAACCTCAGAAACCAATCAAAAATCATCAACAATAGGCCAAGATCAGAACCTGAACTCATGATCTAGAATATTGTATACTCTGGTAACCAAGTGCCATTGTGGCCCGATCAAGGTGTGATTATTACTCAGAAATACACTACTAATGCCTTCCATAAATATAAAAAATTTGTAAAAAGTGAATACTATAGTGATAAAGCTATATAGTTACAAAGAGATCCATTAAAAATTTTAATTGAAATATATAAAATAAATACCGAACCTGGGATCTATGATGAAACTCAATAATGGTACAATACTACTTTTTCTAGTACTTGTGTGTCTATGAGAACTTTGTAGTGACCATGCCAATGAATCTCCCATTATGTGTAATATACCCATACCCATTCAAACAAATATCACCTGAGTGTAATATACCCATACCTAGAGCCCAAAAATCCACATGGGGTTGGATTCACTCTAATTTTAATGAAACCAACCAAATCCACCTAGGTTTTGGGTTCAAATTGGTTTAAAGAGAATAGACAAATCCAACCATAGTTTGGATTCACCCCAGTTCCATAAAGTGCAACCAAATGAAAATTTCATTTACTTTAAAAGTTTGACATAAACACATCATTATTGTCATATAAAAAGGAAAATGTAAAAATTCATCATTACCATAAAAAAAAAATACAAGTCATAAGGGATTATTTAACCTTTTCATTCCAAAAATAATCCCAATTACTTTCACACAAAAAAAATTCTAATACCATTTCCAAAATACCATTTTCAAAATATTTGTTTAGATACACACAATATCATTTGTTATTAACAAGGTTCATCTCAATTCATACTTTTGAATTTACTATTTTACTTTACCAATAACCCTACCAATTATCATAATTATAATTCAATCCACTATACAATATAAATTTTCATTTCATAAATTTTTATCATTTTCCTAAAGAAACCATTCATTTACACCACACAAAATTTCATTTGACCACTTCAACTCTATTTTATATGTTTTGGGATTCATTATCTATTTTGTTAATATCATTCCATTACACAAATAAATACATAAAAAATCATACTTACTATTATATTAGGTATGATCCAATGGTCTTGAAAATTTATATTTTCAATGGTTTTCATATTCCATTTCATAAATATCCATTCAAACCAAGTTTCCATTTTATAACTATTAAAAACATAATTTATTCATTTACTAACATCGAGTAACTCCTTGGTTATTTCCCACACTATGAATTCCGCTAAAATTTACCATTACCTAAATTAAAATTCATTTTAAATGGAACATTTAAATAAGGAAAACCCAAACTCAAACATTTAGTTTAAATTAAAACAAAACACAGTAAAGCCGTCTTGATCACACCATGTACAAACTCAGAAACATGTAATGACTATGGGTTAACTTAAATGGACAAAATAACTATAAGGAAGCTTAAAAATTTGGTTTCCATGGCCTTATAATTGTCACCTAGTATTTCAAATCCCAAACTATACCCAACTGGTCCTCATCCACACTCTCAGCTCCTAACTCACAATATAACACCTCAAATAATTAATTATAATCAATTATAATTAATTGAACACTTTCCTAAAAAGGGAATAAAAGATAAAGAACATAATGGATTCTATCACTACTTCAAAACTATTTCCAAACACTTTATGATTTCCCATGGTGTAGTCCAGACTACATTTCAAGACAAATCCCTAACCAAAGGCACCAAGAAAATCACTAAACAATTATAATTTTAATGATAACCCTTATAAAATTGGAAGTACAAAATACCTCCATCAAAATTATGTGAGGAATTAATAAGACATCATAAAAACCTCTAAATTAAACAATCCACATGATATCACCAAGATAAATCATGTGACTCTACCATGCTATGGTGGAATTTCCAATGAAACATAAACCGGAGAATGCAGAAATTGTAGAGGAGGAGGGAGAGGAATCCACTGAATGAGAAAACACACCATGAATAAAAAAATAACAAAAAAAACACCCCCAATATAGATGGTCATTTAATGTAGGATGGGATAGGGAAACTGGTGGTTGTACACACTAAAAAAATGGGGTAGAGGGAAGTTTCCCCCTCAAAAACTCAAGGGTTCCCACCAGTTGGTCGGTGGTCTGGTGCATTTTGCAGCAACCACATTGTCCCTTCCTTTAAAATCCCTTTAGCACCTAACTACTTTTTGATCCCCATTCCCCATCCATAAATACCATTATTAGGTTCTCAAACTCTCATAATTTCATTCTATGGTCCAATTCAAAATCAAAACCATCCACCAAACTAAATTCTCAAAGAACCTTAGGACCTCCAAATTCCCATTTAAATGTAAGGAATTACAAAAATCATTTGATATATTATGTTTTTGGTAAAATGTATTATTTTGTATTCATGTTTTCATAAAATACTATTTATAGTCCTAATACATCAAAAAATACAAATTTAATGTTCCTTTAATTTGGTATTTGATATATCAATAAAAAAAGAAAAATAAACTAATAATAAACACCAAAGAAACTAAACTTAAACAATATGAAATGAATACATAGATTATAAAAAATATTAAAAAAAGATAAAACATAATAAAAATCTATAAAATTTAATTAAATGATCATAAAATAATTTAAAAAAATCAATAAAAACATAAATAATTATGAATTAAATAGTTAAAAAATGAAATTCCGGAAAAATAATCAATTTCATTTACATAAATGATTCTATAAAAAAAATTGATCAAACCCAAAACAATTGAATATAATTTAAATGATAATTTAAAAATATAAAATAATAATTAAAAAGTCACAAACTAAAAACATTGTCCATCTTAATCATTATAGTTAAAATAAATATAAATCAATGATAAAATTGATTTTTATGAAAAACCAAATTTGGAAAATTGATATATTACCTAAATTCCAAAAATTTATTATTAGAGGTATAAAATATGAATAATATTGAATTAAATAGGATGAATATGAATCAAATATGGTTAATGGACTTATTACCTTTTATTTATTTATTTATTTATTAGATATGTATATTTTCAAACCAAATATGATGATATGAATCAAAAATGGATGGATGATAATAATATGAAAATGGAGTATGAGGATGGGGTGAAATAGTTCAAAATGTCTGCAATAAAGCATGGAAATAACCCTTCTTAAATCATTTTTTCTAATTTATGTTGTTTTTATTCAATATTAATTTTTTCTATAAGAGTTATAAGAATGCTTGATCTATCACAAAATAGTTCGAAGTTATAAATATTGAACTAAACATATGGAAGAACTAAATGTAACTAGTGAATAGGATAACACTATGGTTTATGGCTCTTTTGATATGATTACAACTGTAAATGATTATGGGGATCACATTAGGGAAATGAAAACATTAGTTTAATATGATCTTCATAATTTTCCAAAGTTATTATTGTAGTTAAATAGTTGTGAAAAGATGTCATTGTATGTTGGTTATACTAAATATAAAACATTTTCAATCATATTGAAGATATATAATTTTAAAATTAGAAACAAATGGAATGAAACCATATTTACATAACTACTTATCTCTTGAATAATATGTTTAATGAATATAATGAGCTTCCTTTTTGAACTATAATGCTAAATGAATGTTATGTTCAATGGATGTGATCTCTGAAAGAATACATTTTTTTTAAAATACACTAATTTTTTTTTCAAATACTATGAATCACTTAAAAATTTTCCTAAGAGTTGGATGTTTATCTTAAATAAGGTGTATCATATATTATGATACACCAAGATCATAGGCTGAAAAATCCATTGGATATATATCATAGCATAAAATTTTATTGAATTGTATGAAATGAATATGATGCCTTTATTGATTGTATCATATCATACAACATGAATTATGATCACATGAATGAGAATCATGTACAATTAGACATACCTATCTTTAATAGTTCTTTTTCTATAATATATTATGAATGGATTAAATATGGAATATCTTATTCCTTGAATGGGTTCAATGAAGGAAATCCAATGGGAATTTATGTGATCCATGAGTTGGAACCTGATAAAACTTATATAGAATACACTATTCAGTAAATTAATAACATCAATATGTCCTATAAATTGATAAGATCTATCTTTTTAGGGTATAATTATGCATAAAAACCAAATATGAATCTATCTTCTCCTAAAACGTGGTTTATCACATCTCAATTAAGGTTTAAAACCACTTCACTGTTAGGGAATCCTCAAGATGTATTTTGGGATTCTTTGTCATGTGGGTATCCCATGGAGGAATGAGTCTTAGTTATACATATTCTTGATTTTCATCAACGATATTCCATTGATGAAGGAATATAGATTCCACTGCACTTGCGTTAAAGGTATGTTGTTCTTTGATAACTATTTGCATATTGAATCCTTGAAGAAAGATCAATCCATTTAATGGGTTTTTTCACTACCAAATATCATTTTATGATCCCCTAACACCCATAAATTGTATCAAATAATGATTATTCAAGTATTATTCATGTTAAATCTACTAGTTTTTTCATGAAATATATATTTTATAGAATCTTCAGTTGTATCATATATTATGATGCGTTGAATGCCTTTTGTTTTGTATTAACATAAATTACAACAAGTCGATATCATAATATATGATATATTTAAAATACATGTTTTTAAACTAAGTTTTATCGTATTATATGATATATCATTAAAATGGTTTGTTCCAGGTTTTTTGAAAAATAGAGGTGCATAGAGTAAATGTGATATGTGATGAATCATAAAAAATAATAGGGGTTATACGATTTGGCTAGACATATTAAAATATTTGATCATATAATATGATTGGGTATATATTATAGAATATGATATATAAGAATAACTACCTGTCTCTGGTATTAGCCATATTTTATGATTGATTTTCAATCGTAAAATATGACATGTATAAAAAATATTAAAAAATTTATTTATGATTTTTTTAATTATAGTTTATTAAATTATTAATAAATTATAGTAATTATGAATTATAAAATGTGATTCTTCATCCCTAAATAAAATATGAAACACTCATGTTTATTTCTTATGTTTTTTAAAAATTAATGGATTATTTATTTATGAGTTTATTCTTTTATTATTCATAGTTATAAAATTTTCATATAATGGAAATAATTTGTATGCTTAAATTTATTTGATGAGTTGTTTCTTTGATATTTAACCTTGAATTACATGAAATGGTTGAATGTATAAGATTTATTTTTCACCTAAATTGACCTTGGTTTAGTTTAGAGTAATTATCTTGAGAATGGTACTTCAATATAGTTTGTGTATATTAGGTTATAGAAATATCATGAATTGAATTATGTAACACCCGAGACTTTTATGAGAAATATTTTGATTTTATGTTATATAAATCATCAAAGGAATCTTTCACTACACACAACACTATCTTGGCTTGCTTTACACGCAACTGCGGCCTTCCTCGATAGCTTGCGTCGTACGCAATACCGAGTTTCACTAAACAACGATATGCTATTAAAATATTATTAAAACTAGCCGTTAGGAATAGTAATAACCACTTTTCGAAATTTTTTAATTTTTTTTTCAAAATGGACTCCATTTTTGGATTCGGAATATCTAAATTAGCTTAGGGTGAAATTGTGGTACTTTTCGGATAACTTTCATATACTGATGAATAGTGAAAATTACTAAATTTTAATTAAAAACAACTTTTTTAATCGAAATAATTAATAGTGATAAATTATGAATTTGAGTGGTTTTAAATTATATTTAGAATATATTTTTACAATTTAATACAATGTTGTACATTGGATGTAATTTCATATTTAAACCAGACATAAACAAGTGTCAATCTTTTAATAGTTATTATCTCTTAAAAACACGCTATTTGTTTTGACGACGGGAATTAATTTTTAAATTAGTTAATGTAACTGATATGTTTTGAATTTGGTAAAATAGACATCATTTTTGAATTCATAATATCAAATATATCGTAGGCCTAATCGATTGTATTTTTCTGGAAACTTTCATTTTTTTGATGAATAGTGAAACCACTAAGTGGTAGTTAAAAAACTGAATTTTTCATAAAACATAATTTTACCGCTTCTGTGAGTGTAATTTCGAAAATATGAGAGAAATGGTTAATATCAAGGACTAAAATGTGGTTCAATGAGATTAAAATAATTTTTGGTGAATAGTAACTTTTTACTTTTTTTACCACGGTTAAAAGTAAATAGGGTAATTAAGGGTAAAATTGTTATTATTATTACCCTAACACATGTCCTAATTCTATTGGATAAGTGTAATTCGACCAAAAACAACCTTATGAATAAAATATGACCATTTAGGCCCACTTGGATTAGATTAGGACATTTATTATCAATTTATTTAAAGAAGGGTTAAAATAGTTAAAATCAAAGTTTAATAACTAAATCATTTTTAATATAGGGTTATACATAAGATAAATTCGACTATAAATATTAATTAGAAAGATAAAAAAATTTCCAACATAATGGTATTTTATTTTTAATTTTTTAGACTTAAAATAATTTAATTTATTTATGATACAATGATGATGCAGTAATTACCTTATTAAACAAATATTGACATAATTGATGTTATAAATACCCAAATAAATTTAATTTGAGACTTTTTATGAATTAAAATAATTTTAAATGTTAATATGACATATTAGTGTTGATTTAATTAACTTTTTTTGAACTAATCATTCTGTTATGATTTTCACAAAAATCAATTACCAAATAGTGTCAAAATTGACATAAAATAGTTTTTAAAACAAATATTATATTATTTATTATTATTTTATTCCTAAAAATCCAAGGTTCGGAAAAATGACTTAAATAAGGTTATATATATTAATAATAAACAACTTGGTGTTCATTTGACTTTTTATAGTAACTTTATTAACCTTATAGTGTAAGAAAATAAGAAGACACGGTAAAAGTTAAATTATCTAACTTAAAGTTAAATCTAAATGATAAGGTTAAAATAGATACCTAAACTTGTATAAATTCGATTGGATGAGAGTATTTCTACCCATACCTACATTAGATTCTAACTATATCAATTTAGAGCTATTAAAACTTGAATTTGACTTTATAATAAAATAATATTTTTAGTTATTCCAAAGGTGCCCCTCTCCTCCCTTATAAAAGGGCACCTCCTCCCTCTCTTCCTCACACCAATTTGAGCCTTCAAGCTCGGCCAACCCCTGCCCATTTCACTTCCCCACTTCCTTAGAAACCTACTAGAGGTACTGTCCTTATCAAAAGACCAACTCTAGTGCCTTAAGAGAAAGTTTAAAGGTGGCACTTCGAGAAAGAGGTAATACCTTCTACCGTTTTCTTCAAGTTCCATTATTCTTCTACTCCATCTTCTTTAGTTGTTTCATTATGAGGTAATAACATTAGTATCCCTCATATAATGATATGTTATTATAAATATGAAACAACCCTATTTCACCTCTTATCCATCCTACGGAAAACGAAATCACCGCGCGTGCGTACGTAAGGAATACCGTCTCCACGCCGTGGTGTAATCTGTTTTCCACCACCACCTTACTTGGATGGGTATAATGGTGTAAAGAATAACTATATATTATTATTTTAAAGTGATATTGATTATGAAATAGTATAAATACACTTCAATACAATTCCACGATCATGGGAATGATATCATCGCTCGTGCGTACGTACGGCCTACCATCTCCACGATGTGATGCGACTCGTTCTATATGATATTCATTGAATAATGATTATATAAATGAATTGAATGAATGAATATGATATATATTACACTAATACCATTCTTTAAATTCTGTATCTATATCCTATAAAGAGGAATAAGAATTTATTCTACAAAACACGCATAAGAACAAAAGGTAATAAATACACGAATAACAAGTAGTAATGAAATATTACTAATAAGAAGCTAAGAATATGACCATATATGATATCATAACAATTAATATTATTTTTTAATAAGTCAATGAAATAATTTAAATCATTATACAGGAGGTTAGAACATGTACAAAGCATATCGGACCTAAGGTAAGGGAAAATATCACAATCTCATTTTTATCCGAGATTGGTTATACTTTGGAATTTACTGGGGTGTATTTTATCATCCACATCCATGTTTACTCAATATGTAATATTTATATCCTTCTACAATAGTTTATATCCAATTTTACCCTTTGGTGAGTTTTTAGTAAAATATATGAAAGGAATCTTTTGTCGTTTTTCATACGAGGTACTTTTTGACTTTTCCGAAAAAAGTACAAGAAGAATGTTTTTTTTAACTTATACAGCATGAATGGATTTTTAAAAAATTATTTCCAAGAAGCTTCCTTTACAAGTTTTCATGTTTATTTTTAATCAACTTCTTTTAGTTTAAAATTGTATGACATGTTAATAAAGTAAAATGTTTTTGAAGTAGAAAGGATATTTTCCTCAAGAATGGAGTTCAAGTGTTTTATCAAAATTATTTTCCATCTAAGATAATATAGGGTTCTGTTTATATCCCTATTATTACATTGATTTTATTATGTTGTGATGTAATTATTTTTATGAATTCCTTTATCTTATATGAATTGTTTTATGATGTCATGTTGTTTAAGAATCCCATTTTTTATTACATGGGTTATGCAATATGTATGATTTATGATTTTGTGGCACACATAAGAATGGTATCATTATGAGATGGGTGGGACCTATATCTCCCTCCAATTCATTGGGTAAAGATTTTATATCTCATGAGATAGACATGGTTGGAATGGTAGGTTAAATCGGTTCAGTGAAACAGGACTGAAACGAGGAGTGAACTCGGTTCAGAAATGGACTTTGTCCACTAAGATAGTCTTGTAAATGAGTCTTGACTACTAAGAAATGATTTTCTATGATTATATGTGTATGCCACAAAGATTCATGTTTTAAGTTATGATTATTGGGATTACATTTCACTTCTATTATTTATCCCATGTTATGATCACTTTTGCAGGATAAGATTTTCAAAATGTTATGTTCTTATAAATATGATATGTTTGATATTTCTTTTGTTTACCCTTACTAAGAATTTGAGCTCACCCTTTTGTATGTTTTCTTTTCCCCAGGTCAGGAAGAAGGATATTAAGTAGGATATGCCAAAAAGGGACTCTAGATATGATGAAATAAATGGGAGACAACGTAGATTATTTATGAACCATTTGTTTATGTTTCCCAGAATATAAAGACACTATACCTATACGGTCCTTTCATGGTTTTGTTATATGTTGTAATAAGTATGATTCAATTTTTAAGTAATAACCATGTATGTAAAGTGTGGGTCTTTATAATTATCTCTGGATTAAAGTCCCCCTGGGAAGAGGGACTTGGGTTTAGACTATCCATCAGCCAAGAGGATTGTACCTTGTTCTAGAAATGTGATGGGCTGGTTATCTGACACTCTAGGATTACTCATGTGGAGATTTTAAATCTCATATAACTCTATGACTTTATAATAAAAGTTCAAGTACCCTATTCATGAGATGAATTTGGATATGCATGTATATTTTTGGATTCTTTTTTAGTGATTAATACAAACTTTTGGGTTGTGTAAAGAGATAAACATTAATGTGGTGTGAACAAATTAATTTAGTGGATAGAATATTATTCCAAAATTAAATCATTAGAATCATGCACACACAAAAGGGAATAAATACAAGAGATAATAAAGATTTCATGAGATTTAATGGATTTAATATTCATGTGATGTATATTAAACTCTTAAGAATTTTAAAATAAAACATTATAAATTTCTAAGTATGAGATTCCTTTCAAATAGGCACTTGTAAAGACCTTAATCATTCAGGATCGGTGACCCTAATTGTCATATTCTCATTATTTATATTCTATAAGGAAAGAAAGTAATATAGTGAACCCAATGGTAAGGTGACTTATTCATGGTGTTTTATTTGGGTTGAACTAGGTGTGAAACCCTAACAGTTAGGATATCAGAGAAATATAGTATATTTAATCCCTATAAAAGATGTGGATAAAGAGTTTGTCCACTCAACTATCCAAGAATCATATATGATATGATTGAACTTTTTTTGTCTATCATAAATAGTCCTAGATTATTTAAATTCTCAAATTAGTGTATGTAATTATGAAATATGTTTATTTGATCTCTAAATAGGCGTGATGTATGAGGTCATCAATATTTTTGGGAGTAATTTCATTAAAATTCCTTACTGAAAAGATATAATACATGATACTCAATCACAGAAAAGTCTCTACTATAAGTTATGGAAGACTTTGTGGTAATCATATTAACATCTATTATAGGTATAACATATATAAAAGTTCAATATTGGTATCTAAATTTGAGAAGTTTTCTCAAAGTGAAAATTAAGAGCATCTAAATGTGGATGTTATGGAGGTCAATTTCACAAAATATGTCTCTTTTGTATTACATATCAGGTGTGTTTCATGGATTTTCATAGAAAATATAAGCTTAGAGGCCTGAGATAATTGAAAAAGGGTGATGTTGATCTTTATATAGGTAATGCAACAAGAGTTGTTGCATATGATATCAAGATATCATAAGTATTAGAATAAAAAAATTATTGGATTTCATTAGTCTATATTTTATGATGTTGTGATATCATATGATACAATTATCACCCTAAGTTTTCCAAAACTAGAGTATCTAATTACCTTAATGATATCGATATAAGTCATGGAATATGATATTTTCATTGTAAGTCTACTAAATTTTACGAATCAATTTTCAATCATATAATATTACTAATAGTGCCTATCACTTTCCCTCATAAATCATTATCATTGATTTATATTCAATTGTAAAATATGAATGAGTAGAAAATTTTGTTTTTATTATTTTTAAATTGATAATTGAATTTCTTTATTTATAAATTATTTAAAAATATATATTTGAATATTTGGAAATTTATAAGTGTTCATTATAAATTAATTAATTATAAAATATTTATGATTAATTAATGGAATGTCATAAAACATTTATTTTAAATATTTAATTAATATTAACTATTAATATTAAGTATATCTTTCTCAGTTTATATATCATGTCTTAAAATTTAAGTAGATAGTGTTTATATTAAAAGTTATAAGTGTAATTTATAAAGAGTTTATAGATTAAAAAAGGAATAATATAGAGTTTATAAATAAGAAAATTATGAAATGTTAATAATGATCAATTTCAAGTGTTCAAATTAAATATCCTTATTTGGAAATTATTTAAACCTTATCAAAAAAAATTATAATAAATTAATATGATGAAATGTTTAAATAATATTAATAGGTGATATTTATGACTATATAAAATGTTTACATAATATGAAATTGAAATATAAAATTTTTATACTTCATGAAATATCATATATTAAAATAATATGTAATATAATGTATAATATGAATACTCATGTTATGAATATAAAGAGTTTTTATTCTTGTTTATGAAATGTTCTTAATGATTCACTTAAAATTATAAAATGTTTATAATTATCTATATTATGAATTGTTCATAAATTATTATCTCATGTCTAAATTTATGAAATGTTCTTTTATTTAAAGTATATTCCCTTATTAATTATTAAATATAGTTTATAAATATCAGTTTTTAGAGTTATGAGGAATTTTATACTCTCTTGAGTAAAATATCCCCCAGTAGATGGATTGTGGGTCAGACATCCCACTAAGCTGGAAGCTTGTGACTTGTTCTAGAAAGGTGGGGGCACTACTGGAAAAATGACCTACACCCACGGTTCAAAACCGTGGGTCTAGCACCCCAAAATCGTGGGTATAGCCTATACACACGGTTTTGGGAACCGTGGGTTAGAATGGCGTCGGTATAGGGGTCTCAGCCTATACCCACGATTTGGAGAATCGTGGGTATAGGGGATTCAAATGTGGCACACACTGTTCCAGCGTGGCACACAGTAGACCCCATGGTTTTCAAACCGTGGGGTATTTAATTTCAAAAAAATGCATCTATGGGGTTTTGAACCCTCGTCGCGCGCTAAGCCTCGTGGCCGCGCCCCACCAACAGACCAACCCATTTGTTATTTTTATCTATTACATATACATATATATCTGTATATATATATATTAATATTGGGTATTTTAATTCAAAAAAATGCTCCCAGGAGGTTTTGAAACGGCGTCGCGCGCTGGGCCTCGCGGCCGCGCACCCCCAACGGACCAACCTATCTAGGATTTTCATTTGTTACATATACATATATTTGCGTATATATATTAATTTATGATATTTAAATTCAAAAAAAAATTCCCAGGGGGTTTCGAACCCATGTCGCGCGCTGAGACTCGCGCCCGTGCCCCACCAACGGACCAACCCACCTATACAACTTTTGTTAGTTTCTATTTATATGTATATATATATATTAATCTAAACCATGAAAAAATGTCACCCCCGCCAAAATTTTCCCGTGTCCCGCCTAATTTTATTTTCCCGCCATAACGCGGGAAAGTTATACCCACAGTTTTGGAGAACCGTGGATATAGGTCTTCAAAAATAAACCGCAATACCTACGGTTTTCCAGAACCATCGATATACGTCTTCGAAAAATACCCTATACCCACGGTTTTCTCCAAAACCGTGGGTATAGGTCTTAAAAGAAAACTATACCCACTGTTTTGGAAAACTGTGGGTATAGGTTCACATACTATCCCTATACCCAAGGTTTTGGAAAACTGTGGGTATAGGGGTACCCTATACCCACAGTTTTTTCCAAAACCGTGGGTATAGACCTATTTTACAGTAGTGGGGTTAGCTATCTGTGATTCCAAGTTTACTCATATAGAGATTTTCAATATATTATATTTACAAAACATTACTTTAATAGTTAATTTACTTTATGAATGAGATGAATTTTGATATGTGTGAATATTTTTGACTTCTATTTTTATGTTAGTGGCACAAGTTTTGAGTTGTATAAAGATTCGGACATCAATATGGATTGAACATATTGATTTTGTGGAGGTAATAACAATTAAAAACCAAATCATTAAAATAATTTATACATAAAGGGAATAACATAAAATAAGGTTGTGAGATTAAAACCCCATCGAAATATTAAATGTTAGATTCATTCAAAATCATCACATATCAAGACCTTGATCATCCAACTAGGTAGTTCATGCTAAATCTGGGTGTCCCTACATTATCTTGTGTAAGGAAAAAATGTTATGAGGTGACCCTAATAGTTATGTGACTTATTCTTGGTATTTTATTTAGTTTAAACTTGGAGAGAAAACCCTAAAAGTCAGGATACCAGAGTAAGAGAGTTTGATTTATCCATGTAATGGATTATACAAAGATTTTTTTATTCGACCATCCAAGAGTCATATATGATATGATGGGAATGAGTTTTCTACCACATTTACTCATGAATTATTTAGAAGGAAAAAGTACTAGTATTCATGATGAAATATGGATCTTTTCATACAAATAGATATGATTAGTTTTAAAGTGGTTATCATTTTAATGTGTCCCCATTTAATAAAAGTAATTATTAAATGGTAACAAAACATGATACTCTATTAATAAAAAAATTTCTTTTAGATGGTAGAATCAACATTTTCAATCTTTACCTTGGGATTAATCTTTATGAAAGAGAAGAATAATTTGAGAAACTCTTTAGACTAGTAACTTCAGAAAATTTCTTAAGTAAGAAATAACTTCTATGTGTTGGATCTACATCTTAAAAAGTAACTAATTTTTAATATTTCTCAGTAGGTAAATGTAGATGATTATAAATCATGGAATGAGTCACTTAAGCCTTTAAACGAATTTGATTTTAAATTACCTATGCAATTTTATTCACCACTAATATACTCAATATAATAGAGTATGATTATGACTTTATGAGGCTAAATGTTTCCTTAAGTCTTATTATGGTTAAGGATTTCATCATGTTGTCATGTATAGAAATGTTCTAATAATATGATCAATCATAAGAAATTGTTACCTGATATTCTCAGGTGATTGTTATATATGAAATAGGGATGTGATGTATAGATTCTAGTGCTATATAGAGATCATGAGTGTTTAAATATTAAAACTGGATAAAGAAAAGTTATTTGGATAGTTTAATTATGTTTCTTCAAGTACCTAGTTAAGGCCAATGAGACATAAAATTAAAATAAATGATTAATGATTCCATATGATGGGATTGTTTGCGATACCTAAAATAGTTTTGAAAACTTCATATAATATCCATATCAGGTGTTAGAATTATAGAAATCATTTTTTTATGGGTATGTTATACCCAATGTATTATTTATAAGTGTTGTAAATATACAGGATTTTAGAAACCCATGGATGAATTGATTGAGCTTATAGTTTGAATTCAAATGATAAATCAAGAGTTCTTACATCCAGGATTTGAATGTAATGGAATATATCATGCCCAGATGGATCTTAAAAGTATGTGTATCATTATCTCAATTCTCTTATGTTATAAGAGAAGTTGTTCATTAATAAAGAGTTATTGTGAATGAACTACGATTATTATTAGTATACAAATGCTTTTTGATTCATGGGATTATATAAAATGTTTTTAGAAGAAGATAAAGATAAAAATATTTTATCTAGGATAATGTTTTTATCCAAATTTTTTATAAAATATGATGGAATTTATTTCCACCTCCCAACAATGGATTTTTTAAAAAAGTATTATTTTAAGAAGAAAATTCTCTAAATCACTAGAATACCATGTATGATATAGAGAATGTAATTCATTTGTTAAATATTCCTACTATAAGAAAATAATAATTATTTCCTCAACATAAAATAAGTATCTTATCAGGATATTATAATTAAAATATAGTTTCTAAGAGGATATTGAGAGTATGTTTTAACTTAGAGAAGTTCAAATTTAACAAATAAATGAGTATACCTGTCTAAAGTCAAGGTGTTCTTCACTTAATATTCTAAATATTTAAGGATATTTAAGGGAAAATATAAATATAAAGGTTATATTTAATTACCATGATAAAGTGAATACTACTATTTTCTAAATGTTTATGTCATTTAAAATAAAAAGTGAGTGTTTCTTTATCCTGAATGGGTTTAGTATGTGATGGTAATGTAAATAGTTGCATAATTTTTAGGAAGGTATTTATATAAAAGTTATAAATATGATTATGTTAAACCTAAAAGATTTATAAGTATGAAAATATTAGTTAAAATCAAAGCATTTAATGTTATAGATTTAAGGATATTGAATATGTTCAAGGAGTTGAACATTAGGAATATGATTTCTATTTATCACCATTATTCAAACTATCTTTCATCATATATGTTACACAATAAAGAGTTTAGTGGGGGGTGGGGGGTTTATCAAGTGGTCATATAGATATGTGTTATAAAATACATATGGATTTAATGAGTTAACAAAACCCCAAAAAATATAGAAAATATAAGGATAAATTGGAATTTTATCATATATGATATGATATAATGATGTTAATGTCAGTTTTTGTTAATTATTCTTAAAGTATTTTTAAGAATATAAAATGTATCATATGAAAGGAAAACTCTATTTTATCAGTCTTTCATGTTTTTTGTGCAAATATATATATATATAATGAAATATAATAATAATTGACCTCCTAATGTACAACATTGAGTAATCCTTAAACAATTTACATCAAGGAGTATCATAGGTTATGAAAAAATGTTGATGTTGGTATTATTAGGATTCATGTATGAGATATGAAATATACTCATGAGGTAGAAAAAGTTTTTTATGTTGGATGACCCACCAAGTATACAACATGGAGTGTCATACTCTATATCTAGTGTACTGGGGGTGTATGAAGCATATTGGATTCCCTAATACCTGAGGTTAGTGAGATACCTAGCATGATAACATTCATACTTTGATACCTTTCTAACAAAATCCATTATGGATTAATTAATCAGGGGGTGTTTGATTATGTTTTTGATCATTTCATTAGTTGGAACTCAACCAAGATAGAATTTTCTTCTTTCATATAATGAGTATGATAGTCAATCCCTTGATTTAAATATAATTGGGAGTCTATTCCCACACCAAGATAGTACATATGATGTTATTATATATATGTATAAGGGGAATTTTATGTTCTCATCCATAAAGGTGATTGATATTTTGTTATGAACTAGACCATGTCGACCTGGCACATCACCTGATACAACTCACCATAAGGCCTCAATCACACCTTCCAGTATACCAGAGGGCAACGTGAGGATGTTTTACGGCGGGTCGATGGTCTTCGACGTTCGACGTTTGGATGGGGGTCACTGGCATCGTTTCCCTGGCATTGTCCTCTGACAAGGCTTTCTTCCGTTAATACTCTGATCTTCCATCATGGTCCTATGCTCCATTCCAAGTCGGTATGGTGTGGTGGTCTTCATGGAGGGGTTGGGACGTGATGTTCAAGCAGTCAGTGGCCTCTGGGAGGCACATTCGGCATGATCAATGGCGACGATGGTGGTCGAACGGTGATGATGGAAGTTTGTTATTTGAAGTTTTTTATGGTGTAATGTTGAAAATGGTGGGAGTTGGTGGATGGACAATGGCGATGAGTTATGAAGTTTGAATTCTTTGGTAGTGGTGTGTTAACGCACAGACGGTGATAGAGCCTGGTTGGTGACGTGAGTATGTTGCTTCCGGTAGTGGACGACGAAGATGGTGAAGGATACTCCGGTGAAGACAGTGGTGTTGTTGAGGGTGGTGTTTCCGAGGAGTGGTGATGACAGAGGTGACTGGATTTTGAATTTCTGTCGGATCAAATCAAGGAAGGTGAGCGAATTACGCGGCTCGAGGTGGCTCTTGGTTCAACCCAAATGATGCGGTTGGCACGTGGTCTAAAAGCAGTTTTATGACTTCGAAATTTCAATTGGAACCTCATGGTGTGGAGATTTGGTTTTGAAGAAGTGGGAAGTCATGTTTTTCTCTTGATATTGGAATGTGGTGTGTCTTTGTATTGAGTCTTTTGAATATTGTGATGTATGGTTACCACTTACCCTTAAAGTGGCTATTAGAAAATATCAAAAAATAGATTTGGATGGATGAGTATACCAGAGTATTTTGATTGGAAGTGAGGATCTATAATAATATATTGGGGAGAATATACCCTTGAACTTGAGTATAATAAAAGATGAAAATAACCAAATTCATCCACATACATATACAACATCAGAGTATCAACAATAAATAAATCAAACAGTAGTGGCATGTTATATCAAATAAAGTGAATCATACAAACTCAAGGTCATGATACAACATAAAACAACGGATCTCCCATCAATCCAACCACATATAAAGAATAAACATAATAAATAAAATTATCAAGGTACTACTACCATCCCCAAGATACACCAAAACTCGATATCCCCTACTTTCAAGCTACTCCATCACAATCATGAGACTCCACATGAGTAGTAATGCTCGATCATGCATAGATGGACCTCTACCCCATCCATTGTGTATCATGTGATCAACTTTAAAGTAGACATAAGTTCTGTATGTGCACTAAATTTCATGCATTGAGGGTGGGAAATAAAGCTTATTAGGCCACCCCCAATGGTGTACCTGTCATCTCATTTCATAACAAGTGCATGCACATGTGAAATTCCCATCTTAATTGAATAATAGAGATATCCAAAATAAAAATAAACAACTCTATATATAAAAAATGGGGTATGAAAAGGTAAATAAATAGTTAACTATATGATCTAGTATCACACCCAAGGTAAATCTACCCCCACTACAGCAAATTTCAAAGGAATTATAGCATGTGGCTCACCTAGACACACAACATTAGGTGCATTTTTTAGATAAAAATTTAACTCCAAAAAAACATACCGACAAACATGATTTGCAAAACCCAAGTCATAACCATAGGAATCCAAGATGACAAAAATAATCACTACCATGGTCTAAAATTAAAATAGTACAATATAAAACTGGTGATATGAATTCTAATTGCACTAATAGAACCAATGCAATTACTTGTAATCTTGTAGAACTAATTGGGCTCTATCACAATTAGAGGCACAATATAAACCCTTGGCCCTATCCAAAATGTATGGGACCATAGAACCAAATCTCTAGTTATAGAAAAATCTGAACTAAGTGGATGCACACATCTAGATATTACATTACCACATTAATCCTTCCTAAAACTAGACAATATAGGAGAGTATTATATCAATCACAAGGCCACCACCAGTCCAATAATATCCCAATTTTCTCCTCTCACATTCAAACTCTAAGAAAACATCACCACAATCATCCCATCCAAAGGACATAACTGCAGGGGTTGGCCAATTCCCACACCCATCATTAAAAACATGGCCACAACTATCTCAAAATGATGATCTATAAGTTTTAAGGTGACACCTGAAGTCTACAACACTAAAACCAGCACTAAAACCCTATTAGGTCAATAAAACAAGGGGTTCCCATGGTCCCCTAGTTTATAAACATCTCAAACCATGGGCTATTCCTTATGAAAAAAAGCCATGTCTAGTGACTTCAGCACCCAACCCATCCATGACTATCACCTGATCCACAAGGGAATCCATAATCATTATCATTCCCACAAGTGAAGCCTTAAATATCCATCCAAAACACTCAAATGATCACTTATTAGAAACCAACCCACAAGGTAATTTGCAATGGTCCTTAGGACAACATAAAGAACAAGACACCCCACAAGACAACTCCATTGCATCCAAACCTCGATAAAATCACATCACAAGAAACATTAGCCAACCTCTTCAACACACAGCTCATATTTGGGTAAAATATAAACTCTAAGTGCATCATCGAAATTCCCTCACACCCATCCCAATATCTAAGCGACGACACCTAGATGTGCCTAGAATACCATGAAACCATCCCATCCTAAAGTCTATAACTGATCCAATCCTAAAAAAATATCCTCTAAACCTTAACCACTCAAACCTTCAGAAATAGTTCTTGAAATCCATTGAACAACTAAATATCTCATCCAAGAGACTAACTGATATATCATTATATGAATAGTATAAAAAATTCAAGCCAAAACACCTTATATTCACATGTGAAGTCAACCAAAAAGTTCATTACCCTTTCCTAGGTCTCACATCACACCTCAACCCTCATGAGGATTTTTGATCAAAACCCCAAAGCAATCTTCCCACTAAATCTAACCTAAACTAAAATTTCACTCAAAATGGACTATAAACACCTTGAGGTCCTCACTATATTGTTAAACATGGAATAAAACTCATAATACACTACTCACAAGTAAAATTCGTAGTCTAAGGTGAAAAACTAGTAAAACAACTCCAAGTATTGAGTACACAGTGTGTAGTTCCTGTATACAACATGTACCTCTAACAATCCTCCCTTAACGTGTACCACAGACCACTCGGTATGTACATACCAAATTTCACAGTCTATAACTCTCATAAACAGCATGTAGAAGACATGGGGTATCTGTCTATGAATGCCACAATCCCTCTCTCCAAGTACCCCACATGGCCAATAGCCATACATTGTACATGTTATTTGTTTGTGTAACTTACACGGCCATGTTACCTCACACAAGGTGTCTAGAAATGCATCTAAAAACACCCTATGTATCTCTACATGGAATATCCCAAACTCACACACATCATGTAACACTCATATTTAACCCTTCTCCCAAAATAAAGAACACACAGTGTGCATTACAAAACTACACGTCATGTGATCAGGTTTTTGCAAACAAAAAAACCCATGTGATCACCCCTGAAACCTCTAATTCTCCCAAAATCACCTCAAAAAGGATCTCATGGAACTACCCTTCCAAAAAAATATAGTTATTTAAAAATTGTAAAAAAACATATTTATGGGGATTCAAAGATAAAAAATACACAACATCATACCTCAAGGCGAAAATGCTGAAACTTCACACCAGGATCTGCACCATGTACTCATAATGTATCGATACAAGATTTGACAAGATCCTTGGTGATAATACTTTCTCCCTACTACCTATTATCTCTCAGTTGAGCATGACACTTATGGTGGAGTTAGTGGGAAAATATAGGAATGCAGGAAAAGAAAAAAGAAAAGGAAAAAGAAAAGGAAAATAAGAAAATGAAAATGGGGCTCTACCATTTCCCCAATGCCCATGATGGTTTTATATCTCACCTAAGAAAAAACCCCCATTTTTAACTCAACTACAGAGTTGGAATCTCAATTTGAAGCTCCAATCAAAATATATCATTGTTCACACATCTGTGAATAATTAAATATTTTGTGAAAATATTAATGTCTTAGAATTCCACCAAATTGTTTCCTTAAGGTAAACACCATATTTTGGGACCAATTAAGTGGCCAAAAAGTTATATTATATAATTTGAAAGAATAAATTACTATATTACCCCTAAAAACCACATGGGAACAAAAAATATCAAATTTCTCTTGATTTTCTCAACCAGTTATGAAGTGGGTCATCAAAATATTCCCACCATAACTCTTCTTACCCCTATGAATCCTCAGTGGTAAACTAGCAGCCATGATTTCACCCTAAGAAATGATGCAACTCTGATCCAACTCACCTGCAGACTATATCATTTTTATCCTAAATATTTGGTCAAAAACTAAAGTCCATCACACTATCAAACTCCAAACCCTAAACTTGTTACTTTCCATAAAACCATATACATATGGATTCAAACTACTAGCCAGCATCTGATTCCACCTGTACTATCTAATGATCAGTCTCAAAAACACCAATGACTCTCACAATATTGGGTTAATTCTTCATTTACTGATAATATTATCCCCACCATAAGAGTATCCTTATAATTTAATTACAACCAAAACACTAACCTCTAAGACCCACACATTTTCCATCACTGGTCACAATGACTAGATGTGGCTGACTCAGCCACAATAGAGTGACAGCATAGAAAAGAAACCCCCACTCATTCCTTGATCACCCAAAATAATATCCTCTATGGTTAATGATCCACTTACAATGAGGACCATATGCCTCAATAGTCAATGGTGTTCTCCCTAACATATAGATTCTCTCACACCACTCTTCAAGGGTTGACCTCAATAGGTCTACCATAACTACACTATTCAGGTTCCCTAATGACCTAAACATGGCTAAATGGATCCACAGATGGACTATTCAATTGATCCATAAACCAACCATCATTGTGAATAACTAACATTCCCATTCCATCGAGCAAAAATTCTTATTTATGAAAATCCATACCGACCACCTCTCTTCTCCTCAAGAAAGAGTGATTATCCACAAACCACTCCTAAGATCTCATGAAAAAACCTAACTAGACTCATCTGAACACAATGGTATCACTCTCCCATACAACCTGATCACAAAATCTAACTCATAATCACATAATACATGCACTAATAAACTTATAAAAAATTTCCAACCCCATTAATTGTGCTCCTCACACAGGCCAATTCTATCCAACTAGATCAACCTCATCACACTTCTAAAAAAATGAGTCATCTCACATTCCCATACCATGAATAACAATAATACAACCCAAAAAATGGGTTTCAATACAAAACCATGACTATTTGAAAATACTCTCACTACACTGCTGAAAAGCTCAACTAGAAACAAATTGGACCATGTAACCAACCAAAATTTCCCTCTCAAGTCAAACCCAAAACAAAAATCACTCTTAGTGATCCACCTATAAAACCTAAGGAATCCCCATGCATAACCACAAATTTTATAGTTTATGAAATGAACCTTGGTGATAGAAGGACCCTTCAAGACCCACCATTTGTAATTTTATCCATTCCCACCTAATTCTTTTTTAGATAGAAGTCCCCTGTGCCCCAGCACATGATTCGGTATAAAACACGTGGTAGGAACTACCCATTCCCCATACATGGGGTTTTAAAATTTCTCCATGTATCTCAAACCTAGAATATTAGGGAAATCATATCCTCAATGAAACTTTAGCCTAATCCAATATTAGGATTACACTAGACAACTTATAACACATCATTCACCCTACCACAGAACATCAGGTGCATCTTCCATACCAAAAAGTATCTTCAAGATGAAAAAATAGCAACATTCATGAATGTTATACCCCCGGGCATAACCATAGGCATCCAAAATGAAAAAATGTGTCACCCTTGAAATTTAGGTCTCGCATAGAATGATATGAAATTAGAGATATTAAATCTATTTAAACTATAATAACCTATTTAAGTACTAGGTGTCATGTAGAATTAGCTAGGATATATCATGATCAGGGTAAATAATGGAAACCCGGGTTCCTATCAAAAATTTCTTGGACCACGTAACCAAATCCCTATTCAGATAGAATCCCTAACTAGGGGATGCACACTTTTATATTATCCATTATCTCTCTATTCTCACTTAACACTATCCAATGAAGGAGAGAACTATATCAATATTAGTGTAATTTACCAATCTAATAATATCCCAAATGGATCTTTTAACATCTAAATTCTAAGAAAAAAATTATACAAACATCCTACCCAAAGTCCATAATAATAGGAGTCATCCAACGCCCAAAAACATCAACACAAAAATGTCTACAATGAGCTCACACCACCAACCTCTAGGTTCTAAGGCAACACCTAAAGTCATTAATGTTGAAACTAGTACAAACCCCATACTAAGTCAAAAAATCATAAGGATCTCATGATCCCCTAGATGACATCAATTTCATACCATCAGTCATGCCCGATACAAAATTATCATTTTGTGACTTCAACACATAACCCATCCATTACAACCACCCCACCCACATGGTAATCCACAAGTATCACCACACCCACAAGGGAACCTCAAACAACTATCCATAGCACCTGACTGATCACAGATTAAAAACTCATCCATAATGGCAACCACAACAGTTCTTAGGACTACCTCATGAAGAAGAAACCCTATAGGGATCCTCCATCATATCCAAACCATGGGCTAAGCCCATCACAAGAAATATCAACCATCCTCTCCAGAACACAACCCATATTTGGGTAACACTTCCCCCATAGGGAATCATCAAATGTCCCTCAGCCCCATCTCAATATCTACTCGATAACACCTTGTTATTCATATAACCCCAAGGAGCTATCTTATCCCTAAGTCTTCAACTAATCCAATAATCAAACATCTGGATCTAAAACTCAACATCTCAAACCTTGATCAACTGTTCCCATCATCCAAGTACCAACCAAATATCTCATCTAAGATACTACATGATTCTACTTTCTAGGAAGCACCTGAATAACCTTAAACTAACTTAAATGGAATCAAAAATCTAATTCAACCAATTGGATCATGACCATAAGATTTATATCACATCAAAACTCAACCTGTAGGAAGATTCTAGATCAAAACCTCAAAGTAATCCTCCCACTAAATCTCACTTAAACCCAAACCCCAATCAAAATGGACTCTAAAAACCATAAGGTCCACATCATCACAATCTATATAGAAAAAATATTAAAACTAACTACTCAAAATTATAATTCCATATATAGTGGAAAAACCAGTGAAACACCTCTAAGGTGGGAGTATAGTGTGTGTACCTCATTCAGATGATGCATACCTACAATAATTCTCATTGGTGGTGTACCATATCCCACTTAGTATGCACTTTCCAAAGTAAACAATGCTTAATCCTCATACTTGGAATGTATGAGAAATTTGATACTTGGTTGTATAACCCATATGAACTCTAGCCATATACCCCACATGACCAATGGCCATGCACCATACCCAGGATTTGGTCATGTGACTTACATGGGCATATTCCCCACATGGGGTGTCTATCTGTGCATCCAGCCACACCCCAAGTGGATCTACATGGACTATCCCAAACACACACACACACACACACAATATATAAACCTTATCATTAATACTTATACTAATATTAATAATACATGGTGTGTTTTTGTAAACTACAAATCTTAATATTGGGTCTTCTAAAACAAAAAACCTATGTGATAACCCTAAAATTGACAGTTCACCCAAAAACACCTCATTATGGCCCTCATGGAACTCCTAACAACACATATAGGAATTTAAAATTTAAAATAATATAATTTACATATATTTTTGAATAAAAATTGATCAATGAACTACCTTAGTGTGAAGAACACTGAAGCTTCTCTCCTGGATCCATGTCATGCACTCGTAGGGTCCTGATCCATGACCAAATGAGCTCTCTATTGATGGTCATCTCTCCTTCTTCCCTATTATCTATAAACTAAGAATAAAAAAGGGGGTTATGTGAGAATAAAAATATAAAATTAGTAAAATAAAAACAAAAAATAAAAAAAAATAAAAAAAGAAAAAGGTGGTAAAAGGGGCCCGACCCCAGCACCCATCATGGGTTTATACCTCACCTATAAAAAATACCCATTTTAAAACTCAAATGTGGAGTAATTATTTGAATTTGAATAAATATTAAAAATATTTAACTATTATTGCATGCATGAATAATTAATATATAATTAATTAAATATTAAAAACTATGTAAAAACATGAGTGACTCAAAATTCCACTAAACTCCTCATCTAGGGTAAACACCCATTTTTGAGACCAATGGAGTGGTTAGAAAAATTATATAATATCATTTTATAAGAGATATTACTATATTTCTCCCCAAAATCACCAAGGAATAAAAATCCCAAATTTCTTCTGATTTTTTAAACCCATGATGATGTGGATCATCACATATATGAAGCATTAATCAGGTCATCATGTACTCAGAGAACGAATAATGTATGATTTGAATATATAGTATTGGAATACATTGTATCCCATGTTCACTCAATTTCATGAAAAAAGTTAATGTATGATAATTAATTCTATCATAAGATGCATTTGGTGTACACATGTATAGAGATACATGTTTTTGATGGAGATCACTCCAGGTCCCTTTGTAGATTTAGTAGCATTGATGATTTTCTAGAGGCATATATTTTCATATATTTATGGATTTGGTTATTCATATATATTTTTAATTATATAAATGAATTTGGGTTACCACTATTTTGTTTAATAAATTGATGTTGAGTATGAATCAGAGTGCTACAGTAAAATTGTTTTAGATTTTAATACAAAATAGTTTTGGGTGGGTTATCATGAGTTAGTATATATGAAGTGATATGAGGTGAATTTTATGATATATTTCCAAAATATCATTATAATATATAAAAACAAGATTGGGATTTGGTTTAATATGCTATCATATGTGATATTATATAAGGTGAAATGGCATGTGAGTCTTTTAGGCTTTAGTGAGGGTCTTTTCAAATTTAAATTTGAATTTGGTTTAGGTGTATTTTTTTAGTTTTATGTGTTTTTTGGGTTGTTTATCTTTTATAGGATATTGTGTGTGGGGTTATAGTATTTAATAATGGTTTTTTGATAGGAATATTGTGTGAGTTATCACTTTACCCATAAAAGTGATCTTTTTTGGAAATAAAAATAAATAAATTGGAATCCATATCTTATTTTATGATATAACAAATCATAATTAATGGAATTATCCCACTTTAAATTTGATGTTTTTGGGAATATATTATCCTATGAATAAGAATATTTTAAATGGAGAGTGAAATGTTTTTTTTCTGTTAATTGCCTGCACAATTTATATTATACAAATTGGAGGAATATCATATGGAGTGGTTAAAGTGAAACCAGGACACTGCTTATTATATTGTATCATATGGATGGGTTTACTAAGGTATGGAATGAAATAAAGTTTCATGGTATTTCATTTATCTACCCATGAAAATCCATCAGTTGTATTGTATAACTATAGCTCATCGTAATTCTTCGTATGTGATATCTCTCTATTTCTTTTGATGATTTGGGAAGAAGAAAAATTCTATGATACAATCATTAAAGATATGTATCATGGGATATAACATGTAGGATACTTATTCATTCATGGTATACTTGGATTTGTTGGAGTAGTATTTACTCATGTATTTAATGCATGAGTAAATGAGACAACTCATTGAGAATCCTTTAATCCATTTAAGAACTACAACCACGAAATGGAGGTGGGTGTGGGTGTGTATATTAAATGTGTGTCCATGATTCCCTAACCCTATTCTCTCTTCACTTACCACCTTTCAGAAAAAGGAACTATCATACCATAGTGGAAGAAGATCCCACTCATATAATGTGTGATTTAGTAATCTCATGGATGCCTTTTGAGGTGAGATTCTATCATGTGCCACTTTATTGTTCATCATGAATAACATTTGAACACCAAAGAACCTATAAAACGTAAATAAATCTAACATCCCAAGAACTAAATGCATCCAAAACTAAAAAATATATAAACTAAAAATTAATAACATGCATACTAAACACTGAAGCACCTATAGTACATCAATTTTACCTTTAAACATATTTAAATGGGGTTGATGATGATCACTGGAGTGGGAGAAAAAATAATCCCACTTTTGAAGGTATTTATAGGTTGAGTAGAATAATATGTCACTTGGAAGATATTATCTCTTCCTTTACATCATGTTAGTGGCTCGGGTAAGAAGAAGCAAGTGGAAGAGTGTTGAGCATTTGAGAGTATCAAACATTCAATGCACTAACATAACACACACTTACCATTATATGGAATTGGATTTAAATAACCATTAAGTCTTATTTCTAGGTGATGATTCATTTAATCATGTGTTCTAACACGTCAATAAATTCATCGGCTTCTTTCATGCATCTCTTTCACGAATTCATGTCCATAACTCCAACCCATAACATCAAACGCAATGATTATTTTTTATAACTGGTGTATAAGATATTTGACTCCCATATCATCAAAGGAAATAACATATTTTATACCATAATGTATAAGAAATTGTATCTGATGATTTACCTATGCAGTGTAAATAATTTATGGATTTTATGCCATTATGACATGCCTTAGGACATCCCTTAATCATACAATATTATTGAGTAAGTAGTGGGATGGAATGTAATTCAATGCCTTATTTTATCAAAATATCATATAATATGATATTACTTTACATGGAATTTTGAATTTTCTTTAAATATGGATGTCATATTTTATGATATCCCTATATCACACACTATTATATAGGATAATATGTACCACATACATACATGGCATTTGTGAACATCTCCTTCAACCACTCACTTGCACCAAAGCCTTATAGAATTATGTTCCATTTCACTTTTATATTTTATTTTATAAAAAAAAATTGAAAAAATATCCAAAACACTTTTGGATATTTTTCAAAATTCATTTTAAAAGCTATCATCAACGTCACATCATATCAATTTGTATGTATTGCCTTTCGAATACCCATAAAAAATATTTTGGATTAAATTTAAAACAATTTTAGAGTATATCTCTAATTCATACTTAATTACCATTTAGTCAACCATAAAGTGTGGCCCTATGGGACTTTATATCATTAAAAACAAATATAGATCACCAGATTTATAAATACTTAAAAAATAGTGGCCTCTAGCAAAGAATTGATGCTACTCAATATAAAAATTGATCTAGAATTATATCCATAAAAAAATATCTTTATACAGTTTTCCACTATCTGAATATCTTGATAGAATTCATTCTCATGTGTTCCCATTGTTCAAGATATAAAATATCCATAGGACATAGAGAATGTCAACCCCATATATTCAACTCATGTGTTTTTGTTTCTTTGAGTATATGTTGTAATGCTCAATGAATACATCACATTTCATTCATCTTTATAGATTAGTTCATCACATACCCCTCATAAGTATAGGTAATCACATCATATGTACTATCTAGGTGTAGTTTTACACTTCCCAATCTATGTCAATCTAGGAATTTGATGTCATACTCTTCATATGAGAAGTAAAATACCATCTCAATTGAGCCCTAACTAAAAACATGATCAACAATATACCCAAACACCCTGGATTAGATAATCCACAATGGATTTAATAATAATTTTATAAAAGTATGAAGGTTTTCATGCTTTTTATCTTTCCAACATTAGGTAACAGGAACTCCTATATAATCCATGCACCCCTAGTATACAAAAGACATGATATATGGAACTCCTTGTGGTATACTTAGTGGTTATCCAATGAAAAAATAAAATTTTTTCCTTGTGAGAATATTATAAATCTCATTTAATAATTATAATGATTTTAACCTAAACATTTCATCACAACCTATTACACTCAATAATAAACATTGATTAGGGATAAATCAAAGTCATACATTGATAGGTCAATTATCACAATAATTCATGAAATTTATATCTATATATATATTTATATAGATAAATTTAAAGTATTATAGAACAAAGTTTAACTTTTATATGATATATTTTATATTCATAAAACTCTTTAAAGAATACTTAAGAAATACCAACATAAGAACCAATCTATCATATCATGTATGAAAAACTTCCAGATTAGCCTTATGTTTATATCACTTGTGTGGTTTTTCATCTTGTTAAATATATATGTAATGCCCACAATATTTATGTGTTCCCATATAGTAGAAACTTCCCACTAAACTCTTTAGTGTGTAAAATCTATAAAAAATCCAATTTGAATAATGGTGATATTTAGGAATCATACTCCAAATGTTTAACTTCATGAACTTATTAAAACTATTTAACTCTAGAACATCTAATGTTTTGATGTTAACTTATATTGTGTATTTAAAACATTTTATAAGTTTTACATTATCATACTTGGAACCTATTCCATCAAACTTTTCCCCTAAAAAATAATTTAACTACATACATTATTACTCACCAACACATCCTCTACTCCTTTAGGATAAAGTAACATTCACTTTATTTTTATTAGTATAATAATTTATAAAATAGTAATATTTACTTCCTCATGGTTTATAAATGTAACTTTTATGTTTTCCATTACCATCATATATCCTAAAATTATTAGGATATTTATTATTAATAACTTAGACTATTATGAGACTTTATTTGTAAAATTTTAATTTCTATAAGTTCAAACACACTACAACTAGAATCTTAGAGACCTTATTCAAATTATAATATCACGATAACATATAGAAACAATTTTTTATAATAATAAATAACTCTTATTACCTATTAATAACAATATAAATAAATATTTTTCCCATATTATATATTGTACTCTATGTGTTTGGATAATTTTCCTCTAAGTAAAATATTATTTATTAAAATATTCCACTAATGAGTGGGGAAAACATATTACCTTATATTATAAAAAATAGTAATATAAACACATAATCCTAGATAAAATAATTCCCTTGTATAATTTTCAAGTCATGATATAGAATATAATGATTCATAAACCATGTGTATATAATTAATCATATCATAGTAGTTGGGGTTTGTCTTAGTGTTAATCACCCCTTAATTATACATGAATAATGGGGGTTCAAAACCCATTGGGAGCAGGGTACTGTAGTAATACTGTAGCAGCAGCGGCACTATAGTAACGATGAGAACTATAGCGGCGGAAAGTCACTGTAACAGCAGCAGAGTACTGCAGTAGTGGAGGGTACTGTGTAGACTGTAGTAGCATAGATACTGTAGTCGTACTATTCAAAAAATGGGCTTGGGCCAAAAAATGGGCCTACGGTACATGTAATGGGCTAAATGCCCACTTGGACTTCAGGCTATGTAATGGGTCTCCCTCTACCCAGTCAAAGAGGCCTTATCTTTTCTTGAATAATAAATGAGGCTTCGGTCCCAACCTTTTTCAAAAAAATTAATCATATCAATGTGTTCAGAAAAACTATTTGTTAATGAACAACTTCTCTTATCATATAAGAGAAGTGATATAATGATACAATTGCTTTGTTAAAATGCACCTGAGGTTTAATAATTTCCTTTACATTAAAAATCCTTGATATAAAAACTCAATATTTATAATTTTAATGAAATATTCAAGCTTTATCAACTATTACTTTCATTTTTAACTTATATATATTGACAGAAATTGTAATGTATACATTTCGTATCACATACCCTTCAAAACTAAATAATCATTTTAACACTAATACCTAACATGGTCATTCTATGGAGTTTCCAGATAATTCCTTTTGCAATTTTTAGCAATCCCATCTCATGGAATAATCAATCCTTTCTAATAACACCCTCAGGGTTCAATGACCTTGACTGGAAACTTAAAGAATCTTTGATATACTATCTAACAAACATTTCTTATTTTATTCTGAACTTCTACCCACTTGTACTATCTATAAAGAATTAGAACCTTGACATCACATGTATGGTTTATCTATTATAAACTCTTGAGAACATCAAGTGAAATTTTCATGAATCAATTAATCATGTTGGGAAATTTCCATAAATGAAAATAGGATGAATTCATTAACCTTAATAATCCTTAAGTAAACATCTAGTCTCACCAAGTCATACCCAATCATATTTAGTATATGGGTATATTCAAAAATTACTTTCAAAATCTTATATCTTATTCCTTTGAAACTGTAAGTGAAACATACTATGACTCATAACCAACTGTATTTTCCTATTTGAACCACTTCATCACTTGATTACCCAGGAATATATTTCTCTAACACATTAAACTTATCAAAACTTAAGAACTTTTCATAAGTTACCAGTAATAGGAGTTTCTTAAATTAAGTATCTCAATACTAAGGATTGATCTCAAAGTTAAGTTTGATGATGATGCAATTTATCTACAGCTAAATATTTTATCAGATGAGTATCATGTTTTATTATCATTTATAAAGAATTTTATTAAATGAAATCCCGCTAAAATGATGAACCCTTTTGAATAAATCATATAAATTAGTATTACATGATACATATTTCATCATGAATTACATCAAGTTGTACACATAAATAATCCATGAATATATATTGTATAAAACACTTGGGAATAATATAATATATGACTATTGTGTTATCAAGTGGAAAACCCCTTTTTGAATACATCATATAGATAAACCCAAATATATTCCTCTGATATACAAACCATTAGGGTTTCTTAGATAAGTGAAACCATATGAAAACACCAAAATCATACTAACATAAGACAATATAGGGGTACCCATTATTAGCATGACCTACCTGTTGGATAATACAGTTCACCCATTACTTTATTATTTTACAATAGATATCCTAAGGGAACCTATATTTATATTGAATTACTTGGTTTGATGATAAATTTATTTATAAGTTCCACTTTGGAAGAAATATAACACTTATTATTTTGAAGGGGTTTTAATATCAACATCTTATCTCATGTAATTAATTTTTATGTATGTAGGATTATAATGATTTAGTTTTGGAATCCTATTCCCTTAACTAAATCAATATGTTCAATCTATATTGATGTGAAACTCTTTACACAACTCACAGATTGTGTTATTATCTCGACAATATAATCCAAACAAATCTACTCATATAAAAATGTATCACATGAATATGGAATATAATCTTTTCATGAAAAGGATTAGAATTATATTATATTGATAATCTCAATATTATTAATCCTAGAGTCATATATATCTAACCCTCACCTTTCTAGAACAAGTCATAAGCATCAAGTTTGGTGGGAATTATAACCCAAAATCACTCTACTTGGGGATACTATAATCAACAGAGAATCCAATTCATCATCACACTAACACCTAATATATTTAAAGTATATTTAAAAAATAAATTCAAGATAATAAATTCTACTACAAACTTTGATCATGGTAGATTAAAACTAAATAACAGGTAATCATGACTAGATTGTTACTCTTAAATTTTTATATGATAACTAAGAACTAGTTTTCCCAATTTAAACTAAGGAATACACATATTCATAATATAAAAAATTTATAACTTTGAATAAAGAAGGGAATAACTTTTATATAAATGAACACTTCACATATTTAAACATGAGATAAATATTTATAATCAATTCATAAAAGGAAAACAATAAAATTTTATAATTTAACTATTCAAAATTATGAAAATTCCATAATATTTGGTTATAAAATCTTTATATTCAAAATATGATCATTTCATATTTTCATTAAATGAAATGTTTCTTTAATATATGATATTTCTTGAAATATAGGCTTATAATAATTCAATTTCCTACCATGTAAACATTTTACATAATTAAAATATACATATTAATATCATTTATACCATTTATCATATAAATTTATCAAAAAATTGAAAATGTTCAAATAATTTCTAAATAAGGTTCTTTTAATTTCAAAATTTCAAATTAATAATTATGATCATTTTAAATTTTTCTTAAATATAAAAAATTTATATTTTCCCTTGTTTTGTAGATTATAAACTCTATGTAATTTTTTTCATGATTTAAAAGTAAACACTTTAATTTATAATCACAAGGTATTCCATATAATTTTATAAAAGGAATTTATAATATTAACGTTTTATATTATGGAATTTTTAATAATAAATATTTCATAAACATTTATTAATTAATTATAAACTCTTTATAATTAAATAATTTATAAAATCTAATAAATTATCAACTATCCCAAAATTACCTTTATTAATATTTATAAACATTTTATAAATTATTAATTAAATTTATAATATAACATATAGAAAAATAATTTTTTTTCTTCCCAATAGTAATCTATGATTCATATGGAATCATAGACTATGATTGAAAGCATACAATTCTGTATATTTGAAATGATACTCTATTATTGATAAGTGATTCTCTGAATATTATCATCCCATGATGTGGTTCCAATCATATTTTACAATTGATATTTGTTTTCACTATCTGTGATTTAGTATTTCATATTTAATGATAGCATCGATGTCATAATAGCAATATGATGCTCTATTTTTCAAAACTCGGTATAAGATGTCATAATTTATGATAGGTAAGAATTTTATTCTATGATCGGTTCAAAATACATGAGTTTAAATTGTGTCACTTCTTACAATATACCATATCATATTCCATGACACAAAACCTACAGTACAAACCCGGTGACTGTATTTTACGATTACAAAGAAAAAAATAATATGATATAAAAAAATTATTTCTTCTAGTTTTTCAAGAATCATATAGCATGGATTTGGATCTGATATAACTAAAATAAATATATACATAGATTAATACTTAATATTTTGGCAGAAACACATACAAATATAATACCCCAAGGACTTTGTTCATCTGAAATTGAAAAATATCAAAATTAGAAATAAAGAACATGTGTACTGAACACCAAAGAGCCTCTAGTGTAACATTTTTACATTTGAATGTATTCGAATGGGATTGATTATGATCATTAGAGTGGAATATAAAGTACTCACACCTCCATAGGTATCTATGGTTTTAGTAGAATCATTTATCCTAAATATGCTATTTTCTGTTCCTTTAGTACATAATAGTGCCTCATGTGTATAGAAGGGAAGGGAGGATATCATAGAGCATCCAAGAGTCCTGAATATACACCATATGAACATAATATGAACTTACCATCATATGTAAGTGGATCTATATTAATATCAGGGATTCTCCTCAAGTAATAATAAAATTTCTCATGCATTATAATGATTTAGTAAACGAATCATCTTATTTTATGCATCTCATGCATGAATTCATATCCATATCTCTAATCCATTACATCTCATGAAATGAATATTTATGATATCCAATGTATATGATTTCAAACACACACATATCATCAAAGTAAATAACATACATTATGTTATACAACATATAAAATCATATTCAATTATTTACCCATGAATTGGAATGAAATATATGATTCCATGCCCCGATGACATGTCTTAAAACATCCCTTCATCATACAATATTATTGAATAGGTAGTAGCATGGAATTTGTTTCCATGCATTATGATATCAATATATTATATAATACTATATGATTATTCTTGGAATTATAAATTACCTTTCAATGTGAATATTATATTTTATTATATCCCTATATTGTACATTATGATATGGGAAAATATGTATAACATGCATACTAGGCTTTAGGTAATAACTCTTTCAATATCCCACTCTCACTAAAGCCTTATAGATTTATGTGTCATTTCACCTTTATATTTTCACGATAGTAAAAACCCTAAATAGTGGTGGTTTTTTATTAATGGTTTCACATAATCACCACTGATGGTATAAATTGAAAGATCCTTTATTTTTTAATAATGGTAAAAAAAATTACCACTATTAATTATTTTTTAGTAATGGTTATTAAAATAACCACTGTCAAATATGTATTTAATAGTTTTTTATTAATAAACAACCGCTAAAAATTAGCACATATCACAGTGTATGGCCCCTTTATTCCTCCACTGTCACTTTATTCCCTGACGTCTCACTCACAGTGGTGACTGGTCGATGAAAAATCATCCTCTCTTTTATCTCCTCATTGACCACAACTCCTCCTCATAACAAGACTATGGTGCATCCTCCCATCCTCAACACCACCCCCCTATGATGAACCTTTGAAGAAGAAATCCCCTCTATATATAAGTATTTAGGTAAAACTAGTGTTTTTAATTTGAACACTTATTACTTAGTGATTCATCTATTATAGAAAAACTTTCTTTATTTTTTTGTGTTATCCTTTCCTAGAGGCCAAGATAACCCTCTGTTTACCACTTAAATTTTATATAATTTCTCTGAAGATAAAATTCCCATTACAAGCTTAAATTATCCATTCATTGAATCTCTAAAATATACATAATAAAGTATTTCATTACCATTTATTTCTACACTTCCATCCATAGGTTATCAATCACAGACATATGAAACCAAACCTGGTTAATAATATTGAGCAATGATCTTTTAGCATGTATGCTTATATGTGGTGATTTATCCTTTAATTACTTATCTAACTCATTCCATATTAGAACCTACTTTGGATATGTTTTTGTCTACATGGATATGTTTCAGTTATCTTTAGTCATATATAGGTGACCATATAAATAAACTTACCATATTTTCTATTAAAAGGTAAAAATCTTAGTTGTATGTTCTTTAATGATCTCTTCTAGATCAAGTAATATTAGACATCTCAAATTATATTTAACCTTCAAGTTACATTCATTATAGAATCATTCCAGTAGTTATTTTCTATAAAAAATGTAACATCCTCAAAATTTTAAGGATAATAAAACCTTCTTCATAAATAATTTATGAGTATTTTTATGTGAAAAATATAAATTTTCAAAAAAACATAGTAAATAATATAAATTCTCTACATATGGGTAAAAATCCAGTTAGGATCTTTGAATATTTTATAAAATATTTTCAGAGTCAGGCACTGAGTTGGTGCAAGATTCTGAGGCTAATTGAGCCTTGGCACAATCAGAATAAAAATATTAAATTATGTGCATATGATTTATACAAAATAATTGACTATCTCTCAAATGGTCTGTTTTATGAAAAATTTGGGACTCTCATTTGGTCTAAGATGCAAGGTTTACCCTAGACAGGGTATAACATTTATTTGCGTCAGAAGTTTAGTCAAGTCGTTCATGAGGATAATTTATTTAATATTTTTATTATATTATTTTTTTGAAAATAATTTAATATATCTAAAATGGTGCATCATATGAGAAATTTGAAGCCAATTTTAGGTCTGTAACATGGGATTTTCCCTAGGTGGGACAAATCTTTCATGTGCGTTGGATTTTTGGAAACATCACATGCGATAATACTTTTTAATATTTGATTATATCATTATTCAAATTTTTAGTAGTAAATAATTGAATATCTCTCAAATGGTGCATCGTATGAGAAATATGAGACAACTATTAGGTCTGGGATGCAGGGTTTACCCTTAATAGTATATAACATTTGTGTGCAACGTGCGTTTGGTCACATTGCACCCAATGAACTTTTTTTAATTTTTAATTATATTAAAATTAAAATTTTAATTAATTAAATTCTTTTTTTTAATAAATCATCTTCTTTTCAATGTGTAGCCTCCATTATAACGCACCAATCAATCTAATACCTTTGGTTTCAAACCATTTTGATCTATTTCAGTATTTAATGTATTAATTAGGTATATTAAAACATTTTATAATTAATTTTTTGTTGAATCATGGTTTAAATCGGGTGTTTTAATTTAGTGTTTTAAATGACACTATTTTTGGGGTTAATATTTTTTTATTAACTATTATCATTTTTTAATGACAGTTTTTGTTGAAACGTTAATGGTGAAAATGATTTGAAAAAATTAATAATAAAAATAATAATTATTGTTATTGTTATTAATATTAATGGTGGAAATGATGAAGTTGATTTAATGATAATAATATATATTTTTTATCATTATTATTATTAATGTTATATATTTAATAATATTATTAATTATTGTTATTATTATTATTAAATTGGAAAAATGTGTGGAAAATTAAAATTTGAATATATATATATATATATGGGGGGGATGTTACAAAATGGTATCAAAGGAAGAGGATTCCCTAACATGTTCTTCCTTTTATCTTAGAATGTGATAGGGTAGACAGGAGATAGTACATTGGGACTCAGGCAGAGGGAAGTATGTTAGTGCCTAATCAGCACTACGTAGTGGACCTCTAAGTTACCATAAAGTTGGGGTAATTATATTTTTCTATTATTGTTGATTAAATTCACCTTGAGTGATACACAATAAGTTGATATAGATTTATGGGATTTTGGTTGTGTTCGTGCATCATGACTAGTCACATAGGTTCACATGCCATATATATAACTGTTGTTATGCGGCATAATAGTTCTTTAATTAAATGCCTTATTTTCACTATCTATATAGGGTATTTTCCTTGTATGATATATTTGTTGAAATATTGTGTGATATATATTTATTGGATTTAATTAGTTGAACCGGGTATGTTTTGGTATCAATATATATATGATTATTATGACTAACTTGCAGGTATGGAGGAAAGGGTTAGTACTAGGAGGGTTATACCTTGGGTTGAGGGTAAACTCCTAAGGAAGCCTTTGTGTGATCTCATAAACTAGCTTGGACTTGCTATGTTTCTAATGATTATCCTATTATGGAGACATTAAAGAAAGAGTTTTATGTTCAAACTCAGTGGTATGAGTTGTTCAAGACAGACCGCTTGGGATACTTATTAGGGATGAGAAGTCAATAAAGGGGGATAATTATTAAATCCTCAAATTTTTAAGGATAATAAAACCATCTTCCTAAATAATTTATGAGTATTTTTATGTGAACAATGTAAATTTTCAACAAAAAATCACATAGTAAAAGATATAAAGGTATTTCTTAAAGGTAAAAGTATATTTAGCATATGATAATATTCTATCTAATATTTTTAGAGTCTGACACTGATTTGGTGTGAGATTCTGAGACCCGTAGAGACTAAGTGCTGTCGGAATAAAAATATTAAATTATGTGCATGTGATTTATCCAAAAATAATAGAATATATCTCAAACAGTGTGTCTTATGAGAATTCTGGGATGACCATTAGGTCTAGAACATGTGTTTTACCCTAGGAGGGGTATCACATTTATCTGTGTCAGACATTTGGTCAGGTTGGTCACAATGATGATTTATTTAATATTTTTATTATATTATATTTTGAAAAAAATTTAATATCTCTCAAATTATGAATAATATGAGAAATCTAAGACCACGGTTAGGTTCAGAACATGGGGTTTACCCTAGGTGAGATATAAATTTTATGTGTGTTAGGTGTTTGGAAACATAACGTGTGATAATAATTTTTTAATATTTAATTATATTATTATTTCAATTTTAAATAATAAAAAATTGAATATCTCTTAAATTGTGAATCATGTGATAAATCTAAGACCACTGTTAGGTCCAGAATGTGATGCTTACCCTGGACGGCACACAACTTTTGTATGCGACGTGCGTTTGGTCACATCACACACAATGATAATTTTTTTTAATTTTTAATTAAATTACTATTATGGATTTAATTAATTAAATTCTTTTTTTATCCTATTTTTTTCTAGCGTGTAACCTCTATTATCATGCACCAGAAAATCTAAAACCTTTGATTTCTACCCGTTTTGATCCATTTTAGATTTCAACGCATTAATGTGGTGAATTAAAATATTCTGCAATTAGTTTTCGGTTGAATCGTGGTTTAAATTGTGTGTTTTAATATAGGGTTTTAAATTCCATGATTTTTTGGTTTAATATTTTTTTATTAACTATTATTAGTTTTTAATAACGGTTTTTGTTGAAACATTAATGGTGATAATGATTTGAGATAAGTAATAATAAAAATAATAATTATTATTATTGTCATTATTATTAATTATGGAAAATAATATTAATCATGAAAACGATGAAGTTGATTTGATAATAATAATAATAATATATTTCTTATCATTATTATTATTATTAATGTGATATATTTAATAATAATATTAATTGTTGTTATTACTATTATTATTAAATTAGAAAAAAAAAATTGTGTGTGTAAAATTAAAATGTGAATATATATATATATATTAGATAAATATATATTTATATATATACATGTGCAGGTGTATATATGTATATATGGATGTGTGTGTGTGTGTAATATATATATATATATATATATATATATATATATATATTTAATGAGAATAAATATATGTATTTATGAATGGATTTTAAGTTATATTTAATTAATGATTTAAATATGTTTAAAAGAAAAACATTAAAGAAAAACATGTAAGGCCTTTTTTTATGGTTCATGGGTTAAGAGGAGATAGAAAAATAATAATTAAATGAATCAAATAAGAAGAAACATTTAAATGAGATAAATGAAATGTGATAAATATTGGTTTAAAAAAATATATCTAATAGAGGTTTGGGGGAAATGTCCAATTCATGGGAGGATTCTCTCCACCTCTCATATCCCACTCTCTTCCTCTCACCCCCTCTCTCTCATTATTATTATTTTATTTTATTTTTTTATTCTTTAAACTTTTAAATCCAACATCTTTTGTGATATTGATCATAATTACGCAACGTCTAAGCCATTGGATTTGTCTCAACAAGTAGAATTTTATTCCTAAGTTTGTTATTAAAGGTGGTGAGGTAATTTTTTCAGATTAATTTATTCATTTTAATTATCAAATATAGTGATAATTCTAAATAATGTTGAAACAAGGATGTTTCAAGGAGTTATTGGTGTGTGATTGTATTATGGTTGGGTGTGATCATGGTTTGGGTGATGACATCCTTTTTTAACCTCAATGTCAACTTGGAAAATTGTGAGGTATAAGCTCATTACCTTTGTGGGATATTGTTATACATTTATTGTCATGTTATGAGTTATGTGTGACATGGTTAATATTCATGTTTGACTTTTTATCTCATGTGGGTGTGTGTGTGTGTGTAGCCCGTGAGACCTATTTTGATAATTGTAGCTATAAGGATTTTTTTGATTGACATATTATTATTATTATCTATGTTCATATGCTTTAGACCATGTAGTGTTTCTCACATGTGTGTATCAATAGATTCACTCACACTAATTATATGTTATATATGATTCCACTATTTCCTTGTGGTATTCTAGTATATGTTATGTTTTTTCTTATACATGGTACCATTGTGATAGGTGGACTCATCATGGCTCGGTAGCCCTATAGGGGTAGCATGTTCATATGCTGCATGTGACTTGATGACAAAATTGTGATGGATGATGGGAAATGTTGACCTAGTTTGGCCTGACCTGGGGTCATTATGATCATGAGTGATCAGACCTGTATGTGATGACCATGGGGAATGATTATCATGAGTGATCATACCTTCATGGAAATAGTGGGGCATGATGGTTTATGTGACATGTCCTGGAGATAACACTGGAGCATGATAGCCTAGTTTAGTCAGACCTATAGGCTTGGTGCCTATACCACTATTGAATAGCTTATGTTTTCCTCTATTGTGATATATATAGCACTGGAGCATGATGTCTTAATGTGTTCTAACTTGGAGGCCTACGACATGTATAGCTATCGATCAGTTTGAGTTCATCTCTAATATTTATATATTCCCATGATTGTTCTAATGTTTTCCAAAAGGAGATGAAATAGGTACAATTGGGGTTTTGTGGTGGCTTGGTTAGAACACAACCGCTCGGTTTTGAATTGTATGTCATTACATTTTAGCAGTTTATTATTATTATTATATAATAAACATGTATACCTGAGACCAATAGGTCAAGGAAGCATTGGTTGTGTCCTACTAAGACTTGTAATCAAACCCTACTTATGGATTTTGATATTCTTATAGATTTCATGAGGAATCTGGTGAAGGTAAAGTGTCATATGGTGGATAGATGAAAAAGGAGCATGGATATGGTAGCATACTGGGACAAACTCTGTAAGACCCATTGTTTATTTATTACTTTATCTAAATTATACACTTTGGATAGGATTACCACTTTAAGAGTGACTTTTATATGTATATCATTATTCATTTTTCACATTTTATTTTTATTATTTATTCATTGTTTTATTTTTTTCACTATCTTCCTACTTGATGACATGATACGGAGGGTATAATATCCCCACTATTGGATTTAGACCCTCACTACTAGTTGGTATCCAATTGCGTATGAGGAGATGTGCATGAGGTCATATAGATTTATGACTCTGACCTGGTGGTTTGGGTCGGGATGTTACAAAAAAAATATTAAAATGTTTTATGTTAATTCTATTAATAATTCTTATTTTTTATCAAAAGTGAATCTAATTATTTTTTTCAATAAAATTTTAATATGCTAATTTTTTATATTAATGTTTTATTATTTCACAAAACATTTTTATTATTCTTAACAAGACAATATTTAATTTATTATTGTTATGTTTTTATATAGATATTTATCAATATCATATAACTGGATAAAATTTGTATTAATTCTCCCTGAAATATAGCTCAATGTAGTAAGGGGTTGGTGGTGTTTTTAGATTTTTTAATTACAATTTGATTTATAGATGGAAGAACAAAATGTCCATGTCTTGATTCAAATTTCATAGAGTGGTTGAAAGGTCATGAATTTTATGATAACATAATATTGAAACATTTTTCTGCTGAATATGTGAGATGGATTTGTAATGAGAAATTGGAGATTACATAAATTTCAACATCTGACCATCATCAAAATGATAAAAAACTACCCTCATAGTGTAGAATTCAATTCAAAATCCAATTAATGATTTTTTTCTATATTGCATAAAATTATGGATATTGTATCATATCAGTGGATCTACTTTCTTATTTTCCATAGATTAATATAAAAGAGACGTTAACTAAGAAATCAAATGGGGTTTATGAATTGTTTGAAGATGGAAATCAGTATTTGGGTGAAGTCTGTTTCAAATATTCAAAAATATCATTTTTACTAATGTTTTTCTATATCAAGTGTTTGTGTGTAATTAACAAAAAATCCATTTCAATGATATTTTATTTTCTACATGATTCATTTTTTCAAGATAAGATCCATCAATAATTTTATGATATAAATAAATTTATCATGAAACTTGGTCTCAATTATACAATGATACATGCATGTACCAATGGTTGTAGTTGGTATTAGGGAGAATATTTAAATAGAGAATATTGTAAAATATATTATACTTCTAGATGGAAATTAGTGAATCATGAAGAAATTATGAATTAATAAAATACAAAGAAGAAGATAAATAATACTATTGTAAAGGTTCTATATTACTTTCCTTTAAAACCAAGATTACAAATTTCATTCATGTATTCTAAAATTATAGAGAAAATAAAGTGGCGTGACATGGAAAACAATAATGATGGGTTTACACATCATCTTAAAGATTCAAAAAAATTGAATTACTTTGATTCTTTATATCAAATTTTCTCTTTAAATACAAGTAATGTTCTTTTGGGGTTAGATATTGATGGATTTAATCCATTCTGGACTCTAAGTACAATTTAGAGCATATGTGTGGTTATTTTGATCCATTACAATCTACCTCTACGGATATGTATGAAAAAAACTTCATTTATTTTTTAGATAATCATTCCAAAAAATAAAATGTATGGAAATGATATTGACGTATATATTCAATATATTATAAAATAATTTCAAGATTTATAAGACAATGGTGTAGAGACATATGATGCATCAACAACTAAAGTTTTCAAAATTTGTGATGTTATAATGTGGAATATTAGTGATTTCCCTAGATTAAGAAACTTGTATAGTCAGAACACTCACACTAGTTAGGCATTTCTAGTTTTTAACTTTGACTTCATGTCAAGAAGATTACCATATAATAGAAATTGGTTTTTTATGTGTCATCATCAATTCTTGGATGCATCTCATAGATATCAGTTTAACAAGTCATGTTTTGATGGAAAAATGAGTTGATGTCACCACTAAATTTTTTATCAGTTTCATAATTCATGTCACAATTATCAATTGATGATGCAATATTTCAGAAATAGTATTAGTTTAAGCTTTATAGGAAAAGAGTTCACAGCCCATTAGATACAGTTTGTACCCAATAATGGAAGACACAAAGTATTTTTTTTTCAAAATTCCTTATTTGGAATATTTATTATTGCATTATAATCTATATTCTATAAACATTGAAAAAAAATTCATATGATAATGTATTTTTACAATATTAAACAATTAGGGTAAATAAAAAGATCATATTAGTTCCCATAAGTACTAGAAAGAAATGAATATAATGTTTGATCCATGGTAAAATGATAATGGAAATTATCTTTCATATTTTTTTCATTGAAAAAACAAGAAAAATATGTTTTCTTTTGAAGACTATGAAATGTGAAAGTATCTTATGGATATTCAAGTAACATTTCAATATGTATTGTGTCAATAACCAAACTGGGTTTCCACCAAACTAACACATGACCCGGTCCGTGGAAAGGCCCGAAGTGAGTTCTCAATCCCCAAAGGCTGGCACAAGTGCCTGAGTATCAAAAATAAAACATGGGAATTATTTTCTGAAATAAATAAATATAAAATAACTAGCCAAAATAAACCAAACCCAAACAAGAAGTTGCAACCAAACAATCCCTTAACCAAACTAGAAAGTGAGTTACAAATGTAAACTAAAAAACCAAATAGAAACTTCCACTAGGTATGGTGACAAAAAACAATCTCAAAAACCACCACTTGGCGAGAGGACACCACCCTCAAGCCATCACCACAACACTAAGCCAAGAAGTCAGCTAACAACATAAACCACCACTCCCAAAAGTCTTATCTTTACCAAAATCAGACATAACCAAATCTACTTACACCCAAGGGTTTAAGTAGGGTGTGATCTAATTCAAAATAGGATTCCACCAAGAAAAGATTCCATGGATAAATATTAAATGAAAAATATAGTTTCAAGTTTAACAGATGAAAATAAATAAATGATTAAAAAATTTAAATGAAAATAGTTTTATGGATGACAATTTTAAAGGAAAAAACTTGAGTTAAAAAACATACACACTTACTTTTATGATAACCTCACTATCACTCTGTTTTCCGATGATGAGTGTAAAGAAAACAAGGAGAAAAAAATATGGGATAGTCCCTACAGATACTAGCGGGAATTGGGACCCTAGAACATCGTGTCTCAGTGAAAAGTGGTGCAGGGACCACAATAATGTGTGTTCTTGTGTATGATCCACTAGTAGGGAACACACTCATAACCTAGAGGCTTCCAATCATCCACCAAAAGTTTAGTTAGTGTTTTATTCATCAATCTAACTAAGTAAAATTGGGTTGATGCCACTTCTGTGTTACAAGCCCACCAGTCCTAGTCTGCCAACCTAGTACTCAGGCTTCCCATTTGTTATCAATATGTTCCAAGTCTATATCACATGTAAAATCTAAATAAACAAAAAAATTGGGGCACTACCTATACCTACACCACACTAGCACACCCAAATTTTCATTTTAAATAGTACGTACACCAAAAACATTTACACAATCCAATTAAAACAGTTTTTCATCCTTAATAATCATTTAATAAATCATTTAAAATTTTCACAAACAAATTTTAAATCGCATGACATGGATTTACACACAAAACTAACCAAACTATATTTTATAACCAAACACAAAAAATGCCACAAAAAAATACAATATAAACCACTTAAAAAATTTAATAAGCTAACTTAATAATTTAACAAAACATTATCACTTGACCAGATGTAATTTTCTAGAAAAAATGTGTCCACACATAATAACATGCTATAAAACAAATCAAACTCAAATTAAATCATTTAAAAATAATTTCTCACCAAATATATTAATTAATGAACTTGAGAAAATTATTCAACCTACAAACTAACTCATCAATTAACAGTTATCCACAGAACCACCTACCTCGGTGTATAAAACCTCAAAATTTTGCTGTGAAACCAACACCGCATGTCAATCGCACCACAAGCTAACATAATTTGACCTTAATTCAAGAATTTGAACCAAAATCATCAAAATATAACCCTACACAACTTTAAACCCTAACCAAGAATTATGCCAAATAGAAGAAACAACCTATCGGAGTGGGACACACCTGCGGTGAGGGAGTGGGAAGCGGGTCGTGCGAGGAGAGAGTTTCTGGAAGCGACCCATACTGAAAAAGAGAATGGGGGTCACCGAAAATTTATCTCGTCAAGAAGGGGGAGGTGGTGAGAGAGCTGTGTGTGGGAGCCCGGGGCAGTGTGAGGTGGTCCTTTGAGAGGGAGTGCGATGGTTGGTTTTTTGCTGGAAGGGAGTGGAGGGGGAGCACCGCCAAAGGGGAGGTCATGAGAAGAGGAAAGTAGCATAGTTAGGGTTAGGGGATGGTGCTTTCTATGTGATGGGAGGGGGGAAGGGGGGAAGAGGGGAATAATAAAAAATAAAAATAAAATAAGAAATAAATCCTTAAAAAACTAAAAACAAAAAACATAATAATAATAATAATGATTATGATTATAATAATATGAATTAAAAATTTTCTAATAATAATTGTAACTAAATAAAATTTTAATCCTAATGATAGTCTTAATAATATTAATAATAACTTAATTTAAATATTAACAAAAGTAATAATTATATTATAAAATATAATTATTATTAAAAAAATTCTTAGTATATCTCATTTTTATTATTATATTTTGTTAATTAATTAATTAATTAACCTTGAACCAGGTAGTCCATATGGTGATTAGGTGAATTCGCACAGCTTCAGTCATGACCTACCCATGCATCGTACACGGTAAAGCCCAAAAACACTCATCTATCAAGAAACACGCAAAAGTTTAACCAAGTCTGGCCCACACATTGAAAAATCATTTCAAGCCAGATAAAATATATAAAAAAATAAAAAGTATTTCCAAACTTTTCATGTGACAATTCTCCCCACCATGAAAACTTTCTTCCCTCAGAAATCCAACTCGAAACCCGATCATAGAATAGAAACGGGTACTCTTGCTCAACCCATGACTTCTGCTCCCAAGTCTTATTCTCATCATTCCCATGCTTCCAAAGTATATGAAAAAATGGAATATAAATCCCATGAAGAACCTTCTCTTGGGAATCCACTATCCGCACTAGCCGCTCAAACACTGATAAATTGGGCTATATCTCCAACTCTTCGCAATTCAACACATGAGATGGATCCAGATTATACTTTTTCAATTGGGAGACATGAAATACATCATGAATTGACATCAATTGAGAAATTAAAGCTAACATGTATTTCACCTTTCCAATCTACTTAGTTATCTGGAAAGTCCTGACATACCTCGGCGTTAGCTTTCCCTTCTTTCCCAAATGACGGTGACCAGAAAGAGGGGACACCTTCATGAACACCCAGTCACCCATAGAAAACTGATGATCTTGATTCCTATGATCATCATAAGATTTGTGGTGACTATGAGCTATCAATAACCATTGCCTAATCAACATTAATTTCTCAAACGTCTCTTGCACAAGTCTCGGTCCCAAAAGTGAGGTCTCTCCTACCTTAGCCTAATATAAAGGAGACCGACATGGTCGACTATAGATCACCTCAAAAAGATCCATTAAAATAGATGATTGATAACTATTATTATAGAAAAAATCATCCAAACCCAAATAGCTATCCTACATCACCACTTTCCTCAATGTTAATGGTACCACATAACAAACCTTGAAAACACAAAATTCTATTGGGAGAAAACGACCAATTGGAGGGAATCTCCCCACCATGAGGAAACTACATATACCACTGACACAATCTATCACTAAACTACTCCTGCTGAACCAAATCCGAAAGAGATAGATCCAATTTCACACTTGCTAGGAATTCACATCCACTAGGCTCCTTAGTCTCTAAGTTCATCTGGGTAAATAGCCCCATCAAGGTTCATTCATCACTAGAATTAATCAAAGTTTGCACTGAAAATTTTCTTCTCAAAGTGTCATCCACCACATTACACTTTCCAATTTCTTAAGGTCCACTGAAATTCATTGTTATAAAATGATGTGGCCTAAAAAATTCACCACTCTGATACAGAATGTGCACTTCAACATCTTCTCATAAAGGTGATGATTTTGCAAAGTTCCCAACATGATCTTTAAATGTTGATCATGCTCTTCCCCAAATATAGAGTAAACCAGTATTTCATCCACCAATACCATGAAAACGGAGTCGAGATACTAGCGGAACACCCTATTCAGGTGTTCCATAAAAACTACTAGAGCATTAATCAATCCTAAAGGCATGAACAAATACTCTAAGTGGCCATACCTACTTCGGAAATCCATCTTTGGAATGTCTTCTTCTCTCACCCTGAGTTGGTGGTAACTTGAACACAAGTCTACTTTGGAGAACCACTTTTCCCCCTTTATCTAGTCAAACAAATCATCAATCTTGGGAAAAGGGTATTTATTTGTTATGGTTACCTTATTCAACTTCTGGTAGTCAATGCACAACTGGAGAGATCCATTGGCCTTCTTTGGGAATAAGATTGGGGTGGCCCAAGGTGAGATGCTCAGGCAAATGAACCCTTTGGATTCCAAATCATCCATTTGTATATTTAATTCCCTCAACTTGTTTGGGGACATGCGATATGAGGGAAGAAATATAGGATGTGTTCTCGGCGCTAACTCAATCGAGAACTCCACATCCCGCTCTAGGGTTAAGACCAAAAAATCATTTGGAAATACTTATGGAAACTCATCCACTACAAGATTTTGTCCACCCAGAAGATCACCACCATCATCCTCTAGCACGAGTGATGATAACTGATAAGAAATATTTCTTAAATCTGGAAGTGGAGGTCCCATGCAACCCAACCAAGGATCCCATTCCCCAAGAAATACTTGAGGACTCCCATCAGGTGCCATAAAACTGACTCACCACCGATACCAATGAATGTGAACCTAAAAACGCACCTTCTAGTTAATAACAAGGATCACATCAAATAGGTCCATATCTAATACCATAAATTCCCACTCCATCTCAACCCCTAACACAAATAGCGCAAAAGACAGGCACATGAGATCATACTCCTTCTTATCCAATGGTGTAACCAACACCAATGAAAAACACAACAATTATGTTGGAAATTTTAGTGTACTCACATGATGGGTAGAGATAAAATAAACATAAGCACTAGTATCAAATAAAAATGAAGCTGTAGAAGATGCAATAAGAATGGTACCTCGAATAGTCGAAGGTCCTGCATCAAATCCTACTGGTTCTTGAACCACAACATGAAGATGACTTTTAACTACCTGAGAAAGACTACTTTCTTGTGGCTCTTCCTTGATCTAGATCTACCCAGAAAAAGATCTGTTCCTGCCATTACAACCACCAAATTGAGATCCCATCATCCTGATTTGACTCTGACTGAACTGATGCTCCACAGGAAGCCACAAGTCTTGCCCCACTCTAGTATGGGTGGGTCACTTGGAAAAAGTGTTTCACATGTCCCATAAATCCACATCGATAACAAGGCCTAGGAGGGGATGGACATGCATGTTTAATTTACCATGCCTTCCCAAACTAATGGCCCACCACAAACCCTACACCATAAGTCACAGATGAAGTCTTCCTGGAGGTATAGCTTGAACTACCACTACACTTCGTCCCTTTCTCATCACTCTTCCTCTTATTCTTTGAAGAACTGTCACTATCCATCATTGACATAACCCTCGAGGAACCTGACCCTCCCTTATGGTCAATATTCACCATACAATCCCAATCAACCACTTTAACGTAAGTCCTTATCTTGAACAGGAAGGACAGATAATATATATATGGTCGTAAACCATTTTCAAATATCTAAGACTTTATCTACTCATTGAGGACTCTTTTAGGTTCATATTGGACTAGCTCAATGAGGTGGCTATCATACTTCATCACTGACTAGTTTCCCTGAACAATATCTATAAACTACTAGGATTTGGTATAATTCAAGACCTTATGATATTACTAGTAATTAAAGATCACATTGAAGTCCTTTCAACTCATATGTGCATGCTTCCCATATTGAACCACTAAGTCCCACCACCTTTTACTAGAACCCTCTCACAAGAACGAGGCACACTTTACTCTATCTTCATTAGGAGTATCCAATAATTAAAAAATGTGCTCGATATTCTCAAGACACCCCTTCGATTCTTGAGGTTCCAAGCTACCTTGGAAGGAAGGAGGATTATTCTTTAGTAACTTGAAGGATTTATCCTTCTGAGAGCCAGGCTCAGCATCCCAGATCAGAGCAAGAGTAGGACCTACCACCTGTCCTAGAGCTAGGATAGCTCGAACCACAACATCTACAAACCTATAATCAAGTGGTGAGGAAGAACTCTCTCAAGATTCTCCCCATAGTTTTATGGGAATTACCCAGGGAGGCATGTTGCCTCAAAAACAATAGTAACATAAGAAACTCAATCAACACACAAGTAGGAGGATTCTTAGAAATAAGAACAAGGTCAATAAATCAAACATGTCATGGAAACACAATGACCAAACCACTTCACTTCCACCCAATGTTCATGTATAGTTTTTAGCCTGAACATCCCACCTAGAGGAGAAGTCAAACAAACATCCCAACATCTCATGGTGACTCGAGGTCTGTCACGAGGTGTTCTGGTCGGGCACCCTACTCGCAACCAGAACATCGAGTCCCAACAGTCATATCACTCATCCCAAATAAAATAAACCAAAGAGAAAACCTCCTCTGATACCATTTTGTCATGAACTAAATTGGTTCTCCATCCAACTGATGCTCGAACTGGTCCGTGGAAAGGGCCGAAGGGCATTACTGATCCCTGCAGGTTGGCATAAGTGCCCGGGTATCAAAAATAAAACTTGGGAATGATTTACATTAATAAATAAATATAAAACAACCATTAAAAATAAACCAAACCAAAACTAGATGTCACAACCAGACAAGCCCTTAACCAAACCAGAAAGTAGGTTACAAATGTAAACTAAAAACCTCAAAAGAAACTACCACAAGGTAGGCTGACCAAAAACCAACTCAAAAATTGACATCTGGAGAGAGGAGACCACCCTTAAGCCATCTCCACAACACTATTCTAATAAGTCAGCTAACAACCTGAACCACCACTCCCAAAATCCCCACCATTACCTTCATCAGACATAACCAAATATACTTACACCCAAGGGTGTAAGTAGGGTGTGAGATAATTCCCAATAGTATTCCACCAAGAAAATATTCCACGAAATAATATTAAATGAAAAATACATTTTTATGTTTAATAGATGAAAATAAATAAATTTTTAAACAAGTTTAATGAAAACAGTTTTAAGGAAGACAATTTTAAAGGAAACAAATTAAGTTAAAAAAACACACACTTACTTTTATGATAACCTCACTATCACATCATGTTCCAATGGTGAGCGTAAAGTAAACAAGGAGAAAAAAATATGGGAGATTCCCTATATATACAAGTGAGAAGTGGGACCATAGAACATCACATCTTAGTGAAAAGTGGTGTAGGGACCACAACAACATGAGTTCTCATGCATCAGCCACTAGTAGGGAAAACTCCCATAACCTAGAGGTATCTAATCATCAAATAAATTTTTAGTTAATGTTGTAGTCATCAATCTAGCTAAGTGAAACTAGGCTGATACCACTTCTGTTTCACTAGCGCACAAGTTCTAGTCTTCCCACCTAGTACCCAGCCCTCCCATTTGTGCTCAACAGGTTCCAAGTCTATGTCACCTGTCAAATATAAATAAAAAAACAAAAGAGGTAATATCCATACCTACAACACGCTTAAAAACCCAAATTTCCATTTGAAATAGTATGCATAAAAAAAATTACACAATCAAATTAAAACAACTTTTCATCCTTAATAATTATTTAATAAAACATTTAAAATTTTCACAAACAAAATTTAAAGATCCTGAAATGAATTTACACACAAAATCAACCAAACCTTATTTTCTAACTAAACTAACAAAACAACACAATAAAAACACAATATTAACCACTTACATAATTTAATAATCTAATTTCATAATTTAACAAAATAGTATCACTTGACCATATGTAATGTTTTCAGCAGAAATGACTCCACACATAATAAAATGCTACCAAACAAATAAAACAAAAATTAAATAATTTAAAAACTAATTTTACACCAAATATATTAATTAATTAACCTGAAAAAATTGTTAAACTTGAAAACTAACTCATCAATTAACAGTTATTCACAAAACCACGTACCTAGGTGTAGAAAACCTTAAAATTTTTGTAACTCCCTGAACCCTTAAGCCCGAAAATGGTGCATTATTTCATTATATTGGTATGGTAATATGAAATAAATCTCGAAGGACCAATTAGTTTATAATTTTTGGAAGACCATATTACATACATGATACCCAAAATACATTTCTAAAGATAGAAAATACAACATGATAAATAATAAACTGAAATAAATTGCCTCCTTGATAGCTTATTTAAGGTTCTCTTCTTTATAACTTGGGTAAAGGAAACATAATAACAGTGAGCTCAAATAACATTAAGGGTTATATATAGTGTAATATTGAATCAATAATAATTAAATAATAATCAATTATTCATGACTAATATGGCATTATGAATAGATGAAAATACTTGACATCAATATGCTAAGAATAAAAATATATCCATAGATTTTGTCATAGTGAAAAAATCATGGACAGTAATAACAAAATAATGAATATAGAAAATTCTTATTATTTTTACTTCATGTATTTTGAACATGAACCATTATATCATCGAGACAGTTTAAGTCTGTGGTTAGAAACCCATCTGATTTTTGGAAACAAACTCGAAGGGTTTGTTGGCAACTAGTTTGCCTCCTAAGACCTGTCGATGCATCGATGAGATATAGTAGGCCCCGCTCATCATTTCTAGTCCAAAGAATTATTTATAAATATATCGAGAAAAATATTCCTTTTAGATGTCTATAATTAATAGAGGATACATATTCATCAATATCTCCCTGGTTAAAATAGCATACAAAATAAGCATCGTATGTGAAATGGTATACGGCTTAAGGAAGTACTCATATTCGTGACACAAGAACATAGATATTTAACAGAATTATAATTTCAAATGAAAAATGATCTCAAAGGGTAAGTAGATACCTCAAATAAGAAATATTAGTTGTATAGTAACTAGTAAGTCTCAATGAAATGGGAATTGAGACAAAGTCCCTTACCACATTGTAATCAATCGAATCGTATGAACAAAAATGAATAATCCCCAAATGAATCACATAATACCATGAGTGTAAATATAATCATGAAATTATATATAAAATTTAAGTTCACATACTCTACATCTCATAAATAATTGGCAAACAATGGAAATCTCATGGAATTAAAAGTGAGATTAGAAACCTCTTACCTTGTATCTGAATGTGTTCTTAGATTGATCTTAATGACCTGAATAATAAAATTTAGCTTCATTAATTAACAATTATAGAACCTCGTCTACCTTTAATTGATTTATTTTAACCTTATTGTGTTCATTAATGTCCTTTTTGATGGGTTTAAGGGGTTCGATTTTATTGTTTTGGAAGCATTTTCTTCCTTGGTTTTCATGATTGGTTTACTTGTATTTGTGAATGGTGGTTCATTTGAAATGTGGTTAAGCATACATAATTTTTAATATATATTATTAGTGACATTATAAACTATATTATAATGATTTTTTTATATACTATGTGGATGAATCATTAGATAAAAGTAAATGATAAACACTTGGATTAACTGGGCAGTTTTGTGCATAATGAACTTGTTTGTATTATTGTTTTATATTATGAGTGTATAAGGATTAATGAATAGTAAATAAGATGAAATACATATATTTGTATATGTTTCAACCATAAAAATGGTTTCATGGCCATAATTGAAGACACTAATAGAAATTTAAAACTCACCATCCTTGAATGTGATAAATTAACACATCTCGGACGATGTTTTAATTTTTAGAATAAGAGGAGGGGAAAAGAGATATGATGATGAAATATTACATTATAATAATAAAATTACATTTCATGTAAGGTAATGGGATTATAATATCATTTTTATGAGGATGGGTGAGGAGAGAGAAACAAAATAATGGAACTTATAAAAGATGTTGAAAGAAAAAGGAAGAGAGGTTCACCTCTCGAGTACTCCTCCTTGAGAATCTCCTTAAGGCATTTGTTTTTTGCATTTTGGTGAGACCAGTAGGTATTTTATGTGGGGGGGGGGATTGGGAAGTGTATATTTTAGAACTTAGGATATTCTCAAATCTTTAGTGGTGTGAGAGGAAGAGGGGGGTGAGGGGTGGATTATATAGTGGAGAGGAGGAGAGTTTTCATAATATATTAATCATTAGTTTATTATTTTTTCCCTAAGACAAGAAATAGTGATGATTTCATGACCAAAAATAGTAATAACTGCATGTGAGTTTGAAACAAGTGTTCTTACATCATATGGAAATCATCCATGACTCAATAAATCATGTATTTAACATTTATCATAATTTATCGTATTTTACTATTTAACAAAAATTCAAGTATTTCATAAAAATACCAAAAAAATCACCCTAAAAAAATTTTATGGGTAGAATTTAAAAATGAAATAAATTTTTGAAATATAATTTTTTAAATATGAGAAATTTAATCTTTAATTAAAATCATCATTTAATCAAAAAATACCAACACTAAAAATATCCATCTTCATTTTTAAGGGGCCTAAATTTTATTTACACTTTCATGGGTAAGGTTACCATTCATAAGAGTCATATTTCTATTCATAAAGGTAAGTTACTATTCATAAGGGTAAGTTACTATTCATAAGGGTAAGTTATTATTCACTAAAAATTAATTTGGTTCTATCAAACTCTAAATATCACCCTAATAGCAACCGTGTATGTCCATTTTTAAAAAATTCAAAACACAGAAGTGGAAAATTTAAGTTTAATGTATATGTTATCTCTATCTCCTATAAATAACCAAGTTTTGTTTCATATAGACCCAGTGATTCATGTAATATATGATATCTAGTGAATTGAGAGTATTTAAGAGACACATACCATTAAATGTTTGGGGTGTTATATTCTTCCCACCTTCGGACATTTCGTCCTTGAAATTTTTAATGTATAAAGCCCTTTAAAAAGATGCGGTGGATCTTCCTCAGAACATCCTTAGGTTCCCATGATCCTTCCTCTATTTTATGGTTTCTCCAAAGAACAATTACAAGCTAAGTTGTCCAATTTCTCAATACCTACTCCCATGTGTCAAGAATCTCAATAGGCTCTTCACAGTATAACAAATCAAGTTCCAACTATATTTCTTCATAAGTGAGTACATGCATTGGGTTTAAAAGGTATTTATTTAAAAACAACATGTGGAAAACATTATGAAATTTGGATAGACTTAGTGTCATTTCTAATAGGTAAGCTAAAACTCCAATTATTTCTATAATTTTGAACGGTCTGATGTACCTTGGGCTTAGTTTCCCTTTCTTACTGAACCTTAAGACACCCTTCCATTGAGATACTTTTAGAAAGACATGATATCATTATTGAAATTTAAAATCATTTATTTAGTTATCAGCGTAACTCTTTTTCCTAGTTTTTTTTCTTTAATATGGGCCTTAATTTTCTTTACCTTTGTAATTGTCTCTTCGATAAGTTCTCGGCCTATAAGTTTTCTCTCACCAACTTCATCCCAACAAGTTGGATTTAAACACCTATTAACATATAATGATTCATATGGAACCATTATAATGATAGAATAGAAACTATTATTGTAGGAAAATTCCACCAAAGTCAAGTATTGATCCCACATGCCTTGAAATTCAGGTGATCATGATGTCAAAATATCTTCCAATGTTTGAATAGTCCTTTTAGATTGTCTGTCAGTTTGAGGGTGATAAGAAGTACTAATATGAAGCTCAGTATCCAAGGCCTTCTGAATACTTTTCCAAAATTTTTATGTAAACTAGGGATCTCAATCGGACATAATTGATTTAGGTGCACCATTAAGTCTTTTAACTTTATTAATATAAAGTCTTTTCAAGCGCTCAAGTGGTAAATCCTCTCTTACAACAAGGAAATGTTCTGATTTTGTAAGAAGATCAACAATTACCTATATTGCATCATTCCTTATAGGTTTCCTTAGTATTCATGTGACTAAGTCCCTCATACTATCATACCACTTCTATATAGGAATAGGTATAGGTTTCATGACCCCTCTAGAATGTTTTCTCTCAGACTTCACTTATTGTAAAACTATACACCTTAACATATATTTAGCAATATCTCTTCATGTTATCCTTCCAAAAATGTTTCTTCATATCTCTATACATCTTGGTGCTACTGGGGTGTATGGAGAAATTTGAGTTATGATCATCATCTAATAGTTCCCTTTTTAGCTCAGGTACTGATGGAATGCATAGCCTCTTTCCAAATTTCAGAACTCCATCCTCATACATGAAGTCTACCAATTTTCCATCCTTAACAGCTTTAATTTTCTTTTCTATATTCTAATCATCAAATTGAGAGCTTTTTTACTTCTCTAGTAAAGATTCTTTAGTAATCATTTGAAAGAGGAAATATTTTTCCCCTTTCTTAACAATTCCCATATCCATCTTTAGTAGATCTATAAATATAGGATCTCTCTCAATCCTCATTTGGGTTAGAAGTTCATGATCATTCCTAAATAATGAATATTCCACCTTATTTGCCTTTCTTAAGTGGTATTGTATTGAACAATCATAATATTTGAGTAACTTGAGTCATCTCCTTTTCTGCATGTTGAGTTCTTTCTATGTAAAATTTTATTTCACACTCTTGTGATTCGTATATATCTCACATATTTCACCATAGAGATAATGTCTCTATATTTTCAGGGAAAAGATTACAACTACTAACTCGATATCATGAGTTAGATAATTTTTCTCATAAGTATTCAACTGTCTTGATGCATAAACAATAACTTTATCATTTTTCATAAGGATGCAACCCAGTCCATTCTTTGATGCATCGCTATATGTCACAAATCCATCATTTCTAGATAGAAGAGTCAAAATTGGAGCATTGAGAAATATTATTTTCAATTATTCAAAGAATTCTATACATTATTTTATCCATACAAACTTAACCCCTTTACATGTGTGCTTGGTTAGTGGTTTAGCCAATCGGGATAAATTCTGAATGAAAAACTAATAGTAACTTGTTAATCCAATAAAACTATGTACCTCATTTATGTTCGTTGGCATGGGAAATTCTTGGATTGCCTTTGTCCTTACTAGATAAACTATGATTCCATCCTTAGAGACAATTTGGACAAGAAAATAAATTGATTAAATCCAAAATCCAAACTTGATAAACTTCTCATATAATTTATTTATTCTAAGAGTTTTCATAATAATTTGTAGGTGATTATCATAGTATTAGTAGATTTTGGATTATACTATGATATCATCGATAAATACCATAACAAAGTCATAAAGGTATTCCTTGAAAACTCTATTCATTATATCCATGAAAATAGAGGGTGAATTAGTTAGTCCAAAAGGCATTATTGTAAACATGTAATGCCCATACCTGGTTCGAAATACTATCTTGGGAATATCTTCCTTCTTCACACACAACTGATGATGTCCAGATCATAGGTCAATCTTCAAAAAATATTGGGCTCCATGAAGTTGATCAAATAAATAATCAATGCATGGAATATGATACTTGTTCTTTATTGTAATAGCATTGCTTTTCCTATAATCAATTCATAGCCTCATAGATCCATCTTTCTTCTAGAAAAATAGGATAGGGGATCCCCATGGAGAAACAATAGGTCAAATAAATACTTTTTCACTCAATTGCTCTAGTCGTTTCTTTAGAACCACTAATTACATAGTGGCCATTCTATATGGAGTATTTGATATAGGTCTTGTACCAGGAATTAAATCAATAGAGAACTCAACTTCCTGTTATAGTGGTTGTTCAGGTAAATCCTCTAGAAATACATCAATGTATTCTTGCACAATAGGTACATATTCAATTTTAATATTTTTTTTTCCACACCCATAGATATTATGTTCTCTTCCTCCCCAAAACTTTCTTTTAGTAGAGCTACTGGGGTGGATCTAGATAAGAATTTTATGGAGAGATTTCTTCTCAAAAGATAAGGTATTCTACAACATTCTCAAAAATCATAACTCCCCTCTTCTTTCAATATATCTTAACATCATAACGTGAAAGACAACTCATTAAAAGTATTATATAAAATTAAATCATGTGTGTGATGATAGAGATAGGAACTAACGAACATTTATGTGTCATGAGGGGGTCTGATTGACACATCTTTGTTGCAATGATACATCCCCGAGGAGTTTTGACTAACAACTCTTTTGTTAAATCAAATTAGACATGTCTAATTTTATTGGAAAATTAGGAAGAAATAAATTAATGTGATGATCCAGAATCAAATAAAGAGTTATCTAAGTTTGAGGAAACAATTAGAGTACATGTCACCACATCATTAGAAACTTCAACCTATGTGGTTGTAATCGCATAAGATTTCCCTTTATCTTGTGGCCTTTTCTGAATAATGTTTCCTTGAAGATTAGGAAAATCATTTCCATAGTGTCACATCTCTCTACAATTGTATCATTGAACAACATTAACATGTTTCTTCCCCTTTAATTCATTAGATCGATGACCCTTTCATCCACAATTATACTAGACTCCCATGCCTTTCAAACAATTCCTAGGATGATTCTTTCCACAGTTCTCGTATAATGTAAATTGCTTCATTCCCTTATTCTTCTTTAGTGTTTCATATTTTCCATGGTTATCAGGGAACTGCTTCTTATCTTGGTTTCCCTTGAAAAATTTTGATCTAGAAAATTTCTTCTCTGTTTTGATGGAACATAATACAATTTCATCATAGGATGAAAATGTTTGAGAATCCAGTTACCTTTCAAGACTTGGCTTAATACCATCAAATAAGTGATCTATATTGTATTTTGAATCATGTATGCAATATATATCATACCTGGCTAATCTTGTGAAGGTAGCCTCATACTCTACAACACTCTCTTTTTCCCTTTTCTTTTAGATGAGGAATTTTATCTTCATTTTAGTTTTTTGTTCATGAGGGAAATATTTTTTGAAGAATATTTACTTAAAATATTTTCATTCCATATATTATATTTCTTATTCCTCCATGGTATTCGGGATCAAGGACCATCATTGATCAACATCACCCTTGAGGCAATATACTGCCAATACTGCCTTTCAATTTTAATTGCATCTTAAGGCCAGAAATATCTTTTCAAGGGACTTGATCCACTACTCATCTACCATCAGATTAGTAGTCCCACTAAAATATGGGGGCTTATGCTATATGAAACAATCCAATATAGGTGTATCATGGTTATTCATCACAACCAGAGTAAGTTGTCCCAATATGGTCATGATCTGATTTTCTCCGACACTGATTGTGTTGATTTTCTTAGTGGGGAAATACCTACATTTTCCACTGGTATTGATTACCCTTCTTTCATTAGGCACCATAACTGAAAAATGGCATACACTAAATTATTTCATATTTCATAATTTCTATCTAGAAAACACTTAAGAGAATCTGAAAATTTATGCACAACTAATATCATAGTCAAAAACATTACTTATATTTATTTTTAAATACTTCCTAATGGTTAGTAAAGAAAATGTGAATTATCCTAAGAATATCCCCTAGGAGTATCAAACCAAGTACACAAATAAGGAACATTTTCTTGTACCAGGATACCCTAGGTCAAGGCCAAAAATCATTTTCAGATTTTTTTACTCTTAGGTACATCTGTTCTAGAACCACGTCCACTTATAGTATCTAGATAGGGATGTATTTACTTGGAAGACCCACATAATCTCTACTTTACCAAAATTCTAGGATGTTATTCTATAATTATCCTCAAAGTATATCTTAGGGTTATATTCTCTAAACTATGTTTCCTAAATCTAGTTTCCAAGGTTGTTGTTAAACTTCCCCTGATACCAACTGTAACGCCCTGAACCCTGAAGCTCAGAATCAATGCATGATTTCATTATATTGGAATGATTATAAGAAATAAATCCTGAAGGACCAATTAGTTTAGTAGTTTTGGAATACCATATTACATACATGATACCCAAAGTACATTTGAAAAGATATAAAATACAACATGATACATAATAAACTGAAATAAACTGCCTCCTTGAAAGCTTATTCAATGTTCTTGTAACACCCGATATTTTTATGAGTAATATTTTGTTTTTATATATCATCAAAGTAATCTTTCATTACACACTTTCTTGGCTTACTTTACATGCAATCACGACCTTCCTTGATAGCTTACGTCGTACACAATACCGAGTTTCACTAAACAACGATATGCTATTAAAATATTATTAAAACTAGCCGTTATGAATAGTAATAAACACTTTTTGAAATTTTATAAATTTTATTTTTCAAAATGGACTTCATTTTTGGATTCGGAATACCGAAATTAGCCTAGGGTGAAATTTTGGTATTTTTCTGAAAACTTTCAATTTTTGATGAATACTGAAACCACTAAGTGGTAGGTTAAAAACTGAATTTTGCATAAAACATAATTTTACCGCTTCTGTGAATGGAATTTCGAAACTCTGACAAACATGGTTGATATTAGTAAGTAAAATATGGTTCAATGAGATAAAAATAATTTTTTGGTGAATAGTAACTTTTTATTTTTTTTACCGCAGTTAATAGTAAATAGGGTAACTAAGGGTAAATATGATATTACTATTACACTAACACATGTCCTAATTCTATTGGATAAGTTTAATTCGACCAAAAACACACTTATGAATAAAATATGACCATTTAGGCCCACTTGAGTTAGATTAGGACATTTATTATTAATTTATTTAAAAAAGGGTTAAAATAGTTAAAATCAAAGTTTAATAAGTAAATCATTTTTAATATGGGGTTATACATAATATAAATTCGACTATAAATATTCATTAGAAAGATAGGAAGATTTCCTACATAATGGTATTTTATTTGTAATTTTTAGACATTAAATAATTTAATTTATATATGACACAATGATGATGCAGTAATTAACTTATTAATGAAATATTGACATAATTGATGTTATAAACACCAAAATAAATGTAATTTGAGACTTTTTATGAATTAAAATAATTTTATAGGTTACTATGATATATTATTGTTGATTTAATCAACTTTTTTCGAACATATAATTCTGTTATGACTTTCACAAAAATCATATATCAAATAGTGTCAAAATTGACACAAAATAGTTTTTAAATCAAATAGTATATTATTAATTGTTATTTTATTCCTAAAAATATAAGGTTCGGCCAAATGACATATATAAGGATATATATATTAATAATAAACAATTTGGGTTTCGTTTGGAATGTTATAGTAAGTGTATTAACCATATAGTGAAAGAAAAAAAGACATGGTAAAAGTTAAATTATTTAACTTAGAGTTAAATCTAATTGATAAGGTTAAAATAATACCCTAAACTTGTCTAAATCCTATTTGTTGATAGTATGTAGACCCATCCCCACTTTAGCTTCGAAATACGACCCTTTGGAACCATTATAAACCGATTTTGACTTTAATATAAAATAATATTTTGAGATATTCCTAAGGTGCCCCTCTCCTCCCTTATAAAAGGGAACCTCCTCCCCCTCCTCCTCACACCAATTTGAGCACTCAAGCTCGGCCAACCCCTGCCATTTTCTCTTCTCCACTTCCCTAGAATAATCCTAGAGGTCCTGGTCTTCTTCAAAGACCAATCTTAGTTCCCTAAGTGGATGATTCAAAGAGGCGTTCCAAAGAAGAGGTAATATCCATTACCGATCTTTTCAATTTCTTTCTTCTTCAACTTCTTCTTCTTTAGTTGTTTCATGATAAAGTAATAACATCAGTATTACTTACATACTGATATGTTATTATAAATATGAAACAAACCTAATTCACCTTTTATCCATCCTACAGAAAAATGAAATCATCGCGCGTGCGTAGGTACGGAATACCGTCTCCACGCCGTGGTGTAATCTATTTTCCACCATCACCATACAAGGATGGGTATAATGGTGTAATGAGTAACTATTCATGATTATTATAAAGTAATATTGATACTAAAATAATATATATATACTCCAATATAGTTCCACGATCATAGGAACGATATCATCACTCGTGCGTACGTACAGAATACCGTCTCCACGATGTGATGCGACTCGTTCTACATGATCATCATTACATACTAATTATATAAATGAATTGAATGAATAAATATGATATATGTTACACTAATACCATTCTGGATATAATGTATCTATAACCTTAAAAGAAGAATAAGAATTTATTCGGCAAAACACGCATAAGAACAAAAGGCAATAAGGACTTGAGTAACAAGTAACAATGAAATATTACTAACAAGAAGCGAAGAATATGACCATATATGCTATCATATCAATATGTATGATTCTGGAATAAGTCAATAACATTTTTTAAACCATTATAGAGGAGCTTCGAACATGTACAAAGAAAATCGGACTTAAGGTAAGGGAAATATCACAATCTCATTTTTATCCGAGATTGTTTATACTTTGGCATTTACTGGGGTGTATTTTATCATCAACATCCATGTTTCCTAAATATGTAATATTTATATCCTTATACAATAGTTTATATTCAATTTTACCCTTCGGTAAATTTTTAGTAAAGGATATGAAAGGAATATTTTTTCGTTTTTTGTACGAGGTACTTTTTTGACTTTTCCGACAAAAGTACGAGAAGAATGTTCTTTTTAACTTATACGGCATGAATGGATTTTTAAAACATTATTTCAAAGAAGCTTCATTTACAAGTTTTCAAGTTTATTTTTAATCATCTTCTTTTATTTTAAAGTCGTATGACATGTTATGAAAGGAAAAATGTTTTTGAAGTAGAAAGGATATTTTCCTCAAGAATGGAGTTCAAGTATTTTATCAAAATTATTTTCCATCTAAGATAATAAAAGGGTTCTGTTTTTATCCCTATTATTACATGGATTTGATTATGTTGTGATGGATATATTTTTATGAATTCCTTTATATTATATGAACTGTTTTATGATGTCATGTTGTTTAAGAATTCCATTTTTATTACATGGGTTACGCTATGATGTATGGTTTATGATTATGTGGCACACATAAGAAAGGATTCATTATAAGATGGGTGGGACCTATATCTCCCTCCAATGCATTGGGTAAAGATTTTATATCTCATGAGATAGACATGGCTGGAATGGTAGGTCGTACCGGTTCAGTGAAACAGGACTGGAACGAGGGTGACTCGGTTCAGAAAGGGACTCTGTCCACTAAGATAGTCTTGGCAATGAGTCATGACTAACAATAAATGATGTTCCATGATTATGTGTGCATGCCACAAAGTTTCAAGTTTCATGTTATAATTATGGGGATCTCATTTTCACTTCTATGATTTATTCCATGTTAAGATATTATGATCTCTTTTGTAGGTTATGATTTTCAAAAAGATATGATATGATTTTTATTTCCTTTATTTTCCCTTTCTGAGCATTTGAGCTCACCCTTTTATGTTTTCTTTTCCCCAGGTCAGGAAGATGGATATTAAGTAGAATATGCTAAAAGGGACCCTAGATATGATGAAATAAATGGGAGACACTGTAGAAGATTTATGAACCAGTTGTTTATGTTTCCCAGTTTCTAAAGACACTATACCTATACGGTCCTTTTTGGTTTTGTCATATGTTGTAATAAGGGTGCTTCAATTTTGAAGTATTAACAATGTATGTAAAGTATGGGTCGTTATAGTTCTCTTCTTCATAACCTGGGGAAAGGAAACATAATAAGGGTGAGCTCAAATGATCAGTAAGGGTTACATGTAGTGGAATCATGAATCAATAATAATTGAATCGTAATCAATTAGACATGACTAATATGGCATGATGAATAAATTAAAACACTTTTCATCTAAGAATAAAAATTTATCCATAGATTTTGTCATAGTGAAAACCTCATGGATAGTAACAACTGAATAATGAATAAATAAAATACTTATTATTTGTAGGTCATGTATATAGAACATGAACCATTATACCATATAGATAGTTTATATTTATGGGTAAAAACCCGTCTTGTATCACCCCAAGCTTCCACAGTATGTTTCCCCTTTGAATAATGTAATAGCTTGCGTTGTACCCAACTTGGAGTTTTAACGCACCATGACCAATCAAACTAGCAATTATGAATAGTAATACCCACTTTTTGAAATCTTATATATTTTATTTTTCAAAATAGACTTCATTTTGGGGTTCAAAATATCAAAATTAATTTAGGGTAAATTTTTGGTATTTTTCTAAAAACTTTCAATTTTTGATGAATAGTGAAAAACACTGTGTTATTGTTTAAAACTGACTTTTTATTTAAATAATTATTTCTTTTATTTAAATTTATTTTAAGTCAAAATAGATACATAATACCTATATAATTTCAATATAATTCATTGGATTAATTTTATAATAAGAATATATGTATAAAATTTTATTGAGCTTTTTACTGTCTTTTACCCACCTTCTAGGCACATTTGTAAATTTGCATAAAACATAATTTTATCGCTTCTGTAAATTGAATTTTAAAAAATATGAGAGTCACGGTTTATTTTAGTAAGTAAAATTTAGTTTAATAAGATGAAAATATTTTTTTGTGAATAGTAACTTTTAACTTTTATTTACCGCGGTTAAAAGTAAATATGGTAATTAAAGGTAAAAAATGATATTATAATTACCCTAACACATGTCCTAATTCTATTTTATAAGTGTATTTAGACCAAAATAAACCTTAGGAATAAAATATGATCCTTTTGGTCTACTTTTATTAGATTAGGACATTTATTATTATTTTATTTAAAGAAGAGTTAAAAGTATTAAATTCAAAGTTAAATAACTAAACAATTTTTAATATAGGGTTATACAAAAGATAAATTAGACTATAAATATTCATTAGAAAACTAAAAATATTTCCTACATAATGGTGCCTTATTTATAATTTTTAGACATTAAAAAGATAAATTTAATTATGACACAATGATGATGCAGTAATTACCTTATTAATGAAATATTAAAATAATTGATATTATAAATATCATAATAAATGTAAATTGAGACTCATAATTAATTAAAATAATTTTAAAGGTTAATATGACATGTTATGTTTGATTAAATAAATTTTATTCGAAGTAATAAATTTGTTAGGACTTTAACAAAAATAAAATACCAAATAGTGTCAAAATAGACAAAAATGAGTTTTTAAAACAAATACTATATTATTAATTGATATAATATTCCTAAAAATATAAGGTTTGACAAAAGGACATATATATGGTTTTATATATAAATAATTAACCACTTTTTATTCTCTTGTTTTTTTATAGTATGTTTATTAACCATTTATTATAATAATACAAGAATACATGGTAAAAGTTAAACTACTTAACTGGGAGTTAAATCTAAAAGATAAGGTTAATATGGTGACATAAACCTATCTAAAACCTATTTATTGAGAGTTTTTCTACCCAAACCCACCTTAGACTTTAAATAAATCATTTTGGTGCCATTTTAAACCAAATATTATTGTATAATAAAATAATATTTCAAGCTTTTCCTAAAGTGACCCTCACCTCCCTAATAAAATGGCACTTCCCCTTCTCTCAAAATCAAACCTCAAAAGCCATTTGTATCGGCCAAAACATGCACAAATATCCTCCCAAATACCATCACTTAATCCTAGAGGCCTTAATTTTATCATAAATCCAACCTAAGGAGCCCTTTTGATCAAATCAAAAGCAAGCACCCAAAGAAGAGGTAATTATTTCACCACCTCTTTCATGTCCTTTTCTTCTTCCACTTCCTATTTCTTTGTTATTATCGTACCAAAATAATAAATTCAGTACCTTATTCATACTTTGATGTTATTATAATTATTCTACAACCATATTCATTATTCTATTCATCCTATGAATGACAAAGTCACCATACGTGCGTACGTACGGCTTACCGTCTCCACGTCATGGTGTAGTTTGTTATTCAAACACTTCATTATTTGGATGGGTATAATAATGAGTATAACTGATGTAAATAATAAATATAAAATATTAATTATTCTTTATATATGATATACCATAAAATTACATACTATTTCACCATTAATATAATGATATTGTCGCTCGTGCGTATGTATGGATTACCGTCTCCACGAATGCGATGAGATTCATTCCCCATCGTAATCATTCAATAATAAATTTCATTTTATGATTAAAAAAATAATGTTTAAGAAATTAATATCATTATGTATATTAATCAAATATATCTTATTCATAAAAAACATGACTTACATAACAAAACATATAAAGGAAAACGAATCAATTAACACCTGAAACAATGATACTACTGAAATATTATTAACAAAGCAATATTAGAAGATCATATATGATATCATATATTTGTATGTGGTTATTGTATAATTTAATAAAAATTATTTAACTATTATGCATGATGTTAGCGTACCCTTGATCAAGGAAAAGTACAAGGTAAGGGTTAATTCCACAATCTCTTCATTATCTGAGGTTGTTTATACGTGAGTATCTCCTGAGACCTCTTTATCATCCACATCTATGTTTCTTAAAAATGTATTTCAAAACATTTTTACTATTTCCTAGACTATGGGTTAAAGTTATTTATACCCTTTTTTACATTTTATAATATGTTTATAACGGAATCTTTCTATCATTTTCCAAACAAGATCTTTTACGACCTTTTCGACAAAATTAAGGAAAGAATGGTTTTTAACTTATACGGAGGGTGTGTCTATTTTCCATCATTATAACACCTTCGAATATTCCCTTACAATATTATAAGAATATTTTCCAATTTTTTTTTCTTTTATAATTATGTGACTTTTAATTGATTTCAAAATAGAAAGAGATATTTCTCTCAAATATCTTTGATTTTATCTATATCATCATACTTTGATGGATTTTACACTTGTTTGAAGTTGATTTATTGTGATATAATATTCCATATTATATTAAAGGTTTTTTGATATGTTTGACTATGGATGTGTTATTTTTATACCATTTTTGGTTTATGGTTAAAGTATTAACATTTCTTATGCTAGTTTTAATACGAATTTTTATATTATGTTTCAATATTTTCATATGGGGAATGCATTGGACTTAGTAAGGGATGGGTGGAGCCCGATATAACTCCTTGATGCATCGGTAGGTCTCATTAGAAAAACTAGTGTCTTGGCATAAGGCCATGGAAAAATCTTATTTTTAGTCTTTGCACAAGGCCTTGACTATGTGATTATGAAGTCTGGCATTATGCATTCCATCATTATGAAATTTGATATTGATATAACATGTGATTATTCAGCTAGTAGAATAACCATGTGAATAAGTAAATGGATTTATTTGATTTATCTTTTCCATATTATACTGAGGTTTAAGTTTCAAAAGGCTTGTGTTTTATTATTATACTTTTCCTTAAATGTTTATGCTTATTTATGAAAGTTTCCACTATATTGTAATCCTTACTAAACACTTGAGCTCACCCCTTTCTATGTTTTATTTTTTCCAAGATGTGAAGAAGTATATTATGACTGACTTGCAGGGATATTCTAAGGGATATGAATGTGTTCAAAGGAGACAATGTTATTTTTGTTTTCCATTTTATATGTAATGTAAAACTTATGTATGTATCTATTACTTCTAATGCTACTAAACTGATTAGTCTTTCAAGATTTGATCCCTTGTGATCATGCCAATTTTATGTAATAATGCACCGACTCTGATTTATTTGGGTCAGGGCGTTATAGTTGGAATTAGAGGAATTTTAGTACAAACATTAGAAACTAGATTTAGATAAACTCTGATTAGATAACATTACCCTAAGATAGACTTTGAGGATTAGTATAAAATAACTTCCTAGAATTTTGGTAATATAGATATTTTGTTTATTTTCCAAGAAATACATACTTTTTTGGATATGATCAGGTAGAGGTGGCTCTGGCATAGATGTACCCAGGATTGAAAACTCAGACAAGGAGTTTCGAACTTGACCCAGGGTATCTCGGTACCTGACAACGGGCCTTGCTGCACTCTTGGTTACACCACTCCTGGGGGATATGTTTAGGATAATTAAAATTTTCTTTATAAACCATTATGAAGGATTTATCAGTATATACCTTCTCAATAAATATATTTTTACGATTATCAATTATATCTATAAACAATTCAATTTATGTTAAGTGTTTTAAAAGTTTGGAATTATGTGTTGTAATTCATAAAATAATATAGCGTATTGTATTGTTTAGAAATGGTGCCTAGTAGAAGGAATGGAAATCATATCAATTCACTTAACCCATTTTGGGATTTCCCTCCTACTCAAGATAATTATAGTGGATCTAGTGATGAAACTGGTGCTGATCAGCTTATCACCATAATGGGAAAACTCAATCAAGTTATGAATAATAACCTTACCCATATGTAGCACCCTAATCCATAATGTGTAGGATCAATATTAGACCACTTCATGAGGAAACAACCACCAACATTAAATGGGACTAAAAATCCATTTGTAGCTGAGTAAGGGATAAGTTCCTTAGATAAAATATTTCATGCTTTGGGGAGTAGCAAAAGGGAAAAAGTTTTCATGGCAGTTTATCGTCTCACGAGAGATGCAGATCAACAGTGTTCATTAATTCAAAACACAAAGGAGGATGAAGAAGAATCAAATATGGAATGAAGGGAGTTTAAATAGATTTTCTTATAAAAATACTTTCCTCATGACCATCGAGAGGATATAAAAATGTAATTTCAGAGTCTGAGGCAAAAGGAGGATGAGAATGTCGTAAATTATGAGGCTAACTTTACAAGGTTAGTAAGGCATGGAGTATATTATATATGTTACCCAAGGAGTAATATTGATCGATTCTTTTATGGGTTAAAATGATTTCTCTGTTGAGCATTAGTCTCACAATCCTTCTCATCGTACGAAGATATTGTCTCATGTGATATCAACAAAGAAAAGTAATTCTCTAAGTCTTATGACTTTTAAGTAAAGCAAGAGAATAAGAGATATGCTGAACACTCTGGAAATGGAAATAAGGGGAAGAATAGAATATTTGAATTTCCATCCTGTATTAAATGTTGGAGGAAACACCCCAGTACTTGCCTGAAGGGAATGAGAGTCTATTACAAGTTTGGTGAAAAAGGGAACCAATCTTGGGACTGCAAGGGAATGAAAGAGGATGTAAATGTTGAATGCTACAATTTTAGAGAAATAGGGAATTATGAAAATAAATTTCCTAAGCACTAAGGAAACTTACCTCAGAAAAGGACAAGGGAGAAAGGACAATCTTATTTGATCACTACTGCTGAGGTTGAAGCTCTGAAAGACATGGTGGTAGGTAATTTAATGTTCCTAAAGTTTATCCAATGATTTATTTGATTCTAGATTATCTCATTGTTTCATATCATCCCAGTTTTTTAGGAAAATTAGATATTTCCAATTTTATTTAACAAGGTTTTTGTCAGTTAAAACTCCTAGGGGAAGTATCATTGAAACAAAGTTTTGTGAATCAGTCCACATTAGGTCATATAAATGTTTTTTATCCACTGATCTCATCATCATACCCATGATTAAATTTGATATAATACTTAGTATGTATTGGCTTTCGGACCATGATGCGAAAAAAAATTATAAGAAGAAGGTTGTTGCAATTTTTGATGATGATAAAGAGTACCTTATCTTTTGAGAAGAAACGTCACCAGTTGATTATTATCTAGATCCACCCCTAGTAGATCTACTAAATTAAATTATTAGGGAGGAAAAGAATGAAATAACTATGGGTGAGGAAAGGAATGTTCAAATAGAGTATGTACCTATTGTGCAAGAATATGTGGATGTGTTTCCAGAGGATTAACCTGAACATCCTCTAGAATGAGAAATTGAGTTTTCCATTGATTTAATTCTTGGTTCAAGGCCCATATCGAATACCCCTTATCGAATGGCCACTGTGGAATTAGTGGAACTAAAGAAATAACTAGAGTAATTGAGTAATAAGGGATTTATTCACCCTAGTGTTTCTCTATGGGGAAACCCTGTTCGTTTTGTTAAGAAGAAAGATGGATCTATGAGGTTGTTCATTGAATACAGGGAGATCAATTCTATAGCAAAAAATAACAAGTATCCCCTACCTCACATTGATGAATTATTTGACCAACTTAATGGATCTCAATATTTTTCAATGATTGACCTTTGATCTGGATACCATCAATTGTGTGTGAAGAAGGAAGACATTCCGAAAACAACATTTTGAACCAGGTATGAGCATTACAAGTTTACAGTAATTCCTTTTGGACTGACTAATGAACCCTCTATTTTCATGGATCTAATTAATAGAGTTTTCATGTAATATCTTGATGAATTCATATTTGTATTTATTTATGATATCTTGGTTTACTCAAAAATCTACAAAGATCATGAAAATCACTTGTGCACTATTCTGAAAACCCTCAAAAGAAATGAATTATATGGGATGTTTAGCATGTTTGAATTATGGATTTAGGAGATTTCTTTTCTTGGCCATATTTTCCCTAAGGTTGGAATCTCTATTGATCCTTCAAAGACCAAGGCAATCCAAGAATGTCTACAATAGACAAGTATAAATGAGGTATGCAGTTTTATTGGTTTAGTAGGTTATTATCGGTGCTTCGTACATAATTTTTCCCGATTGCCTAAACCATTAACCAATCTCACACATAATGGGGTTAATTTTTTTTGGAAAAAAGAGTGTGAAGAATGTTTTGAATAATTGAAGAGAATATTAGTCAATGATCCTATATTGAATCTACCATCAGAGAATGATGGGTTTGTTATTTATAGTGATGATTCAAAGAAAGGACTTGGTTGTGTTCTTATGTATAATGATAGAGTTATTGCCTATGAATCACAACAGCTAAAAATTCAGGAACAAAACTATCCCACTCATGATCTTGAGTTAGCATCTGTAATATTTTCTTTGAAGATATGAAGACACTATCTCTATATTGAAAAATATGATATATATACTAATCACAAGACCTTGAAGTATATTTTCTCATGAAAAGAACTCAACATGAGGCAAAGGAGATGGATCTAACTACTCAAGGATTATGATTTCACTATAAAATACCACCTAAGGAAGGAAAATAAGGTGGAAGATTCTTTGAGAAAAAAAGGATCAGAGAGTTTTGAACAAGATGAGAGTTGATAGGGATCCTATGTTCATGGATTTAGTAAAAATAGACATGGGAATAATCATGGAAGGTGAAACATCAATACTTTTTCAAATGGTTCCAAACCATCTTTACTAGAAAGGATTAAAAGTTCTCAGACTAATGATGAGGAGTTTCAAAAGAAAATTAATGGTATAAATGATGGGAGATTGATCAACTTCATATATGAAGATGAAAATTTGAAATTTGGGAAGAGACTTTGTGTTCCTGACATACCTGATCTAAAAAGGGAATTGTTGGATGATGCTCATAGCTCCAGTTTCTCTATACACCCTAGTAGCACTAAGATGTATAGAGATTTTCAGGAAAATTTTTGGTAGGACAACATGAAAATGGAGATTGTTGATTATGTGTCAAGATGTGTGGTTTGTCAATAGGTTAAGTCTGGAAGAAAACATCATGGAGGATTCATGAAACCTCTTCCAACACCTGAGTGGAAATGGGATGATATTATGATGGACTTTTTCATGGGGCTACCAAAAAATCCTAGAAGGAAGGATAAAATATGAGTCATTGTTGATCATCTTACCAATTCCGCACATTTTCTTGCTATAAGAGAAGATTTACCACTTGAACGTCTAAAAACACTATATATTAATGAAGTTTTAAGACTTTATGGAATACCCCTATCAATTGTTTCTGACCGTGATCCCTATTTTACATCAAGATTCTCGAAAAGTCTTCAGAAGGCCTTGGATACTGAACTTCATTTGAGCACTGCCTACCACCCTCAAACTGATGGACAATAAGAACAAACTATTCAAACCTTAGAAGACATGTTGATATCTTTATCATTTGACTTTCAGGGTATGTGGGATCAATATTTACCTCTGGTATAATTTTTCTATAACAATAGCTTCCATTCAAGTATTCAGATGGCACCATATGAAGAGTTATATGGAAAGATATGTCTCACACCAACTTGTTGGGATGATTTTGGTGAAAGAAAACTCGTAGGCCTATAAATTTTTGAGGAAAAAATGGAAAAGGTGAAGGTTATCCAAACCCACATCAAAGTATCTCAAAGTAGGAAAAAGATTTATGCCGATAACCAAATGAAGGATTTTGAATTTCAAGTAGGAGATCATGTTTTCTTGAAGGTATCTCTATGGAAGGGTGTTATATGTTTTGGTAAGAAGGGTAAATTAAGTCCTAGGTACATCAGACCTTTCGAAATTCTAGAACAAATTGGAATTGTAGCTTATCATTTCTCAACGCCAACGAGTCTCTCCAAAGTTCATGATGTGTTCCACATATCACTATTCAGAAAATACATGCCTGACTTAATGCATGTACTCACCTATAAAGAAATATAACTGGAACTTAACTTGTCTTATTATGAAGAGCCTATCAAAATTCTTGATACCAGAGAACAAGTGTTGAGAAACTAGATGACTCGTATGGTGAAAGTTCTATGGAGAAACCATAAGATAGAAGAGGCAAAGTGGGAACCTGAGGAACTTATGATGAAGAACCACACAAATATTTTTATGCCATAATATTCTAGAAATTTCTAGGACGAAATTATTTGAAGGAGGAGAGACTGTGACACCCCAAGCTTCCACGGTATGTTTCCCCTTTGAATAATGAAATAGCTTGCGTTGTACGCAACTTGGAGTATTAACACACCACGACCAATAAAACTAGCTGTTATGAATAGTAATACCAAATTGTTGAAATTTTAAAAATTTTATTTTTCAAAATGAACTTTATTTTTGGGTTCGGAATATCAAAATTATCTTAGGGTGAGTTTTTTGTATTTTTTTGAAAACTTTCAATTATTGATGAATAGTGAAAACACTATGTTATTGTTTAAAACTGAATTTTTATTTAAATAAGTATTTATTTTATTTAAATTTATTTTAATTAAAAATAGATACATAATACCTATATAAGTTCAATATAATTCATTGGATTCATTTTATAATAAGATTATATGTATAAAATTTTATTGAACTTTTTGCCGTCTTTTACCCACCTTTTAGGCACATTTAAAAATCTATATAAAACATAATTTTACCACTTATTTGAATTGAATTTTAAAAATTCAAGAGACACGGTTGACATTAGTAAGTAAAATTTGGTTCAATAAGATGAAAATAATTTTTGGTGAATAGTTACTTTTGACTTTTATTTACCACGATTAAAAGTAAATAAGGTAATTAAAGGTAAAAAATGATATTATAATTACCCTAAAACATGTAATAATTCTATTGGATAAATGTATTAGACCAAAATCAACCTTAGGAATAAAATATGATCATTCTGGTCCACTTGGATTAAATGAGGACATTTATTATTATTTTATTTAAAAAAGAGTTAAAACTGTTGAATTCAAAGTTTAATAAATAAACCATTTTTAATATAGGGTTATACATAAGATAAATTCAACTATAAATTTTCATTAGAAATATAAAAATATTTCCTACATAATGGTATTTTATTTATAATTTTTATACATTAAATAATTAAATTTAATTTTCACACAATGATGATGTAGTAATTACCTTATTAATGAAATATTAAAATAATTGATATTATAAATATCCAAATAACTGTAAATTTAGAGTTATGATAAATTATACTAATTTTCTAGGTTAATATGACATGTTAAAGTTGATTAAATAAATTTTATTCGAAGTAATCAAGTTTTTAGGATTTTAACAAAAATCAAATACCAAATAGTGTCAAAATTGACATAAATATGTTTTTAAAACAAATACTATATTATTAATTGATATAATATTTATAAAAATATAAGGTTTGGAAAAAGGAATTAGATAAAGTTATATATATCAATAATGAACCACTTGGGGTTTTCTTGGATTTTTATAGTAAGTTTATTAACTATTTATTATAATATTACAAGAATACATGGTAAAAATTAAACTATTTAACTAAGAGTTAAATCTTAAAGATAAAGTTAATATGGTGACCTAAACCTATCTAAAACCTATTGGTTAAGAGTATTTTGACCCATACCCACCTTATCTTTTAAATAAATCATTTTTAGACATTATAAAACGAATATGATTGTATAATAAAATAATATTTCAAGTTTTTTCTAAAGTCACCCTCACATCCCTTATAAAAGGGTACTTCTCCTTCTCTCAAAATCACACCTCCAAATCCATTTGGCACAGACAACCCCTACCCAAATATCCTACCAACTAACCTCAATTAATCATAGAGGCCTTCCTTTGATCATAAATCCAACCTACGGAACCCTTTTAATCAAATCAAAAGGAATCACCTGAAGAAGAGGTAATTATTTCACCACCTCTTTCAAGTTCTTGTCTTCTTCCACTTTCTCTTTCTTTGTTATTCCCATACCAAAATAATAACTCCAATACCATATTCATATTATTATGTTATTATAAATATGGTACAACCATATAAATTATTCTATCCATTATATTAATGACAAAGTCACCATACATGCGTAGGTATGGCTTACCGTCTTCATGTCGTGATGTAGTTTGTTATTCAAACACTTAATTATTTGGATGGTTATAATAATGAGTATAACTGATTTAAATAATAAATTTAACATGTTTATTATTATTTATATATGATATACCATCCAATTACATACTATTTCCCCATCAATAGAATGATATTGTCGCTCATGTGTACGTACAGATTACCGTCTCCACGAACGCAATGAGATTCATTCCCCATCGTAATCATTCAAGAATAAATTTCATTTTATGATTAAAAAATAATTTTTAAGAACTTAATATCATTCTGTATATGATTCAAATACATTTTATCCATAACAAAAATGACTTACGTAACAAAACATATAAAGTAAAATGAATCAGTTAACACTTGAAACGATGATACTACTGAACTATTATAAACAATGAAATATTAGAAGATCATATATGATATCATATTTATGTATGTGGTTATTATATAATTTAATAACAATGATTTAACTATTATATAAGAGGATAACGTACCCACTATCAAAGAAAAGTACTAGGTAAGAATTAATTCCACAATCTCTTCATTATCTGAGGTTGTTTATACATGAGTATCTATAGGGACCTCTTTATCCTCCACATAGGTGTTTCTTAAAAATGTATTTCAAAACATTTTTACTATTTCCTAGACTATGGGTTAAAGTCATTTATACTCTTTATTGACTTTTTATAAGATTTTTATTAAGGAATCTTTTCATCATTTTCCAAACAAGGTCCTTTATGACCTTTTCGACAAAATTAAGAAAAGAATGTTTTTTTAACTTATATGGTGAGTGCGGATATTTTCCGCCATTATAACACCTTCGAAGCATCCCTTACAAGATTATACGAATATTTTAAAAATAAATTTTTTCTCTTATAATTATGTGACTTTTAAATTATTTAAAAATATAAAGAGACATTTCTCTCAAATAGTTTTGATTTCATCTATGTCAACATCCTTTGATGGATTTTACAATTGATTAAAGTTGATTTATTATGATAAAATTTTCCAAATCGTATTAAAGGTTTTGTTATATGTTTGACTGTGGATGTGTTATTTTTATACCATTCATGGTTTCTGGTTAAAGTATTAACATTTATTATGTTAGTTTTAATACAAATGTTTATGTTATGTTTATATCTTTTCATATGAGGAATGCATTAGACTTAGTAAGTGATGGGTGGAGACCGCTATAGCTCCTCGATGCATTAGTAGGTCTCATGAGACAAAATAGTGTCTTCAGCCAAGGTCTTTGCAAAATCTTATTTGTAGCCTTGGCACGAGGCCTCGACTCTGTGGTTATAAAGTCTAGAATTATCCATTCTATCATTATGAAATTGGCTATTGATATTACATGAGATTATTTGACTATTAGAATATCCATGTGAATAAGTAAATGGAATTATTTGATTTATCTTTGCCTTATTATGCTGAAGTTTAAGTTTTAAAAGGATTGTGTTTTAGTGTTATACATTTCCTTAAATTTTAATGATTATTTATGAATATTTTTGCTATATTGTTATCCTTACTGAGCACCTGAGCTCACCCATTTCTATGTTTTATTTTTCTCAGGATGCGAAGAAGTATATTATGATTTACCTGCAGAGATACTCGAATGGATATGAATGTGTTCAAAGGGGACAATGTTGTTGTTGTTTTTCATTTTATATGTAGTGTAAAACTTATATATGTATTTAGTACTTTTAAGGCTACTAAACTGATCGGTATTTCAAGATTTGATCCCTTGTGATCATTAAAATGTTATTTAATAATGCACAGACTCTGGGTAACTAGGGTCGGGGCGTTACACGTCTGATTTTTAGAAACAAATTCGAAGGGTTTATTGCAAACTAGTTTGCCTCATGAGACCTGTTGATGCATCGAGGGGATATAGAGGGCCCCACCTATCACTACCAATAAAAAGCATTATTTATACATAGATCAAGAACAATATTCCTTTCCTATTTCTGTATTGAATATAAGATACAGATTCATCAATATTTCCCTAGTTAAAATAGCATTCAAAATAAGCACTGGATGTGAAATGGTATACAGCTTAAAGAAACACTCATATCCATGACACAAGAAATGGATATTTAATAGAATTATAATTTCAAATGAAAAATTATCTCAAAAGGGAAGTAGATACACCACATAAAAACGATTAGGTGCACAATACCAAGAAAGTCTCAATGTAATGGGAATTGAGACAAAGTCCCTTACCATAGTGTAACGAATCAAATCGTATGAAAAAAATAAATAATCACAAAATTAATAATATAATACCCTGAGTATAAATAGAATCATGAAATTATATATCAAATTTAAATACACATACTCTACATACCGGAAATAAGTGGTGAATAATAGAAATCTCACGGAATTAAAAGTGAGATGAGAAACCCCTTACCTTATACTTGAATTTGTTCTTAAATTTATCTTAATAGCCTAAATAATCAAATTTTGTAACACCCTAACATTCCAAGGTAATTTTCCCTTTGAATAATGCAATAGCTTGCATTGTACGCAACTTCGAGATTCTAACACACTGCGACCAATCAAACTATCCGTTATGAATAGAAATACCCACTTTCTGAAATTTTATAAATTTTATTTTTCAAAATGGACTTCATTTTTGAATTCGGAATATCGAAATTAGCTTAGGGTGATTTTTTTGGTATTTTTATGAAAACTTTTAATTTTGGATGAATAGTGAAAAATATTGCATTATTGGTTAAAACTAAATTTTTTATTTAAATAATTATTTATTTTATTTAAATTTTTTAGGTCAAAATAGGTACATAATACCTATATAAGTTCAAAGTAATTAATTGGAGTCATTTTTTAATAAGTTTATATATATAAAAATTTTATTGAACTTTTTACCGTCTTTCACCCGCCTCCTAAGAGCATGTGCAAATTGCATAAAACATAATTTTACCTCTTCTGTGAGTTGAATTTAAAAAATCAAAGAGACAAGGTTAATATAAGTAAGTAAATTTTGGTTCAATAATATGAAAATAATTTTTGGTGAATAGAAACGTTTGACTTTTATTTACCACGGTTAAAAGTAAATAGGGTAATTAAGGGTAAAAATGATATCATAATTACCGTAACACATGTCCTAATTCTATTGGATAAGTATAATTAGACCAAAAACAAACTTAGGAAAAAAATATGACCCCATTTGGTGCACTTGGATTAGATTAGGACATTTATTATTATTTTATTTAAAGAAAAATTAAAAGAGTTAAATTCAAAGTTTAATAACTAAACCATTTTTAATATATGGTTACAAAAAATATAAATTCTACTATAAATATTCATTATAACAATAAAAATATTTCCTACATAATGTTATTTTATTTATAATTTTTAGACATTAAATAATTTAATTTATCTATGACAAAATTATGATGCAGTAATTACCTTAATAATGAAATATTAAAATAATAGATATGATAAATATCCAAATAAATGTAAATTGAGACTTATGATAAATTAAACTAATTTTATAGGTTAATATAAAATGTTAGGGTTGGTTAAATAAATTTTATTTTAATTTATAAAGTTTTAATGGCTTTCAAAAAAAATCAAATACTAAATAGTGTCAAAATTGACATAATTGAGTTTTTAAAAAAATACTATATTATTAATTGATATAATATTCATAAAAATATAAGGTTCGGCAAAAAGACTTATATAAGGTTATATATGTTAATAATTAAACACATGGAGTTCTCTTGGTTTATTATAGTATGTTTATTAACCATATAATATAAAAATACAAAGAGACATGGTGAATGTCAAACTATTTAACTAAGAGTTAAATTGAAAAGATAAAGTTAATATGGTGACCTAAACCTGTCAAAAACCTATTGGTTGAGATGTTTTCGACCAATCCCCACCTTATCCTTGAAATAAATCATTTTTGATCCCTTAGAAAACGAAAATGATTTTATTATAAAATAATATTTCAAGCTTTTGCTAAAGTGACCCTCACCCCTCTTATAAAAGGGTACTTCCCCTTCTCTTAATTTCACACCTCCAAAGTCATTTTTCTTGGCCAAAACCTGCCCAAATATCCTAAAACACTTCCTCCCTTCATACTAGTGGCATTAATTTGGTCAAAAATCCAACCATGGAGCCCTTTTGATCAAATCAAAAGGAAGAATCCGAATAAGAGGTAAATATTTCATCACCTCTTTCAAGTTCTTTTCTTCTTCCACTTCCTCTTTCCTTTTTGTTTCCATTATAAAATAATAACTCTAGTATCTTATATATACTATGATTTTATTATAAAAATTTTACAACCATATTCATTATTCTATATATCATATGAATGACAAAGTCACCATACGTGCGTACGTACGGCTTACCGTCTCCACGTCGTCGTGTAGTTTGTTATTCAAACACTTCATTATTTGGATGGGTATAATAATGAGAATAACTAATGTAAATAATAAATATAACATGTTAATTATTCTTTATATATGATATACCATCCAATTACATATGATTTCACCATCAATATAATGATATTTTCTCTCGTGTGTACATACGGATTACCTTCTCCACGAATGCGATGAGATTCATTCCCCATCATAATCATTCAAGAATAATTTTAATTTTATAATTAAAAATAATTTTTAAGAAATTAATATCATTATGGATATGAAAAAAAATACATCCTATCCATAACAAACATGGCTTACGTAACCGATCATATAAAGGAAAATAGATCAGTTAACACCCGAAACGATGATACTGCTAAAATATTATTAACAAAGCCATATTATAAGATCATATATGATATAATATTTATGTATATTATTCATATATAATTTAATAAATATGTTTTAACTTTTATACAGGATGTTATCATACCATCTACTAAGGAAAATTACAAAGTAAGGGTTAATTTAACAATGTCTTTATTATCTGAGGTTGTTTTTACATAAGTATCTACTAGGACCTCTTTATCATCCACATCCATGTTTCTTAAAAATGTATTTTTAAAAAAATTATAATTTACTATACTATGGGTTAACATAATTTATACCCTTTTTTGAATTTATATAAAATGTTTTGAAGGGAATCTTTTCGTCGTTTTCCAAACAAGGTACTTTATGACCTTTTTGAAAAAATTAAGGTAAGAATGTATTTTTTTAACTTATATGGAAGGTGTGGCTATTTTCTGCCGTTATAACATCGTCAAAGCTTCCTATACAAGATTATTAGAATATTTTCAAAATAAATGTTTTCTTTTATAACTATATTTGTTTTAAATTATTTCAAAATAGAAAGATATATTTCTCTACAAAATTTTTTGATTTCATCTATGTCAATATCCTTTGATGGATTTTAAGCTTATTTGAAATTGATTTATTATGATACAAATATTCGATATTGTATTGAATTTTTTTTGATATGTTTGACTTTACATTTGTTATTTTTACACCATTCATGGTTTGTGGATAAAGTATTGAAATTTCGTATGCTAGTTTTAATACTAATGGTTATGTTATGTTTAAACCTTTTAAAATGAGGAATGCATTGGACTTAGTAAGTGACAGGTGGGGTCCTCTATAGCTCCTTGATGCATCGGTAAGTCTAATAAGACAAAATAGTGTCTTGGCACAAGGCCTTGACAAAATATTATTTTCATCCTTGGCACAAGGCCTCAACTATGTGGTTATAAAGTCTATCATTATGCATTCCATCATTATGAAAGTGGCTATTGATATTATATGTGATTACTCAACTAGTAGAATATCCATGTGAATAAGTAAATGGAATTATTTTATTTTATATTTTCCATATTATGATGAAGTTTAAGTTTAAAAGGATTTTGTTTTAGTCTTATACATTACCTTAAATGTTTAGGCTTATTTATGAAATTTTCTGATATATTGTTATCCTTACTGGGCATCTGAGCTCACCCCTTTCTATGTTTTATTTTTCCTAGGAGGTGAAGAAATATTTTATGGTTGACCTATAGGGATAGGCTATGTATATAAGTGTGGTCAATGGGAACAAGATTTTGTTTATATTTTTATTTCATTATGTTATGTAAAACTTATAAATGTATCTAGTACTTCCAAGGATACTAAACTAATCAGTCTTTCGGGACATGATTCCTTGTATCATGCCAATGTTATGTAATAATGTGCCGACTCTGGGTAGCTGGGGTCGGGGAGTTAAAAATTTAGCTTCATTAATTCACAATTAAATAACCTCCTCTATATTTAATTGATTTATTTTAACCTTATTAGGTTCATTCATGGCCTTTTTGATGTGTTTAAGAGGTTCAATTTTATGGTTTTGGAAGCACTTTCTTCCTTGGATTTCATGATTAGTTTACTGGTATTCATGAATGGTATTTCGTTTGAAATGTGGTTAAATATACAGAATTGTTAATATATATTATTAGTGAAATTATAAATTATCTTATAATTATTTTGGTTATATATTATGAGGATGAATCATTAGATAAAAGTTAATGATAAACACTTGGATTAACTTGGCGGTTTTTTTCATAATGAACTTATTTGTATTATTATTTTATATTATGAGTTTTTAAGGATTACAGAACATTAAATAAGTTTAAATACATATATTATGATTTGTTTGATCCATAAAAATGTTTTCCCGACCATAATTGTAGATGGTAATAGAAATTGAAAACCTATCATCCTTGAATGTGATAAATTAACACATCTCAGACATTGTTTTCATTTTTAGTATAAGAGGAGGGGAAAAGAGAGATGATGATGAAATATTCCATTAGAATAATAAAATTTAATTTAATTTAAGGTAATAGAATTATAATATCATTTGGATTAGGGGAGGTGAGGAGAGAGAAACAAAATAATGGAGCATATAAAAGAAGTTGAAAGAAGAAGGAAGAGAGGTTCACCTCTTGAGTACTCCTCCTTGAGAATCTCTTTAAATCCTTTGTTTTTCACATTTTTGTGAGACCATATGGTCTTGGACGTGGAGGGAGGACTTGGAAATTGTATTTGGTAGTAATTATCCAAGGATAAAAGCTTGAGTGTTGTTATAGGAAGAGGGGGGTGAGGGGTGGTTTACATTGTCAAGGGGAGGAGGGTTTTCTTAATATATTAATAATTAGTTTATTATTTTTTCATAATTTAATAAATAGTGATGATTCAATGACTAAAAATAGTATTATGTGAATGTGATTTCGAACCAATTGTTCTTACATCAGTAGGATATCGTTCATGAATCAATAAATCATGTATTTAACATTTATCATAATTTATCGTATTTTACTATTTACCAAAAATTTAAGTATTTCAGAAAAATATCAAAAAATCACCCTAACCATTTTTTGAGGTGTAAAATCTAAAAATGAACTCCATATTTAGAAAATAGTCTTCTAAATATGATAAATTTAATTTTTAATTAAAATAATCATTTAATCAGAAATACCAACACTTAAATTAATCATCTTCATTTTTATGGTGCCTATATTTTATTTACACTTTCATGGGTAAGGTTACCATTCATAAGATTCATATTAATATTAATAAGGGTAAGTTACCTTTTATAATGATAAGTTACTATTCATAAGGGTAAGTTACTATTTTCCAATAATTTGCTTGATTCTATCAAACTCCAAATATCACCTTAATCGCAATTGTGTATGTCCATTTTTCAAAATTCAAAACACTGAAGTGGAAAATTTAAGTTTAATGGCTAGGTTATGTCTATATCCTATAAATAACTAATTTTCGTTTCATAGAGACTTAGTTATTCAAGCAATATAGGCTATCAAATTAATTGAAAGTATTTAAGAGACACATATCATAAAATGTTTGGGGGTTATAATTTCGGTGTGAAACCAACACTGCATTCCAATCCCACCACATGAAAACACAATTTGAACCTAATTCAAGTTTTTAAACCAAAATCATCAAAATATAACCCTACAAAACTTGAAACCCTATCCTAGAATTATGCCAAATAAAAGAAACAACCTACCGGAGTGGGACGCACCTACGGTGTGGGAGTGGGATGTGGGTCGTGCGAGGAGAGGTTTATTGGAAGCGACCCATGTCGGAAAAGAAGAAGGGGGTCACCAAAAATCCATCTAGTTGAGAAGGGGGAGGTAGTGAGAGAGTTGTGTGATGGAGCCTGGGGCGACGCGAGGTGGTCTGCCGAGAGGGAGTGTGCTGGTTTGTTTCTTGTCATAAGAGAGTGGAGAGGGAGCACCGCCATAGGGTAGTTCATGGGAGGAGGAAAGCAGTATCACTAGGGTTTGGGGAGGGGGCTTGTTGCACGATGCGAGGGAGGGAGGGGAGGAATAGGGGAAGAAAAAATTAAATAAAGAAATAAAACCTAAAAATTTAAAAACAAAAATCATAATAATAATAATAATGAATATAATAATACTAATTAATAATTTTATAATAATAATAAAAAATAATTATAAATAAATAAAATTTCAATCCTAATGATAGTCTTAATAATATTAATAATAAATTAATTTAAATATTATCAATAGTAATAATTATATTCTTAAATAATAATAATATTATTAAAATAATTATTAGTATATCTCGTTTTTCTTATTCTGTTTTGTTTTTTAATTAATTAATTAACCACACACCAAAAAAATCCACACGATGATTAGGCAAAGACACACGACTTCGGTTGTGCCTTGCCCATGGACCATACATAATCAAGCCAAAAAATGATCCTATATCAACATACACACAAAAATTTAACCAGTCTTGGCCCACACCTTGAAAACGAATTTCAAGCTATATAAAATATAAAAAATATAAAAAAAATTATTTCAAAAATTAGGATGTGACATATTGACTTGAAGCATTATAAGATACATGGAATTAAAATTCATGACTCATGTATTTTTATAGAGTAATTACTACCTTTATCATTGCATATATTGTTGTTGGATAAAATAATATTAGTTTTAGTTGAGTTTTTCATATTCTTATAATATCATTTTAAGAAAACTTTAAACCCCATTGATCTTGAAAAATTTTGGTAAATAATTTTAATGACACTTTTTCATTTAGGGATGATATTTTCCCCATTATTATTCATCATGATGCTTCATCTAACTATTCATTTGATCAGGGAAGTAAAAATAAGAGGACCTATACATTATCAATGGATATATCCCATAGAGAGGTATTATCATCTTAATTTTTTATGAATACAACATTAAAAGTTTCAAACTCCTTACATATGAGTTTAATTCTAATATGTTACATTATTTCATTTCATATCTATGTCATTTGAAGTCTTTTGTAAAAAACAATGATTAACCAAAAGGCTCTATTTCTATAGTTTATATGAAATAATAACACCTCACCTTTTGTTATAGGTATTTAGATAATATTCAGATGAAATTCAATTAATATAGGTGTCTTGATGATAATGAAAATTAATTGCAATCGTATAGTAATTTAGAAATGTTTATAATATTGGTTCATTATGTTGGGAAAATATCATTAGGTTTATTAACCCAACTATAGTTCATAAAATCATATAGAGATGTGTTACTAAATAGTGATATTTCATATCCTTTTATTAAAGAATTGAATATGAAAAAAACATACTATTTTAGAGTTGAGTATGAAATGAGAAAGAGATAACAAAAGATGTTAATAGAGATTATTGATTGGTTTTCACATTGTGTAAGATCATAATCAATTTTATATTCATAAAATATTGTTATAATTATCTTTTTTAACTAATACTATTTTATATTTATAAATTTATTTCATGAATGTTGATAATCAAGTTGGAGTGCTAGATGATTTGAAATAATTGGATTGAGAACCTTTGAAGAAGTGTAAGATATTCAATGCTTATGATATTAACATCTTTAAGTTTCTCAAAATTTTGCATGAATAAGGTCTAAAAACACAAAATAGTGGAATCATTAAAAAATTCACAAACTTTGGATACTATGGGATATTTAGTGAGATTATTGAATTAAATTTTCATGGACAATTTTCAATTATGTTATTCAAATTTAAGTGGGTTGATATTTACAGCGGCATAAAGAAAGATTCATTATAACTTACTTTTGATAACTTATCTTAGTTGATTGATACTAGTGAGTGTGAAGAACATGATCCATATATTTTGGGTTCACAATATAAAATGGTGTATTATGTGGATGCATATTTGATGAAGGGTGCGGTGTTATAGTCCATGTCAAACCAATAGATTTTTATGATATGTGTGATGAAGTTGAAGATTTATTTGGTGGAATCAAACATCATCAACAATAATATATTAATCAATCTGTACCTGGTGATATTGAAATAGTTTGTCTTGTAAGGGAGGGTGAAGATGATAAAATTATGTTAATGATGGATGATGAAAATATTAGGGATATGGATGAATTAATTGATTGTAAATCCATTCTTTTAACTTATCTTTTATTTTTTTATTATAATACTTGAATTTAATTAATCTATTTACAAAAGTTTCAAATAATTTTATTTTTTTATATCGTATATCATGTTATAAATTGTTTTATATTATTTTTGTATATATTAATTACATGAACAAAATTATTTAATGATGTGATCTTATATGTAATTTCATTGACTCAGAATCCACTAAACCGGTACTTTGAGCTGAGTCACCACATGAACTCAAGTGCACCTTTTCATACACCAAAGGTTTCCGACTAGCAGTGAGGGTTTAATAAGTCACACGGGGAGACTATACCCTCTTTATGAGAGTAATCCACAATAGTTACAGTAAAAATAGTGAAAAATATGAAATAATTGATAAACATGCATAACCAAACATCTCTCAAAACTAGATACAACCCAAAAACCAACAACAAAAATGTCATGTCATGATAATAGTTCCAAGTAAAGGAAACCAAAAATGAAGACAAATAGTTGAATCCCTAAAATGGTCCTGACTCCAAGCCTGGATCCACATACATGTACATCCCAATCCCAACTCAACTCCCTAGAACAGGGCCTTTCCCTTATCCATCCTACAATAATGAAATCTTCTTGGGTACCCAACGATGACCTGATAAGGATGTGAGTATAACTTAGTTGGCCATCACTAATGGTGTCTAAAAAATATCTAGTCTAAATAGATAGTGTATGAATGTATGAAATAATTGACAAAGTAAGATAAAATACGACTCTGGTTCCATTGGAAAACAAAGTACACTTTAACCATTTATTTCATTATTAGTATAATCATCACTTATGTCAACTTCATTATTTAATCCATTTTCATCATCTATTACAGGGGTTAGGCATTTACATCAATTAAACAAGTTTATAAGGCATTAAATCATTATTAATAAGGGAATAAGTCAATTCCCTATCTCAATAGGGGTAAACACATCACAAAAAATACATTACACTCACCTCAAAGCCTCGGTCTAGGTGGTCTCATCAAATGTTGCCATTAGGGGGATAGATCCTCCATCCCCTTACCAAACCCATGTATTTTGGTGTGGAGTTTAGAGCCTCATTCTATGTCTACCCATGGGTGTAAAACCTCAAGTCAATTCCCTACACTACCAAGGCATGTGAACATGCTTATTTATCTATTCACCACACATATACCATATCACAACCAAACACAACCAATACAAATAACAATAAAAATCCACAAAAACCAACATGGTTGTAAATATTATTCCATAACCCATTAACACATTTCCATTTACATTACATTTATGTATATATTAATTCCCATTTCTTATGCCCAACTCATTAAGCATAATCATTAATTCCCATAAATTAACCCATTTAACATATTCAACTATTCCTTGTGTTAACTCACTTAACTTGTTCATCATTTCCCATGTATCAACCCCTTATGTATTTCAAGTAAAAATAAAAATCCATTTGGGACATTCAAATTAATCCATTTTATCACATTTTCATGTCATTCTGAACAAACCCTTATGCCATTATCAACCCAAGGAATAACTAACATTATCCATTTCAACTCAACCAATGACATTAACATGATTTTCATTGTCTCTACATTATCACGGATCAACTCTACCCTTAACCTTACCAAATTATAGATTTGATAAAGTCATAAGATCCCATGGGTGGAGTTAAATTAGTCAAATCATACTCAAAACATCCCAAGCAGATTATGATGGGTTCAATTCATCATTTAGATGCTTATTTTACCAAATCTCACCAAAGGCATCAAAATCACAACAAGAGATAACCAAGAATGCAACGAGACATACATGAATCAACACAATGACTATGGGATATAAATTTTATACTGCCTGCCTCAAATCCATTGATTAATGGACTCTTAATCATAGGATTATATTTGAATTCAAACACCCCTTGAATCTTCAACCTAGAGCTTCGATCCACAACCAACAGCACTCCAAACAGGCTATAAATGAGAGAGATAGATACTTGGGAGCTCTTGAGGATTTTGGTTTCTTATAACGACTAGAGGTAGGAGAAAGGGGAGAAAAATCATGTGGAAACTTAAAATCCTGAGATGTAAATACTATAATTTTTCTAATTTTTAATGGGTTGCACGGTTTGTCTTTACAATTTTCCAAACCGTGTTCAAGCCATTGTCTAAGGAGGATGTGGTTGCATGATTACCTAGGGAGCTCTGAATGGTTTGACTAATTTTTCACCAACCATTCATAATTCCACTATCCAAGGATTCATGGTTTTCCTAGGGAGGCTTCACGGTTTTTTTAATAGTGTTCCAACCATGCACCTTTCATAGGTTGGCCCGGTTTTCCTTCTTTCTATGCCCAAATCCTCTGGAACACCTCCAATTCCCCACATTCACCCGATGAACATTTAATTAAAAAAACATAAATAATTCAAACCAAAATTTAAAAATGACATACCTACACTGATACCAAGATCTTAAAACCTCCCCACCTAATAATGGTTCATCCTCAAGCCGCTCTTCCGGAGAATCATTGAGCTTCTAAGGTAAAAATATTTTCCACTTAGCCCTCACATCTAACTCTTTTTCCCATGTTTCTTCTTAAACATTACTATGTTTCCATAAAACCCGAATCAATGACATAGTCTTTCCCTATGATACTTTCTCACTATGATCTACAATACGAACTGGAAGTTCCTCAAAGGATGTATCTACTTCAAACTCAACATCCTCAATATCAATCATGTGAGATGGCTTAGGGTGATACTGTCGAAACATCAACACATGAAAAAGATCATTCATACCACTATACCACTATATAAGAGCCAAATGATACACCACTGGTCTGATCCTCTCCACAGTCTCAAATAAACCCATATACCTAGGTGACAACTTTCTCTGTTTTCAAATCTGATGGTGACCCAACCTTGGAAACACCTGAAGAAACACACGATCACCCACCACAAACTCAAGAGGTCCATGACACCTATCTACATATAACTTATGCCTACTTTTGTCCATTTTCATCCACTTTAGGATAAAATAAACTTTATCTAACATCTCCGGCACAAGGCTTGGTCCCAGAATCTCAGATTATCTAGCTTCCATATAACACAATAGATATCTAAACATTCTACCCTAATGTGCCTCAAACGGTACAATCTGAATTGTATCTTTGTAACTATTATTGTATTAAAACCCCACTAGGTCCAAAATCGTTTCTCGTGATTCTCAAAAATATAGTACACAATCCATCTACATGTCGTCTAGTATTTTAATAGTATTCTTTGACTACCCTTCCATCTGTGGGTGGAAAATCATACTCAAGAACACATGGGTACTAATATACTTCTAAAATCCCCACTATAAGTGCGATATAAAACACATATCATGATCCAAAACTATATTCTATAGTAATCCATGAAACTAGACTATCTCCAAAACATATAAATCACCTAACTGGTCTGTGGTGAAAGTCTCTCAAATCGGCCAGAAATAAGCCAGTTTAGTCAAATGACCCACAACAACCCAGATTGCATCATTCTTCTAAGGTATCCTCGTAAGACAAACCATGAAATCCATCATTAAAAAATCCAACTTCCATTATAGAATAGTAAATGGATGCAATAACCCACCTAGGTACTGATTTTCATCCTTCATCTGTTGGTAGGTAAGGAATCACACCACAAAACCTACAACCTATTTCTTCATCCTTGGAAACCAATACTGCCTATAAAGATCATGATACAGCTTGATCAAACTAGGATGCACTGCCCACTTCGATGCATGAAACTCATGAATCAACTCTTCCCACATACACGTTGGCACAACAACTGGGCCATGAACATAAGTGATCACATAATCACCCAGAGTCCAACCTGAAGGTGACTCCCCACCTTTAAGTATTTCCCTCATAGTCACATATTTTGAATCCTCAAGATGACTCTCCATGACATGGATAAAAAGTTTGGAATAAACTGTTATGGATGAAAGGTTCATCTTCCCTTGTCCATGTTACACCTCAAGATTTATTTAAGCAAACAATTCCATCATCTTCTAATCAGATTTGGACTCTTGAACCACCTGGCTTTGAGTTTTTCGACTCAAATAATCTATAATGTTGTTTCCCTTTCCCAAATTATATTTTAGGTCAAAATCAAAATACTACATATAATCAACCCACCTTCACTCTCAAAGATTCAAATCATGCTTAGATAAAATGTACATTATATTTTTATGATTAGTATACACCATAAACCATTCTAACAACAAGTAATGTCACCAATATTTTAAGGCATGAACCACTATATCCAATTCAAGATCATGGGTAGGATAAATTATTTTATAAGGCCTCAACTGCCATGATCTATACACAATAACTTAATCATCATGCATTAATACTACTCCTAGACCAACACCAGATGCATCACAAAACAAGGTATACTTCTTACCCAACTTAGGTAAGATTAGGATCAGTGTAGTTGTCAACCACTTATTTAACTCTTGCAAATAATTCTCACATGATTATGATTATTCAAACCTAATTCGTTTCTTGGTCAAAATCTAAATTAGTTCTAGTAAAGAGGAAAATTATTTGATGAAACTTTGGTAATAGCCCACTAAACCCAAAAAACTTCAAAAATCAAAAACATTATTGGGTTGCTCCCATGACACAGCTACCTGCAATTTCTCTGGGTCAACTAACATGCCTTCATCAAAGATAATGTGATCCAAGAAGTGAACCCTATCAATCCAAAAATAATATTTGGATATCTTGTTGTATAGCCTATTCTCTCTTAGTTTACTTAAGACAATGACAATATGGTTGGCATGATCGTCATGAGTATTAGAGTACACCAAGATTTCATCCACAAAAGCAACTACAAATGATCTAGGTAAGAGAGAAATATTTGGTTCATCGGTTCCATAAACATCATTGGTGCATTAGTCATCTTGGATAGAATAACAAAAAACTCATACAACCCATACCTACTCCTAAAAGTAGTCTGCGGTACATAAAAAGGTCTCACCCTTAGCTGGTGATACCTCGGTCTGAGATCAATTTTAGAAAACACTAAAAGTACCTCTCAGCTGGTCAAAGTGGTCATAAATTTGTGGAAGGGGATAATTATTCTTAATCATCATTTGATGTATCTTTTTATAATTGACACATAGCCGTAAAAACCCATAAAACTTCTTGGAAAACGACACTGGATGTCACAACTCGTCCCCCGGGGCCCGCATCGTGACAACCCCAAGCCCGCCTTCCATAGGCCATGGGCTGGAGACTAGCATTGAAAGGCGTATTCCCTAAAACGGGGAGGCATTGCCTTTAAACCTGTAAAAACACAAGGTCCGAGAACACAACAAGAATCAATTGTGAAGTAAACTATTGTAGTAAAAGAGTGATAAAAGTAAAAGGGGCTGGAATACAAGACCAACTGTAAAAGTACAAGTACGACTAAATGTAAAGTATAACTGAAAGAAAAAGGAAAACAGCTATTAGGTCATCCTCTGAGGTTCCTACCTTAAGGGTAGGTACAAATCGCCTCCACTGCACTCCATGTCCGCTCATCTCTTCTACGTCACATCACTCTGAATGGTCCACCTCCGATCACTATCTAGTCTTGGATCCCTCAGCCTCGATCGATGTTGTATGTCGTCTACAGAAGACACATCAAGGTATGGGCGAAGCCCATGCAGGGGTGAGTATAATGATACTCAGTAGGGACCCCGAGACCCCGAAGGTCTCCTAGAGTTCTACAAAGAAATACCACAGGGTAACACCACGAAGGTAGATTACCACATAGGTAGAGTAAAACATAGCATAATTTCAATCACAAGCACAAGGTAAATACAGCTCACACCAGGATTTACTCTAGGGGTAGTAACAAGTAACATCCCCAGTCACAATGTCGAACACCTCAACTACTGGAGAACTTCTCCTCTATCGAGTGTAGTGAGCATGTTGGTCACTCTGATCCAGTTCCCACTAACCTTTAACTACTGAGGTACACCTACCCATCACATACTGTGGGTCTTCTGGGTCACACAAAACCACCTACCCCCATTGTGGTCTGCTAAGGTACTCTTACCCATCATGTATCATGACCTCTCCCCACTGTGGCCTTCAAGGTCACACATAACCACCCACCCCCATTGTGGTCTACGAAGGTACTCCTCCCCATTGCGTACTATGGTCGTCGAGTCACTTCAAGTCGAAAATTTAGCAGTCGTTAGGTCTCATTCAGTCACAGGTTTCCATACGTAGTGTGCTTGGGAGAACCTATCCCCAAGCCATAATTTGTATCTCAACAAGAAATAAGTCTCACAAAGATTTAACCTGATAATCTGCCAAGTCATAAGGGTTCCAATGTAATAGATGGAGCATTAGTCAGATGCCCGATCTGTGCGTTATTAGAATTTCAGTGTCGAGGGATCGGATAGATTCAGGTGTGATCTAACCTGTATGTACACTAAGTTTCTCCAAAACTCTAATGGAGTAAGGAAAAAAGGACAGTCTCACTTCAAGGGTCCCAACTCCATATACAATTCATCTAATGGGCGTTTTGTTCTCATGTTAAGGTCCTTTGAGTGTTTCTGGGCCCGGTTGGGCCCAGGTCTTGTCTAACCCAGTAAGAACAACCCAGCCTAACCCAGTCTATGATAGGACGAGGTGGACTTGGCCTTTTGGGCCGATGTCCAGTCTGGCCTGCAAGAGGGGCGTCCCACAAGGGCAGTGAAGCCAGAATAGGGCGGCCCGCAAAGGGGTGGACCGGTCCGAGGGTGGCGGCCTGCTAGAGTGGCGGCCCAGTCTGAGGGTGGCAGCCTTCTCTGAGGGAGGTGGCTCAGCTCGAGGGCAGCAGCCCGACTCTGAGGGTGGCGGCCTGCTTGGAGGGCGGTGACCTGGCATGAGGGCGGTGGCCCAGCTCCGAGGGCGACGACATTATCTAAGGGTAGTGACCCGGCATGAAAGTGATGGCTCGACTCTGAGGGTGGTATCCTACTCCGAGGGCGGTAGCCCGGCATGAGGGCGATGGACCGACATGAGGGTGGCGGCCCAACTGCAATGGTGGTAGCCCAGTTCGGTCCAACGCATATGGTGTAAGCCCCCGGTCTTCTAGATTTCTGACCGGCCCGAAGGCCGTTTGGTTGGCGATGCGGTGGCACTGAGTGGGCCCTACTCAGTCATCGTGGAACCGTCCAAAGGCAGTTTCAGCCTCTACGGTGGCTTCCATTCGCTAGCAACGTGGTGGTCGCGCCGCCTCCCTTCCCGCGGCCGACCGTCGTGTCAACCGCCTCCTCTGTTCGCCGCGGCTGATGAGATGAAACCTTCCTCTTGCGTCATGCATCGACGTGATCTCGGTCTTCTATGGTGGAACAAGGATAGAAAGATAGCGAAGGGTTTTCCCCAGGTTCGTTAGGCCCTCACCCTCCACATTATCTAGTATTATGGAGTATATTAAGGGGTTGACTAATCAATTGAATTAAACAACAAGATAAATCCCACAAGGATTCCCCGCAACAATCCTCCTGCAAAGATGAATGAATCGTGGGTCAACCCATTAGTCGGTTGACCCGCATTCTTCATATAATTCTAAGAATGTGGAATAGGTAATAGAAAATGCACAAAATAAATAACCCCTACCTTGAAAACATTGGAGAGCACTCGTGGTTGAGGGAGTCTCATTTTTCGTTGTCCCTGCAACAAGATGTCCTCACCGCTGCTCGAATCGTCAAACTCGGGTTCGGGGTTTCGGTGTCTCACTTCACCTCCTTCTAGAGTCGGCTTCATCCTCTAAGGGCTCGTTGTTATGGAACTCTAACAGAACTTTGTTTCTTGGTGAAGCTTGTATGATACCCCTCCCCATGCTCTATATTTATAGGAGAGGGGAGAGTAAGTAACGACGTAGGGAGTTAATGGGGCTCATAAATTAGGAAGATTCCTAATCTTCCAACAACGCCATTACTTAGGATTTTTCAATCAATCCATTCATTGGACTGACTCACTGTGGGTCCCACACTCTTCTTGTCTGTTGGTGGAAAAGAAATAATATAATGAGATTATTTTATTTCATTTCTTTTAAAAGTCACAAAAATAACTTCTTCTTTGAACCTACTACGGTTAAATTAAAGACTCCCTCAAGTGAATCTCAGCAATGCGGATTCAACGGTGCCCTCAGATTTTTAATCTGAGAAATAGTTCAAAAGTTACAAAACGATGCTCACGCATTTACTGAACATACCCGTAAAAAAGATTAGAAATTCATTTCAGGCACACCGAGCCTCAGAATAACGCGCCGTCAATTTTTGTAGACTCGTAATAATTCCATATAATTAAAAAATTACATGTAAAATCTGGGTCTTTAGATTCTCCCCACCTTAGGGATTTATGTCCCCAAAAGCCACAACATAGACTAAGGAAACAAATGGTGGTACTGAGCATGAATCTGAGCCTCCCGATCCCATGTGCTCTCTTTGAGGTTCCCATGCTGCCAGAGAACGCGCACTAGAGGTATCGACCACCCACAAAGAACCTGATCCTGTTGATCCTCAATCTCTATTGGAACCTCCATAAACATCGCCCCATCATCTAAGTCAAGCACACCATGGTCAATGATGTGATATGGTTTATGCACATATCTTCTCAGTTGAGATATGTGGAGGACTTCATGCACCTTCTCCAACTACGGTGGAAGTGCCATGTGATATGCCACCTCGCCTATCCTCCGAAGTATCAAAAATGGCTTGATAAAACTCAGTGATAACTTGTCGCCTCGGCCAAATCTCCACAGTCCCCATCGAGGAGAGACTTTCAAGAAAATGTGGTCCCCCTCCTAGAACTCCAAAGGTCTCCATATTCTATCAGCATATGACTTTTTTCTACATTGTGCAGTCTTCAACCTCTCCTAGATGATTTGCACCTTCTCAGTGGTAGCCCGTATCAACTCTAGACCCATAGGTGCTGACTCCCCTAGGTCTATCCAGCATAGAGTTAATCAATAGGGTCGGCCGTATAGGGCCTCAAATGGTGCTATACTGGTGTTGGAGTGATAACTATTGTTGTATGCAAACTCCACCATGGGAAAGTGATCCTCCCAACTACGGCCAAAATCTAGGACGCATGGACGAAGCATGTCCCCAAGAATCTGAATGGTCTGATCCGTCTGACCATCCATCTAAGGATGAAAGGCGGTGCTCAAATGCAGCTGAGTCCCGAACACCTCCTTCAATACCTTCCACAACCAAGATGTGAATCGTGCATCACGATTATAGACCATCGTCATTGGCACCCCATTAAATCGCAAGATCTTATATATGTAGAGGCATCCTAAGCCCTCTACTGATCCCTGCTCTATGATAGGTAGGAAGTGTTCCAATTTGGTGAGTTAGTCAATGATCACCCATATGGAATCATGTCCCCTGGACGTACGTGGAAGCCCTATCAAAAAGTCCATGGAGATCCCATCCCACTTCTACTCTGGAACCTCTAGTGGCTGAGCTAAGCCTGCTAGAACCTGATTCTCGGCCTTTACTTGCTGACAAGTGAGGCATCATGAAACAAAATATGACACTACCTTCTTTATCCCTGGCCACCAGTGCTGATTTTGGAGGTCCTGGTACATCTTTGACACACTAGGATGTACCACTAGAGGGGACGTATGGAACTCCCTCAACACCTCCTCCCATAGTGACACTGGTACTATGGTATGTCCTCTAAAGAGGATGACATGATCCCCACCTTTAGAAAATCCATCAGGTGCCTGCCCTAAGGATATTTGAGCACATCGACCCTTGTAGTAAGTTTTCCCAAACTGCACCTCCCTTACTCACTGAAGGTGTGGGGGTGTGACAGTCATCGATTAGAGGTATGTTGCTCCATCTATATCCATGAAAAATATCTGCAACGCGGCTAGATACTCTATCGCCTCACTCAGAAACTGCAGACCAGACCTCTTAATGAGTGCATCTGCTACTACGTTACCCTTCTCAGGAGTATAGAATATATCAAATTCATAGTCCTTGAGGAACTCTATCCTTTTTCTTTGTCTCAGATTCAGGTCCTTCTGAGAGAAGATATACCTGAGACACTTGTGATCAGAGTAGACTATAAAACGTTCACCCATCAAGTAATGTTTCCAAATATTCAAGGAAAAGACCACTGCTGCTAACTCTATGTCATGGGTAGCATAGTTCTGCTCATTATGCTTCAGCTATCGTGAACCATAAGCAATCATTACTCACTCCTACATCAGGACACATCCAATCCCAGTCCCTAATGTGTCACAGTAGACTATGTACCCAATGCCCTCTTCTGGTAGCCTCAGGATGGGGGCACTCGTCAGTCACTTCCTCAACTCCTAGAAACTCTGTTGGAATATCTTTGTCCACGGGAAAGGGTTACCCTTCTTTGTTAAAGCTGACAAGGGTGATGCAACTCTGGAAAAGTCAGGAACGAATCTCCAGTAGTATCTAGACAACCCTAGGAAATTCCACACCTCCGTCATGCTCCTGTGTGGATCCCAAGCTAGCACAACCTCTATCTTCATTATATCCACTGCAAATCCAGCCTCTGAGATAACATGTCCTAGAAAGTGGACCTCTCATATCCAGAACTGGCACATCAAGAGTTTACCATAAATCTGGTGCTCTCGAAGTGTATCTAGAACTATCTGCAGATGATAGGCATGCTCCTCCTCCATCGCCGAGTATATCAAGATGTCATCGATGAACACCACCACGAAGCGATTGAGGTATGGATTAAAGATCATGTTCATGAGTCCCATGAACACTGCTGGGGAGTTGGTCATGCCGAAGGGCATAACCAAGAACTCATAATGGCTATACCGACATCTGAAGGTCGCCTTCTACACATCCTCATCTAATATCCTAAGCTGATGATAGCCTGATCAGAGGTCTATCTTCGAAAATAGTGATCTCTCGTCAGCTGATCAAAAATATCATCAATCCTTAGGAGTGGATAATTTTTCTTAATGGTCAACTGGTTCAGGAACTGGTAGTCCACATAGAGTCTCAAACTCCCATATGCCTTCTTTGCGAACAAAATCGGGGTGGCACATGGAGAAACAATGGGTCTTATGAGCCCTTTTCCATGAAAGTCCTACAACTATACACATGACTCGCGAAACTCTGTGGGAGACATCTAATATTTTTGTGTAGATATCGATGTCGTCTCGGGGTACAGGTCGATGTAAAATTCTACTTCTCTGCATAGAGGTAGTCCTGGAACATCATCGGGAAAGACAACAACATATTGGTCCACTACTACAGGATAGCTCGGACCCTAAACATCAATTACTCCAAGGGTAAGGCTATACAACTAATGAGTAATCATCTACACCCTCCTCTGGGTAAGTCCATTATGTGTTGCAAAGGTTTCCTTCTTTCCGGTGAAGGAAAACCTGGTCCCGTCCATGCGGACACACCACACTTTGTGCCTAATACAGTCAATCAGATCATGGACTGTGGATAAGAAATCCATACCCAAGATGATGTCCTAAGGCCTCGACGCTGCTACTAGGAGATCTCAACCGAAGCTCTCACCTCGTAGAGTAAGCTCACACTACTGTCACCAGCCCGCTGCACGTGTAACACCGCGTGCCCCTCTCCTGTCTCCCTCTGCCTTGTGAGCCTCTCACCTCTGACCCTGCATCCTGAGGTCGTCCACCAGAAGGTCTAGTCCACCTGGACCTCTGTGTCATCTGCCTACTACCTCTTACAAATGACTTGGATACCTATCATCTGATGGTATCTCTCACTATCGATGCCTACTCATCTAGGAATCTCTCCACCAAAAGTTCTCACTAAATCACCCCAGCCTATGTTGGAATGCTGAGCGATACCATCGATGCTCTGATCTCCCATCAGAGACCCTGTTCAAAAATTCAGGCCCTGAAGAATGTATCATGTACCATGTCGGTGGAGTAGCAGGAGAGATCGGTGATCCTCATCGAGTACTGGTCCACTATCATGTTTCCCTATTGTAAGTACAGTAGCTCCTGTATACGCACAGAGTGTAAGGTCACTAGGATGAACTCTGCCTTGAAAGGGACCTCTATGTTCACCCAGATGAGGGTCACCTCCTCATGTATCTGGAGCATCAGGATCCACCATCTCCCTGTTGTTTCCTAAAAAAGGATGGCTGAAAGGATCACCATAGAATTAAATGGTGTCCCAACTAAGTAAAAAACTCTAGCCACAGCCTCCAGCCAGTCCTCAGCCGCCTTCGAGTCCATCTTGCCTCAGAACCTCAGGGGCCTATACCATGGGAACTTGTGCAACACGGTCAGTCAGTGTGCATCCTCTGCTAGTAGAGCTGGCGGAAACAGTTTCCCAATGGGAAGTGGTGCTGCTGGTACACCACCCGAAGGTACTAACGCCATGAGAGGGCATTGCACCAAGGCCTCATTGTTCGGTGGGCTGTCATCGTGTACTCTCTTAGGAAACCTTGGTGTCTATCTTCGTGGTGGAATCTAGAAAAGAAATAGGTGTTACGTGGTTAAAAGTTATACCTGGTGATCTGACTCAAGAAAACACAAGAAATACTTTTCAAAACACACATAATCAGTGTTTTCGTGCACTGAGTCAGAAATCAGAATTTAGGGTCTTGGTGTATCGATACGTCGGCTGCTGCCCTAAAACTGACTCCCCAAACTAAAAAAACCACACTCAAAACAATTAAAACTTTTTCCATATAGAAAAGATCAGAGTCCCAGTTCTTCGGTAGAACTGAACTCCTCTGATACCACTTTGTCACAACCCGTCCACCGGGGCCCGGGCCGTGACTACCCCAAGCCCGCCTCCCATAGGCTAGGGGTTGAAGACTAGCACCAAAAGGCATATTCCCTAAAATGGGAAGGCATTTCCTTTAAAACTGTACAAACACACGGTCTGAGAACACAAAATTAAGAAATTTTGTAGTAAACTGCTGTAGTAAAAGAGTGTTGAAAGTAAAAGGGGACGGAATACAAGCCCCACTATAAAAGTACAAGTACGACTGAAATTATAGTATAACAGAATGAAAAATAAAAACAGCTACTTGGACTTCCTCTGAGGATCTTACCTAAAGGGTAGGTACAGATCTCCTCCACTGCACTCCACGTTTTCTCGTCTTCTCTACGTTTCATCACACTGAATGGTCCACCTCCGAGCACCATCCAGTCCTAGCTCCCTCAGCCTCAATCAATGTTGTATGTCGTCTACACAAGAAACAACAAGGTGCGGGTGAAGCCCGTGAAGGGGTGAGTATAATGATACTCAGTACGGACCCCGAGACCCTGAAGGTCTCCTAGATTTCCACAAAGAAAAACTACAGGGTAACACCACGATGGTAGATTACCACATAGGTAAAGTACCACATAGAAAAACCTCAATCACAAGAACAAGGTAAAGATAGATCACACTAGGATTTATTCTAGGGGTAGTAACAAGTAACATCCCCAGTCACAACGTCGAATGCCTCGGCTACTGGATAATTCCTCATCTATAGAGTATAGTGGGCCTTCTGGTCACTCTGAGCCGGTTCCCACTGACCTTGAACTGCTGAGGTACACCTCCCCATTGCGTATTGTGGGTCAGTCGGGTCACACAGAACCACCCACCCCCATCATGGTCTACTAAGGTACTCCTCCCCATCATGTACTACGGCCGCTCCCCACCATGTCCCACTAGGTCACACATAACCACCCACCCCCATCATGGTCTATGAAGGTACTCCTCCCCATCGCGTACTATGTTCGTTGAGTCACTCTGAGTCGAAAAGTCAGCAGTCGTCAGGTCTCAGCCAGTCGTAGGTTTCTGTACATAGTGTACTTGGGAGAACCGCTCCCCAAGCCATTAGTCGTATCTCAACCAGCACTAAGTCTCACAAAAATTTAACCCAATGATCTGCCATGTAAAAAGTTTTCCAATTCAACAGACGGCATGTCAATCGGACACCCGGTCTGTGGGTTATTGGCATTTCAGTGCTGAGGGCCCAGTTGGATTTGGGTGCGATCTAACCCAGCCATACTCCAAGTTAATCCAAAACACTAATAGAGTAAGGAAAAAATATCTTCTCTCTCCAAGGATCCCAATGCCACATACGATTTTTCCAACGGGCGTCCGGTTCTCAAGTTAAGGTCCTTTGAGTGTTTCTAGGCCCAGTTGGGCTCGGGTCCAGTTCGACCCGGTCGGACCGACCCAGCCTGACCCAGTCTGGGCTAGCCCAAGGTGGACTCAACCCATTGGGCCAATGTCCATTCCGGCCCGCAAGAGGGGCGGTCCGACCCGGATAGGTCGGCCCGACCCGAAGAGGGAAGCCCGCAAAGGGGAGGTCTGGTCCAAGGGCGGCGACCTACTAGGGTGGCGGCCCAGTCCAGGGCTGGTGGCCCACTGGGATGGTAGCCCGGTCCGAGGGTGGTGGCCCGACTCTGAGGGAGGTGGCCTTATTTGAGGGTTGTGGCCCATTGTGAGGGTGGTGGCCTGGCTCTAAGGGTAGCAGCCTGCTTTAAGGGCGACGGCCCGGCTCTGAGGGCGATAGCCTGCTCCAAGGGCGGAAGCCCGATGTGAGGGCTGTGGCCCGGCTCCGAGGGCGGTAGCATGGTTCTGTCTGACACGGGGTGTGTAACCCCCATGTCTCCTATATTCCCGACCGGCCCGAATGACGTTCGGTTGGAGAGGCGGTGGGGTCGCGTGGGTGCCGCTCGGTCATCACGGAACCCACCGAAGGTGGTTTCGGCCTCCACTGTGGCTTCGATCGTGGCTTCCATTCACTAGAGGCATGATGGTCATTCCACCTCCCTTCCCATGGTCAATCTTCGTGCCTGCTTCCTCCTCCGTTCGTCGTGGCTGACGAGCCGTAGCCTTCCTCTTGTGGAGTGCGTCGACGTGCTCACAGTCTTCCAAGGTGGCTCAAAGATTGCAAGATAGTAGACGGTTCGGGCCAGGTTTGTTAGGCATGATCCCTCTGTGTTATCTCATATTATTTAGGATATTAAGGGGTTGAATAATCAATTGAATTCAATAACAAGATAAACCCCACAAGGATTCCCCTCAATAATCGTCCCTCAAAGACGGATGGATCGTGGGTCAACCCATTAGTCGATTGACCTGCGTTCTTTATATAATTTCAAGAATGGGGAAGAGGGAATCAAAAAATCACAAATTAAATAACCCCTACATTGAAAATGATTGAGATCACACATGGTTGAGGGAGTCTCTTTGTTCGTCATCCCTGCAACAAGCTGTCCTCACCACCGCTCGAATCGTCATACTCTGTTTTGGGGTTTCGGTGTCGCACGTCACCTCCTACTGGTGTCGGATTTGTCCTATAAGGGTTCAACATTATGGCACTCCAACAAAACTTCATTTCTTGTAAAATATTGTCTGATACCCCTCCCTCAAGTGCTATATTTATAAGAGAGGGGGAGAGTAATTAACGACACAAGGAGTTAATGGGGCTCATAAATTATGAAACTTCCTAATCCCCAAACGATGTCATTATTTAGGATTTGGCAAGTTAAGAAATTCATTGGACTGACTCACTACAGGTCCCACACTCTGGTTGTCCATTGGTGGAAAAGAAATAAAATAATGATATTATTTTATTTCATTTCTTTTAAAAGGCACAAAAAATAACTTCTTCTCTGGACCTACTGCGATCAAAGTAAAGCCTCCCTTAACAGAATCCTGGCGCTGCAGATTCAACGGTGACCTCAGATTTTTCATTCAAGCAACGGCTCAAAGGTTAGAAAATTATACTCACGTGTTTACTAAACGTACCCAAAAAAATTTCATAAATTCATTTCAGGCACACCAGGCCTCAGAATCAGAGGCCGTCAATTTTCGCAGACTTGTAATAATTCCATATAAATAAAAAAATTACATGTAAAATCCAGGTCTTTACATTGGAGATTCCCAAGGTGACATACTAGGATGAATAAACCCTTTATTCTCCAATTCCTTCAACTGAGACTTAAGATCATTGAGTTCTGAGGTTTCCATTTAATACAGCTGAAAGGAAACTAGTTCTGGCCTTGGAAACAACTCAATCATGAACTCAAAATTCAGCTTAGGTGACATACCTGATAATTCCTTAGGAACCACATCCAAAAACCGATCCACCATAGGAGGAAAGATAAGTTACTTTACTACTCCATTATTTAGCATGAGGCAAGCCACTTGGGACATTAGTTCACCCAACTGCTAACAAACTGGCCTTTTATGTCCTTCCCAAACATCCCATTCCCCATGATGGACATAAGTGTCTCTCTCTTAAGATGTGAATGTTACCCAATGATGGTAATAATTGATATGTTTATTCTATAACACCAGATAATCCATGCCCAAAACTAGGTCAAAACCTGAAATCTTGAGGACAAAAAGGTACCACAGAAAAAGGTACCCACCAAACTCTAGAGAACAACCCTTACATTGTCAGATATTCTCAGCTCTACCCCCAACAGTTTATCAATCAACATAACCCCACATAGTCATTCCACATTTAGGACCAACACAACTACAAACTGAGCAGAGATAAAAGAGTGTGTGGAGCCTGTGTCAAATAAGGCACTAGAAATCACTGAAGATAAAATTATCATACCTCAAATAGTATATAGTTCTGTCATTCCACCTCTAGTTGTAGACTAAACTACATGAAGATGACCTGACCCTCTACCCTAATATCCATCCTGAGTACCTGGTACTATACTATCCTACTAATACATATGCTCTTTCCCTAGAGTACCACATCCACTGCCTTTACCAATGCGACTTGTAAAACTCCAAATGCCTACCTAATATGGGGTAACCTACCCCCTCCCCACACTTAGCATTGTGCTCGATCCTCCATTTGTTCCCATCTGTTAAGAATTCCTACAAAGCCTCTATACATTCCCCATCCTACCGCATGACTGACACTCAACTGGTGGTCATGGACACTGACCTCAATTGTATCCCGACCTTCCACACTAATAGAAAAACACATGGTCACCACCCTGAGAGGTTTATCCTCTCTTCTGACTACTATATAAACTTCCACCATGATGGAGGCTCCCAAAATGACACTTCCTTCTTTTGGAATCCACACCACTGGTCCGCCCAGTTAATACCAAAAGTCTACTACCTGAATCCCACTTCAGGTTCCCTTATGAGATAAGGGTCTGGTCTACTACCTCTGCAAACCTCTTCAAATAGAATATGTTCACCTAGGATATGATCTCATTTCTAAGACCATCCTGAAAAAATTTCACCATGGCTACCTCATCCCCTGGAAAAGTTTAAACAAAGCAGTGCAAGGTAGTGAAATGACTGGCATAATCCATCACTGACATGACCCCTTGGGTTAAAATCATAATTTTTATAGACTTATCCTTCCTCAAGGTTTTTGTATAGAAGTTATCTAGAAACTTTTCCAATAAATATTTACATACCATTCCTTTGGCCTTATTAGTATGAGCCATGATGTCCCATCAATGCTTTTCCTAACCTCACAACATATAGGCTACCAACATGACTCGCTTATTAGAAGGAGTCCCCAAACAGTCCAGAATCGTTTAAATGGAATCTATCTAGAACTTGGATACCTCTATACCACCCCCTTCTATAAAGATCAAAGGGTGTTGCATCTAAAACTCTCTAGTAAATTCGAACATAATTGGTACAACCCACCCTGGGTTCCATTCCATCATCTGTATAAAATGAGCGAAGTTATCATGAAGTCGATCCTCTTCATTACCCTGAATCACCAAGTCTTCTTACTCCACTATTAGGGGATCATTCTTGGAAACATACTTTTCTTTCCCTACCGGCACACACCTTAATAGTGTAATTTATCTAAAATTTCAAACACGAACTTAAAACAAATATCATAAATCTTCCACAAGTTACATATAAGAAGTCACTTCACTAGCCACAAAAAAAGCATTCACATACACTATCCCAATAGATGTTGTCACAATTTGGAACACTACCTTATACGATCCCTATCATGGTTCATGGTCAGCATGGGGTAAACTAATTTACATATCCACTTTATTTCACTAGATACCCTTTTTAAAACCATTTCCACACTAACAATGTAAATCCTTCCTCTTAGGCACATTTCCTATTTCAAAAATCACTAGAACATACATTTTAACTAATTTGAAACTCATTATTAAGCACAATTATTTATCCATTCTCTAAAATTCATTCCATTTTACCCATTTTCATCATTCTTATTAGACAACATTTTCTTTAAATTCTCATGAAGTAAAATTCATTCCACCTTTCAATTCCCACACACCCACCTTGTGTGTTCCAACCATGATGCATTCCACTTATCTCCATAGGTGCCTATAATGATGCATGAATGAAAATTACTATAAAGTTTCATCCAAAAGTAAAATATCACCAAATAATCACATCACACAATAAGTTCATCACCCAATGGTAAAATATCATTCAACTATAACAACACACAATAAGAGCATAAATTCCCACCTCAGGGTACTTGGGTTTTCCCTTATCCATGGGTCAGATACTCCCAAGAATGATCTCATTGAAAAGAATAAAAATATTCTATTATCTCATATACCATTCCAAATAATGAGACCACAAAAATGAACCTCTCTAATAACCAATTTTTAATTTCCCCAACTTAGAATCCAATAACTAGTGCTCTGAGACAAGTTTCCACATGACCTCAAGCACACCTCATTATATTTCAAAGTTTTCCAACTAGCGGTTAGGGTCTAATAAGTCATGCGGGGAGACTATAACATCTTTACCAGAGTAAGAAATATAAGTTAAAATATAAATAGTGGAAACAATATGAAATTATTTATAAACATTCATAACCAAACATCTTCCAAAAATGGGTATAAACCACAAACCAACAGCAATTATATCATGTCATGCTAATAGTGACAAGTGAAGGAAACCCAAAATAAATACAAACAACTGAATCCCAAAAATGGTTATGACTCCAAGTATATATCCATATCCATGCACATCCAAATCCAAACTCAACTCCCTAGAATAGGGCATTTTCCCATATCTGAACCTGCAGCAATGAAATCTTCTTGAGTACCCAATGGATTCCCGAGTAGGGTGTGAGTATAAATAAGTAGGCTACCACCAACGGTGTCAACAAAATATCCAGTCTAAATGGATAGTGTATGCAATTATTAAATAATTGACAAGTTAATCCAAGAGATAACTCAAGTGAAATTGGGAAACAAAGTAAACATTAACCATTTATTTCATTTTTACTATAATCATCACTTATGTCATCTTCATTACTTCATCCATTTGTATCATGTGTTACAAGGGTTAGAAATTTACATCAATTACACAAGGGTTTAAGGAATTAAGTCACTGTGAATAAGGGAATAATTCAAGTTATTATCTTATTATGGGAATACACATCACAAAAAATACATTACACTCACCTCGAATCCTCAGTCTGGGTGGTCTCATTGAATTCAATCATTAGGGAAATAGATCCTTTTCCCCTTCCCTAACTTGTGCATTTTTGGGTGGAGTTTAGAGACTTATTCTAACGTGACCTATGGTAAAATAACCCCAAGTCAATACCCTACACTACTAAGCCATGTGCACATATTTATTTATCTATTCAACAAACATATACTGAATTATAGGTCTGGGAAAGTTGGAACAACCCATGGGTGGACCTAAATCGGTCAAATCATCCTCAATGCATCCTACGGGGATCATGATGGGTTCAATTCACCATTTAGGTGATAATTTTAATAAATCTCACTAATTGAATCAAAAGTACAATAGAAGATAACCAAGAATAAAAACAAACATAAATTAATCAACACAATGAATATGGGATATAACTCTTAGACCACCTACCTTGAATCCATTGATGAATACACTCTTAATCATAGGATTGTATTTGGATTCAAGCACCCCATGAAGCTTCAACCTGGAGCTTCAATCCATAGACATCGACACTCCAAATGTCCTAGAAACGAGAGAGATCAATACTTGGGTGTTCTTCATAATTTTGGTTCATCACAAGGGCTATATAAAGGGGAAAGGGGTGAAAATTGGTTGGAGACTTAAAATCCTGAGATGGAAAAACAGTAATTTTTCAACTTTTAATGGTCTGCATGGTTTGTCTGTACAATTTTCTAAATAATGCGTAAGCCAATGTCTAAGGAGGATGAGGTTGCATAGTTACCTAGGGATCTCTACACGACTTGACTAACAGTGTTCCAACTATTCATAAATCCACTATCCAAGGTTGCATGATTTTTCTAGGGAGACCACACAGTTTACTTAACCATGCACCAACCGTGTTCCTTGCACAGGTTGTCCTGGTTTTCCTACCTTTTGTATTGAAAATCCCAAGAACACCTCCAAGGGATCTCATACACCAAATATAAATTTAATTAATAAATATTAAATAATTAAAACCAAAATTTGAACTAGGATATACCTCCATTTAAATTTTGTTCTTAAATGATCATCTACATGTCCTACGGTGTTCAATAACCCTTCTGATACACTCCCACCTTCATCAGGTATGTTCCCTATTTTTGATTTGATCCCATTTACATCATGAGGGTACTATAGGTTCAACATTACTGGTATGTAACTGTTAAGGTGGAAATATAATTTATTTCATATTTATACTAATTGTTAAATATATTTATTAAATAGATTTAGATAATAATAAGACAAAATCGAACATGAATACATCAGATGTTTGAAAGCTAGGAAGATTTACAGTAGCTATACCATTTTACATTATTGGAGTACCTATAGATGATGTTAGAAAATTATATGGGTAGATATTGGGTCAGTTATCATGTGATACAATGTCCCTTCCCATCACTTATCATGACTAGAGACATATTCCCACTAGTTGGATAATTGAGATTTCATATAAATAATTAAAAATAAGTCAGCATTTATATTGATAGTTTTTAAATTTATTATTCCTATCAAATGTCAATTTAATTGTTTTTTCATATCTAATATGTAGATTTTTTTTCTATTTTGGTTTTTTTGATGTGTTTGGACATCAATGTATGTTTAAAAGTTTAGGGAAAAAGTGGAAAGGATTTAAGTATAGGTTGTGGGGTGAGTTCAAGGACACCTCCTTGACTGAATACATTCTTGCGGACATTGAATCCCTGATATGATATAATATAGTGGTACTAAATATATTAAATATATTTTAATATGTTATTATTATTATAATAATTTTTATATATCATCTAATAAAAAATAATTTATATTATAAAATTTATTTAATTTAGGAACCAAATACAGCGGAATCTACTGACTAATATGAAAATTACGATCATGTATCATCTCAAAGTATTTATAATGACATAAGAAAGTCGTTTTGATGTTGTATTCGTATTTATATGGGTTATATTTGTAACTAAAACATATATATGTTTCTTGTGCATCACCTTACTAACATTTTTTATGTTTATATGATCTTTGTATATATATAGATATTTTATCTTGTATGGTTGGTTTAAACATTGAAATTATTTAATTTTTTATGTTTTAGATATATGTGTATTTTCAAAATAATGGTGGTATTTTTTAAAGGTTAATGAATTATCTTCTTTTTATAATTAGTGGCAATTTTAAACACTATGAAATTTAAAAACAAATGGTAATTATTATATGGTGGTTTAAACAACCACTAAGCACTACAAAACCTTTGATAAATGATTCTAACTCACCACTAACTATTTATTGATGGTTATAACCACCACCACTTATATTAAAATTTTCTAAAAAATCCATCAATTATATAATTAATTGTGGTTTGAACCATAGTACAATTTACGATATTCAATCAAAACATTAATCACCCCATACATTTTCATGGTGGTTTCAAAACCGCCACCAAATATGGATGTACAATGGTTCCAAATAACTATTGAACATCCAAAAAAACTACCATGAATTAATTTGTGACTTATAATAACATGAAAAATTTTAAAACCACCGCCTATTAAAGGGAGGTGGTTTAAATCGTCGCATATTATAGGGGGCGGTTTAAATCGTCTCATTTTTTCCAAAAAAAACAGCCACTAGTAGATTTTTTTCTTATTGTATGTATTTTATACAATCACTTATGAAACCATATCCAAAAATCTTTGAGATAATTTCCAAAAAAATGGAAATATATTATCAACTTCACCTCATATCACATCGTATGTAGTACCTTGTGAATACCCATCCAAAACTCTTTTTTTGGATTAACTCTAAAAAAATTTTTGAGTATATATCTAACTTATAACAAACCCTCATTAATTCAACCACAAAGTATGTACTAATGGGAATTTATAAAATTGAAGACAAATATAGATTACTAGATCTAGAAATTTAAGCAAAGAGTGACCTCTAGAAAAGAATCAATGATACTCAATCAATAAAGGGGTCTATCATTATTTCAATAAAACACATGTATATTTATACCTATGTACACTAGACTTATCCCATACAAGAATGAATTATTGTATATTCCCTTAGTCCAATACATTTAATGACAATGGTATATAGATCATGTCAATCTCATTTAGCCAACTCATACATTCTCGACTCTCTAAGTATAAAAAGACTTGTTCAATGAATACATCAAATTCTATTTATCTTTATGGATGATTGCATTACATACCCTTCATTGATATTGATAATTTAATCATATGTATTATCTAGATTTATATCTCAATTAGTGGACCATATTTCATAATCATCATACAAGATTACAAATCTCATCTTGGCTAATCTACAACTGATGACATGACCAGAAACATACCAGATTACCCCGTAATTAAATAAGGTGTAATTTTTTTTGTAATAAATGTATGAAATTATGAACGTTCTGCAGTTATGTATCATTCAATCCTCAGTTAATGGGGACTCATATATGATCAATGCAACCCTATTATACCAAATACATAGTGTGTGACACTCCATGTGATATACTTAGTGGGTCATCTAGTACACAAAAACACTTTTTTGTATCATGAGCATTTTTTGTATCTCATACAATAATCATACCCATGAAAACCTTAACATTTTTTTTTCAAAAAAAACAAAATTACATGAAAAACATTGGTTAGGGATAACTCAAAGTTGTACTTTGTGTGGTTAATTATCACAACATTTCATGAAATGTATATTTATATATACATTAATACAAAAAATGTGAATTTATGATAAAATGAAGTTTACATTTTATATGATAAATTTTATATTTTGATAAATATTTTAAGAATAGTTATAAAATACCAATATAAGCATAGTTATATCATATCATATATAATAAACTGGCAGATCATCCTTATGTTTTCTACAAATTCTACGGTTTTGATAACTCATTACATCTATATGTAATACCAACCACATATCTATTTGAACATATGGTAAAACTCTCCCACTAAACACTCTAGTGAGTAAAATCAATAAATAAATATAGTTTGAATAATGTTGGGATTTTGGAATCATATTCTTAATGTTTAACTTCTTGAACATATTTTAACTATTTAACTCCACAAGTTTGAATTTTATGATTCTAACATGTATTGTCTACTTATAACTCTTTATAAGTTTTACATCATCATCCTTGGAACCTGTTCCATCGAACATTTAGCTTGAAAATTAATGTAACTACTTACAATATTACTCCCCAGTGAATCCTAAAATATTTTAGGATAAAGTAATATTCTATTTTTTTTGACACATATAATCCTTCAGTAAATAGTGTTATTCACTTTCTCATGGTAACTAAATGCATATTTTAAATTTTCCTTTACTATCACATATCCTAAACTATTTATTATAGTGAATAGTAATCACTTAGACTATTATGAACATTTATTCATAAACATTGACCCTCACTAAGTTCAAACATACTTCCACTGGCCTCTTAGACACCATATTTTAAGTATAAAACAAAGCTAAGATATATAAACTCCTTTGTGTAATAATAAATAAATATTATTACCTATTAGTAGGAATATAAATAAATATTGTTCCAATATCATATATATTTTTATATGTGTTTGGAGTGCTTTCTTCTAAAAATTTGAATATTTATCGAAATATTACATTAATGAGTGGTGGGAACATCTTTACTCATATTTTAACAAATATTTAGATAAAGACTTAATCCTGGATAAAATATTTTTATCCTTGTCTATTTTTTCGATACATGTTATAGAATATAATGAATCATAAAACATGTGTATACAATTAATCATCTCATTTTTTCACAACTACTCTTTATTAATGAACAAATTCTCTTGTCATATAAGATAAGTGAGATAATGATGAACATTCATTTTTATATTCACTAGATATTTGATAAAATCATTGACATTAAAAATCCCTAATGTATCTACTCTTAATTTATCATTTTAATTCATGTTACAAGATCTATCAATTATTCCTTTTATTTTGATCTTATGTATATTTGAAACACTTGTAAAGTATACATTTGGTTTCTCATACCCTAACAAAATGAAGACTCAATTTCTATAATACCAATACCTAACATGGAAATTCCATGGAGTTACTAAAAAATAGCACCATTCATGTATTTTTAAAAATATCTCATGGAATCATAATCCCTTCCTAATAACACACATACATTTTAATGACCTTTACTGAATACTAAAGGAAACATTACTCAGCACTCCAACTAACTCTCCTTCTTCTAGTTTAAACTTTTACCCACATATACTAACTTTACAACATCAAAACCATGACATCACATATATGGTTCATCTATTCTCAAATATTGAGAACATTGAGTAAAATTTGGTTGAATATATTCATCTTGTTTGAACATTTCCATATATAAAAATAGGATGAATTACCTAACCTAAATAACCCTTAAGTAGGCTTCTAGTCTCACAAAGTTCTACCCAATCATATTGAGTATATAAGTACAGAATAAATTTCCTTATTCCATTTTTCATATTATGCCTTTTAAACCTTAAATAAAACATATTATGATTTATAGGAAAATAGATTTACATGTTTGTACAAATTTAATTCTTAGTTACTTTGGAAAATGTTTATCTACCAAATATAACTTCTCAACACTTAATAACATTTACTAAGTTTCCATACATCATAGTTGATTACATTAATAATATCCATCCTAAAGATTGATATGAAAGTAAAGCTTGATGATGATGATGATATTTATATATAAAAAAGTTATTATCATATGAGTATGATGTTTTATTTACCTTAATAATGATGTTTATTAAAAATTATCCCACTAAAATGATGACACTTAAATACATCATATACATTAGTAGTTCAAGATCCATATGTCATTCGGAATTACACCAGGTTGTTCATGTAAATAATCTATGAATATATCTCGTATACAATAATTTTCAATAATTTAATATATCACTCTTGGATAGTCAAGTGTAAAACCACTTGTATAATAAATAATTTGGATAAAACCAAGTTTATTTGTCACAAAATAGTTGATTTATGTATCTTTAAAAGTTTTAAGAGGTTATCTTTCAATTTTAGGAAGTGGTGGAGATGGATCGGTGGCTCTTAGAGGTGGCTTGGTCTTCGTGGTCATTACAGAAGGACACTTGATTGATAATGATTTCAGACAACACTACCCTATGACTATAGATCCCACTAGCTAGTAGGTGGGAAACCCATTCTTCTAAAATTATACATGTATCCACTGGTTACTTGGTGGGTCACCATAGATCGGCCGATGGAGCTACCAACCAGTCAGTGAGGCCCACTAGCTATCCAATACCATTCTAATGAGAATTTTATTAAAGGGTATTTTTTAATTCCATTGTATTTACTTATTAAACTGTTAATCCTTATTTTTTGAACCTAATTTGACCAAGGATATTGGATAGGATTCTCATTGGCATTCTTAGATCCCTCGATCATCTCTAATTATCACATGGTTCCAAGATCCACCTATTGTGTTGGAATTGGTAGGTTCAATATTTTTTTCCCCTTATTTTCTTATATTGATAGTGGATCTATGTTTCATTGATATTATCAATATATTTTATTATGTTTAATTTTTTTTTCATAGAAATTTTGTGTATTTGGTTTTTGGAGACTAAATCTTGTTTGGTTGTGGTGTGAATCTCATGTATGACCCGGTATGTGATCTCCTTCCTTCTTTTTCAACTATTTTATTACTAAATATAATTTCTAAGATATTGGAATATATTTTTAGGGAATCCTAATATCTTATAATGTGATCCATTTCTTTCTGGTGTGTGAATTCTATTTTTCTCATTATTCGAACCAAATGTTGAGGTAGGTGGTTTCGTATGAAGTATTTTTTTAATGAATTATACATGTTCATTGGTTTATAAAATTTTTTAAAAATGGTTATTGCTAGGATATCTAATTTAAAAAATTCATGTGTAATTTATTTTTATATAAAAAATTTTTCCATTTGAAAATTGGGAAATAAATGGTTGTTTCAAAGCACTGATGTTTTATTTATGAAAATTGGTTTTCAAAGCTTGGTTTTCATGATATGAAAAGGGTTATGGAATTTTCTATTGAATTGTGATAAGACCTCTTGAAACATTTTGATGAGTATAACATGGGATACTTGGTTACTTAGGTGGGGGTATTGGTATAAGGAATTTCCTTGATTTTTTAGTGGTTTCACACATCAGGGGGTTTCTTTACTCTCTATGTCAGTGCATTGGGGACTTGTTTACTAGAAATTGTTGGGGGGAATTACACATCGGAGAATTACTCTCCTCCTTTGATAATTATACGAAGGATAGGTTTAGTGTACACTAGTAATGATTGATCACTATATGAAAAATCTATCTATTCAGACCAATGTTATCTTAGGGGTTCCTTTCATTATTCTTGGTTGTGATTTATATTTTTATTGATCACATTGATAAATGGAAAATGATTTATTTAAAGTGATTTGAAAAATATATGTGTGAATTTTTTTTAATGATAAAAAGTGTTAATTTACTTAATATTGACATAAATTTAAAAATTTTATATCATTCCATGTGTTCTTTAAATTTGATAATATAAGGATTTATCTAAAAATACTTCTTTTGGAACACTTAGTGGAATCCTACTGGTCTTATTTTGTTCACGCCATGTATACACCCTTAGATGTATGTGGAACTTGTTTTTTCTAATGTAGGAAAGGGAAAGTTATCATAGTGGGATAGTGGGTTTCATGGTTTTATAGTTATGGGTATCTTGAAGTGTGATGGTGGGATGTTTCCCACATATCACATGGAGTGGTTTTTGGCAGTTTGGAGTATTTTGGGTTTTGTTTATGATTTAGGTCTGATGGGATTGGTTTGTTAAGACATCGACGTATCACTACCACCTATTTGACTATATTTATTGAATATTTTATTATTCATTTTCTCCTCCCTTATATGTATATTTCATGTAGTTTATATTTAGGTTGGACAAAAATTATTCATAAAGGTTATTCTTGATGTTCCGGCGCTTGTCACCAGTATGTGGTGATTGGGAACACCCTTCGGGCCTTATCATGGATCGAGATGAGTGCCTATATTGATGGGTTATCTGGTTTATTTTTTGAAATTATTCATATATTATCATAACCATTAGGGTTCCACAATTAATTTAGGCCTGAATAAAACACCAATAACATGATAACACAAGATAATCCAGGGGAACCCATCTTTTTCATGACCTACTCATTAGATAATCCATGTCACCTGTTAATTTCTTTACTTACATAAAATAATATAGAGGCACCCAAATTTAGCATGACCTACAGAGTTGGGTGATCAGTGTTTTGATAAAGGCATATTTGGAAGGAATCTAAAGCATAGTATTTTTAAGGGGGTTTAATCTCATAATCTTATCTCATGTTATTCTTTTTTATGTATGCCTGCTACTAAATATTTAGTTTTTCAATCATATTCCCTCTACTAAATAAATATATTTAATCCATATTGATGTGTAACTCTTTACACACCCCCAATTTGTGTTACTCACACAAAAAATGAATCCAAACATATCCACACATATCCAAATGAATCTAATGTATAATGTACTTGAACTTTTCATAGAAAGTTAAAAATTATATGAGATTGAAAATATTTACATGATTAATCTTTGAGCCATAGATATTCAACACACACATTTCTAGAACATGGCATAAGCATCCATTCCATTGGAAATTGTAACTCAAAGTCCCTCTACCCTATGATATTTTACTCAAGAGAGGATCCAATTCACCCCGACTCTAACACGTAATAAGTATAAACTATATTCAACCTCTAAATTCAAGCTAATAATTTCTATCACAAACCATGGTCAATGTTCATAGGAACTAAATATTATTTAATCATACCTAGCATGTAAATATTATGTTGTTATATGATAACTAAGAAGAAATTTAATAATTTAAAATAAATTATATACATATTCATAATATAAATAATTTATAATTATGAATAAAGTAGGGAATAACATTTAAATAAATTAAAAATTCATATATTTAAACATGAGATAAATATTTATGAACAATTCATAAAAGGATTATTATAAATAATAATAATTTATCTATTCATCAATATGGAAATTCCATAATACTTAAATTGAAACAATTTATATTCATAATATGAGCATTTAATTTGTTCATTATATGAAATTTTACTTTGATATAGGATATTTTATGAAATATAAAAAAATAATATTTCAATTTACTATTATGTAAAAATTATACATAATTAAAATATCACATATCAATATTATTAAAACCATTGATCATATCAATTTATTAAAACTCTTTTGATAAAATTCAAATAATTTCCAAATAAGGATCTTTTAATTTAAACATATCTAATTAATCATTTTGAACATTTTATAGTTTTCCTAAATATAAACACTTTATATTTTTGATATCTTGTAATTTATAAACTCTTTATAAGTTTCACTTCCTTATTACTGAATAAAATCTTTATCTTATAATTGCAAGGTATGTTGTATAATTTTATAAAAGGTGTTTATAATATAAAATTCTAATGTTATAAAATATTTATTAATAAATATTTTATAAACATTTTATTAATTAATTATAAATTATTTATAATAAACTAATTTATGAACTCTTTGAAAAATTTAAAATATCACCAAAATACATTTTAATGTTATCTATATACATTTTATATATAATTAATTAAATTTATAATTGAATATAAACAAAAAACAAAATTTTCTTCCAAAACATATTCTATGATTCATATGGAATCATATTCTACAATTAACAGCACACTATTTTGTATATTAAAAATCATACTTTATTCTCGATAAGCTAGTCTTAAAATATCATTAGCCCATGCCATTATTTGAATTTTATTTTATTGTAGATATATTTTGTAACTAGTTGTGATACAAAATATATTTTTTAACAACAACATTGATATCACAATAGCGATTTGATGCAACATTTTTCAAAACTTTGTCAGGAAATCATAGTATATGATAGGTTAGTATCATATGATATGATTAGTTCAAAAACTATGAGTTTAAATTGTGTTGTGGGTTACAATATCTCATATCTTACGTTGTGATACAATAATTGTAGTACTCACTATCCTACCATATTTTATGATTGAAAAGCGATAAATAATATGATATTAAAAACATAATTTCTTTTATTTTATCGAGAATCAAATAGAATTTATTTTTATTTAATATGACTAAAATAAATATATTCTTATATTAATGATTAATATTATGGAGGAAACACATAAAAATATAATATCCTAAGAACTCCATGCATCTGAAATTGAAAAATACATAAACTGGAAATGAAGAACATGTGTACCGAACACCAAAGATCCATTGCTTCATATTTTTAACTTTTAACAACTTATAATGGGATTGATTATGATCAATATAGTAGAAATCAAATAAATCCCACTTCTATAGGTATTTACAGGTTGATCACAATCTTTCATCATAAGGATGGGATTCTCTCTTCCTTCACAGCTTGCTAGTGCCTGATGTATATTGAAGGGACAAGAAGAGAGCATCAAGGCTCTCCAAGTCTCAATCATGCATTGTTACAACATAACATGAACTTACCATATTATAAAATTTTATTTATATAAAAATAAAGTATTATACTCTATTGGTGATTCATTTAATTATGTGTTATAATGCATGGGTAAATGCATCAGCTTATTTCATGCATTAATGCATGAATTCGTGTCCAAAATTTCAATTTGTTATATATCATGTAATGGAACATTGTGATAGATAGTTTCAAATATTTATAATGTATATATCATTGAAAGAAATAACATACTTTATGTTATACTACATAATCAATTTTAAGCTATGATTTACCCACTCAATGGCATGAAATTCATGATTTCAGGCCCTTATGACATGCCTTAAGACATCCCTTGGTCATAAAATATGATTGAGTAGGTAGTATCATGGAATTTAATTTAATTCCTTATGATATCAAAATATCATATAATACAATATTCTTATTCATGGAATTTTTAATTGTCATGTAGTGTGTATATCATCTTTTATGATATCTCTATATCATACATTGTGATATAAAATAATATGTATCACATACATACTAGGAATTAGGGAATATATATTTCAATATACCACTTACACTAAATCCTCATAGACTTGTGTATCATTTCAACTTTATATATTATTGAATATAATAACTTGTGAAAACACATCCAAATAAATTTTTGATATTGTCCAAAAATAGTTTTGGAAAGATATCATCATTTTCACCTTGCATCACATTGTATGTAGTACATCATGAATAGATCTATCCGGGACTGAGCCTGTCGGGTTCAGGCTAGAAAAAATCCAACCCATTTATTAATTAGGCTTTTCCAGACTGAACTAAACTCATCACATTTATTAATCATACCTTGAAAAAAATTTGTTAACTAATCAGGCCTTGAAAAAAAAGATCATCAGGCCTTAATATATTATTAAATTAAAAAATATAAACACTGATAAAAAATTTTATATAATAATATGAAGTTTAATATTAAAATTATTTATATAAACATTATTATTAAACCTTATTAAATATAAATGTTAATGTAAATTTTATTAAATATAAACATTATTTATATATAATAAATAAATTTTATTATTAATTGGGTTGGGTGTGTCTCTTATCAGGTCCCTAATTAAAGCTTGTTCATGACCCTATTATTAATCAGTATTTCAAATTTTGGCTCATTTAATAATCACGACTAAAAAACTAGGCCCCAATATGCCTTTTTATTGGGTCAGGCTTATTGGGCTGGGTGGGTCCCCTTACCCATGTATAGGTAAACTTATGAATATGCATCTAAAACACATTTTGATTAACTCTAAAATAATTTCTGAGAATCTCTATGGGTCATAATAAATTATCATTAAGTCAACCACAATGTGTGACCCCATGGGACTTTATAGCATTGAAGAAAAATAAATATAGAACGTTGGTTCCATGAATGAAAGAAAATAGTATCCTCTAACAAACTGTCAATGTTACTCGAGCAACAAAGGAATCAGGTGTGATCTCCATCAATCACATATATCTTTATACCTGCGGCCACCAACCGCATCTCATGCTAGCATGAATTCTCATACGTTCCCTTTTTCTAAGATAATAAATGACTATAGGACACAATGTATGTCAATCCCATATAACCAACTCACACTTCCTCGACTCTCCAATTACATACTGACCTAGTGGATGAATACAACACATTATGGATGATTGCATTACATACCCCTCATATGAATAGATAATCACATCATATAAACTATCTAAGTGTAGTCACACGCTTTCTATTCTATCTCAGTCAATGGTCTAGATGTCATACTCTTCATATGAGAGGAATAATACCATCTTGGTTGAGATCTAACTGATTACATGATCAACAACATGTTGGGATTTCTTTTTTTTCTATTGTTTTTTATCTTTTGAATATTATAATTCATCACAATAATTCTTATTATACCTTTAACACACTTTCAATTAAATTATACTACTTTCAATAAAAAAATCAATAAACAGTGATTGTATAGATTATGTTTCTAGTTTTAATAATTCTTAGTTTTTTTAAGAGGAATCTTGATCCACTTTTTTTATTTATGTTTTGATAAATACAATATTTTTTATTACATAATTATAATATATCATGGAATTTATTTCAATAATTTATTCAATGTTACATGAGTTATAATTGGTTTGTTTATCTATTTTTTATTCATGAAAATTTGGAAAAGCGTGGAACTAACCATATGATTATTTTTAAACATGCCACATGATGATTTTTGAACTAACTGTATGATGATTTTTTAAAACCTACTATAAGAGAATTTTTTGTAACTACCACATGATGATTATTGAACTAAACGCATGGTGATTTTTTTAACCTACTTAATGAAAATTTTTATAACATACTGTATGATTATTTTTGAACCTAATGCGTGATTTAGTGAACCTTCCATATTAGTAGCTCAACTGACTACATGAACATACACCAAACAACTGTAAGACATGGAATTATATTTTTTCTAATTGTTTTACCAACCAAACCTTAAACTCATATGATCACACATTATACTCAAGTGACTACCCATTATACTCAACTAATTGTATGTCATGATGGACATCTCCAAAAATTCCAATCTCTTGAAGCTTTATGATGGCATCAAAGTTTTATTATGAGGAATAAAGTATTATGCTTAAGTCTTATATTTGACATATAAAGCCTTACATTTGGAATATGAATTATTATAATCATTGTATAAAGTCTAATGTTTATCACTCATGGTCATTTCAGTGCTTTATTTAATTTTTTTCAAAAATATAGTGATTTTAATAATACTTTTATTTTCTATTATTTGGGAATTTTTAATTACTTCATTTGAATATTAATTGTTTTAATGGATTTATTTATTTTATTGATTAATATTAATATTATAGAATCTATTTGAAGTGTTTCTACAAAATTTTATTTAATTTTAAATAACTATTTGATTTATTCTTTATTTACGAACATATATTTATATATAATATATTTTGAATATTTAAATTTATATATTTTTTTTGATTTCTTTGTTTTATTATTTTATAAATTAATATTTAGTGACATCAAACTTGTTTAATAATATTTAATGTAGTGTTATTAATATTTGAATTTTTATGTATATACATGAATATAAGATTTGTTATTAAAACTTCAAATTTTATTTTTACAGAAATAAATGGTCTCACCCAAATTTACCAAATATTTTAGGGTTGACCAGTCACTTGTAGTTTAACTTGGGTTGTCGAATCCTTAGAGTCCTAATAAGTAACCTACAGACACATGCATTCTATGGATTGTTTTTTTCTATAAAGTGGCCAACTTTGGTTGATTTTATATGGTTTTAAAATATAACTAAGAGATCTATGGGAAATAAGTTTAAAATAATGAGTTGATCATAGGTTATTTCTCAAGGTGGGTTGAATGAATTCTGTTTTTTAATGATTTCAACTTCATTAACTCGAGAAGGATTCAATAAATGAAATCAAACTAACCTCATCACTTACTGGTTGAACAACTTCAAAAAAAATTCTAATAACCTATGAACTTGTGTATCATTTTCATGAGCACTCCAAGGTAAAGGATCTTATTAGCACATAAAATTGGGGTGAATAAATTCAATAAGGAAGACGAAGAGAGAAAATCATTGAATAAAAGGAACTCAAATAAAAGAAATTAATAAACATTTATAGAGTGATAAATAACATCAAATATATCCCATTACTACTCCCATGGATCAACCCATAAAATATTTATCCCTCCATAGATGACATGTTCTCAACATAAGTGGGAAGTTGACTCATAAGGGTAGAATTGAAGAAATAAAAACAACAAAATAATGATCACTCCACCGTTGTGTGAAGAATTTCAGAAGGTTTGATGTGAATAAGTTCACACCTTGAGAAAATGGTATCAAAGTGATATGAATAAGAATAGAATAAGAGAATAATAATAACTTTTATTAAAAACTAAGGTGATTAGAACGACTTACATGAGGAAGAAGAACGTTACAAAGATAAATCGACAAAATAACATTACAATGGAAACAAAGCTCAAAGATCAATAAATCCTCCAAAAACACTGCCAAAAGTAGGCATTTTGTGATCCTTGGGTTGAGACTACAATAGTTAAAGTCATCCCACTTGAGTATGGTAGGCTTAGGGTGGTGGAAAGCTTGTGGAACTTAGACATTTCCACTCTTGACCCGAAGTGGAAGTCAGCTTGCATCCACTGAACAGATGTGTCGAAATGAACTTCTATATGGCCAAATTAGAGTTGTACATAAAAGAATACAATGGATCCCCTGATTTCTCCTAACCTCCAATAAAATTTCAGTCCAAATGGAATTTTGGTTTTCAAGATATTATCAAAATGGTGAGATTTTTTTCTAGGATGTAGAATATGGCCCAGAATTTTATCTCCCACTTGGGATGCCTGGAACTCCCTTATAACATCTAAATTAGATCTTTTAACTTCTGGATGAAATGTTAAAAATGATTTCCTATATCTTTAGTTAAATTTTGAGAATCATTGGTTTTGGATCCTGGCCGCTACAGTTTCTTTATTGGGCTGTTGTCCAGTTTACTTTTCCCCGAATGTGTTTCCATGAAATCCCATTTTTGTGGTCTTCCAATGTGAATATTCAAGTACTCCAGAAGTATGAATTGTTCCCAATGTAATGAGAAACCTTAAAATTAAATATTAAAATAAAATAAATACCATTGGGTATTTTATATGGTGTTCAAAAATGTATCATGTAATAGCACGTTTTAAGGACTTACAATCATAATGTGAAATGATGTTCAAAGTGTAAAATGCACTAAAATGGTGTTTATGAATAATAACACACATGAATATTATATATATTAACAATTAATATTTTCCTCATTAAATGGCTAATCACACCCCCCCCCAACATGAGTTTTTCTATTCCTGAGCAAAATATATCTCAAACATATGAAATTTGAATTCCCTTTTCCAAAAACTTTTTAATACACATTGATCGCCAAAAAAACTTATACCAAACAATTATGAAACCCATAAAAATATTTTAATACAAGATATTTTCATAAGAATATCCAAATCCCAATTGCATTCCTTTGTTCAAATTCATCGCCACATTTCATCCAATTTCAATTAAGCATGTCGAAGTGTTGTGTATCACAATAGAAATGGGGTTCATCTTTATTCAAGGGGAAATGATAGAAGCGCAAGGTGGAATCACATTTCAATATTAATATGTGTATTAAAAAAATTGTTTTTTTTTCAATTTTTCCATGGTAATTGAAATTTCACTTATTAGAGTCAACCCATGTAGCGAGACTTTGCCGATGACTCCCAGGATCAAAGATCTTAGGGCACCAAGTGAATCCCACATACTCAGGCATCATCTCAAGCTGACTCAGTCCAAAACAAAGTAAAATTACCACAAATAGAGATAAAATTACTAACAATGGGTCATACAACTATGGATTCATGATCCCCAAGTTATGAAAGCCACACATTAGGTCATTTCATTTCTCTACGTGCAAATTTATTGTTTTTTTATTTTTTATTGAATACTCATGTTAACACTAAAATTATCACCAAACATATTCTATTTATTTGGGGGACCCCATGAGCTCAAACTAATACCCCACTATCCAAAGAATGTGTGTTGTGAACTTTTTTTTATTTGGAAGAAAATATAAACGATGAAATTTTATATTACACAGCCACACTTTCCAAAATATATGCTCATGAAATTATACTTGTATTAAAATCTGAATCAAGGCATGATAAATAATTTTATATTCAGTTTCAAAGTGTGAAATGAGTATTATCATGTTCAAGGTTAAAGAAATTTTTCCTTCCACGCATTTTTTTATACACAGAAAATTAATAATTTTTTTCATTCTTTTCACCCTCCCCAACATAGAATAATATTATACCAGTGTTTAAAGAAAATAAAATTTAGAAGGTGGTAGAGGTGGATGGTCGGAGTTCTGGAAGGAATTTTAAATATAAAATATTGAAAATAGTCACTTGGTTTTTTGAAGTTGAAGTTCACGACATTCCTGATTACACCTTTGATCTCCATGTCACTCAAAGAGTTCCGTAGTGGAAAAGGGAAAAAACAAACAAACAAATAATATATATATATATATTAATATAATAAAAAAAGTAAAATAAAAGTATATATACAAAAATTATAGAATAAGTAAGCACTATAATCTGTAGATCAGTGGTAAGCGTGTGCCCCTATCTCCCTTCGGTCCCGGGTTTGAGTCCCCACGGCTTCGTCAGTTGTGACGGGGTTTTCCCCATGACCTATGACATGTATTATTATATATTTTTTTAATTTTTATTATATATATATATATATAATTTTTTTATTTCTATTTTGACAAAAAAATCCATAAAAATAACATAAAATAAACTGATGATACATTGTCTTCTTTTTAAATTTCTAGGTAAGGTATTACTCAGGGATCACACTACGTGACATAGATGATTACAATTCTCCCCTTTCATACCCATATATACTCATAATATAAGAACAGGACAAAATTATAAGGTACTATCTTATTTATATTTGATTGATTAAGTATTTTTTTTAAATATAAAAATGATTCATTAATCGTATTTTAAAATAAATATGATTCACAAAGATTGGAAACATTAAAACGATGGGTTTCATCCCATGAAATGATTTTCTTTAGACCCCTAATTGTTTAAGTATTTTCCTCACCTATGGTTGGATCACACAAGTCATCATCAAATTCATGTTTCTGGAATGGTTCAATGAATGGTTTGACTCTATGACCATTAACTTTAAAGGTTTGACCATTGGTGGGATCTTGAATTTCTACAGCCCCATGGGGGTACACCTTATGCACTATGATTGGACCTGACCATTTGGACCTCAACTTTCCAAGGTTTAAATGAATCTAAGAGCTACAAAAGAGAATAGTTTTATCCAGTACAATGTGTTTCGTTTTACAATTTCAATATTGGTAGGATTGAACTATATCTTTATTTATCCTTGAATTTTCATAATCCTCTATCCTAAGTTCCTCAAGTTATTTGAGATCTAATTTCCTTTTTTTTCTGGCCAATGAGAGGTCATAATTCATTTTCTTAATTAACCAAAAAGCCTTATTTTCAATTTAAACTAGTAAATGACATGGTTTTCTATAAAACAACCTTTATGGGGACATTCCTAAAATATTTTTATATGCATTTTGATAGTCCCAAATAGAATTTAAGAGTTTTATCTAAAAATATTTCCTAGATGGATTAACAGTTTTCTCAAGAATTTGTTTGATTTCTCAATTGGGTAACTCATATTGACCATTGGTCTCTAAGTGGTAACAAGTTGAAACATTGTGAGAAATTATGTACTTTTCCATGAGTGCTGAGAATGGATGATTGCAAAAATGAGTTCCACGATCACTAATGATAGCCCTTGGAATTCTAAATCTAGAGAGTATGTTTTCCTTGAGAAATCTAATCACAGTTTTATGATCATTGTATTTTTTTGGAATGGCCTCAACCCATTTGGATACATAATTGATATCTAAAAGGATGTACATATATCCCCTAGTGTTTGGGAAGGGACCCATGAAATCGATTCCCCAAAATTCAAATATTTCAATCACTAATATGGGAGTGAGTGGTATTTGAGTCCTTTTAGTGATGGTCCCCACTTGTTGACACCTAGTACAGCTTTGAAATAATGTATATGAGTCCCTTAAGAGGGTGGTCTAGTAGATACCACACTAAAGAACCTTATCGGAAGTTTTCTTAGAGGAAAATTGACCTCCACATTCCTCACTATGATAGAATATAAGGATGGACTCTTGTTCAAATTCTAGGACACACCTTCTAATGACTTGATCAGGGAAGAACTTATAGAGGTATGGATCATCAAACACATAGTTACTATCATCAAAAAGTAATTTACTTCGAGCTTGAGTCCCTAAGAATTTTGTAATGACTCCTATAACTGAAAAGTTGGCTATGTCGGCATACCAAGGGCAGTCACTCACAGATTATAAGTGTTCATCAGGGGATGAATCAGACACATAAAGGTGAGATAATTTTTCATTAAATTATATCCTAGATAGATTATCAGCTAAAACATTTTCAAAAACCTTTTTCCTTGATTTTGACGTTAAATTCTTGTAAGAGAAGGACCCACCTAATCAATCTATCCTTGTAATATTGTTTTTGAAAAAGGTATTTCAGGGTTGAATGGTCGGTGGAGATAACGATGGGTGATATAAGACCTAAATTTCTATCACGACCCACCTCCCTGGGCTATGAACCTTGTTATCTGACCCCATGGGTCTCCTATAATACCTTGGTTGACTTCCTAGCACAACATAGGCTATTACTCACAAGGGTCGCTTATCAGACTAATGAATGTCCCCACAGGCCAACACATGTTCTTTCAGTGTTTTTTTTCCTCACTAACATCAGAAAGTAATTTCCTTCGAGCTTGAGTCCCTATGAATTTTTTAATGACTCCTGTAACTAAGAAGTTGGCTATGTCGGCATACCAAGGGCAGTCACTCACAGATTATAGGTGTTTATCATGGGATGAATCAGACATATAAAGGTGAGATAATTTTTTATTAAATTCTATCCTAGATAGATTATCAGCTACAACATTTTCAAAACCCTTTTTTCCTTGATTTTGACGTTAAATTATTGTAAGATAAGGACCCATATAATCAATCTATCCTTGGCGTCTTGTTTTTGGAAAAGGTATTTCAGGGTTGAAATGTCGGTGGAGACAATGATGGGTGATATAAGACCTGAATTTCTATCACGACCCACCTCCCCGGGACATGAACCTTGTTATCTGACTCCATGGGTCTCCTATAATACCTTGGTTTCCTTCCCAGCACACCATAGGATATTACTCACTAGGGTCACTTATCAGACTAATGACTATCCCCACAGGCCAACACATGTTCTTTCAGTGCGTTTTTTCCTCAGTCACACACACCCTAGGAAACTTCCCATAAGGTCACCCATCCTGATACTACTTCAGTCCAATCATTCTTAACTGTGGAGTTATAATCAGGTAGGCTCCTAAAAAATAAAGCTTCACCTTATTGACATGGGTTGTAACATTTAGCCTTTTAAGTCTCACTTTTCTAGGGGTGTTACAATTTCTCTATGGAAAAGACAGCAGTAAGAAACTCTTTCTCAGTGATAGTGTAGTTAATTTTTGCATCATTTAAATATTTTATTTCATAAGCAATGACACATGGATTTTTCTCACACTGTTGTCCTAAGACTTCTCTTATAGTGCAGTCACTCTCATCAAACATGATCTCAAATAAAAATTCCAATTTGGAGATTTCATGATATGTGGAGAGATAAGAGATGTCTTCAGTGTATAGAATGATTCCTCATAGATTTTTGTCCATAAAAATGGAGCATCATTTACTAATAGAACACAAAGTGGACGAGAAATAGAGTTAAAATTCCTAATGAACCTTCTATGGAAACTAGTGTGTCCTAAGAAGAACCTCACTTCCTTAACAGTTTTAGGATAGGTAAGGTGACGAATGATGTCAACCTTAGATTTATCAACTTCAATCCCTATACTAGATACTAGATGGTCTAGAACAACACATTCCTTTACCATGAAATGGCATTTTTCCCAATTTTGGATGAGTTTCTTATCCTCACATCTTGAAAAAACCCTTTCAAAATTCAAAAGAAATCCCTCAAAAGTATCCATAAAGATGGATAATTCATCCATGAAGACCTCTAAACAATCCCCCACCATGTCTGAGAAGATTACCATCATGAACCGCTGGAAGGTACCAGGAGAATTACATAACCCAAAGGGAATGCGCTTGAAGGAAAAAGTGTCCAATGGAAAAATGAAGGTTGTTTTTCCTTGATCCTCTAAGGAGACCTCTATTTGATTATACCTTGAGAATACATCTAGGAAGAAATATAATTGATGACCTTCCACTCACTTGAGGACTTGATCAATAAAGGGCAAGAGGAAATGGTCTTTCTTGGTATAAGATTTGAGCTTCCTATAGTCAATACAGACTCTCCATCCACTACTGACCCTTGTGGGGAGAAGGTCACCATCCTTATTCGTTATCACAGTGATTCTAGCTTTATTTGGGACAACTTGAATTGGGATAAACCAATCACTCTCAGCAATGGGGTAGATGATACCCACTTTCAACAATTTAAGAAGTTATTTCCTTACCAAATCCATAATATTTGGATTGAGTCTCCTATGAGGTTGATGACATGGTTTGGATTCAAATTCAAAAACAATCCTATGAGTTCTAATGAGTGGGATAATCATAGGAATATCACAAAGGGCCCGTCCAATTGCCTTATTTTGATTTCTTAGGATATCCACAAGCATAATCTCTTGATTGGATTCAAGAGAGTAAGAAATGACAACAGTAAAGGCTCAATTTCCCCTAAGAACGCATACTTGAGTAATGAAGTTAGTACCTTAAGTTCAAGATCATATTGGTTATCACTTTCCAAGAAAGGATGAAACTTTGTATTGAACTTAGTTTTTTTGTTCAGATTTCATGACAGAATTGGTTCCTTGGAAAACATAATTTTCATCCACTAAATTAGCTAGAGCAGTGCCATGAATGGGTATGGACTCAATGTTATTGATTTCACCCATGGTATCATTGATTGGTGATTCTATAAAATCATCAATAGAGATATCGGAAAAATATTAAAGCCAAGGAGACAAATTTCCCTCATGTTAACAGATAAAATCAATCTCTTTTTGAATTAAACATCCTTCAGTAATTCCTTGATGTTCCTCAAGTTCACTATCAACAATACCAATGTAGTTAACCTCATGGATTTCTTCATCATCCGCAATTTTAGAGTTTTCATTGTAGATTTTAAAGTCTAGAATCATGTTCCCAAAGGTTATTGTCATGTTCTCATTTTGAACTCAGATGACTAAGTTCATTTTTTCTAAGAAGAGACAACCAAGGATGACAGGGGTCTGTTCCCTAAGACCTAAGATTGGTTGATTGTCAAGGAAAATGAAGTAATATGGGTAAATAAAATTTTCAACTTTCACCAAAACATCCGTTAATATTCCCTAAGGAACTCAAACTCTATGATCGTCAAGTTGAAGAGTGATAGATGCGGGTTTGAGTTATTAAAGCCCTAAATGAAAATATATGGAATAAGGAATGAGGTTCACACTGGATCCCAGATCTCAAATGGATTTGATAACTTTGTTCTCTCCAAACTCAACATTTATGTATGGACATCTTGGATCTTTAAAATTTTGAGGAATGGTTCCTTGAATGGTGGTACTCACATTATCATCCAAAAGGACCTAGTTTTTATGTGAAAATTTCCTTTTAAAAGTGAAAAAGTCCTTAAGGTACTTTGAGTAGGAAGTAATGGTTTGGATTGCATCCAGAAGGGGGATGTTCAACTTAACCTGATATAATATTTCCCTCAAAGTATCGTTTAGTTCTAGTTTAGTTTTTCCTCTCATGAATTGAGGGAAAGGAGAAGGTTGTTTGATTTTTTGGTGTGGTGGTAGTTACTTCACATTCTATTTGGGGTTTTTAGAGTCTATGGGAAGTTCTTCATCATTTTCATGCATTTTTTGAATCTTTTAATGGTTCTAGAATGGCTTGTTCATATTTCTCAATGGATTTCCCACTTTTTAAAACAATTACTGCTTTTAGTTTTTCATGAGAGTTTTGTGTGTAACTAGATTGTCCCCTTAACGTTTAGGATGTTACCACGTGATTAGAAATGGGTTCATTCCTAGTTTTAATGTTTTGAAGTTCATGTTTAAGGGATCAGACTTTTGAGTTCATTTTAACCATTTTTTACACAACTGATCAAGGATTGGAAGAGGGACAGATTGAGTAGGGGTTTATGTTATTTGGATTATACCAGGAGGATACTTTGGTTGTTGTATTGGTCGTTTAATTGGTTGTTGGTATTGGATAAGAGGGTTTTGGTATTGTACTGGTTGTGGTGGGAACTGGTTATGGTTTTGAAAATTTTGTGGAGGGTAGGGGTTTGGTCTTTGTGGCTGACAAGGCTATTCATTGTCTTTACAACAGAATCCTAGATGGTCATTGTACCTTAGATTGAAAGTTTTTTGGTATTGTGGCTTCTAAAAGTTTAGAGCATTGACCTCTACTGGTTGTCCTCATATAATAACATCTTTAATGGAAGTGAGGGTTGGGCAGTTGGGATTCTTGTGGTCATGTTTGTCACAAATTATGAAAATAGGTTCAACAGTTTGAATTTCATGGACCTTCCAAAGATAGATCTCCTCAACCTTCCTAGTGAGTGCATCACATTTAGCCCTAAGGATTTCCTCATACCTAAGTGTGTGAATTCCACCATATTTGTATGGCTTCTCATATTAAGTTCATGTTCCCCATGTTTCATTTTTTTCAACAAGGCTTTCTAGATACTTGTAAGAATCATTTGGGGATTTGTTTTTGAAAGTTCCATTACACATCATGTCTATAAATTGTTTTTTTCCTAGACCCAAACCTTCATAGAAAATTATCACTTATTCAGGAATAGAAAAACCATGGTGTGGAAACATTTTTAGGGTATCTTTGAACCTCTACCATGTTTCATAGAATGACTCTCTCTATTTTTAAAAAATGTTTTGGATTCTCTTTTTAAGTGAAATTATTTTGTGATGCGGGAAGTATTTTTTGTAGAATTATCTTTTCAATTGGTCCTAGGAGTGGATTGATGCAAGTATTATATTTTTTAACCAACTATTTTCTCAATCCTTAAGTGAGAAAGGAAAGATTCTCATCTTAGCTAACTCTAGTTGATGTGGTGGGCACATGGTTTCAACAATGTCGTTGAACTCTTTGACATGAAGGTATGGCATTTCCAACTCCATCCCATGGAAGGTTGGAAGATGGTTTAGGACATGAGGTTTGAAAACATAGCAAGCTTCTCCTAGGGAATCATGCCTAATGTAAGAGGGTTCATTGGTCCAAGCTGGTGTGAGGTATTAATTCAAGGTTTGATTGACTATATTTCAAAAGTTTTGGGGTTTCCTCATTTGGATTTCCATTTTGGTTCCCACCCAGATTTATGAGCTGGTTTCATTGAAGAACATAAATTGAAATGGGCTCAATTTTTTACTATGAATTATTAGTAAGATTAGGATCTAAAGTAAAGAGTTATCTTGGTGTACTTGACTACCGAACCCCATGACTATCCACCCTAACTAAACGGTTTGATTGGTCATGGGTGTAGGCGGACATGCGCCAAAAGAAAAAAGAGAGAAAGGGAAAAGATAAGATAATTTGGGGTGGGAAAATAGAAATGAGGGAGAATAGAATGGGTATTGAGATGACTTACTTGGGTCCCTGGAAATGGCACAAAAAATATTTTCTTACCCAAATTTACCCAAGATTTTAGGGTTAAGCGGTCACTTATAGTTTAGCTTGGGTTGTCGAATCCTTAGATAACTAAGAAGTAACATAAAGACACATGCATTATATGGATTTTTTTTTCTATGAAGTGGAAAATTTTTCTTTATTTTATATGGTTTTAAAAGAGAACTAATAGATCTATGTGAAATAAATTTAAAATAATGAGTTGATCCTAGGTTATTACTTGGGGTGGATTGAAAGAATTCCCTTTTTAACGATTTCAATTTCATTAACTCGAGATGGATTAATTCAATGAATTCAAACTAAACTAATAAATTACAGGGTAAACACATTAAAAAACACATTCAAATCACCTATAAACTTTTAGGATCATTTTCATGAGTACTACAAATTAATGGATCTTATTACCACATAAAAGTGGGGAAAATAAATTCAATAAGGAAGAGGGAGACAGAAAATCATTGAATAAAAGGATCTCAAATAAAAGAAATTAATAATAATTTAGAGAGTGAGAAATAACATCAAATATAGCCAATTTTTACTCCCTTGGATCAACCCATAAAATAGTTTTCTCTCCATAGATGGCATGTTCTCAACAGAAACGGGAAGTTGACTCATAAGGGTGGAATTGAAGAAATAAAAACAACAGAATAACGATCACTCCACCGTTGTGTGAATAATATCACAATGTTTGGTGTGAATAAGTTCACACCTTGAGGTAAGGGTATCAAAATGATATAAATAATAATAGAATAATAGAATAATAAGAACTTTTATTAAAAAAAATGTGATTCGAATAACTTACATGAGGAAAAAGAACATTACAAAAACAACTTGGCATAATAAAATTACAATGAAAACAAAGATCAAATATCAATAAATACTCCAACAACATTACCTTAAATATGCATTTTGGGAGCCTTGGGTCGAGCCTCCAATAGTTAAATTCATCCCACTTGAGTATGGTAGGCTTAGGGTGGTGGAAATCTTGTGGAACTTAGACTTTTCCACTCTTGGTCCAAAGTGTAAGACAACTTGCATCCATCGAACAAAGGTGTCGAAATGACCTTCTAGATGGACAAATTAGAATAGGACATAGAAGAAGAAAATGGATCCATGGATTTCTCAAAACCTCATGTAGCATTTAATCCCAAATGGAATTTTGGTTCACGAGATATTATCAAAATGGGGGGATGTTTTTCTGGGCTATAGAATCTAGCACAGAATTGTTTCTCCAACTTGGGCCACCTGGAACTCCATTAAAACATTTGAATTAGATATTTTTCACTATTTGATGAAATGCTAAAAATGATTTCCTCTATCTTCGGTTAAATTTTGAGAATCATTGGGCTTGGATCCTGGCCACTATAGTTTCTTTATTAGTTTGTTGTCCAGTATACTTTTCCTAGAATGTTTTGGCATGAAATCCCATTTTGGTGGTCTTCCAATGTGAATCTTCAAGTACTCCAAAAATTGTAATTTTTCCCAATTTAATGAGAAACATGAAAATTAAATATTAAAAAAAATTAAGAATATTGGGTATTTTATATGGTGTTCAAAAATGTATCATGTAATAGTTCATTTTAAGGACATACAATCATAAGGTGAAATGATGTTCAAAGTGTAAAATGAACTAAAATGATTTTTATGAATAATAAATCACATAAATATTATATATATTAACAGTTAATATTAGCCTCATTTAGTGGCTAATCACACACCCCAACTTGAGTTTTTCTATTCCCGAGCTAAAAATATCTCAAACATATGAAATTCGAATTCCCTTTTCCAAAAACATTTTAATACACATTGATCACAAAAAAATTTATACCAAAAAATTATGAAACCCATAAAAATATTTTAATAAAATATTTTTTTCAAAATAATATCCCATGACCAAGACCATTCCTTTGTTCAAATTCATCTCCAAATTTCATCCAATTTCAATTAAACATGTTGAAATGTTGTGTATCACAACATACATGGGGGGTTCATCTTTATTCAAGGGGAAATTATGGAAGCTCTAGGTGGAATCACATTTCAATATTAAGATGAGTATTAATTTTTTTTCAATTTTTTCATGGTAATTTAAATTGAACTCAATAGCGTCAACCCATGTAGTGACACTTTTATGATGACTATTAGGCTCAAAGACCTTAGGTCACCAAGTTAATCCCACATACTCGGGTTTCATCTCAAGTTAACTCAGTCAAAAACAATTTCAAATTACCACAAATACAGATAAAATTACTAACTTTGGGCCAGAAAACTATGGAGTCACGATCCACAAGTGCTGAAAACCACGCATTAGGTCATTTCATTTCTCTACGTAGAAAATTTATTGTTTTTTTAATGAATATTCATATATTAAAACTAAAATGATCACCAAACCTATGCTATTTATTTGGGGTACCCCATAAACTCAAACTAATAAACTGTTATCCAAAGGATGTTCATTGTGGTATTTTTTTTATTTGGATGAACATATAAATGATGAAATTTCACATTAGACAGCCACACTTTCCAAAATCTAATCTCGTGAAATTGTACATGGATTAAAATCAAAATTAGGAAATGCTAAATTATTTGATATTCAATTCCAAAGTGTGCAATGTTTATTATCATGTTCAAGGTTAAAGAAAATTTTCCTTCCACACATTTTTTTATACACACAAAATTAATAATTTTTTTCATTCTTTTCACCCCCCCCCCCAACTTAGAATAACACTGTCCCCAAGGTTTAAAGAAAATAAAATTTAGAAGTGGGTAGAGGTATATGAGAGGATTTCTAAAAGGAATTTGAAATATAAAATATGAAACAAAGTCACCTGATTTTTTGAATTTGAATTTCATGACACTCCTGATTACTCCTTTGATCTCCATGTTAGTTGGATATTTCCCTAGTGGAAAAAGGAAAAAAACAAACAAACAAAACAAAACAATATATATATATATATTCATATAATTAAAAAAATTAAAATAAAAGTATATGTAAGAAAATTATAGAATAAGGAAGCACTATAAGTTGTAGGTCAGTGGTAAGAATGTGCTTATGTCTCCCTTCAGTCCCAAGTTCGAGTCCCCATGGCTTCACTGGTTGTGACGGGGTTTTCCCCGCGACCTACGACGTGTCCTTTTATATATTTTTTTAATTATTATTTTTTTTATATTTATTTTAACTTAAAAATCTATAAAAATAACATAAATTAAACTGATTATACATTGTATTATTTCTAAATTTCTTTGTAAGGTATTACTCAGGGATCACACCACATGACACAGATGAATACAATGCTCCCATTTCATACCCATCCATACTCATAATATAAGAACATGTCAACAGTATAAGGTACTATCATATTTAGAGTTGATTGATTAAGTAATTTATTTTAAATATCAAAATGATTCATTAATCCTATTTTAAAATAAAGATGATTCCCAAAGATTGGAAACATGAAAACCACAAGTTTCCTCTAGTGCAGCGCTTTTGTTTAATGTCACTAGCTCAACTTGGACCCCAAATTTTTTAATTATTTTCCTCACCTAAGGTTTTTTCACACAATTATTCATCAACTTCATGTTTTTGGAACGGTTCAATGAATGGTTTGACTCTATGACCATTAACTTTAAAGGTTTTATCATTGGTGGGATCTTGAATTTCTACAGCCCTATGGGGGTACACCTTATGCACTATGTATGGACCCGACAATCTAGACCTCAACTTTCCCATGTGTAAATGAAGTTTATAGATATTCAAAATAATAGGTTTACCTGGTACAATGTGTTTGGTTTTAAGATTTCAATATTGGTAGGCTTGAACTCTAGATTTATTTATCCTTGAATTTTCATAAGCCTCCATTCTAAGATCCTCAAGTTCATTGAGATCTAATTTCCTTTTTTTTCTGGATAATGGGAGGTCATAATTAATTTTCTTAATTTCCCAAAAACTCTTATGTTCAATTAAAACTAGTAAATAGAATGATTATCCATAAACCATCCTATATGGTAACATTCTTAAAATGGTTTTATATGAGGTTCGATAGGCCCAAATAAAATCTATGAGTTTTCTCTACTAATCTTTCCTATATAGATTAATAATTTTCTCAAGAATTTGTTTGATTTATCAATTGGATAACACATCTTGACCATTAGTCTATGGGTGGTAAGAAGTGGACACTTTGTGAGAAATTCCATACTTTTCCATGAGTGCGGAGATTGGATGATTGCAAAAATGAGTTTCACAATCTCTAATGATATCCCTAGAAATTCAAAATTTAGAGAGTATGTTTTACTTGAGAAAAATAATCACAGTTTGATGATCATTGGATTTTATAGGAATGGCCTCAACCCATTTAAAGATATAATTGACAGCTAAAAGGATGTACATATATACTCTATATTTTGGGAAGGGACCCATGAAATCGATTCCCCAACAGTTAAATATTTCAATCACTAAGATGGGAGTGAGTGGCATTTGATTCCTTTTTGTGGTGGACCCTACTTTTTGACACCTACGACATCTTTGAAAAAATGTGTAGGAGTCCCTTTAAAGGGTGTGATAAAATAAACCACACAGAAAAAACTTATTATAAGTTTTCTTAGAGGAAAATTGACCTCCACATGCCTCACTATAAAAAAATTTAAGGATGAAATCTTTTTCAGATTCTAGGACACACCACCAAATTACTTGGTTAGGGCAGAACTTATAGAGGTATGGATCATCAAACACATAGTTCCTAACATCAAAAAGGAATTTCCTTCAAGATTGATTCCCTATGAATTTTTTAATGACTCATATAACTAAGAAGTTGGCTATGTCAGCATACCAAGGGAATTCTCTCATAGAGTGTAGGTGTTCATCAGGGAATGGATCAGACACATAAAGGTGAGATAATTTTTCATTAAATTTTATCCTAGATAGACGATGAACTACAAAATTTTCAACACTCTTTTTTTACTTGATTGTGAGGTCAAATTCTTGTAACAGAAGGACCCACCTAATCAGTCTAGCCTGGGAATCTTGTTTTTGGGAAAGGTATCTTAGGGATGAATGGTTGGTGAAGACAATGATGGCTGATCCTAAAAGATAAGACCTTAATTTCTCTAAGAAAAAGACAACATCAATCAACTCTTTCTCAGTGGTGGTGTAGTTTATTTGTGCTTCATTTAAATATTTTCTTTCATAAGAAATGACACATGGAGTTTTCTCACACCATTTTCCTGAGACTGCTCCTACAGTGAATTCATTTGCATCACACATGAGCTAAAAAGGAAGTTTCTAATTTGGATATTTCATGATAGGTGGAGAGATAAGAGCTGAATTGAGTGTATAGAATTATTCCTCACATATTTATATCCATAAAAATGGATCATATTTTACTAATATAGCACAAAGTGGTTTAGAAATAGAGCATAAATTTCTAATGAACCTTCTATAGAAACCAGCATGTCCTAAGAATAACATCACTTCCTAAACAGTTTTAAGAGAGGGAAGGTGATAAATAATGTAAAACTTAGATTTATCAACTTCAATCCCTCTAACACATACTAGATGGCCTGGAATAAGTCCTTCCCTTACCATGAAATGGAATTTTTCTCAATTTTAAATGAGATTCTAATCATCGTATATTAACAAAACCCTTTCAACATTTAGAAAAGATCCCTCAAAAGTATCCTCAAATATAGAGAAGTCATCCATGAAGACCTCTAAACAATACCCCACCATGACTGAGAAGATTCCCATCATGCACCGTTGGAAGGTACCAAGAGCATTACATAACCCAAAGGGAATGTGCTTGAAGGAAAAAGTGACAAATGGACAAGTGAAGGTTGTTTTTCCTATATCTTCTAAGGAGCCCTCGATTTGATTATACCCTGAGAATCTATCTAGGAAGCAATATAATTGATGACCCTCCACTCACTAGATAACTTTATCAATAAAGGGAAAGAGGAAATGGTCTTTCTTGGTATAAGAGTTGAGCTCATATAGTCAATATAGACTCTCCATCCAGTACTGACCATTGTGGGGAGAAGGTCACCATCCTCATTGGTTATCACATTATTCCATATTTCTTTGGGACAACTTGAATTGGGCTTACCAACTTACTCTCAGTAATGGGGTAGATGATACCTACTTTAAATAACTTAATAATTTCTTTCCTTACCACATCCATAAGATTTGGATTGAGTCTCCACTGAGGTTGACGACATGGTTTAGATTCAGATTCAAGAACAATCCTATGAGTTCCAATGAGTCGACTAATCCAAGGAATATCATAAAGGGTCCATCCAATTGCTTTATTATTCTTTCTTAGGATATCCAGAAGCATCATCTCTTGATTGGATTCAAGAGAGGAATAAATGATAATAGGAAAGTATTGATTGTACCCTAAGAACACATACTTGAGTGATGAAGGTAGGACCTCAAATTCTATATTAGATTGTTTATCACTTTCCAAGAAAGAATGAGACTTTATACTGAACTTAGTTTCTTTATTCATATTTCTTGATAGAATTGGTTTCCTGTGAATAGAATTTTCATCCACTAAATTATCCGGATTAGTTTCATGAATGGGTATGGACTCAATGTTATTGATTTCAACCATGGTATCATTGATTGGAGATTCTAGAAAATCATCAATAGAGCTATCTGAAACTGATTCAATCCAAGGAGACAAATTTCCCCCATGTTGACAAATAAAATCAATCTCTTCTTAACTTAAACATATTTCAGTAATTATTTGATGTTCCTTGAGTTAACCATCAACACTAACAAACCAATTAACCATTTTTATTTCTTCATCATCCCCAATTTGAGAGTTTTCATTGTAGATGTTCAAGTCTAGACTAATCTTCCTAAAGGTTATTTCCATGTTCCCATTTCAGACTCGTATGACTAAGTTGATTGTTGCTAAGAAGGGGCGACCAAGGATGATAGGGTTGGCTCCCTAGGACCTAATATTGTGTGATTGTCAAGGAAAATGAATTCAAATAGGTAAATAAAATTTTCATTTTTCACCAAAACATCCTTTAAGATCCCCTTGGGAACTTGAACACTATGATCAGTAAGTTGAAGAGTGAAAGATGTGGGTTGGAGTTCTTCGAACCCTAACTGACAATACATGGCATAAGGAATGAGGTTCACACTGGATTCAAAATCAGAAAGGGACTTGATAACTTTGTTCTCTCCTAACTTGTCATTTATGTATTGACATCATCGATCTTTCAAATTTGGAGGAATGATCCCTTGAATGGTGGTACTCACATTAGAATCCAAAAGGATGTGGTTTTTAGGTGAAACTTTCCTTTTAAAAGTGAAAAAGTCCTTAAGGTACTTTGAGTAGGCTGGAATGGTTTGGATTGCATCATGAAGGGGGGTGTTCAACTTAACCTAAGAGAAGATTTCCCTCAAAGTCTCATTCAATTCTAGTTTAGTTTTTTCTCTCATGCATTGAGGGAAAGGAGCAGATTGTTTGATTGTTTGTTGTGGTTATAGTTCTATACCTTTATTTTTTATTTATTTTTGATAATCCACCTTTTAAAGGGTGAGGTGGAACCCTTACAAGGAACGTAGGCATAATTATTACATGATCCTTAGGCCTAAGAGGAATTCACTGCCCATAGGATTCAAACATTACATACAACCCAGACTAACTACTTGAAACTGCTCCTCCCCAGCATCTTCATCGTTAATTAGCTCTCCACCTTCGCATGGCTATTTGGCTAGGCTATCTCGTGCATGCACAGGCTTGTCCCGATGGTAGGTGGAATACCCTCTCATTATTTCAATCTGTGTAGCTTCTACTGTGGTGAAAGGTCTTTGCTCATTCTCCTATAGAGCATGTTCCTTGTAGGTTGTATGGTTTTCATCTGTACTTAAGGTGGCTCGAAGGCCTTGAGGTGGCCCAAAGGCCTTACTGACCCGAATCCTTGGGTGGCCTGAAGGCCTTAAAGGAATTGGGGACTAAATTGGTGGCCTGAAGGCCCAAACAGGGGCAAATTCCTAGCTGCTATAGTGCCAAACAGTTCCTGGTACAGTACCTTATACAGTACTTCATCATTTTCATGCATTTTTTAACATTTTAATGGTTCTATAATGGCTTGTTCAGGTTTCTCAATGGATTTTCCACTTCTTAGAAAAGGTACTGCTTTGAGTTGTTCATGAGAGTTTTATGTGTAAATGGATTCTCCCATTAAATTTGAGGATGGTACCGCCTATGTAGGCATGGGTGCCTTCCCGGTTTTAATGGTTTTCAGTTCATGTTTAAGGGATGAGACTTATGAGTTCAATTTATCCATTTGTTTACAAAAATTCTCAAGGATTGGAAGAGGGGCTGATTGAATAGGGGCTTGTGATGGTTGGTTTATCCCAGGAGGATACTTGGGTTGTTATATTGGTTGTTACATGGGTTTTTGGTATTGGGTAGGATTTTTTGGTATTGTACTGGTTGTGGTTAGAACTGGTTATGGTTTTGAAAATTTTGTAGAGGGTGGGGTTTGGTCCTTGTGGATGATAAGCTTGTTAGTTGTCTTTCCAACAGAATCATGGATGGTCATTGTACCTTGGATTTAAAGTGTTTAGGTATTGTGGATTCTTAAAGTTTAGTGAATTGACCTCTGCTAGTGGTAATCCTAGAAGAACATATTTACTATAAGGGATGGTTGGGATGTTTTCAGTCTTGTGGTTATGTTTGTCACAAATTGTGCAAACAAGGTCAATAGTTTGAATTTCGTGGACCTTCCTAAGATTGATCTCCTCAACCTTCTTAGTGAGTGCAGTAAGTTTCACCTTAAGGATTTAATCCTCCCTAATTGTGTGAATTCCATCAGATTTGGGTGGCTTCTCAAAGTAAGTTGATGTTACTCATGTTTGATTTTTTTCATCAAGGCTTTCTAGATACTCATAAGCATCATTTGGGGATTTGTTTTTGAAAGTTCCATTACACATCATTTCAATGAATTGTTTGTTCCCCGAACCCAAACCTTCATAGGAAATTATCACTTATTTAGGAATAGAAAAACCATGGTGTGGAACTTTGTTTAGAGTGTTTTTGAACCTCTCCCATATTTCATAGAATGACTCTCCCTCTTTTTAAAAAATGTTTTGGATTATCTTTTTAAGTGAAATGTTTTTGTGATGAGGGAATTATTTTTTGTAGAATTCTCTTTGAAATTGGTCCCAGGAGTGGATTAATGAAGGTCTCAGATTTTTTTAACCAATTATTTTATTTATACTTAAGTGAGAAAGGAAAGAGTCTCATTCTAGCTAACTCAAGTTGATGTGGTGGGAAAATGGTTTCAATAAGGGTGTTTAACTCTTTGACATGAAGGTATGGCATTTTCGACTCCATCCCATAGAAGGTTGGAAGATTGTTTAAGACATGAGGTTTGAAAACATAGTGGTCTTCTCCTAGGTTAGCATGCCTAATATAAGAGGTTTCATTGGTCTAGGCTGGTTTGAGGTAGTCATTCATGGTTTTTTCGACTGCATTTCCTAAGTTTGGGGCTACCTCATTTGGATTTCCATTTGGGTTCCCACTCGAGTTTATGATTTGGTTTCATTGAAGACCTTAAATTGAAATGGGCTCAATTTTTTACTCTATAGTATTATTAATATTAGGATCTCATGGAAAGAGTTCAATTGGTGTACTTGACTACCCAATCTCATGACTATCCACCCTAACTATATGGTTTTATTGGTCACAGGTGTAGGCGGACATGCACTAAAAGAAAAAAACAAGAAACGTAAAAGATAAGAGAATTTGGAATGGGAAAAGAGAAATAGTGAAGAATAGAATGGGTGTTGACATTACTTACTTGGGTCCTCGGAAATGGTGTCAAAATTTTTTATCACCCAAATTTACCCAAGATTTTAGGGTTAAGCGGTTTCTTGTAGTTCAGCTTGGGTTGTCAAATCCTCATAGACCTAAGAAGCAACCTACAGACACGTGCATTATATGGATTGTTTTTGGATATGAGCTGGACAAATTTGGTTGATTTTATATGGTTTTTAAATAAAACAAATATATCTATGTGAAATCAATTTAAAAGAATTAGTTGATCCTAGGTTATTGCTCAGGGTGGATTGAATGAATTCCCTTTTTTAACAATTTCAATTGCATTAACTCAAGAAGGATTCATTCAATGAATTCAATCTAACCTCATAACTTACTAGTTAAAAACCTTCAAAAGACATTCTAATCACCTATACACTTGTAGGATCATTTTCATGAGTACTCCAAGGTAAAGGATCTTATTATCACATAAAAGTGGGGTGAATAAATTCAATAAGGAAGAGGAAGATAGGAAATCATTGAATAAAAGGAAATCCAATAAAAGAAATTAATAAAAATTTAGAGAATGAGAAATAAAATTAAATACAGACCCTTGATACTCCCTTGGATCAACCCATAAAATATTTATCCCTCCATTAATGACATGTTCTCAATGGAATCCAGAAGTAGACTCATAATGGTGGAATTGAAGAAATAAAAACAAAAAAATAACGATCATTCCACCGTTGTGTGAATAATATCACAAGGTTTGGTGTGAATAATTTTACAACTTGAGGAAAAAGTATCAATGTGATATGAATAAGAACATAATAAAATAATAAGAGAAATTTTTATCAAAAAATAAGGTGATTCGAACAACTTACATGAGGAAGAAGAACGTTACAAAGACAAATCGGCATAATAATGTTACAATGAAAACAAATCATAAAGATCAATAAATTCTTCAACACCACTACCTTAAATAGGAATTTTGGGAGCCTTGGGTCGAGCCTCCAATATTGAAAGTCATCCCACTTGATTATGGTAGTCTTAGGGTGGTGGAATGCTTGTGGAACTTAGACTTTTCCACTCTTGACCCGAAGTGGTAGCTAGCTTGCATCCATCGAACAGAGGCGTCGAAATGACCTTCTAGATGGAAAAATTAGAGTGGTAAATAATGTATAAAAGTTATCCTTGTATGTATCTTAACAACCTGTAACATTTCAGCCCAAATGGAAGTTTTTTTGTGAGATATTATCGAAATGATGGGGTGCTCTTCTGGGCTATAGAATCTAGCCTAGAATTTTATCTCTAACTTGGGCCACCAGGAACTCCCTTAAAAAATATGAATTAGATCTTTTAACTATTGGATGAAATATTCAAAATGATTTCCTCTATCTTAAGTTAAATTTTTATAATCATTGGGCTTGGATCCTAACCTCTATAGTTTCTTTATTGGGTTTTTTTCCAGTTTACTTCGCCCAGAATGTGTTGTCATGAAAGTGCATTTTGGGGGGTTTTCAATGCGAATATTCAAGTACTCCAAAAGTATGAATTGTTCCCAATGTAATTAGAAACCAAAAAATTAAATATTAAAATAAAATCAATACCATTGGGTATTTTATATGGTGTTCAAAAATGTACTATGTAATAGTGCATTTTAAAAAGGACTTAAAATCATAATGTGAAATGATGTTCGAAGTGTAAAATGCACTAAAATTGTGTTTATGAATAATAAAGAACATGAATATTATATACATTAAAAATGAATATTAGTCTCATTCATTGGATAATCAATAAACTATGCGATATTTATGGGATTACTTTGATCTACTATGAAGATGTTTTTTTTATATTTTTTAAATTTTAATTCAAACTAATTTGAATTAGTATTTAGGTTTTTGAATTAAAATTATTTATGTTATGGTAATTTTTCCCTATATTTGATAATTAAGAAGTTTCAAATTGAATTTTTTTACCCGGTTAGATATTGGATAAATAGAGTTTTGTAGTTCTATTTAAAGGGATTCAATACCCATTAGAACACACTATGATACATAATTATATGATGGATTTATTTTTAATGTGAACTTTCAACTTTTATATTTTTCTATTTCTGTGTAAATTTTTGAATTCTTATGTGATCATTATTACATATTTTAAGTGATCTCTCAAATAACCTAATCTTCTTTGATTATTTATACTTTTATGATACATGCTGGTTAATTACTCAAAGACCTATGTATGCACTTCATCAGTATTCCATGACTTTATCTAGTTAGTTTGTTTAGTATGATCTAATTATATCTATCTATCTATCTCATTTTTACTCTAATATTTAGTTTATGATTTTCCCAACAAAAGTGTTCTCTGTCTTCGGGTTACAACTCTTTCTCTCTAAAGTCAGGTTATAAGGGTTTTGAATGCCAAAAAAAAATGTCAAGTGTCTTGGTTAACTTCAACTAGAAAAAGTATGTTGTAATTGGGCTATAATTCCCCCAAAAAAATAAAGCAGTGTATAATGAATCTCTCAAAGATTAGAGAGGTATAAGAGTAGAGTAAGCCCACTTTAGAACAGACTTCTATAAAAACATATATGCTTATTATATATTTTTTACTGATTATTATCTCATTATATGGTATATAACTGATCTTTGATAATTATTTTTGTAATTAATTTAATAACTTTAAAATTTTAATCTGGTCGATTCACCTCCCCCGCTCTAGAACATCTGTCATTATCATATCTAATCTAACAATTAGTATCAATAGTAGTTACTTAAAAGGACGGTTTCACTATACAATATATTTTCATAATACTAAATAATTGGTATCAAGGGTTTAACCTTTTTAAGGATGTATTAGTTCTAATATTTCTTTTCATTATATAAAAAAACACATTATGATGAAAATATTCTTTTTGGATATAGTGTCTGTTTTTTATATTTTATTATGATAACTTTATTATCCTATATCTAATAGTATAAGGAAAAAGATCATTGTAAGATGTAATGAATGAACATAAACAATGCATGTATTAATCAGATGCCACCTCACTTTGATGGAAATGATTATCGTTAAACATATAACATTGGTTGATCATAGTAAAACCATAAAAACTACAAAAATATAACTAAAATAGTCTTATAATAAAAGATGATTCTAAATATGTCTTGAATTACAAAGTATTAAATAGTTTATATCGTTTAATTAACTAAAGTGTATTCATTCATGTGTCTTTGTGTAAGACAAATTATGTGATATTTAAGATTCTTCAACTTACTCACCTTGTCTTGGAAAAAATGATTGAAACCAAACTCAGAATGGTTTAGGTTGAGTTTTTATATTTCAATATGGGTGAAGATGAAAGTTTCAACCAATTTTTTCACTGATTCATGAACATCATAAATAGAATGCATTCCCTTGTAGAAAAGTTGGAGAACAATGTGCTTTTTTAATAAGTACAAATATTTCAACACAATAAGTGGCATGAAAATAAAGTATTAATCAAAAAATCAAAAAAACTATAAGGAATAAACATTGTATAAACTCATAACTTCATTACTTCAATATGAACTCGAGTTAAATAAAATCACTAAAGAGGAGACTTCAAAAAAGAAAGGTGTTTCATTTAAATCAAATAATTTTTTTACTAAATCTTCTGAATATAAATCAAATTAAAGTGATAAATAGATGGATAAATTCACTAATGGAGTCTAAAAATGATGAAAAATATTGGAGGATTCAAGAAACAATTTAATAAGGATAATCACAAGGATGATTGAAAGAATAAAGGTAAAACTGGTTATAATGATGTTTCTAAACTTGCATGTTGTGAGTGTAGAAATAAGAGACACATAAATCCAAATTGTATGAAGATAAATCATTTTTAAAAAATAAGAATAAATGAAACAAGGAGGAAAGATTATTGACAACTAGATGGAGTTGTATAGAAGAATATGATTCAAGTGATGAAACCAGAATTGAAAAAGAAATGGCTAACCTTTGTTTAATGGCTCAAAGTACTAATGAGGTTAGTAATTATTATGATTATAGTTCTTTTTATTCTAAATCCTAACAACCTAATATGGAATAATTGATGTAGAAAAATAAAAAATTGTAAAATTATTTTTTATATATTTTTTATTTCTATAAAAACTTAAAAGGATAATGTAAGGAGGTTCTTAAAAAAATTGAATCAATAAAATGAAGTGTTTAAAAATATTATTTCTTCTTAAAATGAAGTAAAATTCAATGATTTACTATTTTAATATAAGTATAATTAAAATTTCTAGAACTAAATTATTAATTTAAAATAAAAATTTTCGACTTTTGTTTGAGGAAAAGTGGATTGTGATAAAATTATTTCAATTATGAAACAAAATTATGTTTGGAAATAATAAACAAATACCTAATATATATAAGACATCATTTGTAAAAATTTATAAAGTAAGTATATAAAATGTTATATGTTTTAAATGTTTTATGTAAGATCATTATACTAATGAATGATATTTAATATTTCCTCAATATCTTGGCTATACTAAAACTTTTATTTTAGATAATTCATCTTCTAGATTACCCATAAATGATTAAAATATTTTTGGGTACCAAATAATTATTATAATAGACCGATTATAACCAAGAAAAAATGGGTACCAAAATTATTTTATACTTAATTTATATTTTTAAGAAAAATTACTTACAATTGTCAAAGATGTTGGAGTTGGTGGTCTAGAACCAACTACTTTGTACTTTATTCATTAATAAAATACTTATCACATATTGATTGTTCTTTTACGTGACAATGCATGTGATAATATCTGTTGCATTAATGGGTCATAGCGGATCCCTGCTAGGATGAGAACCCGGAAGTTCCATAACACTATTCTTGAATATATGTTCTATGGCCGGATGATATTATTTTAGGGACACAAATAATAAAGGTCATTAGGGGTGAGGAATCATAAAACTTTGAGGCACCTCTCATGGTGTGCACCCTTGGTAATATCTAGGAGGATATTATGAGAACGAGACCAGCCAGTAGGAAATCCACATTTCATAGTGTCATTGGATGTTCCTATATGTGGACGTGTGTATTGGTCCTTAGACTTTAAGATTATTATTAATGGGTATTAAAACTCACGCACTTAGATGTATTGATGAAAACTGTGATGACACACTGTTCGCAGTGAGGCAGGATACGTTGGGTGCGTCACGAGTAATACTGCATTAATAGATAATGCAAGAAAGGATTTGTCCCTTCTGTTCTATAACGGAAGTAGATATCTCATGCCCTTTGAGGGAATTGATATAGACTAAATAAATCCATGGCAATTTTAAGGTATGGGTGAGTTCAGTTCCGGGAAGTCAAAGAAAGAATAATCGAGCACATGGGTTGATAGCACTAGCATGCAGCCCGCTTGATTATAGATATCGAGACAAAGGGACTATATTACACGGTATGCATTTGTAGGAGGTGACACGTCATTGAGGCACTAACTTCTTTCTCTATGGGTGCCTTAAAGTGTCGCTAGACTCTAACCTTGGACTTTAGGCAGGCTCCACCTAATGCCACTGAGAAAGAGGCCTAGAGGGTCACACACTAAGTGTGTCCATGTATCTCAGTTAAATATTAATTTAACAAGTAAAATAAATATTATTACTGAATGTGGTTTAATAATTATTTAAGGATGCCTGATCGCATTTATTTTGACACTAGTTATTCGAGAGAATATATGGTGGGAGAAATAATATATTTATTAGCGAGTAATGCAATTACATTTATTTAATAAATAAATATCCATTACTCAAGGTCTAATAAATGTGGTGGAGAAAAATGGAAAATAAAAGTACACGCCTTGTATTAATTATTACACGCCGTGTAGTTTTCCAGTTGGTATTTTTAGTATATAATATTGTTTTATTAAATGATATTAATTATAATCAGTGTGGGCGCATGTCAAGGAATTAATAATTCGACATGGGGTTTCAATAAGATTTAATAAAATAAATAAAACGCGTAACGCGTTTATTTATTGTCATAACTCTATTAACCTCAAACTCAATTATAAATATCCTCACAACCCAACACTTTTCCTGAGCCATTTTTGTGCACAACGAATTTGGAAATACTCTCAATCCAAGACAGAATTACCTTTCCACCATGAACTCTTTCAAGTTACGAGAGCGAGATCCTCCACCGGATCAAGGCGGTAGAAGGCGGACATCACAAGCGAAGGTTCTTCCGCGCTAGCACCCGGAGATCCCTTTGGTGATGTCCAGAGCTACGTGGAGAATGTGTGGATCACCACTAGAGGAATCCTGTACTTGGATTCTACGACGCAATGATGGATCATAGGATTGTGACCGGAGACTCCAATGAAGAAAGAATTCCATTGAGGTAATTCTTATGAATTAATTAAATTAATTATAACCAACATATGATGATCCTATCTCAATGGTTCCGGGACTCTTATTTTCTTTTCTGTTCTTCGTTCTATTCTGAAGATCTGGCATTTTAAATCGTGATGGATCTCATATTGAATGTTGTTAACGTTAAAATTAAAGCTGGGAAAAAAGCCCACTAATGCGCTTCCGCTGCACCCAGAACCTTCAAGTGGTATCAGAGCGGTCATATCGTTTATTATAATTATTTAGTTTTTCGTTGGTGATTTACACATTTAATAATTTAGTTATTTCAATTCATGTTTAATCGTTCTGGAAATCTGAATCTCGAGATCTATTCCTCCTCCCTCGTTTCTCGTTCACCTCATATAAATGAATTTTTCTTTTAATGTTGATTAAAATAAAATAGATGAACTCATCCAGAGGAGCCAAACATTTCTAGCCGTACAACACTAGAATACATTGCGTGTATTCGGAAGTACACGTCGTGTATTCTAGGTTCAATGCATTGACTGATCCGCCAAATCAGGACGTGTATTGGATTCTTTCTAAGAATTTAAGACACCGTGTGTTGACCAGAAACAGGTGGCACATGGTTTCCAGATTACACGTCGTGTGGTCCAATGAACATGGCGTGTAGTCCCTTCGGGTTAGGGTTGGGCCGTGTACCCCATACACGGCTTGCCCAGCTGGAAACCGTGTAACGTAGAAACTAAACGACGTGTGTCCCACAGAACACGTTGTGTACTCCAAAAATTTCCAAAGTACAATAACACGCCCTGTCCCCGGGCGTGTACTTTGGATGGACGGTGAAGAAAAGTACACGACGTGTAGTTGGAACTACATTCCGTGTACTCACCCAAATTACACAGATTTATTAAAATTTATTATTATATTATACAAACCCTTGAGATGTGTACCATAGTGCAGGCATAAAGCTGAATCACAACACGTGATAGGTGTTTTATATATATGTGTTTAATTTAACATCTGTGTCATAAATGGGAATTCACCGGGTTGCCTCCAAGGTACAAGTTATGTACAAGGATAATTTTAAATGAATTTATTTGTTTAAAATTATGATGGATGAGAATCTCAAGGAAGTTCAGAAAAAGGGTTTAAGATAAAAGGATTGATTAATTAAAGATAATTAATTAATTCAAGCATGATTTATCTTAAACAAGAACGATTAAAGAATTGAATGCTAGTTTTATTTATACGTAAATATCGTTGCATGTATAGATGATCATGAGCTAGACTGAAACCTTTGTATGTGAGTGGTTTCTTTTAATTTATTTATTTAAATTAAATTTTTTTTCCTGTGAGCCATCTCCTCATTAATATGTAGGGTCTGCACGCCCAAAGATTCTTTTTTTGTAAAAAAAACCCCTTTTACCCCTCACTTGTGTGTGAGATAAATGCATATGTAATGGATGGAGATCCCAAGCTAGTGGATGTGGCTCAAGTCAGGAGCCAAGGTGAAACCAATCCAAGGAGATACAAAGGTGGACAGGTGGAAATCTGTAAACACAAACCCGAAAGGTTCAAGGTGTTTCTTCCCTAGGTCTTGGGTTAGTTTATCAACCTCTAGATAAACTAACCAATATAAAAGCTGATGATCATACCATTTATTTTATTTCTGTTAGTTGCATGGTTTATTTATTGTAGGTGTGCTGTCACGATCACACAATTAATGAATTAAACGAGCATGCAAGATGGAACTAAAATAAAATTGGCTTATACGTAAATATTATCTTAGACATGGTTAATCACTTAAGTATATCCCACTTAGTATTAACAAGCATGTAATCAAAGATAATAAAATTTCAATTTACATATAAAGATAAAATCCCTCAAAATAAATATTAAGTCGGTATAGCCTTCCATAATCTTGGTTAGAATCGAACCATAGTTCAAAGTGCTTGACCAAACCTAGTTGGGGTGCTTTCAATTATCGTTAAATTCTAATTCAAGGTTTTGGGTTGACTTGACTTGGTTCACATCAAGGGTTGACTACCACAGCAGGACATGGTGTGACCAAGAGGCAAAGGTTGAGGAAATCCAAAATAAAAGGATTTCAGGATTGGGGAGTCCACTCAGCGGATCAAGGAGCTGCGAGTTAATACAATTGGCATTTAGAATGCCTACCTAAAATCCTTCAAGTTGCTTGACCAACCCTAGTTCGGGTAATTAAAATGGAAATATGGATCCTTGACACTATAATATTCAGGCAACAGAATATTCTGAAGTCAATGGTGAGGGCTATTGGACTTTGATAAAATAGTGGGAGACTAATAAGTATTAATTTCTTTATTTGTCTCAATTTTTGTAATAAATTACTAAACCTTTGATCATCTTAATTTGTAGAAACAGCTAGAAAATGACTTCAAACATATCATTGCGCACCATACTCGAGAAGGAAAAACTTCTCACCAGCACCAATTTCCAAGAGTGGCAGAGGCGTTTACACGTCGTCCTTCGCCATGAAAGGAAATTGTATGTGCTGGAAGATCCTATTCCAGTTGGGCCTAGGAAAGAGGCTAGTGATGAGGAATTATCTCTCTACATGAAACACATGGATGATTCCATAGATGTCCAGTGTTTCATGCTATCATCCATGTCTAATGAGGTCTTGAAGCAACATGAAAACATGGACGCGTATAGCATGATGTCTCACCTTAAGGATCTCTACCAAGAGAAGGAAAGACATGAGAGGTATGAGATCTCCAATTCTTTGTTTACAACTAAGCTTGGAGAGTCTGCGCCAGCTGGGCCTCATGTAGTCAAGCTTATTGGCTACATTGAACGCCTGTACATCTTAGGGATTAAATTCCCGGATGAGTTCCGTACAGATCTCATCCAATCATCACTACCCAAGACCTTCTCTAGCTTCATTGTCAATTATAATATGAGCAGCAATGAGAAGAGTCTATCGGAGCTTCTGACCTTGATTCTCTAGGTAGATAAGGACATGGGGTGTGACAAACCCGCGGTCCTTATGGTGAACAAGAAAAGGAAGGACAAGGAAAAGGGGCCAAAGACTTAAAAATGGTCTGACGCCCCCGAGCACCATCCCTCCAAAAAGGGGAAGATCCAGAGGTAGGGCAAGGAACGGGAGGCGGTGTGTTTTGCATGTGGCAATTAGGGCCACTGGAAGAGGAACTGCACCCAGAAGCATGGGGACGCTAAAGGTGCGTTCGTTATCGAGTGCAATCATTCTATTTCTACACATTGCATATTAGAAACATCTTGTGGGGATCACATCTGTATTCAAATGCAGGAACCATGTAGATTTAGAAAGATCGCCAGAGGAGAGGTGGATCTTCGAGCTACCAATGGCGCAAGGCTGGCTGTGTTGGCTATTGGGGACTACCACCTCTCATTTCCAACTGGCATGATTTTAGTTTTACAAAAATGTTATTTTGTGCCTAGTGTTACCAAGAACATAATTTATGTATCTTGTTTGGATATGGATGGATTTGTTTTAAAGTTTGGAAATAATGGTTGTCTCTTTTATAAGAACAATGTATGTTATGGTATGGCACATTTTAGTAATGGTTTGTATGTATTAAATTACGAAAACCAAGTGTTGGCAATTGATAATGAAACAAACTCACATGAATCATACATCACCCAGTTGTGGCATCACTGCCTTGGTCATGTAAATGAGAAGAGTTTGACAAAGCTCTATCAAGATGTCTATTTAGACTCAACTGAGCTACAACCACTTGATAGATGTCACGCTTGTTTACAAGGTAAAATGACCAAACTGCCTTTTGGTGGACAGGGTGAAAGGGCCACAGAGCTTCTAGGATTGGTACACACAGATGTATGTGGACCATTTCCAGTAGAAGCTAGAGGTGGATATTCTTACTTCATTACATTTACTGATGATTTGAGTAGATACAAATTTGTCTACTTAATGAGGTATAAGTCAGAAGCCTTAGAGAAATTTTATAATTCAAGAATAAAGTAGAGAATCAACTTGGTAAGAAGATAAAGATGCTTAGATCAGATCGAGGTGGAGAATATCTGAACCAAGAGTTTATCGATCTTCTACGAGAGTGTGGGATTCTATCTTAGCTCACTCCTTATACACCACAGTGGAATGGTGTTAGTGAAAGGAGGAACTGCACCTTGTTGGACATGGTGAGGTCGATGACGAGTCAAGCGGATCTTCCATTATCCTTTTGGGGATATTCATTACAAACCGCATCATACACATTAAACCGAGTACAAACTAAGGCAGAAAATGGAATTCCATCTGAGTTATGGAATGGAAGGAAACCCACTTTGTCACAAACATGTGTATGGGGATGCGAGGCATTTGTTAAGGCCTTCTCAGGCAACAAACTAGCACCCCGGGGCACGAAGTGTATCTTTATATGATATCCCAAGGAAACGAAAGGATATTAACTATATAACCCTCAAGACAAGAAAGTGACTGTCGCCAGACAAGCCATCTTTCTTGAGAGGGATCACATCCTCAAGAAGGATAGGGGGAGCACGATTGACTTCGATGAAGTTGATGCTCAAGATACACAAGAGTTGGTATAGGAACAAGTTCCACAGGACCCCGTGGAAGAAGTTCCAGAAACACAAGTACTGCGTAGGAGCTCAAGAGAGGTAAGGGAACCAGAGAGATTTGGTTTCCTAGTCACCGAGGATGGTGAATCATTATTGTTGGACAATGATGAACCTCTCTCCTACAAGGAAGCAGTAGAAAGTTCAGAAGCTACAAGATGGCTAGAAGCTATGAATTCTAAGATGGATTCCATGTATCAGATCCAAGTTTGGGTTCTGGTCAATGATCCAGTTGATGTAAAGCCTTTTGGATGCAAATGGGTATTAAAGAGAAAGCCAGACATGGAAGGTCAAGTTAGCACCTATAAAGCAAGGCTAGTGGCTAAAGGATTTAAACATTGTCAAGGAATTGACTATGATGAAACCTTCTCGCCAGTTGCCATGTTTAAATCTATAAGAATCATACTTTCCATAGCAGCTTACCATGACTATGAGATTTGGCAGATGGATCTCAAAACAACATTCCTTAACGGGAACCTTCATGAAGATGTCTATATGACACAACTAGAAGGGTTTGTGACACCAGGTGAAGCCAAACGGGTTTGCAAGTTGCATAAATCCATTTATGGATTGAAGCAATCATCCAGGTCATGGAAAATTCGATTTGATGAATCCATAAAGGAATTAGGTTTCATTAAGAACAAATGTGACCCATGTGTTTATAAGTGGTTTAATGGGAATGTGATCGTTATCCTAGTAGTATATGTTGATGACGTATTACTTATTTGAAACGATGTACCAGTCTTAAAGTCAGTTAAGGACTGGTTGAACAAGTGTTTCTCCATGAAGTACTTAGGAGAAGCAGCCTACATTCTAGGGATCAAGATAATTCGTGATAGATCCAAGAGGCTGCTTGGACTAAGTCAGGGTACATACATTGACCAGATGATAAAGAGATTTAGTATAGAACAATCCAAGAGGGGATTGGTTCCAATGTCACATGGCCTACATATTTCTAAGAAAATGTGTCCTCAGACACAACAAGAGAAAGATAGAATGAGTAAGATCCCATACACTTCGGCTATAGGATCCATCATGTATGCCATGTTATGTACCAGGCTTGATTTTTCCTATGCACTAAGAATGGTAGGAAGATATCAAGAAGATCCATGGGAACAACATTGGACTGCTGTTAAGACTATCCTTAAGTATCTAAGAAGAACTAAGGATATGTTCCTGGTGTATGGAGGAGACGAGGAGCTTTCCATCAGAGGTTATGTTGATGATGGTTTTCAAACAGATCAGAATGATCTGAAGTCGAAATATGGATATGTTATCTATCTCAATGGAGGAGTTGTTATCTGGAAGAGTTCAAAGCAGCCAGTTGTCGCCGATTCTACTGCGGAGTCCAAGTATATAGAGGCTTCTGGTGCAGCCAAGGAAGCCGTCTGGATTTGAAACTTTGTCCAGGATCTTGATGTGGTCCCTAGAAGTAAAGATCCCATTACATTGTATTGTGATAATACTGCATAGCTGGCTCTTGCAAAAGAACCAAGGTCACATCAGTGGACAAAGCACATACTCCAGAAGTATCACATATTGAGGGATTTCTATCAAAGGGGTGAAGTTGTAGTGAGTAGAGTGTCCACGGAAGAGAACGTGGCGGACCCCATGACTAAAGGCCTATCTAATCATAAGCATGAATATCATGTGAGATTTAGCAGATTAAAGTTTGTTGGCAGTTGGCTCTAGTACAAGTGGAAGTCTGTTGGAGTTGGTGGTCTAGAACCAACTACTTTGTACTTTATTCATTAATAAAAGCCTTATCACATCTTGATTGTTATTCTGCGTGACTATGCATGTGATAATGTCCTAATGATAGTTGTTGGATTAATGGGTCATAGCGGATCCCTGCTATGATGAGAACCCAGAAGTTCCATAACACTATTCTTGAATATATGTTCTATATCCGGATGATATTATTTGAGGGACACAAATAATATAGGTCATTAGGGGTGAGGACTCATAAAACTTTGAGGCACCTTATCATGGTGTGCGACCTTGGTAATATCTATGAGGATATTATGAGAATGAGACCCACCAGTTGGAAATCCACATTTCATAGTGTCATTGGATGTTCCTATCTGCGAACGTGTGTATTGGTCCTTAGACTTTAAGATTATTATTAATGGGTATTACAACTCGCGCACTTAGATTTATTGATGAAAACTGTGACGACACACTGTTCGCAGCGAGGTAGGATATGTTGGGTGTGTCATGAGTAATACTACATTAATAGATAATGCGAGAAAGTATTTATCCCTTCTGTTCCATAACGGAAGTAGATATCTCAGGCCCATTGATGGAATTGATATAGCCAAAATAAATCCATGGCCATGGTAAGGTACGGGCGAGTTCAATTCTGGGAATTCAAAGAAAGAATAATCGAGCACATGGGTTGATGGCACTAGCATGAAACCTGCTTGATTAGAGATATCGAGACAAAGGGATTATATTACACGGTAAGCATTCGTTGTACGTGACACGTCATTGCGGCGTTAACATCTTTCTCTATGGGTGCCTTGACATGTTGCTAGAACCTTGGACATTAGGTAGGATCTGCCTAATGCCACTGAGAAAGAGGCCTAGAGGGGCACACACTAAGTGTGTCCATGTATCTCAGTTAAATATTAATTTAACAAGTTAAATAAATATTATTCCCGATTGTGGTTTAATAATTATTTAAGGATGTCTGATCACATTTATTTCGACACTAGTTATTCAAGAGAATATATTGTGGGTGAAATAATATATTTATTAGCGAGTAATGCTGTTACATTTTTTTAAGAAATAAATAGCCATTACTCAAGGTCTGATAAATGTGGTGGAGAAAAATGGAAAATAAAAGTACACGTGTGTATATTAAGTATACACGCCGTGTAGTTTTATGGAAAACAAGTACACGTCGTGTATTAATTATAACACATCGTGTAGTTTTCCAGTCGGGATTTTGAGTATATAATATTGTTTTATTAAATGATATTAATTATAATCAGTGTGGGAGCATGTAAAGGAATTAATAATTCGACATGGGGTTTCAATAAGAGTTAATGAAATAAATAAAACGTGTAACGCGTTTATTTATTGTCATAACTCTATTAACCTCAAACCAGATTATAAATATCCTCACAACCCAACACTTTTCTTGAGCCATTGTTGTGCACAACGGATTTGGAAATACTCTCAAGCCAAGAGAGAATTCCCTTTCCACCAAGAACACTTTCAAGTTACAAAAGAAAGATCCTCCACTGGATCAAGGCGGTAGAAGGTGGACATCACAAGAGAAGGTAATTCTGTGCTAGCACCCGGAGATCCCTTCAGCGATTTCCAGAGATACGTGGAGCATGTGTGGATCACCGCTAGAGGAATCTCGTACTTGGATTCTATGATGCAACGATGGATCATAGGATCATGACCGGAGACTCCAATGAAGAAAGAATTCCATCGAGGTAATTCTTATGAATTAATTAAATTAATTATAACCAACATATGATGATCCTATCTCAATGGTTCCGGGACTCTTATTTTATTTTCCGTTCTTCATTCTATTCCGACGATCTGGCATTTTAAATCGTGACGGATCTCGGATTGAGCGTTGTTAACGTTAAAATAAAAGCTGGGTAAAAACCCCACCAACGCGTTTCTTCTGCGCCCAGAACCTAAAAAAGATACATGGTACATAGATAGTAGCTTCTTCAGAAATATGACTACATACCCATCGAATTTCTTATCATATAATCAATATGATGGAGGCTCTATGACATTTTATGATAACTCAAAAGGAAAGGTTAAGAGATTTTTTAGAGTAGAAATATCTAATATTATTGTAATTTCCAAAGTGTTGTACATTTAAAGTTTTAAACAAAAATTAATTATTATTTATAAATTATGTTATGATGTAATGATTTCTAAATTTTATGATAATAAATGTGTAGTTTTCAAAAATAAAAATGTTTTATTTTATGATAATAGAAAAGATAATATTTATTTTATTTATTTTTCTCAATTAACTAACCAAAATATAAATTTTATTAATTATATATAAATATATTATATCTTATGTAATTATAGGCTTAGAAATGTTAACTTTTGGGAATTAAAAAAAATTATAAAATAAATGAGATGTACAAAAGCTACCCGATTTTATAATTTTTAAGAATTTTAATTGTAATTCTTTTTTAAAAGTTAAAATGCATAAGATTAGTATTAAATATCTTAATGAATTTATAACTTCTATACCATTATAAATTACTCATTTAGATTTATTTTTTTCTATGTATTTTTCTAGTTTAAGGGTTAAGAAATATATTTTTGTGATAGTTGATTATTTTAGTATATTTTCATAGATTTATTTTAAGTTTCATTAAAGTTAAACTTTATCAAGATTTATTATTATTTTTAAGTTGGTTAAAAATAAAAAAACTAATATTTAATTGTTTATATTAAAAGTTTTAAGGGATTTCAATTTTTTTGAATTAGAATTTTTTTGAAGAAAATTTTTATTTTCATAATTAATTTTATCCTAGAACACCATAACAAAATGGTGTTGTTGAATAGAAAAATAGAATTATTATTGAAATAGATATAACTATTTTAAAATAATTTAATATACCAAAATATTTTTGGGATAAATATGTTGATATAGGGTGTTATATTTTAAATAGAGTTTTAATTAGAATTTTTTTAAAGAAAACCACTTTTGATTTTTTGAAAGGTAAAAACATAATGTTGGTTATTTTAATGTTTTTGGATGTAAAGTTTAAATTTTTAATACTAAGGATAAATTGGATATATTTTATTCTAAATTTAATTAAGGTATTTTTATTATATATTATAATAAACATAAATCTTTTTGATTTTATAGTAAAATAATTTGTTTATAGAAGAATCTTTTCATGTTGAGTTTATTGAAGATGTTTTGAAAAGGGATTCTATTTTAGATGATTTTAATGATTTTAATTTTGGGGAAGAAAAACAACTAGATTATGAAACTATTAAGGGAGGTATTACTTCATTTCATTCTATTCCTAAGTCCTGGATGGTTTATAAAGACCACCTTATTGATATTTTTTTTTGGTAATGTTGATTTCAGTTCTAAAACTATAAGTTTGGATTTTATTTTTTATGAAAATTGTTATTTTGTTTCTAATTATGTGTCAAATTATGTTTTTAATTATTTTAAGTGTGTTACTTGTATTATTTCTATATAGGTTTAACTTAATTAATTTTCTATAAATAATGTTTGGACTTTAGTTTAACCCCAATAGATAAGCATGTTTTTGGAATTAAATATATTTTTAGAAATAAAATGGATAAATCTAGAAAAAACTGGTAAGAATAAATCTAGTTTTAGTTTAAGTTTATATTCAAGTGGAAGGTATATATTTTGAAGAATTTTTTTGCCTCTTTATATAATTAAGTCTATTATAATTTTATTATCTTTTACATATTTTTAAGGTTCTAATTTATTTCATATAGATATTGAAAGTGAATTTTTAAATGGTTTTTTTATGAAGAAGTTTATGTTTCTTGACCACCTAGTTTTAAAGATGAAAATTTTCATAATTGTGTTCTTAATTATCAAAGGATTTATAAGATCTTAATAATTCTCCTTATTCTTGGTATGTTATACTTATATTGTTTTTGTTAAAAAATAATTTTTCTAAAGGTGGTGTATATCCTAATTTTTTTTATTAAAAGTATTTCAAATTATATTTTAGTTATTCAAATTTATGTTGATGAAATTATTCATGGATATTCAAATGAATTACTTTGTAAATAATTTAATACCTTGATGGAAAGTGAATTTTCTATGAGTTTAATAGGTGAACTTAAATTATTTTTAATTATTTAAATTAATCAAATTAATGATGATATATTTCTAACTCAATGAAAATATACTAAATATTTTATTCAGATTTTTGGTTTAAATTCTTGTAAAACTTTTAAAACCACTATAAGTATTAATTATAAATTAGATTTAGATAAATTTAAAAAATTCACAGATTCTAAAATGTTTAGATACATGATTTAAAGTCTTTTATATATTACTACTTCTAGACCTGATATTATTTTTAGATTTTGTTTATGTGTGAAATTTAAATCTATCCCTAAGGAATATCATTTAAAATTTAATAAGTGGATTATTTGATTTTCTAAAAGAACTATTAATTATGGATTGTTTTAGGATAGAAAAAACTATTTTGTTTAATTTGTTCTTTTTATTCTACTTTTGGGAGTTGTACAGTTGATAGAAAAAGTACCACAAGTATCTATCATTTTCATAGAAAAAATTAGTTTCTTTGAGTTCAAGAAAACAATATTTATTTCATTTATCTACTGATGAAAGTGACTATATATATTTTTCTTTATGTTGTTCTCAATCATTATATATTTAACAAAATTTTTCTTACAATGGTTTTAATTTTAAAAAGGATCCCAATTTATTATAATAATTATTCTACAATTTTAATTTCAAAAAAAACATTACACCATTCTAGGAAGAAGATTATTAACATGTGATTTAATTTTATTAGAGACTAAATTGATAAAGTTGATATTATTCTTAAATATATTCCAAATGAAAATCAATTAGAATATATTTTTACCAAACCATTGGATTTTTGTAAGTTTGAGAAAATAATGTTCTATCTTGTAATGTTGGGAATTTATTTTGAAAATATTATTTTAATTTTATTTTAACTTAGATTAACATACATTTATTATGGGGAAGTTTTTCCTATTGTTTAAAATAGTGTTTTTAAAATATTTTTTCAATCTTCTTGTATTTATATATTTTTAATATTTTCTTTTTGATAAAGTTCAAAAGTATGGTGAATTTTATAAAATCCTATTTCAATTTTATAATTTTCAAAAAGGGGGAATTTTTGTGAGTTTGTTGTTTGTGTTTTTTTTTTCTTTTGAATATTAAAATAACTCAAAATAATTCTTGTGATTCCTCTAACATGATTTCCATTACATTATAAATCTTGTGATTACTCATTCCATAAATATTCAATGTTTAAGGGAGACATGAGGGCATAGCAGGTGAAAAATGGTCGAATAGTGGTGTCTGAGTGGGGATGGTGGGTCCTCAACAAGTAGAACTTGAGGAAGATGAGTGGATGGTTGTAGAATTCAATCAGTCAGTACTGTCCATCGTCGACACCAAACACAATGAAGTGCGGGAATAACCCTTGAAGGGGTGAGTATAAAGATACTCAGTAGGACCAAGAGACCCTCAAGGTCTCACAAAATCCATGAAGGATAATCCATAAAGCATGAAAACAACTGACAACCCAACTTAGGTGTATGCCCATACATATACCTAATTTATCAAGAATACCCATCTCAATCATGAGGAAAACACAAAGTCCAAATCAAAGCCCAAATCTCAACTGTTCCACAAAGGAAGGAATACCACGAAGGAAAGTACCACGAAGGTACGCCACACAGAATAATACCACCAAGGTATTTTCACAAAGGAAAGTACCGGTCAGGTACGAACTCAGCTCACACCTGGTATAATTTAAGTATAGTAGTAGAGATGATTAGATGTAACTTCTGAATCATCTTACTCTATTAAGAGGCTCTCCTACTGACACACACATGATCACTCGGTGCTAACCCACACAAGATTGCTCAGTGCTGACCCACACATGATTGCTTCGGTGCTGGCCCACATAGGATCTCTAGGTGCTGACCCACACAGGATCGCTCGATGCTGACCCACACAAGATCGCTAGGTGTTGACCCACACATGATCGCTCTTCATCATTATAACATTAGATTTTTATTCCAATAGGGAAGGGGACAAAGTACACAGGCAGAACAAGAGAGGCTTGGGGGGGGTCTAAATTAGTGGAGACCTAGGGAATCCCCTCGAATCAGATTCACCCCCTCAAGTTTAAAACTAGAGATAGATTGAAGGCAGGTGACATTGGAGGCTTGGATGACCAAAGATGCAAAATGATCTGCTACCTTGTTCCCCTCCCTCCAAGCATGGGACATATGACCATTGTTGTTGATGAGGGATCTGCACTTCCTAATCATGTAGGAGATCACCCATGGAGTGGAGCCTATACCCTGAATGGAGTCATGTACGATCTTGGAGTCCGTTTCTATGTAGGATAATCCAATCTTCATCTACTTGCATATATTAAGACATGTGAGGACTGCCTTGGCCTCTGCTTGCATGGAATCACTCTTCATTCTTCACATCACAACTAGATACTGGGTTCCCACACTAGGTTTTCTCATCTCCATGAGGGTATGCTCTTCAAGCCACTTGTCGATACTACAACTACCACGATGTCTCACGAAAAAGTATCTCGAAGGACCGCCACATCATAGGGGTCTCAACGCAATAGACATGGTGTCAATCAGACGCCCGGCCTGTGAGTTATTAACCTTTTAGTCTTGAGGGCCTGATTAGATTCGTGCTCAATCCAAACTGACCATTCCTCAACTTTACCCAAAACTCCAGTGGGGTATACCAAAGGGACCGTCTTGCTCTAAGATTTCCAGCGTTGTAGTCGGTTCATCAAACAGACGTCCGGTGCCAAAGATATGACTGAAAGTGTGTAAATGGATCGAAGTGGGTTCGGGTCCGGTCTGACCTGGCCCGACCCAGCTTGGGCTGACCCAGTTTAGGTCGACCTGGACCGACCCGTTGGGTCCAGCCCGGCCCGCGCTGGGCGGCCCTGCCCGCGCTGGGTGGCCCGGCCCGCGCTGGGCGGTCCGGCCTGGCATCCCGGCCTGGGCAGCGTGGGGTGGTGCGGTGGTCGCTAGGGTCGTGAAGGTCGTGAGGGGGGCCGCAGAGGCCACGAGGGCAGCGTGAGACCGAGGGGTCCACTGTACGACGCGAGGACGTGGGGGCCGCTGGATGGCGCGAGGCCACAAGGGCCGCCGGATGGCGGAGCACCGCGGGGCATGGAGGCCGCTGGACGGCGGAGTGCTGTGTGGCGCAGAGGCCGCGAGGGCCGCTGGACGGCACGAGGCCTCAGGGGCGGCAGGACGGCGCGCGGCTGTGGGGGCCGCTGGATGACGGAGTGCCACGGGGAACGGAGTTCGCGAGGGCCGCAAGGCTGCGGGCAACATGGACATGGACGGAAGAGCGTCGTGGGGCGGCGAAGTGCCACGCGGTGGTGGAGCGCCGAGCCTACATCGGCGGTCGACTTGACCAGCCGCCCTTAATTCGTCACCTTCATCGTGGTTCTTGAGTTCCATCGGTGCCAACCGTCGTCACCGGTTGCTGTCACCATCGCGAAGAACACACAAGAGAACCAAGATTTGCGGAGAGGATGGGCCATGTTTGTTTGGCTTGCACTCACCATGTTAGGGAGGTAGCAAGAGGCTATAATTTCTTCCTTGATTCATGAATAATTGTCAGGAATGGGAAGGGGAAAAATTCAAACATCCACCATACCTCGAAGATTTGTTGACGGAGGCCGCAAGGAAGGAGACAATGTCGTTTGGGATAGACGGATGTTGCTGACGTCGACATTTCCTCGATTGTCAGTTCGTTCGTCGTTGAAGATGTTCCTCATTGGCATTCTTCATTGAAGAGCTTTCTCCCAATAGTTATTTTCTCCCCAATTCCAAAAAAATGAAAGGTATCCCACATAATAGAACAAGTTATCTATTATATTTGTTGGCATAATTTCAAAATAGCTTAATTAATTAATTGATGGGTTTGATTAATTAATTAAAGGGGAGAGTTGGCATAATTAAGTGGGGGATTTGAAGAGGTTTCTCCCCATTAAGAGGGAGTTCAAAGGGTTTCAAGGGGTTTTATGTATCGGGTGGTCCCCACCACCATAACCCACATGGGAGGTTAGGCTCGGGTGGTCCCCACCTCCATACCCTCACATGGGAGGTTTAATTCTTATGGTCCCCACCTCTCAACATCCACATGGGAGTTCCAAATAAAATAAAATGTTATAAAATGTTATTTTATTTTATTCTTTCATGAAAAACCCAAATACTAACTCTCACCCTCGACCAACTACTGTCGAGTTGAAAGTCTCCTTAAGTGAATAATGGTGTTGTGAGTTCAATGGTGTCCTCATATTTCAATTCCGAGCACCGGTGCAAATGTTAGAAAAACCCACTCACACGTTTACTGAACGTACCCGAATAAAAGTTCAGAAGTTCACTCCGGGCACACTGAGCCTCAGAAACACGCGCCATCAATTTTTTCAGACTCGTAAAATTCTTATTTAATTAAAAAAAATTAAATGGAAATTCTGGGTCTTTAAATTCTCCCCACCTCAGGGCTTTGTTTCCCCGTAAGCCACAACTCAAACTAAGGTAACAAGTGGGGGTACTGAGCATGAATCTGAGCCTCCCGCTCCCATCTGCTCTCTTGGAGGTTCCCGTGCTGCCAACGAATGCACACCAGAGGTATCGACCACACATGAAGGACCCAATCATGCCAATCCTCAATCTCTACTAGAACCACCATAAAAGTCGCCCCATCATTGATATCCAGCTCGCCATGGTCGATGATGTGAGAAGGGTCATGCACGTATCTCCTCATCTGGGATACATGGAAGGCTTCGTGCACCCGGTGCAACTGTGGTGGAAGATCTAAGTGGTAAACCACCTTGCTAACTCTGCTGAGGACCTAAAAGGGTCCAGTGAACCTTGGAGATAACTTGCCACCTCGGCCAAATCTCCGAAAACCTTATCGGGGTGAGACCCATAGAAAGACGTGATCACCATCCTCAAACTCTAGAGGTCTCCGTCTCCTATCAACATAAGACTTATGCCTACTCTGCAAAATCTTCATCCGCTCTTGGATGATCTTCACTTTCTTTGTGGTATCCCGTACCATCTTTAGTCCCACTAATACTGACTCCCCTGGGTCAGTGCAGCACAAAGGTAATCTGCAAGGTCGCCCGTACAACACCTCAAAGGGTGCCATCCCAATATTGGAGTGATAAATATTTTTGTATATAAACTCCACCAAAGGAAAGTGATCCTCCCAGCTACAACCAAAGTCGAGGACGCAAGTACGTAGCATGTCCTCGAGGGTTTGAATGGTCCGCTCAGTCTGGTCATCTGTCTGAGGATTGAAGGTGGTGCTCAAACAAAGATGTGTCCCGAAAGCCTCATGCCACCCATTCCATAGCCAGGAAGTAAAATGTGCATCACGATCGGAGACAATCATCGAGGGTACTTCATGTAACCGCACAATCTTCTACACATAGAGGCATCCCGCGCTCTCTTCTGAACCCTACTCTCTGATTGGTAGGAAGTTGGCCGACTTGGTGAGTCAGTTGATGATCACCCAAATAGATTCATGTACCCTAGATGTACATGGAAGTCCTATGACAAAGTCCATGGATATCACATCCCACTTCCACTCTAGGACCTCCAAAGGATGAACCAAGCCTGCTGGTGCCTGATGCCCCGCCTTCACTTGCTGACAAGTGAGGCACCAAGAGACAAACTCTAATAATGATTTCTTCATTCCCAACCACCAGTGCTATCGTCGGAGATCCTAGTATATATTCTCCACTCCTAGATGTACCGCTAGAGGGGATGTGTGGAACTCCCTCATCACTTCCTCCTGAATAAACACTGGTACCATGGTACGTCCTCTAAAGAGGATGACGTGCTCCCCACATTCTATAAAATCCATCAGTTTCCTGTCCTATGGATATCTGAGCATGTCGAGCCTCGCAGTCAGCATCCCCATGCTACGACTCCCTGAATCACTAAAGAAGTGGGGGAGTGGTTGTAAGAGACTGAAGGAAAGCTTCTCCACCTCGATCCACATAGGATATCTGCAAAGAGGCTAGCTGTTCTATCGCCTCACCTAGCAGCTATATACCAGATCTCCTACTGATCGCATCTGCTACAACGTTTCCCTTCCCAGGAGTATAGACTATCTCAAAGTCATAGTCCTGGAGGAAATCAAGCCAATGTCATTGTCTTAGGTTCAGGTCCTTCTGAGAGAAGATATACCTGAGACTCTTGTGATCAGAGTACACCATAAAACACTTTCCCATCAAGTAATGTCACCACATCTTCAAAGAGAAGAGCAGTACTGCTAACTCTAGGTCATGGGTAGCATAGTTCTGCTCATGTTTTCTCAGCTGTCGAGAACCATAACCGATCACTGCTCTCTCCAGCATCAAGGTACATCTGATCCCGGTCCCTAATGCGTCGCAGTAGACTATGTACCATACTCCATTCTCTGGAAGCATCAAGATGGGGGCACTAGTCAGCCTTTGCCTCATCTACTAAAAACTCTGCTGGCATCTATCCGACCACATGAAGGGTTACCCCTTCTTTGTCAATATTGATAGTGGTGATGCAACTCTGGAGAAATTTGGGACAAACCTCTGGTAGTATCCAGCCAAACCCAGGAAACTCCATACCTCCGTCACACTCCTGGGTGGCTCCCAAGCAAGTACCACCTCAATCATCACTAGATCCACTACAACTCTAGCCTTTGATATGACATTCCCGAGAAAGTGAACCTCTCAGATCCAGAACTGGCCCTTAGAGAGCTTACCATAAAGCTGGTTCTCTCAGAGTGTGTCCAGTACTACCTGCAAATAATAGGCATGCTCCTCCTCAGTATCTGAGTAGATTAGAATGTCATCGATGAAGACTACTACAAAGTGATCAAGGTATGGCTGAATGATCCTATTCATGAGTCCCATGAACACTGCTGGAGCGTTGGTTACACTGAATGGAATAACCAAGAACTCATAATGGCCGTACCGATTTCTGAAAGTCGTCTTTTGCACATCCTCATCTCGTACTCTAAGCTGGCGATAGCCTGATCTGAGGTCTATCTTCAAGAACCACCATGCTCCCTTCAGCTGATCAAAGAGGTCGTAAATCCTCAAAAGTGGGTACTTGTTCTTCATGGTCACCTGGTTCAGGCGCCGATAGTCAACAAAAAGCCTCAAGCTCCCATCCGCCTTCTTGGCGAACAAAATCTGGGCTGCCCAAGGAGAAACACTGAGCCGTATGAATCCCTTCCCATGAAAGTCCTCTAGTTGTACCTGTAGCTCACAAAGCTCTGTGGGAGCCATCCGATACGCTAGTGTAGATATTTGTGTCGTCCCAGGGTATAAGTCTATGTAAAATTCCACCTATCTGTGAGGAGGTAGACCCGAAACATCATCAGGGAATACATCTGCGTACTGGTCCACCACTACAGGATAGCTTGGACTCTCCACATCAACCACTCTGAGGGTAAGTCTAGCCAATTGATGAGTGATCAGCTACACTCTTCTCCAGGTAAGTCAATCATGTGCTGCAAAGGCTCCCTTCTCGCTGGTGAAGGTAAACTTGGTCCCATCTATGCGGACACACCACACTTTGTGCCTAATACAGTCGTTCAGAGCATGAAATATAGATAACCAGTCCATACCCAAGATGACGTTGTAAGGCCTCGACACTATTACTATGGGAACCTAGCCGAAGCTCTCGCCTCCTAGAGTAAGCTCACACTGCTGGCACCAATGTGTAATCATCAAATCTTCTCCCGTAGGAGTCTCTAGCAGTAAGGATCAAGACAACGGATCAATCCGAATCTCCAAGATCCAAATGAGGGTAGTGGAAATAAAAGAATGACTGATGCCTGTGAATATAAGTACTACAGCTAAGGTGGAGTAGACACAGATCGTACCTTGTATCATCTCCAGAGTGCCGTGATCGTAGGCCTCAGCTGCCTGGAGATAAGCTCGCCCCTATCCTCCTACTCCTTGTGGTTGGGGTGGACCACCTGGTGGTGGTGGCAGTAACATCACGAATCATCACCCCACCACAATCTACATGACCTGCTCCTCTGCCATGTCTTCCTACTCCCTACGGACCTCCTCGGTCGAACCTCTATCTCTTCCTGGACAGTCCTTCGACCGTCTGCTGATCATCCATACGGAGGGTCAGACAATCACGAGCCATGTGACCCTACTCGCTACATGCATAACACTGCCCGCTCCTGGCATGACTGGCTCTGCCTCGGGTGCCCTGCACAAGTGACTCTGAATCCTATGGTCGTCCACCTATAGGTCTGGTCCTCTTGGACTTCTATGTCATCTGTCTACTGAAAGCTGTAGAAGACTCTTCTACATGATGAATGGTAGTGGGTCTCGCTGCTGGTGACTGCTTAGCAAGGAAACTCTCCACTAGGAGTGCTCTCTCTAACACCCCCGCCTGTATCGGGATGCTAAGTGAGATCAAAGAAGACCTGATCTCTCGCCTGAGTCCCTGCTCGAAGGTTTGGGCCCTAAAGAATGGGTCTCACACCATATCAGTGGAGTAGCGTGAGAGGTTATTGAACCTCAATAAGTACTGATCTACAGTCATGATGCCCTGATACAGATGAATAAGATCCTATATGCACACTACGCGAAGAGTTGTTGGGACAAAATCTACCCGAAACAGGCTCTTGAAGTCTTCCCAGAGAAGCATCACCTCGTCGTGAATATGGAGCATCGAGCTCCACTATCTGTCTACTGCTGCTTGTAGATGGCTAGCAGAAAGGATCACCATGAGATCAGCTGGTGTCCCTACCAGTCAGAAGACTCTCACTATAGCCTCCAACCAATCCTCAGCTGCCTGTGGGTCTGTCTCTCCCCTAAACCTGGAAGGCCTCTGGTGCTGGAACTCATGAAATGTGCTCAAGAGGTGTGAACTCTCTATTGCTGGAGTTAGTGGCATCGGTGACCATATGGGCAATGGTACCACTAGTGACTCCGCTGGTGTCTCTACTGGAAGAGGGCCCTGCATCTAGGCCTCATCACTCGGTGGGCTATCAGTGTGTACAACTCTCAGAACCCTTGCTGACTGTCTGCGTAGATTCATCCTGAAAAGAAACAGGTGCACCATGGTCAATAAGTTATACCTGGTGAGCTGACTCAAAGAGTTCACAAAGCAGACTCTTGAAAACACACACACAATTAGTGTTTTCGTGCACTGAGTCGGAAATCATAAGTCAGGGTCCTGGTGTATAGATATGTCGGCCACCACACCAACACTGGATTCCCTAAACTGATAACCACACTCACTAAACTTAACACTATTGCCGTTAAAAAGATCAAAGCATTATGTTATATAGTATAACCAACTCCTCTGATACCAATTTGTCACAACTCGTCCCCCAGGGCCCGTGCTGTGACTACCCCAAGCCCACCTTCCATAGGCTAGGGGCTGATGACTAGCACCGAAGGAATATTCCCTAAAACTGGGAAGGCATTGCCTTTATAACCTGTAAACACACATAACCAAGCACACAACAAGATACGAACTCAAGTAAAATGAATAGTAAATAGAGTGAGTGCAGTAAGTAAAAAGGGGCCAGAATACAAGCCCAACTGGAAAGTACAAGAAACTGAAAGTACAAGTAAACTGGAATAGATCATGTGATCACCCGCCAAGGATCCTACCTGAAGGGTAGGTACAGCCCTCGAAAGGTCATCTCTATGGTATGCCTCATCTAAGGTACACCTCCAAGATACCTCCAGTCCTGGTGCTCTCTTCCTTAGTCAGTGATTTCCGTCGTCTACACCAAACACAACGAAGTGCGGGCATAGCCCGTGTAGGGGTGAGTATAACGATACTCAGTAGGGACCCCGAGACCCTCAAGGTCTCACAAAATCCACAAAGGATAATCCACAAACATGAAAACAACTGACCACCCAACTTAGGTGTATGTCCATACATATACCTAAGTTATCAGGAATATCCATCTCAATCATGAGGAAAACACAGAGTCCAACTCAAAGCTCAAAGCTCAACTATTCCACAAAGGAAGGAATATCACGAAGGAATGTACCACACATGTACGCCACACAGAAGAATACCACCAAGGTATTTCCAAAAAGGAAAGCACCACTCAGGTAGGAACTCAGCTCACACCAGGTATAACTTAAGTGAAATAGTAGAGATGATTAAATGTAACTTCTAAATCATCTTAATCTATTAAGACGCTCTGCTGCTGACCCACACAGGATCGCTCAGTGCTGACCCACACAAGATCGCTCAGGGCTGACCCACATAGGACCGCTCGGTGCTGACCCACATAGGATCGCTAGGTTTTTACCCACACAGGATCGCTTGGTGCTGACCCACACATGATCGCTAGGTGCTGACCCACACATGATCACTCTTCATACTTCACGTCACAGCTGGCTACTAGGTTCCCACACTAGGCTTGCTCGTCTCCAGGAGGGTCCGATCCTAAACCCACTAGTCGATACTCCAACTACCATGAAGTCTCACAAATAAGTATCTCAAAGGACCTCCACATCATATAGGTCTCAACGCAATAGACAGTGCATCAATCAGACGCCCGGTCTGTGAGTTATTAGCCTTTTAGTCCCGAGGGCCCAGTTGGATTCGTGCTTGATCCAACCCGACCATTCCTAAACTTTACCCAAAACTCTAGTGGGGTATATCAAAGGTACCATCTCTCTCTAAGATTTCTGGAATCGTATTCGGTTCTTCAAACGGACATCTGGTGCCAAAGATATGACCGAAAGTGCGTAAATGGGTTGAAGTGGGTCTATGTCCAGTCCGACTGACCAGGCCCGGGCCGACCCAGTTTGGGAAGTCCCGACCCGACCTGCTGGGTTCGGTCCAACCCACTAGGCAGTTCGGCCCATGTTGGGTGGTCTGGCCTGGCGGCCTGAGGGCCGCGAAGGCTGCACGGGGGGTCGTGGAGGCTGCGAGGGCAGTGCGAGGCCATGGGGGTCATTGGACGACGCGAGGCCGCAGGGGTCGCTGGATGTCACGAGGCCGTGGGGGACACTAGATAGAGGAGTGTCGCAGGGTGCGGAGGCCACGAGGGCCACTGGACAGTGGAGCGTCGTGGGGGCCGCTGGATGGCGTGAGGCCACAGGGGCTGCTGGACGACGGAGTGACGTGAGGCACGGATGCCGCGAGGGTTGCCGAACGGCGAAGCGCCACGAGGCGCGGAGACCGCGAGGGCCACTAGATGGAACGAGGTCGCGGGGGCTGCTGGATGGCGTGAGGCCATTGGGGCCACTAGACGGCGGAGTGTCTCAAGGTGGCAGGGCCGCGGGTGGCGTGGCCACAGACGGCGAAGGCCGTGGGGCAGCGGAGTGTCGTACCTTTGTTGGCGTCCAGCTTGACCAGCCGCCCTTCGTTCGTCACCTTCATCACAGTTTTTGAGTTCCACTGCTTCCAACCGCTGTCATCGGCCACCGTCACCACCGTGAAGAACACATAAGAGAACCAAGATTTGCGGAGAGGATGAGCCATTTTTGTTTGGACCACACTCTCCTTGTTAGGGCGGTAGCAAGCAGCTATAATTTCATCCTTGATTCATGAATAATTGTCAAGAATAGGAAGGGGACAAATTCAAACATCCACCCTACATTGAATATTTGTCGATAGAGGCCTCAAAGAAGGAGACAATGTCGCTGGGGATAGACAAACATCTGTGATGTCAGCATTTCCTCGATCGTCGGTTCGTTCATCGTTGAAGATGTTCCTCGTTGGCGTTCTTCGTTGGAGAGCATTCTCCCAATAGTTCATCTCTCCCCCATTCCACCAAAATGAAATGTATCCTACATAATAGAACAAGTTATCTATTATTTTTTTGGCATAATTTCAAAATATATTAATTAATTAATTGATGGTTTGGCTTAATTAATTAAAGGGGAGAGTTGGCATAATTAAGTGGGGGATCTCAAGAGGTTTCTCCCCACTAAGAGGGAGTTCAAAGGGGTTCAAGGGGTTTAAATTCTAGGGTGGTCCCCACCACCATAACCCACATGGGAGGTTAGGCTCGGGTGGTCCCCACCTCCATAACCTCACATGGGAGGTTTAATTCTAGTTGTCCCCACCTCTCAACATCCACATGGGAGTTCCAAATAAAACAAAATGTTATACAATTTTATTTTGTTTTATTCTTTCATGAAAAACCCAAATACTAACTTTCACCCTGGACCAACTGCCATCGAGGTGAAAGTCTCCTTAAGTGAATACTGGTGCTGCGAGTTCAACGATGTCCTCATATTTCAATTCCAATCACCAATTAAAAAGTTAGAAAAACCCGCTCGCACGTTTACTAAATGTACCCAAATAAAATTTCAGAAATTCACTCCGGGCACACTGGGCCTCGGAATCACATGCCATCAATTTTAGCAGACTCATAAAATTCCCATTTAATTAAAAAAAATTACATGGAAATTCTGGGTCTTTACATATATCATGAATATATTTATTTTAATGATATTTTAAGCTTCATGTAATACTATTATATCTTGGGGATTATGATTTAAAGTTACCAAAGTGGTAAGAGTTTATTACTACAAGAAATTGTACCATTTTTCCATGAGTTGGAACTTAATATAATTAAGAAAATGTTTTATGAAAATTCTACTAGTTTCTACTTTCGATCAGAAATCCACGTTCCTTAAAAACCGTGTTTTCTAAAAATGTATTGAAAAATTTATTAATATTATCCTATAATGTTTAAAATAAATATTACCAATGTTTTACCTTTTAAAAAAATGTTTTTGAAAGGAATATTCTTTTTGTTTTTTGATCGAGGAACTTTTCTAAACTTTTTAGGGTGAAAAATCAATGTTTGGTATATGTGGACTTATCCACCATTATGAATATCATTTCCTTGAAGATTCCTTTGTAAGTTTACTGGTTATTTTTAAAGAATTATTTTCTATAATATTATGGAATTTTTTTATTTTAAAGTCGTTTTCAAAGAAAAATGTTTTCAAAAATGTTTTATGTTTTAAAAGTGTTTTAAATGATTTTCAAATAATCCTTTATTTTTTTCAAAAGTTTATTTTTAGAGATAAGGGTTTTAAAAATGATTTAAAGCCATATTTTTATGTTTTCAATGTATGTTCAAATAAAAAGGTTTTCAAAATATTCTCAAGCTTCCATTATAAGTTTTCAAAGCTATTTTAAAAGAAAAAGGTTTTCAAAATGATTTATGTTTTAAAAAGCATTTTTCAAAATAAAAAATATATTTTCCTAATGAAATATTTTAAATGAAATTGTAAAAATCTATTTATAAGAAAAAGATTTTTGAAATGGTTTTATGAATAGTATTTTCAATGAAATTATATTTTCCTTATGAAATGTTCCATGTGACCTTTCAAAATCCTTCTCCATCCAAGATGACATACTTTGTTATAGTTTATGATTTACTAGGGATATGATCCAAAAATACCATTCATATTATTTCTTGAATGGTTTATATTATGATGGAGTGATGTTTGTAACACCCATATCTCTTCCATAAGTTATATTCTTTTGAAACCCGCTTCCTTTATTAGGCTATGATTTGAGAAAATTATTATGAGAAATATCTATTTCCACAAATAATGATATGATGAATTGTTTGTGATACCCATTTCATTTCACGGGTTATGATATGATGTTTAGAAAACCCATCTCTTTTTATGGGTTATGATACGGTGAATTCTTTTTTATCTTGTGTCACATTCATGTATGATTTCATTATGCGATTAGTAGAACCTATATATCCCTCCAATTCATTAGGCAATAATAAATGTTTTATGATCTCAAAGGGTACACAGGAGGGAATACCAAGATCGAAACAAGATAGAATCCTAATCTCAAAACAAGAGGGTAGACGGGAGGGAATCCTAATCCCAAAACAAGAGGTTGCATGAGAGGGAATCCCAAGACTAAAATAAGACGGTACATAAGAGGGAATCCCAAGCCCAAAACAAGAGGGTACACAGAAGGGCATCCCAAACCTCAAATAAGAGGGCATATGAGAGGGAACCCCAAGCCGAAAAACAGGAGGGTACATGGGAGGGAATATCATTCCCAAATCAAAAGGGAACATGGGAGAGAATCCCAATCCCAAAAAAAGAGGGTATATGGGAGGGAATACCAAGACCGAAGTAAGTACATAAGTGATTAACCCAAGAATAACATGTTATGAAGTTCTCGGTAGGTATCCTTGACATATGATTTTATATTCTTATGTGTCTGCCAAAAATTCTATGTATTATTTCTATGTTATGATTTCATGGATTATTCTCTTGATTCCCATATGATTCATGTCTTAGGAACTGCAAATATTTATGACATGATTCATATTTATGATCTTTGATATGCAAATTATGATCTTCTAACGTTATGATCACGTTATCATACCCTTATGATCATGTTTATGGATACATATCTCTCTTATTTTCCCTTACTGAGCATCTAATCTCACTCCTTTCTTATGTTTCTTTTCTCCAGGTTTTGAAATATGGTTTTAAGTAGAATAAAAAAAGGGGAAGATATTTTAAAGAAACATTGAATATCTTTCACCTAGTTAGAATATTTTGTTCCATGTTTCTAAAGACACTAAAATATTACGGTCCTCAGGCATGTACTTTTGTAATGTGATAAATATTAATCTAAAATGATGTAATATCCATGTATGTTAATCCTGGGCTGCTATAGTTAGTATCAAAGGAAACATTTATTCAACCTTTGGAAACTAGAATGAGAAAAATTTTGTGAGATCCCTAGGAATATTTCTAAGGATATGTCTAGTGATGTCTATAAGGATAAATGTAAGGATGTGTTAAAGTATATGAAAATGTACTAGAATTTTGGTAAATGATAGAGTGATTGGATTCCAAGAAATAAATCCATGTCTGGATACTACAAGTGTATTTAGATCTAGAACATTTGTACATAGGGGTAACAACCCTAAAAACACCATATTGAGTTAGACTCAATTTGGAACTGGTGCACGATAATAGGCCTTGCCACACACCTGGTTTGACACTCTCAGGGGATATGATTTAGAAATTAAAAAACACTTTATAAACCATAATGAAATATTTAAATATAATATTAATATTAATAACCTAGGATAAACCTAATGTTTCCTAGATTAAATAATTATGTGACATGATTGATACATACTATAAAGGATTTTTCATGATTATGTGGTTTTCCTATATGATAAGTGTTGATCACTGATTATCCACTAAAATAGGATAATATTAATTATTAATATATTAATATTTATCTGTTTTATTTTCCATAAATATAAATTTTTAGTTCATTTTATATATTGAACTACAGTTCACATCATTGTGCAATTCATGTTTAAAGTGAAAATTTGGGCCCAATAAATCATCTACTTGTGGAATTCATTATTTTAATTAATTGAATTTGATATTTTGGTATACCATTGAACAATTTGTTTGGAATATTTTTTCTTTTTGTATCAATTGATGAACTCTAAGGGAAGATGGAAATTTTTGGAAATGAATGTAGAAAGTTATAGACAAAGCACAACGGGCCTTAGGCCCATCAAGAAAAAGTAGGTCCCACAATAAAAGCACAATAAATCTAAAATTTTAACTGTATAAAGATAAAATTATAGGTATAATTTAATTAAACTATGTATGGATCTAATTCAGAAGTTTTTATGGTGATCCATGTGGTAAAAGATGAAGATTAAATTTATGGTCAGATCTGAATTCCCATTAAGTCATCCCACAATTTTGAGAATAACTTCCAAACAGATAATCTAATTGGCCTGAAATTTTGATAGATGTTATAGGACACATGTACTAAGATATTTATTTTCTATTACCATCCATGATTCATCCTTATGGAGTTTCAAATTCACATGTCAATAAGGGGGATGAATCAGGATGATTTTCCTGATCAACATTGAAAACTCCAATTTCCTTTGATTTCTCACCCTCCATTTGAATATACTAATTTATGGGGAAGGAATTTTTTTTTTGGGTTATAACTAAGGCTCATAATTTTAATATATAAGTATTTTCTGGTGAAAGGTAATTAGAATACATGTTTTTCTTTCAATTGTAATTTCCTGCTTTTATTTTGTAATCACACCTTCATTTCTTCCATACATGTTTTTTCATTCATGTTCGTTTCTTAATAAAAGTTATTATTATTATTATCTTATTTTATTATTTTCAATACCACTTTGATACCATTTACTTAGGAATTGAGGTTATTTACATCATCTTTTTTGAAATTCCTCACACAAGAGTGGAGTGATCATTATTTCAATTTTTTTCTTCATCAATCCTGCTTCATTAAGTCAACTTCCCGCATCCATTGATAGAATAACATAAATGGAAAGATAAAATTTTAATTTTTTATCCTTTGGATTTTCATGGGGTTGATTTAATGTTATTTTATATTATTAAATTATTAAATTCATTCAATGGTTTGAGAGTTCCATTAATTGATTATTTCGTCTTCATCTTCACCAACTTTAACGACTACACATTTTGAGTGCTAGTACGATCCAATTCCTTGGAGTGATAATGAATGTGATCCTATAGTTTCATTGTGTATTATCATTTTAATTTTGTAAGGATTAAATCAGATAATAATATTGGGGTTCTATCTCATTGATTGGATACCTCTTGAGCTATTGAATAAAAAATTCTTAGAAAAAGAAATACATCCAATCTAGCCCTAACAACAAACTAAGATTGAATTATCTTAATTATTTTTTTCCATTTAAATATTTTGGTGCTTCATTATTTAATTTAATCCAATATATTTGTAATTTTATTATGTTATTTTCACAATTGAAATCAACTCATGTTGGCCACTTCACACACCAACATCCAATAAATCTTAGTATCTCAAGGTTTATTCTTTTGTCCCTATAGATTCAATACCTACCTATAATATAACAAAATCATACACCTGTATGGTAAATTTGGGTAAAATAAAATTTTGATTATACTTATGGTGACCCAAGTAAGTAACCTTAGATCCTATCATTCTATTCTCCCCATTTTCTCTTTTCTCACCCTATTTTCTTTTATCATTAACCCTTTATGTTTATGTGTCTCCTAAAAATCTAAAATAAAAATATCCATCCACTCCAATAAAGTATCTTCAAAATTATACTGTCATAAAACCATGTTTTAATCAAATGTAAATTCAAAATTGTAAAGCCACACACCTAGGTAATTTCTCCGAACAAACCTTGTATGATTACCTCACACACAATGAGATGTATAATCAATGGGATGATGAATGTTTAAAAAATTAATTTCCAAACCTCTAAAGGATGGTTGAAGAGATCAATAATAATGAATTAAATTATGTCCAAACTCTTATAAAAACTAATCCCTAACAATTAATTGAATAATTGTGTGAAAAAATGGATAAAATGAATTTGGAAGTTTCATCCTTGAGAGTTGAACTACAAAGATTTGAAATAGTTATAGAACCCAATCCCACTCAATATTTCCCCAACCCAACATTGATAGAAGAATATTGTTACCCACATAACACTATTTAATTTACCAAATAACCAAACTTTGAATCTATGGGACTTGAATAACATGAAGTAATTTTTCAGGGATTTTAAATCAATAGGAAAATGATTTTATATATTCACAAGAGGGGAATTTGTCATTGTGGATTGGGTGTTCTGAATTTATCCCCATTAATTATTTTTCAAGACTAATGATCAATAATCCATTAGAAGAGATCAGAAACATTAATTACAAACCCAATCCTAAAATTCAATTTTCTAATTTGGGAAATGAATCATGTTTTCAAAATGAAACACTTGTTTCAAAAAAAATTGGAGAAGAAATAGATTTTTGAATCATATTTCCATTCTTCTTTATGAAATTTCAATCAACCTGATCTCAAAATTATTTTCCTTCCTTCAACACTCAAGAATACCTTAATAGGTGATAAAAGAGGCCTTTAAGTTTTCATTCTTCATTCTCTTGAAACCCAAAAAAGAGGAATGATTCTTGATGTCTCAGTCAATATAATAGAAACAACCATATAAACAATTTTTGAAATTCTTTAGACTTTCACACTCATTATTGAACATGGATTCACACATGAAACAAATTATAAAAAAAATCAATCTCAATAAAATATAAGTTTAAAATAATTGGGACTTGATAATGTTTAAAGTTGGTATTGAAAAATATCAGGGTTCCATGTCGAGCTAAAGACTTTAAATTAAGTGCCTTCTGAGAGGCAACCCCACTTCTGCATTTTTTTATTTTTTATTTTGTGTTTTTTTTTGTTTTTTTGTTAAGGGAACCCCTTGGGGTTTCCAATGTGATCTAATTTATCTTGTGTATAAGATTCATGTGTTGAATAATTTCAGTATTTTCAAATAAAACACATGCCTTCTAGAGTTCAAACCCAACAATCAATTATCCCCAAGGAGTCTACATGTGATGTGAAGCTAAATTGTTCAATTTCTTATTGATAGGTCATCAACATCAAACCAGGTGATTTTATTGTATGATTTAATTTCAAATGAAATCTCACCCTCTTTATTACTAATTTTAATCTCTCTATTCGCTTCTCTTTCAAAACTAATGGCAGTTTCATTCTAAGTTGGGGGGAGTGAAAATATGATATTTTGAAAAAATTGGTCTTTTAGGATAAAAATTAAATTAATAAAAAAATCAATTAATTATCCATGAATTCATTAATGTACATTGTTAAACACGAAAATTAATTTCAAAATATTTTTAATACCTTTATTATGATTTAAATTCATGTTTATGTTCATGATCATAGTTTTTTGGAAAGTGTGGTTGTCCGATTTGATTTTTTCAATGTTAACATTTTAATCCTCTTAATAAAAATGAAACAATGAAAATACATTGGATTTTGGGTGTAATTTTGAGTTCATAGGTCCATTTAATCATATAATAGTGTTTGGAGATACTTTCATTTTAATTTTAGTATCCAATGAAAAAATTAAAAAAATACCACATAGAGCAATGTTTTGTCCAAATGTGTGGCGTCCAACACTTGGGGATCATGACTCTATAGTTTTATTTAACAAATTTAGTCTTTATAACTCTATTTTAGTGAATTTAATTGAAAAACTATGTGGTGTTCGACACTTGGGGATCGTGACTCCATAGTTTTATTTGCTAGAGTTGGTCTTTTCATTACTTTTTTGGTAAAAAAACAAAAAAACAAAAAAAAAGAAAAAAAAAATAAAAAAAAAGAAAAAAAGAAAAATGGTAAAATTGGATTCCCATATTAGTGTTTAATGTGATTCACACCTAGATATTCTATTTTTCCCCTTGAACAAGAAAATGGGCCCCATTTCTTTTGAGATACACTACACATCATCATGCTTAATTGAAATTGGATGAAATGTGGCAATAAATTTGAAAAAAGGAATGGGCTTGGGCATGGGATATGATTGTAAACCAAGATTATGTGAAATGATTTTGATAGGTTTCATGATTTTTTGGCATGATTTATTTTGGTGAGAAATGTGTGTTAAAATATTTTTGAAAAAGAGAATTCAATATTGTATTTTTGAGATAATTTTTTCTTGGGACTAGCAAAAATCAAGTTGGGGGTGAAATTAGACACTAAAAGAGGATAATATTTATTGTTAATATATTAATATTTATATTTTTCATTTTCCATAAATAAAAAGTTTTAGTTCATTTCATAAGTTGAACTACATTTCACATCATTATGCAATTCATGATCAAAGTGCAAATTTGGGACCAATAAATAATCTGCTTGTGGAATTCGTTATTTTCATTATTTGAATTTTATATTTTGGGATATGATTGAATAATTTATTTTTAATATTTTTTATTTTAGGATCAATTGATGAATCATAAGGTAAGGTGGACATTTTTTTGGAATGAATGCAGAAAGTTCTGGACAAAGCATAATGGGCCTTGGGCCCATCAAGAAAAAGTGGGGCCCACAATACAATCCCAATGAAGATAAATTTTTTAATGTATAAATAGAAAATTATGGTGATTAATTAATTTAATTTTTTCCTGAGCTAATTCAAAAGTTTTCATGGTGATTCAGGCGGTCAATTATGAAGATTAAATTTATGGACAGATCTAAATACCCATGAAGTCATCCCACCATTTTGAGCATAACATCCAAAATAATAATACAATTGGAAATAAATTTTGACATATATTAGAGGAAACCTAGAATAATATATTTCTATACTATGAACATCCATGATTCTACATTATGTAGTTTCAAATTTACATGTTAAAATGGGGGATGAATGTGGAATATTTTCTCCATCAACTTTGAAACCTCTAATTTCATTTTATTTATCACCCTCCTTTTGATTATACTAATTTATGGGGAAGGAATTTATTGTTTTAGGGTCTAAATAAGGCTCATAATATGACTATATAATGAGTTTTTTGTTGAAAGGGAATTAGAATCCATTTTTTTTATTTCAATTGTAATTTACCGCTTTCATTTTGTAATCACACCTTCATTTTTTCCATGTTTGTTTTTTTGATCATGTTCATTTATTAATAAAAGTTATTATTATTATTCTATTATTTTAGTATTTTCAATATCACATTGATACTTTTTCCTTATGTAGTGAGGTTATTCACATCATCTTTTTGGGGAATTCCTCACAAAACGGTGGAGTGGTCATTATTTCGATGTTTTTCTTCTTCAATCCCACTTCATTAAGTCGATTTCCCACATCCATTGATAGAATAATATAAATGGGGGGATAAAATTTTAAGGGTTTATCTTAGTAAGTTTCATGGGGTGGATTGAATGTTATTTTATATTCTTAAATTCTTAAATTCTTAAATTCATTTTATGGTTTGAGAGTTCCATCATTTGAATTATTTCTTCTTCATCTTCACCAAATTTAAAAATTACACATTTTGAGTGATAGTATGATCCAATTACTTTGAGTGATCATTAAAGTGATACTATAAGTGAATATCTGATTGGAATTTAAATTTTTTAAGTATTAAATTAGATAATGATATTGGGAATCTATCTCATTTATTGGATACCTCTTGAACCATTGAACATAAAATTCATAGAAAAAATACATCTAATCTAGCCCTAACAACAAACTAGGATCAACTCATATTCATTAACTGTTTATATTTTAATAATTTGGTTCTTTATTATTTAATTCAATACACTCTCTTTGTTAATTTAGTATGTTATTTTAAAAATTAAAATGAACTCAATTTGTCAACTTCACATCCCAACCTCCAATAATTCTTATTGTCTCAAAGTTTCTTCTTCGGTCCCTATGGATTTGATCCCTACCTATACTACAACAACCAGATATACCTATAGAGTAAATTTGGGCACAATAAATCATGATATTCTCTCTATTTTTATTCAATTCATGGAACCCAAAGGAACTATGTTAATGAGGAATGCAATGGGAAATATAATGATGGTCCCCCTGAGCAACCAAATGTTTTAAAAGATGGAGTGAAAAACCTCATTAATATAACCACAAAACGTTATTAATACATGAATCATGTTGAGTTTCCAAATGACTAAAAAAGGAAACAAGGTTTTATTGAATCCTTCTTAAGGAAATGTCCACCTTTATTGAGTGGAACGACTGATCCAATAGTTGCTAAGAAAAGGATTTGTACCATTAAAAAGATATTTTTCAATATTCGTTGTTCAAAATGAAAATAAGTTATGTTGGGAACTTATCACTTGGAAGGTGAAGTGAATAAGTGGTGTAAATTTATCAATAATAAGAGGCAACAAGATAAAATTGTCTCCATGGATTAAGAAGAGTTAAAGAACTTATTTTTCAGTAATTACTTTCCTTGTATTCTTCTTACGAAAAGGTATATTGTAGTTTCCCATCAATATCATGTTTATGATAAGAAAAGAAGGATATAATTCAAAGGAAACTATAAAAAATATAGAGATAAGAAGATTAGATTTACTTTATTCCCAAAGTGTGGAAGGTAACATGGTGGTAATTGTCTAAGGGGAACTACTAAATTTTATAAGTGTGGACATAAAGGTCATCGAGCATATGAATTCCAAGGTAATAAGAATAATGAGAATTCTCCAAAGAATACACCTCCTACAATTCAGTGTTTCAAATTTAAGGAGTATGGGAATTATGCTGGAAATTTCATAGAATCAAAGGTTAATGATGGTGATTGACATCAATAATATATTAAGTCGATTGATAAAGGTAAATATTATGAAATCACAATGGATGAAGTAAATCATGATAATTAGGTCACACTTATCCTCCACTTCTATGTTAGGAATTTCATGTTTGATTTTGCATGAATAAGCTCTATGAAAATCTCATTGTTCATCCTTTAGTGGAGTTTCATGTGATTTCCTACCTCTACATGGATTTTTTACTAATAAAATCACATTTAATATCCTATCAGTTCAAGGATGAACCCAAGTATCCAATATAAAATGTTTTTGGTATAAGATAAAGGCTTATTTAAGGAATAAAGGGTGAATTATATTTTTTAAGGGTTATAAGGTTAACCATTTATGGAATGATTTCTATTAAAATTCAGATGAGGTTTTAGAGATTAATGTATTACCTCACCATATGAGGATTTATTCATATTGGATAACCTATTAAAACGTTTTTGTTTTGATAAAGATAGATGGAATGACCTATCATTCTATTTATGGATCTCATGATCTAATAATGACAAATTCTCCTTCATTTTTTGGAGTAAGAGATGAATTAGAAATCAAGAAAGGCGCAATCAAAGGGTTAGATTATACATATGAAAAGAAATAAAATCGTGCAAGTATATTTCCTTATGTACTTTTTAATTTAAATAACTCCACCATGGAAAGGATATTGTAAAATATTTATCTTAATACCTTCATTTATATTGAACCAATGGTCTTATAAATCATCACATATCTATGATTTTGAGGTACTTAACTTTCTATTTATCATTCAATTATATATGATCTATGATCATTATCACTCTCTATAGTTATTCATGTTTTTATTATATATATCCAATATTCACTACCACCTATGTTATCTTACATGGAGACCTAGTTATGAGTTACTTTGGGAAACCATTATGTTTTTAAATTTATTTTTTAAAGAAATTTTTAGTATTCAATTTTACGATGTGGGTTTCGATGAAAGGAACTTTCAAGTATTAAACCATTGGTAACCTAGAAAAATTTTGAGGGTTAAAATCATTTTAATGAGGGTAGAATGTAACACCTCGATATTTTGTAAATTTTTTTCGAATTAATTTAATCTTTTTGATATTTTTTATTTCACACAACACTGAATATAACTTTTGTTATATGAAAGCAATAAGTATGGATTGCGTTATACAAAACACTAGGATAATCTTGCACAACAAACAATGATTAGGTTAGCTTACGGTACATAAAACACTATGTTCGCCTTGTATTACAAAAAATACTGAGTCCCTTTGATAGCTTTCATTGCACACAATACCATGTTTTACAGAACTATAATATACTATTAATAATATTATTAAAATATTAGTATAGCTGACACCTAACCATTGGAATATAAGTTACGAATAAGATTAAATAAATTTTAAAAATATGATTTAAACATGTAAATAAAAATGAATCCTTTGTTTATCCAGTATTTAGAAATGAATGTACGAGTTATTTGAAGATAGAGAAATTACTTTTCTAAGAAAAATATTTTTCTATGTATAAATTTTTTTTTATAAAATTAATGAAAAAAACTACTTTTTATGGATATTTTCAATAAAATTTATATATTATATATTCAATAAATATTTTTGATACTCATCCAATATATTTTATAGGTATAAGATAAAAATAAATCCAATTTTATGAATAAAAGATGTATTTTTCTAAAAGGTAATTTTACAACCTTGTAATGGAGAAACCATTTTAAATATAATTTTTGAAAATTTTACAATTTTTATTTGAAAAAAACTTCATTTTTGAAATCATTATATCAAAATTTAGTTTGGGTGAATTTTCTGTATTTCTCTGAGAAGTTTCATTTTTTGATGAATTGTGAAAAATACTGAATTTTAATTCAAAAATGCATTTTCATCTAATTTATTTTTATAGTTAAATTATATATTTATTTGGTTTTAAATTAAAATTAGATCAATTATACATCAATTTATCCAATATATATCTTTGGAACCAATTTCATATTGAAATTGCACATAAAAATATTTCAAACTTTTGGATGTTTTTGCTTTAAAAACCTGCTTTCACAACAGGTCTATAGTATTAATTTTAAATTAATTTCTTCCACTTATGTGTTTATAAATTTTTAAAATAGATTCCATAGTTTTAATCTGAATAATTTATAAGGTTTATTTTAGTCAACTTGTTTTGAACCAAAATTATTAATGAAATTAATTAAAATTAATTACAATGATTAAGGTAAAAACAAGATTACTTAGTGGTTAAACATTAAATTAAGTGTCCAAATAATCTAGACACATGTCCAATGTAAGATCCTGAAATTTTATAGAGTTTAACCAGGCTTGAATTCAGGTAATTTTTTTTATTGAAGTACCTTTCGATTGGGTTTTACCTTAGGGTGTGTTTGGGTGAAAATTAAGAAAAATGGAATAAAAAGGGTTGTGCATGGTTGGCACATGGTTAGAGAAAACTGTGCACCCAAACTTGAAAATTGTGCATCCATAGACAATGAGGGTTAAATGGATAGTTCATGTTTTGAAAATAGTGTTCCTAGAAAATAGAATTTTTTCACCCCTAAAACAACAGGTGCACAGTTAGGGAAAACCATGCGCCTCTACCCAGGAAATCGTGTGTGATTTTTAAAGTGGCACAAAAATTAATTTTAAAATCCCTCAAACCCCTAGAACTAACCTATTTAAACCCTAGGAGGTCTTTCACATTTTTAGATATTTTTGAAGGTATTTTAAAGTCGTCTGACCTCTGTTCTTCACAATTCGAAGTCTGAATTAAAGATCTTCTCCTTTCTTGGTAAGTGGATCCAATCCCATTGCTTTCCAATTCAAACTCTTATGTTCTATTCTTCTTTTAGTGGATGAAATATTTGTTATTTTCTAGATCTAGATCTATATTTTATGAATCTAGATCTATCCTTGTGGATATATACCTAGACCTAAGGGATCTTTATTTGTTAAATATTTTTTAGGATTTTAGATCTGGATCCGATCTACATCATTGTGCCACTAAATTTTGGGGATTTTCCTTGGGTGATCATTCATCAACAAATCAAGGTAGGTGGTATAATTTCTAAATCCCATAGTCGTGATTTGGTTTTGTACATGAAAGTTATATAATTTCTAGAGTTATTTAGAAATTTAAATCCACAGTTTAATTAATTAATGTGGTAAATTAATTAATTGAGATAATAGTGAAATTGTGAGATTAAGGATTGTTAATCAAGATAATTAATTGGAGAATTAATTATGATATCTTGGGATTTTTGATTTGATGATTAATTGTGGGAATTAGTTATAATGTAATTGAGATGGTGGTATTTAGGAATTAAATGTAGAATAAGGATAACTAATTGGTGAATTAATTATCAACATATTGATTGGGAAATTTGGGATAATTAATTATCAAAATAGTTGAATTAAAATTAAGAATAATTAATTGGTGAATTGATTTTTGGATTTTAAAATCGTGAAATTGTTAAACAATTTTTGAATTAATTAATAGAAATTGAAGTTGTTAATTAATTATCGAATTAATTAATAGATTTGGATTAATTAATTTATGAATTAATTAATGGGAGTAGTGGTGGTTAATTTTGATAAGTGTATTAATGTTGTTTAATCATGGTTGTGAAATGGGGTATTATATATTATGATCTAATCCTAGTAAATAATGATATAAATAAATGGTTGATATTTGGGGTGTTAGACATGGTGATCTACACTAATGATACATATGAAAAGTTGAGAAATGGGGTGATAGATATGGTGTTCTACACTAGTGATAGATCTATCTGTATGGTTTAGAATTTGGGGTGTTATATATGGAGATCTACACCAAATATATATGTGCATGATTGAGAATTAGGGTATAAACATGATTTTATATCACCATGATGTATATGCATGATAGTGAATTGGGGGTGCGAGACATGATGTTTTATGCCCTTGATAAATATGTATGATTGATAAATGGGTTGCTAAACATGGTGTTCTATACCCAAAAACTCGAAATTGAATTATGGTTCCAAGTGTCTGTAGTAATAAAATTAAAATAAAATAGATAATGAAAGACCACTTGATGAAATGAATTGTGAATTAGATAAGTAACATGGTTCATACTTGGTGTGGACTAGAGCTGGTATTGAGGTATGAGTGTCCTTGGGAACCCGATGGTTTATGTGGTTTAATAATGATTAATTCATAATGTGATAATTGTATACTTATGCATTGTAATTATTTCTTTATAAAACTTCATACACTTGTTATTGATTGGATTCATTTTAGACGCCATTGGTGGGGACCTACTGAGTTGTACTCACATGCTACTTGGGTTTCCTGACCCGTACCCAAATAGATTTCATGGATGTAGGATAGGTTAAGGGAAAGTTCCCTATGTTAGATGACTTAGTCAGGATAGAGTATGGTTGAGGGAACTATACTTGGTTTGGGACCTGCTCAAAATTTGTTAGTTTCTTTATTTTCAGTTTCATTTTAGACACTTTTCATGTACATTGGCATGAAATGTTTTATAATTTAGTTGGATATTGTATTTCCTACATTGAATATCATGAGATATTGGTTTTTTTACAACTATATATGTTTCTTCTATCGTTTTTTTATTTATAATGTCATACTACTCTGATATAAGAGGGTATAGTATCCCCATGATTGAATTATCAGACCATTACAGGTAGTCGAAAGCCTCTGACATATGGGGAAGCATGCTTGAGGTCATGTGACTAACTGTCTTGGGGAACTGATATATGGCACTCAGATTTGGACATTACAAAGTGGCATCAATGGAGTTTATTTTCTTCTTATTTTGTATTACTGTTTGGGAAATGTAGATAGAATACCATGAAAATTTAGGGCTTGGTTATGAGCTTGTGAATGGGAGTAGATACCCCATGTATGGGGGATAACCCAAGTTCCCAGGGTGGGATTATTCTTATTGTTGTTTTCTATTACAGTTGAATGTTAGTTCACCTTGGGTGACACACTTGTGTGGTGTGATTATTATTTTTAGATTTGTTGACATTGACTCATGGCCCTAAATGGCATTGGATTTGAGTCTATATTCATCATTTTAGGTACTCAGGATTATTTTGTGAACATTCATCATTTTAGGCACGGATGGGAAAATAGGTATTGGATAAGTTGTCAAACTTAAACTATTTTCTTGGCTTATGAAATTGTAAAGGTGTCTAATATTAATTTTAAAGTGGTAAAAAATGATGTAATTATGTAGATAAATGGGTGTCTAAGTGATAAACTTGGACCATGATAATATCTTTACCCTTTTTAACTAGGACCTAGGTGTAGGATGGTTAAGGGTAGTGAGAGTGCCTCAGTTTTGACCATGTGGCGAAGTTTGGGGAAAATAATTATTGTTTTTTATTGTGATTTTACTCTAAAAAAGTTGTGATAAAGTAGTGTTATGAGTCCTAAGATGTGTGTTTGACATTTTAAAGTTATGCCTCCATGATGATGATTTTTGAGAGGATGACCAGAGGAAATGGCTGTGGATGATAATCCAGTGGTGGAACCTGAGGCACATATAGTTCCAAGTGAAGAAGAAGAGAAGAAGTTCTGAGAGAACATCACTCAATTCATGCAACTCATTGGAATAGACCCAATTTGGGTTGAGAAGAACATGTCTAACTTGATGAGGGATTTTTAGTTACAAAACTCTCTGAATTTTACTAGAGACGGTAGACCTGAGGTAGCTGAGTTTTGGGTTGAGTCGATCGAGAAGATACTTGAAAATTTATAGAATCCTGATGAGAATAGGGAAAAGTTGGCTGCTTATATGCTATAGGTATTAATGAAGAGTTGGTGGGGTGTTTAGGTGCGAACTGGATAGGCTGAGGGTATGCTATGGAAGGAGATTTTAGAAAAGTTACTAGAGAACTTTTACCTAGAGAGGCTAAGACAGTAGAGAGAAGTTGAGTTCATGATATTGAATCAGCAAAGCATGTCCATGATGGACTATGCCGGTCGCTTCATAGATTTTTAGTGCTTTGAACTAGCATTGGTGAAGGATTAGACTACTTTAGAAAAAAAAATTAGAATGGACTTAAGTGTGAAATTAAATCCTAGTTGAATATCTTCAAGCTAAAAAATTTCTCATAAGTGGTTAATCAGGCTATCATCTCATAGGGGAACTTGAAGGAGGTTTCCAGTGGAGGATAGGTGGTTTCTTTTGGATGATCTAAAGGTAAATATTCTGAGATTAGGAAGTTTCATTATGTGAAATTTAGAGTAGTGGGAATTAGAGTGTCTGGTCAAGGGATCAATTACTCATGATCTTACCCAAGTGCTTTTACACTAGTGTGGTTGGATATGATACTCATAAACATTATACTAGACTACCAGTGGAGTGCAAAGCCTACGAAAAGTTGGTACATCTATAGAGGTTCTACTGGAAACCGAGGTAGACAATTAGTGATGGAGGGGCATGGAAAAACCAGGGTGCTGGGAGGGGATCTTCTGCACCATATTATTATGGTATATGGAGTTCTATTGGATGAGGAGGTAGAGGTAGTGGACATGGTGATTCTTCTAAAGATAACCCATATTAGCAGAGTGGTGCAACTCAAGGGAGTCAGGTGATATCACAAGGAAGAGAGGAAGGATAGTTGTATGTGGTGAAACATACACTTGTGGATAGGGAGGATAGTTCATCAAAAGAGAGAGGTACTATTCTAGTAACTTTTACTTTAGCTAGTATCTTATTTGATACCGGTGCCTCTCATTCCTTTATATCTGTAAAACTTGTTAATGGTTTGATCCTAATAGTGGAGTTTTTTAGTGGGATAATGAAAATTGATACACTTTTGGGAGTATGGTCTCAAGACATTTGTATGTGAAAAGGATGTTCTCTTAAAGTTAGGGAGTCTCATTTTCTAAGGGATCTCTATATCATTGATATGTCAATTTTTGACCTAATTATGGGTATGGTTTGGTTAGTCGCATACTGAGCCCACATAGATTGTTACCAGAGGAGAGTGACTTTTACATCTCCTAAGGGTAACTAGTATGTTCACCATGGGGAGTGTGATATCTAGGAAGACTGGGCAAGTCCAATTACTTAGCAACCAGGAGAGATCACTACCCAAGTTTATACTTTATTAATGGATGATGGAGGTGTAAAGCATGTTGTCTTTCCACCAATGGTGGAAGAGTTTTAGGATTTTTTCCTAAATACTTCTTAGGGATTCCACCTAAGAAATATTTGTAATTCACTATTGAAATCATTCATAGGGATGATCTAGTTTCCTTTACATAGTAAAAAATGGTACTGATAGAGATTCAAGATCTCAATAATTAGCTGGAAGAGTTAGATGATAAGGGGTTTATCCAACAGAGTATGTCTCCTTGGAACTCACCTAGTTTTTTCAAAGAAGGCGGATGAGATTTTTCACTTATGTGTTGATTACTAGAAGTTTAATTGAATGAACGTGAAGAATCGATATCCTCTTCCAAGAATTGAAGATCTTTTTGACAAGTTGAGAGAAGATTGCATGTTCTAAATGATTTAATTGAGGTTGGGATATCATCAGTTAAGAGTTCATACTTGTGATATATCGATGAATACTTTCAGAAGAAGGTATGGACTATATGAGTTCATCGTAATACTATTTGGGTTGATGAACACACCTGCAGTGTCTATGTACTTAATGAAGAAAATCTTTCATCCGTACCTGGATTAGTTTTTTGTGGTGTTTTTGGATGACATATTAGTGTAATCCATGACTCATTACGGTCATTCAAAACATCTTTACATCATCATGAGTACACTGAGAGAGCATCAACTATATTCCAAGATATATAATTGTCAATTTTGGATTGATCACATACACTTCTTAGGGAACATCATCTCGAAAGAAGGCATGTTAGTGGATGCAGATATGGTTTGTGTTTCATGACATGATGATACATCTGTCAGTAGGAAAAGACAGAGCATCAATAACCTGGAGGTTTTCTGCACCCATTTCCTATTCTGGAATGGAAGTGGGATGACCTGAAAATGGTTTTCTTTTTGGTTATTTTGAATATTCCAAGGAAGAATGAGTCTTTTTGGGTTATTATGGATCGACTGATGAAAGTATCACATTTCTTACCTATTTGCAAGACTTTCTTAGTGGATTAGTTGAGAGATTTGAATGTACGAGAGATAGTCCATCTAAATGGGGTTCCATAGACTATAGTTTCAGATTGCGACTCATGTTTCACTTCACACTTCTGACTGGGCTTACAGAATGCACTTGGTACATAGGTATTATTGAGTATGACTTTCCACCCATAGATAGATAGGCAGTCAGAGTGTACTATACAGGTGTTTGAGGATATTCTTATGATACATATAGAACCATATGAGGCTCTTTATAGTAGGCCATGAAAATCACCCTAATGCTAGATGGAGGCAGGTAAGTCAGAGTTGTTGGGCCAAGTCTGGTACACAAGACATCAGAGAAAGTGTAATTGATTATGAGATGTATGGGTATTTCTCATAGTATGCATAAGTCATATGCTGACATAAAGGGATGATCCCTATAGTTTATAGAGGGTGATCATATACTCCTTTGGCTATCTCCTAGGTTGGGTCACTATAGGATATAGAGATAGGGAAAGTTGGTGCCCAAGTTTGTTTGACCATTTGAGGTTGTGGAGAGAATCAGGACGGTGGTGTACTGATTGGATCTTCCACAGAAATAAAGTGATATGCATGAAGTTTTCCATGTATCACAAATATGATTGTATCACCCTGAACCTTCTCATACGATCAATGTGGATGTGGTTGACCTTGAGATAGATTCATCCTTCGAGGAGCATCCGATACGTGTGGTGGATCACAATGAGAAAATGTTTTGGGGGAAATACCATGTTGATAGTTCATGTTTTGTGCAAACATGGTCATGTGCTGGAGAAAACATGGGAAATAGAAGAAGATATATTGGCTTAGTGGCCCGATATTTTTGTCTTAAAATCTTAGAGATATTTGGGAGTGCAGTTTGAGGATAAGCTGTTATAAGGTGGGGAGATTATAAGATCCCGACCTTTTCTAGAGTTTACTCAGGCTTGAATTTAGGTATGTTTTGTTTTTATTTAATTAATATTCGATCGGGTTTTACCTTAGGGGTTTTTTGGGTAAAAATTAAGAAAAATAGAAGAAAATGGGGTTGTGCACAGTTGGTGCATGGTTAGAGAAAACTGTGCACCCATCCTAAGAAACCATGTAGCCCTAGACAGTGAGGGCTCGTATAGCTAGTGCACAGTTTGATAAACTATATGCCCAAAAAAGAGAAACCATTCACCCCTAAGACAACAAGCACATGGTTGGTGCACGGTTAGGGAAAACTGTGTGCCTCTACCTAAGAAACTATGCACGTCTTTTAAAGTGACCCAAAAATTAATTTTAAAATCCCTCAAACCCTTGAAACTCACCTATTTTGACCCTCATTCGACCCTATGAGATATTTCATGTTTTTAAAGATTTCCAAAGGGATTCTAAGGCAGTCCAACCTCCGTTATTCATGATTTGAAGCCTGAATCAAAGATATTCCCTCTCCCAATAAGGGGATCCTATCCTATTTTTTCCCCATTTACCCTCTAATGTTCTCTCCTTCTTTTGGAGGATGAAATATTTTATTTTTTCTAGATCTAGGTCTAGATTTGAGGAATATAGATCTAAGATAGTGGATCTATGCCTATATCTAAGGGATCTTGATCTGTTAAATCTTATTTTATGGTAATAGATATGGATCTGATCTACGTTATTGGGTTACTCAATTTTGGAGATTTCCATTGGGTGACTATTCATCAATGAATCGAGGTAGGTGGTATAATTTCCAAATCCCATAGTCATGATTTGATTTTTTACATGCAGGTGGTATAATTTCTAGAGTTTTTTTAGCAATTTAAATCCCTAATTGAATTAATTAATATGGTAAATTATTTAATTGATATAATAGTGAAATTTCGAGATTTAGGGATTGTTGAACAGAATAGTTAATTGGATAATTAATTATGATATATTGGGATTTTTGGTTTGATAATTAATTCTGGTAATTAATTATGATTTAATTGAGATAGTATGATTAAGAAATTAAATGTGGAATAAGGATAACTAATTAGTGAATTAATTATCAATGTATTGATTGGGAAATTTGGGATAATTAATTGTTGAGTTAATTATCAAATTTTTTGAATTGTAATTAAGAATAATTAATTGGAGAATTAATTATTGGATGTTGAAATTGTGAAATGGCTAATCGATTGTTTAATTGATTAATGGAAATTGACATTGTTAATTAATTGTTGAATTAATTAATTTTTTTTGATTAATTAATTTATGAATTAATTAATGGATATAGTAGTGGTTAATTGTGATAAGAGTATTTTTTAATCTTGGTTGTGAAATGGGGTATTAGACATGATGATCTAAGCCTAGTAAATAATGATATAAATAAATGGTTGATATTTGGAGTGTTAGAAATAGAGATCTACACCAATGATGCATATGTACAATTGAAAAATGGGGGGATATACATGGAATTATACACTAATGATACATCTATCTATATGGTTGAGAATTTGAGGTGTTAGACATGACAATCTATATAAAATATATATGTTCATTATTGAGAATTGGGGTCCAGACATGATGTTCTATGCCCATGATGAATTTTCATGACTGATAATTGGGGGTGATAGATATGATGTTATATGCCCATGATAAATATGTATGATTGATAAATGAGGTAATAGACATGGTGTTCTATACCCAAAACATCAGCATTGGATTATGGTTCCAAGTGGCCATAGTAATGAAAGTAAAATAAAATGTACAATAAAATCCCATATATCAAAATGAATAGTGAATCAGATAAGTAACGTGGTTAATACCCAGTGTGGACCATAGAAAGTATCGAGGTACGAGTGTCCTCAGGAACCTGGTGGTCTATAAGGTTTAATAAAGATTAATTTATAATGTGATAATTGTTTACTTATACATTTTAATACAACTGCATACACTTTTTATTGACTAGATTGGTTTTAGACACCATTGGTGGTGGCCTACTAAGTTTTACTCACACCCTACTCATGCTGCCTGATCGGTACCTGAATAGATTTGATGGATGTAGGATATGTTAAGGGAAAGGGACCTGTGTTAGATGTTTGAGTCAGGATGGATCATGGTTGAGGGAACCATATGTGGTTCCGGATCCGTTTGGGAGCTATTATCGTCTTTCTTTTGAGTTTCATTTTAGACACTTTTCATGTACATTTTAATGGCATGTTTCTACTTTAGTTGGATATTGTATTTCTTGAATTGAATATCATGAGAGATTAGTTTTATTTATAGTTATATATGTTTCAGATATTTTTTGTTTATTTCTGCTGATGTATTACTCTGATAAAAGAGGGTATAGTCACCCCATTATTGACTTATCAGACCCTCACTACTAGTCGGCATCCTCTGGAATATGAGGAGGCACACCTGAGGTCATGTGACCGACCGACTTAGGGCATCGTATATGAAACCCGGGTCAGGTCATTACATCCAAAATACATTGTATGGAAATATTTAGACAAATTACCCTATTTTCTTGAAAATGAATAGTTATTTGAGGCACATGATGTAAGTGATACCTCTCAATAGTTTTTCCTTTTTTTATTTACAATAATCCTACTCCCCCTCCACTATAAATGATCACTCACCACCCTCACTTCCTCACACCTCTAAAAAACATTGTATCATACAACCCCTTCCAAAATAAGCTCCCAAATTATCTCCCCTCAACCTATAAGACTATCTTTAGACATAAATCTTACCACGTAATCCCTTTGGTGCAAACCAAAAGGAGTGACCCAAATAAGGGGCAACACCCTTCCATAAGGTCTTTTGTTTTATTTTCATTCTACACCACCTCCATTATTCTTATTCCATGATTATATAATAATCTAAATGTCATCAATATGTTGAGATTTTTCTTCTAAGGGTTCTACCTACACTTACATACACTTCCATCAAATGGGAAACGAACTTACAATTTGTGTGTACGACAGACTACCACCTCATGAAATGATGTTTCTTGTTTTTACTTTAACACCAATAATGGGTGGGAATTATGATGAACATAATGTTTTTATATGATATATATGATATTTATGATGTATTAATCCTTATATAATTATTTTAAAAAAATACCTTTATGCTTTCTATTTGGTGTAAAAATTATAACTTTTTTTGTGGACGTGTGAACTAACGCCTCCTCAAAGCGATGTGATTCGTTAAAACTTTAAATGGAATGTATTAAGGATGGTTTTAGTGAAATTATATGATATATATGACATAATAATGATATTGTAATTATATTATATATATACACATATATTCAATCTACTTTTCTTTCAATATGACAGGAAAATAGAAACAACGTTCATGCATACGTACAGCCTACTATCTCCATGAATGGTGTATTTCATTTCATATTTCTATATTTAATAGATTATTATAAGTATTTATATATTATATATATATATATATATGATATTTATATCATGTTTTACATAATTGAAATAATTAAATCATGATCTAAGTAAGAGGACCAATAATAACAATTCAAAACATATACGAAAGACAAAGAAAATATTACCTAAAACGTAACATTAAAATGGAGTTGTTAATAAACGGGTAATATAAAGTCATAAAAATTATATATGTTATTAGATATAATAATATGGTTCTCTGGTATATGTATAACAAACTTATATTTTTTATATTTTAGTTTTCAACGTGTACGAAGAAAGTCAAAATTTAAGGTAAGAGTTTTCTCGTCTCACTTTTATTTCTATGAGATACATGCTATATTAACCACTTATTCTTGTTTTGGGGTGTATATAATTACATATGACATGTTATATCATGAATTTAATTTATTTAATAATATTTAATGTTTCAATTAATGTTATTCTTTCATGTATATCATGATTCAAAAGTTACTCAAGCTGTAAGGGTATTTCTAATGTCACATTTATTTCTGCATGACTTATGCCTTAGTCACCACTCATTTCTTTTGTGTGGTGTATATACTTAAAATGAATGTATTATATGACTATTATAATTAAATTTATGTATATTTACATATCCATTTTATGATCTCTCTTTCATGGGTTTTATAGTTTAAAATTTACCAAATCAATAAATTAATTTTGTCTTAATTTTCCTTTTTGAGACACATACCATGTTATGCACCCATATTATTCTAAGAGGTGTATATAATACCCTTTGAAATGTTATTTAATTAATATATTTATTTTTAAGATAATGTAAGCTTCATTTAATTCTATTATCTCATGGGTATTATGATTTAAAGTTACCAAAGTGGTAAGAGTTTATTTCTACAATCTCATCGTTTATCAGGATTGTTTAGAATTATGTTTCCATTGATGGAATATTATGATCCATATCTCAAGATATATTATGAATTATATTATACTATGGTTATTAATGTTATATCTATATAGTGGTACCATTTTTTTAACTATTTGTAACTTAATATAATTAAGAAAATGTGTTTATGAAAATCAGACTTGTTTCTCCTTTTGATCAGAAATATGTGTTTTTTTCAAAATCGTGTTTTATAATTTTTTAAAAAAAATGTATTAATATTATCCTGTGATGTTTAAATGAAAATTTTAACCATTATTTAATAAAAAATGTTTTTGAAAGGAATATTCTTTTCATTTTGTGATCAAATGCACTTTTCTAAACCTTTTAAGGTGAAAAAGGAATGTTCAGCATGTACGGACTTACCCATAATCATAACCATAATTTAATTGAATCTTCAAAGGATATTTTTAAAGATTTTTTTCCTAATTTTTTGGAATTTATTTTATTTTAAAGTGGGTTTCAAAGAAATTTTTTTTCAAAAATGTTTTTTGTTTTAAAAGTGTTTTAAATGATTTTCAAAGAATCCTTTATATGTTTTCAAAAGGTTATTTTCAAAGAGAAGGATTTTTAAAATTATTTCAATAATTATTTTTAAGTTTTAAATGTATGTTCAAAGAAAAATGTTTTCAAAATATTTTTAAGCTTCCTTTATATGTTTTCAAATCTATTTTAAAGGAAAAAGTTTTTCAAAATCATTTATGTTTTAAAAAGTGATTTTAAAAATGGAAAATATTTTTTCCTCAAGAAATATTGTAAAGAAATTATAAATCTCTATTTATATGAAATAGATTATTGAAATGGTTTTATGAGAATGATTTTTAAAGAAAGTTTATTTTCATTATGAAATGTTCCTTGTGAACTTTAAAAATCATTCTCCATTTAATATGAAAAACTTTTTTAAATTTTATGCTTTACTGGGGATATGATCCAAGAATACCATTCATATCCTTTCTTTAATGGTTTATGTTTTTATGGAATGATGTTTATGACACCCGTATCTCTTCTAAGAGTTATATTATTTTGAAACCCTCTTCTTTTTATGGGCTATAGTTTGGTAAAATTATTATGAGACCTATCTATTTCCATAGGTAAAGTTATGATGGAATGTTTATGATACCCATTTAATTTCATGGGTTATGATATGGTGTTTAGGAAACCCATTTATTTTTATGGGTCATGATATGATGACTGTTTTGTTATCTTACAGTACATGCATGTGTGATTTTATTATGTGAAGGGTGGGACCAATATTTCCCACCAATGGATTGGGTAATGATACATATTTTATAATCTAAAAGGGTACAAAAGAGGGCATCCAAATCCCAAAACAAGAGGGAATCCTAATCCCAAAACAAGAGGGTACACATGAGGGAATACCAAGCCTGAAACAAGAGGGTACGGGAGAGGAAATCCTATGCCTGAAACAAGTGGGTACACGAGAGGGAATCCAAAGACCTAAACAAGAGGGTACACAACAGGGCATCCCAAGCACGAAATAAGAGGGTACATAGGAGGGCATAACAATCCGAAAACAATAGGGTACACAAGAGGGAATCCCAATCTCAAAACAAGAGGGTACGTGGAAGGGTATCCCAAACCTGAAACAAGAGGGTATACGAGATAACATCCCAAGCCTGAAGTAGGTACACAAGTGATTATTCCAAGCTAAACATGTTATAAAAGTCATTGTAGGTATCCCTGACATATGATTTTATATTCTTATGTGTCTCCTAAAAATTCAATGTCTTATTAAAATGTTATGATTTCATGGATTTTTCTCTTGATTACCTTATGATTCATGTCTTATTAAATTTCAATATTTATTCCATGATTCATGTTTATGATCTTAGGTATACAGGTTATGATATTCTAATGTTATGATCACATTCTCATACCCTTATAATCATGTTTATTCCCATATATCTCCCTTGCTTACCCTTATTGAGCATTTGAGCTTACCCCTTTATCATGTTTCCATTCTCCAGGTTATGAAGAAAGTTTGTAAGAAGAATTACTAAAGTGAAAGATCTTTTTGGGAAACATTGAATATATTTCACCAATTTAGAATATTTTGTTCCAAGTTTCCAAATAAACTAAACTATTATGATCCTCAGGCATTTACTTTTGTAATGTGATGAATATTCATGTAAAAATTTATAATATCCATGTATGTTAAGCCTAGGTTACTATACTATTGTTTGTCATAATATATTTTTTGGTTTTAGTTAATATTTAGAACTAGGAGGATTCATGCTAATGTAGGATGTGATAAACAATGGAATGATTATCCTCATGAGAAGCCAACTAAAAAAATATGGAAAGATAAAACTTATGAATATATATAGTCAACTATGTTGTTACATGATTAATATACTCAACATGGGTAAGTTTCCTAACATACATAATATGATAAAGATAGATTTTAATAAAGACTATGGATGAAAAAAGATTCAGCTTCCTACATGTCAAGAATTTGGGAATAAATACTCAAACAAATGTCTCAAAAGAATGAAAAGAAGTTTTATGCGTAGAAATGAAGGGAATATAGCAAGTAAATATTAAATGAATATAAATAATAAATAATAAATAAATATAAATAATAAATAATAAATATAAATAATAAATAAATATAAATATAAATAATAAATAAATATAAATAATAAATAATAAATAATAAATAATAAATAAATATAAATAATAAATAATAAATAATAAATAATAAATAATAACTAATAAATAATAACTAATAAATAAATATAAATAATAAATAATAAATAATAAATAATAAATAATAAATAATAAATAATAAATAATAAATAATAAATAATAAATAATAAATAATAAATAAATATAAATAATAAATAATAAATAGAAAATAATAAATAATAAATAAATATAAATAATAAATAATAAATAAATATAAATAATAAATAATAAATAAATATAAATAATAAATAATAAATAGAAAATAATAAATAATAAATAAATATAAATAATAAATAATAAATAATAAAAAATATAAATAATAAATAATAAATAATAAATAAATATAAAAAATAAATAATAAATAATAAATAATAAATAATAAATAATAAATAAATATAAATAATAAATAGAAAATAATAAATAATAAATAAATATAAATAATAAATAATAAATAATAAATAAATATAAATAATAAATAATAAATAGAAAATAATAAATATTAAATAAATATAAATAATAAATAAATATAAATAATAAATAATAAATATAAATAATAAATAAATATAAATAATAAATAATAAATAAATATAAATAATAAATAATAAATAGAAAATAATAAATAATAAATAAATATAAATAATAAATAATAAATAATAAATAAACATAAATAATAAATAATAAATAATAAATAATAAATAATAAATAAATAATAAATAACAAATAATAAATAAATAATAAATAATAAATAATAAATAAATATAAATAATAAATAATAAATGAATATAAATAATAAATAATAAATAATAAATAATAAATAAATATAAATAATAATTAATAATTAATAAATAATAATTAATAAATAATAAATAATAAATAAATATAAATATTAAATAATAAATAATAAATAATAAATAATAAATAATAAATAATAAATAAATATAAATAATAAATAATAAATAGAAATTAATAAATAATAAATAAATATAAATATTAAATATTAAATATTAAATGAATATAAATAATAAATAATAAATAAATATGAATAATAAATAATAAATATAAATAATAAATAAATATAAATCATAAATAATAAATAAATATAAATCATAAATAATAATTAATAAATAATAAATAAATATAAATATAAATAATAAATAATAAATAATAAATAATAAATAAATATAAATAATAAATAATAAATAAATATAAATAATAAATAATAAATGAATATAAATAATAAATAATAAATAAGGACTAATAAATAATAACTAATAAATAAATATAAACAATAAACAATAAACAATAAATAATAAATAATAAATAATAAATAATAAATAATAAATAATAAATAATAAATAAATATAAATAATAAATAATAAATAATAAATAAGGAATAATAAATATAAATAATAAATAATAAATAAATATAAATAATAAATAATAAATAATAAATAATAAATAATAAATAATAAATAATAAATAATAAATAATAAATAATAACAAATAAATAATAAATAAGAAATAAATATAAATAACAAATAATAAATAAATAATAAATAATAAATAAGGAATAATAAATATAAATAATAAATAATAAATAAATATAAATATAAATAATAAATAAATATAAATAATAAATAATAAATAATAAATAATAAATAATAAATAATAAATAATAAATAATAAATAATAAATAATAACTAATAAATAATAAATAATAAATAATAAATAAATATAAATAATAAATAATAAATAATAAATAGAAATTAATAAATAATAAATAAATATAAATATTAAATATTAAATATTAAATGAATATAAATAATAAATAATAAATAAATAATAAAAAATTAATAATAAATAAATATAAATAATAAATAATAAATATAAATAATAAATAAATATAAATAGTAAATAATAAATAAATATAAATAATAAATAATAAATAATAAATAATAAATAATAAATAAATATAAATAATAAATAATAAATAATAAATAATAAATAATAACTAACAAATAATAACTAATAAATAAATATGAATAATAAATAATAAATAATAAATAATTATAAATAATAAATAATAAATAGAAAATAATAAATAATAAATAAATATAAATAATAAATAATAAATATTAAATGAATATAAATAATAAATAATAAATAAATATAAATAATAAATAATAAATATAAAAATAAATAAATATAAATAATAAATAATAAATAAATATAAATAATAAATAATAAATAAATATAAATATAAATAATAAATAATAAATAATAAATAATAAATAAATATAAATAATAAATAATAAATAATAAATAATAAATAATAAATAATAAATAATAACTAATAAATAAATATAAATAATAAATAATAAATAATAAATAATAAATAATAAATAATAAATAATAAATAATAAATAATAAATAAATATAAATAATAAATAATAAATAGAAAATAATAAATAATAAATTAATATAAATAATAAATAATAAATTAATATAAATAATAAATAATAAATAGAAAATAATAAATAATAAATAAATATAAATAATAAATAATAAATAAATATAAATAATAAATAATAAATATTAAATAAATATAAATAATAAATAATAAATAATAAATAATTATAAATAATAAATAAATATAAATAATAAATAATAAATAATAAATAATAAATAAATATAAATAATAAATAATAAATTATAAATAATAAATAATAAATAATAACTAATAAATAAATATAAATAATAATTAATAAATAAAAAATAAAAAATAATAAATAATAAATAATAATTAATAAATAATAATTAATAAATAATAAATAATAAATAAATATAAATAATAAATAGAAAATAATAAATAATAAATAAATATAAATAATAAATAAATATAAATAATAAATAATAAATAATAAATAGAAAATAATAAATAATAAATAAATATAAATAATTAATAATTAATAAATATAAATATAAATAATAAATATAAATAATAAATAATAAATAAATATAAATAATAAATAATAAATAGAAAATAATAAATAAATAATAAATAATAAATAATAAATAATAAATAATAAATAAATATGAATAATAAATAATAAATAATAAATAAATAATAAATAATAAATAATAAATAATAAATAAATACAAATAATAAATAATAAATAAATATAAATAATAAATAATAAATGAATATAAATAATAAATAATAAATAATAAATAATAAATAAATATAAATAATAAATAATAAATAATAAATAATAACTAATAACTAATAAATAATAACTAATAAATAAATATAAATAATAAATAATAAATAATAAATAATAAATAATAAATAATAAATAAATATAAATAATAAATAGAAATTAATAAATAATAAATAAATATAAATAATAAATAATAAATAATAAATGAATATAAATAATAAATAATAAATAAATATGAATAATAAATAATAAATATAAATAATAAATAAATATAAATAATAAATAATAAATAATAAATAAATATAAATATAAATAATAAATAAATATAAATAATAAATAATAAATAATAAATAAATATAAATAATAAATAATAAATAATAAATAAATAATAAATAATAAATAATAAATAATAAATAATAAATAATAAATAATAAATAATAACTAATAAATAATAACTAATAAATAAATATAAATAATAAATAATAAATAATAAATAATAAATAATAAATAATAAATAAATAACAAATAATAAATAAATATAAATAATAAATAATAAATAAATATAAATAATAAATAATAAATAATAAATAATAAATAATAAATAATAAATAAATATAAATAATAAATAAATATAAATAATAAATAATAAATAGAAAATAATAAATAATAAATAATAAATAATAAATAATAAATAAGGAATAATAAATATAAATAATAAATAATAAATAAATATAAATAATAAATAATAAATAATAAATAAATATAAATAATAAATAATAAATAATAAATAATAAATAATAAATAATAAATAATAAATAATAAATAATAACAAATAAATAAGAAATAAGAAATAAATATAAATAATAAATAATAAATAAATAATAAATAATAAATAAGGAATAATAAATATAAATAATAAATAATAAATAAATATAAATAATAAATAATAAATAAATATAAATAATAAATAATAAATAATAAATAAATATAAATAGTAAATAATAAATAGAAATTAATAAATAATAAATAAATATAAATTATAAATAATAAATATTAAATGAATATAAATAATAAATAATAAATAAATATAAATAATAAATAATAAATATAAATAATAAATAAATATAAATTATAAATTATAAATAAATATAAATAATAAATAATAAATAATAAATAATAAATAATAAATAATAAATAAATATAAATAATAAATAATAAATAATAAATAATAACTAATAAATAATAACTAATAAATAATAACTAATAAATAATAACTAATAAATAAATATAAATAATAAATAATAAATAATAAATAATAAATAATAAATAATAAATAATAAATAATAAATAAATATAAATAATAAATAATAAATAGAAATTAATAAATAATAAATAAATATAAATAATAAATAATAAATAATAAATAAAAAATAAAAAATAAATATAAATAATAACTAAATAAAAATAATAAATAATAAATAAATATAAATAATAAATAATAAATAAATATAAATAATAAATAATAAATAAATAATAAATAATAAATAAATATAAATAATAACTAATAACTAATAAATAATAACTAATAAGTAAATATAAATAATAAATAATAAATAATAAATAATAAATAATAAATAATAAATAACCAGTTATAAATAATAGATAATAAATAAATTAATGTATATTATAAATAATAAATAATAAATAATAAAGGAAACACATGAAAAAGTATGAAAAGACGTGATAAGGGATGAAAAATCATGAAAACGCATGAAAAAGGATGGAGAAGCATATAAAGAATGAGGCATTAGAAAAAATGAGAACGCATGAAAACTCGTGACAACTCTGGAAAAGTCCTTAATAATTCAAAATAATCATCATAACAACCCATAAAAAACCATTGATAAAGATAAAAAGTCATGGAAACCCCAAATAAACAGTAATAAATGGAGCTACCGTTAAAACCCATCAAAACGGTTATAAAGAGACAAAAACATTGGACTCACATTAACGGAGATAACATATGATCCGAGAGCCCGTTTTAGATCCGTAGCCTGTCAAATCAAAGATCCTGAAATGCTCTTCAACCTGAAATGTGAAAGAGTCCGAATGGACAGACGGATCGGAAGTTATGGCCATTTAAAAAAAGCTGACGGAGAACGGGTGCTAGAAACGAGACATTGAAAAACATAACAAACCTGATAACCACTAAAAAGGCCATAACATATGATCTAGGAGTGCATGTGGGCGCCGTAACTAGTCAAACTGAATCTCATGGAACGAGCTATGATCTGGCAGGTGGAGGAGGCCGAACTGACACGCGGATCAAAAGTTAGGTCTATTTGAAGACAAGTTCGACGGGACACCAGTGACGGAAACGGGGTTTTGGAGGCCTTCAGAGGGGTTTTTGGGGTCGAAAAACACGATAAAAGCTTTCTTGTGTTGAACTGGTGCGTAGCTCTCTTCGCTGGCTTCGATTTGATATGTGGTAAAGCCCAAACGGACACCCGGAGCGAAAGTTATGGCCGTTTGAAGTTGGAGAACTTTTTTAAACTTTTTTATAAATCTAATATCATCCACACCTTAGACCGTCTCACGGTTTTGATTATATGTGCCTCTATATCTCTTCATGAGCTTCGATTTGACTCGTCATGGCGCTTCAACGGACGCCCAGATCAAAAGTTATGGTTGTTTTAGTGATTTCGGGGTTTCTCACGTTTTTTTATTTTTTTCATTTCATGTCGCGGCGGTTTTACCGAAACCGCCGCTATTTCGCGGCGGTTTTTTATAAACCGCCGCTAATCCTCGAATAAAATTAAAAAAAAAATTAAAAAAAATTAAAAAAAATAATTTTTTTTGCCGTTTAGCGGCGGTTTTTTCGCGGCGGTTCTTAAAAAACGGCAGTTTTCTTGTAGTGACTTTTGAAATTTTAGGTGATTGGATATTAATGTTATTTGAAACTTTTATTAGGTTTTCGGAAGAATACTCTATTGAGGTTTAAATAATATTTTGGGTTAGTATATGATTTTATATTAAGTTAATTATGGTTTATTTGATAGTGAGATATAGATAATATTAATGGTGTAAAATTTATTCATTAACATGGTTATATTTTTAGATACATTTATGGTTATGTTTAGGATTACCTTTCAGATTAGTATCAAAATTTGATTCACGATGATTTGGTGAATTTAACTACATTATAAGATTATATAGTGATTTATCATGGTAATTAATGATATTTTTGGAGATTATCAATTGGATTGAGGTATATATAACCACTAGTTTTAACATGTGGTTTAACATGAAAGATTATATAGAAAGAATGTAATTAATTTTTTGGGGATGTAAGTTTAAGGGTTTGAGATCAATTTTGAGGTTAAAAAATTATTCAATGTTGAGGTTATTGAAGTTAATTGGGATGTAGGGTTATTTATTTGTGGAATAATCTAATTTGATCATTTGGTGTTAATTTGAAGTAAAATTTATTATTTATTTATATGAAGGTTTATACATTTTGGATATCATATTACCATGTAGAAACCATTTGAGTTTTGATTAATATTTAAGGAAAGGAGGAATACATTATTATCCTTTTATGGATTATTTTATCCTTAATAAGTTTATTTTAGTTTTCTAGGCCTGGAAAATTAATCATTATTACTCATTTTTTTGGAGAAAAAGATGATATTGTGGTGGAAATTGATTAAAGTATGAAATTATAATTATCAAGTAATTATATTTTATTATGTTCTAAGTTTAGAAGGTTAAATAATTATAAAAATCTAGGAAAATGATTTTTAAATAAAAATGTTATCCTATTAAATTCATTCCCAATTAATCAATGATATTTTTAACACCTCATTGATTAATGGTTTTATGGTCATTAATATTATCATGATCATTCATTTTCTTGTGATCAATGTTCTTTGTGAGTCTCTATAATTATTTGGACATTAAATTTTTCCTCCATTTCCACATTTTTACTTCTCAATAATTTTCTCCTTTTCGGAAAACTAGTTATATGTTATTCTATATGACTTTCGTATTTTAATTTACCTATTTTCTAGAGGAATATTTATTAACTCTTTTTACGATGAGGGATTTAAACAAAGGGATTTTTAAATATCACACCCTTGGTCACTAGGAATAAGTTAAAATTGTGGGGATGAAATTTATTAATAGATAACACCTTGGGATTTATTATTTTTGGAGATAATGTAACACCCTGGGATTTTAGAAGAACATTACGTTTGATAATGTTGACAACACACAACACCAAGCTTTAACAAACAACCAAATATTAATATATTTTGACCGTTATAACACATCCATTGAATTGGAAGGTATGAATATAAGTAACTGAATTATGAAATATATATAATAATCATAATAAATAAATATTTATTGATAAATTATAAGGAAATAAGAACTCATTTTTATTAATGTCATTTTAGTCTTCAAAATACATTTTCTTCAAAAATGGAATTTATTACTTTTTGTGAGATAATATTATAATTAATTTATAGAAAATTTGAATAATTTAATTGATAAATATAATATCATTTTTTAAATATGTATATCAAAAATATTTTAGGTTTAATTTAGGGATTTTTCTGAAAACATTGATTTTTTAGTGAATAATGGAAAATATTAGTTTTTATAAAATTGTTATTTATTTTCATTGGAAAAAATAAAATTATAAAGTTAGTCTGATAATAAAGTAAAATAAGACTTATTTATTTGGATATTATAAAATTAATTACATTTTAATCATCATTATACTCAATTTTTTAATAAGTTCATTTTTGGGCTTAAAAATGCATTTAAAAAAATGTTTTTCTTTCTATTTTACACATTTATATTAGAATTGCTTTCTTAAAAATATAGAAATTTAATGTGATAAAATGGAATACTATATTGGATTCATGAATTAAAATTTATCATAGTATTGACTTTTTATATTTTTCTCAAGAAGTTAATTTTTTGGTGAATAGTAAAAAATAATGTTTTTATGAAATACGCTATTTTTATGATATAACCATGAAATAAATATGATATAAAATGTATAAATATTATGTAAATACTAATTTATGATATTATAATAAAAATATCATTAAAAAATAACTGAAAACATATAAATTATAATTTACTTTATGATAGCTATGTAAATCCTTTTTAATTTCAACTTAGTGCTTGCATAACATAGAAAAAGTCAAATTTGTTGTCCTAGAGATAATATTTGGGAGGGATGAAGTATTTTATCAACATGGTTATTAAATATGAGTTATTATTTATGTTTTTATGGATATATATTAATTTTTTATTTATATAACAATTAAATTATTCAAATTCTTGTATAATGCTTGAGCTAGGCTAGAAAAGTCAAAATAACATATTAAATAATTTTTCTTGATATATATGTGAGTAAATATATGAATTTAATGAATATAATTTTTTTATATTAATTAATTTATTTTTATTATGGTGATTTATTATTAGTTTTTATTGATGAAATAGTTACCATAAATTCTTAACCAAAGCTGACATGGAACTTGTGAAAGTAGTAAACAAATCAAGTAAATGATTTAAAAAACTCCAAAAGTTAAGCAGTTTTGGTGAGTTAAAGTTCCCAATTTTTATAAAATATAAATAAAACTTATTATACATATTTTAAAGGTTTATATCTAAATTATATTGTTTTCATGTTGTTTTCAAATTCAAATTATGTGAATAGTTCTTAAAACAACATTAATAGTATTTTATGTTAAATATATTTTAATAAATTTTTTAAAAATTATAAGAATATTAAAAGAGTACATTTAGGGTGATTAATGGTCTAAAATTTAATCCCTTGTACATTTATTATCCAATTTAACCTTATATGTAAAATTATAACCCTTTAAAAATAAAAACATAATTTCCTTAGTTAAGGTTAAAATTAGTTAACAAATGTGTTAAACCAAATGATATGGTTTAAAATGATATATAAACATGTAAAAAATTTATTTTATGATTATATTAAATTAAAATATTATTTATATTCTAATACATTCCATTTTGGAACTATTTTACATCAGTTATACACATATTATATGATAATATTTCAAAAAATGGAATTAATGAATTTTATAAAAAAATTATTTTATTAAATGTTTAAAAATTCATAAAAAATTATATTCATCCAAGTGAATGGGATATGTTTTATAATATCAATAATAGTCTATTTATTGCTCACTTGTCTTTTTATAGTAACTTTCTTAACCCCTAAACTGTAAAAAACTTTGATATTGCAGTAATTGTCAAGGGGGTTAATGGAGGGTTAAAACAAAGAGATAAGGCTAAAAACATGACCAAAACCTGTAAAAATTTTATTATATGAGATTATTTAGACTCATAATAATATTATCTTAAAATTATATTAAATTTATACCATTTTTCAATGAAAATTAATTTATATTAATTTAATATGTTAAAAAAATTCCAAAAGTGCCCCACCTTTCACTTATAAAAGGGAACCTGGTCTCCTCTCTTCCTAAAAAATTTTGAACCTTAAATATCAAGAAATAAATATCATAATATATTACTAGATTTATTTCCCATATCCTATATCATATTTTCTTTTTAAGAACCATCTTTTCAAGGCATAAGTTTTATTCCAAATGAGGTTTCTCAATAAAGAGGTATAACTCTTAACCACCAGTTTTCAATTTTATTTCTTATTATACCTCATATAAATTTATGGTATACATTATAAAATAAGGAATTAAATATCTTCAATATGATTAATTTTTATTATGGTTATTTAACAACAATTATCCACTTTATTCCTATTCATTAGAAAATGATAATATCGCTCAAGCGTACATGTGGACTACCACCTCCATGAAGTGATATGATTTGTTTTTCATTTCCATTTTACAAGGATGATAACAAGGATAAATTTAGTAAATATATATAATATAGTAATATTATTTAAAGGTGAATTATTATTTACCTTTATTTCATTCCATCTGTCAAAAACGTGAATACACCTTTTATGTGTACGTATGACCTACCGTCTCTATGAACGATGTAATTCATTTTTTTATCGCTATCTTTTATGGATAACTATATATATATAAATAATTAAAATATATAATATCTATATATTGATAAAAATTTTGGACATAATTTAACTATGTTCAAAGTATATAGGCTGAGATTTCAAAACTGAAAAATAAATAAAAAACAAAATATTTATCACCTGAAATAGTGATTTTAATAAAGAATTATTAATACACGAGTGATAAAATATTATAACATAATAAGATATGATATGATATATATATATATATATATATATGTATATTTATGTAATTTATTTATAATAAATATAAATTTATTATACAGGAGTTTTGAATGTGTATCAAATGATATGAGACTCAGGGTAAGGGATTTACGTCTCAATCTCATTTTATTTAGGATTGTTTATGATTGAATTCAAATTAAGGAAATTAAGTAATCCTTATCTAATAAATTGATTTAATTTTTCTTCTCATATGGTCATTTTTTTAGAATATACATTTTCCTTTCATTTTTCTCACTTTATGTACTCAAGGAATCAAAATAATTTTTAAGGAAAACCACCTATGCTTTAATATTGAGTTCAGAATATTTTTTTTCATGACCATGTTTTATTTAATATTTTGTCAAGAATATTTATTGATTATTATCCATTTTTTATTTAATTTAAATTTTATCTATATTTTAATTTCTATAAAAAAATTGAAAGGAATTTTCCTATCGTTTTCTAAACGATATACTATTGACTTTCTACCAAAAATATAAAAGGAATATTTATTTTAATATACATAGAATGAATGGAATTTCCAGTTGTTATGACTGCTCAATGATTTAAATAATCCGTTAAAAATTTCAATGGTTCCTTTGAAATATTTTTTTGTAATATTTTATAGCTATTTGGATTTTAAATAAGATATTTAAAAATGAAAAAGATATTTTCATCAAGAAATATTTCAATAATATTTTAAGGGAAGTTTGATCTATAGTAACATCCTTTGGTGTTAATTATGATTTTTTGGGGATATTCGCTAATAATACCATCCTTATTATTTATTTGGATGGTTTGTTAAGATGATGGGATTTTTATGAAACATTTTTATTGTCCATAAGTTATGATATGATGAAATATTTATGAAACCTGTTTTCTTTCCACAAGTTATGATATAATGATAAGATGAATTTATTATAACGTTGTAGTATACATATATATGTTTTCATTATGTGGTATGTGGTACTAAAGTTATATATTCCTTTAATGCATTTGGAAAAGTTTTTATATCATTTATAATTATGGGATGCAAGTTCATGTTCTCGATCCACTATGGGAAACATGTGGCGATTCCTAGTCCACCATGTGAAACTGAGGGTGATTATTGATCCACTATAGGAAACATGTGATGATGATCAATCCATTAAGATATGGGAAATAGGTTTTGATGTATGATACACTATGATTTTATGGTCTCGGTAGTTAACATTTTCATATGAAATGGTCTAAATTCCTCGGATGGTTCTATAATTTGATAACATGATTATGATATGTAATTATTGTTCATGATTGATTTATGATGTTTTCTCACTCTTATGATTCATATATTTTGAAATGATAATGTTTTATACCATGAATCATGCTTTTTTATCCCTGACAGATTGGTTATGAACCTTTTAAGTTTTAATTATAAACTCAAGCCCCTATGTTTATCTTATTCTTAGTTATGATCATCAATTGATATCTCCCATGATTACCCTTACTGAGCATCTAAGCGCATAGTTTATTTGTAACATCCCAGGTAAATGAAGAATACGATATTTTCATACTTATTAAAATTTTTGAATTAAATATTAATTTTACTTTAAAGGGGTTTCTATGTTCGATAGCGTACCCGATACGCAACAACGGGTATCTTTGAAATATTACGTTGCACACTAATAATATAATATTATTATATTAAATGGTAGTTAACTCCTAACCATTGTATTGGTGGGAATGAAAAAAACTAACTACAATATGATTATACATGATTGTTAAATGTATTTACATTTATCCAATAAAAATTTAGAGGCTTAAAATGTGAATGAATCTAATTTTAAGCATAATTTACATTAAAAGGCCGATTTATCGCCTTTTAATGGCGAACCCTCTTTAAATCTAGTTTTGGCCAGTTTAATACATTCTATATTACTAAATAAAATACTTCTTTATAATGGGGGCATAAAATTTTACGTTGTGTAATTTTTTTGGAATTTTTCCGATAATGTTCATTTTTTAATGAATAGTGAAAATATTGTATTTTAATTCAAAACTATGTTTTAATATAATTTATTTATATGGTTATATTATCATTTTAATTAGTTTTAAATTTTAATTAGAATATATTTTTACCATTTAATCCAATTTTGGTCATTGGAATTAATTTCACTCTTAAATTGGACATAAACAAGTGTCAATCTTTTGATAGTTATTATTTCTTAAAAACACGCTATTTGTTTTAACAACGGGAATTAATTTTAAAATTAATTAATGACAATTTTATGTTTTGAATTTGGAAAAATAAACATCATTTTCGAATTCTGATATCAAATATAGCTTAGGCTGATTTTTTGGTATTTTTCTGAAAAACTTCAACTTTTGATGAATAGTGAAACCACTTAGTAATAGTTAAAAAAACTGACTTTTTCATTTAAATAAAATTTTACCACTTCTGTAAATTGAATTTCAAATATCTGACATACATGTTTGTAATTAGTTAGTGAAATGGGGTTCAATAAGATGAAAATAATTTTTGGTAAATAGTAACTTTTGACTTTTATTTACCGCGGTTAAAGGTAAATATGATAATTCAAGGTAAAAAGAATATTATAATAATTCAAAATTAACTTAACACTTGTCCTAAAATTATTGGATGAGTAATGTCAGCCCATGGAAATCCTTGGATCTATTTTGGGACCCCATTAAGCCACTTAAAAATGATAATAACACTTTAGATTAATTAATTGAAAGTAAAGGAAAAATTGACATAAACAAAAATATTTTAGTAATTAATTTTTATATGGTGTTATATAAGTAATATTTTTGACTATAAATATTCATTGGAAATCTAAAAGTATTTCATACATCATGGTATTTTTTTTATAATTTTTAGACATCAAATAAATTAAATTATTTATGACACAATAATGATGCAGTATTTACCTCATTAATAAATGATTTAAATAAATAAGATTATAATGATTAAAATTTTATCCAAAACATGTCCAATTCTGATTGGATGATTTTATTTCGAATATGATTCATCTTATCTTATACTTTAATGATTTTTGGACCTATAGAAACTGAATATCATTATATAATAAAATAATATTATCACACTTTCCTAAAGAGCCCCTACCCCCCCTTATAAAAGGAGACCATTTCTAACCAATTCCTCACACCTTTAAAGCCTTTTGTCTCGTCCAAAATCTGCCTAATTAAGCTCCATACATCCCTCTCTTCCACCTATAAGCCTTACCTTAGGCAGAAGGCACTTCAAGAAGTCCTTTGGTTCAAACCAAAGGGAGTTACCCAAATTAAAGATAACGGTTTCTCTTAAATTGTTTTCTTTTATTTTACTTCTCCAACCCCTAATCTCTTTTTATTCCTTTATTTTGTAACAAAACCAGTATCCTAAATATAATATTATGTTTTTATGAGAAGGATTCTAACTACACTTACACACCTCCATCTAATGGATTAAGAACATAATGTTTCTGTGGATGGAAAACTAACACCTCATGAAACGATGATTGTTCAAATATCTCCAACCACCTCTCATGGTGGCCATTATGATGGAACTGTATTTATATATGATATATATTATTTTTATCTTTTCTTTATTCTTCTGTAATTTCAATTTATAGCATACCTTTATGGTTTCCATTATGGGTAAACGTGATAATTTCATTTGAGGAAGTGCAGACTACCGCCCCCTCAAAGTGATATGACTCGTTCATACCATATGTGGTACATATAAAGGATCGATTTAATGATATTATAAATGATAAAATATTGTAATTATAATACTAATATGTATCATTATATTTTAATTCCATTAAATATGAAATAGAAATGGAAGTAGCATTCATGCGTACATACGGCTTACCGTCTTCATGAACGATGCATTTCATTTCTTACCTCTAAATGTTATGTACTATTATAAATACATGTATATGATTGATATATTATATATATGAAATCCAAATCATGAATATCATTCTGGATATAATGACCCTTTGACCACATGAACAACATGTGATTATAAGAAGTCCATTTTTGACTCAAATACCAAATATTGACAAAATGAACATTATTAAATTAAATGATTAAATAATGTTTATAACATGGTAATAAGTGATATAAAAGGAATAATAAACGTAAAAAAGGTTCTTAAGCAAGTATAAATTAACTTTATTTTATTATTCAGGAGATTAAAGAACGATCGAGTCAAGTCAGACACGTGGTAATGGACTTCATCTCAATATCCTTTCATTGAGGCATATTTCGATAATATATATAACTTATTATTTTACATAGTTTATAGTACAACCCTTTGAATTTTACTTTCATTAAAATGGAATCTTTTTCTACACATCATTTTACTAAACGACAAATGGAATGTTTTTAACGTTTGCGGTGACAATGACCTCTCCACTGCCGTAATCATTATTTGGATTCCTCTATAAGCCTTAATGTTTTCTAATATGAAAAGGAAATCCCTTATTCTATTTTTGGGTGTTTTGGTATTGAAAATGGTTTTTGAAATGGATTGATTATTTCACTATCTTGAAATTATTTCTTGTGATTGAAAATTAAATGTTATTAGTGAAACGTTTATATTTGCAATATTTTATGTGTTATGATTTTATAATGGTACTTGGACATTTGATGGGTGGTTACGTGATAAACCAAATTATGGGTGGTTCCATGAATACCAGGATGGGTGGTTACGTTATAACCTCCAATGAATTGGGTATGGAAGTCATCAGTATGTCTATTCCATTTAGTGATATGTGTGGAAGTCGACCGTATGGTTATTCCATTTAAGTATGTTTATGTCTCAAGTTACCTTTATATGTTATGTGTTCTTTATGTGGGTTTTATGGTAATCTTTTGGTTACAAAAGGGTAAGTAATGATCTTTTATTTAGTGAAGAGTATTTACTACTTCATAAAGGTAAAAAGTAATACTTATGATAAAGTATTCATAGTTTACCTGTTGTTTTGAAAAAAAAAACTAACAGTTTTCCTTCTTTGTGTATCCCTTACTAAGATTTTTATGCTCATCCCAAGTTTTTGAAATGTTTTTCATAGGAAATAATGTGGAATAGGGTCAAGGATGGTATCAAGGAAAAGTCATGTTGTTTAAAACATGGAACTAGACATCAATCTTTTTTTTCAAGAGTTCATGTTTTGTAAAAAAAATGGAAACTGTGTAGAAGTGTCTACTTTGTAATTTTTTGAGATGTAATAGTTATGTCATAATTCTCTAAAACTCTAAACCTGAAAAGATCCTCAATGTGAATTATTCATTCAATTCAATATTATTTAATGTTTAAGGCTAGGTCCTTACATTATTATATTTACTTTTCTTAGGTTATGAATGAAGGTTTTAAGTAGGGTATGTAAAGAAGGGTGAAAAATGAGAATAACTTGGAGAGATATGTTGAAGAATGCACCTAAATAAGATGTTCATGTATCTAGCCTTAAAATACAGTAAACCATTGCAGTTATGGTATAGATTTTAATGTTATATATTTAATATTCATCTAAAATGATGTAATATTTATGTATGAATTGTATGGTTCACTATACCATTTACCTTATTTTCATCTTGAATAATAATGTCTATATATACAATAAGGTGCATGTACAGGGTGTGAGTATAAATATCACTAGGGATCTATCAATGTGACCCTAAAATAATTCATAATATATATGATTTTATATATAATATCATATAAAAAGTAATGATTCTCATTATATAATCAACAAGGTGGATTTATTTTATGATTACCAAGACACCAAAAGGACCGACCCTATATGATTCATCCATTATAGGTGAACTATAACTTTCACAGTAATATCACCACCACATGGTACTATACCATATGTACTGACCCTCTATTCATAGTTCTGTGCATATGAATCATCGAACAAGGTGTAACATATCTAATCCTTTACGAAAATTCAAGGTCATTATATAACATAATAGTCTTCTTGGTAGAGAATCTGAATCTTTAGTAAAGTCCTAACAAAATCAGTCTTCCTAGAAAAGTGAAGTCCATGATGTAACATAGTTGAACTCTTAGCAGCACAACTAAATCAAGACTAGAGGTATAATATAGATAATCCTTTAGGGTAATGTATATCATAACATTCATCAAATGAAATTCAATAATACATTATTCTATTGATAATGAAATTGCTTATACTTTGAATTTGGTACCCATAACAATTTAAATGTATTTATTGTGAATCATTTTTTATTTAATAAAGTATTTAGTGTTTTATTTTAACATTATGAGATGTTTTCAAATGAAAAAAACAATTTTTATTAAATGGGATAAAATTTCAATTTTCTATTTAATGGTGCATCAGACTGAGAAATAGACTTCTTTATTATGTATGAAGCAGAGAGTTTTATTTTGGGGTGAGATTTTTGCAATTTTCTAATACCATGGAGAATTTTTGTAATAGTGGATCATTTTTAGGTAAATAATATATTTTATTTAAAAACTATATTTTAAACTAGATGAATATATATATTCTTGTTTTTTGTCATTTAACATAATCTTTGTATATAATTGGGAACTTTAGGGGGAGGCAGTCACCAAATGAGATGAATTCCACCAGAGTTTATAAAATAAGTGTAAGAGGTATGCTTATTTTATTTGACGCCCATGGTATGTGTTTTTTAATGTCCCTATCATCCACCTTATATTCTATGATCTATAAGTTTAATTTTGAAATTAAAATAAAGGATGATGATGTTTGAACAATGAAAAATATAATGGAATTTGAATGGACTCAATCCAAATTATATATTTAGTTTATTCTTAGAGAAAATTTCAATAATCCCAAAATTTTATCTAAGATTTTAAGACCTTAAATTAAAATCCACATGGCATGGATTATATTTTGGTATTCCTTGTTTCGATATATTTCTATTAACATATGTTTTTTTATTTTTTGAGTTTTGTTTAGTGTGGTAATCTTGATAGATTTTTTATTATCATTTATATAATTTATTTATAAAATTCAAACCATGATGAATCAAATTTCAACTAATATAATTTTTTTTAGATTATGGAAAACGAAGTCTAACAATATCAAGGAATCAATGATCTAATGTAAGGTTTGAATGATTTTGAAGAAATATATTTATGTAAATTAAATATCCTCTTTAAATTTTCATGTAATTAACAAACTATTTTGTTGATAAAAGTTATGTTTATGAAATCCATGTGATGAGAAAAATCTTACAATATATGGGTTGTGTGGATCAGCTTGAAAAATCTCTATGAAACTACTATCAATATTTATGAACAGTTTATCTTTGATCATGATCATCTCTAAAATAATTGAGAATTTAGATATGTTATAGAAGAATACATTTTAGATTAGACTATGATTATAATCATAAAACATGGAAATGTTCTCAGTTATTTGAAATCTTTATTGAATATTAAATTAATATAAAAATGAAATCATATAAATGGTTTCAAAATTCAAGCAGGTGACCTAACCATTATTGTAATAAATGCATTTTTATTTTAATAAATCACACACACAAACATTTATATATTATATATAAATATGTATAAAAAAGATTATGACCACTTATGAAGTTTTTTGGACATGATAGGAACCCTTTCCCATTAATGCGTATTTATTTTTTTCTTTGTTTTATTATTATTATTATTGAAATATGAAATTCTGTATATATGTATATTAATAATTGTGTCTGATAAGTAATGATTATTATAATAATGATAATATTAATATGATATTATATGTATACATATTCATATATAGGAACTAATAATGATTTATAATAGTTAAATATTAAATTAATAAACAAATATATATATATATATATATATAATTGGGGGAAATGCCTATTTTCTATAAAGTATATATTTGGAACAAATGAATTGTTCATTTTACTCATTTTACAAGTAGAATGAGAAAATTAAGTTTTAGAATTTATTTAGGATCATTTAAAGTGGAGTTTTTGATATTTTAAATAATTACACACTGGAAATAATGATAACATGGACCATGAAAATTTTGAGAGAAATCTTGTGTTTATTTTCTCATGTAGAACAAAAATTTTCAATAACAACCTGGACCCTTATGACTCGTTCATTTTGGTTTCTGGTAGTTTATGGGTGTTTTGGAGCCTATAGAGGAGTTCTATTCATTTATAGGGCCACTAAACCATAATAGAGGGACTAATTCTATCAAATTTGAGGATACTTTAAAGGCTTGGTCATGGGTAAAGCCTTTTTGGTGTTGTGGGAACCACAAAAAGTCAAACACCCATGGTGGTTGACATTTTTAATGGTATTTAAGACAATCTCACTATTTTATCTGTGAAAATTTGGAGTTTATCATGCATTTGATTCTATTGGTAATTGTTATTAATTAATGTAATGAATATAACAACTAGAAATATTTTAATTCAAAAGAGAACCAATGCACGTATATTTTATTCATATTTCATCTTTATTTCATGTAAAAAATTACATGAATAACTAAAGTATAATAAGATACTAATGGGAATAGAAAATTCATGGAAATATTATGATGCACGAGTCAAGATAATTTCTATGAAATTTATGCCTTTTTAATCTAAATAATGTTTTCTATACATTTTATTTGTTAGTGTAACTCTCTTCAAATATGTGAATTGTTTTTTATTGAAAATATGATTTTTTGTGTTTTTTTATTTTTAAATTCATCACATAAATGAATAATAATTATATCTCATAATTTAATTTGTTGTTTAAATAATCATAAATTGAGTGTTGTTGATGTTATCCCATGTATTTTAAGGTGTTGGGTGCAATAAAAGTGTATGTGGTGGGAGTTAAATTAAAATTTCATTTAAGTTATAGTTTCCTAAAACCCTAAGAGAGAATCATTACATGGTATATTTATAATTAATTAATTTAATATTGATATGAATTTCAACCTCATATTAGGATCCTTTATTTGATGAATTTTTTTATCTTTTAAAAATGATTTCATATTACCTTCGATGTGCTGTTAGGATTGAATTGTAAAATACAACTTGTGATGATCCACACATGTTACTTTGATCTTCGATCCATGACAGTTGATTTCTAAGTGTTATCATAGTGAATAAAATTGTCTCACATTGTTCTTATAGATCACTCTAAGATCCTTTGGGCTTGTAGGAGTTCTTATTGTTCTTTAGAGGAAGAGAGAATAAATTCAATAGAGAAATAGAAGTATGTTGTGTTTGAATATTCTCTATTCTCAATTTTGGATTATCCCAACACAATAGACATAATCATCTATTTATAGTGGTGATATTTAGGTTAAAATAATATTTAATTGTATACCAGCCCTTAAATAATAATATAATCCTTAAAAAATTTCATTCCAAAATAATAAAAATAATAATATTATTTTATGGCGTTTTGCGCTAACTTGCGCAATAATAAATATTATTTTACTATCATGTAAATAAATATTTATCAACGGACATAGTCTTCTTCCCTTCGAACTCCTCAGTATTTATTGAACACCTAAATAAATATTTAATGAAATATTTCATTCATCAATAAATATTTTTAATCTCAAAACAAGAATAAAATTATCCCTCAATCTTGAGAAAAATATGTATTCCATTAATTAATTAAAAAAAAGAATTTATTCAAGGTCAACAAAAACCCTCAGTGTGTGACCCTATAGGATTATTTTCCATTTTCATTAGGTATTATTTTTTAAAGTCTAAGGCTAAAATTTAGAAATTGGTCAAGGAACCTAAGAGAAATAACTTAATGTTATGATGATGAAAACCACATACGAACTCTCACTATGTAATATAATCCATTTTTCTCAATATCTCATCAAGTAGGTTTCATATCCTATTCATCAACCTATATTCTTGATATGTCTTTCTTTGACTATCTTAAATAAACACATCATTACACCATAGACTTGTAATTTAATATGTCAGTTCTATCCTAATTAAAGGGTCGAGATACAAGATTCTATAAAGAAGGAAGAGAGATATCCTTCCTTGAATTATCCATTAATAACATGTCATTCATGATGAACCCAAAATATCCTATTTCATGTTAATAACTGGTGTGACAGTTTTGATCAATAAATCAAAGTGCATGAGTCATGATATGAATTAATGATAATATTAAAGTCTAATGACCATTACACATTCTCATATATTGGAGTATCTAATGACAAAAAAACATGTTTAATTTCTGTTGGTGGGTCTATTCTCACAATCACCCATATTAGAGATTAATAAGTGTGAACTTTATAAGAAGAAGCCCCATCCTCTTACGATTACTCACACCTATGAATATACATACTATATCTCTTATCTTATCACATTATCAAATCGTAGAACTATAGTTAAGAATATAACCATAACACTTAATGATTCTCATCATAGTGGGTGACTTCTATGACCTTATTAATGTGACATATACTATAGGAAATTATCACATTATAGTCATGTAGAAAAATGAATAATATATAACAAGATGTTTTAATATTCAATTTATAGAATATACATTTAATCAAATTAAAATCAGTTGGTCCTATGACACCAACTTCAACAAACTCCCACTTAGACTAGAGTTAACTACCTAAAACTTTCAGTAAGATAAACCTCACATGATAATCATTTTTCTGCCGAGTTAAGGATTTATTCAAGGGGTCTGCCACATTGTCTTCCAATGAAAATTTGATCACCATAACCTCATCCCTCTCAGAAAAATCCCTTAAGATATGATACTTCCCAAGTATGCACTTCATCATCTAATGTGACCTTGGATCATTTACGAGAGCCACCATTGCAGTATTATCAAAATAGATGGTGATTTGATCTTTAATTATAGGCATCACATCAAGATCTTGAATGAAGATTCATATCCAAATTGATTCTTTAGCTACCTTATAATTTGAAATATACTTAGACTCTGTTGTTGGATTTTTGAACCCAAACATCTTTGAGCTCTTATAGCTTCTAAAAACTCAATTCAAGGTGAATATGTTTCCCATTTGTGATTTCTTATTAGCTTGATATGTTTGGAAACTATAATCTATATATCCTCTGATGAATATTTCCTCATCTCCTCCATGTACTAAAAACATATCCTTAGTACGCCTTATATACATAAGGATAGTCATGACTGCCAACAAATGGTGATCACCTGGGTCAACTTAATATCTTCATACCATACTTAATATGTAGGCGATATATAGCTTCATACATAACATACCTTACATGATCGAACCAATCCATGATGCATATGAAATCTTTTATATTATGTTTATTTCTTCATGTGTATGAGGATTCATTTTCCTAGAAAGATGAATTCCATGTGACATTAGAAACAATACCCTCTTAGATTTTTCTATAATGAATCTCTTCTATATATTTTAAATATATATAAATTGACTTAGGCTGAGATGCCTCTTGGATATATGATTATTGATCTTGTTCCCAGGAATGTATGCTACCCTTACTAAGTCCTTCATGAAGAATAATTTATTCAACTATGACTTAATAGATTGTAAGACTGGTATTTCTTTTCCAATAATTAATATTTAATTGAAATATATTATTATGAAAAAAATAACTCCTACTAACCCATTTATAGACACACGACTCACATTCTATCTTTATGAAACGAAATTCCATTATGGATTCATTAATATGAATGTTCAATGAACTAGATGTTTTATTTAATCTATAAATTCATTTTCTTCAATTTTCATACCTTTTTGGAATTATTCAGTGTCACAAACTATTTAGGTTGTGTCATATATACATATTCATAAAGGTTACCATTAAGGAAGGTTATTTTGACATCCATTTTTAAAATATCATTGTCATGGAATTCCATAATGGAAAGTATAATTCTAATGGATTTCAACATTGAAACTCGTGAAAATATTTCATTATAGTAAATTACTTGGTTATATTTAAACCCTTTTTAACCAACCACGCTTTATAGGTAATTAATTTTCCTTTAATTTATAGTTTCTTCATGAATACCTATTTAAAAATAATGGGATTTACATCTACTAGAGAATCTACCAAAATCTATTTTGGGTTTTGGTATATGGATTCCACTTCAGAATTCATACCTTCTTACCACATGGAAACATCTGTGCCACTTACTACTTCCTTGAAGGTTAGAGGATGAATATTATCAACTAATAATGAGTCACTATCCTCAAGGAATAGAAACCCATACCATTTTGGTTCTCTAAATTCTTTTTTACTCATGCAAAATACTTGTGTCTCTAGAACAACCTCTTCTTCCATGGGGATTTTTGGAATTTGTTCCTCTGCCAACTCTTGTATACCTTGATCCTCAAATTCATCAAATTCTATCTCACTACCACTATATCTTTTAGAGATGTTCTCTCTCTAAAGGAATATGGCATGTCTTTCTACTAATAAATTTTTTGTATGAGGGGTCATATAGGTAATAAATCCTTGTTTTTTATGGTATTATATAAAGGTACACTTTGTGCCTTGGGGTGAAAGTTTATTTCTTGAAGAGGCCTTAACAAATGCTTCACTACCCCACACATGTAAATTCAAAAAATTATTTTTATTCCACTACATAGTTCATATGGAATACCATTTATTAATTTAATTGGTACTTGGGTTAGTATGTGAGATTCTGTTTGTAACGTGTATCCTCAAAAGGATAATATAAGATTCACATGAATATTCATTGACCTCACTATGTCTAACAAGGTGTGGTTTCTCCTTCCACTTACACAGTTCCATTGAGGTGTATAAGGAGGTGTTAGTTGAGATAAAATCCCAAACTCCCATAAATAATCAATGAAGTCTTGATTAATATATTATGCACTATGATCTGAGTGGAGTTTCATAATCATTTTACCATGCTGTTTCTCTACTTCATTATTTTATTCCATGATTTTCAAAGGAATCTGAATTATACCTCCTGAAGTATAAATATCCATATCTACTAAAAAAATTAGTAAAAGTTATAAAGTACGAGTAAACAAACCTTTCTTCAATAGGAAATATTCCACACACATTGGTATGAACTAATTCAAGAAGCTATTTGGACCTTTCACCTTTCCCACTAAATGGGGTTGTGGTCCTTTTACCTTATAAAAATACATGACATACACAAAGGGGTTTTAGTTAAAAAAAAATTAAATTTCCATGTTGGTTCAATTTAGTCCATTTTTTTCATTTACATTACCTATATAGTGATTCCAAAGTTAGGTGTGGTATGATTCATGTGAATTAGTTTTGTTATCAATCACCATTAATTAGTTTGTGTAGTCTAACACATAGAAACTGTTATTTAAATACGCATTATCATAATAAATGATATATTTATAAAATTATAAAAAATTATTCCCAAATTTGAAAATAAAACCATTCGTATAAAGTATAGACATAGATATAATGTTTTTCGTAAGAAAAAGAATATAATAAAAAACTTTCAAAATCAAGATCATTCTAGTTGGAAAAGTGAGGTGGTAGTTACCGATAATTACCACAAAATGTTTAAATCTATTGGCTGATCATATATATATATATATATATATATCTTTAGTTAATCTTTATGAATATAATTGGTTCCTATATTTTAATACATATGTGAGCAACAAAAGATATATCTAATAGCCAATTTGTAGAAATAGATAAACTTCACTCAATAAAAAATGCACCTTAACCTTACCCTTTCTTGTTTGGCTAGGTTCAGTTTCTCTTCAGTGGAACTTATTTCCACATTTAAAATAAACAACATCATGATCCCCTTATTTCCCCTTGATATTTCTCTCCTTGGATGGTTATGAAGAAGATTTGGGATTAGAGCTATTCTTTTCCCCATTCTATTTATTCACTACAAGGATCAAAAGCATTTTACACTTCATCTCTTTATCTACTTGGTGAAGAAGTGTGAGAAAATCTAGAAGTGTCTTCTTAATATTGTTTATATTAAAATTAAGAAAAAACTATAGATGATTTTAGAGAGTGATGAAATAATGATATCGTTGTATATTTCATCAGAGATTTTAATCCTTAAAAACATCTAGTCACTCAATATAGCCAATGGTATTGACTACACGAGGATCATCTGGAACACCCTTTTCAATATTACTATGAAAGAGTGATTTGGAAATCTCAAACCATTCATTTCTTTCTCTCTCCTAATATAAACCATGAAGATGCTCGAGTATGCTATAAGAATCCTTATTATCATGAGAATTTATGAGTTCACTAGACATAGATGGTAACATCTTACGTTGAACGTCGACTACATTATTCATATTTTCTTCATAGATAAGGAAATCCTTATCACTTGCCTCCTTAGAAAGCAGATTATGCATTAAGGATTCTAGCACATAAGATTACTGTTCATGGTGCAGCACAACCGAAAGGTGTCTGAACCACTCTTGGAATCTACTTCTAGTGAGGAGATGGTCTTTCTACAATATAAATCATAAGGATGGTGTGGAAGATGAAATTTACATTTTCAATAATTATAAAAGATAATATTATTAGTACTTTTCTTGATTACCAATTATGAGAGAAATACTAATAAGAATTAATTTTATTAAATATAAAACTATTTTATCAAATCCCAATATACCTCACCATTGAACTTAGAATGGCTAGTTTCTAGGAAATTTTTGTTTCAAGGATATATATTCCTTTTATTTCATAATGCCAACAAGGGATAGGCAAGATAGTTAAAGCTATTTAGGTAGGAAGTTCTTTTCCAACTATGGGATTTTAGCTCCTTGATCCATTGAGTGGATTCCCCCATCCCAAAATCCAAACTAGGATTTCCTCAACACTTGACTCAAAATTCTACAAAGCCTAGTAATGGTAAATCCTCTTAATTTAAAATGGTTTAGTCAACCAAAACCTTTATAAAAACTCCACTTATAAAAGTAAGTGTCCCAACAAGGGTTGGTCAAACACATAGTTCTATTGGTTTCATTCATAATCAAGCAATGGAAGACCAATTCTGATTTAATATATATTTGAGGGATTTTAATTTATTATGCATAAATTTTATTTTGTTTTATCCTTGACATAAAATTTTAATATTAAGTTTATTATATTTAATTAAGTAACCATTTTGATAAAACATTTATGCATAATACATTTATTTAAATTACATATTTTTATATTAATTAATTTATTTATGTTATAGAGGTCTTTCATCCATAAATTCAATAATTCATAGGAAAAAATAATAATAAATGAACCAATGACTAGTTTATATAATGGATAATTTATTGAGAAGGGAATAAATCAACCTTTAACATAGAGGAAAAAAAACCTTATCTAGTTTTGGAATGAGTTACAACCTTCCACTTGTACATCTGTATATCACTTGGGTTGACGTCATAATGGATATATATTGATGTTCCTCTATGTTCCTTGGGATAATCCATTAATTATAAGTATTTATAACTCACACACTGGAAAAGGGAACCAAATTAATGGTTAATAGGGATTATATAAATTACCATGGACACACATGTCCTACATAATAATAGAGTGAGGTATAAAAAATAGAAGATAAAATTTAATTTAATATTAAATAATTGAAATGCATTTTATTAATTAAATTAAAACTTCCAACACATACAGAGGTCTCGTTTAAGCTCATGAACAGTCATACATGAAATGTATATGAAAAAGTAAACCAGTTAATATTCATTTATATTCATTTTACTATTAATATAAAGAAACTTTAATTAATTAATTCCCTTTGATCTAAATGACCATCCAAATTCATTTGTAGATACCCATAATTAATAGAATTCATGGAAAATAAATGATGTAACCAATAATCAAATATTTATCACAATAAATTAATTGATCATTTAAAATTATTTAAAAACATTATTAAATTGTAAAACACACAAGGTATACAATCAATAAAATAAGGGTTTAGGGTTGAAATTGTTCAATTTATGGTAATTTAATTATTTCTTTTATTCATAGACTACATGGTGTGTACTTACAAGTTACATGTTGTGCAACTCAGTTGTTGTGTACCCAAATTACATGCATGGGGATTCAACATGTAAATTTATTAGACTACACAACATGTACTACCAGTTACATGCCAGGTGTTCCACTTTATATGTATTTGTACAACCCAACAAAGGACTCAACATATTCTTCAAATATAGTCCTACATGACATGTAAAAACTAGCTACACACTATGTATATCACATGTTGTGTGTCTTATTATCTCATTGAATAGATTATCATGTACTTTAGACATGAGAATTAATGAGTTACATGTCATGTATGCTAGCTACACATCATGTAATCCATTAATGCAATAAGATGTCACTCTCATGTGGTTTTGACCTTGTATAATAATCACATGGTCTACATGAATTTCAATATTAATATGTTTATACTGCATGGTATGTACTCCAGCTATATGCTATGTACTCTGACATTCCATGTGATAGGTTGTCCTAATATACACACATTATGAAAAAAATGCACCATGTGTAATTATTGTTCGAAACATTGTGTATCCTATGACATGGAAAAGTGTAGTGTACCTGGATATATGGTGTATTCTTTTTCCACACGCCGTGTAGTCCCATGATATCTAGCCATAATCCTCAATAGTTCCTGATGTAATCTAAAATCTTTTTTCATATATTCTTAGTTGTTTAAGAAACTGAAACAATGAAAAATGATGATTAATACATTAAAAAAATTCTAATTAAAATGAAATTAAATAAGAAATAATATGAAATGAAATATTCAACCATGACTACATATATAGATCAATATTAAAATAAATAATTATAAATTTACAATGTAACCTGACTCTGATACCACTAGAAGGTTCTAGTATAACAACCCTAACTCCAGTAACCCAGAGATAGTGGTTATATTTATTACATTAGGATAAGATACAAGGGGTCACATCTCCAAGGATTGATCATTTTAGTAGTCTTTTGAAACCAAATACGTACATGATGCCTATTTTAAATTATAAATAAAAATAAAAATCATAGTAATATAAAACATTTGGCTTCCTTGAACTCGTTCAATGAATTCAACTTTATATCTCGGGGAAAAGAAACAAAATAAGGGTGGTCTAAAATTCTCAGTATGGATTATGTATAACAGAATATATCATGAATCAATATGAAATAATCAATATGGAAAGATAAATAACTGAACACACATTCCATTTAATCAACAATGTGACCATTATGATTAGATAATGCATAATCAATATGTTCAGATAAATAATTGAAATAAATGAAATTTAATTGATAAATTGAGAATAAAATGAATCTAGAGATAATATCAATGAAAAAATATAATAGATAATATTAATAATTAAATTCTCAATTATTGGATATCATGATCACATGCATTATGAAACTTCTATTACTAAGAAATTTTAGAATATAGTTTAAAATTATTGGTAGAACCCTATTTAATGCTAGCATACTGATTTGTATCATGAGACCCATCGATGCATCATGGGGATGTATAATTATTTTCACCAAACATTACTTCATGTAGAAATCATTCCTCATATATTGAATAATCTATTTAATTTATGAATCAATATGACTTATCACCAAATATCCATATTGAGTAAATAATATGGATTTATCAATATTTCCATAGTCAACAAAATAACTTTGAAAGTAAACACCATATATAAAAATTGTATATAGTTTAAGAAATAATCATATCCATGATAAAAATATTATGAATATTTAATATAAATGTAATGTCTAATATAAATGATCACAAGAAAGTTGGTGTATCAAGAGAAAGTTAACAACCACAAAATTTAATATGAAATGAGAGGTGAACATCAGTTCATTGGGAATATAGGTTTTTGAATTAAAATATTTCATAAATAGGTATTCATGTTAAATACATCAAATGGATAGTATATACACCACATAAAAGTGAGTAGGTGTATATTAACAAATATGTCTCAATGAAAAGGAAATTGAGACGAAATCCCTAAACTCACAATTCCTTTTGGTTGAATTCAATTTAACCTCATGTATAATGGTTTTTAGAATGTTAATAATTTATAACAAAACCATATTCATATTTATAATATCATATATTATCCTCTTATAATATTTTACCACTCCTTTGTTAGTAATATTTCATTATTTTAATTTTTTCAAATGTTAAGTGCCTTGTTTTCTCATGCATGTTCAGTTGTGAAATTTCTATTTATTATGAATATGATATAGATAAATCATATCTGTTGAACCCTCTAGGAATCTAGTTTCTTTACTATATTTTGATAATCCCAATTATAATTTATTATATGTTGATAATCTTAATATTTTTTATTTATAGTTTGATGATTCTTATTGTGGATAAATACTTACTTTAGTATTTGTGTACTTCAGACACATATTTCTTTGTTATGATAATTATATTATAATCAAAGAATTTGGTTAAGAAATTCTCTATTATTTTATGTTTAGTACTAGACTTTCGGTTACTGGATGTATGTATACTCTGACTTAACACATTCTGCCAATAGAATGCTTAAACAGAATAGAGCTACTGATACAAAACAGAGCTACCGATACAGTTAAGTCTATCGCTATGTGAGAGCTACCAGTACAGATTAGTCACCGTTACACAAGTCTACCGACACATCAAGACAAGTCTACCACTACTGATACAGACAAGTCTACCGTTACTGATACAAGACAAGTCTACAGCTACCGATACAAGAAAGTCTACCGCTACCGATGCAATCAAGTCTACCGATAGAAATTCTACCATTACAAATGAAGTCTACTGATACTCAGACCTACCGTGGCACTTACTGTGACACATACCTACCGATATCCAAGGCTACCATTCTAGAGACAGAACCCGATGCTGCTTTAATTTCTTTATCATTATTTAATCTAACCAATGGTCATATCAGGTATATTATAATACACTGACATTTATTTATTGTGAGTTTTTGGATTTCAGGGAACCGTACCTCGTACCTGCAAAAAGGAAATCACTTCTTTTTCTGGAGCTCGTGCTTTAAATAAGAGATGCTCCTACTGCTGAAAGAAGAGGTTGGAAAAACAAATAAGAGCATGACAAAAAATAAGAAGGTGCTAAAAAGTGTGAATGAAAAGAGATGACTGAACTTAGACGAAGATCTCATACATTCCTGCATACCAGAAAGAGCTGAGAACGAGAACGAGAAAATACACACAAGAACTTCATCGATTACAGTTTCATTGTCTCTGAACCTGGATGTCAAGCGAACGACACTCTGTTTTTTCAGACAAAAACTAGAAGAGGACTCAGAACCATTTCTGATCAAATTGGAAGAAGTCCAGAGCTGCACTTCAATCACTAAAGCCATTCTAAACTCTACATCATTGCCTCTGTGATTTATTATTTACTTTTCGAGTAGTGTGTGTCATCTGCTATATTTTTACACACACACTGTCTCCTGAACTTTAACTGGAGGATCTGTAAATCCTCACTCACACTTTTACATCTTTTATTTCCCACTGGGATAGTGGTAGAGGTCATGCGTGACCTGGACAACTGGTTTGCTGTTGTGTTTGTTTCCCACGAATAACAGTGGTAGAGGTCTTAGACCTGGACAATTGTATACTATTGTAATCCCAGATCCAGGGTGTGGATCACTTTTATATAAAGTTTTGAGATGACTAAGTCTCAGATTGAGACTGAACCTCTTGGTTATATCTACTGTGCTTATTTCTTTTCAAAGTTATTTTTATTCCGCTGAAAACTACCATAAAAGAAAATGCTGTTTTAAAGTCACTTTGATAATTAAACTTGAAAGTGTTTATATTAGTTTTAAATCAGTAAGTTAGTTTCAAAAGTTAATCAACTCTTCTGATTTGATTAACTGGGAAATAATCAATCCCTTGAGAACCTAACAGAACCTTTACTTTGATATAAATTCAGTACAACTTAATTCTGTGTTTTATTTGGGGGAATTTGGTAAATTATTTTTAGACAAAAATTTTAATTAGAACTCAATTCACCCCCCTCTTGAGTGTCCACTCCGACCAACATTTGGTATCAGAGGAATTAAAATATTTTCTAAAGTACTCTGTTTTTCAACTGTGATTTTAGTTGTATTTTAATGTTCTTAAAATTTCTGTTATTTCTAAATTGTTATCTCTTTAAATTTTTTATTTTAACCTAGTTATCATGGATAACATACTTGAAGGTGTTGCTACTAATAGACCACCATTTTTCAATGGAAACAACTATGCTCAGTGTAAGATTAAGATGAAAATCCATTTAGAAAGCATGGGTTTTGATATTTGGACTGCCATAGAATCAGAATATAAAATTCCTACTACTATTAGATCTACTTGGAATGAATCTAGTAAGACAACCTAAAATAATAATTGCAAAGATATGAATGCTCTGTATTGTGATTTAGGAGATGAGGAATTCAATAGAATATCTGCTTGTAATACTGGACATGAAATTTGGGATACCTTAAGTGTTTCTCATGAGGGAACAACTAACGTCAAGGAAATGAGATTGAACACCTATACTATTAAATATGATAATTTTAAGATGAATCCTGATGAACCCATTTCTGATATGTATCTCAGGTTTAATGACATTGTCAACAAAATGATCTCACTGGGAAAAGATGTTTCATCAAAGGAGTAGATCATGAGAATTTTGAGATGCCTACCTGAAAGATGGAGGGGCACTTCTGTTTCAATTAGAGAATCTTGTGATATTGGTGAACTGCTAGTTAAAGAACTTATTAGTAATTTGATGATGTATGAAGAAGAGCTTAAAGTAAACAAAGACGAAGAAGATGAACCAAAAAGGAAGTCAGTTTCCTTCAAGACATATACTTCAAAGAATAAGTAGAAACTTCAAGCTATAAGTGATAGCTCAAGCTGTGAAGAAAGTGAAAGTGCATCTGATAGTGATGCAGAAATGACTCACATAGCCAGAAGAATTAAGAAGTTTTATAGGAAAAATAAGTTTTTCAGAAAATCAAATTACAAAGGTAAGTATGACAACAAGAAACACTGGAAAAAGGACTGGAAGAAATCTGAAAAATCTGATGAAGTTGTCTGCTATGAGTGCAAGAGAAAAGGACATATAAAAGCAGATTGTCCAAAACTGAAATACAAGAAGAAATATGAGTGTAAGGATAATAAGTATAAGAAAGCCATGAAGGCTACTTGGAGTGCTTACGAGGATAGCTCCAGTGAATCTGAAGCTTCTGAAGCTGAAATCATAAATAAGGAAAACATGTGTTTTATGAAAAACACCTCTAAGGTAACATATGAAACTCCTTCTTTAAATTCTTATTATTCTGGAGATGATTCTGATTCTGAAAATATGTCAAAATCTGAACTATTTGAATACTGTGATATGTTGGAAGAAACCTGTAATGAGCTGAAAGAAAAATACAAAGGTTTAAAGAAACAGTATGCTTTAACTATTAATAATAAATATGATCTTGACATAGAAATGGACAAGAATTCTTGATTACTTAAAGAAAACACTGAACTGAAATTGTCAAATGAGCAACTTAGGAAGGATTTAGAAAAATTCACAAATGGAAAAGATACTCTTACTAAAATGCTAGGTAAGAAGATTACACCTAGATATACTACTGGCATTGGATACCAACCTGGACAAAGAAAAATTACCAAAACTAAATTTATTCCTAAATCTGGGAAGAATGTAGATAGTTATAATTCTGGAGGTTCATATGCTTCAACTAGTTATATTCATAGTTACAGATCTAATAATGTTTAACTTTCCAAATCTGTTGATTCTACAAATTTTATGAGACCCATAAGACAAATTTGGGTACCTAAAGTTTTATTGGCTAACTTGTCTGGACCCAAGAAAATCTGGGTACCAAAATCATTTCCTGTCTAAATCTGTTTTGTAGGGAACCTGCTTAAAGAGCTCCTTTAGAAAGACCTGGTACTTGGATAGTGGATGTTCAAGACATATGTCAAGAGACTTCTCATGCTTTAAAAGCTTAATCAGAGTTGATGAAGGTTTTGTCAATTTTGGTGATAATTCTAAAGGGAAAATCATCGGCTTAGGCCAGATTGGTAACACTGACTCAGTATTAATTTCTAATGTTCTATTTGTTGATGGACTTAAATATAATTTACTGAGTATTTCTCAGTTATGTGATGATGGTTTCAATGTTAAATTTGAAAATGATTCTTGTAATTTTTATTCTAAAAATGATTTAGTATTTTCTGCCTTGCGAAATGAAAATGTTTATGCTGTTGATTTAAATTCTTTAGCTATGAAAAATATTACTTGTTTAAATTCTTTTCATAAAGATTCTTGGCTTTGGCACAAAAGATTAGGACACTGCAATGTAAATTCACTCAGAAAACTTTCTAGGAATAACTTAGTTAGAGACCTACCAAAACTTGAATTCCCAGCAGATAAAGTTTGTAATCCATATCAAAAGGGAAAGCAACATAAAGTTTATTTCAAATCAAAGAAAGAAGTATCAACTTCTCAGCCTCTTGAGTTGGTTCACATGGATTTGTTTGGACATTCTAGAGTTTCAAGTTTAAATGGGAAGCACTATGTCTCTGTTCTAGTAGATGACTATTCTAGGTATACTTGGGTATATTTTCTAGCTCACAAAAGTGAAGCCTGTTCTTACTTTGTTAAATATTCCAAGTCTGTAGAGAACCTTAGTGGACTTAAGATTAAAACCTTGAGAAGTGATCATGGTCATGAGTTTGAAAATCATGATTTTGAATCCTACTGCTCACACAATGGCTATAGTTACAATTTCTCTGCCCCTAGGACACCTCAGTAAAATGGTGTAGTGGAAAGGAGGAATAGAACCCTTCAGGAAATTTCCAGAACCATGCTCAATGAGTATGACCTACCTGTTTATTTTTGGGCTGAAGCTGTCAATACAGCTTGTTATATTATCAATAGAGTCTTGATCAGACCTGTTCTTAAGAAGACCCCTTATGAGTTGTGGAACCATAGGAAACCTAAGGTTAACTAATTCAGAGTTTTTGGTTGCAAAGTCTTTATTCTTAATACTAAAGATAATATTGATAAGTTTGCATCCAAGAGTGATGAAGAAATTTTCCTAGGTTACTCTATTTCTAGTAAAGCCTATAGAGTTTTCAATAAGAGAACCAAATGTATGGAGGAATCTGTTCACATCAAATTTGATGAAACTTATCCACATGAACCTAAGACCTCTATTGAAAATCTTGAAGATGATCTCTCTATTTTGAACCTTAATGATAAAGACAGTGGACCTATAGTTAAAATGTCCAGTTCTGGAAATTTTCCAGAACCTGCTTCTATTGAATCCCAACCTGTTGATGAACCTGAAATCTCTAGCCCTACCTTTTCAAGACCAACTAGGATTATAAAGAACCATCCTTTAGATGCTGTTGTAGGAAATATTGATAGAGGAACACAGACTGGAGCTTCTCTAAGAAATCAGGTTGAACATCAAGCTTTTCTTTCACAGTTAGAACCTAAAAATATCAATGAGGCTATCAATGATGAATTTTGGGTAATAGCTATACAAGAAGAACTAAATCAATTTGAAAGAAATAAAGTCTGAGAACTAGTAGAAAGACGTAAAGACACTTTGACCATAAGCACAAAGTGGGTGTTTAGAAACAAAGTTGATGAATCTAGAAATATCATTAGAAACAAAGCTAGACTAGTTGCACAAGGTTACAATCAAGAAGAAGGAATTGACTATGAGGAAACCTTTGCACATGTAGCTATATTAGAGGCAATTAGGATCTTACTTGCCTTTGCATCACATCTGAATATCAAGTTATATCAAATGGACATGAAAGGTTCTTTTCTAAATGGTTTTATTGTTGAAGATGTTTTTGTAGAACAACCACCTGGTTTTTCAAATCCTCACTTTAAAAATCATGTTTTTAAACTTTATAAAGCTTTATATGGTTTAAAACAAGCTCCAAGAGCTTGGTATGAAAGACTTACAAATTTTCTTATTTCAAAAGGATTTAAAAAAGGAATTGTTGATCCCACTCTTTTTATAAAAAGAATTTCAAAAGATGTTTTAATTGTACAAATCTATGATGATGATATTATTTTTGGATCTTCGAAAAATTCTTTATGTACTGATTTTTCAAAGGTTATGCAAAATGAGTTTGAAATGAGCTTAATGGGAGAGCTTAAGTACTTTCTTGGATTTCAAATCTTTCAAACTAAAGATGGTATTATTTTAAATCAGAGTAAATATACTAAGGATTTATTAAAACATTTTGGTTTGGATAGTATTAAGGTAAGTGATACACCTATGAGTACCTCCTGTAAATTGGATATTGATGAAACTAGTAAATTAGTAGATCAAACTAATTATATAGGTATGATTGGGAGCTTACTTTATCTTACTGCCAGTCGAACTGATATTATGTTTAGTGTATGTATGTGTGCTAGATTTCAAGCTAACGCTAAAGAGTCACACTTACTTGCTATTAAAAGGATTTTCAAATATCTTAAATACACTGCCAATTTGGGACTATTTTACCCAAAAGAACAATCATTTGATTTAATAAGTTATTCAGATGCTGACTTTGCTGGATGCAAGTTAGACAGAAAGAGAACATCTGGAACATGTCATTTACTTGGAAAGTCCCTAGTATCATGGTGTAGTACGAAATAGAACTTAGTTGAATTATCTACTGCTGAAGCAGAGTATATAGCTGCTGGTAGTTGCTGTGCACAAATTCTGTGGATGGAACACACTTTATTGGACTATGGATTTGAGTTTAAACATGTTTCAATTAACTGTGACAACACTAGTGCGATCAACATCTCAAAGAACCCTGTGTCTCACTCTAGAACTAAACACATTGATGTTAGACACCACTTTCTAAGAGATCATTATCAAAGAGGTGATATAACTCTTGAATTTATAGGCACTGAACTTCAATTAGCTAATATTTTCACTAAGCCTTTATGTTCAGAAAGATTAAGTTTCATTAGACACGAATTAAGAATGATAACTTACTCTTAAACCGTTAGGGAAACCTCACCGATTAAAGAAACCTCACCATTAGAGAATCCTCACTGTTAGAGAATCCTCACCGTTAGAGAATCCTCACCATTAGAGAATCCTCACCTTTAGAGAATCCTCACCGTTAGAGAATCCTCACCGTTAGAGAATCCTCACCATTAGAGAATCCTCACCATTAGAGAATCCTCACCTTTAGAAGACCTCACTATCAGGAGACTTTACCAGTACATCTCACGCTATTTTAAACTTATGTAAAACCGAGACTTCAAACCATTTTTTTAAAAAAAGATTTATTTTATTTTTGAATCCTAAATGATATTAAACCCGATATTAGACTTCACTCAATATCACCGCGAACTCGTCTGTTCGAATCCCTCCAAACTCAACCTATCAAGCCAAAAAAAACCCTAAACCGCAGATCTGTAATGGCCCACATTAAGAGACCTCAGGTTACAGATTGTAGTGATGAGCCGCAAGAGAAAAGACATAAGGTGACCAATGCTGATGCCAGTGGAAGCGGTGAAAGTGTAGCTCGAAGGAATCTAGTAAACCCGCATCTCTCAAGGCGAGAGATTGTCTTTGTCTTTGAGAAAGAGGTGTGTGCAGAATGGCTCATGGAGATCAAGTCTGTGGTTCTTAAGGTTTTAAAAGAACAAGGTTGGATCGAGTGCTTCACAAAAAACAATAGACCTTATTATCTAGGACTGGTGAAATAGTTCTATGAGTTCGTTCGTTTTGAGAAGTCTGAAGAAGAAAACAAGATGTTTTCTTATGTAAATGGTCACGAATTTTCCTTTACTTCAGTTGAATGGGCTGGGAATTTAAAAGTTTCACATGAAGGTGATTATTCTATTTATTAAAAATACATACCCTCAACCAGTGACTTGTTTAAGTATGAAGATTCTTTGTTAGAGCTGACAGGGAATGGGACCCTAGAAAAATCATAGCTGCAGAGATGGCAGGGGAAGATAAACTTATTTTCAAGTTTATTCAACATGTAGTTAGTCCAAGGAGAGGAGACTTTTCTACACTGAGATTCCAGGACATTTATTTTTTACATCTGTTGAAGAATGGAATTAAGGTAAATCTGTGTAGATTTATTATGATTCAGATTGAGGATATGACTAGACCAAAGTCTAAGTCAAAATGCAATGTTCTTCTCAAAGTTGATTTCTGTTATGATGAAAGCAGAGGTGGCTAGACCTCAGGATTAAATGATAGTAGTTAAGGATAACTTCTGCATCACCAGGACTGTCTATAAATATATGAAAGTCAGCTAGAATCCTTGGAGAAAATCATGGGTGAATGATGAAGGAAGAATATATGATAAGTTCACACCAAAGGACCATCCCTCTAGACCAAAGAATATGATAGATCCTGGTCTTGGACCAAATGAGCCAAAACCGGTCTATAGTGATGATGAAGCTGAGGAGGAAGAGACATCAGTTGAGGAAGGAGGAGACCCTGATTTACCTCCTAGTCCTATGTCTCAAACCATTTCTTATGGAGCAGCTAGCCCTCCAGAAGAACTGCCAAGGAGAGAAACTATTTTGAAGGACAGTGATACTGAGACTGAGGAAGAAGAATAGGAAGAATGTCAGTATGTTGTTAAGGACACCTCTGAAGAGGATGAGGCAACCGAATTCGATCGTGTCATTAATAGAGAAAAGGAGGCTTCTGGTGAAGCAAATGATGAGGAAAATGAAGAAGAAGAGCTCAATTTGAGCCCTCTGATAGACAGTACAACCAAGATAGTGCCTGATCAGGAAGCAGAAGTAGCATCTGTTGTTGAGAGAGTTATTGAGCCATCAGAGAAAATGGCTATTGAATCTTCTAAAGTTGTAGAGGAAATTATAGAATTACATCAAGCAGAACAGTTGGAGGAGATACCTCAGGAGAATATTCCAAGTGAGGGGGAGAATCGTGGTTCAATATCTATTTTGTATGACATTGAAGGTTGGACATCAGATCCAGGATATATGGTTCTTGTACTTTCCTATGGAGATTCAGATGAGGAAGACCGGCCCCAAATAGAATCCGTTATCCTACCTGCAGTGGCTGAAAATGTGGCAACCGAGGAGGACCTTGAGTCCTTAAAGTCTGAATTGAAAGAAGCACTGAGAGAGTCAGAGGTATATTTTAAGACAAGTCTTGTTTATGAAATGATAAGTGTGGAGCAATCCCGGGAGCTATCTTTGGGATGTGCTATTTCTAGTCTAGTGAAAGGAATGATGGATGAAGTTAAAATATGCCATACTCAAATTGAGAGTTGGACAGGAGCTGTAATGGCTCTAAGACAATCAATTGCTTCATTGATTGCTTTGAACAGTTCTCAAACCCAAGTGCACACTTATATCAAATATATCAAAGAAGTAGTCAAGTAATTTGTGGAAGTTTTTGAGGCTTTTAAGAAATCAGTCAAAGAACACTTGAACAGTCAAGATGAACTTGTCCAGAAGGTGGTTAGTAATCTGACACAATCTTTCAAGGAGAAAATATCTTTCTCAGTTAAACCCCTTCCCTCATCTAGCTCCTCTGTGAACCTTGACCAGATCAGAACTGTTATTCAGGAAGAGTTGGCTAAGGCTAGTACCAGTGGCTCGACGAATACCCAGATCCTTGCTACCACTAGGGAAGTTAGTAGTTTTGTTCATGATCACCTACGGGCAGCTACTGCTTCTCAAGAGGCAATTAAAAATAAAGTGGATGCTTATTTTGAGAAGGTCTATACCAAGCATCAAATGACCAACCATTTCAAGCTCTTGCTGGAAAATATGAAGTTGCCTCCAGTGACTCAGGCCTTCAGAGAACAGGTTAGTAAGCTCAGGGAGCTTACTCCTGCCTTGGATAAATTCATTGAAAATCGAGATGATTTTGTGTCTGTAATGGAGAGAGGAGGGAGTATTATTATGGATTTCAAGAATCTGTTGCTTCTCTTCTTGCATGTGGATGCCAGACCTGTGATTGTACCTCCTTCTCTTCCTGCTTTTGCCTCTGGGAGTACACCTCAGTTGACTCCAGCTCAGGATATTCGCAGCTTGACACCTACGATCCCACAGAAGAGCACATATTTCAGATCTAGAACAGTTTCAGTGGCTGACCCTCCGGTTGTTCTTTTAGCTATTTCTAAGACTTCTACTGAATCTAACCCTGCACCCTCTTCTGATCCTAAGGGAAAGAATCATATTCAAGAGGAAGAATGAGTGATTCTAGATCTTTTTTATAGGATTCACTTGTATTTTTAACCTTCTGATTTTATCAATGTATCTCTTGTCCATTAATGAAATACCTCTTAATTTCTCTACTGTACTATGTTTCTATTACTTTGCTAGTCTTTATCTTTTCTCTGATCCCTTCTTTTTGTTAATCACAAAGGGGGAGAAAAACATGAGTCCTAAGAGTTAACAAAGGGGAGAAAAACACAAAGGGGAGAAAACCACAAAGGGGAGAAAAACACAAAGGGGGAAAATGAGACCTAAGAGAATCTTGTAGTACATTTGACAGGGGGAGGAATATGGAAGATTTGTTTTAATAAAATAAATCTTTTTCCTCCAATTCTAATTCTTCTATGATTGTAATTCTTTTCATTTTGGCATAAGTTGTGATTATCAAAAAGGGAGAGATTGTTGAACCCTATAGGAATCTAGTTTCTTTACTATATTTTGATAATCCCAATTATGCTTTATTATATGTTGATAATCTCAATATTGCTTATTTATAGTTTGATGATTCTTATTGTGGATAAATTCTTACTTTAGTATTTGTGTACTTCATAAAAATATTTATATGTTATGATAATTATATTATAATCAAAGAATTTGGTTAATAAATGCTCTATTATTTTATGTTTAGTATTAGACTTTCGGTTACTGGATGTATTTATACTCTGACTTAACTCATTCTGCCAATAGAATGCTTAAACAGAATAGATCTACCGATACAGAACAGAGCTATCGATACAGTTATGTCTACTGCTATGTGAGAGCTACCGGTACAGATTAGTCATTGTTACACAAGTCTACCGACACATTAAGACAAGTCTACCGCTACTGATACAGACAAGTCTACCGCTACTGATACAAGACAAGTCTACAGCTACCGATACAAGAAAGTCTACCGCTACTGATGCAATCAAGTCTACCGACAGAAAGTCTATAGTTACAAATGAAGTCTACTGATACTCAGACCTACCGTGACACTTACTGTGACACCTACCTACCGATATCCAAGGCTACTATTCCAGAGATAGAACCCGATGCTGCTTTAATTTCTTTATCATTATTTAATCTAACCAACGGTCATATCAGGTATATTTTAATACACTGACATTTATTTATTGTGTGTTGTTGGATGTTAGGGAACCGTACTTCGTACCTGCAAAAAGTAAATCACTTCTGTTGCCGGAGATCATGCTTTAAATAAGAGATGCTCCTGCTGCTGAAAGAAGATTTTGGAAAAAAATAAGAGTGTGAAAAAAAAATAAAAAGGTGCTAAAAAAGTGTGCATGAAAAGAGACGACTGAACTTACATGAAGAGGTCATATATTCCTTTATACCAGAAAGATCTCAGAATGAGAACGGGAACATCCACACAAGAACTTCATCGATTACAGTTTCATTGTCTCTGAACCTGGATGTCAAGCGAACAACACTCTTTTTTTCAGACAAAAACCATAAGAGGACTCAGAACCATTTCTGCTCAAATTGGAAGAAGTCCAGAGCTACACTGCAATCACTAGAGCCATTCTAAACTCTACATATTTGCCTCTGTGATTTTTTATTTACTTTTCGAGCAGTGTGTGTCATCTGCTGTATTTTTACACACAAACTGTCTCCTGAACATTAATTGGAGGATCTGTAAATCCTAAATCAAACATTTACATATTTTATTTCCCACTGGGATAGTGGTAGAGGCCGTGCATGACTTGGACATCTGGTTTGCTGTTGTGTTTGTTTCCCACGAATAATAGTGGTAGAGGTCTTAGACCTGGACAATTGTATACTGTTGTAATCCTCGATCCAGGGTGTGGATCACTTTTATATAATGTTTTTAGAGGACTAAGTCTCAGCTTGAGACTGAACCTCTTGGTTATATCTGTTGTGCTTATTTCTTTTCAAAGTTATTTTTATTCTGCTACAAACTACTTTTAAACCAAAAGCTGTTTTAAAGTCACTTTGATAATTAAACATGCAAGTGTTTATGTTAGTTGTAAATTAGTAACTTAGTTTCAAAAGTTAATCAACTATTATGATTTGATTAACTGGGAAATAATTAATCCCTTGAGAACCTAATAGAAACTTTACTTTGATATAAATTCACTACAGCTTAATTCTGTGTTTTATTTGGTGGAATTTGGTAAATGATTTTTAAACAGAAATTTTAATTGGAACTCAATTCACCCCCCTCTTGAGTGTCCACTCCGACCAACAGTATCCAAAATTATAATAATGTTATTAATGTCATATTTAATCAATATACACATTTTTATAACCATTCTTGAAATTTGGACATAGAAAATGAATCATATCGCTTCATGGAGACGGTAAGCCATACATACGCACGAGCGATGATATTATTCCACAATGGGTGAAAGAGTAAAAAACTAGGTGATGTATAAATCTTAAAGAAAAAATATCATGTCATATATATAAAATATATTCATTAAATTTTTTCTTAGTATTTTCTATTTGAAGTATAGGAGAAAGATGAATAACATCGCTTCGTGAGGTGGTAGTCCAATGTACACATGAGCGACATTATTATATTTTAAACATATAAAGTATGAAGGTTGATGTGATTTCAAAATTATATAAGAATAATAATATCATAAATATTATATATATATATATATATATTAAATCCAGTATTATATACAATCGTGATATGTGTTTATGGAAAACAAGTTACACCGGTTAACTAGGCGGTAGTTAGTCGTACACACGATCGACGATTTTGTTTCCATTTAATGGAGGAGGAGATGGTTAAATATTATTCCATCAGACTAATAATATCTTAATATATTATATATATACATATATTTTTTATATTGTAAGTGTTAATACATAATTAAAGGTCTAAAATAAGAAATAAAATGAAAGTGCTTCATTAAGATAATTATGTTATCATAGAGAAACCTCCTTTGGATATCCTCATAAGAACTCGAGGGATGGTCTTTTGGGAAGAACTTAAGATCCATAATGTGTATAATTATATTAGGGAGAAATTTTGGTAGTTCTTTTTTGAGCCAAATTTATTGATATGTGTGAACAAGTGAAGGGAGGGAGTGCCCATTTATAGTTGAGGAGAAGGGAACACGTGGAATATTTGAAAAGAAAAAGAGATACCCACATTTTTTACATTCCAAAGGCAAAAAAATGGACCATTATCAAACCTTATAAGATTTAAGTTTGAAATATGACCATAAAATTGGATTTAGACAAGTCTTAGGTCATATTTAATCCTTATCTTCTAAGTTTAACCCCCCTAGTAAACCCTTTTTCACCTTAACTGTGGTAATTATTTTTTAATATTTCCATGATTCATTATGGTAAAAAATTAATTTTAAAATATTAGATATTATAAATTATTATCATTATAAATATTTAATCCATTTTTCCAAATTCAATTCACTTAAGTGGCCGAATTAAATTTAAAATTAAACCCACAAACATTTCGAAAAAATGGTTTTTCTAAAGAAACAAATTAAAAAGTTTTTGTATTAGAATTCTATATGAAATTGATTAAAACAAAATAATTTTTTTTAAATTATAATATAATTTAACTAATTTTACTTTAAACCCAATTTAAAATATAATTTAAATTTTTAAATAATTTAATCAAAAATGAAATTTTCAATAAAAATCATTATTTTGTTACTATTCATTGAAAAATTAATATTTTCAAAAAAATATCAAAAATTACCTATAATGTAATTTTGTAATTTTTATTTAAAAAATTAAGTTCATAATTTAAATAAATTTTCTATAAGTGGTAAAAATTAATTTTAAATTATGTGTGTAAAGTGGGACAAAACCGCTTTTTTAGAAAAAATGCATTTTTTAGAAAGCATTTTATTTTATTTAAATTTATTACTATTTTATAATAAATAAATAACAATTTAATTTATTTTATATATATTTAAAAATATAATTCTCATAATTTAGTTATTCCTTAATGGCTAGGTTATAACATTCATGTTTAAATAATATTATTTTAATAGAGTATTGTGTTTATTTTAAATTCAGTGTTGTGTATATTTCAAGCTATCAAAGAAATTAAATTTATTATAAAATAAATATATTGTAAATTATTAGGGTGTTACATTCTTCCATCCTAAATTTGTTTTTCCTAAAAAAATCACAGATATTACCATCTAAAAAAAATATTGTAGTTCTTCTTTATATCATCCTCTGGTTCTCACGTTGCTTCCTCCATTTTTTTGATTTCTCCAAAGTACCTTAACCATTTGAGTCATATAATTCCTCAATAAATTCTCTATAGTAACAAGAATCCATATGGGATCATCATAATATTATAGATCAATTTATAATTATATTTCATTAGAGGTGATTACTTGCGTTAGGTCTGGCATATATTTATTTAACAATTATATATAGACCACATCATGTATTATAGGGAGGCTTGGTGAAATTACCAATAGATAAGCCACAACTGCAATCCTTTTAACAATTTAAAACGGCCATATGTACCTATATATTATCTTTACCTTCTTACCAAACCTTATGATACCCTTCCATGGAGATACTTTTATTAAAACACGACCCAAACTTAAAATTCCAAATCCTTCCATCAGTTATCAGCATACCTCTTTTTCCTACTTTGAACTATTTTAATGTGAGACTAAATAGTATTTACCTTTGTTGTTGTCTCTTCAACAAGTTTGGGGCCTACCAGTTTCCTTTCACCAAATTCATCCATAAAATCTAGAGAACAACATCTATTTTCATATAATGCTTTACATGACACCATTTTAATAGTTAAATGGAAACTATTGTTATAAAAAATATATACCAAAGGTAAATAATGATCCCACATAACCTTAAAATAAAGTTATAATGAACTTTACATTAATTCCATTGTTTGAATAGTCCCCTCAAACCATACATTAGTTTGAGTATGGTAAGAGATGCTCAAGTGAAGCTCAGTTCCAAGATCCTTTAGAATATTCTTCTAGAATTTTGATGTAAAACTAGGATCATGATTAGACTTAATCAAAATATCTATGCCATGAAGTCCTGTAAATTCATTAATATAGAGCCTTATAAGGCTCTCAATAGGAAAATATTATCTTATATAATGGAAATATGTATATTTATTAAGGTGATCAATAATAAACCATATTAAATCGTTCTTTCTTAGAGTCCTTGGTAGTCATATGAAAAAGTACATGATAATCTCACCCCATTTCCACATAATAATTGGAAGAGGTTTCACGAAACCCCTTGGGTGATGTCTCTTATCCTTAACCCATTGAAAAACTAATTTTCTTGAAACATAATAATAAATTTCATGCTTCATGTTATTCCGCCAGAAATGTTACTTCAAATACTTATACATTTTGGTGCTACCAGAGTGTATAGTGATATTTGAGTTATGATTATCATCTAAAAATTCCATTTTTTATCTTAGTTATTGATGAAACAAATAATAACTTTTTAAATTTTAGGATTCCATATTTAAAAATGAATTTTTCCAACTTACCATCATTCACAAAATTAATTTTCTTCTGAAATTTCTCATCATCATATGCAGAACTTTTTATCTTGTCTAATAAATATGGTTTGAATAACATTTGAAAAATAAGTAATGTCTACCCTTCCCTAATAATTATTATATCCATATTTACTATATCTATAAACCTAAGATCCCTATAAATCCTTATTTGTGTCATAACTATATGATCCTTCATACTTAATGCATCTTCTACCCTATTTTTCTTCCCTGGGTGGTTGTATATTGAACAATTATAATCCATGAGTAGCTTGAGCCATATCCTTTTCCTCATGTTTCGATCTTTCTTTGAAAATATGTATTTTAGGATCTTATGATATATGTATATCTCATATATTTGTCCATATTGATAATATCTCCATATCATGAAATAAAATATTATGGCTACCAACTCAAGATCATGGTTTGGATAGTTCTATTCCTGATTCTTCAACTACCTTGATGCATATGCGATGAATTTAACATTTTTCACAAGGAAAAAACCTAGTAATTTCTTTGATACATCACTATATATCCCAAACACATCATTTCTATATAATAGAGTCAAAATAAATGAATTGGAAAATCTCTACTTTAATTCATAAAAATAATATTCACATTCCTTTGTCCATATATACTTAACCCGTTTTTGTGTAATCGTGGTTAATGGGTTTTCCAATCAGGAAAAATTATGAACAAATTTCTGAATGTAACCTACCAAACAAATGAAACTACATACCTCAGTTATGTTCATTATTATAGTCCATCCTTTGAAAAACTTTGTTTTTATAGGATCAACTGATGTTCAATCCTTAGAGACAATATGGAAAAGAAAAAAACTTTTTAAATCCATAAATCGCACTGCTAAATTTACCATAAACCACTTTTCTTCTAAGATTCTGAAGAATAATCCACAATTTATTGTCCCGATCTTCATATATTTTTGAATAAAAAAATATATCATCAATGAATACCAAAAAAAAATAGCAAGATATTCGATGAATACTCTATTAATTAGATACATAAAAACAGAGAGTGCATTAGTCAATCCAAATAGAATTACTGTAAACTTGTAATGTTCATACCTCATTTATAATGATATATTCAGAATGTATTCCCCCTTTAATCACAATTTTTGTTACCCAGAACAAAGGTTAATCTTTGAAAAATATTGAGATCTGTAAATTTGATCGATAAAGTCATTAATGCAAGGTAGATGATTTTTATTCACTATCATAATATCATTTGTTTCCCTATAATCAATGCAATGCCTCATGAATCCATATTTCTTCTTAATGAAGAGAACATGGGATCCTTATGGTTAAACACTAGGGTTTATTAATCCCTTTTCACAAAACTTCTCTAGTTTTTCTTCAAATCCACTAATTGCATAATGTCCATTCTATGGGGAGTCTTTGATATTGGTTTTACATTAGGGATTAAATTAATGGAGAACTCTAATTTATACTTTTCTAGATATCGAGGTAATTTATAAATAAATACATCAATGTATTCTTATATAGTAGGTACATAATCAATTTTAATATTAAATTCTTTATTCAAAAATTTGGTTTTCTATTTTACCCCAAGAATCTCATTCAAAATTGACATTGGGGTGAATCTTGACATGAATTAGATGATGAAGTATCTACTCTAAAGATAAGGAATTATTTATCTTTATTATTAATTGTAAATTTCTTTTCCATACAATAAAAATCTACATCATATTTTTTATACCAATCCATACCAAGGATTATATCTAATTTAACCATAGTTTTGATTATAAAGTTTTTAAATAGAGAACATTTATGTGTCATAATATGGACTACCTGAAACATCCGTATTATATTTAGACTTCCACTAGAAGTTTTGAATGAAAAATCCCTTCTTAAGGTGCTAGCGAAATATCTAATTTTATTAGAAAACCTGGAAGATATAAAAGAGTGTGAAGATCTAGAATCAAATAAATAATTGTCTAAATTTTAAGTTATGATTAAAGTACCTTCCACCACATCATTCAGTACTTCAACCTCAGCTGTAGTGATCACATAAGATTGTCCTTCTCCTCTTGTCCAATTATATGGTATATTCTCTAAACACTTAAAAAATTGGTTTTAATAATGTCCCATTTCATTGTAGTTTAAGAAATTAAAATAATTTATTTGTTTATTATTCTTGTATTCATGAGCTAGATAACACTTATCATCACACTTATAATAAACTCCCACACCCTTTAATCATTTCCTAGGATAATTATTTTCATAGTTATTCACAAGATGGTAATTAATTTATTTTCTTCTTCTTATATGATGAATTCCCTTTTTCTTAGTGCTCTGTAAACCACTTTTTTTTATTTTACTTGAATATATAGAATATAGAATTTTCCTTCTCCATTTTTATGGAATATAAAGATATTTCATCATATGATGAAATATTTTGATAGACCAGCTCCCTTCGAATACTTGGATTAAAATATTCAAATAAATGGGTAATCTTGTATTCTATATTGCATATATAATCCATAGAATACCTAACCAGTGTTGTAATGGTAACTTCATACTCTAAAACAATTTATTATTCCATTTACTTTAAGCCAATGAACTTTATATTAATTTCTATTTAGTTCTCACAAGGGAAATATTTATTGAATAATGTCACCTTAAGATATCTATATTCTATTTGTTCTATTTCTTCTTCCCCTTAGTATTCTGGATCAATGAACACCATTGTTCATCACTTACCTTGAGAAAATATACTTCCTGTATAACCTTTCCTTTTCATTTCATCCCAAATCATGAAATATATTTTCAAGGGACTTAATCCACTACTTAGCTATCACTGGATTATTATTCTCACTAAATGATGGGGGATTCTATCGCATGAACAATCCATCATAAGAGAATCACACTATGGAATAATGGTTTTCTCTATTTGGGTAATGCTATTTTTCATAACCAGATTAAGCTTCCCTAATATAGCCAGGGCTTGATCAGTTCCAATACTAGCTATATTGGATTTATCAATAGATAAATATCTACATTGAACATGAGTATTGATACCATTATTTCTTCCATATTCCATTTCTAAATAGTAGAGTATACTTTATTAGCTCATAAAATTATAAATTATAAACCATAATTTATAATTATAAATATGGTATAACACTTAACATAAATTGAATATTTATGAATTTCTAATATCAGAATCATAAAAATGGTTTTCTTGGGAATAATATCATATATTTTATAATGGTTCATAAATACAATATTAATTAACCAAAGAATATCCATTGGGAGCTTCAAAAAAGGTATGAATTAAGGCCCATTGTCAGGTACCAAGTAATGATCGAGTCAAGCCCGATGTTTTTTTGGATTTATTACCCCTAGGTAAATCTATTCTAGAATAATGTTCAATTTTAGTATCCATCCAATGATGTATTTCTAGGTAAACCACATAATCTATTCCTTAAAAAACTTTTAAGATATTTATATTCAATGTTTTTAATAGGGTTATGTTCTATAATCTATGTTTTAATAAATATTGTTCCCATGTTTTCTACTAATCATTCACTAATACCAGCTATAAGAACCCTGAATCTAGTAACCTAGAGCTCATGGTTACTTTTATTACATTGGAATAAGATAAAATGGATATTGTCATCAAGGATTGATTAGTTTAGCAGACTTTCAAAACTAAATATATACATGATACCCATTTTACATTGGGAATAAAAATACAAATCATTGTAATGTGAAAAATTCCGCATCCTTGAACTCATTCAATGAATTCATCATCGTATCCAATGGAAAAGGAAAAAATAAAGGTATGATCAAATACTAATTAAGGTTTATGTACAAAATATTTTATCATGAATCCATAAGGAATAATCAATATGGGAAGGTAAACAACTGAACACACATGCAATTTAATCAATAACTTGATTATCATGATGAGATATGGCATAATCAATATGGTAAGATAAATAACTAAAAATGAATTTAATTTAATTAATAAAATGAGAATGGAATTCATATATAGATAATATCAATGTGAAAATCACATGGATACTATTAATAAACAAATACTAAATAAATTAAATGGTTAATTATTCGATACCATGATCTCATGCATCATGATAACTCTATCATCAAGACCTTTCACATGAAATTTTTAAAAAATGGGTAGAAACCCATTTAATACTAGATTACTAATTTTACTCATGAGGCATATTGATGCATCAATGAAATATATAATTTAGGCCCCCACCTATCACTGCATGTTCATATCATTCCTCATATATCGAATAATTGATTTAATTCATTAATTATTTTACCATGTCATAAAATATATGTATTGAATAAAGAATACATATTTATCAATATTTTCCCAGTTAATAAAATAAATTTAAAATTAAAAACTATATGTAAAAATGGTATAAAATTTAAACTATAATTATTTTGATGATATAAATAATATGGATATTTAATATAAATTTAATTTCCAATGAAAAATGATAACATAAAAGTGGTTGCCACTAGAGAAATTTAACAATCAAAAAATTTAACAATAAATAAGAGTTGAAAATCGATGTATTAAGAATATAATTTTTTGAAATAAAATAATTAATAAATACATATTCATGTTAAATACATAAAAAGGTCAATTCTATACACCAAATAAAAGTTAATAGGTGCATATTAACTAATATGTCTCAATAAAATGGAAATTGAGACGAAATCCATTACCTCAAAGTTCTTTTTGGTTGAATGTGATTTAAACTCATGTATAATGGTTTTATTTATGTTATTAATTTATAAAATAACCATATTCATATTTATTATATCATATGTTATTCTATTATAACATATTACCACTCATTTTTAGTAATATTTCCTTATTTTTGTTATTTCGTGTGTTAATTTCCTTGTTTTCTCATATGTGTTTTGTCATGAAAGTTATAGTTATTGTGAATAGTATATAGATAAACCATATCTAGATTGATAATAATGTTATAAATATCATATTTAATCATTATATATATTTTTAAAACCATTTTTTAAAACCAGACATAGAAAATGAATCACATCGCTTCATGGAAATAGTAAGCCATACGTACGAACAAAGGAAAATATCATTTATTAATCCGTGAAAGGGTAAAGAAGTGGGTGATATATTAATTTTTTAGAATTAATATTATTACATATATATCAAATATATCAATTAAATTTATCTTTATTACCTTCTATGTAAAGAATAAGTGAAAAATGAAGCACATCACTTCGCGTGGCGGTAGCCCGCTGTAAATGAGAGAGACATTATCATATTTTAAATGACATGGAAATTAAGAAGGTATATGTGATATAATAATTAAATAAGTATAATAATATCATAAATATTATATACATACATTAAATCCATAATTATATACAGTCATGAGATGCGTTGATGGAAGACGAGTTATATTGGTTCGCAAGGCGGTAGTCCGTCGTACAGACGATCAACAATTTCATTTACCATTTAATGGAGGATTAGATGGATAAATATTATGAAATAAACATAATAAAATATTATTATATGATATATATTTGTGTTATTATATCAGAAGTTTTATAAAGTAATTGAAGGCAGAGAAATAATAAATAAAACGAAAGAGCTTTATTATGACAATTACCTTATCTTAGAAAAACCTCTTTTGGATATCCTCTTAAGGACCCTAGGGTTGGTATTTTGGGAATAAAAATAGACCTATAATTTGTATAATTATATTTAAGAGATTTTCTATAGTTTTTTCTCAATAGAAATGGTTTTATATGAATTAAGAAGTGGAGGGAGGGAGTTCCCTTTTATAATTAAGGAGGAGGAGACACATGGAATTTTTAAAAATAAAAAGTGATAACCACAATTTTCACACATCCAAAGGATAAAAAATATACTATTATCAAATCTTAGAATATATAAGTTCTAAATATGACCATCCAATAGGATTTAGATATGTTTTAGGTTATTGTTAACACTGAACTTCTTACTTTAACCCCTCGATAAACCCATTTTTACCTTAATTGTGATAATTAATTTTTTTCACTATTCATTACTTTTAAAAAATTAATTTGAAATTATTAGATAATATAAATTATTCTTATTCCAGACATGGAATCAATTTTTATTAATTTAATTTATAAAATGGTAGAATTAAATTTGAAATTAAACCTGCATGCACATAAAAAAACGGTTTTTCCAAAGAAAAACTTTCAAAAAGTTTAAAAAGTTTTTATATCAGGGGTTAAGATAAAATTGAATAAAATAACATAAATTTGTTAAATTATTATATATTTGAAATAATTTTACTTTATAATCAATTTTAAATATAATTTAACTTTGTAAATAATTTAAACTAAACGAAAGTTTAAAAAAATATGTATTTTTTTCTATTCATCGAAAATTTAATATTTCTAGAAAATTAAAAAAAATTCGCACTAAGATAATTTTGAAATAATTATTTAAAAAATTAAGTTCATATTTTAAAATAAATTTTCTAAAATTTGTAAAAATTAATTTTCAATCATGTTCACAAACCACGACTAAATAGCCATTTAGAAAAAATAAAGTCGTTCAGAAAACATTTCTTTTTCTTTAAAATAATTTATTTTTTATTTATAATAAATAGATAACCATTGGGTATATTTTATACATGTGTAAAAAATATTATTTTAATAATATATTTTGTCCTTAATGACTAGGTTTTATAGATCACATTTATATAATAATGTGTTAATAGTGTATTGTGATTTGTTTAAACTCAGTGTTGCATATGTCATAAGCTATCGAATAAATTAAATTTATTATAAAATGATTATATTATAATGTATTGAGGTGTTACATCTAGGAATAGCGAAAGCACATGTGGTGGGTGTTATTTTTTTTTAATTTATAGTTTCCTAAAACCCAGAGAGAGGATTTTCCCATTAAATTTATAATTAATTTATTTAATATCAATAGAAATTATTACTTTATCTTAATAACCTTTCTTAGATGATGTTATTGATATTAAAAAAACTATTTTTGATTACCTTAATTGTGTTGTAAGGATTCAAGTGTATAATCCCTCTAGATATGATCCACACATGCTCTAATCTCTAAGAAACTCCAACTGATTTTCTGGTGCTAGCATGACAAATCAAATTATCTTGCATTGTTCTTCTAGATCGATCTAATATTCTTCAGGATGTAATGAGTTCTTCTCATTCCTGAGAGAAAGATAGGATAAATTCAATATATCAAAGCCTATTTTTTGGAATGATTCTCTATTCTCAATTTTTTATTAACCTTATACAGTATACATAAACATCTATTTATAAAGCTAGGGTTTAGGTTAAAATATTATTTAATTGCATACCAGTACTTAAATAATAATACAATCTTTAAAAAACCTCATGAAATAATAATAATAATAATATAATTTTATGTCATGTGTGATAACTTGAAAAATATTAAAAATTATTTTACATACTTGTAAATTAATATTTATTACCAGACACGGTCTTGGTCTGTTTGAACTCCTCAATATTTATTGAATACCTAAATAAATATTTAGTAAAATATTTTATTAATTAATAAATATATGCGATTGATAAAACATTAATAAAATTATTCCTCATCCTTGAGAATAATACTTATTCCATTAATTAAATTCAAATAGAATATAATCGAGATAAATGGAAACACTTAGTGTTTGACCCTCTAGGATTCATTCTACTTGGCATTAGGCAGGCTTGCCTAAAGTCCAAGATCACTATCTAGAAACATGTTATAGAACCAAATATAAATAACTTAATGTTGTAATGATTAAAACCACAAAAATTCTCACTTTTTAGTATAATCCCTTTTCCTCAATATCTCATCAATAAGGTTTCACATCAATGTCATCTACCTAGGTGCTCAATGTCTATTTATTTGACTACCTGAGATAAACACACCTTTGCACCATGTCCACAGAATTTAATGCAATGGTTATATTATAATTAATGGTTTGAGATATAAATATCCATAAATATATAAGAGATAAATTCTTCCTCTACTTATCTATTAATAATATGTCATTTATGATGCACCCAACATACCCTACTTCTTGCCAATATATGGCATGTTGTTTTGGTAAGTAAATCTAAGTGAATGAGTCATGACATATATCAATGACAATAATAAATTATAAGGACCATTACACATTCTCATAGATAATAATATCAAATGATATAAAAACATATGTAATTTTAACTTTCAGTTCTATTCTCATAATCTCCCATAGTATAGATTACCAAGTGAAAATTTCATGAGAAGAATCCTAGGGGCTTGGCCCAAAAAATTGGGCCTATGGGCCATGTAATGTTCTAAATGACCATTGGGCCTTCGGGCTATGTAATGGGTCTCCCTCTACCCAAGTTAAATAGGTATTTTCTTTGATTTAATAATAAATGAGGCTTCAGCCCCAACCTTTAAAAAAATGTAAAATCAATTAGTCCAAGGAAAAAAAATCCAATAATATTATGTATTTCTATAAGTATGACTTTTTCTTATTTTTATGAGGATTTTTATATGCGAGGTCTTTAGTATATGATGTGTGATTTTATAGTGATGCCTGGTTGTATGGTATGAGATGGAATTAATAAATTTTAACACAAGGATATGGTTAGAATAAAAGAAATAGTGGGATGTTGATTTAACCTATAATGCTTCATGGTTGAAATAAATAGATATATTCTATAATTGAATTAATAATGGAAGCAATAAATGTGGTTGATGGTTTAAAATCCCTTTTCATTAAATATAGAAAATAAATTCCATAATGAATATAATTTTGTTTGATAATTATAAATCAAGAATTTGTTACATGAATACTTAAAAGATAAGTCACATTTTTTGTAAGGATATTTTTGTATATTTATTGGATGGTTTCTGTTATAGATAAATTGATAACTATATATGGGTAATGGTTATGAAATGGTGGAATAAACAAGTTGTATTAAGGTTTTTTGTATGTACCTTCAAGGCTAAGATTTGCATGAGAATATCAATTCACGTATTTTCATGTGATTTCTTTACACACCCCACCTAATTCAATTATTTTTTACCACTAATTTTTTTTGTTTCTAGGTATTTTTCATAACATCCATGTATGTGAGGATGGATGGCTGATTTCCCCCTCTTCCCTACTCTCCCTTTAGTAGTAGACTGGCTATGATGGATCAAGGTTAGTAAGTTTATGAAACATGTGCGAGTATCATGTGGTGTACTCGATAATGTGGCAATGACAGGATTATGTATATGTGGTGGTGGTGGTGTGTGTGTGGGGGGGGGGGGGTCATTCATAGTTTGAGGAGGGAATGAGGTTGACATCCTTCATTTTCATGACACCACACTGCTCTTATTCTGAGGTGTTGGATATGGATATCATGTGGTTATGATGTGATATGTGGGTGTTCCTTGATGCTAACATGTGATGTTTGGACTTTTAAGAGTTGGGGTTTGTAGGGATACGACCCTACTCACATTTTGTTGGAAGGTATGAGAGAAAAAGATGTTTAAAATTAGTGTGTGAGAAAATCAAACCATTGGGGAAGTGGTTGTAGGGTGACTATGATTATTTCCTTATGATATTATTTTAATATATTTGGATACTATACCTGGTGAGTGATCCTTGGTGATGTTGGATATGGGTATTTTACCTAATAAGTGCATGTTGGTTCTACTCTTTACACACCGTAGCATTATTATGACCTTTTCACATTTTCATGAGAGGTCCTGAGGAGGATCGTATTTAGTATACATGGTATGATCACTCCTATTTATATATTTTAGTTTCTTAGGAGGGGTTTTGGTGACCAATATTGACTAGGAAATCCTGAAGCAATATTTTTTGTTCAGAGCTATGATTTGGAGTAGTTTTGGTGTTTTATTTTAGAGATTCATTATATACGACATTACTTGAATTATTTTATTTTTTCTATAGATATTGGTTTATTTTTTGTGATATATAATTTATTGTTGTTCCTACTCTTATCTAATATCCTTAACTATTATTATGAGTGAAATTAATCCAATCATATGTTTTATACCCATGGGGAAAGTTGCTAACCCATGGCTTATTAGAGGCAGGCTTTAGGGGTTAGTCATTCCATTCATTGCTGGTCTAGGAGGGGCACCAGTGGACGGGAGGGGGTCATGATAGAGTGGATCAAAGATGATGGTTGAGAGATAAGATTAATATTGGAGATATTAACTATGAGTATTTCATGGGTTATTAGGGAAATAGTATTAGTTATCTTAGTGCATGACTGTAACAACCCAAGTTTTGAGACAAGGTAAAATTCTGAGGGAATTTGAACTATTAGTGTTTACTGGATGGTATTTTTTTGAACCAAGATTCAGAACATAATTATGAGATTCATAAAACTTATAAGTAATTTTTTTATACTTAGTTAAAGGCCTAAGAGGTTTCTTGGGTGTCTTGTTGCATTTTAGGAGCACCGGGCTCTAAAATATCAAAGTTTGGAGGGTCCACACAGGGTGCAAAGTTTGTCTGAAACTGTGTGGCCCCAAAAATAAACCATACTGCTATAGTAAGGAAGTAGAAACACCCTACACGGGTTGTGCACGGTTTACCCAAATTATGTTCCTATCCTGCATGGTTAGTGATAATTTGGGAAGTATACTAAAATTATTAATTGCATGGTTAGTTCATGGTTAGAGTAACTGTGTGGCATAAACCATGCATGGTGTCTTCTTAAGTGGGGGAGCCACACGGTTGGTGCACAGTTTGGACAGGCCATACAGACAAACCGTGCAACTTTGATTTGGGGGGTAAAATGACCTTTTTACCCTTATGAGGTTTAAACCTCATTTTCCATTTTCTTCTCCTCCTAAAACCCACAAGTGATCTCCTCTAGGCGCCTTTAGCTTCTCCTCTAAGCCTATTCTAGGAATGGAAAAAACTCCTCCGTCTGTTTCCCAATTCAAGTGTCATCGATCTCTTTAGATGAAAATCAACAGTCTATCAATTTTTGTTGAACCATTATCCATTTAATCTTCTATCTACAAAGTTATTGATGTAAAAGGTCATTTTTCCTATTTTCATGGTGGATGTCCAATTCTTATATTTTTACAAACCAGAATGAATTTAAGCTTGATATTGGATGAGGGATACGTCCTAAGTATAAGGTAGGAGGTCTATGAATTTTTTCCAAGTTTTCCATCTATTTATGAATAGTTCCATTGTGCTGCACGCAAGACTTTTCTGATCATCACCTTTTAATTGAGTTCTTCAATTTAAATTTACCTACACACCATGAGTTATACATATTGAATCTTTTTTAGTACATTATAGGATGATTCCCCCAATAATGGACATCCCTTGGGTGTGTCAATGTGAATTTACCTTTTTAATTAAATGTTTTAAATGCATGAAACTTTTTCTAAGCATTTAGATTAGATTTTAAGTATGTTTTTTTATAATAAAAATCCTAATTGATAACACCACCACCTAAGTTCCATGTGAATAATTATAGTGTTTTTCCATTTTGTTTGTTTAATTTCTAGATTTTTTACTTTAGTTAATTGATTTTTGATTTTTCATTATGATTTTTAATTTAATTAAATGATTTTTTGAATAATCAATGTCGTATTTTTATAATAAAACCCCTTTTATGTGGTACGATGTCTTCAAAATTACAAAGTGATTATTTTTATTTCATATCTTTATTAGATTTATTTATTTGGTTAATACCTATAATCTTTGGTATTTCTTGACATATGGCATGTCTAGAACATGGCCTCTTTGGTCATTCTTAAACGGACTGGCCCTCCTTTTAACATAAATTTTTAATCGAACATAGGAAACTTCTAAGTGAGTAAACCATTTTAATAAACTAAATGGCTTTCTTGTAATGGGGATTACCCATGTAGGTAATTACAGAGTTGACCAATGAACCTTCTAAGTGTCCTTTAGACCATATTAAATAAGATTCAATGTTTTGTTTAATTAAATGGATTAAATTGAGCTTAAGGGAATGTTCATGATGGTTTGAACTATTTTTAATGAATCAAATGGATTAAATGAATGACACATAAATGATGGTGAAACCATCCCTTATTGGTTATTTTTTATTAAATTCTTACTATGAATTTTAATGTTTTAATGGAATTGAACTTGACTAAAGAGTGATATGAGAGGTATTGCCTCATGTGTGATTTTATATACATGAATATTCCATATATATATAAAGTCTTGATAAACTTGTTTAATGAGAGGTGTTTATTCATGTTGAAAATGAAATTATGAAATGTAAATAAGCCTTTATAAAGGTTGTGACATGATGGAAGGGGTCTTGTTGAGCATGAAGGTATCACTCTCCCTTACATCGTGTATTGAACATAATATCTCAAACCATTGATACTAGTAGGATATTTCGCTTTACGAGCCACATTACTTTCTTAGGATGATGGAATGACGGATCATTCACCATCCTAAGTGTCGTGCATGAAATATCACACTCTATTGGGTTGTATGGAATGTTCCAAAATTCTTGATCTTATAAGATCATTCAGATTAGTTATGGATGATTTAATTATGCACCGGTCTATCCAGTACGTAGTATTCCATGTATATGGCCACTTACTTCCACATGTACTTGGTTTATATAGGTGGATGAAATATTATACTATATATATATTACTACTATATATGTAGTTACTGGACAAAAATTCATTCCTATAGTGAGTCGATGCAGGTAGAGCTGCCAGGTGTTCTTTTAGGAACCTGAGAGGGATGTTGCTTATTTATTTATTCATCACTTGTTATTTATTCATATTGTCTGCACACTAATTTACTTTATATTAATGGACTTGATTAATCCATAGACACCGTGGGTGGTAACTTACTAGGATTTATATCTCACATTATTCTCGGGATTCCATTTCACTGGGGTACTAGAGTAGACCTTATGTTTGCATGATGATGGTTGATTGCTTGTGCTGTTTATCTTGTACATGGGATTTAGGAGCACATGACCGAGCTGGAGTTCGGGATTCTCATGGAGTTCACCCCTAGGATATTTTATTTCTTTTCTTTATTTATTAAATTTTCTGTATCATGTTTTCTATTGTATTCTAATTATCTTAGTTACATAACATGCATCTTTTTTATATTGGGTTGGCCGTATCTTTTGTATTCAGTTTACATTCATCTTCCGCTACTCTCTTTTACTTTTATTCCTATTTCCACTATTTTTTGTTATTTATATTCTAATATTCCATTTTTCTACTCTAGTATTAGGGTATAGTCTCCTCACAGTTCCATCTTTACACCCTTGATGCTAGTCAGCAGTCTCTGGTGTATGAGGAGGCGCTCTTGAGGCTATGTGATCCACCAGTCCGACTACCGTCTTTGTGGTCATTCGGAATAGAATATTATAAAGTGGTATTAGAGCCTTTATTTTCCTTTATATGAATATTTTGGGTCGGTAGAGAGGAGTCTAGGAATGTTTCAGCTATTGGTAAATAGTTGTGTCTTGGACTGATCACCCCACCCATGGGGAAAAATCCGAGTGGCCAGGGCTGGGATTACTATTCATGATGTTTGTTATTACAGTTGATTATGATTTCACCTTGAGTTACTAGTATATTTTCCCACTTCTTATTGATTAATGATATTTACTGTATTTTACCTTTATCTTGGTATGGTAATGATGAAACATTGCATACATCATATTAGGCACATAAAGAATTCACATTTCATGCATATTCCATACCATGTTGTTGTATTTATATATTTTCAGCTAAATTGATTGTGTACCTTGAATGTCATGACATGATTTTGTTTTATATAGCATGTATTATTATAAAATATGCTTGGGTGTTTATTTATCATGTAATATTCTACCATGTTAGGTGATTAGATTCCATACTACCAATTTATTTAGCATATTCCGCCCTTGTATCATTCTTCTGTGATTATATCATGCTCTCTATGTTACTTCTTATAATAACTTTCTAGTTATATTTTGATATAAATATAAATGGTTTCATGGGATAAAAATAGTGTTTTGTGATTAAACATGAACCAATTTACAGTTGTAATGTGCATGGGCGCCTTATAATCAGGAAAAGGTAATCCATATACTCGAACCAACATTGAGATTAATATATGTTTAGAAATTGTTGGTAAAATTTTAAAGCTACTAAGGGTTAAATTTTGAAATGGAATGTTTTAAATTAAATAGATCCAGATGTCAACCTATAAAGTTTATGGTTGATTTATATATTGGTAGATGTCCACCCATATAATTGAGTCATGATATATGACCATGTTAATTTTATTAAAGTGGTTATAAATATAATACGTGTTTAAATTTTAAATCTAAAATGAGATGGATGCCTTTATAAATGCTTTGTACTCTATCAAACAGGAATGAAAATCATGTGATTACTTTATAAAATGCCAACTAGACCCAAGTAGGTCAGTTGGGGCATGTTTCTTATAAGATTACCCCTTTGGGTGTTTGTAATTTCTATATATTAAAAACTAATATTTGGTTTAATTTTGATGAACCTAGGTTTGATTAATGGGAATCTCATAGGTCAACTTATATGTTAAATGTAATTTTTTGATAAATTTCATAATCTATAGTGGGATGTCAATGAATGGTTAATGTCTAAAAAGTAAGCTTGATAAGACTTTCATGTAAGATTTTTTGTTTTGTTTAAAATATTTTAAATGATTAAATATTTAATGTAAATAACTTTAATTACTTGAAAATGAAACCATATGTGGTTTCTTTTCATTTAAAAATTCTTTTATGGGTAGTTTAACTTTTCTTTTGAGCTTCATTGAAATTTAAACATGAGCGTTTTCCATAGGACTCTTTTTTTTGCAAGGGATTAAATGATAGGCATTGGACCTAGTGAAATCTATTGGTGTAACCTAGTGATAGGGTCAATGTTTTTTCTTTCATAATGGGATAAAATGAGTTAGGTTGTTCCCTTATAGATCCATCACCTTACTAAATATTGTTAGCTTTCTGAAGTTTGGTGTTGTTCGAGTGTCATTGTCCCTAGTAGGGATCTTATCTTCCTAAGGAAACCATTGTTTAGATGGGTGTTCATGTTTTCATTGACTCTTTTTATGGATGTGGGCATCGATTAATTCTCTATTTTAGTAGGTTAGATATTCCTAGGGCATGGTCAGCCAATTTTTTGGTCGTGTGACCATTTCTTCTTCTTTAGTGTTGGATGACTGAGAATGTCATCATCTGGGTTAATGGTTGTATGGGGTAGTAAAAATTTGGACTAAATCTTTTGTATAGACCACCTAATACTTTGGTATATTGGGAATACAACCTATGTATAGTATCAAGGATGTGTCACATTTCTTATAAAATATCGGGATAGTATGCATTGATATATGTGGTACCCATCGAACTTCTAAATGTTGTAAAGAGCCGGTTGTGTTTAATGAAATTGTTGATCCTTAAGATATTGAGTACAATATCTAGTCATCTCCACAGTAGAGTGACATGGGATTTAAAGGAATCAATTCATCCAAATTCTCGGGATGAAACACCAATAGGATTGGGTGTTTTTAGAATCCAATCAGGTTGGTTTTGGATTTCTTGTCAAATTCTTTGGCATTTGTGAGCATGAATTAGAGTAGTATTACATGTTCGTTAAGGGTGAATCTGAACTAGAGGGCTTGTGAGTGGATGGTCTATATCTTATTTTGATGACTAGGACACTACTAAGGTGTGGAGTGTATTGTTTGTTATGGTATATGTTCCCTTCTAAGTATAAAGAACACAAACAAGGACAACTTTTGGAAATGGTCAGTCTCACTTAAATTCCTTTCTAGCTTGCATGTTTTTTAAATAGTGTGAGTGATTTCTTGGTAGAATGAAATTGGTTTTGTTGGTTGTGTATGAAACCCTTGAAAAACACCATTGGTCTTGGATATACTTCAATGTTTAATCTTGAATGATCATGGAATTCCTTCATTGGAAAATGAATTGTGGTTCGGTTGACAATTCATTGACAAGTGGAGCTGAGATTCTTCCAAGAAGTCAACCAGTAGTGGTTCAACTATTCATATTTTGGTTTCATGGTTGGTTATAAACCATTAAATCATCTTAGTGTACTCTATTTTAGCTATGATCATGTCCTCTATCTTGAATTCATCCTTGAGACACTAAGAGATCATTGATCTTACACCATGCTAAATATTTAAAAGTTATTTTTGATTGTTTGGGTGGTTTTCTCAGTTTGGCATGTTTGAAGTGTGGTTTTAATCAAGGATTGGTTAGTCCCGGGTGATACTTGGGTTCCCTTGTAGGGACACATTGTATGGACTCTTGGACCCCAGTCATTCTCCTTAATATAACTTCCAGAAGGATGCTAATCTAGGATCAATCAAAGTTTTGATGTGGATGTTGTGGCCTTGTGCCAATGTCTCACTTGTAAATATGGAGAATGAACTAACTTGGGTTAGTTCCATGGAATCCAACTTGGTGTATCCAAGGTTACCCTAGACTTGTTGTCAGGCTCGAAGGTAACATTTAAAGGGTAATGATTCTAGTGGGATGGATCTGAATTATACCACTGTTCATGATAAGACATGACCGTTTAAATGTAAAGGAGATGGTTTGGCTAGGATGCATCCCTGGATGCCAGGTATGGGATTCAGTGAACATGTTCATTGTAAATGCAGGATGCCTCAGAAGAAGGAATTTCAGTTTTGGTTGTAATACACCATCCGTCTAAGTTGAGCATCTTGATAATGGTCAGTCAGAGGTGGATTGACTTTTTTTCCTTCTTATTTGATGAGTCAGTTGCTGAAGAATTTCTTTAAGCATGCCATCAGGTGAATTTAGGTGTTGTGTAAAGGTCGAATGTGTATTTTGATGACAACTTGAATGACCTATTTTATTTTGGTCAATAGAAGCTCAACCGTTTCTTTATGAAGAGGTCCTTGATATCGACTCAGATTTAATTGGGTTTGGCCAGTTAAATAAACAACATCAGGAGTATATTTAGAATGCATAGGGCGTGCTTTGTAGGTAATTCCAATGGTGAATGTGTCGTGCCTTGAAATTTCCCCTTTATTTCTATTAAGACCAATGGTGTGGAGCACTATTGATCTTATTTTTAATGAGATGATTATGTGATTGTGTCTCTAGCTAAACAGACTTGGGTAAGTACCATTTCAAATTTTCGGTCAGAAAATTAGCATTGGCTTGGGTTTTCATAGCTTATGTTACATGTGCTTAAAAAATTCTCATAGGTACGTTGGGAATTTGGAAACACAACTTGACCATTTGAACAAAGATTCATAACCCTAGTAGGTTAGTGAGGTTTTCATTATTCATAGAGGATTCTTGGGGATGATAAGTTATAAGGTGGTGAGGTTGTAACAAACCATGTTTTGAGCCAAGGAAAAATTTCGAGGGAATTTGAACTTTTGGAATTTACTGGATGGGTTGTTCTTTGAACTGAGCTTCCAAAAAGTAATTCCAAGAGTTGGAAAACTTCTAAGTTATTTTTTAGAGTTGGGTAAAGTCTTGAGAGGTTTACCAGGTGTCTTGTTCAGTTTCAAGAGCATCGAGCTCCGAAATATCAATGTTTTGAGGGTCTTCCCAGGGTGTAAGGTTTGTCGAAAAATGTGTGGCCCCCAAAAAAACCCCTGAGGCTACAACAATGGAGTAGAAACACTCCACATGGTTTGTACATGGTTTACCCAAACTGTGCACCTATCCCACACAGTTAGTACCAATTTGGTTAGCATGCTCACACTATTCCTTACATGGTTGGTGCACAGTTAGGGTAACTGTGAAGCACAAATCACATGAGGTGGTTTCTTAAGTAGGGGGTGCTGCACAGTTGACACACAGTTTTTCCAATCCATGCGGTCAAATTGTGCGACTTGGTTTTTGGGGGAAAATGTCTTTTACCCTTAATGAGGTCAAAACCTCATTTTTCGTTTTCCCTCTCCTCCTGGCACCCGCGTGAGCTCTCCTCTAGGCACCTTTGGATTCCCCTCTAAGCCTATTCTTGGAATGGCAACAACTCTTCCATCCATTGCCTAATTTGATTATAGTCAGTCTTTATAGATCCACATCAATAAGATCTAGATTCCTTTTGAATTGTTCTTCGTTTAATATTCTCTTGACAATGTTATCAAGGTGTAAGCTCATTTTACATATTTTTAGGGAAGATGTCCACTTATTATATTTATTCCTGACTAGACCAAATGAGATCTTGATATTGGATGAGTGATATATCGTATGAATAATGTTTCTGGTCTATGAATTTTTCTGAGTTTTCACACCAATTTACGAATAGTGTTGTTGTTCCACATGCTGATTTTTTTCAAGGGTCACTTTTAATTGAGTTATTAAATTTAAACTGACCTACCCACCATGAGTTATACCCATTGATAATAGTTTAGTAAGTTATAGTATTATTCCCTCAATAATGGACACCCCTTAGGTGTGCTGATGTGAATTTCCATTTTTAATTAATTTTTTAAATATTCAGAATTCCTTCTAAGCATTCGTTGTAGATTTTAAGTGATTTTCCTTGTAATAAAAAGCCTAATTGATAATGGAACCTCCTAATTTCAATGTAAATAATTATAGAGTTTTTCCATGTTGGATGTTTCATTTATATTTTTTTACTTTAGTTAATTGAGTTATGATTTTTCATTGTGATGCTTAATTGGATTATATGAATTATTTGATAAATAATTTCATGTTTTTATAATAAAACCCCACATATGTTGTATTCTATATTAAAAATTAAAAATTAGTGATTTATATTTTGTATCTTGATTGGCTCTATTACTTTGGTGATTACAAATTCCCTTTGGTATTGCTTGACATATGGAAGGTCTAGTGCATGGCCTCTTTGGCCATTATTAAATAGAGCGTACCTCCTTTTTACATAAATGTTTAATTGAACCAAGGAACTTTCTAACATACATGACCATTTTAATAAATTGAATGACTTTCTTATAAATGGGATTGCCCATGTAGGTAATTTCCCAGTTGACTAATGCACCTTCTATGTTCCCCTTGAACCATGTTAAATAAGATACCATGTTTAGTTTAATTAAATGGATTAAATTGAGTTAAATAGAATGTTCCTGATGGTTTTACATATTTTTAATGAATCCAATGGATTAGATGAATTATGAAAAAAGGATGGTGAAACCATGCCTTGTTTGTTATGTTTTGTTAAATGCATACCATGAATTGTAATGTTTTAATGGAATTTAACATGGATAAAGGGACATGTGAGAGGTATTTCCTCATCTATGATGTTATAAAAAAGAATATGACTTATATACATATAAATTATTGGTAAAATTGTTACATGAGAGGTATTGAATCATTTTGAACATTAAATTCTAAAATATGAATACAAATTTATAGAGGTTTTGAAACGATGGTAAGGGACCTATTTATAATGAAAGTATCACTCTCCCTAACATTGGGTGATGTGATTGATGTCTCATACCATTGATACTAGTATGACGTTGGGATTTACAAGTCACGTTTTTTTCTTAGAGTGATGTTATGACGGATCAATCACCATATCGAGTGTCTTGAATGAATTATGACACTCTATTGGGATGTAGGGAATGTACCAGACTTCTTGAGCTTATAGTCTCATTTAGACTAGTTATAAATGATTAAGTTACGCCCCGGTCTAGCCAGTACCATGTATTCCATCTATATGTCCACTTATATCCTCATATACTTGGTTTTTATTGGTGGATTAAATATAATAATATACTATATATATATAATACTACTATATATATAGTTACTGGTAAAATTTTTTTTTCTGATAGTGATCCAAAGCAGGTAGAGCTGCCAGGTGTTCTTTTAGGAACCTGAGTGGCATATTGTTTATTTATTTATTCAGTACTAGTTAAATATTCATATTACCTACACAATTATTTAAATTATATTCATGGACTGTATTTAGTCATAGACAACATGGGTGGTAACCTATTGGGATTTATATCTCACACCCATAAATTATTTCAGGTGTTCTTTTAGATGACAAATAAGTTGGTTAAAATATTTAACCGTAGTGGATTAAATTTATTTTAAACCATGGTTTTCAATGTTTCTTAATTATAGACATGTTTTATTTTAAAAATGGTTATAATTATTTCAAAATAATCTTTTAATTAGTTTATAATGTTTTTTTCTATATTTTTATTTATAATAAATTTGTATAATATCTATTAATTTTTTTGGAAGAATGATTTAAAAGTAACCCTAAAAAAACGTTTTCATTTTTTAAAAACCTTTTCAATGCATGTGTTTCATGTAATTGATTTAATGTTTTAAAAAATAATGTTTTTCTTTATGGTAATTTTAAACATTCTTTAAGTAATTAAAATTCTATAGGGTGTATAAATGAATTTATGATTTGATTTGTGATTTCATTTTGAGTGTATATTTTTTATAAAGTGTATCTATATGATGTGGTAATTATAAGTTTAATGTATTAATTTTAAATTGATTTATTCTAATTAAATAAAATTTCATTAAAAGTTAGGAAATGATGAGATTCTTAGTTTCCTTTAATAAAATGTGGATTAACTAATTGTGATAATTTTTTAGCATAGGATGTTGGTCACCCTAATTCATATGACTTGAAAATTTATTAGGGTTTTTAGTTTTCTTAATTTTTATCATGTTAATGTTTTAATATGGTTTTATAAAACATTAATATCCCATTATTCAGGATAATTTCAATTATATTAAATGTTAGGTAGTCAAGTTGGACTAAGATGATAATGAGATTCTTCTGGAAGACTGATTTAATTATTTTTTTATTAATATTGAGAGGAGTTTTCTATGTTACTTCAGGATGTTTGGTATTATTTTCTTGAATTTCTATAATTTAAATTCACTATTTTGAAATAATTTTTCTTGATTTACCTTTATGGTTTGAGGATTAATGGTTCTTATTAATCTCATGATATGCCTGTATGCTTCCCTAATGAGGGTATGTGAATTGATTATTTTAACTAAACCTATTTATTTGATGATTGAGGTAAAGATATTTGAATATATCTTCAATAGAAAATTTATTTTTACTGGAATGAGAGTGAGTCATAGGATGAGGTGTTATTCCTATTTAAGTTACATAAGGTGATGAAGTTCATGGGAATTGAATTTGGTCCTCGAGTTGAAAAATGTCTGGAAAAGGATGAGGTTTCCGTAGATTTTATGGGGACCAAAAACCTATTTTTGGGTTTCCTTGGTGGTTTTTATGAACAATATGGTAGCCTGAGTGTGGTGGAATATGGATCATAGTCTGATAGATAGAGTCTCATGGAATTAATTACTTATCTTGGTCAAGGAGGAGTTCATTAACTAGGCGAAGTATCACGCTGAGAGGATCAAGAGGGGTTTCTTCCAGGATTCAGATAAGGTTGAGGTGGAACTCTGAGCTATGGGGATTGTAGAATGTAGTAGCAAAGAGCAAGGATACCTATTGGGACTTAGGTGCAACCCCACTCATGGGGCTTTCTTGGATCTAGGAATTCTACTTGGGGTCTGTTGAGGTGATTTAGTTTTACTGTGATGGGGAACTGAAGGTCCCAGTGACCCATGATTTGTGGAGTTACTAGGTTTTGGTTAAATGGTTGGTTGATTTCTATAATGGTATACTTTTCAAGGGTATTTATAATTGAATCTTTTTTTAAAATGATGTTTGGGATTTATGTTGAATCATTTTCCATGTTTTTATAATTGAAAGGTGAATATAATTTGATTCTATGTTGTTAAGATTTATATTTTCATTCATTTAATTTTTTTCGTATTTTGTTAATGACGTTTCCTCTATTTGAGAGGTACCTCCCTAGTTGCATTGGTCGGATTTTTATGTCTTGTGTTATCATCACCTTGACCTTCTTTGGTGGTGGTCATGATCAGGTTAAAGTGATATCTCTAAAAAATGTTCCATAGGGCGGTTGTTTGGTCTTCTCATTATCTTCTCCTTTTTATTTTTTTATTCTTGAGGATGAATATATATTGATAAGTATCTAATATAAGGGTCTAAAACCTTATGAACTATTCCTTTTGGTTTCTAGGATTTTAGAAGTGTTCTAGTGGTTAGAGAGAATTTCTGGCCATCCTAAGGGCCAATATGCCATAGCAGAGGGCGTAGTGATGAACAATTTAAGGCTCGTTTAGAGGTTTGTGCATGGGTAAATCTATTTTGGTATTAAGTGGACCATGTGAATTGAAACTCACATGATGTTTGATTTTTTAAAGGGGATTCAAGCCTCTCTAACTCTTTATTTTTTTTAAAAAATTTGAGTTTATTGTACCTTTTAGTCCATTGTAAATTGGTATGAATTAACTTAAGAAAAATAGTAACTAGAAATATGAGAATTAAAAAGATAAGTACTATGCATGTATTTTATTTATATATCATTTTTATTTATTATTATTTTTTCTATTACTCTATAATAAATAAAATAGCTTGAATATCCATAAGAAAATATAACAGTAAAGGGTATGGAATATTTATGGAAGTAATTTGATGCATGAGCCAATATATTTTATATAAATTATAAGTCTTCTTAATTTGAATATCGATTTCTATATGTTTTATTTCTTATTGTAATCCCCATTAAAGATATGAATAATTTTTCACTAAAAATATGAATTGTTTCTGTGTTTTTTTAGGAAACACTTTTCATAAGTGAATAATAATTTCAGATTGTAATTAAATGGGATATTTGAATAATCAAAACTTTAATGATGTTGATGTTAGCCCATGTATTCTTTATTCCTATAATCATGACCTTTTCAAATTTATATTAGGGATTTGAAATACAAGGTGGTTGGTATATAATGTGTGGTTTATTACCGATTCCTGTTAGAATGGTATAAAAGAGAATTAATAAATCTAAATACTAGGATATGATTGGAATAAAGGTAGTGGTGGGTAGTTAATTTAATATGGAATGTGGAAAGTATTAAATAAATGTATAAAGGATGTAATTAGAATATAAATTCTTGAAATGAATGAATAATGGAATAAATAAATGTGAGTGATAGTTTATGGTGGTTTGTCATTAAATGTGAAAAAATAGAATAATGAACCTAATATTTGTTAGAAATATAAAATAGGTAATTTATTAAATGAATGGTTAAATGAGAATTTGTAGTTTTTAATGATTTTTTATGGTTATTGGATTGTTTTATTTATAGAGGTATCGTCTGTTATGGATGGGTAGATTCATTAATTAATGGATTATACGAGTTGTTTTAAGGTTGTTTGTGTACACCCCCTTGGTTGGGGTCTCTATGAGAATGTCTATTCATGTATTTTACTAAGATATATTTAGGAACCCCACCTTAGTTGAGTATTTATAATATCAAAGAGTACAAAAAATAGACACACTGAGGGGGGGGGGTGAATTTTAGTTTATAAAATAAAACATAAAATTAACTTAAACTATCTTTTTAGTTGATTGGATGAACTCACTATCTGGAATAAATTTTTTTTATCCAATGAACTTGATTATAATACTTTATATATGACCATAGTAATAAAAAAGTTTGTAAAAAATTTAATTTCCTATTTATTGAACAATGAAAATAATAACTTGTAATAAAAATAAAAATAAACTTTAGAAAGTTCCAAAGTAAAAAATATAGAAATTTTATAAAATAATATGTACATTTTTACCTTTAGTGTTAAGGAAGTCAATGAACTTGAATTAGGGTATCCAAGGTTTAAATTAACTTTAAAGTTCTCTACATTTATATTAATAAATTACTCAATAAAAAAGATTTAAATAATTATATATTCCTTTCCCTAAAATCCTTCAATAAAAAAGATCAAACTCTGCAACATTTCTATCCATAGAATCCCTCGATCAAACCAGATCATACACAATGAATACAATCATAGAAAATATTTTAAGGCATTCATACTCCTCACAGAAATTCCTTAAAACTGAAAACAGACTAAATACTACTATGAGCGAACTAGTAAAAAGATGTTACAAATAGCTTAAAATAATCTCTAGAGTGATTGAGTCAAAAAGTATTAGCATCCTCATCCACGAATGGATCCCTATATAAATTCGAAGCTATAATGATCATATTCTACGATTCTCAGAATCGGTTGTAATAACCTTGGTCAAAATCCATCCTAATAGCTTATCATTTTCTGTATAAACTTTATCTGATGAATGTTATGGTTGTATCATCCTAATGTAGTAATGTTTTCCATTTAATAGATTAAACATTGTATATCTAATAAGAAAATACTTTAATTGTCTGTTAGAGAAGAAATCACCATCTGATAGATTTTACAAGGATTCGTTTAGAGAATATTTCTACTTCCATCCAATGAATATATATCCAATTAACAAAGTTAAAGTTCTTATAGTGAGAATTAGTTATACTTTGTAGGTTAGAAATTATAGAAAATTCATTTGATAAAATATGAAATCATTCATATAATGTGAAAAGAACATATCTATCCAATTATATAGTTCAATCCAATTATATAGATCTTCCAATACTGTCGGTCATCTTATAATAAACTATCATTTGATCAAGAATATCTTCTGATTATAAAGTATCGTCTGATTAACAAATATTACCCTATTAAAAAAGTTTTCAATTTTTGTTTATACATATATGTTTTCTAAAAAAATCATTATAAAAACCATGGGAAATATATAAAGTTAGTAAAAAAAACTATTTAATAATGTGTGTTGTGATTTTAAAAAATAATTTTAAAAAAATTTAAAGTAGAATGTCCAACTCAAGAATCTCCCCATTTTTGAAAAGAATAAAACAAAACCCTTAAATATAAAACTAAAGTTAAAAATAAATTTCAAAAACTTACATTTCATTTCATTCTTAAAAATTTAAGAACATTAATATTTAATCATCCATTTTAGAATAAAACTTCTTCATTGTTTCTTTTCTCCCCTTATCTTTATATATCCTCTATTATTTAATTTTTTTTGTCTAAAATAATTGTTAGAATATTTTTTCTGTTAATTTTATTAAGATAGGTTATTTTCTTTATTTATTCCTATAGAGGCTCGATTTTTTCCTTGTAAAACTTTGAAATATTTATATATATATTTCCAAAGATAGGTGATGAGACAACATGATATTCTGTGGCCCGATGTTCCTATAATTAATTTTATAAAAATATTAAAAATATTTTTTATAGAGCATGAATAACTTATTAAATAAAATTAGATAATGCTTAAAAAATTGGTCGAATCAGAAATATGAGAACACAATTGAGTCCAGATCATAGTGTTTACCCTAGGTGCGACATAAATGAGTCAGTGCGGGATGTTCAGACACCTCAGTCATTAAAAGTAGATTTAAGTGGTTTAATTAATTATTAAATCAATTAATTGATTTTTTTGAACTAAGGATATTTTTATAAATATATAATTATATATAATTTTCTATATTTATCTCATAATTAAGAAATCGTTGATGAGAGATCTATCCTTCCATTGAAGAATCACGATGAATGACGACTGAACTCTGAGTCGGATTGGTTCACAGTGCATCAAAATCAAAAAATCATTCCAAATCATTGGAGGATGTGTTATTTACCAGTGATCATTCTGAAATCGAGGTAAGACTCATCAATTGGTGTTTTAATTCCTTTGATTAAAATTTTTGATTAGATTATTCTTCCTTCTTCGATTCACGTCCTGTTGTATCCTCTACATGTGACCACATATAGAAATTAAATTTTTTTCAGTTTATTTCTAATCTAAAATCCCCATGATTGATCCACTGGACAAGAAATATTTTCCTTGATCAATTGACCACTATTCTTGGGCTTTCCCCCCATATTTATTTTCTTTCTTCACTGGTTAGATCTCCAGAGTCCCAGTTCGACCTTACTGGGAGGTACTGATCTCAATCGGACCCCCAGATCTGTGGAGGATCAATGAGACAATAATAGTTTAATGAATCAAGCATAGATACATGATTATTTTTGTTCAAGGAGGATTGATTTAATGTTTTGAGGCCATATATTCAATGGTGGAAATATTTGGCGTGTTCAAAACAAATGACAGATCCACCAAAAAACCAAACAGAGTCAATTTCCATTGAGCGGTGGCTGGAAGCAATAGATCTGGTCCAAATACATGAGTTTCAAATGGATTCAAAACCAAAATCAAAGGGATAGGCTAGATCTATTATACAGATCATGGATATGGATTTCTATCAAAATCCCGACTACACACCAAGTTCCAAGAGGAACACATGGAATGTAGCCTTTCATCGGTAGCAGATAGGGTTTGACAAATCTTAAGGAGTACATAGCATATAGTCCTCCTCAAATGTCGCAAACCCCTTTTTTGAACAACCTGTGTGACATGTCACATGGACAAGAACCCGTGTGAAAGTACATGAGGTTAGGTACATCCATGTGTACTCTGGTACACACTTGTGTACTCCGGTACATGGACACGGTGAGAAGAACATGGCCCCTGGTTCTGGTTATCTAGGAAACACCATGTAGTCCACTGACACGACATGTACTTCTACACATAAAGGAAGTTGTGTTCCAAACAGGGACACGACCAAGTTGTAAAGTATGACCACACATCGTTTGGGTCCCCTCACACATCGTGTACCCCTTGAACTCTTCATATTAAACATTGATCATCTATATATCCTTTGATTGAACTCAGATTTTGGACCTATATTAGCCTATCCTAAGCGTTTTACTGCATATAATGAGATGGTGCCCTCAATTGTGTATTTTTATATTTGATGTATAATTTTATTGGAACAACACCTTATGAGGTGACATTGGATGATAGATGTTATCAGGGGAGAAAAATAGAGGTTTAATTCCATGCGGAACCCTCTTGTAGGGAAAGGCATGGGTCTTCGATGACCTAGAGTGGAACCCTCCATTTAGGCTAGTCATGGGTCCTCAACTTTCGGAGTGGAACCCTTTTACAGGGTAGGGAATGAGTCCTTAATGGGCTAGAGTGGACCCCTCTAGCCGGGCTGAGCATGTGACCATAACTTTTTGAGTGGTACCCTCCTATAGGGTAGGTCATGGGTCATTGATGACCTAGACTGAAACCCTCCAGCTGAACTGGGCATGGGTCCTTGATTTTTTGAGTGGAACCCTCCTATGGTGTAGGGTATAGGTCCTCAATGACCTAGAGTGGAATCCTACAACTGATATGGGCATGGGTTCTCGAATTTTTGAGTGCAACCCTCCTACGGGTAAGGGTATGGGTCCTTGACGACCTAGAGTGGAACTCTCTAGCCAGGTTGAGAATGATCCCTCTAGATATAAATCATGGTCCTTCAACTATGCGGCACATTTAAAAGACATGGATTGACATAACTTTGGACTAATGAGGAAGAAGGACAATTTCCCCATTGAGACGCATTTTTGAGATGCGACTAAAACCGTGCAGGCGAGTCAGTGCTACCTAAATTGGATAGTATCAATGTGAGGTGAATGAGTTCTTTAGGATTGTGTGTTCAAGTAAGACACTTGAGATGTTGGTCATCATTGTTGGAATTTTGGAACTGTTGGATACTCTTCTTCCTAGGATGAGCTATGAGATGCAGATCCTCTTACTCTCCCATTTGGGATTATTTTGACTAGGAATATATATATATATCCTTATTCTATATCCAATACTTGGATTTGGTTACTCTCTTTATAGCTTTACAGGAGAGGACAAAAAGTTTGGGGTATGTCATGTTCTTTTCCATGTTTAGATTCTCATGGTTGGATGAGTCTACTATCCTACTTTATGTGGTGAAGACTTGATGGGTAGTTCATCTACTCACCATGTTCATCCCCTTGTGTTTGGACGAGATTAATTTCACTCTTTTTTTGGTTTAACTATACTCTTTCACTGTATCTTGTGTTTCTACTATCTTCCTCTTCGTTTTTTATCTCTTAATGCTACTCCCTCATCTTTTGAGGTGTTCTACTAGGTTTGTATATACTCACCACTATATGGTATTTTCCATCATGTGTCATGTCTCATGCAGACAATGGATAATTTGACTGTGAATACAAAGGAAACTAGAGAAACTAGGGGAATTGTAAAAAGTATCCCATATATTATGGGAAGAATATAGAGCCTCTGAGCGGAAACATCCTTATCTTCTACTCCACCTAGGGTTTCCTTTCGTTTCTCCTCCTCCCCTCTTCCAGCTTTTCTCGGACGGTTCAGTGCCATCTGCCTCGTCCTCGGTTCGGCTTCATCTCGGAAATGTGTAGATCGACAATGGATGTCTTCCTCATCGGAAACGGCTTCGATCAGGTGGCGTTTGGTGCCCTCAGCTACACAACGGCCATCTCGACCTTGCTCGATGGCAGATCCACCAGATCTCGAATCATCATTGGATCCGGTGTTCACCTCGGCTCAGCTACTGTTTTGGAGTCCAAGGATCCTCTTTTGCGATGGCTTGGCGACGGACGAGTGATGACTTCTGCGCAGTTTCGTCTTCAGGATCTTAGGTTCGCGACGGCGCAGCCCGACGACAGCTCTGACGTGCTTTGTCACCCCGAAGTGGCTCGGATTTGGCTACTGAGCGATCGGAGAGGGGAGGATCTGGTTTATGTTTTCTGTGGAAGTTTTGTAGATCAATGGTCTTTTGGGTTGGATTTGATGGCGTTGTTCTTGGAGGTATGTTTGTTTTTTTTGCTGTGTTGATGCACTGGTGGTGTGCATTTTATTTGTGAAGGTCCTCTTGGATGGAAAAAGTCTGTTGATTTGGTGATTCGTGGGTAGCTTTGGTAATCGTATCGGTTTTGTATGTGTTGTTTTGGAGGAATGGTCCCTTGCGGTCCTGGAAATCTGTGTCGTAGCATGGTGGTTTTTTCTACGCTTGAATGGTTCGTTGTTCGAAGGAGGGATGTATGTGATCCAGATGACTTCATGAAAAGACTTCGGAAGAGGTTCAAAGCTAGCGTTTCATCTTTGCAAGGTTTTTTGGATTTGGTTTTTTGAGAGGGTATGCCATCAGCCATCGGATCGGGACTATGCTAGACACATGACACTTGCTTGTTGATTTTCCTTTCAATGGTGGAGATATTCTTCATGTTCAAATGCTGGGAGGAGTAGTTCAATGATGTCTTTCTGATTTTTATTCTTTATATCCTTAGAGTGTATTATCCTATGTCCATTATGTCTTTTGTTTTCACCCCCTTCATCCCTTAAAAGGGGGCTTTATCTTATAATAAAAAAATTTGAATACCTTCGGGCCGTTGGATGGTTGGATAGGGATACTGGGTTCTTGGACCATGTATGGCGGTCGTAGCTTGGGATTTAGGGGTTGGGATCACTTTCACCTATTTAATTTTCCATTTTTCTATCATTTTGGGACACAATTATAGTTGGGAGTGTATTTTCACCATTAATTTTCAGTTTACACTACCATAATTTTTTACTATCTAGAAATTCATGCATGTTTGGATTACTTTATAATAGGGTTTAAACTTTTATTATTTCCCTCTTCACCTTTTCATCAAGATGTATCTACATGTGTATACAAGTATTTAGGAAAATTAATCCTCAAGTTAGAAATTCCTTTGGTGATTATCACCACCCCTATCCTATGGAGGTGGGATTGGGGTAGTTGGGATTGAGCCCCCGCTTGAGTTAGGTCAAGATAGATTTGTATAAGTGTAAGTTCATTCCCTGGGATATTGTTCAAATATATCCCCTAAAATAGGATGGGTTGGGTTTATAGAAACAATGTTGAGGTGTCTCGAGTGTGTCTCTTAAGGTAGGGAGTCTAATAATGGTATGGTGGCTGATGTATCCATTCATCAAGACCTTAACTACCTGATTTTCAACTCAGCATGCTTAGACATTTGTTATAGGGATCAATGGAACGTGCATCATATAGGATTAAGTCTTTGATTTTACTTCTTGAGTTAGCTCCCCATTTTTGTTGATATATATATATATATATATATATATATATATATTCTCATCTGTCCGTAATACTCCTTGATAAATTTAAGGATGCCTCTATGATGACAGCCAACATGGATACCAGCTCTAGTTCATGACAATGATCCTATTAGCGACGAGGCCTCTATTCGGGGTCTATCCCACAATACATTTCCTCAAGGTGAGAAGGTAACAACACTTACCACTATTTAGTAGCATATCATTCTAGTAGAGTAGGATGAGGATGCACACATTCTTAGCGCACTCCATGAGTTCTAGCATCAGAGATAGATAAGGTTCCACGGTGAGCCAGATTCATAGGTAGAAGAGGATTGGCTAGAGTAATTTTTCCATATCACCAAGATTGTTCAGACCCAAATAGATAAAATGGTTGTGCTAGAAGCTAGGCTCTTCTATATAATAGTCAGGTTTTGGTGGAGCCTTGTTACATAGATCCAAGATGAGTCCACACTCTCATGGGATGACTTCCAATAACTATTATATGAGTAGTACTGCCCATCTCATTTTCACTCAATCTGGATCAAGGAGATTCTAGAGCTACAATAGAGAGGGATGATAGTGGTTGAGTATGCAGTGAGGTTCACATTCCTCACGCGTTACTATCTTGACATGATCTGGGACGACTACTACCAAAAATTGTAGTTTTACCAGGGACTTCATAGAGATATCCAAGCCAATGTAGTGCCCTTGTGCATCCCCACCTATGTCGGGATGATGGAGAGGGTATTGGTGATAGAGAACTTCCTATAAGAGGGATTCTAGACAGTTCGATATGGAAGTGGGTGCCATAGAGCTGAGGAATCTATAGCACCTAGTATATTCTAGGTTCCAAGATCACGACGTAGAAGATCCTTCCTTGATCAGACTTGGGAATTTGGTATGAGGTAGTGTATAGATCCAGGGAATAACAGAGAGGGGTGGTTCTTTACTTGTGATAGGATATGTCACATGGAAAGAGACTGCCTGACTAGACATGCTGATAAGCACAAGAAGATAGCTGATAGACCACCAAAGTAGAGGCAGTGCCATGATCAGGGATCTCCCAGGCACAAACAAGGTGTTCCCCTAGGAAGAAAATTTGTAGAGGAGCAGAAGGATCTATGGGTAGTGGACATAATTATGAGATCCTTCCACCACCACCACTAAGTGACCTACTTCCGAATCAGGGAGATGGAGGCCAGGGCCGTGGATAGCTATAGGCTTTCTACAATCTTAAAATGCACAAGATGATAAGTGGTATGATCAATGTTTATTCTAATATTTCTTTAGTGTTATTAGACACGAGTTTTATCCATTCCTTTATCTTTATAATCCTTTCATGAGATATGTTTCTCCCATTTGAGGCACTAGTCCAATATTTTTTTCTTGATGTTCCTATAGGGAACAAATATTATTTATATTTCATCTACCGGTAGTTCATGATATAACTTGTAGGAGATAGGTTCAAATTGTACCTTTTGGTCATCATGATGAAACCCTATGATGTCATCTTGGGAATGGATTGGTTGTCCATGGTCTGAGCCCATATCAACTATCACCACAGACAAGTCCAATGCCTAAGAACTAATGGGATGAGATTATTCTTTTCTGGTGAGAGAAATCTCATGGCAGGGAAAGTGAGTTCTATGAGCAGGAAGCTTTAAACCATCACCTATTAGATAGAATGTATATGCCTAGGTGCAACAGGCTCTTCAGGAATCTGGGATCCTTCAGCTGTGGAGGATTACATTGACGTCTTCCCTGATCATGTTCTTGGACTAACTCTGGGGAGGTAGATGGCGTTTTTCATATAATTGCATTTAGGGACTACTATGATATCTTTTATAGCATATATTATGGAACCTATTGAGATATGGGAGCTATGGTTGCAGTTAGAGGACCTTTGTGATAAAGGTTTCATTAGACCCAGTGTGTCCCCCTGGGATGCTCCAGTATTTTTCATGAAGGAGGATGAGAGACTACAGATTTTCATGGACTATCATCGCATGAACTGGGCCAAAATAAAGAACAAGTTCCCCCTTGACAAGAAATGATGACCTATTTGATCCGTTACTAGGAAAAATATGGTACTTTTAGATCTATATCAGGTCTGGATACCACCAGCTAAGGGTTCATGAGACTGATATTCCAAAGTTGGAATTCTGATGTCACTACAGACACTATGACTTCCTAGCGATTCCCTTTGTTTTGTTGAATCCAAACACCATGTTTATGACTATGATAAACTAGGTGCTCTAGCCATACTTTGATTTTTTTTCTTCATCAATGACATTATTTCATACTCTACAATAGAGGATGATCATGTAGGGAACTTGATAGAACCAACTTTACGAAAAGCACTCAAAGTACCAGTTCAGGATTCATGAGGTTCACTTTTTGGGGAATTTCATTACTGATAATGGTTTATCTATGGATCTAGAAAATATTGAAGTAGTTATTTCTTGGGAGCCACCAAGATCATGTTATAGGTGTGGAGCTTCCTTGGATTGGTAGGGTACTAAAGGAGGTTTATTGATGATTTGTCTAGAATCATAGACCCTTTAACCACCATGATGTGAAAGGGGAAGTAGTTTACCAATTATCATCAGTGCTAAAGGGCCTTTGAGGAGTTGAGCAGAGGATGATGATTGCCCCAGTGTTGAGATTACCAGAAGAAGGCGTTGAGTTCATAGTGTATTACAATGCCTGAGGAGATGGGCTTCGTAGTGTTTTGATGCAGCAACAAGCAGTTATCACATACGGGTTGAGGAAGTTGAGACCCCATGATCATAATTACGTGACCCACGATGTAGACCTAGAAGGGGTAGTCTTATCCCAAAGGATGTGGAGATAGTACCTTATGGGGTGTGCTTTGTGGTTTACTCAGAGAACCAGAGTCTCAGGAACATCTTCACACATTGAGACTTAAACATAAGGTAGCAATTCTTGTTGGAGTTTCTGCAGTACTACGACTTTGATATAGTCTATACTCTAGAGAAGGGAAACATTGTAGCTGATGCGCTTAGTAGGAATTTCAAAACTCACTTAGTGTAGGAAGATTCAGAGTAGTTAGCTTCCTTGCAGCTGACCTTGGTGGAGTAAAAGGTTACCACTTTTCTACAATTAATGGTTTTGACTCCTTTTCTTCTTGAGTGTATAAGAGAGTCCCTACCATGAGACATTGAATATGATGTCTTACGTGATTATGCATCCACATGTGACTCACTTGATGGATATTATGAATGAGGTAATCATGTCATCTTGTTCCAGGGGTGAAAAGTGGTTCCAATCACATTGCGGGAGGATTTGATACGGGAGTTACACACTTACCCCTAGCTATACATCATGGTTTAGAGAAGATGTAAAGAAACCTCTAGCTGTAGTTTTGGTGGTTTGGCATAAGACAAATCATAGCTGAGTTCATCTCTTGATGTCTCACCTATCAGAAGGTAAAGGGTGAGCACCAAGTTACAGTAGGTTTGTTGTAGCCCCTTGAGATCCTGTATTGAAAGTTGGTAGACATATCCACTAACTTATTCATATGTATTTTGTGCACAAAAAAGGTCCATGAAATCATCTGGGCGATATTTGACCGACTCATGAAGTTGGAACACTTCTTTTCTATTAGGTAGAAAAGTTCAATAGAGTGTTTGGGGTATTTTTATGTATGATAGATCATATGACTTCACAGGTTTACATTGATAATTATCTCAGAATATGATGCATGGTTCACATCACAATTATATAGAGGAATACGGGAGGAATTTGGGACCCAATTGTGGATGAGTACAATCTTTCACCCCTATAATGATGGGAAGATGGAGCACACTATCTAGGTGTTGGAGGATATGTTGAGGGATTGCATGTTTGACTTCGGTCGGAGATGGGAGGATCACCTTCCCTTGGTAGAGTTTGTGTACAACAATAGATACAACTCTACCATCAACATGAAACATTTTGAGGACCTATATGCAAGACCCTTCAGTTCACCCTTATACTGGAAAGAGATTGGAGAGTCATCTCTGGTTGGACCACAAATGGTGCATGAGACAACAGAGAAATTCCAAGTCATCTATGAATGGATGAAGATGACCCAGAGTAGACAAGAATCTTACATAGATCACCATCATTGGCCCTTGGAGTTTGAGCAGGGAGACCACTTTTTATTGAGAGTATCCCCATGATGTGGATTGTGGATATTCGGTTGGGGAGACAAGCTATCCCCGAGGTTACTCAGGCTATTTGAGATCATGTGGAGGGTTGGTGAGGTTGCCTTCCACCTCGCCATACCCCCACAGCTGGAGTGAGTGAATGACATCTTCCATATGTCCTAGTTGAGGAGATACATGAATGAACCCACACACATCATTGACTGGGGTGAGATGGACATCGAGGATGGAGCGACCTTTGCGGAGCACCCGGCGGCTATCGAGGATCGATAGGAGAGGATCGTGTGTGAATGAATCATCCCTTGGGTTTGTTCATTATGACATCTTGGGAACATGTATGAGAGTTTCGAGGAGAGGAAGAGCCAAGTGAAGGCTCAGTATCCTAAGTTGTTTTATTAGTTTTTTTGGGATATAGAGACCCTGTTTTTTTCTTGTAAGACTTTGAAATATTACTATATATATTTCCAGAGTTATAAACTGAGACAACATGAAATTCTAAGGCCTGATGTGACTAGAATTATTTTTATAAAAATATTAAACATATTTTATATGTCCCATGCACAAATTCTTAAAGAAAATCAGATAACTCTTAAATGGTTGACAAGATTAGAATATGAGACCCTAGTTGAGTCTGAAACACAGTGTTTACCCTACGCATGACATAAAATGATTCAGTACAGGATGTTTGGACCCCTCTCTCATTGGAAGTATGTTTAAGTTAAATAATTAATTATTAAATTGATTAATTAAATCATTTGACCTAATTATATGTTTATAAATATATAATTATGTATAGTCTTTTAGTGTTATCTCATAATTATGAAATCTCTAGTGATAGCTATCTCTTTCCTTCCATTGGAGAATCTTGACAAATGATAATAAAACTATGAATCAGATCAGATAAGGACTCAACGAATGAAAAAGATCCTTCCTAATCATTGGTGAATATGTTATTAATCAGTGATTGATCTAAAATTGAGGAAGGATTTTTAATTGGTTTTTTCATTCCTTTGATTTATTTTTTTGAGTATATTGTTCTTTTTTCCTCGATCTGCATCTTATTACATCCCCTACATGTGCCCACATACAGAAATTAATTTTTTTCTATTTTTTTATAATATAGAATCCCTATTCTTGATCAATTGAACAAGAACACTTGGTCTCAATCAATTTACCTTTGTTATTTTGTTTCCCACCTTATTTATTCACGTTCTTAACTGGTTGGATATTTACGATCACAGTGTGACCTTGCATAGAGGTACCGAGCTTGATCGAACCCCTAGATTCATGGTAGATCAATGATAAAAGAGAAGTTTAACAAATTGAGAACATATAAAGGATCATTTCGGATCAAGGATGTTAAATTTTATGGTTTGAGGTTGGATCTTAAATTGTAGAAATCTTGGGTGCATGAAGAATGAACAACAAATTCACCAATGAACCAAAATGATCTGATTTCCTGTGAGTAGCAGTGGTAGGTGATAGATCTGGTCCAGATCTATGATTTTTGGATAGATTCAAAGCTAGAATCAAAGGGATATGCCATATATACTATATATATTTTGGATCTGGTTTTCTGTCAAAATCCTGAATACATGCTATGTTCCAAGATGAACACACAATGTGAAGCCTTTTATCCACATTGTCTAGGGTTTGAGAAATCTTAAGGAGGACATGACGTGTAGTACTCCTCACATGATATGTACCCCTTCCCCGGTTGGACAACCTGTGTGATAGGTCACATGGATGGGAACCCATGTGAAAGTAAATAGGGTTAGGGACACACTTGTTTACTCTGGTATAAAGACACGATGAGCAGAACGCTGCCCCTAATTTTAGTTAGCTAGGAAAAATCATGTAGTCCACCTACACGACATGTACTACTACACAAAAATAAAGTTGTGTGCCGGCTAGGGACATGACCAGGTTGTGAAGTGGGACCATGTGCTGTGTGGGTCTCCTCACATGCCATGTACCCCTTGATCTCTTCTAATCAAACTTTGATCATCTGTATATTCTTATTTTGAACATGTATTTTGGTCTACGAGTAGCCTATACTAAAAGTTTTCCACATAGAACATGATAGTTCCATCAGTTGTGGGTTTGAAGATATGGTGTGGAATGTTCCGAGAATGATACATTATGAGGTGATGCACGATGACAACCATGATTAGTCAATATCACCATAGGTTTATTTCTGAGTGGAACCCTCTTATAGGGTAGGGAATGTGTCCTCAATGACCTAGAGTGGAACCCTCAAGCTATGCTGGTCATGGGTTCTTGAATTTATAAGTGGAACCCTTTTGTGGGGTTGGTCATGGTTCTTCATTGACATAGAGTGAAACCCTCCGGCTGAGTTGGGAATGGCTCCTCAACTTTCCAAGTGTAACTGTCCCGCAGGGTAGGGAATGGGTCCTAGTTGACCGAGAGTAGAACCCTCTAGCTGAGCTGGGCACATTTCCTTGAATTTTCAAGTGAATACCTCCTTTGGTGAAGGGAATGGTTCCTCGATGTCCTATAGTGGAACTATCCAGCTAGGATGGGCATAGGTCCTCAAATTTCTGAGTGGAACCCTCCTGGAGGGAAGGGCATGGGTCCTCTAAGACCTAGAGTAGAACTCTTTAGCTAGGCTGGGCATGAGTCATTGCCCACCGGAGTGGAACCCTCCTATTGTACCGGGGAATGGGTCCTCTACCTATATATTGTGGTCCCTCAACTGTGAGGAATAGTAACAATACATGGCTGGATGTATATTTGGACTCACGATGAAGAGGAAAACTTTCCCCACTGAGACATGTTTTTGAGATGCGGCCAAAACCTTGTGGGTGATTCAATGATACCCAATGTAGATAATATCAAGGTGTGGTGAATGAGTTCCTTATAATTGTGTGTTCTGGGAAGAGATGTGAGATGTTGGGTCTTATTGTTGGAATTTTGGAAATGTTAGCTACTCTTCTTCTTGGGCTGATCTGTGAGATGGAGATCCCATTACTCTCCCATTTGGGATTCTTCTGACTGAGCATATATATTTATCCTTCTAATGTATCAACACCTTGTATTTGGTTACTCTCCTTCTAGGAGATGTGAAGATACATGGGGTACGCTATGTGCTTTCTATGTTTAGCTTCTCATGGTTGGATGAGTATACTTTCCTACTATAGGTGGTGAAGACTTGATGGGTAGTTAATCTACTCACCGTGTTTATACCCTTATGATTGTATGAGATTAATTTCAATTTTATTTGGTTGATCTATACTATTTCACTCTACATTATGTATCTACTGTAGTCCTATTCCTTTTTCATCTCTTATTGTTCCCCCTCATCTTTCATGGGGTTCTACTGGGTATATACATACTCACCACTACATGGGTTTTGCTCACATGTGTTGTGTCTTATGAAGATGGCGGATAGGTTGACTGTGACTATAGAGGAGCTTAGAGATAATGGGTACTTAGACTGCATATGGTGGTTTTATCTTTGTATTCAGGTGCTGGTCTCTCTTTTAGCTATTTACTTTTCCAGTTTTCTATCAGGTTGGGACACATTTCTAGTTGGAAATGTATTTCCCCCTTTACTTTTCATTTTACACTACCATACTTTTATACTGTCTAGAGGTTCATGCATACTTGGTTTACTTTATAGTAGTGTTTCATCTCTTATTATTTACCTTTTTACCTTTTCATTAATATGTCTATGTGTGTGTTCATGTACTTAGGAAAAGTACTCCCCGAGTTAGTCATTCCTTTAGGTATTGTCTTCACCCGCTAGCTTAGGGAGGTGGGATTGGGGTAGTTATGGTTCAAACCCCATCTTGGGTTCGGTTGTGACAATTCGCCTTTTTTATTTTAAAAAATAATTTGGGGAATAAATTTTACCTGAAAAGTTAGATAAAAATATCTCTAAAAAAAAATTAATCTAAATGAATATTGATCTGAAAAATATAGAAAAAAATTTATCCAAGAAATATTGGAAAAAATTAAATCAAAGATATATAGATAAATATTCATTGAAAATTTGATTCAAGATAAGTTTTATTTTTACTAATTTCATTAAGAGTTCATAAAAAAAGATAAATATTTCTTTTTTAATTTCATCACTATGACTTTCAGCTTCTTGAAGTCAACTTGAATCTTCTCCGACTCTACCATAGAGTATTATATCATTTCAACTAACTCTGAGAATCATAGAATATAACCATTAAATATTTTCTTATAAATAAGAGTAAATTTAAGGAAGAGGATGCTAAAACTTTTGATTCAATCATATTTTATACCGATGCTATTTTTTTTTGTTCTGGGTGTTTTTCTTAACATCCATGTTGGTGAGGATGGATGACTAACTTTTCCATCTTCCTCGATATCCCTTTAGTAGTCGACTAGTTGTAATGACATGAGGTTGGTATGATCATACAAGATAAGGGAGTGGAATGTGGTGTACCTAATTATGAGTTGATAATGGGATGATAGAAATGTGGTGGGGGTCGTACATGGTAGAATGAGGGTACAAGGTTGATGTCCTTCATGTTCAAGATGCCATACTAATTTGGGTCTAAGGTGATTGATTTGGATGTATTGCAGTTATGATTTAATGATGTGATATGTGGATTTTCCATGATATCAACATGATATGTTGGAACTTGTGAGAGTTGGGGTGGGTAGGGTTGTGATCTGACCCACATTAGGAAGGGATGAGAGACCAAGACGTTTGATGTTAGGGTGTGAGTGTAAAAAAAGTGGGAAAGTCATTATGGGGAACCTACTATTATTTTATTTTAATATATTTTTATTTAATTCTTACTCAGTGAGCCTTGGGGGTGATGGAAATGTCTAGTTTACCTAATAGCCACATGCTGGTTTTACTCTTTACACACTAGAGCATTAGTATGATTTTTTACCATTTGAACAAGAGGTTCTGAGAGGAATCCTACCAATTATACATGTTTTTATCTCCCATATTTATATATTTTATCTACTTTATATGTGTTTTTTTGAATGATATAGATTGAGATAGTTTGTAGTTGGATTTTATATTTAGAACTACTTCTAAGGAGTTGTTTGTCATTTTATTTTGGAGATTTATTTGGTATGACATGAAACGAATTGTGGTATTTATTTCTATATATCTTGGTTAATATTATGTGATGTTATTTGATCAACATTTATCCTATTGTATCTTTTCCTTAAATTATATTATTAGAAAAATGTATCCCATCATATGTTTTATACCCTCATTGCTAGTTTCCAACCTGATCCTTATTTGAGGTAGGCTTTGGGGGTTACTCCTCTTCATTACTAGCCCATGAGGGGTACCAGTGGGGGGGGGGGGGGGGCATGTTCCTTATGTTAAGTAATTCGTAACTCATAATATGAGTAATTTTATTTAAAAATAATATATTGAATAATTTATTTAAATAAAAAGAGTCATCGTTAAATTTAGGATAATAATATACGAGGATATGTTTTTTAACATATTCAAATGTATTTTGAATTATTATAGTATTATATTAGTTTCTTATGATGAAATGGATTGTTTAAATAATACATGAATAAATTATATAAATGATAATAATTAATAATGAAACTATAGAATCGAATTGTATGAATAAAGTGAAAATTTAATAGAGATTTCTTAAGGATATATATTAAAATATACCTTTATTAAAATTAATGTGAATTAAGTGAATGAATTGTTGAAATATGATGATGAGTTATACACCTGTCTGATGATATAAACCTCAAATTGATAATGTAAATAATGTGATTCATTGAGTTATGATATTGATTTAGTTTTTATGACATAATCCACTAAAAGTTCTTATGAATGATATATAAGTCTTATACTATTTATGAGGAGTAAACACGTTAATCATAAAGTTAATAAGATTAATCTTGGTGATGATAAATATTTTAATAATAATATATTATCTCTTTAGAGATTTTATGGATAATTATTAGATAATTTTATTTTTCTAAATATGAGAAGGAATTATGGATGGCCTGAACCTTATTAATTGAGGTGGTTAATTCCTTAAGATAGATATACTAAAAAAATATGATTATTATGGAGGAATATTGTTATGATTATAAAAAACCAAAACTTTTCTATATGAAAATTTCTTTTTTAATATATACGTGGGTCATATTTAGCTATAGAGTATAAATAGAACACTTGTACCCCATAATAAAAAACAAACCCATTTTATTTCATCAATATATAGAATTTTATATAAAGGATAAAAATACACAATAAAATTTAAAATAGTATTTTGGGATAATAAATATAAATAAACAACATGAATAAAATTTAGAAATCCACAGGGTCATGTTATTCAAGAAATATCATACCCACAAAGAATGCTCTGAAGAGGAAACAAAACATTAGAAATATGATTGGTATTTTTTAAATGAATACAGATATCCATGTGATAAATTTAAATAAATAATTAATTATGAAGAAAATATGTATTTATAGGATGCATAAAATCACATGACCATTGGGAATATGACTATTAGAATAGAAACCTGATAGTTTGAAAAGTAACATGACCATTTGAATAGTTAAATAACCATTATAGTAACTAATTAGGTACCCTAAGTAATAGTATTTTCTAAAAATCAATTAAGTTAAATTAAGTATCATAATAATATAAAATAATTACCCAATCAATGAAATATAATATAAATATAAGTATACAATTTTAGTAAAACATGTTTTATATTATTTAATAAAATAATAAATTAATTCAATCAGTATTAAAATTATATTACATAGAAAGGTATTTTATAAAAATTAATGTCATTTTTGGAATCATAATGTTGAAATTATATATGGGTGAAGTTTTTGTAATTTTTACAAATAGTAAAATATGGAGGAAAATAGTAAAATTCAGTAAAATATTGTATTTTTTATTATAAGTTAAATACAAGAGTAATTAAATCATAGATGATGTAAGAAACCATTATATTATGATTAAATTAATGAATTATTATACTTAGTCACATAAATTGATACTATTAATAGTCTTGTGAAAAAATAATTAATTAATCGACATATTATTGAAAAATATTTCCCTCTTCAATTATAAATACACCCATCTTCCACCCATTTCTCTTCACTTAAAAAACACCTTCCCATAATAAATGTCTAACAAAATCCCTCCCAAAACCATCCTATACATGTTTATAAATCCCTAGTCTAATAAAAACCATTCCTAGAAACCTTAAGGTGAATTCCTAAGGACCCGTATTAGGGAGGAATGTAAGTCTTCTAGCTCAATCCCTTTTAATTACTTTTTATTTATTTATTATTATTTCCCTTTAAAAATTTAATAAACTATTTTTACATCATGAAATTAAGAATATAATTCTACCTTAATTTGAATTACATGACCATATAATTCATAAAAATATATTTTGAAGTTATTTAAAACATTCAACCCATCATGGTTGGTTTTAATCTCCAATATGGATGATGTTATGTATCAACCATTAAAAAATTACATATATAGTTTTAAACATGTATTTAATGATTAAATATAGTATTTATGAAATTATTAAAAAAAATTAAAGATACATTTGGAATTATATTAATAATATTAATAATAAACAATCATGGTAATTTTAATCTTCTAAAACGATTGAACCGAGATGTGTTTCTTAATTTGTAACCATTTTTAACCATATATTAAACTATTGAACTTTTGTGCTAATATAATGATAAATAATCTATAAATTTATACTTATGGATATTATGTAACCTTTTTATATTGACCATAAATTTCTACCATTTCATCAATGTAACTTTAGAGCTATGAACTAAACAACTTAAAATACAACTGATTTAAAAAACAATAATTTTATTAATGAATAAAAAATAATAATAAATGGATGATAATTGGTGAAATAAATATGAATAATGTTCTGAAAAAAATATTTAATAAACATAAATCATACTATTTATAATTTTATAGGAGGGTCTGAAGAAAGTTTGTACCCGAGGTATCAATTCTCTAATTATTTTCATTCTTATTATCATGTTATACATCACTCACATACACACTCTCTCAACTTTTCTCTCTTTATCTATGATTATTTTATTTTTCGTATAATTTACTTTCCTTCATTTTCTAGGGTTACACATGTCTTTATTGTTTTATTTTTTGTATTTTCTTTAAACTAAACCAGCTAAAGGGTATCATTTTACTTTTTATTCATTTTCATGTACTAATCTTTGAAGGAATATTATGTTTATATGATTTTTGAAACCTTATATGATTTAATATAAAATATGTTGGTTATATCTTGGTTTTCTTAAACTGTATTCTCTTATCTATTTTAATTATTTTCCCCCTTTTCATAAATGTTCAATTTTTTTTTCAATTTCCTAACTTCCTCTTGATATTATATTTTGAATTTTCCTTCACATTCAGAACTTTTTTCAAGACTCGTACATGTTTATATAAAAATTAATGTTTAATACACATTAATACATTCTTTTTAATTGATGATACTTGATTCTTAAATGGTTATAATATTTATGTATTTATTATGTTACCTATTTATTTCTCATGGATTTATTTCATGCTTATACTTTATGTATATTTCATTTCTAAGTGGAACACATATTCATGAAGTATTATGATTACATGTGAGCCCCAAATTATATAACTCCATAATTAATTGGGTAATAATTTATATCTCATGGTATCCTTATGTGAGGTAATGATAAATGAATATTTTTACACAATTTTATGTGTGGTCATGCTACTGTTATAATTGTCCACAATATTATATGTGTGAATGATTTTTTTACCTTTTTCTATAATGTTATAATTCCTTGGTGGTGATCCTTGACTTATTTTTATGATGAAATCTCTTATTTATAAGACAAATATTATTATTCACATTATTGATATACATTAATTATATTTTTTATTGTATGATATGTTTCTATGTGAATGTTTTTGATTCTCTTATTTTATGATTCCATGATATAATTATTGAATCTTATGATATCCCACCCCAAAATTATCATATTTTTTCCACTTATTTCGATTTTAGGACACCCTTTATTTTATGTATACCCAAAATATATTCTATTAAATTTTAAGAGTAAATTGATCTCTAGAATAAAATTATGATTATGGATATAAAAGGTTATGTATATCATTTTAAAAATGTTCTTTGATGTATCCAATCCCCTAAATACACTAGAAATCTAGATCTATGGGTGTTATTTATGTATATTTATTTCAAAAATGATGTAATATTTTGTGTAAGAGATATTATAATTGACATCATGGTATTATCTAGTTATTTTGGTGATTAAGTTATAGATCCTAATAGGATATAAAACATAAATGATCTTGACTGAAATTTATAAAGTCAAAAGTTTGGATATATTTATTATTTACTATTTATTATTTATAATTCCATAATCTTATTTTTATAGGAATATTAATTAGAGTATCCTCATACCTAAAATTCCATTATTATTAAATGTCTAGAAATAATAGGAACTATGTCAACAACCAATGAATTAGTAAATTCAATGGTTTCTCTAACGAGATGCTAAATATTATGGGAGTAGGAGTTGAAAAACAAATAGTGGTACTTAAATAATAGAATCAAGTTATAAGTAATAACAGTAACCATATAGGTCACTGAATCCCTCTAAATAAGGATCAAGTTGTGTTTTATTCATTTATTCAAAAATGACCACCCACTTTTTATGGATCTTATAATCCATTAATCATAGAGTAAGGGATAAATTTCATTGAGAATATATTTTTCACATTCCAATGATTCGAGAAAGATAAATTGATCTTGAAAATTTATTTATCAGAGGGATAAGATGATTAATGGTATAAATTAATCAAGAATATGAATCCCAAGGAAACATTTAATCAATGTAATGAAATTAATTAACGAAAATATTTATCAATAAATATTTTCTATGGATTTTCTGTATTAAACTGGAGATGGAATTTCTTGGACTAAAGAAAAGATAGGATGAATCTATCAGGTTATATGAGATAATATTTATAATTATTTAAATATAGTAAGATTCATATTTTATACATGATTATTATATAATTTTTAAGTTAAATAACACAATAATAATACAATCTAAAATGAAAAGGTTTAGTGTCTTAGGTAAATTAGGTTCACACAACATTATTACATATGAAAATTTAACAATTTTAAATTATTCAAAATGGTCCTCCAAAAATATTAAAGGATACTCTTAATACACATAATAAACTTGGGGAATACATAAATGAAAAAGATAAGGTAAAATCCTAGAGGGGGGGGGGGTAATAGTGAAAGTACAATAGAGATGGATCAATATAGTTTACCAACAAATATAATAATAATAATCATGATATAATAAGACAATTATCATCATAAAAATCATGATGGTATCATTTTAAATAGACATTTAATGTTTCATATACATAATAATGAAAAATAATAACATTATTTTCAAATAATAGAAATAAATTGTTAACAAATCTAGCATCATGTTCATGTATAACATATGTGTACAAATCACCCCTTTATAAAATGTGAACATTGATACCATTATGTTCAAGAATAATACACATAATATCATGAGATATACAACATAAACTAATTCATTAGAGAGATATATAATTCTGTGATAATCCTTTACATTATAAAATTTTTATAATCATATATTCCATAAAAAAAATAAACTTATATCAATAATAAATATGAAATAAACCCATGAGGAAATAATAAGATTACTAATGGCATTGTATGGAATATATCAATGAATAAAATAATAAGGTTACCAAAATGAATATGGGAATAAATAATTTTGTATGTTTTAGTATATAATTATTAATGAAAAGGTCATATTTCAGGTAGAGGAAGAGAATAAGCATAAATAATTAATGAGAGTTTTCGAGAAAAGTATTTGATATAAAACCCTAAAGGCACCTTACAATTTACTACAATTAATTAAGAACATGTATATACCCCAAATAAAAAAGGGAAAGAAAATTTAAATACCATTATAATAATGTTTTTGAAAAATCAAACTGAAAATATGGATTAAGGGAAGATAAAATGAAAAGAATAGTTTGGTTCAAGAGTCCCCTTAACATAGTTCTAGTTTTGTTTTATCATTTTTAATCCAATTATATAATAAAATTATGTCTATTTAAAAACTAATATAGAAGTATATTCTATTCAATTATTTTAATCAATATCATTAGAATATAGTTTTTATCATTTTTTTGGTAAAATATGAAATGGTTAGATGACCTGTTTCCTTTGAATTATTACATTTTCCAATTAGTTTTGTTGTTTTAATTCATTATAATTTATATTTTTTTTCAAATATCATCCTGAATATTATAATTCATATAAATAAGTTTATAAATATAATATATATTTAACACTAACCATCTAATTATGTGGTGATAAGTAAATCATTAACAATGTCCTCTTGAGCGGATGAATCCAACCATTAACAAGGCATGTTAAAAAGAGGATGAAGAGAGAATATATATAATTTAATGGAATGAAAAAGTTATACCATATAATAATAAAATTAAATTTTTATATACGTATAAATTTATTAGTTTAGGGTTATATAAAAATAAAAGATATCAAGAGAGTATAAATAAGAAGAGAAAAAAATGAAAAGAATGGAGCATGGGATTACCTCTTAATTGATGTTTTACTCCTTTGTTATGGAAGTAAATCCTTGGGGTATTGGTGTTAGATGTTAGTATAATGTCTTTAATTTTATAATGATACCTAGGAGAATGTATTTGGTTAGATATTAGTCTTTTAGAAGTGGATGAAGATTAATTTTCCAACGAAAGGGAGAGGGGGTATTTATACTTACGGAGATGGATTTTTTGGTTAAAGTATTGAATAAATAAATACATCCAAATTAAACTTTAAATAGTATATTTCTAAAATTTAAAACTATATTTTATAAAAAATATAATGTTTTTAAGAATTTCAAACTCTTTATACACTAAATTAAATATTTTATACCTAGGGAAAAAAGAAAAATGATAAATTTTTATTTTTATAGAATTATTTATATTTTTTAAATATAGAAAATAGTTTTTATGTTTGGAAATTAATTTTATTGTATTTAAACAAGTAATTTATTTTATTTAAAATATTATAGGTTTATATAATGATTTTTTTGGATTTATGAGGTCATTATTACATCAACACTATGCTATAAAACATGTGGTATTTGTAAAACTGTATTTTTAATATTTTTCCAAATGTTGAAGTTTTTAAATAAATTTAAAAAATCACTCCTAGAAAATTTTGAAACTTTTATTCTAAAAATGGAATTAATTTCAGCAAAACAATTTTAAGGTATAGTTAATTTTCATTAATAATTTAAAAATTATGGTATTTATAAAATATATTAAAATATTCTTCATAAAAAATGAAATTATACTCTCTTTGAGTTTCTAATTTGAATATTTATTTTATAGAATTATAATATTTAAATTCACATAATTTATTCCGGGTAAATATGTTTTACATTTAATTTTAAAATTATAATTTTTAGGTTCAGATTCTAATAGTCCAATTACAATTTTTAATGGAAAGGTTACTATTATTAATGAGAAGTTTTACTATTCAAATGATCATATTGATTTTTTTGTTAGGTATCCGGGGCCCGCAGTGGAAGCAGGTGGGCTGGGGATTTTAAAATTTTTTTCGGCAAGACGACGGAACTTATAGTCGCCGACGATCTGAGCCCCAGAGAGGTCCGAGGATCTCACGTAGATTGTAAAGAGCACAAAATGAAAAAGAAAACTTACCAGTTTCAGATCTAACGTCGTTGTCAACTGCAACTTGTCACCAATGATATTTGCATGAAGGATCCATAGTAGGATTCATCTAGATCATCCACAGACGCTTCAGAAATCCACAGGAACGCTGATCGTCGAACTCTGGGTGCTAGCGCGACGATCCGACGATATGTTCGATGTTTCGATGATCACCGCATCGTCGATCTTACGATGCATGAGGAGAAACTCGATCTGAGCTCAGATCGAGAGCTTATCTCTCTAAAGAGTGGGAGGAGAGAGAGGCTCTAGCCAAATTGACATGAATAGTTATTGCGCTTGAGCCCCTCTCCTCTATTTATAGCGGATCATGAAAATTACTCGGTTGGGTTCCCCGACCCCCATTAATTCCATATCCACTAAATAAATAACTATGAATACTTAAAACTGTGTCAATATTATTTATTTATTTTATCACATACTTGTAATATATATGAAATATATTACATGATAAAATCCGAGCCATTTAACTCGACTCACTGTCCCGCTTAATATTAAACGAACCTTGAATATTAAAATAATATTCATTCGATTAATATTTTCTTGTATTTACTGAACTTGTAAATACATTAAATAAATTCAATCCCAAATATTTATAACTTGAATATTAATGAATTTATTTAATTCTTTTGGTGATCGACAACATGGACAACGCTCGTACCCCATGGCGGGGCCCACTATGTTCATATTTCTATTCCACTGAATAGGTGCAGATTCTTGAATACATTTTTGTGTGTGACCCTCTAGGCCCTTATCTCAATAGCAGTGAATAAAATTCATAGACCAAGAGCGGGGTCTAGCAACCCGTCATGGCCCCTAAAGAGATAAGGATAGTCATTGCAACGACTACCATCCTACGAACACTGACTGTGTACTATAGTCTCTTTGTCATTAAATATCTCATAAAGCAGGATAAACTCTTGTGTCATTGTCCTTATCTTTCTTTATTATTTGTTGATCTATCTGGATAGATTTTCCTTTCTACTACTTTGGCCAAAGACTTATGAAGGCGGCACCATCCTGATCAACCAGGCCTAAGATATTTAACTTCCTAAACTTGGAAGCGACAAATCCTTTCTTGACCATTCAACCAACGTCATACCACTAACGATGCACCCGACACAAACTACCTCACCATGACATTACATCCATGGTTTTCTCCTTTCATCAAAGTATGTAATTAAATGATATACATTGTTAATGGTCTCATGTCAGGAGACCAATACACATTTCCGTAGATAGGAACAACCAATGACACCCAAAACATGTGGTGTTCCTATTGACGGGTCTGTCCTCATGATCTCACTACTAGACATCACCAAGTGAGAACTTCATGAGAAGAAGTCTCAATGCTTATGAGCCCCCAACACCTGATATTCAGACATCTACTTTGTCCAGTCAGTAAGATGTATCTAGACTATAGAAAATATATTTAATATCAATGTCATTGTATCTTGAGGTTCTCATTATAGCCTGGGATCTGTTAAAACCTCTTGACATGAAAATTAACCTTTTGGACATTACCATTATTATAGTGAACACAGAAAAGTATGCACTATAATGGTAAGATATCATCATGAATATCTAACTGTACACATGATACAGTAATAAAAAGTACTACATAGTTAGGTATAGGTCACCCACTATTTCAGGACTCCCACTTGAACTAGAGACAACTTGCTAATTAAACTTATTAGCTACTCACATGATAAATACCATGCTTCTTCTGAGTAATGGCTTTAAGTGCTGGGCCTTCCACATTTTCGCAATGTGACATATCTGCTATATTCAACCTCAATGACTTGAGTAAAACTTCTCAAGATAAGGTATTTCCGAGTATATCACCTTGCTCATTGTCATAACTTGACAACTTGGCTAGTAATAATATCATAATTCTCATTATGATAATATTTTTCTCACTATGTGCGAATCCAAGAATTGGAACAAATTGTTGCAATTTATAACTTCTTCTTAGTTACCCTAGAAGCTACAACGTACTCGGTATTTGTAGGTATGGATACCACTAGATTTTATGAGCTTGACTCGTTCGTCTCCTTTGCCTACCTGCGATACTAGATCAAAATTGATCTAAGGACTACTATTATGCGTCCCACCAAAACTAGTATACCTTCCTCTCCATATTCCAGGTACATATCATTTGTACTTTTTGAAGAACAAGATGATAGTTCTGACTGCATCACTTGCAGTGCTCCTGGAAATAATTAATATCTACCTATAATAAATTATATCATGGAAGTATCAATTATTGTACATAATATGGCATATGTGATTGATCCATCGCTAAAGTATATGGTATCAATTAAAAACTTTTAATCTCTTCTTATTTTCTGAACATATTTACTTGAAGAGATTAATCCATGTGAAATTGGAAAAAAATCCTGAACTTGAATTATTTCAACTTGTATTTTTTAATACAATGTCACTATATGTATGATTGACTAGGACCAAGCAACCTTTGGATCTACCTGAGTGGTTCCTATTCCCTATAACTTAGGTTTCTACTTGAAGTCAATCATTGGAGAATTTCTTTTAACCTGATCTTATCTAACTGTAAGATCGAAATATGTTTTCAATATGTTACGGATCATATTTCATTTGGAAATCATTGGCGCTCCCACTAACCTTTGGTAGACATAAGGAAAATATTCATTTATAATGAATGATCTAAGATCTTGTTTCTTACTTTAATCTAGAATTAGTTTTCAGTAACTTTCAACCCTTATTGGCATCATTTGATGTCATCATCTCTTTCTGGTTGCGTCGTATAGACACCTTCCACGAAAAATGATCTTGACATCGAATGACCAATAAAATATCTTAGAAGTTCATCTATGAAAAGTAAAATTCTAATAGATTTAGGCGTACTGACTTAGTATAACAAATCAAGACTTATTGGTACCATAATTGTACCATCCATGTATCATTTCATTTGAATACCCACCGTAGTATTCAATTTATATGCCCCTTTGCAATTTGATACATGAAATACATTATAGAATTTTTATTGATCTGGTCAATCTTAGCTCGTTGCCTTATACTTCTTACTTGTAGGATTTATTATTCTTAATGAATAATATATCACCGGCCACGGTGAATATAAAACCATCACAATAGTTTCATTCTTCCTACACAGTATGTGTCTCTGGAACTTTCCAATTCCACATGTACTTGTGGAACTTGTTCCTTATGCCAACCATTTGTGTATCTCGAGCATTGACTAAATCCAAGTCAATTCAACTCCCACTATCTCTAATAGATATGTTTACCCTTGTATAGAAATGTAGTCTAATACTTGACTACATATTTTCTATCTTAGGGATTTAGGTAATATCTTAAGCAACTGTTAGGATAATTATCTTAGATACACAACGTGTTTAATCTTGATGGAGATTTGTTTAAATCCTAACAAACGTTTTTCATTTAAACACGTCCTATGACATAATGAATTTACATCATACTATGAATCATATGATACCCATTTGTCATTTTAGTTGTCATATTGGTTATGGGTTTAAACTGTTATTTGAAAATCACATTTTGAAATATGATGTAAGTTTCCGCAAGTTCCAACATTGAAACAACTTACATCATAACATTCAAGTGTAACATATGAGTTTAGGAATTGATCCATGCTACATGTTTGTTGATCAATGTTAATATGTAAGACTTTATCATCGATCCTCATTATGAACGTCAACATGGTGATGTAGATAAGGTAACATGTGTTTATGAATTACTCCACGCTACATTATCATGATCGATGATTGCTTGGTCAAGATATTCTTCAGCCTACCGATTCGAAGAAACTCATATCTCTTGACCAAACTTATACATCATTGGTACATTCCTTAATGACTTAAAGGAATATTATGAAGTATATTTACCTCTAGATTTCTTTGGAACAGTTCACACTCTCATATTGAACTAACCTCGAAAGCTTTGTGGCGTACCTTTATTTCTAAAGGATTATTTTTCTAAACTAAAGATGTTAATTATACCATAGGTGTTTAGCTGTGCTGAGCCTAAATACCATACTTGGTATATTGATGAAATCCGTTTTTTATTTTTACTTGACAAAGAATCACATTGCCACAACTGGGTAGGTCTTACATTTTATATTCACCATGTATTGCCATTGATTCAAGTAGCAGTGAACTATTTGTTAAGTATGTTACCACAAAAAACATTCATTCCAAAACATGAAATAATGTCTTATCATGTCCAAATGGGCACATGAGATAAATGTTTTTGGTTATACACCAAAACTTGTTCAATTTGAATCAAACACTTGGAAATTAGAAGTTATGTGTTTCTTACCACTGACTTAGGAATCACCCTTTATCAGCTATTTGGAGAAGAAACTTTACTTATAGTAATGTTTCTCTACTTGATTGGTTATTGTATTTCAATACATATATGTGAAAATCATATTGTATTTTAATACCCAAGAAGTATGAGAGAAAAAAAATACTTTTGTTTGATGAATATAAACTGAACGAGAAGCATGTACTTGCTTCTTGTATTTCAGTTTTTAAACTTCCATAAATTTATTTAAATATGTGATGGAAATAACGTCCTGTTAAATAAACAACCACTTTACTTTCAAGGGCATGACGAAGGTTCCTTTGGCGTAACTTTCCATAGGCCTTTTCGTCTTGTCATTTAATTTATTCGCCATAAGAATAAAATATGGTATTATCTCCAATATTCTTATTACTTTGCGAATATTTATCTTAAAGGTAATGAAGATCTTACTCTATGACGTTCGTTTGTAGCTTTAAATGAAACTAGAGTAATTGGGTGTAAAAGGTATAATAATGGGATGGCATGAAAGATTGTGATCTGTCTTTCACTTTACACAATCCGAGTGCAATCATCACATTCAAATTTTTCTTCGCTTTCTCCTCAAAATGATCTTGGAGATGAGACTACATGTAACATCATCCATGTATTGATGTAGAGGCCACAACTAACATCAGACTTTGATGATAGCATTATGATAGAACCTTCATATGCTTGATTCATGAGTCTCCTATAGGCATTTGTACACCCTCACTTCTTAAGGTGGATTAACAGGTTGGGACACAAGCACCTTGAATTTTCATTGTAGTAGTAATGTGCGCAAGAACCTATACTACATTTAGGAAATTCATGCTTAGTTTAGACATTAACTTTGTCTAATATTTATCGCAGTTTTATTATGGTATTTCTTTTCATTATCTACAAATATACTTTAGCAAATTGTACTTTTGTGATTACATAATCTGACATTACTGATTATTTAATCATTAAATGTCTGCCACTAATATTTCGAATTCTAGGAACCCTCTGTACTAGAATCGGAATACTATTGAGTATTATAGTGGCAAGCATCCCTGAACCTCTCTCATAGTCTACAAGCTAGGGCTACGCCACTACTAAAAGGGCCCAAGGTAGGCTTTTGACTAGCCAACTGCATTAGCTCATGGTTCCTTGATCTGTTGAGAGAAGTCCCAGCTTCAAAAATAATTTACTGATTTACTCAATGCTTGCCTCTAAAATTACAACAAGCTAACTAAGACTATTCCGTTGCTTCAATTTTAGTTAAGTCGACCCACCACACGAATAAGAACTTCCCGGTAGTAAGAGGCACCCTTATTTGAGGCATGAATCGGCACCTTGAACTCCCGGTTTTGTTCAAACTCGAATGATGGAAGGCTATTTATGACTTAATATTTTTCTTTGAGGGTTTTATGTTTTTCTCTCAACAAATGTAATCTATTTCTATTAAACTTGTTCATCTATGTTGTTTCGCTCACAACTAAACTTTAATAGAAAAACATACCCCGCGTCTTTATTCATTTTATTATCTATTATTTTATGTATTTTTCCATCTATTCTAAAATGCATAAAAAAATAAATAAACACATAAAGGCATACTACTACCAGAGTGGTCTTTAGCATCTAAGCGACCTAAGGGCATCGTACCTGAGTCGAAGCTTGACTCAAAATGCAGCTTGCCCCTTGTCTTGTATGTTTGCTAGTCTTCTGCAGTATCGACATGTCTTGACGGGGTCGACGTCATGTCTTGGAGTACCGCTAAGTCTTGGAGGAATCCACATGTCTTCTTGCACTGTCTTCATCAACGTGCACCACCTCGACTTGGCGGGGTCCACGACATTCACCTTTGCATCGTCTCTGTCTGTGATACAATAACAATCACGTGCAAGCGAGGGGGATTGGGGTATAAATGTACATCAAATCAATTGGATACGCAGGTCCTTATACATTTTAACCGAAAACTAAGACGATGCGCAAACCATCATTTAATTAATTACACACATCACACGCAGTATAAATAAATAATTAAATAAATAATTAAAAGGAGACATTCTAGGGTCGGTGCTCAAGACCAATTGTCGGGTATAAAATATTGCGCAATAAAAATTAAAATTCAATAATTAAGTACAAGGGTTTATTTAATTAAATTAAATGAATTAAATAATTCAAATAATTTAATTAATTATCGGCCCATCATTTAATTTAATTTTAATGCCAAAATTAAATTAATTTGAATTAATTCAATTTAATACTTAAATTGAATTAATTTTATTCGGGTATTAAAATTATTATTTGTTAAACCATAAATTAATATTTTAATTAATTAATTAATTAAATCAATTAATTATATTAATTATGGAAAAACCAGGTACCACAACACCGATCAGGCCCAAAGCGGGTCACGCTAAACTCGTACAAACTCATTTTGGGCTATGCAATGCCTATGCTTGGCATTTGACAGCGATGAAAGTTTTCTCAAATTTGTTTTAAATTTGCTTAAATGGTCCAAGCCATTTACGGGCTAAATCGGGTCAGGCCGTTTACCGGTACTTGGCAGCGGATGTGTGCGGGGTTGCACCGGGACTACCGAGGGCGGCTTTGGGGAGACCCACACCTGCAATGAGTGCGCGACAGTAGGGTAATGCTGGACCCGGGAGTCTTGCGCGCTGCGGCTTGTCTGGAGAGGGTGAAGCTGGACCAGGCGGCTTGACAACAACCTGAGTGAGAGAGAACCCAGTGCGCGGTGTGGCTGGTTCGGGTTGCTAGCCTTTGGTGTGGCCGGAGCGGCTCTAGACGGGGCGGCCCGAGCGGCGGACAGGAGGAGGGACGACGGGCCGGTGCCGGGTCGCTGCAGGCTTGCGCGCCGGCTGGAGAAGGTCCATGCAGAGGGGTGTAGCGGTTCTGCAGGAGACCGGCCAGGGGTCCTCTGGGAGAGGGGCATACCGGTAGATTGCAGGTGCGGCGCCCTTCTGCTGTGCGTCGCGTCGAAGAAGACAGGGAAGAGGGTCGACCGGGTGAGGTGGCCTGCTGAGGGTGCGCCGTGCGGGAGAGCGCCTGGGTGAGCACCGACGTTGGCCTGAGGAGCGGCCGGTCAGGCCCGCGAGGAGAGGGGTGGTCGGGGCTCTCACGTGGGCAGGGCGTCGTGCCGGTGCAGTGTCCCGACGACGCGCCTGGTTCTACCCCATCCCGTGGAAGAAGACGAGCCGCAACCAGGCTCAGCGCGACTTCCCTTTTTTTTCTATTTCACTTCACGTGGCACCCCTTTTTTTATTTTGAAGACTTGATCTCCAATCAAGTCTACTCCCCTCCTTTTTTTAAAATTTCTAAAGGCTACAATTAGCCTTTATATATATAACAATAATAAATTATTATAATAATATAATAAATTTATTATTATTATAAATATATTATTATAATTATATTATTATAATAATATTAATTACAATAACTACAATAATATTAGAAATTTTAATACCCGTGTTCATACCGAAAGCACGATCCTTTCTTAAAATTTCAAATGACCATATCTTGGCCGTTTGAAATCGGATCGGCGCACGGTTTGAACCGTTGTGACCGATTTTGTACCCTTCACTTAATTTTATGAAAATTAATTTAATTTGGCTTATAAAATCTATGAGACTCCCTCTGATACCACTGTTAGGTATCCGGGGCCCGCAGCGGAAGCCGGTGGGCCGGGGATTTTAAAATTTTTGTCGGCGAGATGATGGAACTTATCATCACCGATGATCCGAGCCCCAGAGATTTCCGAGGATCTAGAGTAGATTGTAAAGAGTACAAAATTAAAAATAAAACTTACCCTTTTCAGATCTAAAGCCGTTGTCGACCGCAACTTGTCGCCGACGATCGTTGCATGAACGATCCATAGCAGGATCCATCTAGATCGTCCACACATGCTTCATAAATCCACACGAATGCTGATCGTCAAACTCTGGGTGCTAGCGCGGCGATACGATGATATATTCCACGTTCTGACGATCACCGCATTGTTGATCTTGTGATGCGTGAGGAGAAACTCGATCCAAGCTCGGATCGAGAGCTTCTCTCTCTAGAGAGCGGGAGGAGAGAGAGGCTCTGGCCAAATTGACACGAATAGTTATTGCGCTTGAGCCCCTATCCTCTATTTATAGAGGATCATGGAAATTACCCGGTTGGGTTCCCTGGACCCCGTTAATTCCACATACACTAAATAAATAACTATGACGACTTAAAACTGTGTCAATATTATTTATTTATTTTATCAAATACTTGTAATATACATGAAATATATTACGTGATAAAATCCGAGCCATTTAACTCAACTCGCTGTCTCGCTTAATATTAAAGGAATCTTGAATATTAAAATAATATTTGTTCGATTAATATTTTCTTGTATTTTCTGAACTTGTAAATATATTAAATAAATTCAATCCCAAATATTCATAACTTGAATATTAATGAATTTATTTAATTCTTTTGGTGATCGACAACATGGACAATGCTCAGACCCCATGGCAGGGCCCACTATGTCCATATTCCTATTCCACTGAATAGGTACAGATTCTTGAATATGCTGTTGTGTGTGACCCTCTAGGCCCTTATCTCAATAGTAGTGAATAAACTTCACAGACCAAGAGTGGGCAGGGTCTAGAAACATGTCATGGAACCTAAAGAGATAATGATAGTCATTGCAATAATTACCAACCTACGAACACTGACTGTGTAATATATTATCTTTGTTATTAAGTATCTCATAAAGCAGGACACACTCTTGTGTCATCATCCTTATCTTGCTTTATTATTTATTGATCTATCCTAATAGATTTGCCTTTCTACTGCTTCGGCCAAATACTTATGAAGCCGACACCATTCTGATCAACTAGGCCTGAGATATACAACTTCCTAAACTTGGAAGTGACAAATCCTTTCTTGACCATTCAACCAAAGTCATACCACTAATGACGCACCCGAAACAAACTACCTCTCCACGACATTACTGCCATGGTTTTTTCCTTGTATCAAAGTATGTAATTAAATGATATACATTAGTAATGGCCTCAAGTCAGGAGACCAATACACATGTCTGTATATAGGAACAACCAATGACACACAAAACATGTGGTGTTCCTATTGACGGGTCTGTACTCATGTTCTCACTACTAGAGATCACCAAGTGCGAACTTCATGAGAATAAGTCTCAATGCTTATGAGCCCCCAACACCTGATAGTCAGACATATACTGTGTCCAATCAGTAAGATGTATCTAGACTATAGAACATATATTTAAGATCAATGTCATTGTATCTCGAGGTTCTCATTATAGCCTTGGATCTGCTACAACCTCTTGACACGACAATTAACCTTTGGACATTACCATTATTATAGTGGATGCAGAAAAGTCTGCACTATAATGGTAAGATATCATCTTTCATATCTAATTGTACACATGATACAGTAATCAAAAGTACTACATAGTTGGGTCTAGGTAACCCACTATTTCAACATTTTTACCTATTATAAAAACCTCCTATATAATTCATTCATCCTTAAATTCAATTCCTATTAAGGTTCTATGTCATTTATCTTCAAAATTTGATATTACATTACCAATTTTTTTATCTTATTTTTTGTTAGTGTGATAATTTTAGGAGGTTAAAGTGACACAAAATTTTCTATTCTAGTTTTTGTGCGTTTTTATTATCCTATTGTTTTATTTTAAATTTTATAGAGTATATCTATCCTTGGTATGTAATGTTATTGTTTTAATGAAATTAAATGGTGTTGGTTTATTTTATAGTTATTCTATTCTATATGTTATACCTAAATATGGCACACATACTTATTCATAAGGAAAACATCATATAAGAAAGTCAAGGTCATTATATTATTCCCCCTTTTAGAGATTTTTTCCTTGAAATTTCAAATAATATCCTTGATCAAGAATAAATGATGGTACTTATATTTCATTACATCCTTAGGTTCCCATATTTCTTATTCATACTTATGATTTCACTTAAGTAATTTGACATGGTGAGTTTTCTTATTATATAGAATTTTTTCATTAAAATCAAAGATCTTCACTGATTTCTCCACAAAAAATTGGTTATTTTAAAGTTATACCCCCTCACAATTCATTACATATGAGGGATTAGGTATTCACTTCCTTAGGAGTGATACATAGAGCACATCATTAACTTAATCTCGGTTTGGTGGAAGTTCTATCAGATATGCCACAAATCCTATGAGATCAAGGATCTTAGATGGGATAATGTACCTATGTATGATCTTTACTATCTTTATAAAACCCATGAATATCATCTAGGGTGATATTATATGAATCATTTTATATATAACTTTATCGTTAAAGTCTCTTCTATGATTTCTAATATAAATATTCTATTAGATCTGATCATATTTAATATATTATTGAAGGGTTTGAACCTTATCTATTAACTCCTGTATTAGTTTTTTTTTCTAAGAATAATATATTCATAAACTTCATCCCAATATATAGATTTTATATATATCTTTTGATATAGAGATTCATATAGGGCCTTATGAATACTTGTATGAAAAATGTTTTTGTATGAGAACTCAATCAATGAAAAATGTTGATCCTTCCCCCCTTTGAAGTTTATTGAGAAAGCTATAAACATGTATTTGAGTGTCTAAATGGTCAATTTATATTTTCCATAAGTTTATAGTTGATAATATATCCTGAAGTTTAACTCAGTTTTTAGGTAATATTTAAGACACTACCACATTATATAGGTAAACCATGGATCTTAATCAGATATGATTGAAGGTGGTTCTCCATATATCCCCAATATTTACTTGACATATACCTTGGCATGTTGATCAAGAAATAAATCTATCCGAATGGCGATGAAGTGATTATTCTTGGATTTTCGACACACCACAAGCCATATGATTCTCTTAGATGTATTCATAAGACCCATGAAAAAGTCCATAACGATGTTCTCTAATTTTCATATTGGTATGTGTAATGGTTGTATCATCTCTTTAGACTTATTATGATCTAATTTGACTTTCTAATATACCTAGAACTTTGGGGTGTACTTAAAAATCTCCTTTTTAATATTTCATCTCTAAATTGATCTTGAATATCTTGACACATATTTGTAATTCTAGAATATATATATATAATTAACAGATATGTGCATCATATAATAACATATTCTTTATCTTTAGTGATTATAGAACTCATATTATAGTTATAAAATGAATGATTCAATATTTTTCCATATTGAATTCATGAATTCCATTCCTTTTCTTATCTCACTATATTTTAAATCTTTAAATAACCCCTTTGTGCATCTTGGATTTTCTCTTGAATATATGGATATGAAATGTTTTGGTAATGGTAGAATATATTCCCTACATTTATTATTTATAGATCCATACTTTGTATATGTATAAAGATAAAGGAATTATTTATCCTTATTATGGATAGAGTAGTATGCTCATTTCTTCCAATAACATCAACTACCTTATCTTCCTTTCTATAATTATAGTGAATTGTGAAATAATGGTCCTTAATTAAATCCAACCATCATGTTTGATGCATGTTCAACAGATTTTATATAAATATACACTTTAAACTCTTTTGGCCAGTATATATATCACTCTTCCCTCCATAAGGGTAATATCTCAAAATAATCACTGAAAATATCATAAATACTAACTCCAAATCATTGGGTAGTTTTTCTTATAAATATTTAATTTTTGAGAGGAATATGATATCCATTTATTATTTTTATTGAGTCAGAACCTATACATGTAATGGTGCAAGTTTCCCAAGACCTTTACTTAGTGATTTCTCAAGATCTAGGAGTGTTTATAGAATGTGTAATGGTTTTCTAGATATAGAGGGTGAGGTTTATACATCTGGGGTATTAAATGACCATTTTATTTATCATGATAGAGGTCATGGTGGTTTTATGTGAAAATTAAGTTGGCTGTTTTGAAGGGTTGGAAAAAATGGGATTTTAAATGTCCATTTTGACAAGTTTCATTTTTGTGTCACTTCTCTATTTCATGGTGGATCCATTTTGGTGGGTTTTGTTCTAGGGTTAGAATTGTTAGAGTTCGTGTGCTAAATAGAAAGTGACATCATGCATATGTTAGTGGTCTTAGGGGAACCACATCCTAGTGAAAGGTTTTTTATCTATGTAATATATCTTATTTAAATTTTTAAACTTTTCCATTTTTAGTATTTGATTGTGACATGTTGATATAATCACACCATGGAGGTTCTTCACCAGAATCCATAGTGTTTTATTAAGGGGGGGGGGTGATTGAAATGATATATTCCATGTAGTGTTTAATAAAGGTATACATTTTTTGAAGTCTAGGAAACATTTAAGAGGTTTGTATATAGGAAATGAAATGAAATGGGTAATCTAAAGCAATTGTTCGAGGTTTGAAATTTGGAGGTTTATAACACCAATTTCTGTATCTGTATATTTTAATCTTATATATGTATTGAATAATATTATGTATAATAACCTTTTTATTCATTTGACATGACTCACAAGGATCATCAAGAAGTAGTAATGGTTTTTTGGTGGGGGTGGTGTTTAGGGGATTTTCTTACAGGAATAGGGGAAATCCAAAATGATCACTTTAGGAGAAATGGTAATGTTGTGTTGAGGAGTATTTAGTTTTTTCAATTATATTGGGAATTATGAGGGTAGTTATTTTATCTCTTGGAGAGAGACATGATAAAATAGAAATGGAGTGGTACATTAATCTATGACATAGTGGATCCTCAATGAAATCCATGACTGAGTCCATCATGATCATGCTGCACACCAACACACTGTGTTTTTGTATAGAAAATTTTTAAAAGGAAAAAATGGAAACTAAGAAAAGGGGAGATATTTAATTTTTATGATAGTATTTTTGTCTCACACTTTATATGAGGCTTCAATAATCATTTTGGAGTATGCCATTCCATAGTACAGACCCATACAATATTTTCTATTATAGGGGTTGATTTTCCTTTTGATTTTCTTTTATTCATCTCCTCTGAACTGTAACCCACATTATTCCTCTATATAGTTCCTTTTAACTATATTTTTGAGAATTTAAAAAAATTGATTCATTAGGATTGACTTCCCTTGATCCATGTTCCTAACTTCTATTCTTTCTCAATTTTCTCTTGATCTTTTTCCCTTAGAGGTATAATAATGAGGTTTCTTATTGCTATGGTTGGTAATAAAGTTTCACATGATGATGGTTTGTTGGGTTTTGGTCTCAAGGTGGTCCCTATAATGTTTTATGGAAGTTGACCCTAATTTCCTCTATTATCACACATAGTTACTTGAATATTCATATTGAGGTAGGGGATTCAATAAATATCCTTTATTTTTTGTATAATTTGGAAGTAACATACTTTTTTTTATTTTTTTGGATGTTAATGATCAACCTAATGGAGATAATAAAAATAACTAGAGGAAATTAAATTGGAAGTATGACTGCATGTGCTTTATATGATTCCATGTGTTTATTTGATGTTTGCTTTTTGTACTAGAATATATGTTAGTTGATATGATTTTACTACTATAATTACACATCATAAAAGGATAATTATTTTAAGATGGTAAAAAAATGGTTGTTTGGAAAACAAAGTTTTTGTAATTATGTGTATACATGACACTATTTATTTTTTATGAAAGGAAAGATTAAAAGAGATTTTTTTATTATGTATAGATACTAGTTTTTTATATGGTTAATTGTTATTGTTTTTTCTTAACTTAGTGTTATTGGAATAATATTGGTTGGATAATGTTTTTTATGGTATCTCATTGTTTGGAATTAGAGAATTGGTTATTGATGTGACAGAGGTGGATGGGTTCTTGTGCGATTTAGATATGTTACATGGTTGGTGGTGTAGAAATTGAAGTGTTTTTATGGTGGTAGTTATGATGAACCACATTTTTATTTCATAAAACATTCATTACATGGTAGAAAATTTAATAATACTTAGTAAATTTTGAAGTTTAGTGTCTTTAAAATTATGAATATAATACATGAAAGTAAGGCATAAAAATTATTCTAATCCACTTTAAAGGATTCTTCATTGGTTCATCCTAAGTAACTTTTACTACATCTTATATTCTGGGGACATACATTAAATAATAACCCGATCATAATAATAATAAGTATGAAATTATCATAAGAACAAAAGGCATTACATACTCATATGTTTAAAAGTCATAACATGATCATAAAAAATAGGTATAACATGATCATAAGTACAGGAGGCATAGCTTGGAAATATGGATATAACATAAACATGATACATTCATAAACATATCACCATATCTAATCACTAGGGTGTCATAAAACACATAACCAAGTCTCTTTAACAAGGTATCATAAAATATTACCTATAAATGCTACCAAGGTATCACCAATATTTAATATATAGAGATTAATTATTTACCCATTACATTGGATCTCTATCAGGTCACACCCTTCATATTCCATAATTTAAATGTTCTATAGTAAGAAAACATATAGAAATCCATCAATAAATATAACATGAACCTATGTAAAATAAATGGGTTTCTAATGAAAGAAATAAATATCTCTATATAAATACCCTTCAATCAAGATAATTAATAATGGGGAATTTACACCATATAGAATAAATAGTATATGTTTTAGTCAATAATTTCCTTATCCAATCTATGGATGATTCTATAGGTTACCACCTTTCAATTAGAAAAATCATATAATGTTATTCACAATGGAAATTCATTAGAATAAAAGTTATTCGTATATGATTGTAAGGGAAGACAAATAATGTGATGGTTCATTCTAAATAGAGATCTCATTTCCACCAAAAAATGTGTTCATAGTTACATTGATGTGGATGATAAAGGTAAATTCTATGAAGATATATAATGACATAGAACATGATAATTAGTTATAAATTAGGTGGGAAAGAATCCCCTTCAAAGGATTAATGATGTTATCTGGGTGAATACCCAACAATCAACTTTAGAAACTATAGGACATTAATAATATAGAGGATAATACCTCAATTTATAGAATAACAACAATAAGTGACAGAGGGTATATCAATGACATAGGGATATTAATTGAATCTAAATCTCTATCCATATATTATGATCATTTATTATATCTCATAAAGTGCAAGTGAATTATCCAAAAAAAAATCATGGGAGTGTCAAACTAGGTGTACATCAATGCCTGTTTTCGTGCAATAGGTGGTGATTGAGTCAATGAACAATACGCCATTTTTTGGGGTTATTAACCCTAGGTACAAATATTCTAGAATCATATCCACTTATAGTATACACACTGAGATGTCATTACAAGGAAAAACACAAACACACTTTTCTTTACCAAATTGAGGATGGTTTTAGGGTTATGGGATTATAATGGCTTAGACAAAGGATATCATGAGATGTAATAAATAAACTTTCATTTATAAAATATAAAATTTAATATAGTTCCATTGATTAATAATTAGGTAATTATATGAAAAAATAATTTAATATAAAAATACAAAGAAGTAATGTACTTCAAAATGGAAAGAGAAAGATTGAGGAAACCCTTATATTAGGAGGATTCTTATTTAAGCTATAGAGAGACTACTTATAACCTTGGAACCACCTTGTAAAGAATCATGATATGTATTTGAAGATATAAATCACTCTTAAAGTCTTTGGTGTGGAAATTGAGGAGGGAATGGGGGTATTTATACTTGAGGAGGTTAGTTTTTAAGTGATTAAATAATGATTATTTTGTATTTAAAGATAACAAATTTTGGGTGGAATTAATTAAAACAATTTTTATTGGAAATTAATATTTTAAAAGATATTTAATGTCATAAAACACATAAAACACCCATTTAATAATATTTTTAGGTATTTTATTCTTTTACTATTTAACTTTAACCCGCCACATTATTTTACCTATACTACAGTAACTCTTTTTTGTACCATAGTAAATGTTTTGCAATTAAAAATGAAATTACATCTATTACATAATTTGGGCCTTCTAATTATAAATATCTATTATATTTTAATTTATTCAATTTTAAAAATTGATAAAAATCAATTCTAATATGATAGTCATATAACACAAAAAAATAATTTTTTTAGAAAAGATAAAATCATGGTTTTCAAAATTCTAAGCATGGGTTTCTAAATGTAACACATTATGTAATATTTTATTCCATAAATAAATTTTTATTAATAATAAGGATTAATAAATTTTAAATCATTATCATATCATAATTATATCATAATAGTTATCATATTTCATAAAAAAATGTATTTTCACTTACTGAATCCAAAAATAAAATATATTTTATTTAAATAATTCTTTAAATGCTAGAATTTTATTTTTTAAATAAAAATATATACTCATTAAAAATCAATAATTTTTATATCATTGTAAACATTATGGATGTCATAAAAATTACCTATGGATTAATTAAAATATATTAACATTTATAAAGTGTTATATAATATTTTTTCATGAAAATAACATTAATTTAAAACTTATATAATTACCTTGAAACACATTTTTAACTAATTATGTTTGTTGTCTCTAAAAAATAATACAATTTTGATATCATTAAATAACCCCTTTCCTATTCCAATATGTATTTTTTTCAGGATGTGTAATGTTATTATGAAATATAAAAGTTTTTATATGTGCTTATAATAAAATTTTAATTATAAATTAAGAGTTCTATTAATAGCATACAAGAATTTTTAGGGTGTTACATGCTACCCTCTTTAATGAAATTATAACCTCACAATTTTATACATTGAATAACACTTACTAAATCCAAATGTTTATTTAAATGTTAACCATAGAAAGGAAACATTATGAATATATAGATGTAATTAATTCTATGGGTTCATACTAGTTATACTGAACCTAGTCCAATAAATAAAATTGTTATCTATATAAGGTTTTTTATTGTGAATTTGGTGCCCTAGAACCAAGTTATGTATAATTTATGATAACATGTATTAATTTTTTATTAATATTAATAAACTCCTTATCACATTATGATTGTTCTTCTGTGTAATGTATTATGTGATAATGTCTTAAGAGTAGCTATAGTACAGAAAAGTCATAATAGTTCCCTCTTATGATGAGAAAAAAAGAAGTTCCATGATAGTATTACAAAATATATTTTCTATATCATGATAAAATAATTTGAGGGACATAATTGATTTAGGTAATAAGGGGTGGAGAATAATAGGACATTGAGGCACCTTCTCATGGTGTACACCCTTGGTAATATCCAGTGTAAGATTTTAAGAGAACATGCCCCGCAAGTAGGAAATCCCCATTTATATGTTTCATTGGATGTTCATATATGAAGACATGTGTATTTATCCTTATACATTAATATTATTAGTAATGAGTGTTATAAGTCACGTGCTTTTTTGTATTGATGAAAACCATGATGACATATGTTCGCAACAAAGTAAGATTTGTTTCATGCCCCACAAGTGATATTTCATTAATGAATAATACAATAAAGGATTTGTCCATTCTATTATTTAATTGAAGCTGATATCTCATTATCGTTTATGGAAATGATATATCCTAAATAAATCCATGGACATGGTGTTCTAGGGGCAAGTTTGATTTCTAAAATGTAAAAGAAAGAGTCATCGAGCATATAGGTCGATGACATCAGCATGCCACCTGTTTGATTAGAGATATCATGATAAAAGTATTATATTACATAGTAAGAATTTGTATGAGGTATTATATCATTACAACATTAACTTCTTTATTTATCGGTGTCTTGGCCTATTTCTAGATGCTAACCTTGGACTTTAGGCTACATTTCTTAATGCCACTGAGAAAGAGGCCTAGAGGACCTCACACTAAGTGTATCCATAATCTCAATTAAATAATATATTATTATTAATTATTTAAAAATTTTGAATAAATATTTTTCCCTCACATGGTTTAATAATTATTAATGGTTTATAGATCACATATATTATATCACCATTTATTCGAGATAATATTATGTGAGCATAATATTTATTTTCTATTTAGTGAATATTATATTTATTTATTTATTGGAAAAATAATGTAGTGATATTTATTTATTAAATAAATAGACATTATTCAAGGCTCAATAAATATTTTGTAGGAATGGAGGAATGATTTGAATTATTCAGTAAGAAATAATATATATTGAATATTATTTTATTAAATACTATTTAATTTAATTCACAAGTTTAGCACATGTCAAGATATAATGGTAATATTATTATTAAATACATGAGGTTCTGCAGAGGATAAAAAAATTTTAAAGGTCACTTTAACAATTATTAATTTCTAAACCTCATAGTATATAAACCAAATTATATTATTTTTCAAGAGTTCTAATTTATTTTATTTGTTTTTCACAACAAAATATAGGGAATCCTTTTAAATCCCTAGAGAGGTCCCTTCTCCAAGTACACTCTCAAGAATAGAGAGCGATCTTACTCCACTTTATACTCTCAAGTTAATAGAGATCAAAGAGATTTATTTTTAATTGATTCATAAGGATATCATAGGCATACAACGTGAGTTATAGGATCATACATGGTAGAACTCTGAGATTTCTATGACAAAATTCAATGATTTGTGGAATATGTGTGGATCACCACTTGAGGGAATCCATTCATGATTTCTACACTGTAATGATGGTATGATTTTGATCCATTGAAAGTTCTATAAAATAATAAATTATTTCATGGAAGGTAATTGTTTAATTTCTTAAATTAATTATAAATAATATGCAAAGATCATGCTCTTTGGTTCCAATGATTATCCATTTTATGCATTATTTGATTGAATTCCATTCATCAAAATGTTTATCATCATGTAAATCAAAAATTAATCATCAATAATGAAAAAATAAAAGTTAGGAATGACCCATCATACGGTTCCACTGAGGCCATAAGCTTTATGTGGTACCATAGAGGGTCACATAATTATTTATAATTATGTAAATATTATTGATTGAATTATGCATTTATTATTGGTTTTCAATTCATTTTTAGTTGTTATTTAATATGTATTGAAATATATTATTTCTTCCTATTTTTTTCATATAAATATAATCAAATCGGTTTATTTTATGAATGTAATAAATTCAAAGATCTCATCCAGAGGTTCTAAGGATTCTGGCCGGGTAACACAAAAGTACACACCATGTAACCTAAAGGTACACGTCGTGTACTAGTGTTTAATGAACTTAGAATAAATTCGGAATTAATTAAAGGTATGTGCATTAATTTCATGTTGCAAATTTAATTTTACACCATATATTTACTGTGTTATCGTTGTGCACAGTCATCTAGAGTACACACCGTGTAACTTCCATACATGACATGTAGTCCCTTACTCACAGATGGGCCATGTATCTTTTAACACAACCTACTTGACTGGTGACCATGTAACTCAGAGACCACGTGATATGTATCCCATATACACACCATGTAATCCACTATTTTATGTGGAATTGTTTCACTCTAAGTCCATAGGCATGTGACTCAGATAGACGATGAGAATAGTACATGCTATCTAGCTACCGTGTACTTATACCAAATTTCACAGAATTAAAAATTAATTTATTATATTGTGTAAACCTTATCAATATGTTGTGCATGTGGTCATTAAGTTGATAGTACACACTATGTGATGGGTTATATATATATATATATATATTTATAATTAATTTCTGTGTAATGTTTGGATCTATATATAATGTATAAGTCGCATTACAGTTATTACTCTACACATTGAAGCATTAAATGCTACATTAAAGAAAAGGAATCATACAAACCATGTGATCATTAAGTTTATATTAAAATTTAATATATTACATGGTAATTCATGTATTACACATGTTTCAAGAGAAAATAGTATATGATCATAATACACATTGGGTAGTTCGGACGAGTACACAACATAGTGCCTCTATGGTACATTTTTTATTGTACATAGTTAATTTTAAATAAATTTATAATTTTTTTTAAAATTATGATGGATGATAATATCAAGTAAATTCAGATGAGAATTAAGATTAATTAATTTATTAATTATAGAATATAATTAATTAATTCGAGCATGATTTTTCTTAAATGAAAACAATTAAGAATTGAATGATAATTTTAATAAATTGTAATTCTTTGCATACATATGGATGATCATGAGATTATACCAAAACTTTTTATGTGATTGGTTTCTTCTAATTTAAAGTTAAATTAAATTTTTTTCTATGCATTCCATCTCTCTTCTTATTATGTAAGGGCCTCTATGTCCATGGTTTCTTTTATGTAAACCCATTACCGTCACCTGCATGCAGGTAAAAGCATATATAATGGATGAATATCCAAATATTATGGAGGTATTTCATGTTTAGAGATGTGGTGAAATAAATCCAAGGGAGATATATAGGTGGAAATGTGGAAAATATGAAACTGAGACCATAAATAGTTCTAGTTGTTTCCCACCCTAGGTTGATGGTTAGTTTATAATAATCTAGATAAACTAACCATTAGAAAAAGATCATGATCATAACACTTTATTATTTTATTTCTATAAAGTTTCACAGTAATTTCATTATGTATTTTTTTGATATCATATGAATTAATGAATTAACAAGCATGCAATATAGAAATAAAATAAGCTGGCCTTTGTGTAAATATTTTCTAAGACATGGTTAATCACTCAAGTAAATCCACTTTTTTTGAAACAATATAATACATGACTTGGTCACCCTAGTCATGCCCCAAAGAAATTTATTAAACAAGATCAAGGTCACAATACTTGCATGAGGTTTAACAAGATTAAAACATTAGGGAATTGAGGGAGGTACATGAGAAAGTAATATAAAAACAGAAATGGAATCACACATTACATCATAACTGTCAGAAAATAGCCCACCATCAGCCCAAAAATCACAGAATATAAGGAATTATCCACTCTAAATGGACACAAACTCCTTTAAAGAATGGAAATATAGCCTCCAAGAGATACATAAAATGGGTTGTATGTAGCATCCAAGAGAGTCTTTTTTGTTTCTTCAACTAAGAACAAATGACCATTTCTCTGAGAGAACAGAATCAACACCAATGATCAAACAGAAACGAAATGAAGCATCACATCAAAAATGATATCATACACTCCATGTACTATCCCATCCCAACGATGATGATCTATATAGCTCCCAAAAGTTTATAAAAGATAATTAACATAGATGAAATGATGTAATATTTTCATGTATAAATAACCTCATATTAAAAGTCAAAAAAAAACAAAACCTCTTTAGAATAGTCCAAACTTCAATAGATGAGGATTCATGCACTGATTGACAAACCAAAGTCCATATTAAAACCAATGTTTCTAGATTAATAATTCAATAGTCCTCAAAGTGAACATCATGGTTGTCATTTCCAAGTTGAAATCAACCAGACTATGGAAAATTAGAAACTATGGACACAAATGTAACTAAACCATAAAATAAAACCCATCCATCTAATTCAAAGAGCATAAAAACAAAGAAATTAAATCATCAATGTTTTCCATATTTAAGTATTTTTTTATCCCCAATCAGAATTTTATAGGTTGTATGCCATCTCCCAAATTACGAATTATAGTCTTGAAAGGGAAAAAATTTTCCTTCATAGGAGAAATAAAAATCACCTAAAAACCATATTTATTCATAATAAGCTCCATGAAATGTTTAGTCATCCAAATATCAAATAAAAAAATTATTGAATTAATATTAAAAAAATCAATGGAGTTAAAATGAAACACTTTTTTTTTAATTTTTTGGATTTTAACTACATAGTCACACATAATCCAATATTGGAAACACAAATAGTGTATATTAAGCATAAACCAAGAATAAAGTGAGAGTGAAATATCTTCCCCAAATAATCCATCCATCAAAAATGAGTTATCTATAAACTATAGACCAACATGCTCAGTTGACAGAAGAAGAAATCAAAACAATTGAAACCTCCAAACTCAACAATTCAAAAGTGAGAACCTAGTCAAACCACATAGATGTGTGAAATCAAAAATCTAAATATCCCAAAATCATTAGAAAAAATTTCAAAAAATATTGAAAATAAGAGGCATCTCAAAGAAGAAAAATAACCAAGGCATGAAGAATAAGAGTCATTTCCTTGGAATACCCATGTAATTAAAGTTAGGATTTCTTTTTAATTATTAATCCATTTTACTAAGCATTCACTTTTTAATTTGAAAGAAGGTTTCCAAAGATATTTCACTATATTTGAATTTTTATAAAACCAAACCATCTTTCTCCTTCAACTAAGGTTTGAGTTCACACACCATATATTCATCAATCCTATTGAATACTTCAAATTATAGTCAATATCTTTATAAAAAATAACACATTTCTAAAAATCTTCACAAGAGAGTGTGCAAGAAGGCCCAACCTCAATAGGATAAAGGGTGATACCTTATTTTTGTGACCAAGAGTCCTCAAAGTATCTAGTGAGATATTTTATTTTTATATTATAATAATCTATACATTTCTGAATTTTTCTAAGATTAAATGCGATGAATCTATCCGAATCAATCAATATTTTTTTAAATTTTCTAGAACTCAAATTCAACAAAGAATCCTCAATCTGAAAATCTTTCTCATAATTTTTAGGTAAATATTCACTATCTTCAGAGTGTGAACTCTTGTCTTCCTATTTCAATGTTTGAACATCACTTGAATTCCCAAACACAAGAGGCACATTTTTTCTAAAATTTATCTTATCTTCATTAAGAGGCTGATTATTACAAAAACAGCATAAACTCTAGAGGTATCAACAAGATAATGTTAAGATTTAGAAGGATCTATTAAAATCTAATTAACTTCCTTTTCAATACCATTCCTATTATTTCTAGGTAAATAATTAGCCATGATTTTATACTATCCTTTTTCAACCCAGATTATAATTTAAGGGGATGTGTATCCTTCAAACTGTTTCCAAATTCCCTTGTGCAATGTCAAAATACAATTCATCTAACACAATAAAATATAGTATTTTAAAAAACAACATCCTGAAAGAATCTAGTGCCACTATTTTATATCCAAATTTGGGGTGGATGATGTTGATAAATATCAATTTAAATGTATAATATAATAGTAGAAGGTCGAGAGAGGATTTTTGTTGGAGTTTGTAATTCAACGAGTTGCCCAATTAAGCTCGCAATCAAGAAAAGAGCCTCTTGTTTGAATAAGTGTGATGGAAGACCAAGGAACCCAGACTAAATAGGTGTAATTGGAGGCTTAATATCAATACGAAAATTAGGGGACCATTTCAATACCTACATGAAACATCCATTGAAGGAAAAAAACTCTCATCCAAAGACAATAGTATTCATTTTCAGATGTGAAACAAAAAGCCACATGAAAATAATTTAAGATTCCCACATTAAAATTCATTTATCCAATAGATTCCATGGTTTTTATTAGGAAATGGAGTGAGGTTTAATGCCTAGAAAATTTCACAACAAGCACATAGAATAGGCCATCTAAAATAATATTTACCTCATCCTTTGCGAAAGTGATTATTGCAAGATCTCAATATTGGTAATTCGTAAGATCAATTCATAAATACATATAAACTCCATGAGCATGAATCCAATGATTTCTCCCATAAATGATATTCATGAAGGATATAATATATACACAAGGAATTATATGTTGTTTTCTAGAGGGTACGATCTCGGGCATGTCCATCCTCTCTCCCTGAATTCACTTAATATTAAACAGAATGTAATGAATATAATAATTAGAAATTTATATATAAAGATTAAATCTATAAATTATATTAAGTATCTATATCCATCCACTACTTCAGTTAAAATAAAACCATAGTTCAAAGTGCTTGACTAGCCAAATTTGGGGTACTTTCAATTATCAAAGAATTTAAACATGAAGTTTTGGGTTGAATTAACTTAGTTCACATCAAGGGTTGAATTATAAAGAAGGACTTGGTGTAACTGAGAGGAAATTGTTTTGGAAATACAATTTAAGGATTTTAGGATTGTGGGGGGGGGGTCCAATCAATAAATTAAGGAAATTTAAGAGAATGTAATTGGAATTTAGAATTCCTACCTAAAACCTTTCAAATTACATGACCAACCAAATTTTGGGTAGTGATAAGGGTATATGGATCCTTTCTATTATAATTTCCAAGAAATAGGATATTCCGAAACCAATGGTGATGGATATTGGGTTTAATAAGATAGTGAAAGATTAATAAATATAATATTTATTTATTTTTCTAGATTTTATTAGATAAAGACTAAAAATTTATCATCTTATCTGTATAAAAAATTGTAAAACGACTTCAAACATATCCCTATGATCAATACATGAGAAGAATAACCTTATCAAAAATATTAATTTTCAATAATGGAAAATGATTTTATGAATTATCGTATTCCCTGAAAGGAAATTGTATGTACTGGATGAACTTATTCCTGATGTGCTTGGTAATGAGGCTAGTGATGAAGAGTTAACTCTCCATGAGAAAATTTCTAATGATTCAACAGAGGTTTGATGTTTCCTGTTATCATCCATGAAAAATTATATTTTAAATCAATATGAGGATATAGATTTGTATAGAATGATGTCTCACCTTTAGGATCCCTATCAAGAGAAGTAAATACTAGAGAGTTATAATTTCTCAAATGATCAGTTTACAACTAATCTTTGAGATCCGATGCCAGTTGGGACTCATGTAATCAATATTATTATCTATATTGAATTATTAGAAATTTTAGGGATTAAATTACTAGATGAGTTGCGCACATATCTCATACTTTCCTCACTACACAATACCTTATCTAGTTTTTTAAATTATAATATGATCAATAATGAGAAGAGTCTTTCAAAACTTATTTCTTTGATTTACCTAGTGGATAAGGACATAGGGCATAAAAAATCATTAATCCTTATGTTGAATTAGAAAATTAATAAAAAGGTGAAGGGGCCCAAGATTCCTAAAAATTCTAAATCTCCCAAGCATCATCCTTCAAATAAGAGGAAGATCCTAAGTTAGGGAAAGGAAAAGGGGGCAATATGTTTTTCATGTGCCAAGTAAGGCCACTAGAAGAGTAACTACACACAAAAGTAAGGGAAAGCTCAAGATAACTTTATTATTGAGTATAATAATTCAGTATCTACACATGGGTATTAGATATAGCTTTCGGTTCTCACATTTGTATCCAAATGCAGAAACCAAGTAGGTTCTGAATGATTTCTAGAGCATAGGTGGATTTTTGCACTACCAATGATGCAAGATTGGCTAATTTAGCTATTGGTGACTACCACCCTTAATTGAAAACACGAATGATATTGGTTTTAAAGGATTGGTATTATGTAACAACCATTACCAAGAATATAATTTCTGTATCATGGCTAGATTCAAATTTTTTTATTTTTATTTTTGGAAATAAAATTTATTTCTTTTATAAAGACAACATATCTTATGGTATGGAAAATTTAAATAACATTATTTATGTATAAAATTAAGAAAACCAAGTATTGTAAATTGATAATGAATCATGTTCCCATGACTAATATAACAACCATAAATGGAATCACCATATTGGTCATGTAAATTAAAATCATTTGAAAATGCTCTGTCAAGATGGTTATTTAGACTCATCTCAGATAAATCCACTTAAAATGTGTAATTCCTATTTACAAGTAAAAAATGACCAAACCACCATTTAGTGGAAAGGGTAAAAGGGCCACAGAGCTTATAGGATTGGTATACATTGATGTGTGTGGACTATTTCTAGTAGAATCTAGAGGTGGGTATTCTTACTTGATAACTTTTACTGATTACTTGAGTAGATATGGATATGTCTACTTACTGAGGTATAGGTCTGAGTCCTTTGAGAAATTCAAATAATTCAAGAATGAAGTAGAGAATCAACTTTGAAATAAGATAAATAAGCATTGATCTAATCAAGGTGGAAAATATCTTAACTAAGAGTTTATTGAATTTCTTTAGGATTTTGGGTTTCTATCTCAACTCAATTCACCTTACACACCATAGTGGAATAATGTTAGTGAAAGGAGGAATTGTATCTTATTAGACATAGTAAGTTTGATGATGAGTCATGGATATATTACATGATCCTTTTGGGGATATTCATTTAAAACTATGGCATACACACTAAAATTAGTACCAACTAATGTGGAAAATGGAATTCCCTTTGAGTTATGGAGTTGAAAGAAGCCTATTTTATCGCATACACATGTATAGGGTTGTGAGGTGTTTTTAAGGCCTTATCAGTCAAAAAACTATCACCCTAGGGAATAAAGTGTATCTTTATAGGGAATCCTAAGGAAAAAAATGGATACAACCTATATAACCCCTCAGAAAAGAATGTGACTATCACAAAATAAGACATCTTCTTTGAGAGGGATCACATACTCAAAAAGGATTTTGGAAAAAAATATTGTCTTCAATAAAATTTATACTCAAGATACAAAATAGTTAGTACACGAACATATTCTATAGGTCCCTATGGATGAATTAGTTCCTGAAACAGAAGTATTGCATAGAATCACTAGAGATGTAAGAGAACCATAGTTATATGGTTTTCTAGTCACTGAATATAAAAACTCATTATTAGTCAATAATGATGAACCTATCTCATATAAAGAGGATGTAAATATATCAAAATATACAAGATGCAAAGAATCCATGAAATCTGTAATGGATTCCACATATCATAACCAAGACTGGGTTTTGGTCAATGCACGAGTTGATGTAAATCCCATAGTGTGAAACTGAAAATTTATGATAAAAATAGTCATGGAAGGTAAAGTAAATACTTATAAATCAATTCTAGTGGATAAAGGGTTTAAAAAAAATCAATTAATTTAATATGATGAAAAAATTTAACTATTTTCCAGGTTTAAATACTTCATAATTAAACTTGGTATAATAATTTACCGTGAATATGAAATTTTATTAATGTATGTTAAAATTACTTTCCTTAATGGGAACCTTAAGTAAGATGTCTACATGACACAACCAAAATTATTTATGACTCTAGGTGATTCCAAAAATATTTTCAATAGAGATCTATTTAGGGATTGAAGAAATAATCTTTTTCATGGAACATTTGATTATATGAATCTATAAAATAATTTGGTTTCATTAATAATGAATGTGAGGAATGTGTTTACAATAAGTTTAGTGGGAATTCAGTCATTATCCTATTAGTATATGTTGAAGAAACATTATTCATTAGAAATGACAGACCAATGTTACAGTCTATTAAGGACTGGTTGAAAAAGTGTTTATCCAATGAAGGAATTAGGTGAAGTAACCTATATTTTATTGATCAATATCATTCATGATACATCCAAGAGGCTTCTTGGACTAAATCAAAGTACATAAATTGAATATATACTAAAGATATTTAGTATGGAACAATCCAAGAGGGGCTTATTTCTAGTGTCACATTGTATGCATCTTTCTAAGAAAATGTATCCTTGGACACAATAGGAGAAAGAGAGAATGTGTAAGATAACACATGATTCAGTGATAAGATTAATCATGTATTCCATGTTTTATACTATACTTGATGTTTTCTACACATTGATAATGGTAGGTAGATATCAAGTTTATCCAGGAGAACAAAATTAGTCTTCTATTAAGGATACCCTTAAGTATCTCAAAATTAATAAGGATATGTTCCTAGTTTATGGAGAAAATGAGGAGATCATCATCATGGAAAATAATGATTCTTGTTTTCAAATATATTAGAATGATCTAAAGTTGTAGTTAGGATATGTTTTCTGTCTCAACTGAGGAGCTGTAAGATAAAATAGTTCGAAGAAGCCAACTGTTGATAATTCCACAATAGAGTATGAGTATATAAAGACTTATAATGAAATGAATAAGGTTGTTTGTAAATGAAACTATTTCCTTGATCTTGATTTGGTACTTAACATTAAATACCCAATCACATCATATTGTGATAATACTACAGTGGAAACTCTTGCAAAAGAACAAAGGTTACACCAATAGAAAAAGGACATACTTTGAGAGTATCACCTCTTAGGGTATTTTTATTATTGGGGTTATGTTTTAGTATGAAATGTTCCCACATAAGAAATCGTAGATAACTACTTCACTAAAGGCCTATCTCAGCACAAGTATGATTATCATGTGAGAGTTAGAGGTCAAAAGGTTATTAGCAGTTTGATCTTGTGAAAGTGAGAGTATTTTGAAGTTAGTTAACTAAAAGAAACGTTTGTTCACCTTATGATAAACTGTATTCATTTTTTTAATATTAATAAACTTCTTATCACATCATGTCTGTTCTTATGTGTAACATAGTATTTGATAATTTCCAAAGAGTAGCTATCACACTGAAAGGTCATTGTAGTTCCCTGCTATGTTGAGGGCCTATAATTTCCTTGACATTATTATTAAATACATCTTCTATAGATAAATGGAATAATTTGGGTACATAATTGATTTAAGATCTTATGGGTGGAGACTCATAGGAAATTGAGGCACCTTTTCATGGTGTAGGACCTTGGTAATATCTAGTGTAGTATATTATGAGAACGAGACCCACTAGTAGGAAATCCACATTTATATGTGTCATTCGATGGTATTATCTATAGAAGTCTGTATTTATCCTTATACTTTAAGATTATTATTAACTATTTTTATAATTCATGTAGTTTTATATATTAATGAAAACTGTGAAGATATATGTTCGCAGCAAGGTAGGATACATTGGGTGCATCATGGGTAATATTTCATTAATGACTAATGCAAGAAAGGGTTTTTAACTTCCGTTATTTAATAGAAGAAAATATCTTAGGCCCTTTGATATAAATGATATAGCCTAAATAAATCCATGTCTATGGTGTTCTATAGGAAAGTTCGATTTACGTATAGTCCAAAAAAGAGACATCGATCACATATGTTGATGAAACCAACATGCAACCTTATATATTAGTGATATTATGATAAAAAATTATATTTCATAGTAAGAATTAGTATGATGAATTATTTAATTGTGATGTTAACTTATTTTTGTATTGCTAGATTCTAACCTTGGACTTTAGGCTACTTATCTTAATCCACTGAGAAAGGGGACTAGAGGGTCATATACTAAGTGTATCTTGAATCTTAGTTAAATAATATATTATTATTTATTATTGATTTCTTTTTAATAAATATTATTCAATCATGTGTTTTAATAAATATTTGTGTTTTTTTGATCATATATATTCTATCACTATTTATTTGAGAGAATATTATGTGAGTGTAATATTTAATAAATATTTATTTTTTATTTAGTGGATAAGATATTTATTGGAAAATAATATAGTGATATTTATTAATTATGTAAATAGACATTATTCAAGGACTAATAAAAATATTATGGAGGAATGGATGACCTAGTTGAATAATCTATTGATAAATAATATATAGTGAATAATATTTTATTAAATAATATTTAATTTAATCCATGAGTTTAGCATATGTCAAGAAATAATAATATTATTATTATTATAGACATGGGGTTCCAGTGGGATTAAATAAATATTAAAGAGAAGTTTTGAAATTATTTATTTCTAATCCTAGCAGTATATAAACCCCGTTGTATTATTTTTCAAGGTAGGTGATTCATTTATTTTATAGTGTACAATAAAATATAGAGAATCCCTTCAAATCCCTAGGGAGATCACTTCTTCAAGAAAGCTCCAAATAATAGAGATAAATATTCCTCTACCTTCCACTCTCAAGTCAAGAGAGATAAAAAATAATCATTTAGAAGTGATTATTAAGGCGACCAAAGGAAAACGATACAAGAAATAAGATCTGATATTCTAGAACCTAAATATTTATATGATGATGTTCAGAGATATTTGGAACACATGTGGATCACAACTTGAGGGAATCTGTTCGTGATTCATACCATGGAACAAAGGAATGACATGTATCTATTTTTAGATACATCAATAAATAAATAATTTCATGTAAGGTAAATATTTAATTTCTTAAATTAATTATAAATAATATGTGATGATCCTGTGATTTGGTTATGGCGATTATCCACTTTATTCATTATTTTATTCAATTCCATTGATCATAATATTTATTATCATTTATATCTTATATTAATCATTGATCGTGATAAGAATAAAATTTAGGCATGATCCATCACACTCTTTCACTACACCTAGAACCATTATTTATATCCAAATATTATGAATCCTAATTTCCTTGGATAACTAAAACATCCTTTGGTATCAACTATGATGAAACACATTTTTATTTCATTAAACTAATAATATATAGGATCTTTTGAGGTTTAATCTCTTGGAAATTAGTAACATAATACATTAAAATAAAATATAATCAGTATTATAATCCACTTGAAAGGATTATTTATAGGTTCATCCTAAGATACTTTTACAACATATCATATCTTGGGGACATACATCAAATAAATGGGTGATTTATAAAGACCAGTAAGGGATAAACGAAGAAAACAATAATAAATAAACATCATGGGTAAAACATGAGGTGTGATATAATAACCTAAATATGAGGACAAGATTCATAACATGATTATAAGAATGAGATTCATAACATGATGATAATATTAATAGGCATACAATGATCATAAAAAAAAGAGGCATAACAAGATAATTTGGCCACAATATAAACACCAGACCATAAACATATTTCCATTTCTCATCACTAGGGTGTTGTAAAATACATTACCAAGGATTTTGAAAAAGGTTTGATAAAACATTACTAAGGCATGCTGTGAAGGAATTATAAACACATTATCTTTTGAGATTACTTGTTTACCCATTAAATTTGAGCTCTATCAGGGCACAAAATTTATATGCCTTAATTCATGTGTGACACATAAATAAAACATACATAAATTCATAAATAATAATAGGATGAACCCATGGAAAATAAATGGGCATCCAATAAAAGAAAGAAATATCTCTACTTAAATACCCTTCAATCAAGATAATTAATTATAGGGTATTTACATTATATAGAATAAATGGAATATGATTTAGTCAAAAATTTACTTTCCAGTTGATAGATTAGTGTCTTGGTAAAGACCCTTCAATCAGAAAAATCATACAAGGGTATCCACAATGAAAATTCATTGGAAGAAAAGTTATTCATAATTGATGATAAGGAAATACAAAGACAGTAATGGGTAATTCTCAATAGAGATCTAATTTACACAATAAAACGTTTTAATTGTTACATAGAAATAGATTATAAAGTTAAATTCCATGAGAAAGATAGAGACTAATAGAGAACATAATCATTGGTTAAAAATTAGATAGGAAAGAACCCCCTTTAAAGGATTAATGTGATTATCTGGGTGAATACCCATCAATCCACTTTAGAAACTATAGGATGTTCATAATTTATAAGATATTACCACAATAGAAGGAATAACAAAAATAAGTAATAGATGGTATATTATTGATATTGGGTTATCAATTTTATCAAAATATCAATCCATATATTCTAATCCTTTATTATAGATCATAAAGTGAAAGTGAACTATCCAATGTATATCCCCAGTGAGAGTCAAAGTAAGTGGGAAGCAAGGCCCATTATCGTGAACTAGGTGAAGATCAAGTCAAATACAAATGAACCCTTTTAATGGTTATTGCCCCTAGTTAAAACTTACCTATAAAAAAATCTACTTATAGTATCTAGATAGGGATGTCATTGTTAGGAAAAACACACACTTTTCTCTACCAAATTTAGGATTATTTTTTGTTTATGTGATTATAACTTCCTTAAAAAAGGATAAAATGAGAGGAAATAAATAAAACATCATTTACAACATATCCAATGTAATATAGTACCATATAATAATAGTAATTTCAATATATATAAAAGGAATTTATGAAGTCAATATAATTATGTAATGTACTTGAAAATGGAAAGTGAAAGATTGAGGAACCCTTACATTAAGAGAATGCTTCTTAAAGCTAGAGAGGGATTCCTTAGAAATGTGGAAGCAAATTAGAGAAAATATTGAGAAGGATATTTGGCAAAAAATCATACTCAAAGGACTCACTGTGGAAAGTGAAGAGGGAATGTGGGTATTTATACTTGAGGATGAGAGGCTTTAAGTGATTGAATAATGATTATTTTTTATTTATATCAAACCACTTTTGGATGGAATAAATTCAAAAAAATTTGGTTGAGAAATATTGTTTTAAAGGATTTTTAAGTTCATCTAATACATTAAACACATATTTAATAATTTTGTTTTTATTTATTTTATGATTTTACCATTTAACGTTAACTCACTACATTATTTTACCTATACTACGGTAACTCTTTTTGTTACAATAATAATTTTTTTGCGCCTAAAAGGAAATTAACAATATTACCTAATTTGGACCTTATAATTAATCATATTCAATATATTTAACTTTATTTAGTTTATAAAAGTGATAAAAATTAATTCTAATTTGATATGCATATAACTCATAAAACATTTTTTTCTAGGAAAGATAAAATCATGGTTTTCAAAATGCTAAGCATGTGTTTCTAAATGTAAATGATTATGTACTATTTTTTTACTTAAATAAATATTTCTTAAAAATAATGGTTAATAAATTTTAAATCATGATTATATCCTAATTATATCATAATATTTATCATATTTCATAAAAAATAGTATTTTCACTTTTTAACTCAAAAATAATTTTTTTTAGAAAATTGACATAAATTGACCATAATATAAATTTTATGAAATAAATAAAAAAATGATATTTATTTTATCAAAATAAATATCCAAATATAACATATTTAACTTTTAAATAAAAATCCTTACTTATTGAAAATTAATATTTTTTGTAGCATAGTATACATTCTGGCCTTTATAAAAATTACTTAGGGATTCATTAAAATATTTTATCATTGATTTTTTATAAGTTTTTTTCATGAAAATAAATTTTATTTTAAATTTTTAAATTTAATATGAAACACATTTTTAACATAATTTTTTTATTGTCTCCAAAAATTAGACAATTTTGATTATATCATTAAATAACACCCATAGTTTTCCAAGTTGTAGTTGTATAATATGTGTAAAGTTATAATGAAATGTGAAATTATTTTTATATACTCATAATGAAAAATTAATTATAAAAGAATAGTTCTATTAACAATATACATTAATTTATGGGGTGTTACATAGTGGTTGGAATTGAAATATATTTTGATGTGGTTATTACAACGATTAGTTGGTTTTTGAAGTGTTTTTATATAGGTTATTGATGGTATGGGATGTGGTCTATATTAATTAGTATGGTAATGGTAATGGGATGAAATTTGATAAGTATTGGAAATTATTAAACTATTAGTATTGTAAAAAATGGGTAGTTACAAGGATTAATACAGGTGATGGATAATGAATGGGTTGACATTACATAAGGAATTGAATGAGATAATGAATATAATGTGGATGGTAAATGGTATGCTTAGAAACAAATAATTATATGATTAAATGGAATTTTTTTAATGTTATTATGGATTTTTTTATAGTGTGGTGTTGGGTTGTGTTTTAGAGATTGTAGTGGTTGCTATCGAATGGTAGGGGTGGTGTGGTGGTTTTATGGGATTAGTGGTGTTATATTGGTGTGGAACCTTAGGATTGATTGTGTCTATATATACATGATATATTTTCTATTAAATTTCATGCACACCCCACTCAAGTCATATAGCCTTAATAACACCCATATTTTTTAGGTTTTAGGTGCTTTTCCTAACATATAGGCTGGTGAGGGAACATATGGACAACTACTCCCTCTACCCCACTCTTAATTCAGGTGTATTATACATTGTGATGGACTAAAGTTAGGATGAACAAGCTATAATTTCTAGAAGTTAGATTTCATTGTTGTGATGAGATAGTTTTGATATATATAATGTTATATATGGTGGGGTCATGTATGATAGGAGGGGTTCTTGAGGTTAATTTTAGTCATGTTCATGTTACAATATTGTGATGAGGATATGATGTGTGGTTATGATACAGAGAATATATGAAACATGGTATATGATTATTATTATTTTGTTTTGTTTGAGATACAAGATGTGGATATATGTCTATATAGAAGTGATGAAACCATATAAAATTTTCTATTAGGGTGTGAGATTGAGAAACAAGAGGGGAAGTGGTATGAAGGTTCCTTCTTGATAAATTGTTTTGAATTCATGTTATTTTACTTGGATTAAATATTTTGTGAGTGATTGTTGGTGATGTTGGGAAATATATAGACCAATGTAGATAAGATATGGTGCTAATGTTTATTCATGAAGGAATTAATATGCTTCTTTAACATTTTCATGAGGTTTATTTAAGAGGATCTTATTAGGTAAATATTTATACTCACCCCAATATATATACTTATTTTTTGGTTTCTAAGAGGGATTCTATGATTGATCTAGACATTCCTATCTGGGAGCTTGATGTTTCTTCGATAGAAGTTTTCTTTTGGTTTTTAATTTTAAGAGACTTATTTTTTATATGAAATTTATATGCATTGTGTAATGTTTATTTTAACTTATATTATGGTGTTTATTTTTAGATTTTTTATATGTTATTAGGATATATAAGTGAAAATCCTCCCATTTTTATGTTTTATACCATCAATGATATTTTTTAACCCATGGACTATTGGAGGTAGGTTTTGAGGGTCTCTATTATCTTCAATACCATCCAAAGAGGGATTCCGAATTAGGTAGGGTTATGAAAAGGTGATATACATGATATGGATGATAGTTAGGATAGATTTTGGAGTTAGGAACTAGTGGGGATTACATATATTTTGTTAAGAAAGAATGCTATTAGAGATTACTATGTCATATATCTAGAAAGACTAAATATAAAACAAGTGATTAGGACCCCTTATGATCCAATACAAGGTCCATAAATTCACTAAACATCCTAGGTGATATAATAGTGGTTGTGAGGTATAGACCCAAGATATGTACTAGTATCATTCCAGGATTCACTTGTGTTTGAAATGGAATGATTTTAGATAAATTAAAATGAATTTAATTAAATGATTTGAAAATAAATTACATGCAATATGGATTAATATTTTCCATTCATATTTTATGATATTTTTGTTGGTCACCTCACACCCATGGTCATAGTTGGAGGGGTAGAACTGGATGGTCTAGTTAACCATCAGAGGGTTGAACTGACTTAGGAGACCAAATCTTGAAGAAAGGAATTATGTAAGTTCTCATGTTAGGGTTTTTTGAAATATTAGAGGAGTGTCTTTAATTTGGATATAGATCATTGGTTGGAAAATATTTATATCAACTTATTTTATATGGATGTTAGGATAGATATCGGGTCCCATTGGTAGTTATCTAGATGAGTGGGGCTATGTGACAATACTCTATTCTGTTCCTTGGAGATAATATAGGGGAATAGGTTTTGTGGAATTATTTTTAAGGATAGTTTTTTCTAGATATAATTTTTTCAATGATTAAGGTGGTGTAGAGGTAGGAGTTTCTCTCCATCCATTAGGGAAGCCTGAGTATATGGGATAATGGTATCAGATTCAAGGATCTTATTCGTATCCCCCCTGATATTTTTATAGATGAGGAGGTTGGGGAATTTTATTTTTAGTATGTACCACATCCACTTATCTATTTTTTGTTTACCCTATTTACATTTATACATATCTAGATATACAAAAGAATGAATAATTGATTTAGATGATAAAATATAAAATGAGATCTTAATGGGAGGGGAGTCGTTAGGGATTCTTCAAGAACAAGGATGCAGATAGAAGATATTGGATATCAGGGCCATCATGGTTCTAGATGTAATGGAGTAATAATAATAAATATTCCTCATGATTTTATGTGTTTAGTAGTTTATCTAGGTCAGAATGGTACTCTGATCCTATATGTTTCACATGAAGAGATCATATACACCATCTATTGTAGTACCTAATTATTCTAAAAGGCCTTAATGGTATCAATGATCAGTTGTAATCTCATCCATGGAAATTTTTTCTCCAATACCATATAAATAGTAATGAGAATAATATTTTTCATTGAGGAGAGTTAGAGAAAGTAGAGGACAACCCCATGATGTTCCCCATTCTCAAGGATATAATTTTGAGCATATTCATGGATGTGGTTGTTTGTAGGGACATTAAGGCATAGGATCTGGGCATAGTCTTCTATGTCCCATGAAGATTCAATATATAGATGGGCCAAGAATTTTCCAAGTTACCATCTATTTATCATCCACCCTATCATTTTCATTATTTGATTCTAGAGAATCACATTTTTTCATTACACCTTCCATGTTCCACATAAGATTATTATTCCCCTAGTGTGGAATAATTTAATTGGAAGCCATATGAATTTTCTTAGTATATTATAGGTTTTTGAGCTGATGTTTGAGAAAAATAATTTATTAGGGGATTTATTTTTTTTAATGATACATCCATATTATTTCATTCTGGGAATATATTAGTTGTATTTTATATGTATGGTCATAGATTTATTTTGGTGAAGGTTTCATTATATGACATGGGAGGTACGTGTATGATTTTTTTTATCAATTGGGATCATAAGATAGGCTATAGGTGTTCAAAGACACTTTTTTCTAATCTAGAAGAGTTATGTTGGGTTTAGTAGAGGCACAAGCAATATAATTTCCTAGTTTTGTCAAGGAATTTATATATGTATTACTAGAATATGTATTAACACTACCCCAGATTTGATATCAATTTTGGGATAGAGTTGTAGCCTAAAAAATACCTAAATTTGATATCTCCTTATCATATAAAACCATCTGAGATATGGTAGTTTAAGATTCCAATCAATTATTTTTTTGCATAATGGTTTAATCTAGCCTTGTTTATTTTCATGCGGTGCTTCAGGTTTGTTTTATAAGTAGGTGGGTGGTGTTATAAGTTTGTGTATAGACTATATATGAATGAGTCAAGTTACAATTAATAATCATTATCCCCTTACAAGGATATATTATTTTTTTACAAGTTAAAGGGAGATAAGTTCTTTTTAAAGATCAATCTATAGTTTAGGTATCATCATAATCATGAAGGAAGATGATATTATAAAGACTGATTTTATGTGGCTACACGAGATCTTTGACTTCATGGATTTTCGGTTTAGTGTCAGGAATTCCCCAATTTATTTAAAGGGACTCATGAATTCTATGTTTCATGAGTTCCCAAATCATTTCATGATTATTTTGAATGATGAAATTCTATTGTAATTGAAGTTAGAGGTGGATCATGTTGAGAATATTAGAAAAATTTTATACTTCATTTGGAATTATCATATATATGGGAAGTTATCCAAGTTTAAATTTTGGATGTATGAGGAACATTTTCTCAATAATATGATGTCTCAGCTGGGTGAAGGATTTGATCACTCAAAGATAAAGGTTGTTTTTTCTTGGGCATCAAATAAAAATGTTTCAATGATCTACAATTTCCTTAGTCTTATGGGGTAAAACCAGTGTTTTTTATATGATTTATCTTGGAATATATCCCCATTGGTATCCTTGACCATAAAATAGTAGAAATTCATATAGTTTTATTAGGTTCAGGAAATTTTTTATAACCTAAAGGAGAAGATGATCAGTGCTCCTATGTAACATCATATTAGTGTTTCAGGTATTATTAAACCCCTTTTTAATCACGATTTGGTTGAGTATTGTTTGGGGTTGTTTCAGGTGAATTTTTTTGAAGTTTTACAATTTTTGGGATATGCACGGTTGGAACATAGTTTTCCCAAACCATGAGCTATCTCTGGGGAAACCATGAAAACCTGAACAATGGGGGTTTTCACAGCCATCACATGGTTTGAAAAACTGTGTGGTAACCTAGTAGAAAACATGAACCTAGAAAAAGGGGATCACGGTTAGGGAACAAAGCTTGTCCAACCATGTGGCCATGCCTAAGAAACCATGTTCATGTCAGTTTTTAATCATAAAATTATTTTTTAAAATACCAAAACTCACTTTTTAGGTGTCTGATGAGCCTGTATGAACCCATAGAATTTTCTTCTTCCATGGAATCTCCCAGGAGGCAACTTTAGAAACTACGCTTCAGAGTGAATTGAATCTAGGAGAATGATATTTGATATCTTCCCATTAATATTCCTGTTCCTGCTCTCTTTCTTCTGATCTATCTTCTATACTCCCTAGGGTTTTATAGATATCTATATTGTTGGAGGATCTGATATCTACTATTTTATATTTTTAATCCAGGATTATTTATCACATCTTCATTGCTTATGTTCTTCATTGGAGTTTCCTGCTTTGTGATTTGTGTTTTGTGATCCCATGATCCCGAGGTAGGTGGTTCCGTTATGATGGAAAAATTTAATTAACCCTAAATTAAATGATTTAAATTAATTTTTTTTGATTTAAATACAATTTATTCCTTTCAATTTAATTGATTTCAATTGGTTTATTGAAAACCAAATTAATTTTAATTGTGGATTTGAAATTAGAGAAGGCATGAAATTGGGAAAAAAACTCAATTCCGTTGAATTGGGGTTTGTTGTATAATTAGATGGAAATTGTTTAAATTGAATTATGAAATTAAATTGTGGAATTTATTTGATGAAATTGATTTTAAATTGGTATTATAGAAAATGGATTAAAATGGTTTTGATAGAAACCCAGTGGTTTTATCCTATAAAAATACATTATTTGATTAAAAACCCATGTGTTGGTTTATAAATGGATTTTGGAATATTTGAAATAGAAGAATGGTATGAATTGTATTTTAAAAAGTTTTAAAAGAAATTTCCCAACATTGATGTTTATTAGAGCACATGCAAGACTAGGTTGTTTGGATGTTATTCAAGACAACACTCTATCCCTTTACAACACTAACAATACATATGTTGTAGGTCACATCCTTGATGGGATGATGATAGGATCTTCCTTGGCTAGTGTTAGGGGGATGTGTGTATACATAATTTTATGACCATTATTTGAGTGTCAGGGAGTCCCATAGCTTGGAACTATCATAAATTTTGGTATATGACCATGTTGATCATTTTTTGTATTTGAAATATCTACCATTGTTTGTAAATTATTTTACACATGAATTCTGAATTTATATAAATATTTCTATATAAAATTTTTATTAATCCATTTTTTAAAGTATTTCCATATTTTTAAATGTAAAGAATTTTTTTTTAAACGTGCTTATAAAATTCCATGATTGTTTATTTAAAATTGTAATATTTATTTGGTTAATTAAATGTTGGAATCTTATTATGTAATCCATGGTGAGACCATTCTGGGATTTTATTTCACACCCTACCTATGCCTTTGGGTGTTTGTAGATTATCACCTTCCAGGTTAGAGTAAGGGTAAATTGCCACTTAGAGGTGGTTCTAGTTATTGATCATTGGAATTGGAGAGTTGTGTACATTGGGATTTATGTTGTTATCCTATATTCTAGTACTTTTGGTTATACTTTGGGATGTTTATGAATGTTTGAATTTTGGTACACTTTTCCCTGTGGAGTTTTTCTTGTATGCATACTGACCTGTTTATCTTCTTTCTATTGTGTTTGTGGAAAATTCATTCCCACATTCATATTGTATGATTCTAGGTTCTTGTCGCCAAACCAAGGGGATCAGTATCACCCTTCAATAAATGTCAAGAGTAGATTAGTTATCAGGTAACCAGGGTACATAGGTTTGTCCATGATAATGTTGTATCAAAGGTACAAGTTGTTTATCTTGTCTTAATGTCAGTATGCAGTTCTGTAATATTGTCAGTACTTAGGATGTAGTTGTGATTGAGTGCTTGTCCAGATCTCAATTCAATGAACCTTAATTCACTAGGGGTGTTTAGGAAAAGGAATCTTGAGGATTAGTTCTAGTCTTTTCCCTACTTTTTATTTGGACATATTGACATCCAAATCTTTTTTGTCTATATATGGGGATTAATTTCCCTTGTTTCCCTGTTTGTGTGTAAAATTGATGTCTTCAATGTTTTAATCTAATGTTGTGTATCATCATTCCTCTAATAAGATGTGAATATAAGATCCAGGAGGAAGATTATGGTGAAACACAATGAGAAAATCTTCTCATGGACTAGAGTCTAGTTGAGGTGATTATACATACTGTCCAAGCTATGGGACAAGCAACACCATGAGTTTCTGTTCTAGATCCAACTATGGAACCACATAGGGATGTTTTCTGGAATCATTCTCAGGAGTTCTTTTTCAAAAATACACTATAATTCAAAGGATCTAGTAATAATCATGAGGCTGAGGAAAGTTTGATAAGGATCGAGTGTTTCTTTGAGTTATTGAAAACACCTGATGAAATCAAGGTGAAGTGTGACACCTTTAAGCTGGATAGATCGAGTAGGGGATGGAGGGACATGATGGTGACAAAAATGAATCATGAGGGATTAGAGTAGAAAGAATTCAAAGCTCTTTTCACTAACCATTTCTATCTAGATTTTATGGCGTTGTCCAAGGAATTTGAGTTTTTCAAACTTGAACGTACTAAAAATACCGTGACAGAATATGAAAACCATTTTGATGAGATTATATAGTTTTCATCTGAGATTGTATAAAATTAGAAGATAAAGACTTGATGGTTCAAGGTGGTTCATCAATATGATATTCATTCTTAGGTTTTATTATTTAAGGTACTCTCTTATGTTGATGTGATGGATAGAGAATTGATGGTCCAAATTGACCTGGCTGAAAGATTAGGGTTAACGGGAGTTCCTTTTTTCCCAGTGGTAGTATGAATTCCTCAAAAAGGAAGAGTAATCATGATGATTCTTGTTATGGTTATCGAAAATAGAGTTCTTCTAGACCTCCTTAAGTTCTTAGTATGGTTCCTTTTATTTTCTATCAGTGTGGTAATACAGGGAACTCAAAGAGGGTTTAAATTGAGGCACCCAAGAAATGTGGCTCTTGTGGATGATTAGGTCCAGAAGTTCTTCCATGTCTATTAAACATTGTGTATTAGAATATGATCATAATCACCTACTAAGACTATGGTGAAATTATATAATTCAATGATAAAGGGGTTCTAGCTACAATAATCATGATTGAATATTCTTTACACTATGGAAGAGTCTCATGAGGAAGCAGATACATGTCTATCAACTGTGAGAGGTACCATCACTATAGCTTCATCATTAGTGACTAATTTATTTGACACTAGTGAATCTCATTCATTTATTTCAAACTATATTTTCAATATTCTAAATCATTGTACATATATTTTATCTTATTTAATGTATATTACTAAACCCCTTAGAATAAAGAGAGTACAAGGTATTCATAACCCCTCTTGTGTTTTCTCTTTATCAGATGTTGAGATTTCTTGGAATTTTCTAGTTCTCAACATGAAATAGTTTGATGTTATTTTTAGGATAGATTGGATCATATCCAATAAATCCTTTATTGATTATTACATTTGATGGTTCTCCTTTACTACACCCAATGGTGTGTGCCGTATCTGTCAAGGAGAATGGGACCTAAGGTCGAGTAGAGATGGACCTTCTTATAAAGAGTTGGGGAAAATGATATATATGTTTTTCTATTGACCTGGAGTGAGAATATTTGAGCGGTGATATCACTCTAGTTTTCATTGAGTTTCCTAATGTTTCCCTTACATCTTCTCTAGTTTTCCACCAGCAAGGGAAGTAGATTTATCTATTTATTTAGTTACTGGTACTCAAGTAGTTTGTATTCCTTATTACCACATAGAACTAGATGAAATTAAAGAGCTGATGATGTAGTTGGATGATCTTATATAGAAAGTATTTATATGCCTGAGTGTGTAACCTTGGATGGTTCTGGTTCTATTCTCTAATAAAAATAATGATACACTTCACCTTTGTGTTGATTATTGAAAATTCAATCAAGTTATGATAAAGAAAAAGTATCCATTGACCTATATTGATGATTTGTTTGAGAAGTTGAAAGGGAAAAAGTTGTTCTCAAAGATTAATCTGCAATCTGGTTACCATCAGTTGAGAGTAAAAGAACCTGACATTAAGAAAAGTTCTTTTCAGAGTAGGTACGACTAGTATGAGTACCTTGTAATTTCAATTGTTCTAACTAGTGATCTAGTAGTCTTTATAAATTTAATAAACAATATTTTCCCTGCGTATATTGATACTTTGATGGTTGTCTTTGTGGATGGAATCTTGGTTTACTCATAAATCTTAAGAGGATCATGTGCATCTTCTGAGAGTAGTTCAATATTTTTTTAGAAATAAACGACTTTATAAAAGCATTCAAAATGTAATTTTTTGATATGTGAAGTAAATTTATTGGGACATGTGGTGTCAGAACATATAATTTTAGTTGATCATAAATGGTGAAGGATGATATGACATGGGAGCAACCACAAAGTGTTTTTAAGATTCAAATATTCTTGTATTTACTTGGATATTATCCCTAGTTTGTAAAAGACTCGTCAAAGTTGTCTTCTTCAATGACTGATCTAACATAGAAGGGAGTAATTTTTTATTGGGAAGGAAAATTTCAGAATATTTTTTAATCTAAAACATATTTTCACTACTGTGCTAGTGTTTATTGTTCCAGAGGCCTGGTAGGGCTATGTGGTCTTTTATGATTTTTTAGGTTCTAGTTTAGGATGCATTATTATGCTAGGTGATCATGTCATTTCGTATGGATCTCATTATCATAGTAAACATGATAATAATTACCTAACCCATGACCTTGAACTAATATATATGATGCATGAAATCAAGAGTTGGTAGAATTACCTTTTAAGAGAAAGGTTTACATTGTTTTATGACCACAAGAGTTTGAGTTATATATTCTCTAAAAAATATTTGAATCTCATCCATAGGCATTGGGTGTTTACCAATAATATGTTTACTTTGAAATATCCTATACCCCTGGGAAAGGGAATGTCTTTATAGATTCTTTGAGTAGGAAACTTTTGAACCAGTCTCTAAAAGAGTCATCAAAAGAGTGAAACTTGTTGAATCCTTTTGCACAACTATATATTGGAGTCTAATAATCAAGGACTGAGGTTTCCTTTTCCAGTGTTCAGTTGAACTATGATCTTATTGAGATGATTCTTCATGAATACAAGATCATTGACGAGTTCTGTAGTATTAGAGACTCGCTTTATGGTGGGGAGACCGTTGATGAGTTTTAATTCTCCAAATAAATCATTCTAGGTTATCAGAATAGTTTTTTGTACCATTTGTGGTAAAGAAAGATGTTATGGGGGATTTCTATAGCTCCCCATGGGTAGTGCACCCCATTACCATGAAGGTATTCTATGATGTGAGGCGTAGATTTTGGTGGACAGGTATGAGATGAGTCATTTCTAATTTTTTCTCATGTTGTTATATGCACCAATAGGTTAAGGACAATGAATAGAAACATTTATAATTTCTTCAAACACTTATAGTGCCAACATGGAAGTGGGATGAGATCTCTATGGAATTTGTGGTTGTGTTTCCTTATACCTAGAAAAGGAATAATGCGATATGGTTCATGACTGATAGACTGACTAAATCAACTCACATTATACCCATTCATGATACAACCAAAGTTAAAGAGATGGGAAATATCCATGTGAAAGATATTTTCCAATTACTTGAAGTTACACATTCTATAGTATTTGATCAAGATCCTTGGTTCACATCTTTTTTATTGAGAGTACTTCATGAGGCACTAGGATCTCAGGTCTATTTGAGTATGGAATACCATCCACATTCGAATGGACAAATAAAACGAGCTATACATATTCTAGAGGATATGCTTCACATTGGTGTTCTCATCTTTCATGGGGCATGGGATGACCATTTGGGTCTGGATGATTTCTCTTATAATAATAGTTACCAGTTTTCAAATAGAATGTCTGCTTTTTAGGCCTTTTATTTCCAACCTTTTATATCTCCATTGCATTGGTCAAAGATTGGTAAAAGTTCCTTGGTTGGACCTAGCCTGGTTCAAGAGACAAAAATAATTTAGTTGATTCATGAGACAATGTTGAAGGCATAGTGATGGAATAAGTATCATGCTGATCTTCATCTCTGGTCATTGGAATTCTTAGTTGGTGACAAGATTTTGTTGAAATCTTCACCTCAGTTGGGTCATCAATGGATTGGGAGGCAAGGAGAATTTTATCTTTATTTTTTTTGGGAATTATTGAGGTTGTTGAGTAGGAGGGGAAATTTTCTTACTATTTATCACTTCCTCTACAGTTGACATCGATACATAACATGTTCAATGTATCTCAACTCTAAAAGTATCTATTTGATCCATCTCCTATTCCGAGATGGAGTGATCTTGATGTTGAAGCTGATTTAACCATGACTGAGCATCTAGTCTGGATTGTTGATTCTGAAATGAAGGTACTTCCTGGGAGAAAAATACCTTTGGTTTGAGTGGTATGGTAGTAAAGTTCTGATTCTCATGAGACATGGGAGAGGGAGAAACTAATGAGAGAGAAGTGGGCTCATCTTTTTGACATGGAAGCTTTTCCATAGGATTTATGGGGATAAAATTTTTTTATGGTGGGGAGGTTGTAACATCTTATTACTATTTTTAGGTATTGATAACCCCTATTTTGATAATTATTTGGTTGAGTTTTGTTTGGGGTTATTTTGGGTTAATATTTTGGATGTTTTGAATGTTTATGGGGGATGTACAGGGTTGGTGCACAATTTTCTCAAACCGTGCACCCTCTTAGTGGAAACCGTGAAAACCCAGATAGTGGGGGTTTTCATAGGAAGCACGTGGTTGGAAAAACCATGCAGCCCTAGTAGAAACCATGAACATGGGAAAACATTTGTTCATGGTTAGGGTGCATGGTTTTTCTAACCATGCAGCCCTGCCTAGGAAATCATGTGTATAATATTTTTTGACCAAAATATTATTTTTAAAAAAATGAGAAACCCTCTTTTTAGGTGCCCGATGGGCCTGTACAAACCTGTTGTATTTTATTCTTCTTTGGAGGCTCCCAAGAGGTGGTTTTGGATCCTCCAAACCCCTCTAGAATTGAATTGAATCTAGGATAATGACATTTTATCTCTTCCTGGTAATATTCCTCTTCCCGTTCTCTTTCTCCCTCTCTCTCCTCTTTCATCCATAGGGTTTTACAGATCTCCATATTGTTGGAGGATTTCATATCCATTGTTTTAGATGTTTAATCTAGGGTTGATTTTCAGATCTTCATTTCCAAAATTATTCATTTTATTTTAACTCTTTGGGCATTATGTTTCGTGATCCTATGATCCCAAGGTAGGTGGTTCCGTTATGATGTCCAAATTTGATTAACCCTAAATTGTGTAATTTAAATTCAATTGTTTATTTTAAATTAAATTGATTGATTTCAATTAAAATGATTTTAATTGGTTTATTAAAAACCTAATTCCATTTAATTGGGTATTTGAAGTTGGATTTTACATGATATTGGGAAAAACCTCCAATTCCATTGAATTGGGGTGTGTTGTATAATTGGATTGAAATTGTTTAAATTAAATTGTGGAATTAAATTGTGGAATTTAAATTGTGAAATTGATTTAAGGACACTAATTTCCAATTGGTATTTGAGAAAATGTATTCAAATGGTTTGGATTGAATCCCAATGGTTTTAAATTGGAAAATATATTATTTGATTAAAAATATATGTGTTGGGTTTTAAATGGAAATTGGAATATTTTAAATAGAAGAATGGGATTAAGTGTATTTTAAAGATTTTTAAAATAAAATTTCCATCATTTATTTGTATTAGAGAACATGAAATCCTAGGTATTTAGTGAGTTATTTGGGACAACACTCTATCTCTTTGGAACAACAATAATACATATGAAGTTGGTCACATTCTTTATGGGAGTGTGATGGGTTCCTCCTTGGCTAGTGTTAGGAGGATGTGTGTACACATAATTTTGTTATCATTATTTGTGTGTGAGGGAGTCTCATAGCCTGTAACTAACATACCTTTTGGAAGATAACCATGTTTCTCGTGGTTTTTATTTGGAATATATTCCATTGTTTATATATATTTTTACTCATTCCTTCTGAATTGATATAAACTGCTTTATATAAAATACTTTATATAAAATGTTTATTAAGCCATTAGTTTTATATATTTCCATCCTTTTAAATATAAAGAAAGATTTGTTTTAAATGTTATTTTGAACTAACATGCATTTTTATTTAAAATTTAAATCTTTATTTGGTTAATTAAATTTTGGAATCCTATTATAGAATCCTTGGGGAGACCCTACTTGGCTTTTATCTCACACCCTCCCTAGTCCTTAAAGTGTTTGTAGATTATCTCATTCTAGGTTTGAGAAAGGGTAAAGAACCACTTGCAGGTGGTTATTGTTGATGAGCCTTGGGCTTGGAGAGTTTTTTTCCATTGAGACTTGGGTTGTTATCCTATTTTCCGATACTTGTGGTTGTACTTTGGGCTGTTTATGCCTGTTTGAATTCTACTACACTTCTCTCTATGGAGTTTTTCTTGTATTCATACTAATGTTTTTATCTTTCTTCTGTTGTGTTCGTGGAAAATTATTTCCCACTTTCATATTTAATGATTCTAGGTGCTTCTAGCCAACCCATGGGGATCAAGAACACCCTTCAGGCCATGTTAGGACTGACTCAGTTATTGGGTAGACATGGTACTCGGTTTGGTTCCTGAAAACCTGATGTTCAGTGACCAAAAGATAGAGTTATGTTCAATATTTTCGTTGATTTTTCCCTTATTAGTTTGGGTATAATATTGATTCAACATAGGGTAGGGATCACATATATTTTTAGGATGTTAAATTAACATGAGTGAAACTATGTAACCCATAATCACATGTTGTCAACATCAGCAGTTTATCTAATGTTTTGGTGGCATTAAATCATTGGTGAATGCTTTATGGACTTCATATATCACAAGTGGTTGAGTTATATTTTATCTCAATGGAATTTTTATTTTCACCAATGAAGATAGATGGAGTTCTTATAGGACTATGGATTTGAGATCACTTACACCCTAGGGAAAGGTAATGTAGTTTTCATTAAACGTAGAAGAAATACACAAGGGGATGCCATTCGGGGGTATGTAGATTCTTAGATATTATTTGAGGAGTTTACAATGACGCATCTTGATACAGGGGATGATTTTGGTAGATGTTTCCGATACCAAGTTATAGTCAAAGTATATTTATTATAGCAGGTAAAGAAGTCTTATTGGGGAGACTCAATGGTGTTTGTGATATGAGATCACTTCTTCATGCTCTTGAGGGATAGTTCAAGGATGATCTAAATTAGATATTATTTTTAAGTAGAATTTTTATAACATTAGTGATGCATGGGGAGGTTCTAAATGAGTTTCATGGATCACCATGGGCTGTTCATCTTGGTGTATGGGAGATGCATTATAACTTTAGGAGTTATTTCTAGTGTGTGGGGATGTAGCAGTCTTTATTAGAGTTTGTGGAATGATTTTTTTTCTATTATAGGTGAATACAGAGAACCATGTTCCTAGATGATTATTACAACCATCAGATATCCTTTAGTGGAAGTGGGAGGACATATTGATGGATTATGTCACTATTTTGTGTCAATATTAATGGGAATGTGACACTATTTTAGTTATTAGGGATTGGTTGATGATGTCATCTCATTTTTTAAAGGAACATAGAGTTTGATTCTAGGTATGTTTTTTCAAGGTATTACATGGATGAGATAGTGTGGATTCCTGGGGCATCTAGATCGATCATCTCTGAATGAGATCCTCATTTTATCTCATGAGTATTTTGAGGTATTCTAGGTTATTTATTCTCTCAACTATGATTTTTCATTGCCTTTCATCCATAGATGGATGGTTAGAAAGAGTGGACCATTAAAATACTAGATGATATGTTGTGAACTTGTGTTTTAGATTTCAGTGAATTATGGTAGAAACACCTTCTCTTAGTTGAGTTTTAAAAAAATAATACCTTCCCCTCTTCCATTATCATGACTAAATTTGATGAATTGTAGGGGTGGACTTATATATCTTAATTTTACAAGACTGAGGTTGGGGAAATGGAATTCCTTGGAGAAGATGTGGTGTAAAGAATTACTAGGATGTTTTATATGATTTTATAGAAGATAAATTCAGTATATTAATATCAAAAGTCTTATGCTGATAAGAGGAGGATACCCCAAGAATTAGAGGTTTGAGATCATTTACTCTTGTGGGTTTCCTATCATCATGGGTAGTAGAGGTTTGCCTATGGGAGTAAGGTTTATCAATAATTTATTAATCCTTTTGAGGTGTTGGGTCTCATCAGTAAGATGGAATATTTTTAGAGATTCCTCTTAGTTATATCAAATCCACAACATTTTTCATCTATCATAGCCTCAACTATATATTTATAATAACTATATTTTCATTGATCAATGGAGTTAGATCTTGAGGATAACACAATATTCATGGATTATTTGTTTGATATTCAAGATCATCGAGAGGAGGTGTTGTATGGGCTATTATTCCCTTGGTTCATGTATTATGGAGACATGGTGGTTTAAGGAATGTACATGGGATCCCCTATAACTTTAATTTATGGTCATAGGATTTAGGGACATTAATAGGAAATTTAAAGGTGGTCCAAAGGTAGAGGATGAGATTTGGCTATCTGGGGTCCGAAACTCTTGTTTTACAAGGTGTGGTAGAGGCCTTGTTAGTGATGTGATCACAATGAGTTGGCCATTTAAAGGGTCGGTAAAACCTTAGTTCAAAATCTAAATTTTATTAAAATTCCATTTATAGTGTTTTTCTACACTATGGTAGATCTGTCTTGGTTTTCATAGTACTTGATTGAGAAAAGGCGTAGTTGTAAGAAATAGGGTGATGTGTGACATCTAATTTTGCGGGAATAGAGGTGGTAAATCATAATGTGAGGGTATTTTTTGATTAGTATTAGATCTTATACATTTTTTTAAACTTTAATATTTTGAAATATTATATTACAGTGTATGTATATCATCACATATTGATGATTCTTCATTATAATCCAATGTGTTTTCTTGTGAGGATAAACATGGAATCCTTCATATTGTGGTCTGGAAAGGTTTTCATTTGTTAGACTCTATTAATATTTAAGGAGGCTTATACATAGGGAGTAAAATTTATTAGGTGATATATAGACACTGTCTATGGTACAAAAAAGAGAGGTTCATAGTGGCTAGTTTGGTTCTCATTGAGTAAAATATTATATTTATATTTAATAATCATAGGTATCCTGCCATTTTAATTATTCATTTGTGGCATATGGGGATCATCACACTTTAGATATGACCATTTAGTGATCATGTATTCTTGAGGATTTCCCTATGTGAAATGGGGAAGCACAAAATTATAATTTTGGTAGTTATGGTGGTGTTACAGAGAGGTGTGATTTTTTTGTATATATGTTGGAAACAAAAAGGGTGTTTCCTATACACCATGGTGAGAGCCATGGTATTTTGGAAATAGTGGGGAAAATTTCTCCACAATGTGGTGGATATTCAATGGAATATTTTGTTGAGGTCATCATGGTCATGTTGGGAACTAATACACCATTATATTGGATAGATCAGTTTTAAAAGGGTGAGACATCTACCTAGAAGAGGAGGATATAAGATATTTTCAAGTCTACAGTTTTAGATCATGCTTTAGACTAGTCCATCAAAAATAATTTAGTAGTTTCCACACCATGGTGAATGAATTCAATATTTCTTATATAAATAGGACCCAATTTTTATTTCGTTTAACTTTTATTATTTTCTTATATAACTTCAGTAAGATACCAACACTTTGATTAGGTAAATTTTTTATTATAGTTTCAGTTAAAATTATTTTAAATTGCTTATGGAATGATTCCTAGGATTTTGGAAGTTCTAAAAATCATCCCAAGGGTTTAGGACTTAAAAAGTGGAAAACTAGGTCTTGCAATTCATGGAGCATGGTTAGTGATAACATTTCACCATGATGATGAGAAATGGATAAGGGGGATGTACGGTTGTGTAAACCATTTGAGGTATCCTAGAAACCACGTGTCTTTGGTCTAGTTATATTCAAACAACTTCTGCATGGTTTTCCAAAATCATTCAAGAGGCCTAGGGGACTATGTTTCCCATGCTTTCATTTGATATAGGATTTCAAAAGGTTGGTGCACAATTTGTCTAACAACATATCCAAACCATTGGATTCACTGAATGTTAATTTTTTTTACTTTCCCTCGAGATATTATATCTGTATCTCATATTTTTTTCCCTCATTTGAATCCTATAATCCTAGGGTACTAACCAAACCTCTTCTCCTATTTCAATAGTGTATCTTCTTCTATTCTCGGATGTTTTAGGTGGCACTACTTATGATATAAATTACCAAGTAAGTTTTCAAGTATGTTTCCTTCTATTTTCTAGAATAATCATATATTGGTTTTTCAACTTCTTCTAAGTATCATGATCTCTATTTCCAGGGAATTATCAAATTATATTTTTGAGACCATTTTTTATTAAATCAAAGGCTAGGGTTATATGAGTGGTTATATATGAGCATAAGGTATGTGGTTATCTTTTCCCTGGAGTGGGTATAGGCCCAATATCATAGTGATTAAAAAACCCAAAAGGATCTATCAAGGGTATAAAACATCATTTAAATTCCCAATATATTTTTCCATAGTCTTGATGTTACTCATATGTATGTGGAATTTTATATTATGCCTCTATGTTGTACATTAATTAATTTATTAAGAAAAATATATTTAGAATTTAAATGATATATTAGACCCTTAAAAACCCCAATTGGTTACATCAATGACCACCTAAGGGGTGTTTCTATTCTTTTGAAATGATACTAAAAAATTGTAAATGGTATGATAAGGGTTTTATGAGATTAAACTAGTCATACTTTTTTCTTTAAAGGTTATTTGGGCATAAGGGGTTGTTTAGATTAACATGGAAATTAAATTTGTTATGATATGAAAAAGGGAATAAAATGGTAAATTTCCAAAGTGTAATGTTAATTTCATTAATTTTTTTACGAACATTTAACGGTTTTTTATATGAATTAATGGTAAAATTATATAATTGTGAAATTTGGTTAAAGGTGATGAGTGTAATAGGCCATGGGAATAATGATTGATGAAAAATGTTCACCCTTGTTGTTTTAATTTGTTAAAGTGGTTAAGTATATTAGAACTATGAAACTAATTAATGATGGAATAGTTAAATGTTTTAAACATGGATCCCCACACCCACTAGTAAGGATTTTGGACATGAAGATCCATGATCCTTGGCTTAAGATGTTGGATATGGAACTCCATATCATTTATTAGGATTGTTGTACATGGAACTCCATATTTCTAGTTTGAATACATATAATTATGATCCTTGTTTAAAAACATGTGACCCCTAAGATATTTGGTTCAAAAAACAAACATGGGATAAGGAAGATTTGATTGGCTCAGGAGTTAATTGGAACATGAGGGCCAATGAGGTAGTTTGAAAATTATTTATTGATGAAACCTATTTTCATTATTTCCCCATCTATTATACCCTTATATATATATATTAATATACTATTTTATAGACTATATATTATTTTAGACACCATTGGTTGTGTCCTACTGAGTTTTACTGACACCATGTTTAGGCCTCCATTAGTAACCAAAAAGATTTCATCATTGTGATTCTAGATAAAGGGAAATTTCAATTTATAGATGGATGATTTAGGAATAGAGAAAAAGAATTTTTGAGGAGATTGGGATTGATTTTAGAACCAAATTTTTTGTATTTTTAGTGTGTCTTAATTTTGGGTTCCTTTAGACAAATGATACTATTAGGTGTGGCATGTTTACTATATTGGTTTATGGGAATCTACATAGTTTTGGGAATTGGTTATGTGATAGGTGGTTAGTTTTTGGTTATCGCTTATCATTAATTTTTATTATTTACTATTATTTCTATTGTTTATTTACTATTATAAATATGGTATATTATCCCCATGTTCTATATGAGATCCTCACTGCTAGTCAAAAGCCTTTTTTATACAGGGGTGGTGGTGGTGCCTGAGGTCATATGATAAGCCGGTTCAACAACTGGTTCCATAGATCCATAATAGGATGTTACAAAGTGATATCTGAGCCATCAAGTTCTTTTTTTGTTTATTTACTATTTGGGAAAAGTATATTGGACACTAGGATGTTTCAGAACATGTTAATGAGCTCATGCATGTGAGTAGCTAACCCATTTGTGGGGGAAAACCCTAGTTCCCAAGGTGAGATTGTGGTTCTTGATGTTCGTTTCCAATAGTTGAAATTTTATTTCACCTTTTGTAATATAATTTTGTATAACATTAATGTTTTATGATATTTTACTCAAGGGATAATATAACATAATATTGGGTATTCATGCATAATTTTAGGAACTCAAGGATTTATATGACATGCATTATATTAGGAACACACAGAAAAGTATGTTGTGATCTATTGCTTGAAATAGAGAAATTCTGTTATGTGAAATGGAATGATTTTATGATTCTTTTTTATTTTTAAAGAGATATTTATTAATAAATAGGTTCAAACTATTTGAATTAAAATATTTAAATTTAATTGTTAAAATATTGTTAAATGTAAATATGTTAATTGGGAAGTTTGTTTTACCCTGAGTTAGTTAGTGGCCCTAGATAAGGATTCTTGGGGGGGTAGTGACAGTGATGTGGTTATTTAAATTGGGATAGTCTATGTATAGTTTATTTTTATGGATTTATATTACCCCTTTTATGTTTAACCAGGTAAATTACTTATTATGTTCCCTGAAATATGTGTTTGGCATTGTGGTTGGATGCCTCCATGGTGATGTTTTTTGGTTGGGTGACATAAGGACATTGCTACGAATACACCTCCAATAGCAGAAATAGAGACCTTATTGGTTCTAAGAGATATGGTGGAATATAAGTTCCCTGAGAAATTACCTCATTTTATATATTTTATGGGGAGATATCTAGTGTGGGATGCACTAGGTATGTTTGATCTGACTAAATAGTTCCATATACAACATCCTATGACAATTTTTATAGAGGATCAAACTGAGGAAGGTGAGTTCTAGATTGATTCTATCCAAACGATTCAATATTACTTGGATAATCCCATAAATAAGGAATTTATTTTGGAAATTTATATGTTGTGGGGACCAAAAAATCACAGGTGGGATATTCAGTTTTAGTATGAGCAGCTAGTGGGGATGGCTTGGAAGAGCTTCCAAGATAATTTTTTAATGATTTTATCTAGATTACCTGAGATAGGAAAGGGATATAGATTATATATGTTTTAATTATGGAAATATTTTAGTGATAGATTATGTTGGCTACTTCATTGATTTTTTTCATTTTGTTATGGAATTGGTAGGTTATGAGGTAGCTAGAGACAATTATTTTTAGGACGATCCTAGATATGAGATCAAGTCCCAGGTAAATATCTTTCTTTTGAATAAGTTTATTGAAGTAGTGAATTAGACTCTCATTTATTATGGGAACCTAAATTAGATCTCTAGTAGCTGGTAGATGGTTTCATCTAAGAAATTTGGTGGTACATCCTTATATATCAAGAAGCGTCATTATGATAAAATCTATTAAGGTGGTGGTAGGAAGAGTAACAATGGAGACATTCAACCTCTTAGGGAAGTGATTGAGTGGTATACTATTAGAATGTAAATCCAGGTCACATGTGAGGTTAGTGAATTCGACCCCTAGTGGAGTACCAAACATAGAGTAGTATAAGGCATATACAGAGGTTCTATAGGAACCCTCAACAAATAGATAATGATGGAGGACCTAGGTCAATGTAGAGCACTAATAGTGGATCTTATAACTCATACTAGTTTGGAAGTTAGAGTTTTATCAAACATAATCCTCAAGGTGGAGGATGAGGTACTCTATGATATAAGCATCTATATATGTAGATTAGTATAGTACTTGAAACATAGACTAGAGTCTAGGGTAGAGGGATAAGTTAGTAACCAATAGTTTAACCTTCACATATTGATAGAAGTGATAGTTAATTAAATAAATGAGGAATGATTATTTTATATTCTATACTTTCTAGTCCTTCATTTGATATTTGAGCTTCATATTCTTTTATATCTACCTAGTTTTTGAATGGTTTGGGTATAACAGTTGATTTTATGTATGGGGTTATGTCGATCGACATGCTATTAGTGGTGCAATTGGAGGGTATCTATCTTGGTGAGGCGTGAACCCTTGAGATTGGTGTATATCATCTACTTTGGGATTTTTCTATGATTAAAATGTTAGGGGTTTAATTGATACTAGGGATGGACTGGTTGGATATTCATCAATATCACATTGACTATTACCATTAAAGGGTAATATTCGCATCTCATAATGGTGAAATTTATGTAGACTATAGATAATGGGATATCTAAGTAGACCACACAAGGCTAGTTCATGGGTAATTGGGTGAGATTATATACCAAGTTGTGAGTCTTATACTAGATGATGAGGGAGGAGAACAATATGTTCTCCCTCCTACACTAGACCAGTTTTAGGATGTGTTTCTTGAGAATTATTCAAGGTTACCACCAGAGAGGTAGATTGTGTTTAATATTGAGATGGATCTTGGGGATAATCTATTTTCTATACCACTTTATAAAATGGTACTAGTGAAAATTCAATATCATAAGACTCATTTGGAGGAGTTATAGGCTAAAGGGTTCGTCCATATGAGTATGTATCATTAGGGATATCCGGTTCTATTTTCCAAGAAGGTTGATGCAAAGTTGAATTTATGTTTCAATTATAAGAAGTTGAACCAAATGTAAATTAATAATCAGTATCATATTTTGTGTATTTTTTCTTTTTTGACTAGAATAGGGGTGGTTGTGTATTCTCCAAGATTTATTTGAGATTATGGTATCATCAGCAGAGGGTGATACCTTTTGATATACCAGAGACTTATTTCATAAGAAAGTATGGTTTGTATGAGTTTATCTTGATTCTATTTTGGATGAAGAACTTTTATTCTATGTTCATTTCCTCAATGAAACAAATATTTCACCTGTATTTAGATCAGTTTGTGGTGGTATGTATTGATGAAATCTTATTTTACTCTAACTCTCTAGATTATCATGAAACAATATTGATATCATCATAAGTGTACTAATAGAGAATCAGTTATACTCTAAGATACGTAAGTTTTATTTCCTGATTGTCATGGTGCATTTTTTGGGTCACATAATGTTAGAAAAAAATTTTTTAGTGGACCCTGAGAAGGTTTGGGATGTTATTTATTGGGAGTATCTAAAGAATATTTCTGATATCTGAAGCATTATGAGTTTAGGGAGTTACTTCCAAAGATTCATTATATAATTTTATCACATGGAGGAACCACCCTTAGGCCTAACCAAGAAGGTTATAAAGAATTAATGGTATGAGGAATGTGATAATTATTTCCATGAATAAAACTAGAATTAGACCCCGACACTGATTCTGATCTTACCCAAACTCGGTAAGGAGTATAATCTATATTTTTATGCATCCAGAATCAGGATTAAGATAGTGTTAATATAGGGGAAATGAGTAAGGTATTATGGATCCTAGAAGATGAGGAAACATGATTGAAACTTTATTATCCATGATCTTGATTCAGAATTAGTAGTTCATGCCATATTGTTTTAGCATCATTGTCTTCTGAGTGAACAATTTTCTATTTATAATAATCATAGGAGCCTCAAATATATATTTTCTCAGTGTTACATAAATATATGGTAGTGAATATGGGTTGAGTAAATGAAGTTATTTCATTTTGATCTAGAATACATATTGGGAAAAGTAAATAGTGTTTCTGATTCTTTGAGTCAGATGATACTAACTCAGGTAGTTCATAAATCTAGTTTTGAGTAGAAGATGATGTCCTTGTTCACTGGGATGAATATAGGTGTTCAAGAGGAGTTAGAATAGATCAACCTCATGATATAATCCATTGTACCATCCATTATGAACTAAATCAAGATTAATATGAATGATTATACAGAGTTATTGGTGTTAAGGTATATCTTTGATGTTGGGGAGTTACCCCTTGATTAGACCATTGATGGTGATGAGATTATCTATGTCCATGATGATGTTTGTGTGATTAAGAGTATCCAGGAGACATTTATGCATGAGTTTCATGACTCTATATGGGTGGTTCACCCTGGTTTGACTCAAATGTATAATGATCTTCATAGGAAATATTGGTGTCATAGAATGAAGTATTATATTAAAAGTTTTGTGACACAATGCTACACATTTTAACAGGTAAAGGATGAACATCAACGGCATGATGGTATTTTAGAACCATTTATCATTCTAAAATGGAAGTGAGATAATGTATCGATGGATTTTTTGGTGGGATTTTAGAGGAATCCTCAGAATAGTGACATGATATGGGTGATTGTGGATTGATTGAAAAAGGTAGACCATTTCTTACCGATTTAAGAAAATTTCACCATCTATCAATTGGGTGAATTATATGTTTGGGAGATGGTGAATTTTCATGGGGTGCCTTGGAGGATTACGTAAAATAAAGATACCTATTTTAAATCATTATTATAGTAATGATTACATAATTCACTTGGTACTCTAGTGTTTTTGAGTATAAATTTCCACTCATAGACAAAATAATAATTAGAAAGAACAATTCAGGTGTTAGAGGACATGCTGAGAGCATGCATCCCAGAATTTGGTGGAATTTTGGAAAATCACCTAGTGATTAATGAGTTATCCTATAAAAATATTTATAAGGTGACTATTTAAATAGAACCATACACCAAATTGTATGGTAGACCATGTATATCACCTTTGTGTTTGATGGAAGTGGGGAAATTAGAGTTGTTGGGACCAAGTCTTGTGAAGAATACATCAAAGTGTGTTCATTTGATCTGGAAGCATATAGATACAACCCAAAGTAGATATAATTAATAAAATAATTTATTTAATTTACATCTTGAGTTTTTAGTGGGGGAATACATATTCCATTACATTATTCCAAGACTGGGCCACCATCAGATTCAGAAACATGGTAAGTTAGCACCCTGGTATGTCGGACCATTCGAGATTGTGTAGAGGATCAGTCTCGCAACGTATCGATTATCTCTTACACATTAGTATAGTTTTAATAATGGTGTGTTCATGTGTTGTAAATTTGATTGTATCATGCCAAAACATCTTAAGTGATTGATGTTCATGACGTTGAACATGATGATGATGCATCCATTGAGGATCATTTGATTCATTCTTCTAATCATAGTGAGTAAAATATTCAGGTTATGACCTTGCCTTTAGTCTGAGTGTTTTGGTTTCATGGCCATGTTCAAGGGGATTTATGGGAGATATAAGATGATATGAGGGCCCTGTGTCCTGAAATTTTTACCATAGAATGTTTCTTATGCTAAGGAGAACAACTCGAGGATGAGCTGTTATATGGTGGGATATTGTAAGATCCCTAACCTTTACCGAGGAATGATTTTTTTATTTTTTTAAACTCATTTTAAATGTATTTTGTAATTATTCCTAGTATTAGTGAAGGTTTTAGGAGAATATTTGGGGTTTGAGACTTAAAAAAGTGAAAAAAGCAGATTTACAGTGCATGTTGCACTATTACAACATGGTTAATTCTAATCGTGAAGAATGAATATGTGGCAAGACTAATGTGGAAACTTAGTTGTGAAAACCATACAAGGTGGCCTATAAACCATGTATCTTAGGTCCAGTGTTATTTTAATAGATTTCACATGGTTTTCCAAATCATGTGGGTGGACCAGGGGACCATCTGACCTATGCTTGCCTTAGACAGAGGAGGTCACATGGTTGGTGCACAGTTTATCAAACCATGGGGCCACAACATGAACCTCCTTAAAAGTGGATTTTTTTTATTTTCCAAAGATTATATTTATTTCAACTAATTTTCCCCACATTTAACTCCTAGCATCATAGGGTGGGAACCAAACCTCCCCTTATATTCCAATGGTGTATTTCATTCAATTTTAGGGCGTTTGAAGTTTCGATATTGAGATTTGAGGCCCCAGGTATTTTTAGAAGTTTGTTTCCTTATATTTTCTAAAATAGTCAAATATTGGGTTTTCCTCTTCTTTTATGTATCCTGAGACCCATTTTCAAGGTGTTCTCTACTTTTGTGGTTGTAATTGTTTTTAGCTTGAATCAAAGGACAAGGTTGGATTAGTGGTTTTATATGAGAATAAGGAAGGTGGTAAATAAGATATCTTTCCCATAGTCTTGATGTTTTTCATGTGTATGTGGTGTGTTCTATTATTCATTCATGATTCAAATTTGTTCCTTGATTAATAAAAATATATTATCCATTTAAATTATGTGTTAAACCCACTAAGGATCATATTGAGTCCATTGATGACTATGATACCAGGCTTATTTCCATTCAAGGGGTGTGCCAATTCCTTTGAAATGATATAATGGAATTTTAAATGGTAGGATAAAGTCATTATGATATTAAATAGCCATACTTGTTACTTGGATGTTTATCTTGGTATAAGGGGTTGTTTGGATTAACCTATAAATTAAATCGATTATGATATGATAAAGGGAAGAAAGGGGAAAATGGAAATAAGGGTATGTTAATGTAATTAAATGGATTTAAGAACATTTAATGGTTTAATTTTATGAAAAAATGGTAAAATGGTTTAATTATGAAATTGGGTTAAATGTTTTGATTGTAATAGGCCATAAGAATAATGATTAATTAAAAGGGTGAACCATTTTTGTTTTAATTTTTTAAAGAGGTCAAGTATGTTTGTGACATCCTGGGCTCGATTCATAGAAAATTGAACCATATGGTGGGGTATATGTCCTCAAGAAAACCTCCCCACTTGACAGAGGCTTTCGACTAATAGCGAGGGTCTATAAGGGTATAGTGGGGAGACTATACCCTCTTTATCAAAGTGTTATGATGGTAATATATTGATAATAAAAAAAGAAGAAATATAATGATGTAAAATGGAATTTGATCATCCAGATAAATGCAACTAACATAATCAATATCTAGTATCAAATTAAAAATGATGATTCCCTGATGCTATGAAAAAATGGGATCATGCATACAAAATAACACAAGCTATAAAAAACATAAAAAAGAAAAAAAATTATCTCCAATAAAATCATGAGTATAAGTTCAGTCCTCTAATTCCATACTATATCATAGTATAGAATGTTAAGCAACCATAATAGTCTGATTTACCTTTTTCTGACCTATATACTTGAAGTATGTCTGGGTACCAATCAATGATTGGAATAGGGTGTGAGATAAACTAAGAAGGACACCAATAATGGTGTCTAGAACTACATAATATATGAATATATAATGAGTACCATGTATTCATAATAAATAAGGAAAGTAAATAAATAAATCATGTTGATTCAAGTACCCCATTAGACACCCATCTGAGACCACTTACTTCAACTTAAGTTGGAATGCCTCTAAAAAAGTGATATTATAATACTATGTAAGTATGTTAGTATGTATAAAAAATCCTATGAACCATTGAATATAGTTGAGGAATCCATATAAATTTAATCATATAAGGTAATTATGAGGTTCTACAACATGTTTGAATTTATCAGTCAAGTATAAGTTAAAAGGGGCATACCCTTGGCATATTCCCAAATGGTATTTTACCCAAGCCCTAGAAACACATTCTAGGTGGCCTCAGTTATAGCATAATAGGATCCATATCATGTGATTTCATGTGGTTTCTGAACCATCATTTCAGCACCTAATTCAAGGTTTTGGATCACAATTTAAAACATCCTATTTAAGGAGAGAGAACATCATTTCCAATAATACATATAATGGAGAGAAAATTCCATGTACAACCTCTTTCTCAAGAGTGAGTATGGAAACAAACAATATTCTAAACCAATGAGACGTGTGTGAATGGAGTGGAATGTCCAACAATTTCCCAATCAACAATGAAGAATTCCATGTCCATTATTAATAATCAATTATCCACAATCATAATGATTGAAATGGTCACACTTTATAATTAATCAAGGTTGGGTGACATGGTTATACCATTCACCATCTATTTATATCATTTATCCATTCCATTTAAAAGGTATAAACCTAACACACCTTATAAGATGGTTTAATTACATATCTAATCATATGGTCCCTATATGATGTCACACCATTTTATTTAATTCAATTTAAACATATCATTTACGATGGACAATTCCACATGACTTGAAGGAAGTTTAAATGATTATTAAGGCATAATATTTATATTAATTTTAAACAACACAACCTAATGGGTGGTTCATGTCAAGGTATAAAAACTCCAATGATGTATTTAGGTCTAATGGACAAACTAACATTAGGTATTAGAAATTAATTTAATTAATTCAAAATATAAGGGGAAATGAACAGAAGGTTAGACATATGGTATATATTTGTATAATATATTAAACTTTAAATATAGGGAAAAGTGTTAAACCAGCCACCTAGGATGAGTAGAATCCTCCTTATCAAGTATCAACCTTAAATATGGGTTGGAATGAGAAAAAAATAAATAAATAGACAAATGATTTGAAAATTGGACATATTATCTCACATTATGATATAATTAAACATTGTGAGAGAATATAAGAAAAAAAAGGAATATGAATTTTATAATTACCATTGGATATCCAACATGATGAAATTTTTTTGATTATGATCTCATATGTTTGAATACTAGGAGGATTAGAAGAGGGGAGCTCGAGTAGATGCTGTGCATGATAAATGAGGGAGGATGAGGAAGAAATAAGCTTAAAACAACAGAGGTAAAAAATGTAATTTCACCTCTTTTTATTTTTGGTCTCATGGTATTTATGGTTTAAATAGGGAATTTACATCAAAAATTCCTATTTCACAAGGCTTGTTCGGACATATAGGACCTATTAAGAATAATTTATACCATAAATTTGACTTGTAGACAGAATCTTATTGCTTTCTCAATGATCTCCACCAAATTTCCAAAGAACCCTTTTCCAATGTCTAGAACAAAAAATCAAACCTAAAAATTAATCAAAAAAATATTTAGAGAAATATGAGATCTTATAACCTCCCCTCTCAAAATAACTCAACCCAATGATTCCCTTTTAATGGTGGTTAAAGATCATCTAAGTGTAATTCTAGCCAATGAGAAAGTATGTCAGACACTCGCACACATGTCTCATCCTATACATGGTTGTACTACCATAACATCGATACTAGTGGAACTATCCTACCACAGAGAGCCTTCATTCTATGATCCATAATAAAAACTTGATACTCCTCAAAAGAAGAATCAATATCCAACTCAACCTCATTAGGATGAAGAACATGAGATGAGTCTGAATAATAAAATTGAAGATATGAAACATAGAAGATATCATGCATGGACCCATACCTATAAGGTAAAACTAACCAAAAGGCTACTCACCCAACTATCTACATGATCATGAAAGGCCGAATAAATCTAGGTGATATATTACTATGCCTCTAAATCCATCAGTAACATAGTCTAGGTGAAACATGTAAGAAGACCAGATCTCCCACCTCTAACTATAGTGGTTGGAGATGACGATTGATATAATCCTTCTTACTCTATTGATTTATAGACATAAACATTCTAATAATCTGTAACTTATTTGATGTATCTTGAATGAGATTTGGTCCTAGAAGCACTGTCTCACATACCTATAACTAGTACAAAGATGATCGGTAAATCCTACCATATATGGCTTCATAAGGGGTCATATATATAGCCTCTTGGAATCAATTATTATAAAAAAATCAGCAAGAGGTAAATGTGTCTCCCAAGAACATCCAAATCATGGAAACATTCCTAAGGAATGTATTCTAACACCTATATAGTAAACTCATATTGACCGTATGTCTTTGTGTGATATGTTGTACTCAAAATACTTGCGAACCGAAATCCATATGGAACTATTTATAGAACAAATAAGTAAAATAATCATCCCTATCTAAAATAATGGTACATAGGACCCCATAAAATTTTACAATATCATGAACATATTTCATTCCAAATTTATCTATTGATAAGGTCTCCCAAATAGGTAAGAAGTGGTAAAACTTCATCAATCTATCAATAATCACCTATACTGCATCACCACCTCAAGGGGATTTTGGTAATCCTATCACAAAATCCATAGTAAAATAATCCCATTTCCACTTCAGAATGGATAATTATTGTAAAAGACCAACAACCTGCTAGTGCTCCACCTTCAACTATTGATAGGTGGAACACTAAGTAACAAAATCCATGATCTCTCTTTTCATACCAGGAAACCAATACTGGTGGTATAAATAATGTTATATCTTGGTGATTTTGAGATGAAATGCTCATGACGAGGCATGAAACTCTGACATCAACTCCTCTTGAATGTATACCAAAATCCAAAAATACCTATGAATATACATGATTTAATCTCAATCGATGACCCAACTAGGCAGTGGGTCCTCTCTTGAAACACTCTACCTTAGGACTAAGACCTATAGATACAAAAGCTTCCACATATTCACCATATCCATAAGTGAAGAGGACACTGATGCCAATATGAGTACATGATTCCCACAATTTTCTTTCACCACTAAGTGCATCACGGAAAAAAGGTTATCAACTACCATTCACTACTAGCCTCATGCACCAATTTTGTTTAAGTATTCCAATTCAATGTATCATCCACTACATTGCCTTTTCCAAATGTATAAGTAATCTCAAAATTTAATTACTATAGGTATTCATCCCATATTTACTATATGAGATTCAAATAAAACTGAGTGAATATGTATTCGAGGATCTTGTGGTCTTTGTACACTAAACATAACTCTCCCTAAAAGTAGTGCATATAGCATTTAAAGACATTGAAAACTGCTAGAAGATCAAGGAAACTTTTTATTTAATTACAATCAAGTGTCCTTAATTGGAGAGAATTTTATGTCGGGACTTTATTCACTTACAATAGAATGAATCCCATCCCAATGTCTGATGCATCATAATAAATGGTGTAACATAAACTAGGATTAGGTAGAATCAGGATAGGAACTGAGGTAAGTCTTCCTTTTAAATCTTGAAAGGATTTTTCACAAGCTTTAGATCAATATATTTTTAACACCCTTTTTTTTCAAAACAGTAAAAGGTGATTCATGGCATGAAAATTTATAAATAATGTGCCTATAATATCCTTATTTTCATAGGAAACTAAGAAATTCAATGATGTTGTTGGGATGCTTCTATAGAACCATGACTCTCACCTTTTATGGGTCCATATATACTCCTGTCTCTGAGACAATATGACCTAGGAAGTGAAATTTAGAAATTCATAAATGTAATTTTTTGATCTTTTAATATAACCTATGCTCTCACAGTGAATTCAATACAATTTCAATGTTTTTAGCATGATTGTGTTGCGTATGATAATACATCAAGATACCATCCATGAAAACCACTAAAAAATAATCCAAAGATGGGTGTAAAATCTAATTCATTAACACCATATGAATTGGCAGTGTGTTAGTGATACCAAACAATATTACCAAAGACTCATAAATTCCATACCCACTTTGGAGAGTTGAAAAGGTATATCAAAAGGCCTAACATATAACTAATGATAACCTAACCTCAAATCATTCCTTGATAAAACATGAGATCCTCAAAGCTAATCAAAGAGGTTGTGTATTCAAGGTAGAAGATAATAGTTATCAGTTGTATGCTAGTTCAATTTTTGATAATATATGTCTAGCCTAAGGGTTTTATCCAACTTCTTGGGAAAGAGCATGGGTAAACCCGAAGGATAAGTATTGGTTCATATAAAACCTTTATATTCCAGGTCCTATATCTATCTCTCGATTTTCTAAATCTCACTAGGATATATACAGTAAGGAGGAATATATATTGGAAATACTCCTCAGATATTCTATATTGTGAACAATAAATCTCTCTCAGGAAGTATCCCAAAAAATAATTAGGAAATGCATCCCTAAAATGATCCACAATAGGGGGAAATTAGTCTGACATGTTCCCTAATCATGTAAAAAGTAAATATAAATCTACGTTTTCACTTTTCCCATCTCATGATTCTCAAGTCCATATCGACTTTCCCAGACATCCCATTCACCCTTGAAAATATAATTAACAACCTTAAGTGAAATTAAAGACACCTTCCAATGATATTAGTCAACATGAGCATGATAAGTAACCAATTAGTCCATCTCGAGAATGATGTCAAAACCCATCATATTGAGGATGAAGAGGTTTTATGTGAAACAAAAGCCGCCTATCTCAAGGGGAATTCCTTACATTAGTGTACAGTCTCTGATCAGACTCCCTAGGGTGTATCAAGATTCATCAATCCATAGAAATTATTGATCTTGAGGTGTATAATTTCTATAATTTCCATATATATGAATGAATGTAAATAATATGTGTCCATTAAGAATGATATGAATTTAGAGGCTACTAAAATCATACCTCAAAACTACTGGTGGGCCAACAGCCTTCTCTTCAGGTGTAGGCTACACTGCATATATCTAGCAGAATTAGCTACCCTGAGATATAACCTGACTACCCTGAGTAGATCCTCCCTTCTAGAGATGAATATCAGAAGTTTGGCTTCCATGACTAAGAAAACTTCCTCATACTGAACAACCTATATTACTCCTACTCCGCCTCTGACATGGATCTAATAAACCTACTTCAGAACATGGAGTTGTTGAAAACCCTCTCTCAAAAACCTATGGATGAAATTTACTATAAAATAATTGAAGATGAGCCATCCCACTATAATCCTGGATCTGTATTGGGTCATTACTACATTGGGGATTTATGTATACCAGCTTCCCACACTAATGAAATGTCACCTGGATACCTGATATTACAATGTTATTGTAACTTCCCTAACAAGAGATAAAAACAATGATTTCCCCCACCATATAAATTACCACCCTGTATCAGTATGAAATTTTTGTTCCCCACTCCTTCATTGTCCCTCATGTTATGATCAAAGATGATCACCTGGTTCATTATTTTAGATAGGATTGTCAAATGAAAAACATTAACCTAAGAATAGATGGACTGCCTAATCCCATCCAAAAACAACACCACTCTAGTAAAATAATCACCATAAAGAGTAGGAATGAATTTTTGGAGATTTATAAAGTGATCTAAGTAGTCTATAATGGACAGAGTACCATACTTCAAACACATAAATTCTTTATGTTGCTTAGATCTCAATTTCTTTGGGTGGAAGTAATCATTGAAACTAGACTGAAACCCCTCCAGGTCATCTCTCGATTCCAACTAGCCTCATTTATGACATCCCAACAATGTTTGATAGATCCTTGAAGCATGTAAACTGAAATATTGACCCTCCTCTCAGGATTCATCTCTAGATTCTCAAAGATAGATAAAGTTTTCTATATTCATGAATCATCATCTTGGGACCACTATTCCTTGAAAAAGTAGGTGGATGGTGCTAAAAACAATTCTCATGTCAACTATATTATAATAATGTTAGGTAATTTTTTTACATACATGGTATTTAATAATCATAGGAAACTCTCTTGAAATTGATCATTGGTGATCAGATCAAGTATAACAAGAGATTCTATAAGTGGCACTACTTGTGGGTTAGGTCACACCACTTTAGGAGTATAGACATCACTACCTTCCAGGAATTCATCCTAAGTAAATCATAGGGGAATACATCTACAATACTGAAAACATGCCTCAAAAAAAGATAAAGTGATAGAATAGATTATAGATACAATTAATAAAATATGTACAATACATTCCTTCCCAAGAGGCCCTCCAAAAAACCCACTACTAAGGTGAGGTTTGTGTCAAAATTTGAGCCTCACATTAGGGGTTCCAGTATATGGAGTGTCAATTGAAATTTATAGATAAAAACCCTTTAATTTTCAATTATCATACCCATTTAATAGAAACCGTTTATTTTAACATTTAAGAATCAGTAGGTTTTTATTTATATACATCATGACACTGTTAGATAAGTTACCATTCCAAAATTATAAATATCTACGATTTATAAGTTATAATTGGAACATTATGTAACTGCAGAAAGACATTTACATTCAGTCTCAGAATGTAATAGGTTCACATATGTTTTTTTGATTATACGGATCCCCATTCCCAATTTATAAATGCAATATATTAATAAATTAAAATTTGAATCTATTTAAACACACCCAACTAATGTTTCAATCCATGAAACCAATTGTTCACGGATCAAGCATGTGATAATTGGTCAGTTATTGTGACACCAACATACTATGTGGGAAAACCCCATTTAGGTCTATATTAACATATTAAGTAACCTATTTATTCTTTCCCTACAATAAATGTTATAACATTTATAGATATAATAATCAAGGAACATAAGGTATGCTACATATAATACACATATATTTAAATAAATATGAAATGTCTTATACATGACATATTAATCATTAATTTCTTATAATAAACCATGAACATTGTTCCCCCCCTATATCATTCCATGGAGAAAATAAAAAAAATGATAATAAATTCTGCAAGTCTTGTGAATCATCCAAAAGTGAAATTAGTACAACTATAATAGAGAAAAACAAGATTAAAATGCCCCTTACCATGCAATATATAATTTTCCCTATACGCAGGTCAACTACTCTCAAGCATATAATCATTATCAAATTCTAACATTTCTAAGTCTCTTATATACCAACCTAAATAGTAATATAATAAGAAGAAAGAAGCTTGGATACCACTTTGTGATATCTTGGGCCCGATTCATTAACAAATGGCTAGAATGGTGGGCCACATGGCCTCAATAACACCTCCCTATATGATATAGGCTGCTAACTAGCAATGCAGGTTTGTAACAGTATGGTGAGGAGACTATACTCAATTTATTAGAGTAGCACAATGGTAATACATAGATAAAAAAATAGTGAAAGCAATATAATGATAAACTATAAAAGTAGACCATCTATATAAATGTAATTATCATAATTAATATCCAGTATCATATACTAAATGATGATTTCAAGATGCTATACAAAAAATGGGAGTTGGTATAAAACAAAATATAGTCTATAAAAACATACAAAAAGACAAAAATCTATCTTTAATAGCATTAAGAGCACAAGATCGGTTCTCTCCCCCTGTACTCCATCTTGGCATAGAATATCAAGCATTTATAACAAGTAATTTTCCCTTATCCCAAAATGTATCAATGAACTTTTTCTAGGTACCTATTATTGGCCGGAATAGGGTATGCGATAAAATCATTAGGGCACCACTAATTATGTATAATACAATCTAGTCTGTGAATATATAATGAGCAGTGTGTAGGTATAATAAATAAGAATAATAAATAAATAAACCATGCCAGTCCGGGTTCCCCATGGGATACCCATCTAACACCACCTACTTTATAATAAGATGCAGTTTCTCTTAGAAAGTGACATCATAATACTATAATACTATATAAGTATGTATATGAAAGTCTGGGACCCATGGAATATAGCCAATTCATCCATGTAAATTAGGCAGATAAGGGAACTATGAGGTTCCATGGCATATATGACTTTAGCATTTAACTCTTAGTCCAAAGGGGTGTACCCTTAGCATATCCCCCTATGGTGTTCTACCCAATCCCTAGAAACACATTCCTGGTGGAATCAGTCCAAGGTGAAATATGATCCATATCATGTCAAGTCATGTGTTTCCTAGATCATTTTTTTCACACATAATACAAGTATTTGGATCACAATGTCTAATATCCTATCTAAGTAGAAGGAATGTCATGTACAATAATAGATATTAAGGATAAGAAATTCCTTTTCCAACCTCATTTTCAATAATGAGGATCACCATGACAAATATTATAAAGAAAAGGTATGTTTCTGAGTGGAGAGGTGTGACCAACACTTTCCCAGTCAACAATGAAGGATTCCATGCCTAGTATTAATAATCAACTATCTACAATCATAATTATAGACATAGTCAATATTTATAATTAAACAAGGCTAGGTGACATGGTTAAACCATTAAAATTTCATTTATCTCATTTATCTATTACATTTAAAAGGTATAATCACAACACACCTTATAAGGTTGTTCAATTACATAGTCAAGTATATGGTCCATGCATAGTGTCACACCATTTCATCTAATTCAATTTAAACATATAATTTTCAATGGATAATTCAACATGCCTAAAATGTGGTTTAAATACATATTAAGTCATATAATTTATATACATTTTAAGAACCACACTCTAATGTAGGTTCACATCTAGGTAGACAACCTTGAATGATTGAGTTGGGTCTTAAAGAGTAACTAACATTAATCATTATAAATTTATTTAATTAATTCCACATATAAGGGGTGATGCGTGGAATAACCACTATATGACAAAACGACACATAATATATTCAAATTTATGTTCATAGAAAATTATTAAACACCTACCTAATATGGGTAGATGACTCCTCAACTAGTATCAATCTTTAATTCATGCTAGAACAATATAAAATGAAGAAATTGGAAAGTAACTTGAAAATAAGGAATATTATATCACATAAATATAGCATTCCATATGGTTAGATAAGCCAAGAAAATATGGAAGTGGAATCATAGAATTTATATTTGTTATACAACATGATTAATGATTGTTAATTTTGAGATTTTATTAATAAGGGAGATCATATCCTAAGAGGAGTGGAAGAGGGAAGATCAAGTGACTATTGTGTGTGAGAAATGGGGTAGGGGGAGGAAAAAATAAGGTTAGAAGAACAAGGGGGAAAATATAATTTCACCCCTTTTTATTTCATGTGTCCTGGTATTTTGGGTTCTAATAGGGAATTTAAACCTTTAATTCTCATTTTACCGGGTTTTCCTAATCATACGGGGTCCACTTAGGACAACTTATGCTATAAATTGACAATTTAAGGAATAAATTGTGAATTTAAGCCAATTTTTTTTCTACAAACATACTCACGTTTCTTCCTCATAGATCTCCATGAAATATCCAAATAAACCTTTATTAAGGTCTAAAATAAACAACTGAAATGGAAAATTAAGGAAAAATATACCTAGATAAAGATGGGATCTTACATTGTTGGACCATATAAAATAGTTGATGATGTAATAGTTAAAGGTTTTAGACATGGTGCTCAACACATACATGTAAGGTTGTTAGATATAACTCTCCACAGTCCTTATTTTAGGATGTTGGACATGGATCTCCACATTATTGATTGGGATTTTTGGACATGGCGCATCATATCCCTATTTGGAATACATATACTGATGTTCCTTATTTAAAAATACGTGACACACATGCTAATTGGTTCATATGATTGGCATGGGTTTATTGTCTTGGGTGTCACTTGGAACATGAGGGAGAATGATTTTATTTTAATATCATTTATTGATAAGACCTATTTTTATTATTTCTATATATTTTATTCCCTTGTAGACCAACATACACTATTGTTTATATTTAATATTTCTTTAGACACCATTGGTGGTGTCTTACTGAGTTGTGATCACACTTTTTTTAGGCTTCCATTGGCACTCGACCAGATTTCATGGTTTCTAGTCTAGATAAAAGAAAAGGCCCATTGATAAATGGATGATTTGAGACTTAGAATGGAGCATGGATGAGGGGACTGTTCTTAATTTCATGACCCATTTTGAGGATATTGAGTGTGTATATATTTTTGTTTCTTTCAAACCCATGCCAGTATTATAACATGTCTTGTTTACTATATTGGTTTGTGGGAATCTTTCCATTTTTTGGAATTTTTAATATGATATATATATATACCAATTGGTTATCTATTATTATTGATTATTATTATTTCTTCTTATTTTTTATTTTTTCTTACTCTAATAAATAGGGTATAGTTTCCTCACTTTCAACATGAGACCCTTGCCATAATTATGTAGCCTTAGGAATATGGGGATGTGCTCCTGAGGTCTTGTGAAATACCTTTTCAAATACTGTTTTAAGTGAATAGGTTTAGGATGTTACACTATATCAAAAAAAAGCCTTTCTTTGATTCCTTCTAGCTCTCTCTTAAGGATTTTTACCTCTTGATTCATGGTTATTGATTTCCCCTGATCCAGGGTTCTTCTATTTTCTACTTTCTTTATTTACTATTAATATTTGTCTCCACATAAATAATAATAGTGAAGTTTCTTTTGTTTTTGGTCAAAATTTGAGTAAGTTATAATAATTTTTCATTATAGTAAGGTCTTGAAGTTGTTCTTATCATTTTTAGAAGCATTTGAACATTATTTCTTCCATTCTCACACAATGTTCTTTGAAACATCATTTTGAGGTAGACAATTCAAGAGAACACCTTTATTTTGTATATAATGTGGAAGTATCATACTTTTTCTTTCTTTGGGTGGATGGTAAGGATCACACTAATGAATAAAATGAAACAAACTAAAGGTAATTAGAGGAGAATGGTGATGACATGACCTTTGTATGATTATATGTTATTTCATTTTTTGTTGATTTTTTAATGTTACTGTGGAAAATATTACTTTCTATTGCATTACAAGTAAGTTTCTTTGATTTAAAAAATTGAATTCACCCCATAAAATGATAATTATTTAAATATGTAAATGAAATTTTTTATTTTGAAATGTCTCACCCCAGCCTAGATTTCCTAAATGACACATGAGTAGGGGATCAACACAAACTCAGTTACACTTACATAAAAACTAGAGGATTTCAACAATCTATGAGGGCCTAAAAAATTTTTTGGGAGATTTTTATATCTAAAATAAATCCTAAGGGCCATTCTTGGGTATATTAAAAAATAAAAATGAACCATATTTATAGAGGACATCCAAAAAACATGTAGACAAAAAAGGGATCCAAGAATCCCTCTATAGTACAGAATATAAAGTAGTAAACATATTTTATATGATGTGACCAAAATAATAGAGTAATGATAGATAAACATGTCATCATAAAAATAAATAGTGGGGAACTAGGTGGTATATGATGAACAATAATAAAAACTAAACTACACTATAATCCAGACTAATTCACACAGTAATCTGACCAAATCCATCACATCCATTCCCCAGTAACTAAATGATGTGTTGAAATCCAAGTGATACATAGTCCCTAGAAGAAAAAATGAATTTATACCAATATATATTAAAACCCATATTCTATAAATGGGTAGGGGAGGAGTCTAACAACCGAGTTAGAATGCTTAATGGGTTAATAATGCAAAGTGTTACTATGATCAAGTGAATGGGGATTTGATTCAAATAAGGTTTATAAGTCATTCTTGTGAAACACACACACCTTGAAACATAACACACAACGTATATATAATAAAACAATTTAGGCCATAATTCACTAAATAGTCTAATACAAAAATTTACCACACCAACATTTCCTCTATAATGGATGGATGAGAATCACCTCATGCCACAAGTATCGACCCATAATAAAAACAATTAGGGTCAGTTGTCACACCAAGATTATACTGCTACCCAAATACATTTGGTAGGCCACATATCAAGTACCCATACCATACTATCTCACTCATGGAATTTCAAACACTAAATTATTTGTCCATCCCTTTTCACTTAAGGCATTCCATACAACTAAGTCTTAGACTGTCCCTTATCACTCAAGGGTTGTCACACTTAAGGTCCCAAACCAAACATTATCACTCATGGGATATTTCCTCTAATATATCCTCACACAAGTGGGGCTATTATCTTAATCACTACCCCATCACTCAAGTTATGGTCAAATATCAATTTATAATTGGGATGAACCATCTTACTCATGGAGGTCATGCCCACACCTTCTCACTTAAGGTAAGGCTATTATCCTAATCACTACCATATAACTCAAGGTAGGTTCTAATGTAACATCCCAACTAATACCTTATCACCCATGGATGGGTAATTATAGAACCTTATCACTAAAGGTGAGTCCAGGAATCCAAATCCATTATCGGACACACCGAGTTCGGTTCCCTACCACACGCACATACACAAAAATAAATTCAAGCATACAACCCATACCACATGATAACCAGCTCATAATAGTGTTCTATTCAATCGAGAAATAGTACACTCATATCATTATTAATATATCCCAGAAGGAAAAACTCTACAGACTATCTCGATCACACATTAATAACTTTATGATACTCTCAACATCCTCATTCCTCCTGCAAGATCATCTATTGGGTTCTCTAAAAAAAACCTATCCACTTAAGCCTAAATGAGTAAAAAAATATTAATTTAGGATAAAATTAACCAATTTTAAAACCCATCCTCACACCATGTAACTAGTCATGGTTACATCAAACTTAATCCAATTTTACTATTTCAAACCTCCAAGAGTTCTGTCATATCCATCTAGACCGACCCCACACTTTGATACCTAGAAACAAAACCTCAATGAGCTAACACCCAATTAGGTATGATCATTAAACAAAATACATACCATGAAATAAAAATTTGGAGGCACATATAAAATAAAAAATTATTTAAAAAATAAGGAATATCTCATATGATTTCAAATAGACCAAAACAATTCAACCATTCCCCTATGCATTTTCTATCAAAACTGGTAAAAATATATTTATAATTCATTTTGAAAAGAAAACATTTTTTATCTAACCTATTATTGTCCCATGATAAAATATCATCAAAATATTCTTTATAAATCAGAAAAATCATTTTGAAATACTATTTCAAAACCATTCTATAAATCATACCATTTTAATCAAACCCCTTTTTAAAATATCATTTCAAAAAGGAAATATATTTATAATTTAAATTCAATAAATATCACCTAACAATCCATAAAGCATTCCACCCGAACTCATTTGACCAATGTGCTACCATAAAACTATTTATAAATATATGCGGTTAATTTTTACAATTGTGTGGGCATAATCCTATCCAAATCTATGTGAGAAATAACATAAGGCATGAAAAATAATTAAAATAATTATAATGAGATAATACGATCATATAACTAGAAAATGAGTTTGTGAATAAATAAATTCAAGGCCTCCTACCTCAACCTATAATCTATAATTGATCACAATCTCATATTGACAATCTATAAGCCCACAAGACCCTATGTATTCCATAAAAACCAATAAATTAACAAAACAATCATTTAAAACATAAATCCCATGAATTAATAACTAATTCTAAACTCATTGAACATCCCTATAACCCCAAAATCATAAGCAATGAGGTGTCTTCCACTCCCACCACATAACAAGATCTAAGAAACATAAAAACACTAATTTAAATACCTAAATTAATGTCCAATTAAAATAAAAATTTAAAAAATATAAATAAACCCATGGGGCAATATACCAAAGTCAAATGATGAATAAAGATTTAATAACTTCTATTTGGATATCCTCTATAAGTTGCAAATGAAATCCTCATTAAGTGGGGTGATTTCACCATGATATAGTGTAATTGTCTTTCTGAAACCCTATCCAATAAAAAATAGAAAAAAGGGATAATAACAAGGGGATATAAGAGAAGATATATTACCATAAATACACTTGAAAAAACTCCAAATAGAATGTAGATTAATCGGGATACCAAAGGGGTTATAGAAATCCAAAGAGGGAAATTTCCCCTCTTTTGGTCAACCAAATAGAAGAGAGCTCAAGGGGTTTCTAAATAGGTTCCCCGATATAATTACCAAAAGTCCCTAATAAAAACACCAACTTAAAGCTAAGTCACTTATTAACCATGATTATCCTTCCATGATGCACCCTCTTTAGGCCAGATCCTGGTGAGATCCCTATGGCTCATGTGTGTCCAACCCCTAGGCAGAGGGGCCAACTACCAGCCAAGCCCCATATTGGTGTGACCCACCTATTTCATTTTGTGATTGTCCTTAGAGAGGTACTATCATAACATTCCCCTATTGAATATGGTGTGACTTCCCCTAAAGAGTGGGTTTGATGCCTCAACCAACCCCATCAAGACACAACCTCTTTGTTTTTTTTTGAATTAGTGTTCTCGTCAATGACCAAAACACAAATTTTATTGAAAAAAACAAACAGTTACACATGTCTGAAATAAAGAATTTTGTTTACATCCCTAACATAAATCAGGAGTAACTCATGAGGAAGATCACCCCTCCAATGAATATCGTGATCAACACCCATATTAGCAAGCCCATCAACGATCATGTTTGCTTCACGATATGTATGAGTGATGATGAAATTGATATATGAAATAGAGTTCAGGCATCCCATATTAGCAAGCCCATCAGCGATCCTGTTTGTGTCACAAAATTATTTTTTATTATTATAGAATCCCATCCATTAATTACAAATAACTTACTTCATAGGTTCTTTTATAAAAAAATGCTCCAAAAATATCTTTTAAATTATTTAAAACATGATAAAACCAATTTTCCTTTTATTTGAATCCAAAAATATAAATAATACCATAAAAAGTAATGACCTTTAAATTTTTGGGTCATTTAAAACCCCCCACCATAAGTCTTCTCATACTTAAGAAGTATCTATGGCACTTCAATTATAAATATTAACCTACAAAAGTTTTCAATTAACTACCAACACATTTCATTTCATTATTGAATTGCAAACATGCTCTTGTTTTGTAACTCCAACCACCAAAAAGTACTATTCATTGAAGGTCAAGCTACCAACTCACAAAGCTTACCATAACTTCAATCATGAACACCATCACATATTTGGAATCATTTCTTGAATAATGAGTTTTACACTCAATAAAAAAATAAAAAAAAACTATGATATATTTTATTTAGATTAAAATATGATTGTTAAATCCTTGTCATAAAATTAGAGGTTTTGAATAGAAGTAAACAAATTATTATATATATATAAATAAATATAAAGGTTATTTTATACAAATTTACTTAGTTCATTTGTTCTTAAAAATCTATTTCACTAAAATTATTCTTTTTTATGTCCTATGAATTTTATTAAATAAAAACAGTTATATTATTATCAATTTATAATTTTAAAAAAATATAATATTTATTTATTAAAGAAAATTTTATTATTGTTTTATATAAATTAGAAATATGAACAACTTGTATTTTAAAATTTTATTTTCCAATAAACAGAAATTATATTTACATTTTATGATTGGATTTAAAGGATAAATTCCAAAATTTTAGAACATGAATGTTTCAAAATAGAAATTATTTCAAGATTAATCATGAAAATATTATCTAAGGATAATTTTTTGGTAATTTTATGATAATATTTCTTTTCTAGTGTATAGTAAAAAATACCATTTTTAAAAATTCCGCGACTTTTATGAAATTATTTGTATGAGTATGATTTATAAATTGTTGAAACCATTTTATAGAAATAATATGTATTATATAGTTGGAATTATAAATTTAAAAATATTTATTTTAGTTTAAAAACTTATTTTTGATATTTTAGATCTTATGTTACACTATTCTTTAAAACACTTTTCAATACATTATACATTTAATATTTTAAAATTAATATTTAACATATTTAGAAAGATATTCTAATAAAAAGAGTTTAAAATTTTTAATTTTAAGTTCCTCATTATTTAATATGAGCCATTTTATTTTTAGGCATAAATAATGTATTACTTATGTGAAAATTAGTTATTGTGATAAAATCCAAAAAATGGGTGAAAGGGGTTAACCAAAGGGTTAAAAGGAATAAAATGTTAAAAAATTATTTTTAATTGAGTTGTTTAGGTGTTTCTTAATCAAAAAAATATATCCACTCCATTATTATTTTATTGGATTATTCTTTCCATTGGAAACATATGCTCTCTTTATATTAAGATGAAATAATTACAAAAATTACATTCTCGCCACTTATAAAAGGGGTCTCTCACCTCCCATTCAAGAAAAATATTATATTTATATTTACTCTTGAAAAATACCCTATTTACTTACTCTATTACCCTATTTCACTTCATTAATATTTTGGAAGAATGAGTTTTTCCTAAGTCCTCTCTTTCTAGGGAATCTTCTAATGAAAGTTTGATGTTATAAACGTATGTACTAACTTTTACCTAATGTTGTTTCTTTTATATATTCACCTTTAAAATATATTTTTCAAAACCATATATTATGAATTAATTACTTATAGTATTTTAATTTTTTTTATATTTTTTAAATTACCATCAAACACCTTTCCCCTTTTCCTTTAAGTAAAACTAAAATGATATTCGTGAGTATGTGCAGACTATCACCTCTACAAAGCATCATGTTTTGTTTTCCTTACACAACATACATGGATGGTCCCAATATGGAATTTAATAAATTAGTATTATATTTATTAAATGTATTATATTATTAAATATTATACCAAATTATGCATTTCTATCATTATATGGAAAATGAAATCATCATCCATGCGTATGTACGGACTATTATCCCCATGGAATGGTATATTTTTTTCATCACCATATTTAATGATTAGTAATGAGAAAGAGTTTAATGGATAAATATGATTTATATTAAATTATTATAATTTTTATAAGACAAATTTTACAACTTATTAATAATTTTAGAAATAGAATATCGTTGTAAATTCAATCATCTAAAACAATCATACTAAGAGGAAACAAAATCTATTCATATTATGCAATAGTTTTATTTAAATTAAATATTATTCTTATTTCCTTAAATTATGAATTATAAATTTTAAAAAACCTATAAATATATAATTATGCCTCTTTAATAATGATATTACAACTAAATCACTTTATAAACATCAGTTAGTTATGGTATGTTAATGTTTCAGTCAGTATAACCACTTGAACAGTGCTATAAAATAATATCGTGGATAGATATGAAAAATAAATTACTAATAATATATGATATAAATAATAATTAATGACTTTATTTTATTTCTTTAATGGTAAAATTATTGTTAAAATCATTAATTAAGACACCAATATCAGTTCATTAAAAATCACAGAAAAATTTCTGTCACTGATTACATATATAAGGATTCTAACCAAAATTACCATAGTATAAAATTATAAAATTATAAATTCGTATAAATAATAAATTCTAGTTCCTTTCATGGAATATTCATGATAATTTTTGGAGAATAATTAATAGACACACCACTAGTATGAAACTAGTCCAAAACGATCAAGATTACTCACAACTGATATTGAATATAGTTTGAAATAATTGATATTTACATAGAGAATAATTAAAAATTATGATTATAAGTGGTTATATATATAAATAATTTTATGAAATAGATCATTAAGATAAATATTTTTTTTATACTAATGATTCAAGCACATTAGTGGAATTTCGTAATAATATTAAGAGGTTCTATGTCTCAAAATTAATTTATTGAGACGTAGTTCATATAATTAACTATGATATATTTGATATGTTTTTATTAATAATAAATGGATGTATTTTAACATATTAATTAAATTAAATTTTTTTTAAGATCCTAATTATGTTTTTTTTAATTTCTTTCAATTCAAATGATTGCAAGGTTCTATGGGTTATTTTTCACATTTTTAAATACATGATAACTATTTTATTTTGTGCACCACTTTTTTTATGTGGTGTATAAAATACCAATTTGTGATTTTATATCATGTTTTATCTTTTATTCATGACATTTTAAATTCAATTTCAATCTCTCTCTTTAAATGGAGTTTGATTAAAATGTTACTCAAACCATAAGGGGTTCATTGCCAATGTTATCTTCAAATCAAATTTCTTTTTGAAACATAAATCATATAGAGAAATTGTAACCTTTATAAAACCTATAATAATTTAATTTTGTTATTCATGGTTTTTTATATTTCCCCTCAAAATTTTATTTCCCCTTTAATCACATTTTTTCCAAAGTATATATTGTAATTGAAACTAACCCCATCTCTTCCTCTAGGTAGGAAACATCCTTTATTTCATTTCATTATCCATTGTATTATTTTAATAATGTGTTTATATATATATATATCAATAATTTATAAAGGTCATTTTATGATAATTTTACTTTCATTAACAATTATTATTTTTTTAATGTTTTTCATATTGGTTGTTTTCATCAACGTATATAATTATCTCTTTTTAATGTTGTCTTTGTAAATACATCTTTCCACCATTTTCTCATTTTCTATGCTAATTCCTCTTAAAAATTTATTGTTTTATAAAATAAATTATAATTCTAAAAGTTTTATAAAATATTTATTTTTTAAATAAATATTTTTAAATGGTCAAGGATATTATTTATTTTAAGGGTGATTTTTATAATGCTTCTAAAAATGGATTTTCATCTATATCAACATATTTTGACATATTTTATGCTGGATTGAGGATATTCTTAAAATTTTACCATCCACCTTTTATTCATTGGATGAATTGTGAAATTATCTTTTCTATCATATGAGTGATCCATCACTACCTTTTTTCCAACCCATCCGCTATGAATAGACATATCTTTTCTTCAAGTGCATTTCCCTTAAGAATACTATATTTTATATATCTTTAAATGATCAATGTTTTTCTAGATTATATACATTGAGTTATTGTGGAAATTATTGATTAAACTATATACCCTTTATCTATACAGTTTAAATACTATATACTTAATTAAATGGATTCTACCTAGAAATTTATTTATTATTATTGGACACCCATTTATATTTGATGAGTTTTTCATGCCTATTTATAGAATTATAAACAATTTACTTATATTTTTCCATTTAAAATGGACATCAAACCCATTTGTTTCATTGGTTATATTTGATATGATGATTATTTATTTTATGTATCACACATATGTATGGATGTTGATGGGTGGGATCTTATATCACCCTCTAATGTACTGGTTATTTTTGAAATCTTACCAGCAAGGCTTGAAAATAATGAATTTTATCACAAAGGAATATCCATAATGAGTTTTCTCGCATTTTAATGCATGTTCATAATGAGTTTGTTCACAAAGGCCTACGGATATTGAGTATTCTCAAAAGTTTTCTTATGGTTTGATTGTTCCACCATTATATGTTATTATTCCTTTCGGGATATGTTATATTTCATGTTTATAACTCTTTTATAATATATTAAACCATTTTATGTTATTTTCCCATGATTAAGGATTATTGTTTTATTATTCTAAGAGAAGTTATTTTTGTTGTTCCTCTTTGATATGTGGTAATTATATGATATGTTCACATGTTATTCCATGCCTTATACCATGATTAATGATCTATGATTTTTTTGTTATAAATTTTTTATATATCGTGATTATACCTAAATTTTGATCTTCTTCTCACATATGATCTTTGATTATTATCGGTTATGATTACCCTTACTGAGCATCTGATCTCACCCCTTTCTTATGTTTCAATTTACCAATGTTAAGAAGAAAAGTAATACACATTATCTGTTTATAAGAATATCTTATCTGAATAATTTATGGAAGATATTTATTATTTTTTATATATTAATAAGTTGATTATATAGTGGGGACAATTTCCATTAATTAATGAAGTTATGGGTTTTTTCTGTTAAGGTTTTATCCTAATTATTTTAAAAAATAAACCTAAAATATCATGGGAATGTATTGTAATGCAATATTTGATTTATGTCATGTAAATATGACCTAGTCATGGTCATGGGATATCATAACCAACCACCGAGATAGTTCTCAACAACACCAATTAATCTCAAAACACAGAAGTTAAAATAATAGATTTATATTAAGGCTTATGGTCCCCACAACTATTGTTCCCCTCAAATTTATGGATTTGAAAAATGGGTCTCTAGATCATTGGAATCTCTCTTCGAAACCAAAATCAATCAATCCAATCCATGGACCTATCAAATGTCCCATTCATATACTTAATATTAGTATCAACATCATTACCATGATCCAAAAACATTTTCTTCTCTAATAACAATCATGACATATCCAACAAAAGAAAAATTAAAAAAAAATAGGTTCCTCTCCATTATACCACAAAAAATAAGAAAACCTAGACTATATAGAAATTGGTTTTTCTTCTATCACTAGAAAAAACTAGGCCTACACCTAAAAAACAATTTTCACATTCAAAACTAACGTGGAACATCTATCAAACACAAAATTAAATAATATGAGTTTATTATGGAAAAACAATCTATAAAAATGTAGTTTTTGCTGGTATAAGTTATTTATTTTTTTAAAAAACTCAAATAATTTTTACCCACTTGAACTCACCTAAATTTTCAAATAATCCCTTGACATTCATGGGTTTTCACTAAAAAAATGAAATCACAAAACCCCTGTCCTTTCTAGTCATTTTCCTAAAAACCGATCTCATTTACAAAAGCAACATTGAAATCTAATTTCAAAACCCCTTTCATCTTATTTTATCAAAATATGAAAATACCCAATTTTGTTTTTCAAAATAACTATCTCTATAATACATTTTATATAAAACCAACCCATAAAAATCATTTAATGAAAACCTTTTTAAATATCATGATTTTCCTTTTCAAAATGTTTTCTTTTTAAAAACCAACCATTCTAAGAACCATTATCATATGGTGTCCACACAATCAAAATAACAATCAATCAAACAAGACCCTCAAATAAATATTAATCGAATCACCACTTATAATTTAATAATAAAAAAATTGATTATAATATTAGTTGATTTAATTAATAGTGGATCCTTATAAGGTAACTTATCAAAGAATACTGCACATAGGTGTGTGTATCATTCCCTAAGCATGCCACTACCATAATGCATGAATAATCCACCATACCTTAGCTTAGTCATAATATTAAACCAAAATCACATCCATCCCACATTGGGATTCTTAATATAACCCAAAACTCCCCCATATTATAGTTACTATTTAAAATAATGGAAATACCATTGAAGCTTGAGTTTCAACCAATGTCAATATGGCTTGGCATGTGATCAATCTACCTCTCGATTGTCAAAAATCTCTCTCTAACACTAACTAAAATTTACTATAAAAAAATATTCTTTAATACCATTTTATTTTTCCCCATCCTGGATCTCTTGAATGAAACTTGATTAAGGATTTGAAATGACCTTAGGCATAAATCCCCTTATTCTAGAGGCTAAAGACTATTAATGAGAGCCTAAAATATTCATGAGGAGACTATTCCCTCTAAAATAAATCCTACACTTCAATAAGGGATCTATTGAAAATTCTACATGGACCATCCATATAATGGACATCCCAATAATACTAGTAGACACAAAAATGTTCTAAGAGATCCCTCACAACCCACAATAGAAAACAATAAAAATATTCTATATGATGTGAAAAACATAAAAGGGTACCGAAAAATAAAAATATCATTTGGAAAATAAATATCAACATAATAGATGATATATGTTTAATAATAATCGAAAATAAACTACACCAAACTCAATCCCAAATCATATAGTCATCCGACTGAATATTTGGCCTCCATAAACTACTAGCTAAACCACATGTCTAGATCCAAGTGATACCTATTCCCTAGAAGAAAACATGTTGTTCTACCCATGTATAACCAAACCCATGGAGTTTACAAGAATATATGGTGAATCCAATGACCCAGTAGGAATCCCCAACGCCTTAAAAATACTGAGTGCCACTATGATCAAGTGTATGTTCACGTAATATATATAAGGTGTACATGTTGTGCTTCTTTAAAACACCCACCCAAAAAAACACAACAATAAATATACATTTATATATATAAGATAGTTGAATATGTGATAACAAAGACACCACTTAACCTAACCTAACCTGCTTTGGTTATTTTCCAAAATGAAGAGAATCAAATTCTAGAATATGTCTTGATCCATGCTTAAAGATTCAATGTATGGAATCATAATATGCTCAGAACACTACTCTAAGTCTATTGGAAGGTCACAAATCAAGCACTCAAACCATACCTTCTCACTGAGGGTAGGTCGCACATCAAGTTCCCTGGTCATACCTTATCTATCAAAGGATGTCATAAAACCATGTCTCATACCATCCCTTAACACTCAAGGGATTTTGAATATAAGTTCCCAAACTATTCATTATCACTTAATTTAGTTTTCCTCTAATACCTTCTCACTATAGGTGGGGACATTATCCTAACCACCACCTTATCACTTGAGGTAAGGCCCAATATCCCATCATAACCTGGACTAACCTTCTAACTCAAGTAATCCCTTACCAATACCTTGTCACTCAAGGTAATAATATTAACCTAAATTCTCCCTTATCACTCAAGGTAGGGTTTTATATAAAATCCAAATATCCACCTTCTCAATCAATATAGATTTCTTAAAATAATTTATCACTCAAGGTGAGATAATACCTCATAATTTTTTTATTGAATACATATAGATTTATTACATATCACACACACATGAAAGTAACAAAAATTTGGCCAGACGACATATCCTACAAGATTAATAGAACATAAAAGGGTTCGTGTCACTAGATGACTGTCCCGATACATCTCATCACCCATCAATTCCTATAGTCTAAACTCTAAAAACCATATTGGCCATACATGTATAACATGTCAATTATCTCATCATTCTCACCCCCCCAAAGTGCATATAATGTGTTTATTGAACCCATTATAGTTTATCAAGCCTTAATTAATACTAAATGATTGATCCTAGGCTGAAAATACCCAACTGGGAAACTCTTACTCACTTCATAGAATTAGTAATGGTTCTATTGAAGTTAATCCATTTTACCCACCTCAACCCTCTAAGGGTTCTATCACATCCATCATGACCAACCCAAAAATTTGATACCAATTTTTTTAACTCAATGAGAAAACACATAATCATGGATTCTCATGAAATAAAATACATAATAATAAATCAGAATCACAAGGCATATAAAAATTCAACCATTCTTTATAGAATATGGCATTGACTATATGAGTTCAAATAGACCAAAAATATTCATCCAAGAACTTATAGATTTTATTTTAACATTAATCAAAATCCTCATTATGAATCATTTATAAAAGGAACCACATATCATATTACCCATTCTAGTACCTTAGATAAAATCATGTCAAAAAAATATTTATAAATCCTCAATATTGCTTTAAAATATAGTTTCAATACCACTCCAGAAATCATCCCCCCAATAAAACACCTCTTTAAAATTAAAATTATAAAATGAAACCAATTACACTTTTAAATATAAATCACACCATGAAACAATAAATAATTATGTAATCCAACACTTTTTTGCTGAAGGAATCACCATTTTGCTGTTTAGAATGATTTGTTGTCCATATTGACTATTTGGTTGATATGAGCCTGGCCCAATCTATGGTAAATATCACACATGGAATATAATATGAAGGAAATAAATTTAATGTTGTAATAAAAATATAAAATTACTAAATGTGTAGAAGATTCAATAAAGTTAAGTCCTCGTACTATAATTGGTGATCTATAATCCATCCCAAGCTCATATAGACCTCATATGAGTCTATGAGAACCTATGTGATCTATAAATTAATTCAAATTAATAAAACAAGATTTTAAAACCAAAAATCAAACAATGGAATAACTGATTCAAAAACACATCATATAATGACATAGTGATGAAAACATGAGTAAAGAGTTACAATCCAATCCCACCATGAACTTAGGCCTAATCCACACAAAATAAATAATTTAAATACTTGAAGTGATGAAAAATTAAACTAAAATCTCCAAAATCTATCAATATATTGGTTGAGAAACATAATTTAAATAAAAATATGAATAATTATTTAAATACCTCATCTCAATACCTCCTCTATAATCTAAACATAAAATAACCATCAAGCAAGATGATTCCCTCAATGATATGATGGAATCATCTCTCTAAAACCCTAACTGATGAACTAAAATTTGAAGAGTAACATGATAGAATAACAAGGGTGGATGTAAAGAGGTACATTAATATGTATCCATGTGACAAAAAATCAAAAAAGAAAACTAAAGGTGAAATTGGGGGAGATGAAGATCCAAATAGAGATATTACCACATCTTTCAATTAACCAAATTGAATAGATTTTAAGGGTTCCAAATAAGACCCATGAAAAAATTACCAAAAGGCATTTCTTAAAAAAGGCATGAATCTAGGTCACAAGACAATTTTGTGGGTCAAAACATGATACAAAATTTCTTGGATAGGTCTTGGTGTGAACCCTATAAGTTTTAATATAGATACCCTAGCCTTTTACATAAGACATTACATGATTTTAAGCATAATTATACATCAGAGTACATTCCAAGGATCGTGAAGTCTAGCATATTTGAAGACTAGGTACATAATAAAACATTATAAAAAAACCTCTTATTTAAACTCCATAATGAGATCATATATTCCATTTTTCTCATACATCTGCATAGGATAACTTGGGGATAACATGAATAAAGGTATGATAAAAAATCCATGTAAGCGAATAACCATATGAACAAATCATTTGTACAAGGAATTGAAGGCAAGAAATGATGATATAAAAAGTAATTTAACATATGGAACCTAAACATATAAACATGTAATAATATAAACATGGAGTCATAGAAATGGGGAAGCAACATAAAACATTACTTTATAATGATTTAAGGCTAACCACTAAGACCGTTTCACATAGTATCACAAGCCAAGGCTAACCACCAAGACCACTGCACATAACATCTCATGAGACTTAATTTTACCCAATGAATTGGAGAACTATCTAGACACGCCGCTCATAAATTTTCATGAATATTTTTTCCACATAAATAATAATATATACTCAATCTTATATAAACATAAGGATTACCAATAGAAATAATTGGGTACCATAATCATGACAAAAAAATAACAAATGGGCGTAACACAAAAGTGTCCATGAAAAAAGGGAAGTAAATTATACATGAACATTAATAAGGGAAAATATATATATGTATCATGTATAGTGATTTAAATTATAAGTGACAACATGTAATAAAAGTATTCAATAAATTTTTGCAAAAAAATATTTTTGAGCGGTTTTAATGAAAATACTATAGAGCCTTTAAAATAGAAAAGGGAACAATCCTTTATAAAAAATAAGAAGTGAACCTATAATGTTTTCACCATAAAAAGAAATATTTTATAAATAAAATGGTTACTTAAAATAGAAGATAGAGTGCACTTGAATTCAGGTAAGAATTCATGAAGTTCCCTTAAAATAGGTTTACTTGTTTGCAAGTATTGAGCAGGGAATCACTTAAAAACATTTATATCCACAAAAGAGAATGATGAATGGAACTTGATACATGATTTTGGAACATTAAAATAGAATTTTTTAGATTAACATAAGAATAATAGATAACCAGATTTAGATAAAAATAAAGATAAAGAAACCCATAGGAATAAAGGAGGGTCAGGTTGAATCCCTCATGCAATATCGACATGGTATCATGTGTACTTATGAGGGATTAATGGGGGACAAATAGGTTTATCATAACTTAAAAATCATGAGGAAATTATGGGGGAGGTGTATAATCATACCTCATCCCTATTAATTACACATAAAATGTCATAACAAAGAGGACATACTTGAATAAAAGTGAAATAGAGAGGATCCTTTACCTTAAGTCTGATGGTGTTCCCCACTTGATGTTAATGACCTGAATAATAAAATTAGGTTAATTAATTAATAATTACATAACCTCTTCTATATTTAAAATATTTATTATTACCTTTTTAAATTCACTCATGAACGTTTTTGATGGGTTAAGTGGTTCAATTTAATTGTTTAGGTCTGTTTGTTTTCTTGGTTTTTATGATCGGTTTACTTATTTTTAGGAACTGATAAACTTGTAAGATGAAAGTGGTTATTTATAATTGAATTTATATGAAATTAGTGAAAATATAGGATATTAAATTGTTATAAATTTAATTTTATTACTTTTAGTGAATTTGAATCATTATATAAATCTTTAGTGATAACCTTTTGGGTTAATTGGCAGTTTTTGGCCACAATGAACATGTTTTGTTTTATAAATAAAAACCATGTGTAAAAAAATAATTATAGAACCATAGATGAGATATACTACATATTTTATGGTTTGGTTCAAACATGAAAATTTTTTCATGATCATAATTGAATATGGTAATAGAAATTGAAAACTCATCATCCTTGAATGTGGTAAATTAACACATCTTGGATGGTGTCTTTACTACTAAAATAAAATAACTGTAAAGGAGAGATAATAATAACTTATTCCATTATAATGAAAAAATTACAGTAAATTTAAGGTACTAGAGTTTTCATAACATTTTGATGAATAGAGGTAAGGATAAAAAATTAAATAAAACAACTTGAAAAGAAAGTAAATGAATTGAAAAGATGAATTTACCTCTTGAATCAATCTTCCTTGAGAGCCTCTTAAGGGGAGAGGATTTGGTATTTTTAGGAGACCAAGGGCTGTTGGACGTGGGGGAGGAGTTTGCGAAGATACTTGGGTGGAATATAGGCAAGAAAAAAGGCTTTAGAGGAGTGAAGAAAAGAGGCAAGGAGGGGTGGTATTTATAGTGGAGGAGAGGAGAATTTTCATAATATTATAATCATTAGTTTATTATTTTTTTATGAGATAAGAAATAGTGATGATTACATTACCAAGAATAGTAATAAATGCATGTGAGTTAAATATTTGGTTTCTTACATCACTTATGATACTAGTAATAGTGTATTTAAATTATAATGTGTTTATACAGTAAATTAATGTATTTTATTATTCACAAAAAAATCATGTATTTCAGAAAAATCTCAAAAACTCACCCTAACCAATTTTTGATTTGTAGAATCCAAAAATGAAATCCATTTTTCAAAAATAGTTTTTTGAATATGATTAATTTAATATTTAATTAAAATCATAATTTATTCTAAAAAACCAGTTTTAAAACATTTATTTACTTATTCCAAAATATAGGTACATCATACTTTCAATTGAATCTTAATTATATACTATAATAGGAAAGTTTACTATTAATTATGGTATATCAATATTCATAAGGGTAACATGACTATTAATAAGGGTATGTCACCATTCACCAAAAATTAAGTTTTTCTTTTCTGACTCTAAACATCTTACTGATCGCAACTGTGGATGTCATATTTTCGAAATTCCAAACACGTAAGTGTAAAATTTATGTTTAAAGGTCACATAGTAATTAGTATTTCATTGTACTGTTATTTCATGTGATTATATGAAATAATCATAAGAAGGAAATTTCCATTAAAAAACATTGGGTCATTACATTATTCCCCCCTTAAGAAATTTCGCCCTTGAAATTTCATTTTACATTATAGGCCATAAATAGGTGTGGGAACTTTTCCTTCATTTCCTCTTCCAGTTCCCATGTTTCCTCTTCATACTTATGATTCCACCATAGTACATTGACCAGGTGAGTAGTCTTGTTATGTATAACTTTATCTCTATGATCCATGATCTTCATTGGCTGCTCCTCATAAGAAAGACCATCCTCCAACTGTACCACCTCTGAAGAGAGTAAATGTGAAGGGTCTAGTATGTACTTCATTAAGAGGGATAAATGAAAGAAATCATGTAACTTGGACATGGTAGGTGGAAGTTCCAGTCGATAGGCCATAACCCTAATACGATCATGAATCTCAAAGGGGCTGATGTACCTAGGACTTAACTTTCCTTTCTTCCCAAACCTCATGACCTTATTACACAAATATATGCATAGAAATACCATGTCCCTAACTTTGAACTCAAGGTCTCATAGACAATTTTCTTCATAATACTTTTGTCAACTTTGGGCTGTCTTGATATGATGCTGAATGATTTTCACCTTCTCCATCATTTCTTCAACCATTTCAGGTCCTAACAGCTTATGCACACTGACTTCATCCCAACACGTTGGTGTTACACACCTTTTCTCATAAAGGGATTCATATGGTGCCATTCAGATGCTTGAGTGGAAACTGTTGTTTTAGGATAATTCAACCTGTGGAAGATGTTGGTTCCATCCTCCTTTAAGGTACATAGAACATGATATCAACATATCTTCTTGAGTCTGAATAGTTCTCTTAGATTGGACATCAGTTTGAAGATGATAGTCCATATTGAAGTTCAGGTTAGTTATTAGATCATGTTGAAGGCTTTTACAGAATTTTGAGGTGAATCACATATCACAATCGGATAGAATATATATTGGTACTCTATGCAGCCTTACCTCTTCATTTATGTAAATCTGTGCAAGGTAATCCAATGAGAAGTCCCCTCAAATTGTGATAAATTGAGCTGTGTTTGTAAGATGATCCACAACGATCCATATAGCATTGTTTCCTCTGAATTCCCTTGTAAGTCTAGTGACAATTTCCATGGTAATATTCTCCCACTTCCATGTTGGTATGGGTAGTGGTTGAATCAACCCCTTATACTTTTGTATTTTATCCTTCACTTGTTGAAAAACTAATCACTTTGATGTATACTCAGCAATCTCCTTCTTCATATTGTCCCACAAAAAGTTCTCTCGGAGATCTCGATACATCTTTGTGATCCTTGGGTGAATAGAGAAGGTCGATCCATGTGTTTCATTAAAAATATCCTTCTTTATCTCTATATTTTATGGTAGACATAATTGTGACCAAAATATTACAACTACATACTTGTCAATTTTGAAATCGGATTATTTCCCATTTCTGACATCTTACACCCTATTCTGAATTTCTATATCATTTCTCTGAGAATCCTTTATTTTATCCATGAGGGATGGTTGAGAAATCATTTGAGAAGGGATTGACAATGTTCCTCTCTTAATGATTCCCATGTCCATCCTCTGCAAATCTAAGAAGATCAGATCCTTTTCAATTCTCATCATTGATATAGATGAATGATCCTTTATACTTTGAGCATCCACCACCTTATTTTCCTTACTAGGATTTCAGTGGATTGAGAAGTCATAATACTTGATGATATCTATCCATCTTTGCTGGAACATATTAAGATCATTTTTGTGTGAATATATATTTGAGACTCTTGTGGTCAGTATATATCTCAAACTTCTCCCCATAGAGATAATGCCACCAAATATTTAACACAAAGATCACTACTTCCAACTCCAGATCATGCATATGATAGTGTTTCTCATGGATTCTTAGATACCTTGAGGAATAGGCTATCAATTTGTCATTTTTCATAAGAACATAGCCTAAGCACTTCTTTGAATCATCACTATACACCAAAAAGTGTTCTACACTTGTTGGGAGTGTGAGTACTGACGTAGTGATTAGCCACTTTTTCAACTCCTTAATACAGTCTTCCCATTCTTGAGTCCAGAAAATATTACTCCCTTCTATTTCAGCTTGGTAATTGGGTTTGAAAATCGTGAAAACTTCTTCAAAAATAATTGACAATACCCAACTAGGCAGAAAAAGATACGGATCTCCATTACAGATATTGACCTGGGCCACTCATTAATCACCTTTGTCTTGGAAGGGTCCACAAATATCCATTTTCTGGTGATAACATTCCCCAAGAATGATAATTCCTCCATATAGAACTCACATTTACTATACATTTCATTCAACTTCTCCCGTTGAAAATTCTTTATCATAGTATTCAAATGCACCTCGTGTTCCTCCTTGCTCTTAGAGTATATCAGAATATCATCAATAAAGACTACCAAAAATTTGTCTAGGTAGTCTCTAAAGAGTCTATTCTTGAAATCTATGAAACTTTATAGAGAATTAGCGAGTCAAAGGGAATCACTATGAACTCATAGTGTCCATACCTCATTCTAAAGGTAGTATTGGGAATATCTTCCTTCCTCACCATTAATTTGTGATATCCCAATCAAAGGCCCCCCTTAGAGAAATAACTGGCCCCATAAAACTGATCAAACAAGTCATCTATCCGTGGTAGGGGATACTTGTTATTAATCATTATTTTATTGATCTTATAACAATCAAGGAAAAGGTGCATTGATCCATCCTTCTTTTTGACAAAGAGGACTGGATCACCCCATGATCAAGCACTTGGGAATATAAAACCCTTATCCAGATTCTCCTATAACGTCTTATTTAGCTCCTCCATCTCTATAGTGGCCATTTTATAATGTGTCTTTGATATAGGTAGATATCCATGAATTATTTCAATTAAGAACTTAACCTCTCAATCAGAAGGGATTCTAAATAACTCTTTAGGTAATACATCATTGTAACCCCTCACGATGGGCATATCTTCGAGCAAGATTCACTCCTTTGTCTCAATCATTTGAGATAGAAATGATTTATCATAAGAAATTGATATCCTCACATAATGCAATGATTCTAAAGAAGATTCATCTTCCTCCTCACACTTGTAAAGAATGGGAGGATTCTTCGGGATGTGAATAGTGATCTCCCTTTCCCGACAATTTATGTTGGATTTTTATAAAGAGATCCAAACCATGTCCAAGATATCATCAAAATCCCCTAAAGGAAGTACGATAAGATTTTATAAGAGGTTTAGTCTACAAAAATTAACCAGGGAGGAGTTATAACCATGGATAAAATAATTTCCCCATTCACTGTTCTCATAGATAACTTATCCTCCAAATTTTGAGGTTGTGTTTGAATAGTTCTACTAAACTTGAAAGATATGAAAGAATGTGTAAAACCAGAATCAAATAGTACATTTTCTATTCTTGAATGAATAACTAGTGTACCTGTCACCACATCATTGTCTGGATCCACCTCAATAGTAGTTATAGAATAAGATCTTCCTTGTTTCCTTGAAGGTCATTATTTATTGCCTGAAACAACCCTTGTCATAGAGAAATTGTTCTCATAATGCCCATAATCCTTGTAGTTGTAACACTGCACTATAGTCTGAGTGTTGATCTGAACCTTCCTTTATTCTTCCACATTAACTAGATTCTTCATATCATGTCGACAGTTTTTAGCCAGATGTCCCAAATTTCTACATTTGAAGAAATTATTGGTTCCCTTTATACATCTCCTAAGATGATTCTTCCCACAAATTTTACAAGTGGGATAGTCAGGTTTTTTTTCATAATGTGATTTGTTTGTTGAACCACCCATGTTGTTCTCTATTTTTCGCTTCTTATCACTGGGCCCATGACACCACTGAAATTCTCCAATATCCATTTCAAACTTGAGGGAACAATGAACAATCTCCTCATAACTGTCGAAATCTTGAATAGCCAGTGATTATTGTAAACTCAACTTTAGTCTGCAAAAGAAGCGATCCACCGTACTTTTTGTGTTCATGATAAAGCATGAAGTGTACCTTTTAAGCCTTGTAATTTTTTTTCATAGACCCCGATGGAATCATCTTCCTTCTAATTGAGTCTGAGTAACTCTATTTACATCTTGAGATAGAGGGTTCGAGGAAAATATTTATTGGAAAACATCCTCTTGAATTCCACCCAATCCATGGAATTAATTTCCTCTTGGGACTTTTTATTCTTGATTAGTGTCCACAATAGATCAGTTTCCACATCAAAATGATAAACCACCAATACAACTTTCTCCTTTTCTAAGAAATGGAGGACAAAGAATATTTTTTTAATGGAGTTAATCCACTATTCCATGAGGAGGGGATCAGAAGATCCTCTAAACATGGGAGGACTTTTCCAAATGAAGTATTCAACAAAAAATTTCTCTTTCCTTAGAGGTGGGGGGTATTCCACATGATTCAAGTTATAATTCATAACTTGAGCCAACTGTGGAAGTATTTTCATGAAGTTTTGAGTACATGTTCCCATCATATCAGTCATATCATTAGAGTAATCATCACATACCCTATCATATTGGTTGTAGGAACGTTTTATTCTATTTCTCTCCATTAACTAAAAAAGTAACGTACAATTAGAGGGCTTGAATACTTAGCTATTGATCATAAAAAGGAAACATTGAACATAAAAACACAAACTTTTAAAGGAGAAGTATATCGTAATTTGTGATTCTTTATGTTTAAATATATGTTATCCTTGATCTATTTCTTAACTTATATTCTTATGGGATTTTTTATTCTCTTAATAATGGTTTGTACTAAGCTCATGAATCTACCAATGCATATCCCCTATGAGTATCAAACCAAGAGTGCAGCAAGGTTTGTTGTCGTGTACCAAGACACCTGGGGTTAGGCCCAAAACTCCTTGTTAGAGTTTTCACTCCTAGGTACATCTGTGCCAGAGCTGCCTCTACATGTTTTTATACAAAAAAGGGATGTATTTTCTTGATAAACCACATACTCTATACTTAACAAAATTTAGGGATGTTTTCTTATAATTTGTATCATGCTTAAGGTTCTTACTAAAGTTATATATTCCTAATCTCCAAAAATAACTAGACAATGTCTCTGATATCAACTATAGTAACCCTTGAATTTTACATAAGACATTACAAGATTTTATGCATAATTATACATCAGAGTACAAGCCAAGGATCGTGAAGTCTAGTGTCTTTGAAAACTAGGTACATAATCAAACATTATAAAAACAAATTTTTATTTAAAATCCATAATGAGATTCTATCTTCCATTTTTATCACACATTTTCATAGGATAACCTGAGGATAACCTGAGGATAACATGAACAAAGGGATGAGCTAAAAGCCCAGTAGGGGAATAACCATAAGATTAAAGAATTTGCACAAAGAATAGAAGGCATGACACGATGATATAAAAATGAACTTAACATATGGAACCTTAATATATAAACATGGAATAATACAAAAATGGAGTCATATAAATGTTTTAGCAACATAAAACATGCCTTTAGTATGAGTCAAGGCTAACGACCAAGACTGTTTCACATAGTAACACAAGCCAAGGCTAACTGCCAAGACCGTCACACATAACATCTCATTAGACTTATCTTTACCCAATTAATTGTAGCTATATCTGGTAACACACATCTTAACTTTTCATGAATATGTTTTCCACATAAAGAGTCACACATAATCAATATTACATAAACATAATGATTACCCCTGGAAAGAATTAGGTACGATAATCATGACACAAATCATAACAGATGGGTGTAACAAAGAAGTGTCCAAAAAGAAGGGAACTAAATTATACATGGAAATTCATAAGGTAAAATATATATGTATCATGGTGATTGATTTCAAGTATAAGTGACAACATGTAAGAAAAGTATTCAAGAAATTTTGGAAAAAAAATATTTTCGAGCGGTTTTAAGGAAAATACTATAGAGCCTTTAAAATAGAAAAGGGAACAATCATTTATACAGAACCATAAGAGAACTAGGATGGTTTTAAAAATAAAAATAATTATTTTATAAAGAAAAATTTGGCTTAAAATAGAATATAGAGTGAACTTGAAATCGGTTAAGAATTTGGGAAGTTCCCTCAAAATAGGTTTGCTTATCTAGAAGTATTGAGGAGGGAATCACTTAAAAACATGTATACCCCAAAAAGATAATGATGAATGGAACTTGATACCTAGTTTGTGAAATTCACATATCATTTTAAATATGAATATAATAATAATAAATAACTTAATTAGGTAAAAATAAAGATAAAAAACCCGTAGGAATAAAGGAGGTTCATGTTGAATCCCTCACGTAATATCAACATGGTATCATGTGTACTTAAGAGTACTTAATGAGAGGGAAAGTGGTTTATAATCATTTAAAAATCATGAGGAAAGTACGGGGGAGGTGATTAATCATACCCCACCACCAGGAATTACACATAAAGGGCATACCATAAAGGGAAAACTTGAATAAAGGTGAAATAGAGAGGATCACTTACCTTAAGTCTGTTGGTGTTCTGCACTTGATATTAATGACCTGAATAATCAAATTAAGTCCATTAATTAATAATCAAAAAACCTATTATATACGTAAAATATTTATTACGACATTTTTATGTTCTCTCATGACCATTTTTTATGGTTTTAGTGGTTCAATTTCTTTGTTCGAGTTTGTTTGTTTTCCTGGGTTTTATGATCGATTTATTTATTTTCATGAATGGATAAACATGTAAGATGAAAGTGGTTTTCTAGAATTCAAAATATGAAATTAGTGATCATACAAGATATTAAATGTTCTTAAATTTAATTTGTTTATTGGGAGTGAAATTGAATCATTATATAAATCTTTAGTGATAACATTTTGGGTTAATTCATTGTTTTTGGCCACAACGAAAATGTTTTATTTTATAAATCAAAACCATGTGTAAAAAAGGATTTTAGAACCATATATGAGACATAGTACATATATTACTGTCTTTTTCAGCCATGAAAATTCTTTCATGACCATAATTAAATATAGTAACAGAAATTTAACACCCATCGCCTTTGAATGTGGTAAATTAGCACATCTCGGATGGTGTCTTTACTACTAAAATAAAAGAAGGGTAAAGGAGAGATGTTAATAACTTATTCTATTATCATAAAAACATTATATTACATTTAAGGTACTGGGTTTCTCATTCAATTTGTATTAGGATAGGTAAGGATAGAAAAGAAAAGAAAAGAACATGAAAAGAAAGTAAAAGAATTGAAAAGAGGAATTTACCTCTTGAATCAATCTTCTTTGAGAGCCTCTTAAGGGGAGAGGAATTTGTATTTTTAGAAGACCAAGGGCTGTTGTACGTGGGGTATGAGTTTCATGAGATATTTTGGTAGAATATAGGCAAGAAAAAGGTATTTAGAGAAGTGAAGAGAAGAGGTAAGGTGGGGTGGTATTTACAGTGGAGGAGAGAAGAGTTTTCATAATATTATAATCATTAATTTATTATTTTTCCATAAGACAAGAAATAGTGATGATTCCATTACCAAGAATAGTAATAAATTAATTTGAGTTCAATATTTGGTTTCTTACATCACTTATGATATCAGGAATATTGTATTTAAAATATAATGTATTTATACGGTAAATTAATGTATTTTACTATTCACAAAAAAATTCATGTATTTCAGAAAAATATCAAAATTTCACCCAAACCATTTTTTGATGTTTAGAATCCAAAAATTAAATCCATTTTTCAAAAATAAATTTTTAAATATTATTAATTTAATATTTAATTAAAACCATAATTTATTCTAAAAAAACCAGTTTTAAAACATTTATTTACTTATTCAAAAATATAGGTACATAATACTTTCACTTGAATCTTATTTATAAAATATCATAGGTATGGTTAATATTCATTAGGGTATATCACTATTCATAAGGGTAACATTACTATTCATAAGGGTATGTTACTATTCATGAAAAATTAAGTCTGTCTTGTCAGACTCCAAACATCTTACTGATCGCAACCTTGGATATCAGATTTTCAAAATTCCAAACACATAAGTTTAAAAATTATGTTTGAAGGTCACATAGTAATTATTAGTTCATTGTGTTGTAATTTCATGTGATTATATGACATAATCATAAGAAGTAAATTTCCATTGAAAAACATTTGGTCGTTACATGTAATGTAACTAACCCCACGAAAAGGGGGAAACCCCATCTAAGCCCCAATACAACCCGACCTACCTGAGTCTCGATGTGACTACCCTAAGTGAATCCCTATCATGGATCACCCCTATGGTTCACAATGTGACTAACCTATATAGATATCCTGATAACCTTTCTAACACCATTATAGTATGACCCCTCTAGTTCAAGGAACAAATTCTTCCTACTATCGAATTTCATTCGCAAATGCTTGGAAACATTCTATAGGAATTATTTCACTAGACCACCACTCCCAAAAAATCTTATGAATCATTTAAAACACGATCAAAACCACCATACCCTTCTATAAATAAAAAAATTCAAATTTTCTCTAAAAATAAATTATTCATAAATTTATTGGTCATTATAGGAAATCTGAAGTTTTTGTAAGGATTTTTATACTGGCCACAATTTATTTGAATGAAAATAATAATTAAAATATATAGTTTTTTTATGTTTTTTCTACTGATTTATTCAGTGATTGTTTTTTACTAATTGTTCTACCCATGATTTAGTTGGAATGGTTTCAATTGGGGATTTTTTTGGTTAGTTTTCCCTAAGTTTATATGGATTATGTTCTTATTGATGTGGTAGTGTGGGATAATATATTGTGTGGTTTTGAACGGTGTCATAGCTGGTGCTATGAGAATGGTAGTGGTTTTTTGGTAGAATTGGTGTCCATAAGAATGTGTTATGCGATGTTTTCTATGACGATTGGTTAGTTTTTGAGGAGTCTTGATTTAGTTTCCTAATGGTATGGGATGTGGTTGGTAATAAAGAATATGATAATGAGTGTAGGGTGAAATTTAGTAAGTTGTGGTTACAGATGAACCATTATGATTGGAATGAATGGGTTGTGGCTAGGATTAGCATGGTTGATAAATAAATAATGGTTATTCATTAATTATGGAATTAAATGGAATAATGAATGTAATGATATTGGTAAATGGTATGTATAGAAATGGATAAAAGTATGATTAAATGGAAATGTTTGAATATTTTTATCATTTTAATGTTTGTAGAGTGGGGATGGGTTCTATTGTATAAATGGTAGGGGTTTCTTGTTAATAGTGGTGGTGTAGTAGTTTTAATGGGCATGGAAGTGTTTTTTTATTGTCGACACCTATTTTAGGATGTGTGTGGACATATACATGATATAGTTTCCTTGTGAATTCATACACATCCTACTCAAGTTGGATAACCATACTGATTCCTAAATTTATTGATTTCCATGCGTTTTCCCTAATACACAGGGTTTGTGAGGGAACAAATGGATGATAAATACCTCTTACCAAGTTTACATTCATGATTTTTTATGATTGTGATGGAAATAAGTTATGATATATGGGCCATGATTGATAGAAGTTTGGGTGTATTGTTTTTATTTGATGATAATGAGGTTGAAGAAGTGATACATGGTTGGGGGTTTCACATGGTAGGATAAGGGAATGATGTTTATGTTATTCATGTTCATGAAACCCTACTATAATGAGGATTAAATGTGTGTATATGATGTGGTAGTTTTGTGGAAATTGGTTTATGATGATGATGATGTGGTTACAGTTGAGATGTGATTTATAGACTTTTGGTTGTTTGGATGGGATAAAAGTACCAAACATTTTCTATAGGGGTGTGAAAGCGAAAAACCATTAGGGAAGTGGTCACAAGGATCCTTTTTTATGTGTTCTTTTGATTTTATTTTATAATATTAAGATATGATATTAGTTGAATGATACTTAGTGAGGTAGGGTAATAAATTACTTAGTGTAGAAGCATGTTAGTTCTGCTATTTTTTCACTGAATAATTAGTAATCATATTCAACATTTTCATGATAGATTTTGAAGAGGATCCTAATAAATATACTTTTATTTTCACCTTTTTATATAAAATAACTTTTTAGGCATTTAGGTTCAATATAGTGACCAATCTAGAAATTACTAAATCAAATCATGGAGTTACTTTAGTAGGATTTTGATTATGGTATTTCATTTTTGAAGACTTATTTTCTCTATGGTTTTTTATTACTCATTTGATATAGGTTTTTACGTGTATTATAGTGTTGATTAGTTATTCTGTTTATATGAACCTAGAATTTATGGGGGGAAATTACTAGAATTTGTATGTTTTTTAACTTCAGTGCTAGTCACTGACCCATGATTATTGGAGGTAGGATTTAAGGGCACTCTTGTCACCATTGTAGGCCTAAGAGGGGTTCCAGTGGGGGCATGTTATGAAAAGGATTTTTTTTCTAGAACAAATGTATATCAAAAACACTTCTCCAATTTAGGGTAGTGTGAGTATTAGGGTAGAAATTAGCCACATTATGATATCCTTAAATACTTTCTCACATTCTTCCATCTAGACATTATTTACCCCTTTCCATTTTTACTTAATTATTTGGATAGACCTGCAAATCATTTTTTTCCATTTTATAAAAGCTGGATTGTGGGTTGCCGGGACCCATACAGAATGAACCCAAAACCACATACCACATTTCAAAATGGAATTTCAAAATTCAAATCACCACCACACTGCCTCGAGACGTGAGCCCGCACCACCTCGAGCGCCGAACCGTCATCAGACTGACACATCATGCATCAGCCTTTCGCCGACATCCATCGTCGCAACATCCACTACCCCGGATCGCCGGTGAGCTTCACCAGCGTCCGTCGTCGCCTGTAATCACCATCACCGATGTCCAGCAACGGAGAACCATCAACCACTGCATCTCCACCAAAACACCACCAGCGGGATCCCAACGGAAACCATCATAAAAAACCTTCAAAAACAATGCCGGTGAGAACCCGTCGTCTCCATCGCAAAATCAAGGAACCGTAAAAACATCACGCGCTCCACAGACAATATAAGAAGTTTCTAAAAATGCATTAGTAGTACCCAACTAATCCAAGAAAAATATGTATACTTGTGACACTTTTGGTTATAAGACAATACTCAATTACCTTTTTCTTTGGGGTACCCACATAAATTACCTCACTTGTGATTACATGCCTTAAAAATGTGGCTTTCTTCTTTCAAAACCCACACTTTATAAAATTAGGGTAAAAAATATCCTTTCTTAAAATCTATAGTACAATCCTTTGATTCTCTTAATGATAATATTTTATTTTAGAGTATATGAGAATATAATAAATAAATACCAAAAAAAATTACCAATGTAATATCTAAAGTCTCTATTCATCAAGTCTATAAATATTTTTGGGGTCTTTATAAGCCTGAATGGAATGAAAATAATATCATATTATCCATATATTATTCCAAAAGTTATTTTTTTAGTATATTCTCTCTTAAATTTTATTTTATGATTTCTAGAATAGAGATACAATTTTGAGAAGTACTAAGTTCCTTGAAGTTTATTAAAAAAAATCACCAATCCTTAGTAGTTGACAACTGTTCTTTATAGCGGAATTGTTAAAATATCTATAGTTTATGAAAAAATTCATTGTCCCATCCATATTCTTGATAAAGAAAAACTTTTCACCCCAAGGCTATACACTAGGGGATATGAACCCTTTCTCTGAATTAACTTACTATTTATTCTTTAAATCCTCTTTTTCTTTTCAGGCTCATCCTATAAGAGATATTGGATATATGTGTGGATCAAAGAATGATTTATATTAAGAAATTTACCTCATGATTTGGGGAGAAGGCTAGAAAATTCATTATGGAATACATTTAATTATTCCCTTAAAATGGGAGTATCTTAAAGGTTATTGTTTTCATTTATATTAGTCATTTTCTTAAGATATTATTTTCATTGGGTATCAACACCCACATTATTAAGGGATTTTATAAAGGGTATTCTTAACCTTAATTTAATTTATACAACTAAAATTAATAGTTTAGGATAGAGAAGAAGATTTCATTTTCTTGAATGTTTATGTGAGAATCATTTAATTAGATCCAATCCCTTCCAAGTATAGTGTTAAATTCTTCTAAAGGAAGGATTATGAGATTTACAAGAAGAATATTCTCATAGACTATAACTAGTGAAGAGTCTAACACATGGGTTGAAATTATTTCAACATAGGTTGTTCTCAGGTATATATTTATTTACTTCAAGGAATCATGGAGGTTGTTAAATATTTCTAACATACTTACTAGATTTGAAGGAATTCATAGAACCTTATTCAATAAAACTTTCACCATTATTGAGTGAATAATATATGTGACTTGTAATAATTTATTTTCTTTCTAAAACTTAGTATTGGTGATTGAATAATCATTTCCTTAATCTATAGGCTCAGGTGGTTATTAATGTTGATTACCTTTTAAGATCCTTGGCTTGGTGCACTATCTTGCATAGTTCCCAAATTTCTTGTAGTTCAATCATTGAAGCACATGTGGTGGTGCATTGGGTATTGAATTATTTTCTTCCCATAAAATAGTTTTCTTTATTATGTAACTTTAATAGTAATGATCCTAATTCCATTTTATTAATGACTTGAATCATTTACTAGTTCCTTCAAGGAAATTCCCATGGTGTTTCATTCCAAATATTTGACATGTGGGAGGTTGGATCGTATTTACTCCTTTATCATTTTATCCTCTATATTGAAACTCCATCCATAATTTTTTGTCTCCATGTCCATGGGACTATTATCAAAATTCTATCTCTACATTAGTAGCACACCAAAACACTTCTTTATAACTCATAGAGCCTAAGGTAACTATAGGATTTTAGATGTGTAGTTTTAAATCATTAAACAATCTATATATTTTTCAAACATTATTGATAACAAAACCAAAGGTCTACATTAAAATCCTTGTGAAATTTTCCTTTGAAGTTATGAAAAATTTACTCTCCATCTGCTTAAGCTACATAAATTCCCTCTTCATCTTGGTAAAAGTATTTCAATGGAAATAATTGTTAAGAAATATCTTCTTAATTTTCTCCAACTCCATTTACTATACTTCATCATTAGGATTTTTATTCATGATCAAGGAATACCATTGATCATATTATTTGTCTATATGGTAGATTCCCAGAGTAAATTTCTCTTTCTCAAAATAATGAAGCCTAAAAAATAACTTTTTAATGGAGTTTACCTATTGTTTCTCAAAATATGGAATCAAAATATCTACAAAATCATTGGTCATTAGAGATGATGGTTCTAATGGCTAATTGAATTTTTTGGGATAAATTAGAATGTTTTACATGGTTCATGTTATTATTCATAACCCGAGAACAATGATTAATTACTTCTATGGGGATTTTAACTGAACCACCCATTATATTAGAAATGTTGTTTGTACTATCATTTAATTATCTATCACGAGAGTTATTTGTTCAGTTTCTCTAGGTTTTCAACATTTTTTAAAATAGAAAATATTTAAAAATAATAATTAAATAATTCATGGATAAATACCTTATTAATATGTGTAAATAAATTCTTAATTCTACACCTATGGAATCCCAAAATTTAGTATAGGTTATATTTTATTAATATAATTCCAAAATAAAGTAAAATTTTCTCTAATAATAAATAAAATGAACCTCATATTTTATACATTATTTTTAAATCAATTTTAAGACAAATAATATAAAAATAATATATAAATAATACAATCATGAATAAAAAGGTTTACTGTCTTAGTAAAATTATATTCATACAACATGATTACATATGAGAAATTAAATATTATTTAAATATTTCATCATAGTAAAACTAAAATCTTTTATAATCATATTAATACATTTAATAACTTGAGGGAATGTAACAATGAAAGGATGATTTGAAATCCTTGTAAGGTGAGTAATAATAGAGAAGGTATAGGTGATTTCAATCAATACAGTACATGGGTGAGCATAATTATTATCATTTAATAGGAAAATCTTCATCATCATAACCATGAGGGAAACTTTTTAAATTGACATGGAATGTGGGATATGTATAATAATGAAACATCATAATATTGTGGACAAATCCCACACATAAATTGTGAACAATTGTATCACTATTTTCACATATAATACATATAATATCATGGGCTATATCACATTAAACAATGTATTGTAGGGATATAAAATTATGTTCCCACTCATCAAATCATAAAATTCACATGGTCATATATGAAAAATAGAAAATATGCTTATATTATTCATAAACATCAAATAAACCCATGAGAAAAGTATGAGTTTCTTAATTATTTGGAATGGAATATATTAATAAATAAAACATGGATGTTCCCTAAACGAAAAAGGGGAGACAAAATTTTGGACATTTATGGGAATAATTTATAATTAAAAATAATATTTCATGAAGAGGATTATAATAAACATAATAAAAATTAATGAGAGTTTAAATGAAAACTATTTGATAAAAAATCAGGAAGTTTTATTAGAATTTATCCCAATGAATTGTAAACATGTGTATCTCTAAATGAAAAAAGGGGATGGAAAATTGAAATGCCTTTAGAATTTTTTTTATAAGAATCATAGTTAAAAGATATAACAATAGATGATAAACCCAAACCAATATTTTGGTTTTAGAGTATCCTTACCTTAAGTACTATTTCATTTTATCACATTTAAGAATCTTTAATAATAAAATTTGGTTTATAAAAACACAAACCTATAAGTTTATTTTATTAGTTTATGTTATTCATGGTTATTAGTTTGCATATTTTTATCCTTTTTTGGTTTAAGATGTAATGGTTTGATGACATGATTTCATTGAAATATTCCATTTTCATTTTGGTTTTGTCATCGTGATTCATTATAATTTATATTTTATCCAAATTACATCTAGAATCTTTGAATAAATTTAAATAAATTTATCAATATAATATTTAGTCTATACTAAACTTCCATGTATGTGGTGATAAATAAACCATTGAAAACATCCTTGTAGGAATATGAAACTGACCATTAATGGGACATGTCAATAGAAGGGTTGAGTGAGGGTATATATACTTTAAATGGAATAAAATAGTTATACACTATCATAATAACATTAATATTTTATACAATTATAAATTCAATAGTTTAGTAAGGTCGATATAGAAAATATATTATAAGACTAGAAGGAAAAAATAGAAAATGAAGAGAGGATTGTGAGGTTACCTCTTCGTTGAAATTTTATACTTTTATTCTATAGAATGAAAGCCTTGGGGTTCTTGGGGAAACATGAAACTAAATGTTTTAAAGGTTATAAAGAGACTTATGAATATGGAATTAGGTATATATTTGGATTTTCTAAGAATATGATAAGTGATTTTCTAAGGTATGGGAGAGAGGGTATTTATACTTGAGGGGAGGTTTATTTTTGGGCAAAAATATTGAATAAACTATTATTTCCAAAGTAATGCTTCAAATAGTGGTAAATTTGAAATTATGAAATAAATTTTATTAAGAAAAATATTTTTGTTAGGATTTTAAAACCATTTAAACACTAATATTATTATACTATACAAAATGAATGATAAAAAACGAAAAATTGATTTTTTAAGAATAATTTACATTTTTAAACATTGGAAAGTAGTTTTTAGGTTTTGAAAATAATTTTAGTGCTTTTAAATGAGTCATTTATCTTATTAAACTTATTTTGGGTCAATATATCAAAAGACCCTGAAATTTCAAGGAAATTTGTTTTCATAAATTATTTGGAATTCTATGAGTACGCAGTTTCTAACGACACCAGATTCTGAGGCCCGGTGTGCCCGAAATAATTTTCTGAAGTTTAGCTCAGGTACGCTCAGTGAACGAACGAGAGGGTTTTTCTATCTTTTAAAGCGGTGCTCGAAATTGAAATCTGAGGGCACCGATGAAACCACAGCGTCGGTAATTGCTTAAGGGGACCTTTATCGTAGTTGTGTTTCATGTGGTTTGTAAGTTAAAAATTGGGGTTAAATTAAGAAGTTAAATAAAATTGTTAGAACAATTCTATTTATATCTATGGAAGTTAATTTCTCCCATGGGAAGTTATTGGTGGGGCCCACACCCACCCAACTTACCATGTGTGGATATTTGAGAGGTGGGGCCCTCACGAGCCCCAACCCTTCCTCTCCCAATAACCTCCCTTAAACCCCAATTAAACTCCCTTGTTTAATTCATGATAACCCCCTTAATTATGAGGAATCTTCCTCTTCCTCTCTCCCTCATTAATGTTTTCCAACATACCTTAATTAATGAAATGAACCTCTTCAATTAATTAATTAACTGATTTGAATTTTGAATTTTAAATTTCATGTGTTAATAAAATAATAGCATTAGCCTATTATTTTATTTTTGGGGCATTTGTTGTGTTAAGGAGAGTTGGGAGAGAGCTCTTGAGAAAGAGAGAAAAGTATTCATTTCCTCAACGAAGAACGGTTTTCTTCTCCGACGAAGAACACCAACCTTCAACGAAGAACGAATCAGCGAAGAACGCTCCATGATTCTCCAATCCTCTTCTTCCTCCGCATTAGGGGAAGAGACACCAACGCGGGGAACTCGCCAATGTCGACGATTCTTTCTCTGACGTTGACGGAGCGACATCGCTTTCTGTGTCTACGACGAACAAACCATATTCGAGGTAGGGGTTTGTTAATTTTTAAGTGTTTATCTCGTACCCTATTCTTCGTTGGAAATTGTAGTTTATTTTCGTACAACTGCTACCACCTAACGCGGAGGGCGCTGGCCGAACGCACATGGCCCGACCACCCTCCGTAATGTATTTTTGTTTGTGATGGAAACCGTGAAAGGAAGGTGGCGATGAACGGAAGAACCACGGCCCGCGATCATGAGCCGCTCGATCGGGGCCGAAGGAAGGAACCGCGGTGCTCCATAGTACCATGCTGCGTAAGACCGCGGCCTACGTTCCGCGGGCCGCTTCGGTGGAAGAACCGGCCGGCCCGTCGGTCGGTCGGGCGGAGGAGAGCCGCGGTGCCTGGAGGGCGCCGCGCCGGACGAACCGCGGCCCGCCCTTGAGGGACGCTTGCGCCAAGAGGCCGGTCGGCTTAGGACAACCGGTTAGAGAGGGAAGCACTGCCGGGCGCCGCCAGTTCGGGAAGCCAGGGGGCCGTGCCCCTCCACGGACCGCTCGACCAGCTGGCCGAGCAAGCGGGGCCGGACCCTGCCGGGCCGGGCTGGGCCGGGTCGCACCCCCTTCGAGCCGTGTCGTGCCCCTTTGGGCCGGGCTGCGCCCTTTGGGCTGGACCATGCATTTCTCCGATTCGGTCCGACACCAGCTGGGTCAGACCTTCCATAACTGGGTTGACCCGAACCGGCAGCCCACTAGGCTTAACGGGTCGGTCCGGTTTTCACTTAAAGGTGAATAACTCGATGACCGCGCGTCCGATCGACGCACCGTCTACGGAACTAGGACCCTCGCGACTAGTCGAACCTTTTTGAGATACTCTAAGTGAGTTTTGGATGAATTTGGATAACGACTGGGTTAGAAACGAGTGTATTTCTAACCGGACCCCTGGAACGAAAAAACCAATATCTCTCAGACCAGGCATCTGATTGACATGTCGTCTGTCGCGTTGAGTTCCTTTTGACGAGACCAAAATTCGGGATACGTCAACTCCGGACTTCATGACAGTTGATGTATCGGACCCTTTTCTCAAGGAGTGGTCCCTCCTGGAATCGAGCACGCTATGTGTGGAAACCCTAGAGTTGGCTGCGACTGCGATGACTACCGTGCTGGGATCCTATGTGGATTCGATGACAATGACGACTATACTTGGATCCTCCATGGGTTCGGTAGCAAGGAAGACTGTACTTGGATCCTTTGTGGGTTCGGCAGTGATGACGATTGTACTTGGATCCTACGTGGGTTCGGCAGCGATGGTTACTATACTTGGATCCTTCGTGGTTTCGGCAGCGACGACTTCTATACTTGGATCCTACGTGGGTTCAGAAGAGGAGATGATTCATAGGCTACATCTAATCATCTCCACCCCTCTTTGTAAGTTGTATACCTATGTGAGTTGAGTCTTGACTATTCAATCATTACCATTGGTGTGATTAACTTCTTTCCTTTGTGGACTGGGATGTGCATGGGATCGAGAGTTGGAGCCGAAATGGAATTGATGACTTAGGTATATGTATGGGCATATACCTAAGTAGAGTCATTTGATACTTCATGATTGTATATTTCCTTTGTGGTTTATCCTTTGTGGATTCTGGGAGACCTTCGGGTGTCTCGAGGTCCCTACTGAGTATCGTACACTCACCCTTGCACGGGCCATGCCCGCACTACATTGTGTTGGATACAGATGACGGACATCACTGATCGAGGTGGAGACTTGTGGAGCTGAATGGTACCCAGAGGTGGACCACTAGACGGGATGTAAATGGAGAGGACGATCGGACCTAAAGGGATTTGGAGACCATATGTACCCACCCTTCAGGTGGGATATCTAGAGGATGAATCGGTGGTTGATGCTTTACTTTACTATTGTTGTACTTTCTTTTCACTTGTACTGTACTTTCAGTTGGTTTTGTATACTGGACCATTTACTTTTTAGCACTTACTTTTTTACTCAGTTTACTTAGTTCTTACTTCAGTTGTGTACTCTGTTGTGTTTGATTACTTTTATAAAGGCAATGCCTTCTCTTTTATCGGAATTTACGCCTTTGGTGATAGTTGTCAGCCCCTGGCCTATGGAAGGCGGGCTTGGGGTAGTCACGGCATGGGCCCCGAAGACAGGTCATGACAAATTGGTATCAAAGGAGTCAGTTGTACCACAGAACTCAGGACTCTGATCTTTCTTTTCTGTGAAGCAATAGTATAATGATTAATGAGTATGGTTTTTAGTCCAGGGAGTCCAGTGTTTGTGCGGCGACCGACGTATCCATACACCAGGACCTTGACATCTGATTTTTGACTCAGTTCATGAAAACATTGATTGCATGTGTGTTTCAAAAGTTTTCATTGTGATTACTTTGTCTCATCTCACCAGGTATACTGTTTTACCATGGAGCACCTATTTCTTTTCAGGATGGCCCCACAAAGGTAGCCATCTAGGGTTCCTAGTTACATGTGAGATGACAGCCCACCGAGCGATGAGGCCTCGATGCAAGGCCCCATTACAGTGGAGGCACCAACGGTACCACTACCCGCTGGGCCACAAATACCACCAGCCCCAGCAGTAGAGAGTGCACACTGCCTAAGTGCATTGCATGAGTTTTAGTGACACAGGCTACCCAGGCTCCATGGAGAGACAGACCCTCAGGCAGCCGAGGAATGCCTGGAGGCTATCGTTAGAGTCTTCAGATTGGTAGGGACACCAGCCAACCTTATGGTGATCCTTGCTGCGAGTCTCCTGCACGCAACAGCAGGTAGATGGTGGAGCCGGATGCTCCAGGTGCATGACGAGGCATCTATACTTTTGATGGACTTCGAGAGCCTCTTTCTCTCAAAGTTTGTTCCAGCCACCCTTCGTGCGGTGCAGATCCAAGAGTTACATCATCTGCGGTAGGGCAATATGACAATAGATCAGTACTCGGCGAGATTTACCGACCAATCGCGCTACTCCACGAACATGGTACAAGACCCATTCTTCTGAGCCCGGACCTTTGAACATGGACTAAGGCATTAGATCAGGGCTTCGATGATCTCCCTCAGCATTCCAATGTAGGTAGGAGTGCTGGAGCGAGCCCTTCTTGTGGAGAGATTTTTTGCTGAGCCGACACCAGCAGCGAGACCCACCGCAGGGCTACCGGTAGCGGATTCGTCTGCAACCGGCAGTAGACAGATGTCGCAGAGGTCCAAGTGGACCAGGCCATTAGGTGGGCGACCCCAGAATACTGATTTTGATTTGCAGGGCACACGAAGTAGAGCCATCCTTATGGGGGACAAGCAGTACTATGCATGCAGCGGGCAAGGCCACATGGAGCGTGACTGCCTGAACCGCCATGCAGACGAGCAACAGACAGTAGAGGGACCTCCCAGGTAGAGGCAGAGGTTAGACCGTGGCGGTCCGCAGGGAGCAGGCAGATAAGGTAGAGGAGCTGGCCGAGAAGTAGGTGGTGGACGATGCTTCGAGGCTCTACCATCACCACCACCACCACCAGGAGGACCACCCCGACCACAGGGAGCTGGCAGACAGGGGCATGCTTCACTCCAGGCAGTCGAGGCCTACAAACATGGTGCACCTGAGATGATTCGAGGTACAATATGTGTCTACTCCAGCCTTGTTATAGTTCTTATAGACACATGAGAGAGTCATTCTTTTATTACCGCTTCCCTTGTTCGGAGCTCGGAGATTCTGACGGAGCTGTTGGCTCAATCCTTACGGCTAGAGACTCCTACAGGAGCAGACTCGATGATTACGCATTGGTGTCGGCAGTGTGAGCTTACTCTAGGAGGCGAGAGCTTCACCTGAGATCTTTTTATAGTGGCGTTGAGGCCTTACAACGTCATCTTGGGTATGGACTGGTTATATACAGTCCATGCCCAGATCGACTGTATTAGGCACAAAGTGCGGTGTGTCCGCACGGATGGGATCATGTTCACCTTCACTGGTGAGAAGGGAGACTTTGCAGTGCATGATGGACTTAGACAGAGGAGAGGGCAGCCGATCACACATCAGTTGGCTAATATCATCCTAGGATCGGTTGATGTGCGGAGTCCGATTTTTCCTGTTGTAGTGGATCAGTATACAGACGTTTTTCCTGACAATGTTCCAGGAGTACCTCCTTCCAGAGAGGTATACTTCTACATAGACCTGTTCCATAGGACAACAATGATATATACTCTATCATATTGGATGGCTCCCGCCGAGCTTCGTGAGCTGTAGGTAGAGCTGGAGGACTTGTAGGGAAACATATTCATCCAACCTAGTGTTTCACCCTGGGCTTCTATGAATTTATTCGCCAAGAAGGCGGATGGGAGCTTACGACTATGTGCCGACTACCGTCACCTAAATCAGGTTTCCGTAAATAAAAAATACCCACTCCCGAGGATTGATGACCTATTTGATCAGCTCAAGAGAGAACGATGGTTCTCAAAGATAGACCTTAGGTCAGGATATCATCAGCTCAGAGTTCGAGACGAGGATGTGAAAAAGACAACCTTCAGGTGTCGGTATGGCCACTATGAGTTCTTGGTTATGCCCTTTGGCATAACCAACGCACCCGAATTTTTCATTAGTCTCATGAATAGGATCTTCTAGCCTTACCTCGATCGTTTTTTCATAGTCTTCATTGATGGTATACTGAATTACTTGACTACTGAGGAGGAGCACGTCTACCACATGCGGGTTGTACTGGATACACTCAGAGAGAACCAGCTTTATGGTAAGCTCTCAAAGTGTCATTTATGGATCCGAGAGGTACACTTCTTGGGGTACGTCATCTTAGAGGTGGGATTTGTGGTGCATCCTGTGCAGATCGAGACAGTACTTTCTTGGGAGCCACCCAAAAGCATGACGGAGGTGCAGAGTTTTCTGGGACTGGATGGGTACTATAAGAGATTTCTATCAGACTTCTCCAGAGTTGCATCACCACTTTCAGCCTTGATGAAGAAGGGGAAAGCTTTCGTGTGGTCAGATAGATGCCATTAGATCTTTTAGGAGCTGAGATAGAGATTAACCAGTGCGCCCATCTTGAGGCTACCAGAGGAGGGAATTGGGAACGTGGTTTACTGCGACACATCAGGGACCAGACATGGGTGTGTACTGATGTAGGAGCGGGCAGTGATCACCTATGGTTCACAACATTTGAGGAATCATGAGTAGAACTACGCTACCCATGACCTGGAGTTAGCAGTAGTGGTCTTCTCCCTGAAGATGTGGAAACACTATCTGATGGGAAAGAACTTTACAGTCTACTCTGACCACCAGAGTCTCAGGTATATTTTCTCACAGAAGGACCTAAACCTGAGACAGTGGCGATGGATCGAGTTCCTCCAGGACTATGACTTTGAGATATTCTATACTCTTGGGAAGGGGAACGTAGTAGCTGATTCTCTTAGCCGGAGAATGGGCATACAACTACTAGGGGAGGCGACGAATCAGCTAGCCGCATTACAGATATCCTTCGTCGATAGAGATGGGGAATCCTTTCTACAGTCTCTCACAGTCACTCCTCCACTACTTTAGTGGGTTAGAGAGGCACGGTGTGGGGATGTTGACTGTGAGATGTGACATGCTTAGATTTCCACAGGGCAGGTGCCTGATGGATTTTCTGAAGGAAGAGAGCACTTCATCCTCTTCAGGGGACGTACCATGGTACCAGTTGCACTGCAGGAGGAAGTGCTAAGGGAGTTTCACACTTCCCCTCTAGTGGTACATCCAAGAGTGGCAAAGATGTACCAGGACCTTAGATGACAACACTGGTGACCAGGTATGAAGAAGGTTGTAGAAGAGCTCGTTTCACGATTGCCTCACTTTCCAGCAAGTGAAGGCGGAGCACCAGGTACCAGTAGGCTTGGTACAACCCTTAGAGGTTTCAGAGTGGAAGTGGGATGGGATATCCATGGATTTCATGATGGGGCTTCCATGTACTTCTAGAGGACACGAATCCATCTGGGTGATCGTAGACCGACTCACCAAGTCGGCCCACTTCCTACCGATCAGAGAGCAGGGATCAGTAGAGAGATTGGGACGCCTCTACGTTTAGGAGATCATACGGCTTCATGGTGTTCCATCATCTATCATCTCTGATCGATACGATCGATTTACTTCCCGGATTTGGAAGGGGTTGCAGGAGGCATTTGGGACGTAGCTGCACCTAAGAACTGCCTTTCATCCTCAGACAGATGGCCAGACGGAGAGGACCATTCAGACTCTCGAGGACATGCTCCGTGCATGTGTCATTGACTTGGGTCGCAGTTGGGAGGATCACCTACCCTTGGTGGAGTTTGCGTACAACAAAATCTACCACTCCACCATGGGGATGGAACCTTACAAGGAACTATACGACCGACCATGCAAATCACCTCTATGCTGGACCGACCCTTGGGAGTTAGCACTTGTAGGACTAGAGATTGTTCTGGCTATGACAGAGAAGGTTCAGATCATCTAGGAATGGATGATGACTGCACACAGTAGATAGAAGTCCTATGAATATAGGAGACAGAGACCACTAGAGTTCGAGGATGGCAACCACGTCTTCCTATTGGTCTCACCCCGACGTGGTTTACAGAGATTTGGATGGGGTGACAAGTTATATCCACACTTCATCAAACCATTCCAGGTCCTCAGCAGGGTAGGAGAGGTGGCTTACTGCCTGGCCATTCCACCTCAGTTGCACTGGGTGCATGACATATTCCACGTATCTCAGCAGAGGAGATACGTGCATGACCCGACCCACATCATCGATCATGGGGAGCTGGACATCAATGACGGGGTGAAATTTATGGAGGTCTCGGTGGAGATATAGGATTGACAAGAGTGGGTCCTACGTGGACGGTTGATTCCTCTGGTGCACATTCGCTGGTAGTACAGGAACCTCTAGGAGAGCGCAAGGGAGTGGGAGGCTCAGATGCATGCTCAGTACCCTCATTTGTTCCCCTAGTCTATGTTGTAGTTTTATGAGGATGTAAATCCTTGAGGAGGGGGTAATGTAAAGACCCAAACATTTCAAGGAATTTTTTTTTCTTAAATGATTCTGAATTTTATGAGTACGCAGTTTCTGACGACACCTGATTCTGAGGCCCGGTGTGCCCGGAATAATTTTCTGTAGTTTAGCTCGGGTACATCTAGTGAATTAAGGAGCGGGATTTTCAATCTTTTGAAGCAGTGCTCAAAATTGAAATCCGAGGGCACCAATGAAACCACAACACTGCTAATTGCTTAAGGGGACCTTTACCGCAGTTTCGTTTTATGCGGGTTGTAAGTTAAAAATTGGGGTTAAATTAAGAAGTTAAATAAAATTGTTAGAACAATTTTATTTATATCTATGGAAGATAATTTCTCCCATGGGAAGTTATTGGTGGGCCCCACACCCACCCAACTTCCCATGTGTGGATATTTGAGATGTGGGGCCCTCACAAGCCCCAACCCTTCATCTTCCCATAACCTCCCTTAAACCCCAATTAAACTCCCTTGTTTAATTCATGACAACCCCCTTACTTATGAGGACTCTTTATATCCCTCTCTCCCTCTTTAATGTTTGCCAACATACATTTTTTAATGAAATGAACCTCTTCAATTAATTAATTAGGTGATTTGAATTTTGAATTTTAAATTGCTTGTGTTAATAAAATAATAGAATTAGAATATTATTGTTTTGGGGCATTCGTTATGTCAAGGAGAGTTAGTAGAGAGATCTTGAGAAAGAGAGAAAAGTATTCCTTTCCTCAATGAAGAATGATTTTCTTCTCCGACGAAGAACACCAACCTTCAACGAAGAAAGACTCGGCGAAGAACGCTCCACGATTCTCCAATCCTCTTCTTCCTCCGCGCCAAGGGAGGAGACACCAATGCGGGGAACTCGCCAAAAATGATGATTCTTTCTCTGACGTTAATGGAGCGACATCGCTTTCTGCTTCTACGATGAACAAACCATATTCAAGTTAGGGGGTTTTTCATTTTGAAGTGTTTATCTCATACCCCGTTCTTCGTTGGAAATCGTAGTTTATTTTCAGACAACTGCTACCACCTAACGCGAAGGGCGCGAGCTGAACACACACGGCCAACGACCCTCCGTAATCATTTTTTGTTTGTGATGGAAACCATGAAAGGATGGTGTTGACGAATAGAAGAACCGCGGACCATGATTGTGAGCCGCTCGACCGGGTCCTAAGGAAGGAACTGCGGCGCCCCATGGTGTCGTGCTGTGGACGACCGCAGCACGCGTTCTGCGGGCCGCTTCGGTGGAATAACCGGCCGGCCCATCAGCCGGTCGGGCGGAGGAGAGCCGCGACGCCGGGAGGGCGTTGCGCCGGACGAACCGCGGCCCACCCATGTGGGCTAATTGCACCAAGAGGCCGGCCTACTTCGGTCGGCCGGTTAGGGAGGGCGACACTGCTTGGAGCCACAGGTTCGGGAAGCCGCACCCCCCCCCCCCCCCCCTCGGACCGTTTGGCCAGCTGGCTGAGCCAGCGGGGCCACGCCCAGCCGGGTCGCGCCCAGCCGAGTCGCGCCCAGCCGGACCGAGACACACCAGGCTGGTTTGGGCTACTTCGAGTGGGGCCGGGCCGTGCTGGGTCGGGCCGGGCCGCACCCTTCCAGGCTGGGTCACGCCCCCTTCGGGCCAGGCTGCGCCCCTTTGGGTTGGGCCGCACCCCTTCAGGACAGACCACGTGTTTCACCAGGTCGGTTCGACACCAGCTGGGTCGGACCCGCCAAGACCGGGTTGACCCGACCCGCCATCCCACTAGGCTTAAAGGGCCGTGACCGTTTTCACTTAAAAGTGAATAACTCGAAGACTGCGTGTTCGATAGACGCGTCTTCTTCAGCACTAGGACCTTTGCGACGAGGAGGCCCTTTTTGCGATACTCTGAGTGAGTTT